>CM073732.1:88411219-89689480 GCA_037113605.1 Calophaca sinica | reverse complement strand
TATCGTAAGATGGATTAGAATCTACCTCTTCATCTTCTTCTTCACTGTCTGACCTTATGGTAGCCATCAGAGCCATGTTTATTTGTTCCTCATCATCATCAAACGATGATGAAACAGAATCATCCCATATTGCCATGAGACCTTTCTTCTTCTTGCCTTTGAAACCACTTTTCCTTGGTTTCTGTTTCTCGAGTTGTGGACATTCAGACTTGAAATATCCTGGTTTTTTGCACTCGTAGCAAGTAACTTGGCTTTTGTCCTTGTAGTCCTTCTTATCCTTTGAGTCTTTCCTTTCCCTTGAGTCCTTCGTGTGGAACTGCTTCCTGAACCTTCCTTTGTTTTTCCACATACGTTGAATTTTCCTTGATATTAAGGAAATTTCTTCGTCTGTGTCTCCACCATTCTCATCAGACGATCCTTCGTCTGCTTCAAGTTCAGCTTGAAGAGCTTTGGAGAATGATACTTTGCTTGTAGATTTCAAAGCTATGGACTTTGACTTTTTAGGAGGTTCTTCTTCATCTAACTCAAGCTTATAAGCTCTCAAGGAACTCAGAAGATCTTTAAGACGCAAGACATTCAGGTCCTTGGCTTCTTGAATAGCCATGACCTTAGGTCTCTACTTCTTTGGCAGGCTTCTTAAGATTTTTTTTACGTGATCAGCGGTGGTATAGCTTTTCTTAAGAACATTTAGACCATGAACTAGTGTTTGGAGTCTTCCAAACATAGTTTCAATGCTTTCACCCTCTTCCATTTTGAAGAGTTCATATTGTCTAACCAAGATATTAGCCTTGGTTTCTTTCACTTGGGAAGTACCCTCATAGGCCAAAGCCAATGAGTCCTAAATCTCTTTGGCAGTATCATTCTTTCCGCATTTCTTGCATTCCTTCTCAGAAATAGCATAGATAAGGAAATACCTTGCTTTCTGATGTAGTTGATAAGCTTTCTTATGCTCAGCGTCCCATTTATCTCTAGCAATGAGGTTATCCTTGGAATCAACCAGTTCGGTGTATTGTTTTTGAACCATATCCCAAAGTTCGAGTTTTTGAGACTCGAAGAAAGATTTAACTTTATCTTTCCAATAGTCGAAGTTTGTTCCAGTGAACAAAGGAGGACGGTTAACGTGAATACCGGCTTCGCTGCTTGCCATATATAAAGAATAAGATCTTTTCCTCTTACACTGTTAAGTGCTCAACCAAGAGGCCGAGCTCTGGTACCAACTGAACGTGGCAAAAACACAAGAAAGGGGGTTTGAATTGGGTTTTATAAATTTTTTCGTAAAGCTTTATGTTTATGAAAACCTTTTCAAAGCACCTCTTTAACAGAATAGCAAAGTAAGTAAGTAAAGAAAAGAGAAGAGAAGAGAATGACACAGTGATTTATACTAGTTCACTATCACCTGATAGCTACGTCTAGTCCCTTCGCACACTTGAAGGATTTCTTCACTATAATCAACCTGATTACACTTGAGAGTATAATACTGCTAAACTGGCTACACTCACAACTTCTTAGAACGACTTAGTGCGGTCAAGCCTCTAAGGAAAACAGCCACTACTGGGCTAAATACAATGTTCAAAAATAGTTTGAAACAATATCAAATAACTCTCACATAGAGGATATACAATGAAAAACTTAAGCACAAAGAATAATTTTCAAACTTGAAAGTGTAAAATGATTAACTGCTTGTTCAATGTGATATCAAATACTTGGAATGATTCTTGGTTGCCCACTTTGATTCACAGCGTTTCTGTTTCGTAACTTCGTTAACCTACTTCAGTGAATGAAGTAAGGTATATATCGCTAGGATTGTGAATAGTGCCGTTGTGGCGTAACAGCTCTTTTCACCAATGGACAAAACTTCAGATCCCCTTTTTGTGGCTTTAGCAAGTCACGTCGCTTTCCACTCTGCTCTTGCATACTGACACAATAGACAAAATCAGGATCTTTATCCCTTGTGAGCTTTTTTGAATATTAGACACTTCTTGAGCAACTTTTCTGATGATTATAAACGTTAACATTCCCTTTGGCCTTTGATTCCTCGTACATTAAAATACTCATCAATGAGGTCTCTTAAATACTTGAAGTAGCCTTTAATGAACACTCAGTCCGATTTCCAATCAGAGCATCTGTCAAACAGACGATGCTTGTTATTGAGATACTCTGTTCACCAGAGTGAGCTTGAAACAGAGGCAAGTTCTTCAGTACAGAATTTGTTGGCCTCTCAAATAATAGAGTCTTGTTGAAACAGACGAAGGCTTCCACTGAGTAGTCTATTCATAGTCTGTTGAGCGTTGACCAAGACAGAGCATGGTCTCACCAGAGCGTTGACCAAGACAGAGCATAGTCTCACCAGAGCTTTGACTACAAACAAAGCGTTGACCAAAACAGAGTGAGGCTGACAGACGATGACGTCAGTAACTTTAAGAGGATTAATGCCAGACTTAGATGTATGAAACTGAGAATACACATTTTCACTTAGTCTTCTGAGATAATTCCTTCTGATGAATAGTGACTTCTGCACATTGACAAATACATCAGAGGATAAATTGTTCTATTAACTATTTGTTATCATCAAAATAATTAAGGGTCATTATTTCTGAATCCACTTGATTCCAACATTAACATGTGTTATACTAAAACATTGCTAATTTAGAAAAGTTTTACACATGTCAAATGACTTCTTTCAAAATCTTCTCCCAACCTACTTTAATAAATGAAAATGCTTCACAACTATAACAATCTTTTAATTAATTATTTATTTAATTTAAAATTTAAATTATGAATTAATCACTAGATCAAATTCCCGTGCACTATTTCCACCTCTTCATTTCCCAACGTTTTATTGCCCTTCACACATTTTATCTACTCATAAAAATACTCTTCTTTTTCTCCCCGTAAAATGTAAAAGACTCTTCCTTTTCTCATGCGCTTCTTTACCTCCTCCTTTTCACCATATCAAAAACACTCTTTTCTGTCCTTCTCTTTCTCTTCAAATTCAATTTTTTTCTTAATATTCTTTTTGTCTCCTCTATCCTCTTCTCTTCTAATTATTTTTTGGCAGAATATTTCTTCCGACCAAAGCTTTGTACATTCTCCTTCATCCCTTTCATTCGTATGTTTCAAATCCAGATTTCAATGCATTCTCTCTGCACCTATTATTTTCTTGGTGTTTTTTGGTTTTTATTCGATTCATTTCCTCTCTTTTAAACTCTTCATTTCTCATTTTGTTCTGTTCTTTTTATTCTATCATTTATTTTGTTTTAGATATATCCTTTTTTAATTTCATCTGAGGTAAATTCTGGGATTATATTGTTATATGTCATTTTGACTTTTTATTGTAAACTCTTATGGATTCACAATATGGAATTTGTTCAAAACTTTAATTGCATTCACAATTTCGCCTTTGGTAACAGCAACTGCAATCCACAACTGTGAAAATTCTCGCACTTCCGGTCAACGATTTCGTTTTTCCACTATCAACATATGCCATTCTGCAATATCAGACAAGTGTTTTCATTCATGCTTAAAAATAAGAACGAGAGAGGGCGGTGTTAATCCTTAATTTTATTTTGTAGTAGTGATTTGGATTGTTCGCTTATGTTTTCTATTTTTTGCCCCAGCCTGTATGGTCACTGTAACATCCCGTTTCCGGAGCGCTACTAGACTAACTATAACTCTCGCAAGTTCAAATACTTTTGAAAATGAAGTACTCTGTTTGCATGGTTTTCGAAAACGTGGATCTAAATTTTTTTCAAACTTCTTTTGAAATGGCAATCAGAGTATTGCAACATTTTTGAAAGGTGGTGAATAAATAAAGACACCAAAATCAAACCACAATAACCATACAATTAGATTTGCTTAAACATTTCACACAAGGCAATCCAAGTCTGGAAAACGTAGTATACTTATTACAACACTGTAATTAATACATTAACACCCTATAGCTAGTTGGCACACTACAACACTTGCTAGATCTCTAGTAAGTTTCAAACAAACATACACGGCAGATAGCCAGATAGGACTATCCTCTACTACGCTTGTCAACAGCCTTGAACCCTCTGCAATCTTCATTATCTGAGTTACATTAATCGATTGAAAGAACCACAGGTAAATGTCAACTTCTTACAAAAAGACAGATACAATATAACAGCATATACGACAGCTAATCATATTATACAGACATAATATAATATGAAACCACATTCACCCACACATATAAAGAATCATATCATTGGCATTAAATAACAATTCAATAAGGATGCACATAATTCCCTATTGATGCAACTATATGCCAGTGTATATTATTCCAGAATACCCCACGCAATGGTCAATCGTTTGGTAATCCCCAACCCTATAATATTCCATGCGATGAGTTAAACGTCCCCAGGACATAACCATGACACTGAATTCCCTTTATGATAAACCTCATCTCTGGATATTCAAGTCCGAGTTACCATTATGCATGTCAATGCATCTTCACATACTGAATTGAACATATCAATGCATATGATATTTCAAATATGGCATAATTAAATCATTATTTAATTATCTAGCACAAATCTCAACAACATATATTTCGACAATTGGGATATTCCCAAAATTAGAGATGAAGTCGGAAGCAGAACTAAGAGCGGATCTTAAAGAAATGGAAAGTAGTGCCGAGACGGACTCAGCATAACATAAGTTCCTGGGACTTAACCCAGAAGTATGAACTTATGGTGTGATTGGTTGAGGAGAAATTGGCAAGAGAGAGTGGGGTGAGAAAGAAGTTGGAGAGAGATGAGAAATTTCTCTTGATTGGTTTAGAGAAGAAATAGGGGAGAGAGAAAAAAATCAGTGGGACCCATCACTTTTTTCAATCTCTTCAAAATAGAGAAGAAAGAGAAGAGAAATTGTTAATTTCTTGCTTAGTTCCATTTATGCCCTTAATTGATAATAATACAATGCATTAAAAATTTGTACCGTCTCGTAAAACAAAAAAAATTATATAATGACCAGCAAAGTGAATCACGGGAACGGGCCAACGTTAGTTGTCTTGCACACAGTGATATAAAACTAAATTCAAAGCAACATAAATTTTGAATTAATAAATCTAATAAAATGTTGGTTGAAAAAACTAGATTAATTAAAATCAAAATTAAAAGTTAAAATCAAAAAAAGTAAATTAATAAAATTATATAAATTAATTAATTGAATTCAAATAAAAAATATATTAATTTTGATAAGAAATTACATTCAAACAAAAAATAAATTAATTTTTAGCACAAGGATATTTTTGTCTTTTCAAAAATTAAACACACTTCTCTCTCTTTTATTTCTCTTCTTTTTCTCTTAAACCAATCAATGCCTTAAATCTACTCTATTTCTCACCTCTTTCTCTCTTTTCACACTCTTTCTCACCTCTTTCTCTCTTCTCAACTTCTTCTCGGAACCAAACATATCCTTAAAGAACAAAAATAAAGATTAAAAACAAAAATTAAAACATGAAATGCAAATGCAAATCAAAATAAAGAACCTGCCATGAAGGCGGTGATGAACAACATAGTAAATAAAAGCAGAATTGGTCACACTTTTATTTATTAAAAACTTAAATAACAGAAAGCAAAAACATAGCTGAGGGAGGAGGGAAGAGGGGAACCTCTCTCTGAACTCTCTCTAAACTTTGAAGCGGAGAAGCTAAGCAAAGTGTTTTGGCCTAAGCCAAGGTGTCTCTAACACTGAACCTAAACACCGCTTATATAGATTGAGAAATTAAACTATTCGGAATAATTGATTGTGGTCAACAGACCAATTGAGTGCTGGACAGGCTGTCAGCAGCAGTTGCAGATGCCTTTCGCTTTTCCTGTTTGGAGCACTTGGCGTAGATTGCGGAGAAAAGAAAGGAATCTTAGGGTTCCATCCTGTTCTCTAGATTGTGGAGCTCGACATCGTCAAGGTCGACTAAGTCTTCTGATACTCCTTCAGATTGATCTTCACTGTTGATTTCTTCAAACATTGAATAGTAGTTGTTGAAAAAGGGCATTGATATCTTTGTCGGAAGACATTCTGGGACTGCCCAAAGATTGTAGGTAGATGTTTCTCCTACCTTTTTGAGATTGAACCACCCAGTTGGAGGAAGGAATTCCTGTCTGATAAGCTCATGTCTTAACCAGAAAGATCTGATGAACTCCTTTGATTGAACTGGCCAGTTAATAAAAGGATTGAACACAGCAGTACTAGCTATAAAGTGGTGACTTGCAGGAACCACATATAACCTATTGCTGGTCGGCAGAGATGACTTTACTCTGAAAGTAACTCTTCCTTTTCTTGAGATGATTGCTGCTGCAAGCAGATATAATTTTTGGGGACCAAAAACCATGTCAGATGAGTCATTAGTCCAAAAAGAATCTAACATACTCAGATCAATCCATGTCCAGATAGTATATTCTTTTCCTTTGAATTGAATTGGCTGATAATTGGGAAGACTTATTCTAGCCTTCAAAATTCCAGTAAAAGGACGTTGAATGTCTTCACCTTCTTCTGGATGATTGGAAGGAAAACTGAAGTAAGCCATGGGTTGGCAAACATGAATTCCTTGAGCTTGAATGTTCCCTACAGAAATCTCCCAAAGGCATTCCTGAGCTTGAACATAAGATTGAAAAATTGAATCATATAATTTTCTTTGGATTAAGTAAGTAATCCCAAAATCTATATGATTAGTTAATTGTCCGATAATTAAAGAGGTCTGCAGAACAAACTTCTTCATATCTTCATGATTGGCTTTAGTTAAACACTCATCTTTCAGGGACAGTGTTTGATTGTAGGTTTGTGTTTGAATTCTCTCGGAACTCTCACACTCATCCTTACTGTAACGACCCGTTTCCGGACCGCTACCGAGCTCAACATACCGAGCTCGAGTTACCGAGCTCAACACACCGAGCTCAAGATACCCTGTATGCGATGTGTTTTAAAATGATACTCTTGTGCCCTTTAGAAAAGTACGGTCTATATTTTTTTTTTATTATTCTAAGACCAGCTCGTGCACATCAGAGTAATTACAACTTTTCGAAAACATGGTGCAACTAAGACACAAGACATAAATTCTAATAAAACATACATGCATAATATACATATATACCACTCGAAATGATGATGTATACAAAATACAGAGTAATAATGTATAAAGAAATACACCTAAGGTATGACGACTTCAAGAGAGCAATCATACCACAGGGGTACTTCCAGAACTCCCACGCAGGGGTCGCTCCAAAGTAAACCGCCACCTACCTCAGAATAAAGAAACATAACCGCCCAACCGTCACAACCACTATACACAAAAACATAGACAAAGCAAATCCACGACAAGTATAGGTCGTCGCTCGATCCTCGCCGAGCTCCTCCTCGCCATCATCTGGCCGCCGAGTTCCTCGCACCTCGACATCGCTCGGGTAACCATCATAGATTGAAGGTACCACGGGAAAGTGGTCAACTTCTCCACAAATCAAGATAAACAAGGCACAAAGAAATAAGCGGACATCATCAGATATGATTCACCAAACGTGACTCGACCATCTCACTCTAGACTCGACTTTTATTCTAATATCGTCACCGGTCCATCCCCAAACCGACGCATAGGTAAGCTTGGTGTCCAACCCCAAACCGATACCATACATTAATCAAGAGTCCAACCCCAAACCGATAATGCGACGCTAGTCAATCTCCCCAGTAAACAAAAAGGGACCTAGCACTTTAGTTATCCGTCACGGCTCAAAACGCTATAACGACTCTTAGCTCGCTTCACTCGATGAACAAATTTCTCCGCTTACAATATTCAAAGAGTTATACACAAGATATTCAACCGCATGTCAAATAAAAAGAGCAAGCTCGACATGAAGAAACGCAATTCAACAGTCAATACATAATTCACCACATATATTCAATCACATATTAAATACATGCAAAAACCCAATCATATCGCAACATTACATGCTCGACACAAATCAAGGAATCCATACATAGTAATATAACAATAAAAATCCTATAATGTTTAGAAGTGCCCTTACGCACAAAACATAAACACGTAGAATATGAAGCGCCCCTACCGAACTCCAAGCTAATGCTGCTCGACAACGACCTCGACACGGCTGTCTTCAAACGAGCTTGACAACGACTCCTCTTACTCGATCTCGACACGTACGGCTCTCAGTCGACCTCGGTTTCGTGTTCTCGTACACCCAGATCTCTTTGCAGCACGATCTCGGAAATCACACTGCCTAATACGAGCATAACTTAGTTCTATCTATGGGTTCTAATAACACTTAGCTCTCATTATCCCAATCTTAACCACAACCCAAGTAAACATTAAAACTCAAAAACTTAAACAAATACAACCAGAATTCAAACATTACAAAATAACTCTTTTTCTCTAAAATTTTATTAAAAACAACGTTCAACAAATAACTCCTTTTCGATCAAAAGTCCATGAAAAAGGTTATATGATTCTATAACAAATAAATCAACAACAAACATCAACAAGAAGCAACGTACAACAACTAAAACAAGAAATCAAAAACCAAATAGGGAGGGTTTTGGGCACCTTGCCTATTGCAGAAAACAGAGAAAGAAATTTGTTTTACAAGCTCAAATAATTGGTTAGAAAGGCCTGGTCATGTCATGAAGAAGAAAACCCATCAATATGACATGATTTGGAAGCATAAAAACTAGCTAAAATAGAGAGAAGAAGTGGCGCTAACAGTAACATGACGCAAGATGAAATTCTGCTTTTCATACCTCATCTGATGGTCGTGATGGTCATATATGTCCAGCTGATGATGATGAACAAGATTGGTGAAGAAGGGTTGCGCAGTAGCTCAATGGAACTCAAGGTTCTTCGCTGGAGGTTTGGAGAGGAAGAGGAACTCAGAGAAGAAGGAAGAAGAAAGAAGAAAAGAGAAAGTGAGTGTTTGTGAGAGCTGATCGTGATATACACCGGGAGATAAACCATTTAAATGAATTTTTCTTTCTTAAAAACAAAATAAGTGACGATGTAACTACTGCATGAGATGCTAATCCCATCAATCATTCTACCCATCTAATCTCTTCTCTCTCATGATTACCCTCTAATCTATAGGTTACAGATCTAAAAACAGCAACGAGAACTGCAACCGATAAAATAAATATTACAAACAAAAGAATCATTAGCGCTAAATAACGCTCAGAAGATACGAAGTGTTATCATCTCGACACGATGTCGACCAGGGTGCTCGTGCAAGCGCACAAGGCTCTAACACGAGTTCGTGCACGCGGCCTCCTCAGTTCGACATGCGACCTCCTCAGCTCGGTACGCGACCTCATCAGCTTGACATATGACCTTGGCACGCGATCTTGGCACGGGATATCGACACGAGGTCTTGGTACGAGGTCTCGACACGAGATCTCGACCCGAGGTCTCGATACAACGTCCTAATATGAGGTCGATCTCGTCCTCAGGTGTTATAATCTCTCCCTCTAAAAAAAATTTCGTCCTCGAAATTGCAAATAAGATACTTACCATGAAAGAGTTCAGGGTACTGAGTCTTCATCTTCTCCTCCAGCTCCCAAGTCGCATCTCCAGTCTTCTGATCCCACACAACTTTGACAAGTTGAATCTCTTTGTTCAAAGAATCGCTTGGCTTTCCTGGCCAACGATCCTTGCTGGTGATGCTTGAAGGATAAGTCGCCTCGCTTGAATCACATCCGGCTCGATGACATGAGAGGGTCGGAAATATATCTCCGCAATTGTGAGACGTGGAAGACGTCATGAATGTTTGACAAGAAGGGTGGCAGGCAACTGATATGCCATCGACCAATACGACGAAGAACTGATAAGGTCCAATAAATTTAGGGTAAGTTTCTTGGACTTGATCGCTCAATTAACTCCAGAAGTGGGGGTGACTCTAAGAAATACATGTTCTCCTTCTTCAACTCGAGTGGTCGACGCCGTTGGTCCGCATAACTCTTCTGCCGACTTTGAGACGCTCGCATCCTATCTCTCGATCAAACGGATCTTCTCCGTAGTCCGCCGGATCATATCGGTCCCACGACGTAACGCCGCCATCCTGGTACCAACAAAGAGGCGTCTGACATTTACGCCCATACAAGCTTCAAAAGGTGCCATTCCAATACTCGCATGGAAATCAAGTATCGTAGGTGAACTCCACCAATGGTAAGACGTCGTCCCAACTTCCTCGGTGATCTAAGGTACACGCCGCAACAAATCTTCAAGTGATTGGATCGTTCTCTCACCGACCGTCGGTTTGGGGATATGCCGAGCTAAGCTCGAGCTCTGCTCCCATCGCTTCTTGCAATTCCCTCCAAAAATGAGACGTGAACTTCGGATCTCGGTCCGACACGATTGAAGAGGGTATACCGTGAAGTCGCACTATCTCCGCGATGTAGATCTCGGTCAGCTTTTCCACGTTGTATGTCGACCTCACTGGCAAGAAATGAGCAGATTTGGTCAATCGGTCGACAATCACCCAAATCGAATCATTCTTCTTCTGCGTCTTCGGCAAACCTACAACGAAATCCATGGAGATACTGTCCCATTTCCATACTGGTACGCCGTTTATCAGAGCATTCCCGCTGGTCGTTGGTGCTCCACCTTTGCTTTCTGACACGTTAAACACGAGGCTACGTACTCAGTCACTTGCTTTTTCATTCCGGACCAGCAAAAATGCATCTTCAAGTCCTGATACATCTTCGTAACTCCTGGATGAATACTAAAGTTGCTCTTATGCGCTTCGTCAAGTATTAACTTTCTCAGCTCCGCTACGTTAGGTACACACACTCGGCCATTACATCTTAAGATGTTGTCCGTTCCGACTTGGAATTCTGTCGCCTTCCCTTGCGCTATCAACTGGACCTTCTTGCGTGAGCTCGTCATGAACCTCTTGGTCTCTGATCTCGCCCAACAATCTGTTAGAAATGGTAAGCATACCAAATCTCGGCTTCCCTATGAACCTCCCACCCTCAACTTCAAGTCTCGGACCTTCTCGAGCATCTCCAACTCCTTGATCATCATTGCTGAGGCTAAAACGCTCTTTCTGCTCAATGCATCTGCTACTACGTTAGCCTTACCGGGATGGTATTCCAACGTAAAGTCGTAGTCCTTGAGAAATTTTGTCCATCTTCGCTGACGCATGTTGAGCTCTTTCTGATCGAACAGGTACTTCAAGCTCTTGTGATCGCTGAAAACAGTAAGAGTGCTCCCATAAAGGTAGTGCCTCCATATCTTCAACGCAAAAACTATCACGCCACTCCAAGTCGTGAGTAGGTAGTTCCTCTCGTGAATCTTAAGTCGCCTTGAAGCATACCAGAACGAATTCGTTTCCGGACCGCTACCGAGCTCAATATACCGAGCTCGAGTTACCGAGCTCAACACACCGAGCTCAAAATAAACCTATATGAGATGTGTTTTAAAAACAAAACTCTTGTGCCTTTTAAAAATACGATATATTTTTTTTTTTATAAAACCAACTCGTGCACATCAGAGTAATTACAGCTTTTCGAAACATGGTGCAACTAAGACACAAGACTTAAATTCTAATAAAACATACATGTATAACATACATATATATATATCACTCGAAATAATAATGTATACAAAATACAGAGTAGCAAATGTATAAAGAAAATACACCTAAGGTACGACGACTTCAAAAGAGCAATCATACCCTGGGGGTACTTCCGGCAGACTCCCACGCAGGGGTCGCTCCAAAAGTAAGACCACCACTACCTCGAAACAACAAAACAACATCGCCAAACTGGTCACGACTCGAACACAAAAGAAAAGCAGAAATGCAGTCCTTAGAAAAACAAACATCCAACAAACAAACAATCACGACGGATAGAGGTCGTCACTCGTCCTCGCCGAGCTCCTCCTCGGCATCATCTATCGCCGAGTTCCTCGCGCTCGACATCGCCTGGGTAACCGCCATGGATTGAAGGCACCACGAAAGGGTCAACTTCTCAACAATTCAAGATAAGCTCGACATAAAGGATATAAGCAAACAAAGCAATAATATATCTCAATCACCACACGTGACTCGACCATCTCACTCTAGACTCGACTCGACTTTATTCTAATATCGCCGCCAGTGTCCATCCCCAACCGACGTAATAGGTAAACGGCAGTCCAACCCCAAATCGATACCATGCATTAATCAACAGGTCCAACCCCAAACCGATAATGCACGACGCCTAGCCAATCCACCATAAACAAAAAGGGGACCTAGCACCCTCGCTTATCCTGGGTCCGCTCAAAAACGCCATACGACTCCTAGCTCTCTCACTCGATGATTAGCTCGCCGCATGTCAAAGAGTAACACAACTTACTTGATCACATATCAAATAAAGAGAGCATGCTTAACATGAAGAAAACACAATTCGACATTTAAGCAATAAAACATTCTCGCATTGAAGAAACGCACTGACAAAGAATACACCATTCACAACATATATTCAATCACATATCAAATACATGCAAAAACTCAATCATATCACAACATTCCAATCTCGACACCAATCAAGGAGTCCATACATAAATATAACAATAAAAATAAAGTCTTAGAGATATCTAGGAGTCGCCTTACGCTAGCATACTATGAAAGTATTAATGTGAAGCGCCCATCAACTCCAAGTTAATGCCGCCGACAACGACCGACATTACTGTCTTCAAATGAGCTCGACAACGACTTCTCTTACTCGATCTCGACATCTACTGTCTTCAACGAGCTCGACAACGACTTCGACATCGCATCGCCCTCAATCGACCTCGACACGCATAGCTTCGATCCGATTCCGCTGCTTCCACGTCCTCGGATTCGCTCTCCCGTACACCTTGATTCGGAAATCACTCGATCTCGGGAATCAGACTTCCTAAAACAAACACAACTTAGATCGATCTATGGGTTCTAATACACTTAGCTCTCTTTTCCCAAACTTAACCACAACCCAGAAAATATAAAACTCAAGAACTGAATATATGTTTCCTCTAACACAAAGTTAGGGATTTCGATCAAAGTTCCTGAAAAAGTTATCTGATGCTTCAACAGATAGATCGACAACAACATCAACCAGAAGCAACAAACGAAAACAAGAAATCGAAATAAACCAAAAATGAAGAGTTTCGGCAATCGCCGATTGCAGAAATCAGAGAAAGAAATTTGTTTTACAAGCCCAATTAATCGGTTAGAAAGATAGGTAATATCGTGAAGAAGAAAACCCATCAGTTTGACATGATTTGGAAGCATAAAACTGGTTAAAAATGGAAGAAGAAATAGCGCTAAACAGTAGCACGAAGAAGATAAAAATCTGTTTTTCATACCTCAACGGTGATCGAAAGGCACGAGATATGTCGAGAAGATGATGATGAACAAAATTGATGAAGAAAGCTTGTGCAGATCTCGATGGAACTCACGGTTTAAATCGATGGAAGTTTTTGAAGAAAACAACGAAACACAGAGCAGAAGGAAGGAAGAAGAAAGAAGAAAAGAGAAATGAGTATTTGAGGGAAAACCGATCGTGAATACAGCTGGTGAGAGAAGGGTATAATCGTAACTTCAGCTATAAGATGCCAATCCCATCAATCATCTACCCGTCTAATCGGTCCTCTCACAATTATCCTCTACTGGCTTGGCCAATCTGCCTAGACACCACGACGAGCACGGCCAAGCCGACAATCTACTTATTACAAACAATATAATAATAGCGCTGAATAACGTTCGAAAGAATACGAGGTGTCATCTCGACACGATGTCGACAAGGGTGCTCGTGCAAACGCACAAGGCTCTAACACGAGTTCGTGAACGCGACCTCCTCACCGACATGCGCGTCCTCTTCAAATTTCGATGACGCGACTTCATCAACTCGACACGCGATCTCCTCAGCTCGGCAAATGACCTCGGCAAACGATCTTGGCACGGGATCTCGACACAAGGTCTTGTCGAGGTCTCGATACGTCGTCCTAATACGATGTCGATCTCGTCCTCAGGTGTTACACATACGCTACCACTTTCCGATGTTGCATCAGCACGCATCCCAAACCCTGGTGTGACGCATCACAATACACCTCGTAAGGCTCTTCGGGTTGAGGCAAAATCAACACAGGCGCTGTCGTCAAGAGCTCCTACAGTCTTTGAAAACTGGATTCACACTCCTCGGTCCAGGCAAAAGGTTGATCCTTCCTCGTAAGCCGTGTAAGAGGCGCGACAATCTTCGAGAAACCTTCAATGAATCTTCGATAATAGCCTGCTAAGCCAACAAAACTCCCGATGCTCAGAATCGCCTTCTACTGTTCCCACGCTACCACCGCCTCAATCTTAGTTGGATCCACAGCTATCCCTTCTTTGGAAATCACGTGTCCAAGAAAATTCACCTCTTCAAGCCAAAATTCACACTTCGACAGGTTGGCATAGAGTTGCTTCTCTCGTAATATCTGTAGTACTCGACGTAAGTGTTCTTCGCTCTTTCCTGTTCTTCGAATAAATCAATATGTCGCCGATGAACACTACAACGAATCGATCCAAAAACGAATGGAAAATCCTATTCATGTAATCCATAAACACACCGGCGCATTTGTCACCCAAACGGCATCACCAAGTACTCGTAGTGACCGCACCTAGTCCTCAAAGCTGTTTTGGAGACATCTTCCTCCTTCACGCGAATCGATGGTAGCCCGACTTCAAGTCTATCTTGGAAAGATTGCCGCTCCACGGTTGATCCATCAAGTCGTCAATACGGGTAACGGATACCGGTTCTTCACAAGAACCTTGTTGAGCTCGCAGAGTCCACGCACGCCTTGATCGCCCATCCTTCTTCTTAACCAACAACACCGGAGCTCCCCACGGTGACACGCCGGCCGTATGAATTGCTTTGACTCCAAGTGTTCGATCCGACTTGAGTTCTTTCATCTCGGCAGAGACATCCCGTATGGCGCCTTGGAAATCTGGTCTGTTCCTCGAATCAACTCGATGGAGAACTCAACCTCTCGCATCGGGTGGTAACCCCTGGCACGCCTTCGGGAAAACGCCCACAAAGTCACACACCACCGGGTACATTCTTCACTTCGATCTGTTGAAAACTTCCAAACTAGCCGATACATGTATTCCCTAGTTCCTTCTTTCAAAGAAACCCCAATACGCTCAGCGAGAAAGATAATTGGAGACTCCAAGGTCCGGGAAAATTACAGCTTTACGGCACACCAAGAGGACATGGTGGTGTGACAACCAATCCATCCCGAGGATGACATCTAAGCCCTTAAGAGGCAAACAAACCAAATTGACCACAAACTTTCTACTCGAATAACCACTACACAATTAAGACATGCAAGTGTTTGTGACTAAGGTTTTAGCAATTGGGGTTGTAATTCTACCAATTTGAACGGCAAAGCATTCACAGTCAAGTTCAAATGGTTCACACAATCAGAAGAAATAAAGGAATGAGTTGCACCCGAATCAAAGAGGACGGATAAGGATTTACCCTCTATCTCACATTCGCCTTGGATAAGATCATCAGCTTGCTCGCTTCCTCGCCGCCATGCGTAAAACTCGCCTTTAGCCACCTGACGCTTCCTTTGGCCTTTGCCGCAAGCATTGCCGGTACAGCTTTAGGTGTGGGACAATCCTTGGCAAAATGCCCTAGCTTCTTACAGTTGTAGCACACCTCCTCCTTCTGAGTACAGTTATTCGCATAATGTCCCGTCTTTCCACAACGGAAACAAGTCACCTCGACACCGGTCTGACCTCCGCTTCTCGCTCCCTGGGTCATCGGACGATACTGTCCCCTGTTGTTGTTGTTCCCCTGAGGTCGGTTGTAAGGCTTCTTCTGCGCTTGTTTCCTTCGTAAACCTCGCCCCGCACTCTAGGGTCTCACCGGTCCGCCTACAACAGTTTTCTTCTTGTGGCTTCTTACACCCTCTACCTCGACACAACGATCTATCACCAGTAGATTCCTCGATCCTTAGTGACACCACCGACTTCAATGTCAAATCTCGCACTCGTTGGAACCTCTCGCTTAACCATCCTTGGTCACCGATCACGAAATGGATCAAATACCTGCCGCTGACTCGAACTTGGTCGCATACTCGACACCGCCGAGTCAGCCTTGTTGTAGTTGAAGAAACTCTTGCTCCTTCTCACTGCGTGCAAGATCTGGGAAGTATTTGTCCAAGAACCTTCCACGAAAAAGCTCCCTGTTATCTCGCGACGTTCGCTATCGCTGCTTGCTTCACTCCCTTCCACCAATACTCTGCGTCTCCCTAGCGGCAAGTAGGTAGCGTAGTCTACCTTCACGCTGTTTGGGCAATGGAGTGCCTCGAAGATCTTCTCGATCTCTTGCATCCAAAGATCGCCTTTATCCGATTTGGCTCACCATAGAACTTCGGTGGATCATGCTTCCTAAAGTCCGCTAATCCTTCCGCCAAGATCGGCCCGCTCGCTCATTGTTGTTGTAAGTTTTATTCGGGTTAACGCCGCCTGCTGAGCCATCGCGTTAGCCTGTTGAGTTGCGGCAGCACTGATTCGAGCCATGGCCGCCGCCATCTCGGCCATAGCTTGAATTGCTCGCTCCATGTCGACGTTCTCGCACAAATTGCCGTATCCCTACGAGGTGGCATTAGATTCCACAAAGTTCAAAACCCTGTCAGAATCTCACACCAAGGATGTGTTAAAACACACTGCTTCAATCAAGAAACAGTTCAAACAATTTTTCAAGCAATAAGTACTTCACTTAATCAAACAGCAATCAGTATAGTACAACCATGTACCCGACCCACATATATATATATATATATATATATATATATATATATCCCGATTACAAAGGACTAGTCTAAATTCGATACACTCTTTGGCCAGAATCGAATCAAGCCTGATACTAACATTGTAACGACCCGCTTCGACCGCTACCGAAGCTCAACCTACCGAGCTCGAGTTACCGAGCTCAACACAACGAGCTCAAGATACCCTGTATGCGATGTGTTTTAAAATGATACTCTTGTGCCCTTTAGAAAAGTACGGTCTATATTTTTTTTTATTATTCTAAGACCAGCTCGTGCACATCGAGTAATTACAACTTTTCAAAACATGGTGCAACTAAGACACAAGACATAAATTCTAATAAAACATACATGCATAATATACATATATACCACTCAATGATGATGTATACAAAATACAGAGTAATAATGTATAAAGAAATACACCTAAGGTATGACGACTTCAAGAGAGCAATCATACCTGGGGTACTTCCCAGACTCCCACGCAGGGGTCGCTCCAAAGTAAACCGCCAGCTACCCTCAGAATAAAGAAACATAACCGGCCCAACCGGTCACAACCACTATACACAAAAACATAGACAAAGCAAATCCACGACAAGTATAGGTCGTCGCTCGATCCTCGCCGAGCTCCTCCTCGCCATCATCTGCCGCCGAAGTTCTTCTCGCACTCGACATCGCCTGGGTAACCATCATAGATTGAAGGTAGCACGGAAAGCGGTCAACTTCTCCACGAATCAAGATAAACAAGGCACAAAGAAATAAGCAGACACTGTATATTATTCACCAAACGTGACTCGACCATCTCACTCTAGACTCGACTTTTATTCCGGAATATCGTCAGCTGGTCCATCCCCAAACTGACGCAATAGGTAAGCGGCAGGTCCAACCCCAAACCGATACCATACATTAATCAGCAGGTCCAACCCCAAACTGATAATGCGACGCCTAGTCAATCTCCGTAAACAAAAAGGGGACCTAGCACCCTTAGTTATCCGGTCACGGCTCAAAAACGCTATAACGACTCGCTAGCTCGCTTCACTCGATGAACATTTCTCCGCTTACAATATTCAAAGAGTTATACACAAGATATTCAACCGCATGTCAAATAAAAAGAGCAAGCTCGACATGAAGAAACGCAATTCAACAGTCAATACATAATTCACCACATATATTCAATCACATATTAAATACATGCAAAAACCCAATCATATCGCAACATTACATGCTCGACACAAATCAAGGAATCCATACATAGTAATATAACAATAAAAATCCTAGAATGTTTAGAAGTGCCCTTACGCACAAAACATAAACACGTAGAATATGAAGCGCCACCAACTCCAAGCTAATGTCGCCGACAACGACCTCGACACTACTGCCTTCAAACGAGCTTGACAACGACTCCTCTTACTCGATCTCGACACGTACGGCTCTCAGTCGACCTCGATATCGTGTTCTCGTACACCCGGATCTCCTTGCAGCACGATCTCGGAAATCACACTGCCTAATACGAGCACAACTTAGTTCTACCTATGGGTTCTAATAACACTTAGCTCTCATTATCCCAATCTTAAACACAACCCAAGTAAACATTAAAACTCAAAAACTTAAACAAATACAACCAGAATTCAAACATTACAAAATAACTCTTTTTCTCTAAAATTTTATTAAAAACAACGTTCAACAAATAACTCCTTTTCGATCAAAAGTCCATGAAAAAGGTTATATGATTCTATAACAAATAAATCAACAACAAACATCAACAAGAAGCAACGTACAACAACTAAAACAAGAAATCAAAACAAACCAAATAGGGAGGGTTTTTGGGCACTGCCTATTGCAGAAAACAGAGAAAGAAATTTGTTTTACAAGCTCAAATAATTGGTTAGAAAGGTCGGTCATGTCATGAAGAAGAAAACCCATCAATATGACATGATTTGGAAGCATAAAAACTAGCTAAAATAGAGAGAAGAAGTGGCGCTAACAGTAACATGAAGGAAGAGGAAATTCTGTTTTTCATACCTCAACTGATGGTCGAGATGGTGATATATGTCGAGGAGATGATGAGGAACAAGATTGATGAAGAAGGTTTGTGCAGAAGCTCAATGGAACTCAAGGTTCTTCGATGGAGGTTTGGAGAGGAAGAGGAACTCAGAGAAGAAGGAAGAAGAAAGAAGAAAAGAGAAAGTGAGTGTTTGTGAGAGCTGATCGTGATATACAGCTGGGAGATAAACCATTTAAATGAATTTTTCTTTCTTAAAAAAAACAGAAATAAGTGACGGTAACTATCACATGAGATGCTAATCCCATCAATCATTCTACCCATCTAATCTCTTCTCTCTCATGATTACCTCTAATCTATAGGTTACAGATCTAAAACACAAAGAACGAACTGCAACTGATAAAATAAATATTACAAACAATAGAATCATTAGTGCTAAATAACGCTCAGAAGATACAAGTGTTATCATCTCGACACGATGTCGACCAGGTGCTCGTGCAAGCGCATAAGGCTCTAACACGAGTTCGTGCACGCTGCCTCCTCGCCCGACATGCGACCTCCTCACCTGCAGACGCGACCTCATCACCGACATATGACCTTGGCACGCGATCTTGGCACGGGATATCGACACGAGGTCTTGGTACGAGGTCTCGACACGAGATCTCGACGCGAGGTCTCAATACGACGTCCTAATACGAGGTCGATCTCGTCCTCAGGTGTTACACTTACCTTTGAGATTGGCTTTATTTCCCTCAGGAAGATCAATGATCTTTTCCTTGAGTTTGGAAGATTGGGGTTGAAATTCATTTTTAAATCGCGGATCAGGAAAACATTTTGATCCTTTTTGATTTTGAAAATGAAAATTCATTTTTGAAAAATAAACTGCAAGAGCATTCATGCAATTGAGTCTATCTTTTAAGTCAGAGGATATCCAAAGATTATCCATCAGACATTGTTGAGTTTCATCGAGGTTTATACCTGACAAAGGAATAAATTTCCTTTGATGATGAATTGGGAGTTGAAAATGTTCAAACTCCATGATTGAATCTTGACCCTGCAAAACAGAAACTGAATTCTTTCTTATAGGGTTAGTATAATTGATTGCACAATTTGTGCAATTTGGTATTTCCAAAAATTTGAAAATAACCGATTGATTCTGATGTTGGGTAAAAATACCTTCATCAGTGATTGTTAAAGGATAAAGTAATTTTATGAACAGAGTTTCTAAAATCACTTTGTTCTTTAAGTTGTTCACCAGTAAAAAGGCGGTTTCAACCTTAAAATCCTGGTTTTGAACGATTGCAGAGGAAACCTTAAATTTGACTTTTAACTCAGAACCATTAGCAGTGCTTAATCGTTCTGAAGTGAATTCAAGATACTTAGTGGGAATTAACCCATCTAAGATACAATTGAAATCAGCACCTGTGTCAAAGAGTGTTGTGGTATCAAGGGTGAAATCCTTAATAACCAGTTTGATGTTTATAAAAAACATTTTTATTTTGACAAGGTTGGTTAAGCCAATAAAATTGTCAACCTTGTTTGTTTGAATAGAGGCATCAGCTTCTAAAGAAATTGCTTTGGAAGACGAAGCTTCCGATTGTTCTGATTTAGAAGTTGGTTTTTCTTCTAACCAGTTATCAAGAATCAACTGATGTTGATTCTGAACTTGTTTCAAAATCATTATTTCAGATTTTAAAAGATTGATTTTAGAATGGATTTCTGAAATAGGATCCTTTTTAATACTAGATTTCTCTAGCCTTTTGAAAGTATCCTTCAGATTGAATTTGTTTGAAACTAAGGGGTTCCTGGGGGTTTTGGCCACGAAGGTAGTCGTAAGTTTCTCAAGGTACTTGACCTTGTCTTGATGGTCAGGAATGGATTCAATGACATCAAAAAGAAGCTCCTGCTCCTTAGTGAGAACATTGATCTGGCTAGATGACTCAGTGAGATCATCGTCCTGAACATGATTGAAGGATTGATGGGAGTCTTCTTAATCAGAAGAATCCTCAGATTGAGAGGTCTCAACTAACAAACTGTTAATTTTGTCCTCAATGTCTTGACTGAGGTTAAGGGCCTTAATCCTTTGCCCTAGCCTACAGTATCTACTAATGTGGCCTGGTTTTCCACACTTGTAGTAGACAATTTTGGCTTTGGATTAATGAGATTCCCTGTTCTCATTATCCGGTTGGATTTTGGGCTTCGGTTTAGGTTTCCTAAAGCTCCGATTGTAGAATTGAGGTCTGGGAGGACCAGATTTGGCTTTGGGCTTGCTACTGGGCTTCTTAGCACAGGGTAACCCAAATTGTTCACAGAAGGTTCCTAACTCCCTACTGCTCGGGCCTTCTTTGGACAATTGTTGTTGCACTTTGTTGTCCTGACAAATCTTGAGTGCAACTCTTTGGATCATGGCAATAAGTTGTCCATAGCTTAACTGCTCATAATTGATCCTATTGGAATCTTGGCTTTGGGTTCTAAGCTTATCTAACCTTATCGCCAAGAGACTTTGGAAGACCAGCAATAAACTTTTCTTTCCAGAAAGCTTGTTGACTGTCTTCTCTGGTGTAAACCCTAGTTGGGAAGGTATCCTTATACCACCTAAAGTCACCTAAGGTCTTGCACCTAAGATTGGATAATAACTCAGCAGATCTATCCTTAATCAGAGAAGGATCTCCTATGAAATGTTGAGCTATTGTGAAGATTAAGGTAATGACGGCATCAGGGATACTGGCGCCATTGTCAATGATTGGAGTACCATTAGGGTCTAGTTTAATGGCACTAAGGATTGAAAGTCTCATAGAGTCAGTAAGATAATTGTCCCACCAACCTTTGAGTTGGCCACAGAATCCTGCAACTAAGATTTCTACTATCATAGACTCCGGAAAGTCATTAGTAGTTTCATAGGCAGTGGCTACCATGGTCATATTTTGGAGAATTTTAGTAATGCCATATTCATTCTCATCATCTATGTTCCATTCATAGATGTTGCTGGCACTAAAACTCTTAAAATTGGTTGTGGAGTCCTTTTCCTTCAGGAGGAGGTCAGGTGCCGTGGCTCTAGGGTAATAGAGTTTGGTCGGCTTTCTCCAATTGATGTTAGGGTTGTGGATAACTGGATTGACTCTCGGGTTATCCGAATTGGTTTCTTCAAAGCAGATAGAGGAGGATTCACCTACCATATTAACGGCTCTATTGGAAGAAGTGATTGAAGGTGGAGTCCTAGGTGATTCAGGAATGATCATCCTATGGAGCTCTAATTGTTTGTTGATTTTGGCAAGAAATTCACCTTGAACTTCTTCAACTTCCTTCTTGATCCTGGTTTTGGGATCAGAAAGTTGCAAGGCCTTCTTGAGTTTCTTTGAAATCCTATATGGATTAAACAAAGGTTTCTCAAGTTGATTGGAGGACTGAGGATCCTTAGTCTTGGAAGTGACAAGCACGGTTTTACCCTTATCCATGCTATTATCTCCTAAGGCTTGAAGATACCTATTGGTATAATTGGCTTGTTCCATCAGATCACTGATGTCTTTGGCTGAAATAGGTCCATTCTCACTTCTGGACTTGAAGGGAGTGGCTATAACAGGATCGGCAGTTTGATTTTTACTTAAAATCAAAGCTGTCTTAGGAGGTAACTCCGATTGAATGGATTGACCATCTTTCTGATGCCATTCCTTAATGACATCCAAAGAACTATTCATACTCCTTTTATCCTTAAAAGGGTATTTATACTTCTTCTTGATGGTATAATAATTGAACCATATGAAAAATGGTATATTGGCTTGGACCTGTCCAAGGTCATGGAACCATTGATCACGGATCTCATCCCTCTTAGATCCATGAATATTGTCAAAGAACCAGTCTCGATGTTGAGACCATTTCTCAGACTTCATTTCTGTTGCCAGAAACGTTTTGTCAATAATGAAATCAGCGGATATTGTCATAATATCATAATTATCATTAAGAGAGGAATATGTTGGAGATTGGATAGATTGATCCTCTTCATCCCTTTGATAAGAGGTTTTTACAGGGGTTGTAGCTTCAAACCCTTGCAAATGGATTGTAGAACCCTCATGAGAAGGCTCAGGTTCAGATCTAGGGATAGACCTAGGGATGGTCCTAGAGAAAGATCTCCTAGAAACTGCAGATTGGAAATTGCTATCAGACCTAATAGAACTAGACCTAGACAAAGAGAAAGAATTTCTCCTATCAAAGGCTAAATCTACGTGTCCAGTAGGATGCTGAAGAATTTCTTGAAAATTGGGTGTAACCTTGGGTAGGGCTGGTGTGTTTCTATCAAGGGTCCACCTATCTAGAAGTGAGACATCACTCCATTGGATTGTTTTGGGCACAACAATGTTGGCCTTCAGATTGTCAGTGAGAAACAAAGTGGTTTCACCATGTTTATCACAATTGGTCTTGACAAAATTTGAACTAATAGAATTCATTACCTTGTACTGAACTCTATAGATCAAAGAAACGGGAATAGATCCCTCCTTCATGTCATAGCCATGAAGTTTCACATTCAAGAATAAGACATCAAGAATGTTTTTGTCATCCAGACTAACAGTTAAGTCCGGGAAGCAATTGAAAAAGATTGGGCCATGACAAAGGCTGGTTTCTACAGTTCCTAAAAGGGAATCATGGAAACGATTGTGTCTTTTGTCCCTAAGGCAGAATAAAACTGCTACATCTAGAGATTCTCTAGTTAGGGGTTTCATACCTACTTGTACACTACCAATGTGCAAGTAATTGTATTTCTTGGCTTTGTGATGATCTATACTATCCTGGGATAGGAGATAAATCTCTTCATCATCAGATTGAATTTTGTACTTTTGTTCAACATTTTTGATTATAAAATCAGATTGGCGTTGCCAAAAGCTTTTTGAAGAAGATTGATAGAGATCTTCATCTCTAATTTTGGGAATATCCCAATTGTCAATATCTTGATTGATATTTTCAAAACAAATTTCTTCTTTGAAAATATTTTTTGATTAAGATTGGCTTGAAAAAGAAGAAGAAGAAGGGGATGAGGAATCAGAAGACTTGTTTGGAGAAAAACGTTGGGAGAAAGAGCGAAACATGCTGAAAGCAAAAGGAGATCACAACACAGATCTAAAAGCTCAAAATTTAAACAAGCCTTCCTCACCCATATGATATCTTCGCCATCATCTAGCTGATAGGGATACTGGTATTAAGAATGAATGAAAACAACAGTTACATTCTAACATACTTAACTATGTTTAACCGGGTATACTTGCTTCAGATTCCATGGGAGGATAATTACCAAAGAATATTGTTTCTTAAAAACAACTTTAACAGTATACTGTAATATTGAACCTACTAATCTATAACTTCAGTTACCAGAGTCTAAAGAATATAAACCGCAACGTAGCTCAGAGATCATTCCGTAGTAACTGATATTAAAGCTGTATCTGTAAAGTATATGCTGTTGATGACTTTTGAAAACTAAGGTCAATAGAATACTTTCATATTAACAAAGAGTTATGAAGATACTAGTACTTGCCTTTTCAAAGAATATTGAAAACAGATCGAGGATTTTTCTAAAATATTTTCCAAGAAAACTAAAGCTCTAAAAAACCATTCCAGATCTCTACCAGTCTTTCAACTTCAGAGTTTGGTACTTTGTTGGCCTTCCACCGCCTCTATCCGCTTGGGACTTACTTCATCGCCTTTCCCAAACTCCTTGCCTTTACTAAACCTCGGCTTCCATCTCTCATGAGATCTTATCACTTTAGTTCTCTTCGCTAAAAACTATTTTTTCCAAAACCGATCCTATCGGTTTTCAAATAAACTTGTGAATAAAAGATTTTTGAACAATGGCAAGTTCGAGTAATCAACATAATTCCACCAGATATTGAAAGATTGCTTATTACCTTTAACATTTTTCATTTTAAATCATGTTTAAGTTAAAGAACATCCGTGACATAACCGAATACGCATCAAAGAACATTGTAACACCTGAGGACGAGATCGACCTCGTATTAGGACGTCGGATCGAGACCTCGTGTCGAGATCTCGTGTCGAGACCTCGTACCAAGACCTTGTGTCGAGATCCCGTGCCAAGATCGCGTGCCGAGGTCATATGCCGAAGCCGAGGAGACCCGCGGCACTAGCCGCCGAAAGCCGAGGAGATCGCGTGCATTAGCTGCTGAGGTCGCATACCGAGCTGAGGAGGTCGCGCATCGAGCTGATGAGGTCGCATGTCATACTGAGGAGGCCGCGTGCACGAACTCGTGTTAGAGCCTTGTACGCTTGCACGAGCACCCTGGTCGACATCGTGCCGAGATGATATCACACGTATTCTTACGAACGTTATTCAGCGTTATGACTATTGTTTGTAATAATTATATTGTCGGCTTGCAGTCTCGTCGCCGTGTCTAGATCTCTGACCTATAGAGTAGAGGGTAATCATGAGAGAGGAGCGATTAGACGGGTAGAATGACTGATGGGATTGGCATCTCACAACTGGAGTTACGATAACGCCCTTCCCTCACCAGCTGTATACCACGATCGGTTCCCTCAAACATTCACTTTCTCTTTTCTTCTTTCTTCTTCCTTCCTTCTCTGAGCTTTTTTTTTTCGTTCTCTCCAAAACTTACATCGAAGAACCTTGAGTTCCATCGAGCTTCTGCATAAACTTTCTTCATCAACCTTGTTTCTCATCATCCTCTCGACATATCTCACCATCTCGACCACCATCTGAGGTAAGGAAAAACAGATTCTCTTCCTTCATGCTACTGTTTAGCGCCATTTCTTCTTTCCATTTTATCTAGTTTTTATGCTTCCAAATCATGTCAAACTGATGGGTTTTCTTCTTCATGATATTACCTACCTTTCTAACCGATTATTTGGGTTTGTAAAACAAATTTCTTCCTCTGTTTTCTGCAGTAGGCAGCGCTCAAAAACCCTTCCTTTTTGGTTGTTTCGATTTCTTGTTTTAGTTTGTCGTTTGTTGCTTCTTGTCGTTGTTGTTGTCGATTTATCTGTTGTAGCATCAGATAACCTTTTTCATGAACTTTTGATCGAAAACCCTAACCTTGTGTTAGAGGAAAAATATATTTAAGTTCTTGAGTTTTAATATTTACTGGGTTGTAGTTAAGATTGGGGTTATGAGAGCTAAGTGTTATTAGAACCCATAGATCGAACTGAGTTGTGCTTGTTTTAGGAAGTCTGATTCCCGAGATCGTGTGATTTCCGAATCGAGGTGTACGGGAGAGCGAATCCGAGGACGTGGAAGCAGTGGGATCCAGATCGAGAACTGTACGTGTCGAGGTCGACTAAGAAGCGTACGTGTCGAGATCGAGTAAGAGAAGTCGTTGTCGAGCTCGTTTGAAGACAGCCGTGTCGAGGTTGTTGTCGAGCAGCTTTAACTTGGAGTTCGGTAAGGGCACTTCATATTTTACGTGTTTATGTTTTGTGCGTAAGGGCAACTTTTAGACATTATTAAGACTTTATTTTATATGTTATTGTGTATGGATTCCTTGATTGGTGTCGAGCTTGAAATGTTGTGAATTGTGAATTGCTGTTGAATTGCGTTCTTCATGCAGAATGTTTTTATTGCTTAAATGTCGAATTGCGTTTTCTTCATGTTAAGCATGCTCTCCTTATTTGATATGTGATCAAGTAATTTTATGTGTCACTCTTTGATCGCGCAAGTAGCTAATCATCGAGTGAGAGAGCTAGGGGTCGTATGACGTTTTGAGCCGACCCGGATAATCGAGGGTGCTAGGTCCCCTTTTTGTTTATGGTGGATTGGCTAGGCGTTGCATTATCGGGCTGGGGATGGACTGCTGTTAATGTATGGAATTCGGTTTGGAGATGGACCTGCCGCTACCTATTGCGCCGATTCGGGATGGACCACCGACGATATTCCTAATAAGAGTCGAGTCGAGTCTAGAGTGAGATGGTCGAGTCACGTTGGTGAATGATATACTGTGATGTCTGCTTATTTCTTTATGCCGTGCTTATCTTGAATTGTTGAGAAGTTGACCCTTTCCCGTGGTGCCTTCAATCCATGACGGTTACCCAGGCGAGGTCGAGGGCGCAGGGAACTCGACAGCAGATGATGCCGAGGAGGAGCTCGACGAGGACCCGAGCGACGATCTATATTTGTCGTGATTGATTATGTTGCTGGATGTTGTTTTTTTTTTGATGACTGTACCTTGTTTTTCTTTTGGAGTAGTATGTCATGACCAGTTTGGGCAGTATTGTTTTGTCGTTTCAGGGTAGACTGATGGTTTTACTTTTGGAGCAGCCCCCTTCGTGGGAGTTCGCTTAAGTACCCTGTGGTATGATTGCTCTCTTGAAGTCGCTATACCTTAGGTGTATTTTCTTTGTACATTTACTACTCAGATTTTGTATACATTATTATTTCGAGTGATATATATATATGTATGTTATGCATGTATGTTTTATTAGAATTTAAGTCTTGTGTCTTAGTTGCACCATGTTTCGAAAAGCTGTAATTACTCTGATGTGCACGAGCTGGTTTTAAAAAAAAAAATATAGATCGTACTTTTTGAAAGGCACAAGAGTATCGTTTTAAAACGCATCTCATACAGGTTTAGTTGAGCTCGGTGTGTTGAGCTCGGTAACTCGAGCTCGGTATATTGAGCTCGGTAGCGGTCCGGAAACGGGTCGTTACAAACATCATGAACCCAGAACATAAGATTCGAGCATTTCATTGCATTTGTTCATATCAGTAAACAGTAACATCCATCATGACGTTCACTAGAACAATAAACAGTAACCTTTCATGTTGTTATGTTCGTCACAATAAACAGTAATGTATCTCCCAGATCTTAGAACTTTAACATGGTTAATCATATTGAGTACAACAGAGAAGTAACTCAAGCATTCAAACTTAATAACACACTCCTACTTCCCCATCAGGCTCTGATACCAAAGAGGGGGTCGGAAGCAGAACTAAGAGCGGATCTTAAAGAAATGGAAAGTAGGGCCGAGACGGACTTAGCATAACATAAGTTCCTGGGACTTAACCCAGAAGTATGAACTTAAAGAACAAAAAGAAAGATTAAAAACAAAAATTAAAACATGAAATGCAAATGCAAATCAAAATAAAGAACCTGCCATGAAGGTGGTGATGAATAACATAAGTAAATAAAAGCAGAATCGGTCACACTTTTATTTATTAAAAACTTAAATTATAGAAAGCAAAAACATAGCTGAGGGAGGAGGGAAGAGGGGAACCTCTCTCTGAACTCTCTCTAAACTTTGAAGCGGAGAAGCTAAGCAAAGTGTTTTGGCCTAAACCAAGGTGTCTAACACTGAACCTAAACACCGCTTATATAGATTGAGAAATTTAAACTATTCGGAATAGTTCCGGTCAGAAACCTAAACTATTACAGACTATTTGATACAGTACAGGTTATAAATAGTGCCAAATAGTAAAATTCCCTGATTGGTGGTAAAAAAAGACCAATTTTGAGTGCCGGACAGCTTGTCAGCGGCAATTGCAGATGCTTTTAGCGGAGTGGGATTTTTCCTGTTCCTGCAAAAGACAAAAATAGAAATTTGGACAAGTTACTCAGTCTTCTTTGGAGACGGTAAAAACTCGTCATCTGAATTGGCTTGTTGAAAATCAGCTGGGAAGATGCCAAAACAATCATCTTCATTCTGATAAAATTGATCTTCAGTCCCTGAGCCTTCAGATTCAGGTTGAAGAGAAGCTGGTTGAAGAACCTGCTTAAGCTTTGAGGATGAGGGCATGCCTGGATCCTTTTCTTGAGATTGCTTCAAAAGTTGGAGAATGTTCTCCAGATTGGTCAGCATATCTTGCTCGGATGATGAACTCATAAGAGCTGCTGAAATTTGAGACTTTTGGTTTTGAAGATGGCAAACTGATACTTCTGCAAACTTGAGTAGTTTAGGGTTCTTCCTAAACCAGTTCTTCACACCTTCTTTTGATGCTCTGGAACCATCAAATTCGGTCCACCATTTAACATGGGCCTGTTGTTGAAGCCAAGGAAGAGCATTTGGGACAACTGATTTAAGGATTTTAAATTGCCAAGTAAATACCCAGGATAAGGAGAAATTTACAAAGAAATTTAAATCTATAGGTAGATTGTCCTTTGATTGGTCATATTTGGCTTTAAATAATTGAAAACCTTCATCAACCTCTGGAGGAAGGATTTCTGGGATTGGTCCAAAGAACTGCCACCAATGAAGGAACCAATTTGGAAAATGATACCTTGCTCCATTTTTAAAATAAATGAGCCAGGAATGTTTAAAAAATTTGTTTTGTAGACCTAAGATTGTCAGATCCCAGGCCTTGATATAATCCCAGTAAGAATAACCTATCGGGTCAAAACTTCCTGAGAATTTTTTGCACTTGGAAGGATTCTGCCCCCAAGCTGAAGGATTCAACACATTCAAAATCTGCAAAGTTGAATGGGTTATGATTGAGTTATTTTGTGAATCTCTAAAATGTTTGATTTTTACAGATTCAGTATCTATGAGGATAAGTTCATAGAATGATTGGGTTTTGTTCAAAACCATGGGAACAAAATTGAATTCCGAGGGAAAGATTTTGGAAGGGATTTTGTTAATATCCCTATCTAACCATTCGGGTTCTAAACCTACTGTGGGCCAGTAATTTGGTTTAGCAATATATTGGCTTTTGGGAGATTTGGTAATTGGTTTAGGGTTAACCTGGACAATCTCCATACTTTGGCTTTGGATAGCAAGATCCAGATCAAGGTGTGGGCTATCTTGGACAGTCTTGGCCCAAGTAGTGATTGGTAATTTGGTCAGTCCTTGCTGTTGGAAGGCCTGAAGGGTTTGGATTGGAAAGAAGTAATCTTCTTTCTTTTGATTGGCTGTACCTTTGGAAGGCTGGGTTCGGGTAGATGACCCGATTAATTGGGCTTGGGTCGAAGACCCTGATTGATGTTGGATCAAAGATCCAGATTGGTGCTGGGTTGATGACCCAGGTTGGTTTTGGGCCAAATGCCCTGATTGGCTATGGGTTGATGACCCAGATTGGTTTTGAGTCGATGACTCAGATTGATTGTGGGCCAAATGCCCTGTTGTACCTGTTGAGGCAAGAATTAACTTACCTTTGTCCTTACCTCTTCCCCGAGAGGAAGAAGATCTAGTGACCATTGAACACGTCGGGCTGGAGTCAATTCCCTGCAAATATTCCCGGGTAAGGTAATCAGGGAGACTATTTTGGCTGCCTTTTAGATATTCAATGTCAAAATCAAAGATTGATAAGATTGCTTGCCATCTGGCAAAAATTTGTTTTGATGCAAGATTTTTAACATCTTTTTGTAAAATCTCTTTTGCAGATTTGCAGTCTACACGCACCAAAAATTTTTGATTTAACAAATCAGATTGAAATTTTGAAATTGATAAAACTTCTTTTTTGACAGTAGAGTAATTCTGCTGGGCAGAATTCCAATGCTTGGAAGTAAAGGCAATCACTTGCTCATTACCAGAAGAAGTTTTCTGTTTGAGAATGCCACCATACCCAATGTCCGAGGCATCTGTTTCAACAATTTTGAAAAATTGAGGATTGGGAAGGTAAAGACATGGGAGGTCTTTAACTTGTGATTTGACCTGTTTAACCACATTGGTATGAACATCAGTCCAAGGAGGTGGGTCCTTTTTGAGACGATCATGAAGTGGTTTGATCAGATTGGATAATTGAGGAAAGAAATCTGAGACGTAGTTAAGACATCCTAGAAATCTTTGTAATTGAGTTTTGTCAATTAACTGGTTAGGAAAATTGTCAGCAAAACTGATTGCACGATTGATAGGAACAATTGTCCCTAAATGAATATTGTGACCAAGAAATCTAATCTTAGTCTGAAAAAGATTGACTTTGGCTTTAGAAACAGCAAGACCATTTTTCTTAACAATATCAATGAAAATGTCAAGATGCTTGAAATGCTGATCTATAGATTGAGAATACACTAAGACATCATCTATATAGACAATAATGAACTTAGAGTAAGGATTGAAAATGTCATTCATAATTCTCTGGAATTCTGAAAGAGCATTTTTGAGGCCGAATGGCATAACATTCCATTCGTATTGGCCAAAAGGAACGGTAAAAGCAGTCTTATACCTATCCTTGGGATTGACCTGGATTTGCCAGAATCCAGATTTCATATCAAACTTAGAAAATATCTTAGCCCTAAATAACCTATTAAGGAGATCCTTCTTGTTTGGGATTGGGTACCTAATCCAGCTAAGAGCTTGATTAAGTGGTTTGTAATTGATCACTAACCTAGGTGTTCCTCTTTCTATCTCAGCTTGCTTATTGACATAGAAGGTAGAACAAGACCAAGGACTTTTGGATTTACGAATAAGACCTTTATTCAATAAATCTGTGATCTCAGATTGGCAAAATTGAAGGAGTTCCTGATTCATTTGGATTGGCCTAGCTTTTGTGGGGATATTCTTTTCAGAAAAATCCTTTTCATAAGGAAGATCAACAACGTGTTGTTTCCTTTCCCAAAAAGCATTAGGTAAATCGGAAAAGATTGAATTTTGAATCTGGTTCAAAAGATTATTAATCTTTCCATGAACATCAGATTGTTGTAATTGATAATCAATAGATTTAAAAGAAATTTCTTCTTTAAGAAAATCTATTTGATTCTTTTTGAAAGAGATTGGATTGATAATTCTGGTGATGGGTTTTTTCAAGAATTTGAAAACAATTGGCTTACCCAGGTGCTGAGTAATAATACCATCACTAGTAGTTTGAAAAGGGAAAAGCATCCTGATAAATGGAGTACCAAGGATTACTTTACTCTTTAAATCTTTAACCAATAAGAAAGATGTATCAATCCTAAGGGTTTGATTGACGATTGAAGCAGAAGATAATTTATAATTAATCTTAAGCTTGGATCCACTGGCCGTACTGAGCTGTTCTGAGGTTTTCTCAAAGTATTTGGTAGGAATTAACCCTTCCAAAATACAATTTGAATCAAAGACTAAAGATCAAAAAGAGCTTTGTTTCAAGAATAAAATCACTTATGATTATCTTGATATTGATATAGAACTTTTGAATCTTATTAACAATGTTAATAATTTCAGAAGAACTATGATCATTCTGCAGATTGGATGATTGCTTTAAAACCTCTAATTCAGATTTTAAAGTTTTGACTTCAGAACGAAGATTTTGAATATCAATTAAATTGGTATTCTCAGATTCTTGTTCTAAAAAATTGATTTGATTGAAAGATTCATCCAAATCTTTATTTTGGCTAAATTGGCTTAAAACCTTTTGACTGTGTTGAAAATTAGGGTTTTTAGAAAAACATTCCTTTTCCCAAAGATTTTCAAGAATAAGATTATTGATCTTAATCACAGACTGTTTGAGGTTTTTCTTGGCTTGCCAACAGTACCTAGTCTTATGGTTAGACTTACTACACTCTAGACAGATACTGGGCTTGGATTGATTACTATTCTCCTTGATGGACTGGACCTCAAGGTCAGAAATACCTTTCTTCCTATATTGAGGTTTGGGCCTTGGAGGGTAGTAATTGTTCTTTGACTTAGGTTTGGATCTGGGCTTTCTAGCACAGGTTAAACCTAATTGATTGTTATCAAACTTAAGGTTGGCTTCTATTTCCACCGAAAGAGGATCTAGAGGATCAAGCCTAAGATTGATAAGGGGTAGTTGACTAGCATCAGACCAAAGATGACATATCCAAGGTTGACCTAGCATACTAATGTTTTGAAAATCGGATTATATCTTAATTGGGATAGGATCACGACATTTGATACATAACCTATCTTCCTGGGTTGGAGAGGGAGGTAATGTTAATTGAATGGCACTAGTGAGTTCTATGGGAACATCCTTAGGGTTAATGCCTAATTGAAGATTGGTTGAAGAAACTAAAGATAACTCTTGAGAACCTATTAGGGTTTCTTCAGGAGTATCAACTATAGAAGGTTCCTGGGGAACTAAGACTAGTTCTAGGGATTCTTCTATATGTTCTGCAGATTGCAAAGTATCAGTAGGTAAACTAGAGGACTCTAACTGGCTAGCCTTAACTAGACTATCAGAATTAATCCTAGTGGTTTCACTACCTAACTCTGGTTAAGGATTGGCAGATTGAATCTCTTCACTCATGTGAACAGATTTAGATCTAGATCTAGGTATAGATCCAGTCTTATCTTCAGAGACTAAAAGTTTCTTCTTAGTCTTAGAAGTTTTGGCTTTCTTCATCTCCTTGAGACGAGCAATAGCTTTGGCTGTCCATTCCTCAGAATGAATAAGATTCTCAGATCTATGTGACCTAGAGATATCTTTGACGACTAAAGGATCTTTAGTCTTAGTTTGATTGAGACTCTTATCAGATCTATGAGATCTGGTTTTATCGACCAATGACTTATTAGTCTTAGAGTCTTTTTTGGCTATATCTTTACGAGCAGATTGAATAGCAGAACGGACACGTTTTTGAAAACTGTCCTCTTGCGTTTTCTTAGATTTTCTAAGAAGCTGCAAGTTCTTCTTGAAGACGGATCTGGCCATCTCAAGGCTATTATCAGGGAACCTAAAAGGTTGTTGATTGGCAAAATGACCTTCAAAATCAGAAGACATAATAGATTGATTTTCAGAAAACTGAGATTGATTATCAGAATAAACTAACGATTGATGGGAGGTCAAGGATTGATAAGATTGTTTGGAATAAACCGATTGATTTCCAATAGACATATTGGAATATGTTGATTGATTGTCATAAGACATGATTGATTGGTTATCTGAATAAACAGACATGATTGAAGAAATAAATAACCAAAAAGACAATACACAAGATTATAGGAAAGAGTAGAATACACGCAAGACAGACAACTAGAAAGATCAGAAAAACAAACAGTCTTAACAAGCCTTCCTCACCCATATGATATCTTCGTCATCATCTAGCTGATAGGGATACTAGTATTAAGAATGAATGAAAACATCAGTTACATTCTAACATACTTAACTATGTTTAACCGGGTATACTTGCTTCAGATTCCATGAGAGGATAATTACCAAAGAATATTGTTCTTAAAAACAACTTTAACAGTATATTGCAATATTGAACCTACTAATCTATAACTTCAGTTACCAGAGTCTAAAGAATATAAACCACAACGTAGCTCAGAGATCATTCCGTAGTAAATGATATTAAAGCTGTATCTGTAAAGTATATGCTGTTGATGACTTTTGAAAACTAAGGTCAATAGAATACTTTCATATTAACAAAGAGTTATGAAGATACTAGTACTTGCCTTTTCAAAGAATATTGAAAACAGATCGAGGATTTTTCTAAAATATTTTCCAACAAAACTAAAGCTCTAAAAAACCATTCCAGATCTCTACCAGTCTTTCAACTTCAGAGTTTGGTACTTTGTTGGCCTTTCACTGCCCTATCCGTCGGGACTTACTTATCGCCTTTTCCCAAACTCCTTGCCTTTACTAAACTTGGCTTCCATCTCTCATGAGATCTTATCACTTTAGTTCTCTTCAGTTAAAAACTATTTTTTCCAAAAACTGATCCTATCGGTTTTCAAATAAACTTGTGAATAAAAGATTTTTGAACAATGGCAAGTTCTGAGTAATCAACATAATTCCACCAGATATTGAAAGATTGCTTATTACCTTTAACATTTTTCATTTAAATCATGTTTAAGTTAAAGAACATCTGCATATAACTGAACAGTCCAGAACAGTAACATCATGAACCCAGAACATAAGATTCGAGCATTTCATTGCATTTGTTCATATCAGTAAACAGTAACATCCATCATGACGTTCACTAGAACAATAAACAGTAACCTTTCATGTTGTTATGTTCGTCACAATAAACAGTAATGTATCTCCCAGATCTTAGAACTTTAACATGGTTAATCATATTGAGTACAACAGAGAAGTAACTCAAGCATTCAAACTTAATAACACACTCCTACTTCCCCATCAGGCTCTGAGGCCAAATATATATATATATATATATATATATATATATATATATTTGGTGTAAACAATTGAAATGCAGTGAATTTTTCTCGTAAAAAAAATAAGTGATATAAAAAATAATGTTAATACTACATTATAAACAATCGAAATACTGAATATATAATAATAATCGAAATAATAATAATAATATGATTGTCAGAATAAAAGAGAAAGAAAAAAAACAAAAAGGGGAGGGGTGGACTTTACGGTGAACCGTTTCACATTCTAACAAAAAAAAAAAAACACAAATGAGTAAAGGCAAAAAAGAGAAAGGGGAAGGACCAGGTCATCATGGGTTCATTTTGAACCCTAATTCATTCCCTACCCTCTGGTCATCATCATGCACCGCTCCACCCACTCTTTTCTCCTACCCTTTGAAACCCAGCCTCCACCTATAGGGCTCCCTCTTTTTCGCTCAGCCCGCTCCCAACCCCCATTTTCCTGACTCAAGACCCACACCCAACCTTTATCTCCTTCTCTTTGTCTCTCAATCCGCCCCAATCTCCCTCTCAGTCAAATCCTCACCCTCATCTCAATGACTCAGCCTCCTCTCCTTCTCCATTTCCATCTCGTCTCTCTTTTTCATCTCAGTCCACGCCCCTCATTTTGCCCTTTTTGAGAGAAGGAAATGGGATGTCTCTGGCTTGCTGCTAAGAGAAGGAAATGGGAAAAAAACGACGTCGTTTTGCCTGTTTTTTTTTTAAAAAAAAAATTGAGCTTGGTTTTTCTGAACCGCCCGGTTCCTCTGACAACCCGGTTTTCACCGATTTAACCCAGTTTTCCGGTCCTTTGTCCCGATTCCCTGCAGGGCGGTCCGAGGGGGTGTATCGGACTGAACCATGCCCCGGTTCCCGGTCCGACCGGTCCGACTGGCCGGTCCAGTTATTGTTACCTTGGCAGCACGCATTCATACACCAGTAATTATCAGACATAAGCATACAATAACAAGTATAAACACTTAGATATTGCCACGAAAGTTGCCCTTACAAAATCACACAATAGTAAACACTAAATTTGAAGTGCCCTTACAAAATCACGCAATAGCAAACACTGAATTTGAAGTGCCCTTACCTAAACTATCGGTCCACGTGACCACAATACGTCACAGTTCTAGTCAGCATGCACTCACGACCTTAAAGATCCTAAACAAAACACACTAAAGCTTATAACATTTTCTAATTCACCCAAAATAATTTCTAGGTTATGGTTTAATCCTAAACCCCTAGGTTACTCAAACCAAAATTCCTTTAAGTAATACACATACACTTAAAATAATAAGCAAAGTTGAAAGCCAATTATTTTAATGACCAAAAATTCATTTTCTTCAATTCTTGAAACATGAAAACAATACTAAAATCAAATACTTTTTCATATTAAGCTGTCAAGACTCAATCTTGATTAAAGAAACACAAGGATTTCTCTAACATAGGTGTTTCATTGTCTTAAATACCAAATCAACTACTAATACTCAACTGAACTTTTCCCAAAATTTTCAAAACTCCAACAACAACTAAATCCCCATGAACCAAGTTTTGAAAACACAAATTTTCTTCCCAACCCCACCTAGGGCTCACAACTTTGACACATAAATTAGGGAAATTTTTTTAAACTTCCTAATCAACCAAACTTCAACACAAAAGACCTAAATCCTTTTCCAAAAAATTCAAGATTTTAAATCAAATCTTCAAATCCAAACACCTTGCTACTATCATGGCTTGATCAAGCATCAAGGAGCATCAACACTTAACCTTTTCTTTGATTAAACACAAATCAACAACAACAACAAAATCAAGTGCTATGCAACATTTACCCTAACAAAATTTAAGACTCACATGAGTGATCACAACCCTTTTTCCCTTGAAGCATTCGGCCTAGGACTTCAAAATCAAGGGGAATAATTTGTCATCTCCCTTCATGATCATCATCAAAGCAAAATAGAAGAAACAAGCAAGAAAAATCAAGAATCTATCACCCAAAAACCTTCACATTGGCCATGGTTTGGCCTCAAAATCAAAGGGAAGGAGAGCTTGATCTTACACTCACTTTCTAGGCCAAGATGAGGGTAGTGTTTAGGAGAGGAAAACTGAAAAATCTGGTGGGGCAAAAAGAAGAAGAAGCCATGGTTTGAAGAAGCAAGGAAGAAGAAAAGAACTTGTCTTGAAACCTTACCTCACCCACACTTGCTATCTTGAAGGAGAAGAAACAAAATAAGTGAGTGAGAGGGAGGAGGTCACGCTGATCCTAAAGAAAAGGGGATGGTAAAAAAAAAAAAAAATAAATTAATGAAAGTAATTTCACTTGGCTAGGATTTGATTAGAAGAGATATTTTCTAATTACCCAAGGTAATCTTGACACCTAGCACTTAGGAGAAGATATTTTCTAATTTAACCACCAAGTCTTGACACCTAATCACTCTTTCCATGATTACCCACTAATCCTAGAGTTTTGGTGTTCTAAAATTACAGCATCGAGTAATCGCGCAAATTAATTTACTTAGAAATTAATTCACCGCGCGATAATAATTTATCTATAAATAATAAAAACAATTGAAAAGACTCAAACATTATCACAACAAGTTACGATTCGATTTTCATCGAAATTGGAGTTCGTTTTAAATTTTAATGCGGACAAAAATTACCCAGCGATTCAAAATAAGGTGAAATTTCGTTAGAATTTTTCGACGATTTTTGAACCATGAATTAATATTAAATATTAATTCTCAAATTTAATTTCATTCTGATTTAATTCAATCACTTTATTAGCAAACAAAATTTGCTTATTATAGCATAAATACAGCAAATTACGCTATAAAAACGTTAATAACTTATCTTAAAAATTACTGATGTTACCGTCACTGTAATGATGATTCTAGGCCGATGGGAAGGTTTTTATATTATAGTCTTGGAATCTTTATTCTTTTTCCTCCTCATCTTTCCAATTTTCATTGAGAAGCATTTAGGATGAATGGAATTGTTTATCAGCTTCAACCTTTATTGTTTTTCTTTCCAATGATTTTCTTTCAATCTTCAGAAACTTCGTGAAGATGTTGAAATATGAAATGGTAGATGATAATACGAAATGTTTCTTTTAAGCATTTTAGTGTTGGTAAATTAATTCTGACTTTTATGCATAAATTTGCAGAAATGAAGGCACTAACAAAAGCTATGTGTTGGGAAGTTGTGTCTATTAGGAACTTATTTGAGTTCCTATAGATGTATATGCAACAAGACAAATTCTGATGAGTGTTATGCTTAGATGATCTTAATGCAATATGGTACAACGACTGGGAGAAGCAGGGGATTTGGTTTTGTGATGTCTTTGTCTGAGGAAATTGAAGCAGCTGATCAACAGTTCAATGGCTATGTGAGTTTATTCATACTTTTTTTAATGATTAAGATTATTTATTTTTAGAATTTCATATTTTTTGTGAAATGTTCAAGATTAAGTTTATGATGTGAATATGTTTGTTATTATCTGTTATGTTATGCATGGATTTGGGCATTTTGTTTATCACATCTTATTAAAGAATCTTTGACATTTCTTTGGAACTACATGGAAGGGCATTGACAGTGAGTTTTGTTTGATCAAATTCATGGACGCTTAGAGGTATATGTTTGATTGATTTTACTACCGTGCCTATAATTTTGTTGCTTTAAACTTTATATATATTTTATGTTGAATTTGTAATTTTTTCAGGTTTTTGTTGATTTTGTTGGTGCCATCGATGAGTACTAGTGCATTTCATTTCTCCGACACTACAACAGATTTGCAAATCAACAACGCTTATTTTTTGTCTTTACTAGCACTACCTAACTACCCGCTAATGATTGTGTTTCGAAAAGACATTGTTTCGAAAGCGCTAGCGAAACTAGGAACAGCTAGTGCTTCCTTAAAAAAACGCTAGCTTCTTCAATGAAGCGCTATCTATTCTAAAAAATAGATAACGCTTTTTAAAAAAAAAGCGCTGTCTAAGGAAGCGCTACTGTAGGTAGGACTTTCAATAACTATTCCCCTTTATTTTTAAAAAAAAATTTGATTTTTACATTTCCTCTTTCATTCACCTTAAAAAAAAGTGTTTTTAGTATAAAAAAGGGCTTCACTAGCAACAGTAAAAATTAAAAATTATTGGCATTTGGAATATTTGATTCGCCATAATAGCAATTATAATTACATCTAAAAGATCAATAACAAATGTTTCAAATATATTAAACTAAAATTGTAAAAATCATAAATTACATTAAATTCACAATAAATAATAATAAATATTTAAATACAGCAAATTCCATGGAGCCAAAGCTGTCGACTAAACCAGAATCAACTAGAACAAATGTTTTTCCCTTTCTTGCACAGACCTACAAGTAACAATAAGCACTTGCACTAGGACTCAACAGTGTCAACATAAAGCATAATTCATAACAAAAGGAATCAGTAATGAGAAGCAGCAGCCTATACCAACCTCAATTATATGAATTCAATGGTTAATCTAATAATTGAAAGTGAAAAGTTAATCTAATAATTGAAAGTGAAAAGCTAAGATGAGCAAACATTATTCAAGTAGGAAACTGTCAGGTTACTGAATAGCTAATGCTCACGTCATTGGCGTGTTGGAAAATAGTTATGAGTTAAGAATTTCGGCAAGTGTACCGAATCATAAAAGTAATAAAGTGATAAGAAAAATATCATCTCCACGAGGATTGTGATTAATTATTTAACTAAACAAACTTGGTATTTATTTTGAATGAGAACAAACTCTTGGTATTTGAAATTGAGGATATTTGTAACAATAACAAAAACAATAGCAGAGTATTTGAATTCGAATAATGAAAAGCGACTAGGGATCGAATCCTATTGTTTCCACTCTTAAGCATTTAATCTACGATCAACACAAGTTATTCCATATAATTTGAAGTTCGAGTCATCTAAATTAGTTTAAGGACAATCTCCTGCCTCATAAACCCTTACTCTAACTAAAACCCCCTAATCCCTTAGGTGATTTATAATCAGGTTAAGCAATAAGATTAGTGATTCATAAGAACATATAATCACAAAGTTATATTCCTATACTCATCATGATTGCGACTACCAATCTCAGTTCAAGTTCTTCACCCAATTTCTCAATCATCATGAAAAACCCCAAATCGATTCAATAGCGGCCAAGTATCACAAAACATTAAGCATAGAGATTGGAAGCTCAATCGAATCAAAATGAAATAAACCTGTTTTAATGTAATAGAACTAACTACATAAGAGTTTCAAACAAGATTCATCTAATCCTAGTCTAAAAGAGTTTAGTTACTCATAGAGAACAAGAAACCAAACTAGAAAATTTAAATAAAGATAGAAGACCACTCCATTGATGACTCAAATACTTGTTCCCAAGCTTGAATCCTCTTTAGAGATGGTGGAAAGTGAAACCCTAGCACCCCTTGACAAGCCCCACGACGTTCTAGGTCTTTAGAATGGTAAAGAATGAGCCAAAATCATGAAAAATCGAATTTTTAAGTGAATCAGCCCGACCAGTGCGCTCCACGTGCTCCCCGGGCACACTATGCACACACATGGACAGCAAGGATGCAGAATTCGTGCTCCAAACGCACTCCAGGTGCGCTCCGCATGCACGCAATCATTCCTACACTCGTTCTTCCATGTTGTGTTGCATATTTCACCTCTGTAAAGTCTGAATTAGCTTAAGATGTCCTCATTAATGTTGAAGCTATGGGTCTTAGCTTTCCAATGGCACCAGTTTCATCTCATTTGGACACATAAAACTCCAGATATGATTAAAACATCAAACAAGTGTCAGGCTAGGGCAGCATCACCTTGTCAACGTGTAAAACAAATTACCCCAACTTAGAGATTGATTTAGGTCGCGATTTCTTAATGAAATATGTAGATAATTCTTCTATCTTTCCAACAAGACAAAGATCATCTCATTCGGATTAGTTTTTCTCAACATATAGCTTTTGAAATCTTCTTTGTCAGGAAACAACGCTTCCAGGCCAATCCTTTGGCTATGCTCCCATTCCTGTGCTCTTAGAGATAAAAAAAATCATAGAAACACTAATGCACAAACGTTAAAACATAAGTGAATACACTAAATCACCCAATTTAAGCAAATAATCACTTTGAATTCTCTTCAATCACAACACAAATATCTAATTAAGCACTATAAATCTACATGTGATGAAGACTTATCATTATGTCAAAGACATATCTGATACACAAGCACAACATCAAAATTTTCATGCTTAGTAGATTTTAAATATTTATCTAGAACACAATCAGGTGAAAAGAACAAGGAAATATGTTATATATTAGGTCAATCCATGACATCCAACAATAGGAGAGTAAGGAAGCAAGAGGATAAGAGCCTTACATTCAACAATAATGCAGTTTCCAGCGCATAAGCATCCCTAAAGGTCACATATGCAATAGAAGCATATTCACTGGATCTGTATCCTCATAAAAGAGCAGTGTTTCCTATTAGTACGAACTACCAAGAATACTTCACAGATTACAACTATGAAGTCAACTAAAATTTCTACCATTTAGGCTTTCCAACTTACAAGATATAATCTTTCTATTCAACAGCACTGTGAAATAAAATCAAGGAACCAATTATCAGCTTCTTTAAAAAATATGTTGTATTAACATGCTAGTTGTGATTACACTTTCTCAACTCTTCATGACATGGATAAGCATGCTAATTGTTACTGATCACAAAAACCAAATGTTATGACAATGACAATTAAGAAGAGAAATCCATAGCTTCCTAAATTGTCCTTAACAACAATTAGTAATATGGAGCTATTGAAAAAGTTTTCCAATGCATATTTGACTAATAAGAAAAAAAATCTTTGCTTGATTAGTAGAAATAATACATTGGGAAAAGTTCAATCTATTTCATTTCCAAATAAACAGAAGAACTTTTAACAAGACACATTGTATCAACAGTAAAGCTGAGATAAACTGAGATCTATTCTATCAAATATAAAGTTATGAATATGAAATAAACAATCCAAACAACAGTTTGAATACAGATTATGATTATTTCTCTTGAAGAAGCTAATTTGAAGGAGGCAGAGGCAATGTGAACGATAGTATACAAAGCTGGAACCATGCTAATATGAGTGAGGGGCTGATAACAAATGGCACAATACTGGCCTTACTAGATTGATTATTAATTTCAGTTACTATCACCACACAACAATTCAACAAGGTAGTAGAACTATAGCATACAAAGCACATCTAATTCTTCAGGCACTCTAAGATATTATTGTTTCCTTTGTTAATCTAAATCACTTATAGAAACGAATACAAAATAGAGTTGGAGCAATAATGAGTGGGTATACAACACAACTAAAAGGTAAAGATTTTACCTTTTCAGACAAAGCCTTCAACCAAGGTAGGTTTCTTGTCTTTGTCTTCTTCTTCTCCTTTAACACCAAGGCCACTTTTCTTCATATTATCTATCAAACAAATTCCAACCAAATCAAACAAACAAAATTCAAGCTTCGATATTGCTCATATCTCATACCTCACTCTCTTATGATCTATCTCCCGGGAGTTCGCTCAGCGAACTTCACGGAGATTCACTTTGTTCATTTCGTTCAGTCGCTTCAGTCATCCTCAGGAATGTTGAACATTCCTCCGGCCCTCATCAATGCTCCATTTCGTATTTGTATTTCACTCAATTCATTCATTTCATACTACATACGAAATTTCGCATTTCTTCGGCTTCGCATCGTCTTCAAACTTCGTTTCAGACGATGCCCGTCCCCGTTTTCGCTCTTGTCTTTCAGGGAACGAGGGAGCTAGCGCTTTGTGCTCGCTTTCTCGCTACGTTCCCGGCTCGGCCGTCGGTAACTGGGGCTCGGGCAGTTCCCGCCGGCCTCGACTGTACAGGCGCTTGTTTGCATTGGCGCACGTGCGTGTGCATCCCACGTATGCGTGTGCGTGTCTATAGAACGGGTATGTTTATGTCGAGTCCTTATCCCATTCCCTATAGTGAATGGCGGCCTCGTTAGCTCCATATTCGTTAGCTGCTTATGAGTTAATATGTAGTACCCCGACTCTAATCAGAGCATTACCTACTAAATTAACTAGAATTAGAAGTTAAACATGGAAAAGTTTCACTTTAAATAATAAACAATAGGAAAAAAGCCCTTTGAAATATTCTACTTTGGCTACATAAAAAAATATTTAAAACATAAGACATTATAAAACAAATTTGATAATAAAAGTCCTTTATCAATAACTACATTCAAATTTAAAAAGTACTAAGACTCATAACAATTATGACCCCTATTTGGATTTCAAAGCTAAACCTAGACTAAACTCATAAAATATATATATAACACTACTCTTGACTCGTGATCCAGCATCATAAATCTAGATCTCGCGTGGTGGCAAGACCGAGTATAGGTTCATGCTCTAACTTCTTCAATATGCTTGTACCTAAAAACAACGCCCCAAATATGTGAGTTTATAAAACTCAGTAACATAGACTTGAAATTATAAAACTCATTACCGTTGTTTTCAGCCATACGTGGTGTGCTACATATGGAAAACTCCTCCCAAACAAGCATAGACATGAACATATAAAAACTAATCCTGCTCAAAATTCAATTGAAATATCCATTCGTATCTAGCATTAATCATATATCAACTATGCCATCAAGCACGACACTAGTTTAATTATATCAACCCTAAATTATAGCTTTTATATGGTGCCACGAAAGGATTTCCTAAAACTTAAAATTCTGCAGAAAATCAGTGCATGAATCGATTCACAAGTGTGTGAATCGATTCACTCACTTAAGTAGAATTCAATTCACCCAAACTGTGAATCGATTCACCACTTCCCATTTCGATTCACAGAACCAAAATGAGGGCCTGGGCGCCTTTGGTGAATCGATTTATACCCCTGTGAATCAACTCGTGCAGATCAAAATGCAGAGAGACATATTTTTGACAATACAACTTGCTTTTTAACATCCGTAAATACATAATCAATCCATTCTCATGATTCCTAAAATCCTCAAATTGAAACCCAGAAATCATGTAACACAAGGAGCCAAGCCACTTCATACACTATCAATTATCTTATGTATAAACACAATATCTCAAATTTAAGTACTATAAGTTCCTGTATTTATCCAAAATCACAACCAAGGTAACACCAAATTCAAGTGAGATCAACAGTATGATTAACTTAACGCATAAGCATCACCAAAACATAAGAGGCATTGAACACTTTCTTTATCGTATCTTATTTGTTTCAATCTTCCAACAATTAAGATGTCCTAAATATTAGTTAAGCAACTCAAACAACATTCCTTTCTATTAGAACAATATACAAATACCTTGTATACATTTTTCACATACCCAAAAGAATTGAGTGCTAGTCAACATAAAAGCCTAATCACATGCTCAAATAGAAAGTAACAAGGCTAACACAAGAACTTATCAAGCTTTCACTTAAATCCAAAGAGAAGGACAACAACATCAAAATTAGAGAATTCCTCCAACCATCTAGCAATTACATACATACTTTCAAACATCTCATAGGCATGAACTTAAATTCAAAGAGACATTCACATCAAACCCTAGCACACCCTAAGGGAGGTTTTAAGTTGGGGATTTCTATATTACCTTAGGGTTTCCTCAAGATTGATGATGAAGCCCCAAATTTTTGAGTTTGAACCTCCAACATTTAGCTTGAACCCCAGCCCATCTTCCATGGAAGCCTGTTCCCAAGCTTTAAACTCCATCTCATCTTCTTCAATCTTCCACCTTTTTGGGTCTTGATTCTTCTTCTTCTTCCATTTTCTTCCTCCTCTTCGATCTCTCTTTCCCTCTCTGTTTTGGGTTCTCTCTCTGTCTCTTCCTTTCTCGCTTTCTCCCCCTCTCGTTCGGTCTCTGCCTCTCTTCTCCTCTCACCACCATGCGCCACCGTGCACCGCCACCACAGGGTGGTTGCGGTCCGCCCTTCGTCCCCTTTGTTCCCGTCGCGGTCTCCCGCTCCCTCTCTTCTGTCTTCTTTTCCTTCTTTTCTCCTTTTCTTCTTTCCCTTTCCTTCTCTTTTCTTTTCTTTCTTTTTCTGCTTTCCCTTCTTTTTTCTCTCTACAGCGTGTGTGTGTATAAAAATGATGGAAGGGAGTGGGCTATGGTGGAAACAAGGAATGTGTGGTGTATAGTGGGGGTAAATGCATATGTTTAATAAATTTGACTAACAAGTCCTTATTTTATTTCTTACTTTATCCTTTGGTTCTTAATTTAACCTTAGATAAATTAATAAATTAAACGACTCATAAATAATTAGTCCCACATTTCCTAAATTATTGGGAAAAAATTACTATTTTATCCCTTAGACTTAACTTTGGGTCAACTTAATAGATTAAAACTATTCTTCTTGGCCATTAACCTCTTTAATTCCTTAGGAATTAAATCACATTTTTTATTAGGGTCTTTAATTACTAAGCTTAAGAAAGTTGGGGTGTTACATTAGTCCCCACCTTTTTGGAATTTTGTCCCAAAATTTGCCTTATCTCATACTTAACTAACCTATGGAATCAACTTAACAAAGAAAATATAGCATTTATATAATCTAACTCACTCCTCGTATTCCTTTAAGAATAATAAAAGGCACATTTTATTGTAACACCATGGGTTGCAATTCTCAAGCGTATTACTCATCGAACTTCTCCCTCCCTCCGAGGAGTTTTTGCCTTCTTTTATAGGGCTTGAACCCAGTACCTAGAGGACTAAGGTATACGGAAGCACCTCGGTTCTTACCTAAACGCAGAATACAAGTTGTGAGTGCATTACTCGTGTCTACATATTCCTTTATGGTTCGTTCGCTTATTGAACCAGGAATCTGACGTCGCCGGATTCGGACGAATGGACAGACATCTGACCTCGAATCGACGCAACATAGCTTTAGGATTCAGTTAGATTAACCCTTAGTTCGATTAATCAACTCCGGATCGATAAAGGATGAGCATATACATATGATTTAGGATTCGACTAGATTAGCCCTTTATTCGATAAATCAACCCCGGATCGATAAAGCATGAGCTTATGACTCCTGAGAGCATATAGCTCCATAATACGCTCAGTTACCCTCTAGTGTAATCGACATGAGCGTCCCCACATTTGAGCACGTATTACCTATGATCACTGGTTAATTAGGCCAGGCCGGGATGTCTTTTATGCCAACAACATATCATGTAGAGGCTTTCCTTCAGAGAGGAAATGTTTGTGTAGTTAACGTCTACACCACGTGACACACATTTTCCTTCATTAAAACATTCCTAAGTTTAATCAAAGCATTGTAACACCCTGGTTTGCCATTCCCAAGCGTATTACTCATGGAATTTTTCCCCCAAAGGTGGAACACCATTGTAATAGACAAGGTTCCTTCAACTAGAGGCCTCCCACTGCCACGCCACTTATAGAACGCCTGTTATCGTAACACCCTGTGTTGTAATTCCCAAGCGTATTACTCATAGGACTTACTTCCGGTGTAACACCATTGTAGGATTATCACTTTGAGTAAAGCATCACATACATTGAAAAATTTTCATTTACAATATTCATTCATGCGTTATAAATGGAAAATTTTCCTTAAGCACCTTTTCTCCTAACTGATGGAATCGGTGCTTATCTCTTATCACACTATACTTGGTCTTATTACAGACTTGGTTTAACAATTAGAAATTCTAGAGTTAATTAACTCCTGCCAGGTATCCGTTAGTCAGACTGATCTGATTCACAGTAATCAGTTACAAACTAGGCCTCAACCGAGTAATAAGTCTCATTCGGCTGGAAATGCAGTTTGTAAATGGCTAGATGAAATCACATCAAACACAACTCAACGAATTACTCGCAATAATTAATAACCTTAGGTTTTCCACTGATTAAACCATGCCTATACATTACGCTCTTTATTGGACTTTCCTACTTACTCACTTCAACTTGATAGATTAATTCCCCTTTTTAGTTCAATTGGGATTAAACCGAGAATCCACGCAGCCATCACTGGTAGCACATGGGCCGACGTGTCTGTCGCCGGGTCTAATAACCAACGGACCAACGAACATCAAGAAACTAAGTTTTTAGAATTCTTTGGAATAATCTATCTCACTTATTTTAAACTACCTATATTGCTCTTTCTAAATCATTATAAATCCAAAAAGGAATTAATACCTACAAAGGAGCCAATGGTCCGAAAATTTTGGTGATTCCATTAACCGATCATAGGCTAGGTCTCATTTCCAAAAAAGGTTCTTATTTGGTCAAGAGAAAGTTTATAATTGGTCAAACAAAGTCATTTCATGTACTGGTCAACTGAGTCAAATGCAAACATGAATAACTTTGGATTCCCACTAATTTAGCTTTGCTGAAAACTCTTATAATTCAAGGACTATAGTCTAATCCTCTTTCTTAAGCTAGTTATTCCACTATGGTCACTTTACCTAGAAAAACTTAGGGTTTTTCTGCCTCACTAGGGTTTAATCACCTTAGAGGTTCCCTACTACAACTTAGACATCGGAAAGTGTGGTCTACCTTCATCTTACTTCTTATCCTTACTGTTTACCTAGGCTTATCATAGGATTCTAATTCCGTTGCTGCAATCCTTTTTAAGCATGCGGTTTCCAATCAATCTAGGATCCATTCATAATAGGTTAGGCTAAACAAACTTGATTAATTAACAAGTGTTGGAAACCTAATCTATTATAAATGCCCATCCTAATTGATTAAAACCATATAACTAAGACCCCTTACTTATGAACCCTAATCGCCATTAAACTAAGTAGTCACAACAACAAAAAATTGATAAGGATTGCTAGACCATCTTAAACTCAAACAACACATGTTAACATATTCTAGGCAATCACACAAAAAGACTTATTAGGATCATAAAGTCTAAGCAAACATGGAAATATCCAATTCATCATTTTACTAAACATCTCATATATGGGGTATGTCACTGACCATTTCGTTATCATAACCCCTAGTTCTACTCTCAAATATAGGTAAGGAATACAAAGGTACTCACTCACGTATATTTGCTAGTCGAAACATACATTACTTCAAAGTTCCCTCTGTGGAGGAAACAATGATGGAAATCCAAAACATATGTCGGTGTGGGGGTGAGGACAGCAATTCACCTTTTTCCACCCAAAAAGGCCCGACATTTCAAACATCAAAACATAATTGTAAGATATTCAAATATACATCTACTAGCTAAGTTCATTCTAAGCATAACCAACACATAAAGTTAAACTGGCAAGGGATCAACAAGGTTTTAACACGTCCATCATTCAACCATCGATTTCAATTTAATCATCTAACACTACATCACATAGATAAAGTATGATACAAATTCAATTTGGAACTATACCTCAACAAACAAATCCTCAAAGATAGTTAAAGAATATAGGAGCATCCTCTTATATGTCATTTTCTATTCGATTCATTCATCATTGGCTAAATCAACAATTAACACATTAGGGTTAGCTTCGTATTGATTATAAATTGGGAAGAAACCAGGAAGTCCCCATTCTGACGAACAAGATAGATTTTCGCTTTCTTCTCTCTGTGGATACATATATGTATACACTCCTACGTAGAAGTATAAACGTATATTAAGGAATCACGTAAAAACGAGGAAACACTACACTAACTCTTGCTCGTCTTCATTCTCTCAATTCTTTAGACAAATCCTTAAGGTGCCCTGCCTCAATAATTCGTAAAAAGAACTTAGAAAATTCAAACTCACAGACAAAACTGACACTTCCTAAACCGGATCACTTCTAGACACACATGACTCACAGTCTAATGTGATCAAACAACTCTGATACCATAACGTAACGTCCCAACTCTAATCAGAGCACTACCCACTAAATTAACTAGAATTAAAAGTTAAACGTGGAAATTTTTCACTTTAAATAATAAAAAATAGGAAATAAACCCTTTGAAATATTCTACTTTGGCTACATAAAAAAAAATCTTTAAAACATAAGACATTATAAAACAAATTTGATAATAAAAGTCCTTTATCAATAACTACATTCAACTTTAAAAAGTAATAAGACTCATAACAATTATGACCCCTATTTGGATTTCAAAGCATCAATAAACCTAGACTAAAATCATATAATATATATAACACTACTCTTGATTCGTGATCTGGCGTCATAAATCTAGATCTCGTGGTGGCAAGACTGAGTATAGGTTCATGCTCTAACTTCTTCAATATGCTTGTACCTAAAAATAATACCCCAAATATGTGAGTTTATAAAACTCGGTAACATAGACTTAAAATCATAAAACTCATTACCGTTTTTTTAGCCATACGTGGTGTGCTATGCATGAAAAACTCCTCATAAACAAGCACAAGCATGAACATATAAAAACTAATCTTGCTCATAATTCAATTGAAATAACCATTCGTATCTAGCATTAATCATATATCAACTATGCCATCAAGCACGACACTAGGTTAATTATAGCAACCCTAAACTATAGCTTTTATATGGTGCCACGAAATGATTTCCTAAAACTTAAAATTCTGCAGAAAAGCAGTGCATGAATCGATTCACAAGTGTGTGAATGGATTCACTCACTTAACTAGAATTCAATTCACCCAAACTGTGAATCAATTCACCAGTTCCCATTTCGATTCACAGAACCAAAATGAGGGCCTGGGCGCCTTTGGTCAATCGATTCATACCCTATGAATTAATTCATGCAGATCAAAATGCAGAGAGACATTTTTTTGACAGTACAACTTGCATTTTAACCTCCGTAAATACATAATCAATCCATTCTCATGATTCCTAAAATCCTCAAATTGAAACCCAGAAATCATGTAACACAAGGAGCCAAGCCACTTCATACACTATCAATTATCTTATGATAAACACAGCATGTCAGCTTTAAGTACTCTAAGTTCCTGTATTTATCCAGAATCACAGCCAAGGTAACACCAAATTCAAGTGAGATCGACAATATGATTAACCCAACACATAAGCATCACCAAAACATAAGAGGCATTGAACCCTTTCTTTATCGTATCTTATTGTTTCGATCGTCTAACAATTAAGATGTCCTGAATATTAGTTAAGTGACTCAAACAACATTCCTTTCTATTAGAACAATATACAAATACCATGTATACATTTTCACATACCCAAAAGAATTGAGTGCTAGTCAACATAAAACCCTAATCACGTGCTCAAATACAAAGTAACAAGGCTAACACAAGGAGTTATCAAGCTTTCACTTAAATCCAAAGAGAAGGACAACAACATCAACATTAGAGAATTCCTCCAACCATCTAGCAATTACATACATACTTTCAAACATCTCATAGGCATGAACTTAAATTCAAAGAGACATTCACATCAAACCCTAGCACACCCTAAGGGAGGTTTTAAGTTGGGGATTTCTATATTACCTTAGGGTTTCCTCAAGATTGATGATGAAGCCCCTAATTTTTGAGCTTGAATCCAAGCCCATCTTCCATGGAAGGTTGTTCTCAAGCTTCAAACTCCATCTCATCTTCTTCAATCTTCCACCTTTTTGGGTCTTGATTCTTCTTCCTCTTCCATTTTCCTCCTCGTTTTCGATCACTCTATCTCTGTTTCGGGTTCTCTCTCTGTCTCTTCCTCTCTCGCTGTCTCTTCCTCTCGTTCGGTCTCTGCCTCTGTTCTCCTCTCATCATGATGCATCACCGTGCGCCGCCACCACAGGGCAGTCGCGGTCCGCCCTTCGTCCCCTTCGTTCCCATCGCGGTCTCCCCCTCCCTCTTCTCTTCCTTTTTTTCCTTCTTTTCTCCTTTTCTTTTTTCCCTTTCCTTCTCTTTTCTTTTCTTTCTTTTTCTGCTTTCCCTTCTTTTCTCTATCAGCAGCGTGTGTGTGTGTGTGTAAAAATGAGGGAAGGGAATGGGCTAAGGTGGAAACAAGGAATGTGTGTTGTATGGTGGGGTAAATGCATATGTTTAATAAATTTGACTAACCAGTCCTTATTTATTTTCTTAATTTATCCTTTGGCCCTTAATTCAACCTTAGATAAATTAATAAATTAAACTACTCATAAATAATTAGTTCCACATTTCCTAAATTCTTGGAAAAAAATTACTATTTTACCCATTAGGCTTAACTTTGGGTCAACTTAATAGATTAAAACTATTCTTCTACGCCATTTACCTCTTTAATTCCTTAGGAATTAAATCTCCTTTTTTATTAGGGTCTTTAATTACTAAGCTTAAGAAAGTTAGGGTGTTACATAATACACTATGGAGACCCCTTATCTGATTTCGGCTTACTCCGAAATCTGCTGGGTCCCAAGATTCTCAAACTGTCTATAATGGCCTATTTCATAGGCTCATTTCTTTAGTTTTTGGTCCTTGATATGGTTTGATATCTGTTGATTTTTAAAATTAGATTTTTCTAGTAAAAAAAAGGCCATAGATTTAATGTCTGAAAGATGTCATTTTAATTTCCAACTCCCATTTGGACGTAAACACAAGAAGGGGGTTGAATTGTGTTGAAAACTTTTCGTAAACTTTAAGTTAAAAGCACTTGAAAATACTTTGATTTCAAAAACGATTGTTACTCGATGCTGGAAGATATCCGGATGCTGAAACAAAGTTTATGAAAACTTTTTTTTCTTTGCAAGACAAACGTAAATGTAAAGTAGTAAAGCAAGAGACACAGAGATTTATACTCGTTCACAACCAAACTGATAGCTACGTCTAGTCCCTTCATTCTAGAAGGATTTTCACTATAATCAACCTGATTACAAATTCCTTAAGAGTATTCTACTGTCACAAACTTGACAATACTCTTAACTTCTCAAAATGACTCAATACATTCGAGCCTTTGACGAAGCAAGCCTGTTACTAGGCAATACAACTTTCACGGAGAAGTTTTGAATACAATCAAATAACTCTCAACAAGAGAGGATAGAAAAACATAAGCTCAAAACAATCAGCTTTCTAAAAGAAAGAATATAAGACACTGGAGCTCAGTTGTGGTTCTCAGAAGCATGGCACAAAAACTTGGTTGGTCACAGAGTAATAGCTTTAGCAGTATATCATTTCTTGCAACCTTCTTCAGTGTAGAGCTTGGAGTATTTATAGAGGTCCTTGAGAATAATATTGTAACACCCTCTTTCTGGAGTGCTACTAAGTGAACATTCTGACAAAAGTTGACATGTTTCCGAAAGGCGAAATACTCTGCCTTGCACGTTTTCCAAAAATGTGGTTCTATTTTTTTTTTCAAAACTTATTTCTCAAAATGGCTGTCAGAGTATTGTAGCGACTTTAGAAACATGGCGGAATTATTTAGAGACACCACATAACCACATTCAATTATTACATCAACTCATGCATAACAGCATGTGCCTTGAAACATAACCGACATTTATTACAATACAGAAATAAATTCAAGCGTCCTATAGCTGGTCGACACAACAAGCTCCTCGCAAGACTACTAGTAGGCTCCGCAACCACAACACAAGTGTAAAGCTAAACAATCATCCCCAGTTGCTCCTCCTTGCAGTTCCAAATCATCTGCTTGCTCCATCCATCTAGGTTACAATCATTTATTGACAGAACCACTGGCAAGGGTCAACTTCTTAAAATAAAGTGTCTGTTACACTTATTTGACAATGGCAACAAAGCATATAACAATGCACATGTTATAGGAAATAGAAAATCATAGCAATAAGCAACAACAGCATGCACAGTTCTTAAGACACAATGTAGACTCAAGATTTTCTCTTTCTAGACTCGACTCATTTTCTCTCGACTGGTTAATTATTAGGAAGCGACGCGAGATCCATCAACTAACATACCAAATTGTAGCCTTGGGATCTTTCGCTTCTCCCTAGGTAGCAGCCTCGAGTTCCTAACGCCGCGACGCCTACCAATCTCCGTAAACAAAAGGGGACTAGCACCCTCGATTATCCCGTCACGGCTACCAAAAACGTCATGACGACTGGCCTAGCTCTCTCACTGGCGAACAGGCCTTACGATAGTCAAAGAGGAGCGCATAAAATTACTTGACCGCATATCAAATAAAGAGAGCATGCTTAACATGAAGAAAACGCACTGACATTTAAGCAATAAAAACATTCTCGCATGAAGAAGCACGCACTTCAAAGCGGAACACGCAATTTGCAGCATATATTCAATCTCATATCAAATAATGCATAACTCAAACATATCATCACATTACATGCTTGACACGCAAATCAAGGAATCCATCCCTCTGCAACTCGATGGAGTTGACAGAGAGGTACACAAATGTGGGGGGTTGGGTTCAGGAGACCAACCACAAGGTTTTCACCCACGAATGACTCGAAATATGTTCGACCACACGACAACAATAAACGAAGGGGTTCGAAAATCCTAACTTCGAACTCGTAGAGTTCTCAGACTTCTTCGTAGTTAAATAAAGCAATTTGAATAGTAAAACAAGAGTTTAAGCATCTCTAAAAGTTGTCCTTACACAGGGACATAAAAATAAAATCCTAGAATGTCTAGAAGTGCCCTTACCGAACCCCAAGCTGCACATCCACGTGTTCCTCGATCCTACGCCGCACGATCTCGGATTTACTCAAAGCCTAACAAAATAAATAACTTAGCACAATTCTTAGCTAACTTAAGCTCTCAAGCCTAACCCTTTTCCTAACCAAAATTCATTCAAACATTTAATTCCTAGCTACTTGAAAATAAATAAGGTTTTAAAATCAAAATACTTTTTGAAAGATAACTTATCACATAACAATTTATAAACCTTAACTTATTTGAAAATTAAAGTTTTTGAAACCAAAAAGCTTCCTTGAACCTCAAGGTAAAGATCATGCAAGAAATCATAAATTTTAAAACGTAGACACATATTCATACAAGCATTTTCACAATTAACAAACCACTATTTCCTTTCCTACTCCCTTTTTAGGCCTCTCGGCCACATCTATTCCCATAACCATCTAATTGCATGACAAAGCATCAAGACATCAAGTTTCAACAACTTCATATAACAATTAAAATACATAAGGGAATTTAAATCAAATGGGTTCCAAGATATTTTTCAAATATATTTCAAAGCATCAACTATCAAGACAACACCAAACCTAACTTAAACACCTTCAAAGATATGTTTCTAAAACATTTTTTCACAACCTTCTAGTGTCATTTCCATAGCCTCTTTCCTTTTAAAACAAATCCTGCTCAAAGCCCATTTACAAGTTTTCATGGTTCACTTACTCAAAACAATTCCAAAACAGGAGCTCTTAAAGAGTTCTTTCAATTAGGCCATTTTCAAAGATCCCAAAAACATTGAAACCATGCTAAGAAAATAAAAACAACTTAATCAAGTGTTACATGCCATTTTAATCCTCTAAGAATCAATTTTCCACAAGACATAAACTAACTCTCATCCTAACTCATGCTTCACTACTCCATTAGCAATTAAACCAACTCCAAACAATTAATTTCTAACAAGAACACTAATCAAGACCAATCCTAAATCAAGTCTCTTTCAAGAACAAGGGTTTTCATAAAATTCTTTCAATCTTTGATTCAAATCAATTTTAACAACTACAATGGCAATAATAACTAACAAGAAGCAAGAAATACAAGCTAGTTTGCATGATTCACAAGATGATCACCCAATTATACTCCAAAACCCATGCCAATTTCCAAAATAGTTTTCAATGCCATTTTATATGCAGTTTCCTTCACAACAACTATAGCCCAAAAGAAGCTTCATTAAAACCCAAATCCATTTTCAAGAATAGGTTCTTTATCAAAACAATACCCGTAAATTGTTCTAATTCAAAACTACTAACCACATCATTCCAAATCATTATTTCTTTTAAAACAACAATTTGCTTCCCAACACAAAACATTAATCAAGCCTAAGGACAAGTCACAACTTCTTCAAGAACAGGAGCTTCATACAAAACTTATCAATCCATCCTCAAATTCCAACTAATATTTAAAGTAGCAACTATAACATCTAATAGACAAGAAACATCAATTAATTACATGAATCATAATCATAAACACCACTAATCCTCTTTTCTCAAGAATAGGTTTTTATCAAAACAATACCCAATCAAGGTTTTGATCCCAAACTAGATATCAATTTAAAGCAACAACAACATCAAACAGCTTAATTAACTATCAAGACACAAAATCAAGCATATAACCAAGAACTAAGCAAGAAACACAAGACTACCCACACACCTGACGCTTCCGCTAAGAAGAAACAACAAAGGAAGAAAAAAAAATTTGATTTGGTTCAAACCGATCATTGAAGAACTTAGCTCCAATTTTTCCTCTGATTCGGCCCCCCTCCTTCTCTGTCTCTCCCTTAAGCTGCCTCTCTCTCTCTCCCTCTCTCGCGGTCTTTCTCTCTCCCAAGTTCTCTGTCTCTCTCTCAACCGTCTGGGCTTTCTTTCCTTTCTCGCTCATGCTCGCTTCGTGCCACCCATCAGCCTTCAGTTAGCCGCGTCCCGCTTCCCCTTCCTCCATCGCTCGCCTCCCTCTTTCTCCTGTTCTGCCTCGCTTCTCCCTCGTCTTCTCTCCTGACGGTGGCACGCCGCCAACCAATGTGGTCGTCACTCCCCTTCTCTCCTCCAGCGCCCCTTCTTTCCTCTCTTCCCCTTCTCTTCTTTTTCTTCCCCGCCCTCATTCCCTTTCTTCTCTTTTTTTTTTTTTTTTCTTTTCCAGCTTTTGCTTCTAGCTTCTTTCTCACGCAGGATGGGGGGTAAAAGGAATAGGGAGAGTGCTAAGTGGGAACACATAAGTGTGGTGTATGGTGGAGTAGATCATGATTTATTAAAAATTAAACCAATTAACTCCCATTTAACTATCATCAATAATAAAACAAGTGAAAACACTCAAAAATAATCTTAACAAATTACGTATCTGATTTTCATCAAATCGTAGTTCATTTTAAATTTTAATGCTGCGGATAAAAATTACCCGATTCAAACGCATGTAATTAAACTTCATAGAGTTTTTCGCGATTTTCGAACCATGAATTAATATAAAATATTAATTCTTAAATTTAATTTCATCTTGATTTAATTCAATCATTTTCTTAGTCAACAAAATACGCGTCTAATCACACGAAAACTTACATAAAGTTTAAATTGACTAATTGTATTAACGCAAAGATACGCTTCACTGTCTATTAATTTGAATTAACATCACGGATAATAATTATTTATAATAAATAAATTATTTAAAATTAGTCAAAATAATTCCACATACTCTCAGTAATTCATTGAGGTGATCAATCTCTATGACTTATTTTTCGAGTATTCAGGATTTTATTGTTAAAATCACTTTTCTTAAAAAAATTGGGATGTCACAAATATCGTTAATCATTAAGTGAGGTAATTTGAAAATATACGTCCTTGTCTTCGTTTTCAGAGAATTTCATAATAATACACTTTTCCGTTATGTACTATCTGCTTTATGATTATTTGTTTTGTATGAATTTTGTCTTATCCTAAAGGTGTCATATTTGATACCTCGTACATCAATTTGAGCGCACAAAATCAAATTTGAATTTCGTTACAGAATAGATGAGGTAAAAGAGCAAAGAGAATAAATGTGACCATCACATGTTTCATTAATAAGACCAGATGCTCGCTCAGAATTCATAAGATGCTCGCTGCAAATGAGTATTCCACGTGTCTTAAAATAGCAACACCTGACGCTCGCTAGTAGTGTAAGTGCAAGACGCTGGAGTGAACCGGATGCAGACACAAACGAAAGTATTCAACTTCTTGTGACTTTCTTTTTCTTGCTTGAGTGAGTTATAAAATATGAATGATTTTAATACCTACACACTTCAAGACTTATCCGAAATTAAATTGTTCTCACATAGATACTTTGTCATCATCAAAATTAATGAGGGTCTAAACTTCTCAATCGTTTAGGTTCCAACACTATTTCATTCGTTATTTCTTTCCCGCCCTTTCGGTGCGGGCATCCATGCGTGTAGGGAACTCCACTCGCTCACGCAAAGCTTCAACTCCCTCGTTCCCTTCCAGACAAGAGTACCAATAGATCTTCAGAATGTCCGGTACTCGATATTACGCAATAGCTTCGCTGTTGCTCATATCTCACACCTTACTCTTTTACGATCTATCTCCGTGAAGTTCGCTGAGATGCCCAAGAGAAAAGGAATGAGGTTTTGAATCGACGAGAACAAAAAATCGTGAATGAAAAAGCGTGATGATAATTCGAAACTCGAAATGGTGATGGAAACAACACCTATAAGCATCTGTAACATATGGTGGGAGAGAAACTACGCATGCTTTAAGAAGGAAAAAAAAGTATATTAGGGTTCATATCTGGATGAAGAAGAAGACGGTAGCGGCGTCGCTGGTCGCCGGTTGGAGCTTTAGCGCGAAAACAAGCTGGAAGAGGAATGACGACATGTATGAGAAAAAAACGTCCGTCAGAGCTTTGCGAAAGCTGTGAATGAGAACATCGTGAATGAGAAACAAAGACTGGAGAGACTGGCGAGAGGAACAGGAACAGGAACGAGAGCAGCGAAGTATTCCTCTGCAAGTATTCGTCTGGATTGGATAGAGCTTATCTCTCCTTAATATTTGGAGTTAGTTACTTGTGATGATGCTTTAGACCCTTTTTGGAATACCGAGCTCAGAGCTCTTCCAAGGATTATACCGAGCTCAGAGCCTCCAAAGATGATACTGAGCTCTCCAAAGATGATACCGAGCTCTCCAAAGATGATACCGAGCTTAGAGCACTCCTACTGATCTTGGAGCTCTCCTATAGAGGATACCGAGCTTGGAGCTCTCTAACCGAGCTTGGAGCTCTCCTTTAGCAGATCAGAGATCGGGTCCATAACACAAGCCCCCTAGACTCGTGCACTTGAAAAGTAAACTTGAAAAGTTGATGAGTCTATATTACTTGCTCTTTTTTGACCCTGTAAATGAGGGTTATTGAACGGGGAGTGATCCGTTGTTGATCTCGAACCATAAGCCCCCTAGACTTACTTGTCAATCAGCTGAGCATCAAATTTGCTGAGAGTGCAAGTATTTGGTTTTCTCTAAATACCTTGTAAAAGTTGATCCCATCATAGAATTGCTCTTACTGAGCTTGAAGTAGCATAATTACTGCTTGAGAGTAGTAGGTTGGGTTGAGTAGTTAGTTGAAATCATCCAATTATCTGGATAATTTAACTAGAATGCTGAGGTCATCCAATTATCTGCGTAGTTTGAGGTCATCCACCTCCAATTATCTATGTAGTTGAGGTCATCCAGATCGCTAACACTACAAGAAAACGCTCGAAAAAGCCATCGGTAACACGTATTTATCGACGGGCTGGGCGTCGCAAATGATTACCGACGGGTTTTTTTTAACCGTCGATATTACCGACAGGTTAGCCCGTCGGTGAAAAAGCCGTCAATAGTTTCCGATGGCAATGGTCGTCGGTATCGTCCGATGCGACAATGTTTTTTTCCGACGAAAAAGGCCGTCGGTAAATTTGACATAGTTTTTTTTATGAATTTAGTTAAATAATTAATTCAATTAATTGATTACTTTTATATATTTAATTTAATTAATTAATTGATTTATTTATTTAATCAAACTCTATATCTTCAATTAATAATTATTATCATAATATAAAAATAAAAACATAAATATAAAAAACATAAAATCATAATATATCTTATCATCTAAATTACATACATACTTAAAAAAAATGAAGAATTGCGTCTATTATTAAATAGTACTGTCCTCGCAATTTATTAAATAGAGTCAACTATGAAACTTGTGAAGAAACTAAAAAAATGCTAAACAATCTGATTGAAACCGTACTCACAATATGACATGAAGGAGTTCATGAAGAAAAAAGGCTAAATTACAAAATTGGTCCTCTAAGTTTATTTTAGGTTTCAATTTGGTCCTCTACGTTTTATTTGTTTCGTTTTGGTCCTCTACGTTTTATTTTAGTTTTCAATTTGGTCCTTTCCGTCACTAAAAGTCAATTGTCCGTAGCTAGAATTTGGCTTTTAACTACGGACAATTGGCTTTTATTGACGGAAAGGACCAACCTATTGTAGCTTTTAAAACGTAAGGGACCAAAACGAAACAAATAAAACATAGAGGACCAAATTGAAACCTAAAATAAACATAGAGGACCAATTTTCTAATTTAGCCAAGAAAAAAATAAGGCTTACGAAAAGGGACCAAATAAAATTGGGGGATATATGGGCAGTGGGTGCAAAATATTAGAATGACTTCATATGCCTCATAGTCATATCCTAATCAACTATAAGTACTAATCCTCTACGATTCCAGTTGCTCCTTCAGTGATTTCAACACATATGACTGATTCATTGCCTTCTTTGATGCAATGCACTTTCTGATTCTCAGCTAAATTGTGATCAGAAACAAATTTGGACCACTCTGCTCCTAGATAACATTCTGATTTGCGATCTCTTCTCCAAATGAGCGACTAACTCTCTATTTCACCAGAAGGTAACTTAAAGTCCATGTGTGGTGGTTTGTTGTTGAAGTACCTATGAACAACATTTGTAGGAACATACTACAAAAAACAATTATATGCCAGATTGTAATTAGACTATAAGTTGTTAGCCTGGCCTGACATACCATAACACATACACTTTACAAATCAAGGATCTACCGAAAATTTAGCAGAGTCTCCCCTATTTTTCGAACATCCCAAAATATCAACAATTTGCCAACATTATAAATCAACAACTAATAGTTATCCAACAACATTTAAGTCATTCATATACCAAACATTGCAGGTGCTAAAAAAGATAGTAGCTACACAAGTAGCCACTATAAGTTGTTACATAAATAAAATAACCAATAATATATAATAAATTACTGTTATAAATTAGTACGACACATACTCACTAAAGGTTTAACACCTGATTCAATGTTCTCTGAAATTGCAGCCGTCCATATAGTACGCTTTCCTGATCCAGGCTGTTTAATCCCTTTAGTGGTCCTCCTTTCGGAAGTTACAATTTGCCCCCTATTTCCATAAGCTACTCTCAGTGGCACCTTATAACTCCCACTATAAGTGAAGAAGCAAAAGTCACCCGGCTGGATTGAAAGGTGAGCAGTAACCGCTTTCCATCCTTTGCATAGGCAAATGTGCCCTTCCTCAAATTGCCAAAACACTGGCCATTCCGTGCCATCACACGACATAAAATAAATGGATTCAATAGATGTTTCCGATATAGGTTCGTGAAAGTATTTGGTAGATTGTGGTACAAAAAAAAAAATACAATAAATCGGCTGAATTAGTTACAATGATATAAAAAATAATAATGGAATAGAGTGAAAAATAAATATCGTTATCTTACAACGCTAGACAACTGTTCAACATGTGGAATATACTTAAAGAATTTGACAGGCATGATTGGAAATTTACAACTATAGTGTGGATTATCGCAGGCAGTGTGGTTATATATGGTTACGTTGAAATTCGAGTCACCGTTGTACTTGAAAAATAACAAATAGTCGTCTTCAATAGTATATTCTTTAGCAATTTCTCTCCATACCAAATCCAGCCAAATATGCCCATCAACTAATTCAGTTTGAACTTCTCATACATTGTTATCACAGAACCTAAACTTCAAAATGTTTGACAATGTAGGGCCCACTGCATTTGTGAATTCAACAGGTAGTTTCTGCACATAAACAATTAATGGATTACTAAATTCAACAACATAAAACAAATATGTTACTATGTATATATTTTAGATTTAATATATACAACCATGTACATTCATTAAAAAACTTTAATAACATCAGTTATTAGCTGAGATAGCATAAACATAATAGAGGACACTATAAGAAAGTGACAAGATACTTACAATCATGTTAGTATCAACACTTAATATTTTAGCAACGAAATGATCAACAACCATGATTTTGTTGCAGAGTACCTAATATCAATAGATTTGGATTTCAATAGAGGACACTAAATTTAACTTCAATTCAACACTAAAGGCACCAATTTTAAGCATAAATTTCAACATGCATCAATCAAAAGGTCACTACTATCACTCCAATTCAACCACTATCAACAAAAATTCAACCATACATCAACATCAACTACTATAAAATAAAGCTATATCAGGTTACCACAGTTCACAAGAAAGCAATATAGCAGATATGAAATTGAACTGAAACAGAACTGAAAGCAACATAGAGTATCAAAAAGCACCATTTCACATCCTTTTAATACATGCATGCATCATTTTATTTCTGTTGGTCCAGCCCTCCTTATAAACTCAGTTTTAATATATATAAGTTCAATCAAACCAGCATCTCATCACCAGTAACTTTAAAATTTTGAAATCAAAATACATGACAACAACAAGCATCACCAAACATGCAAGAACAAGAACCAAATTAATGTAAATTTCAATCCATTGCAACAGACAACAAAGGCAAAAAAACAAGTCTCATGTATGATCCTAATTGCAACACACAAATTGCTTATAGCCATAGGCTCTTCCATGTCCCTACTCATCTATGATCCTAATTTCCAACTCTCATGTCTCCAATGTCCTATGCTATCCTACAAATATGCCACAACAAAGACAAAAACCTCCCTTAATTAATATCACTATTTTAAAACTAAATCGATATTTAAAAAAATGAAAAACATTAGCCCCATCACAGGAACATAAACTTCATTAAAATCTAGCAGCCCTGTGTCTCAAACCATGCACCATCGTGTCTCAATTGGTTAAATTTGACATCAAACTTGTTTTTAAAGTAAAAAAAAAAACATAAATCACTTCATTTCAAACTCAATTTAATCCGAAATGACGATTGACAATTGCTCAACCGAATAGAATCATAACAAGCAGTTCAACATCAAATTTATAAGAGGTCTCAAGGGAAGGCAACAACAGAGGAACTGCTCCACACGATATTGTTCAATTCAGCATTCATTCAAATGGATTTTCCCCCTTTTCCTAGCAATTCAAACCTAAGATCAAAATAAAAAAAATACAACGCACAAGAGTCTCTATGCAAAAAAATTAACAAAAACATGTTTACTAAAGGAATAAAATAAAATAAATCAGGATCTGGCTAAATTTGTAGAAGATAAAATCTGAATTACTCATAAAAGCAAAAGCAAATTAAATGTGCAGCAGCAGCAACAACAATAATAATAATAATAATTTTGATGCAATAAATAAGGATATGAAACATTTGAAATTAGGTTTTTCTAATCAATTGAAGAAAACTGAATGCAAACTGAATAAATAGAAATTGAGGGTTTCACTGGCGCGACGAATGAGGGAGGGAGGCTGAACGTTCACCGTGAAGCTATAGGAGGAGACAAAGGCGTGGTGATGGCGGACAAACGGTGAGAAACGAGAAGCAGGGGAGACGGAGGACGGCATAGTGGTGGCGGACAGACGGTGCGGTGGAGGACGGCTTGATGGTGGCGTGCGGCGCTTCCAAGGGAGAGGGAGGACGGAAGAGAGACATGAGAGAAGAGAAGAATGATCGAAAAACAGGGAATGGGGAAGAAATGTTGTTTTCTGGTCGTATAATGAGTTTACCGATGGCTTCATTAACAATACCGATGGCTAAAACCCGTCGGTAAACTCAACGGTATGATGCGGCATTTCCGACAGCCGATTTTCAAATACAGACGGCCAACGCCCATCGGTAATATCATTGACTCGATTGACCGTCGTAATTACCGACGGGCTACAACCGTCGGTATTTAAAAAATAAGCGGTTACATGTACCGACGGCTATTACAGTTACCGACGGCTAGAGCCGTCAGAAAATGCTCATTTTTGGTGACGGGTTATGGCCGTCGGTAAAAGGCCGTCGGTATACCCGGTTTTTCTTGTAGTGTAAGGTCGTCCAATTATCTGCATTGAACTTGAAGAGTTTAAGTGGAGGTGACAATTGACCTCAAAGTTGAGCCTGAACATGGAGAGCTTAAATGCAGATCGAGCTCTGAACTGGTTGAGTCGAGCTCAGATTAGGATGAGCTCCGAGCAAGTGGAGCTTCTATCAGAATGAGCATCGAACAGGTTGAGTTCAGATTAGGATGAGCTCCGAGCAGGTCGAGCTTAGATTAGGATGAGCTTCGAACAGGTCGAGCTCCGATAAATACCTGTGCTGAAGTGCAAGGAGAGCTCGTAAATAGGTTCGAACTATAGGTAGAGCTTTGACCCCAAACTTGTGTTTTGATTTGAAGATTAAGTGTAGGTAGAATTCTAAACAGGTTTAAACTCTAGATCTTCGAATAGATTATGCTCTAACCTGTGGTGGTATACTCCCACCTAAAACTTGTACTTGAATTTGAAGAATTAAAGTATATGTGGAGATGTAAACCTCTCTAGTCGAAGAAATTATTGCAGTGGAGGTCTGGACTGACCTTAACACTTAGTAATTATGTGTCGACCTCCATTGTGAGTTTCAGTAGAGCTCACTAGGTCCTTATACCAACCTGGGATGACTAGGGGGAGCATGTCCCGACCTTCTTTGTGGAAGGGTTGCCTTTGCAGGTGAGCTCACAGAGAGCTTTACCTCTCCAAACTCGTGGCAAGTAGATCTTTGTTGGTGAGCTCACAGAAAGCTTCACCTTTTCTGAGCTCGTGGAGAGCTGATCTTCATTGGGGAGCTCACGGAGAGTTGCTCTTCATTGGTGAGCTCATAGAGAGCTTCACCTTTTCGAGCTCACGGAGAGCTGTTCTTCATTGCTGAGCTCACGGAGAGCTTCACCTTTCCGAGCTCACGGAGAACTATTCTTCATTGTTGAGTTCACGGAGAGCTTCAGCTTTCCGAGCTCACGAAGAGCTGCTTTTTGTTAGTTAGCTCTCGGAGAGCTTCACTTATCCAAGCTCGTGGAGAGCTGGTCTTCATTGGTGAGCTCACGGAGAGCTGCTTTTGTTAGTGAGCTCACGAAGAGCTTCACTTATCCGAGCTCGTGGAGAGCTGGTCTTCATTGGTGAGCTCACGGAGAGCTGCTTTTGTTAGTGAGCTCACGAAGAGCTTCACTTATCCGAGCTCGTGGAGAGCTAGTCTTCATTGGTAAGCTCACGGGGAGCTGCTTTTTGTTAGTGAGCTCTCAGAGAGCTTCACTTATCCGAACTCGTGAAGAGCTGGTCTTCATTGGTGAGCTCACGGAGAGCTGCTTTTTGTTAGTGAGCTCACGGAGAGCTTCACTAATCCGAGCTCGTGGAGAGCTGGTCTTCATTGGTGAGCTCATGGAGAGCTGCTTTTTGTTAGTTAGCTCTCACAGAGCTTCACTTATCCGAACTCGTGGAGAGCTGGTCTTCATTGGTGAGCTCACGGAGAGCTGCTTTTTGTTAGTGAGCTCACAGAGAGCTGCTTTTTGTTAGTGAGCTCATGGAGAGCTGGTCTTCATTGGCGAGTTCTTTATCTGATTATCGCCATGATTTTTGCTTTCACTTTGTATTGCCCTCCGTGCTCCGGGGTGGATTCCCCCCCTAAAAGCTTGTTTCCAAACTGAGTTTGAAACATTTGTTGCCCCGCATTAGGTTTGACTGAGCTGCTTTAGAGCTCATCATGCCTTTATGCTGAGCTGGTCACTTCAACCGCAGAGGTTTTGCTGAGGTCGAGTTACGACCTTGACTGAGCTGCTTTAGAGCTCATCCTTTTTGTCTGAGCTGCTTTAGATCTCATCGGGCCTTTATGTTGACTTGGTCTCTTAAACCGTAGAGGTTCTGTTGAGGTCGAGTTACGACCTTGACTGAGCTGTTTTAGAGCTCGCTGAGGTCATCCAATTATCTGATTTGAGGTCGGTCGAATATCTGAATATTTGAGGTCAGCTCGGTAGTTGAGATGAGTTTGACCAAATTGAGTAGTTGGGTTTTTTCAAGCATATCTTGATCTCTTCCTTGATTGGTGTGGCCAACCTGAGCTCCTAATTCTTAGGATATTCAAAGACTTGATCTTTATCTTGATCTCTCCAAAAAGTAGTTAGCAAAAGATATGATAGGATAATTTGGATATTAGTTGAGGAGATATGATTTGCAACAAAAAGACTTAATTTAAATTCTTGTTAGAATTTAAATTTAAATTTCGAATATCAAGTGATAAGATAGGCTATAACTACCTCCAGATAAGATAATTTAATTTTTGAAAATTAAATAACAAGTTACCCCGAATTTATAGCTCCTCCTCGGGAAGTTCCTTTATCGCTATCCGCTATCCAGCAAGGTAATCGCATCCGCTTGGATTTTTCATAGAAAAAATAATAATGAGCCATATAAATATGAATGAGTATAAATGAGAAGCCTTAGATATTGCAAATGTACTGCCACGCTGTTTCTCATTTGGCATGTCTGTGATAATTAAAAATCGATCATGAAATGCTTCGTTGCTTGAATCCATCTAGGCTACAGGTTACTTGTCGTGATATATCCATGTCAATATTGTAGCAAATTTTGAAAATCAATTTATCAATATATGATAAGCTCGGTAATGAAAATCCATTTGCAATATTGTGCCGATGACCTTCTAGCCAAAAATGTAATGTTGGTCGGTTAACAATAAATAAAGTTATGCCTTTTGTATCTCTTTCGAAAATATCGACAAATTGGAGTTTGTTTCTCTTTGAAATCGACTTGGCTATACTGATCAGTGTGGTTACAACTCGGTTGGACGAAGATGTATCATCAAGAAATATCTCTAAAATATATTTTGAGTGTAGAAATATGGTGATGTTGAGGTCACCTTTTTTTGTAAAAAAATCCGATGACGTAATTTATCAAAGAATTTTGATAAGATAGCACCTGATTGTGAACAGAGCTAGACATGATCGTCCGAGCTATTGTCTATTTTTGTCATGGGGAGATCTTTCCGTTTGTTGCGCTCCAGTAATGGATGATCCGCTTCTGATTGCTTTTCCGTTCGAAGATTTCGTCCTAGTGGTATGATCAATGGGGGATCCAAGTCAATTGACTTGGGGAAATTGCCCCCATGAGGAATGTTTTTAACTTGAAAATACCTATTAATTTTAATTTTTGCCCCTATAAAAAAATATAAGTTGCCCATAAGTCAAATTTTCGTAAAGTAAAGGCCTAAAATAATCCTTAGCAAAACATGAAGATTTATTTGATCTCTTTGTAACACCCCACTTCTGGAGCGCTACTAAACTGATGTTCTGACGAGCGTTGACATATTTCTGAAGGGCGGAATACTCTGCATTTCACGTTTCCCAAAAAAATGTGGTTCTATTTTTTTAAAAAACAACTCCTCAAGAGGAAATGGTCAGAGTATCACAGCGGCTCCCGAAACATGATGGTAAATAATCAATAAATGCTAAACATCAGTGGAACCACAAGAATCAACCTCTTAATGCTTTTAGTATTACACGCATGACACTCTAAGTCTTGCAACTAAAATTAGAATTATTACAACATAGAAAATGAACCACGACACTTATAGTTAGTCGTCATGCTACATCTCTGAGTAGACTTCTAGTAAGCTACCACCAAAATACAAGTAGGAAACCGAACAGCTATCCTCCGCTACTCTTCTCCGTAGTCCCGAGTCCTCCGCTTGCTCCGCCATCTGGGTTACATTCATTGAATTGAAAGAACCACTGGCAAGGGTCAACTTCTTAAAAATAAAGAGATAGATCCACATACGACGACAAAGCATATAACAACACAACATGGTACAAGAAATAGCAATTATGCATCAATACCCCAAATGCAACCACTTGACACCAACTACGACTTTCTCTCACGACACTTTCGACAATTTTTCAGAAAGTAATGCCGAACAAGCTGCTGAATTCCAGCCATGAGCCTTGGGTTCCACAACCACCCTAGGATATTCAGGACGAGTTCCTTGACGTTAAGACGTCTAACTGAGCTACCGAAAACCAGCTGTAGCCTTTTAGGGGATCCTAGCACCCTAGGTTATTCGGGATATAGTTCATAAACGTCACGACAACCCCAAATGACACGACGCCTAACTAAGCTGCCGAATTCCAGCCATTAGCCTTGGGCTCCACGACCGCCCCAGGATATTCGGGATATAGTTCATGCACATCACGACGACACCAAACGACACGATGCCTAACTAAGCTGCCGAACTCCAGCCATTGGATTTGGGCTCCGCGACCCCCCTAGGATATCCAGGATATAGTTCATGCACGTCACGTCGACACTTTTCACCACCCCAATGAAACAATCACCGTATATGATCATTCAAGAAGCAATCGAATAATTATTTAACCACATATCAAATAATATTCATGCCAAGCTTAACACAATGCACTCAGATCAACAGTATAAGCAGTATAAGCATTCACATCATATCAAGCATCGACGTTGACAACTCAGTTCATGCCTCTGCAACTCAGCGGGGTTAACAAATAGGCAAGCAAACAAGTGTGGGGGGTTGGGGACAGCTGCCAACCACTTGCAGACAAGCCCACTAGATAATAACATAAGCTTAAATACTAAAACGAAGGGGTACTAGACCCTCACTTCGAACCCTGAGGCTCTCAGACTTCTTCGATATGTGAAACAAAATTTAAATCTTATTCATATTTAAAAATCGCCCTTACGCATAAGTACATAAAATAGTAACACTTAGAATGTGAAGCGTACCGAACTCCGAGCCACGTGTCAACGTACTCCTCGCTTCTACACCGCACGGTCTCACGTCACTCAAGCCTATTACATAAAGCAAATTTAGCGCAATTCTAAAAACTTATTTCTACAACCTTAGGCTCCCAACTTAACCCTTTTCCTAACCAAACCACTTTCACTTAGAAACTTAATTACTAACTAATTGAAAGATAAGGTTTTAGGACTAAAATCATTTCTTGAGAAATTATTCACTAATTAAGGAACTTAAATCTTAGGAGCTAGGAAATCTTTCTCTTGAAAATTAGAACACAAAGTATCATTATTTTTCTTGAAAGCTTTAAAGCAAGAACAACCTTAATTAACCAAGCAAGTCCAAATTTTCAATTCAAATCATTTTCCTAAATTTCCAAAGCCCAAACAACATCAATTCAATCATTATAAACACATTGGTAAAACAATTTTCCCTTCATAACCCTTTAAGGGCTCTCGGCTACCTCACCCCCTTTTTCCAAAAATTTGCAATTTCCAATTAAATTTAGCAAACCATTCCCATACTTTTTCCAAAGCTTGAACACATTTTCAAATAACCATATAAACAAGTTTTCAAAAACAATTTCCTTCCCTTACTCCAATTAGGCTCGCGGCCATCATCAACAAAATAGGAACAATTTTCAAAACTTCAAGTTTAAAAATCAACTAACCATCTCCTATGCCAATTTTCACAACCAACAACTAGATTACACAAATCCAAAGCCTAACCAAGTTCCAAACCATTTAAACTATGATTATGGCAATGCTAATAATTAGAGAGCAAACCCAATCAAATTCCAACATGCTTTTTAAGTCCCTCAAACACCATTTCACAAATAACTTACTAACTCTTCTACTTAAACATATACAACACTTCCAATAGCAATTTTATCAACCTAAACATATATTTCAACAACTAATTACATGTCTTAACAATCAAATCCTACATTTTCCTTTTCTCAAGAATAGAATTCTATCATAGACAATTAGCCAATAACTTCCAATCCCAAAACTATAAACAAATACAACAACAACAATTTCAATTAGATCAATTAACCAATTTAACTTTTGATTTCACTAGGATCACACTTTTCCCTCTTTTTCCCCTTAGGGTTTCACCCTAGGGTTCCAAGGATTTGGGAATTTGATGCTCATATCCATCACGGTTCAAAATCAAGCATTAATAAGACACAAAAACAAGAATGAAAATGAAAGGAACCACCACCTCTTTTTCTCCTTGAGCTCGCGGCCAAGGGGCTGAACAAGGGAAGAGAAATTTATTTTCAAACTCACTTACAAGGTTGAAAGGAGATGATTAAGTAGAAATTGAAACTAGGAGCAAGCAAGAATGAAGATTGGAGATGAAACAAACCAAAAATGATGAGAGATGGAGATAGCCATGGAAGGAGCTTAGAGCTTCTCTCAAGACAAGAAGGAAGAAAGTGGAATGAAGTGAGGAACAGGGGGTGCCTCGGCTGCATCTTGAAAAGGGAGGTGAGAAACAAAACTTGGCTTAAAGTGAAAGGGGATTATGGGAGGAAGGAGCTTCGCTGCACAAAAGAAGAAGGGAGTAGAAAAATAAAAATGGAATGGAGGGGGAAGAGCTACGCTGGACAAGGGAAAAGAGAAAGGAAATTAAACTTGCATTTCTTTAATATCACCAACACTAGGATTTTAGGGGAAAAAATCATAATGAATAGAGAGAATGAGGAACGGGCTACGGGAGGGAGTAAAAAGGAGAGGATAAAAAAAATATTAACAAAAGTCATTTTACTTGGCTCAAAATGGTTTTAGGAAAAAACATCTAAATTAACCACCAAAAACTTGACACTTAGATACTTAAAAGTAAGATCCTAATCTAATCAATAAGTCTAACCCATCTAATCTCTCTTCTTTCATAATTACTCTCTAATCCAAGAATATAGAGTGCCCCTAAAAATAATACGGCGTTGAGTAATCGTGCTACCGGTTAATTCTTTCGCCGATAAATTCGCGAAAATTAATTTACTGAGAAATTAATTTATCGCGTGATAAAATATTATCATAAATATTAAAAACAATTTTAAACACTCAAAAATAATCACCACGAGTTACGATTCGATTTTTATCAAAATCGGAGTTCGTTTTAAATTTTAATGCGGATAAAATTTACCCGGTGATTCGAAACGCGACGAAACTTCGTTGGAGTTTTCCGACGATTTTCGAACCATGAATTAATATTAAATATTAATTCTTAATTTTAATTTCATCTTGATTTAATTCAATCATTTTCTTAGTCAACAAAAATACGTGTTACCACGTCACGCAAAAACTTATAATAAGTATAATTGATGAATTCTCTTTAAAAATAGCATACGTCTACGCTGTCAATTAATTCGAATTGACATCATGAATAATAATTATTTATAATAAATTATTCAAAATATCTCAAAATAATTTCTCGTACTCTCAGTAAATCATTGAGGTGATCAATCTCTATGACTTATTTTTCGAGTATTCAGGATTTTATCGCTAAAATCAATTTTCTTAAAAATTGGGATGTTACACTCTCAAACCTGAAAATTATCAATTTTGTTCTTAAAAATCTCAAATGATGGTTAAATTAGTCCTTAATGAAGACTAAAATGTCCCCAAATTTTTCTTAAAAGGACTAATTTTTCCCATGTTTAATATTTTTGAAGACCAAATTGGTACTTTTCATATCTCAGAGAACAAATAGATCTCCGTATTTTTTATACTAATTTAGGTCTTTACTCTTTTTAAAAAACAAGCGTAAAAAATTATAAGAACAAAATCTTGCCCCCATCACAAAAACTTTCTAGGATCTGCCACTGGGTATGATCGTCCTAATTTTGTCCTGTGGCGATGGCTGCTTCGCCGTGCTCCTGGTTCGCATAATCCTGCTCGTGTGGTATCCTTGAGGCCCAGGCTAGTTTTACCGGGCCCCACGGTAGGCGCCAATGTTAATGCACGAAATGGTGCAAGCTCTCTGGCGAGTCCGTACCTCCGTTCTTCAGCGTGGTAATTGGGTGATGAGCTATGTGGTGAGTACTCCTCCTCTGAGCGCGATGTCCTTCCTCCTTTAGACCGGCGGGTGGGATACCTGCAAAAGGCACTCCGATGTCTAAGTTAGATAGAGCTTTTTAGGGTGAGCATAGGAGCTCGCATCATAGAGATGAGTTAAGTGTTTGGGGTTTAGAGAGAGTGTAGAGAGTAAAGAGAGTATGGAGAGAGTCCTCTTAACCTGAGGGGCCAAGCCCCTTTCTATAGGCGTGGTAGTTCCGACTTGTATGCTAGCTTCCTTCCTCTGCAAGTATTCGTTTGGAGTGGATATAGCTTATCTCTCCTTAGCTCAGAGCTCTCCAAAGATGATACCATGCTTAGAGCTCTCCTATTGAGCTTGGAGCTCTCCTGTTGAGGATACCGAGCTTGGAGCTCTCCTTTAGCAGATCGGAGATCGAGTCCATAACAGGTACTATGTAATTCATTGGGATGATCATGAATTTTGATGACATACGGACCTGTGGAAGTGAATTAAGGCTTTTGTATCTTTTGCAACTGTATAATCTATCATCTATAATGAAGACTATGAAAGGCTTGGCTGCCATAACTGTATAAAATTTAATAATTTAATTATTTCATTTTGTATTTGTTTGCACAATTGCAAGTTGTCACTGATGTCATTCATGGCTTTATGGGATATAATATAAGTTCGTTCTAATGTGAAATAGATTGGTAGTAATTAGTTAATACACTTTTTGTTATTGTGGTAGCAGAATAGTTGCACAAGGTTACTGTGGAGTTTAGAGTGCCTTAAAATCAGTTTGGAGGGTCATGGAATTGCTAAAAAGTGTCTCTTGAACACTGGGAATCGATTCACTATTGTTATGAATCGATTCAAGCATGTTTGAGTCTCTGTGAATCGAAGTACGCCTTTGTGAATCGCATGGGAAGCTTGCAGGAATCGATTCACTTCATTAATTCGTCTGGGGGCCTTTTTAACTAGGTGAATCGATTCACCTATGTGCGTGAATCGATTCACGATCGGGTTTTATAAACTGTGACGCGAGAATTGTGCGATCTGACGTCGCGATCTTTCTAGGGTTGTGTGCGGCCGTTCTTGAGCGTCTTTGTGAGGTTTTAGAAATTTGGGAAACACTGTTAAACACCTTGGGATCTTAGGAGAGAATAGAGGGAAGATTGAAGGCTTTCTCTATTGTTATTCTTGAGAGTTTTTCATAGAGGAAAGGAGAGAGGGATTGGGAACTCTTGGGTTTGTTCTTCGTGGACATTGTAAAGGGGTTCAAAGCAATTGTAATCTCTTGTAAAGACTCTTTGATAGTGAAACGGAGGGCTGCTCTCTCCCGCAGACGTAGGTCATCTTTTTGGGGCCGAACTGCGTAACCAAATAGCGGTGTGATTCTTCCTACTCTCTACTCGTGTTTGATTAACTTTATTGCACTGTTGTGATTGCTATTAAATTTAGTATCGGTTGCCTTTGATATTTGTTCATTATCCTTGTTAGTAACTCAACAAGTGGCCCCGTCTGTGGGGAGAACAAATAATTCAATTGTGCACCATGGGTACTAAATGGGACATCGAGAAGTTTTTCAGATAACGACTTGGTCTATGGAAGGTGAAGATGGAAGCAATCCTTATTCAATGAAGTGCTTTGAAGCCTTGAAGGGTGAGGCAAGAATGCCGCCACCCATCTCAAGCGGAGAAGAAGGAGATGATAGATAAGGCAAGAAGTGCCATTATCTTATGCCTTGGCGATAAGGCATTGAGGGAAGTAGCAAGAGAAAACCGCGGCGGAGATGTGGGCAAAGTTAGAATCGTTGTACATGACAAAGTCATTGGCCCTGAGTTATGTACGAAACAACATCTCTACTCATTCAAGATGGTAGAGACCAAACCTATTGTGGAGCAACTAGCAGAATTCAACAAAATTATTGATGACCTGCAAAACATTGATGTGAAGCTCGATGACGAGGATAAGGCTCTGCTCTTATTGAATTCGTTGCCTAGATCCTTTGAACACTTTAAGGATGCACTCCTCTATGGCAAGGAGTCCACTATTACTTTGGAGGAGGTCCAACAATCTATTAGGACCAAGGAGCTAACCAAGCTCCAAGACTTGAAAGTGGGTGATAGTGGTGAAGGCTTAAGTGTGTCAAGGGGAAGAAGTGAGAGTAGAGGAAACAACCACAAAAGGAAGAATTCTAGGTCGAAATCCAAGTCAAAGGGGAACAATAAGAAGTATAAGTGCTTCAATTGTCACAAGACCGGTCACTTTAAGAAGGACTGTCCTGAGAAAGGGGGCAGGGGAGATTCTGTGGATGTTGCAATTGCTATGGAGGATGGTTATGAGAGTGCGGGGGCTTTAGTGACGTCGAGTTTGGAATCTGAAAAGAACTGGGTCATGGACTCGGGATGTTCTTATCACATGTGTCCTAGGAAGGAATACTTTGAGACTTTGAAGCTTAAAGAAGGTGGAGTCGTTCACCTGGGTGACAACCGAGCTTGTAAGGTACAAGGTATGGGTTTGATTCGTCTCAAGATGTTTGACAACCGTGAATTCCTTTTACAAGATGTGAGGTATGTTCCTGAACTAAAACGAAATCTTTTATCTATAAGCATGTTTGATGGATTAGGCTATAGTACTAGGATTGAACATGGCATGATTAAGATTTCGAATGGTGCATTAGTAATGGCTAAAGGGTCTAAAATGTGTGGTTTATACATATTAGATGGTTCTACTGTTATAGGGCATGCATCATTAGCTAGTCAAGCTCCGCATGATAAAACTAAACTATAGCATTTAAGGTTAGGGCATGTTAGTGAAAAGGGTTTAGTTGAACTAGCTAAACAAGGTTTGCTAGGTAGTGATAAATTGGATAAGCTAGAATTTTGTGATAATTGCATACTAGGCAAACAACATAGGGTTAAGTTTGGAAGTGGCATGCATCATTCTAGCAAGCCCTTTGAGTATATTCACTCGGACCTTTGGGGTCCCTCAAGAGTGACAACTCATGGAGGGGGTTCCTATTTTCTCACCATGATTGATGATTTCTCCAGGAGAGTATGGGTTCACATTTTGAAAAATAAAAGTGACACATTTGAAAAATTCAAAGAATGGCATACTCTCATAGGAAATCAAATAGGAACTAAAGCGAAAGTTTTAAGCAGCGACAATGGCCTAGAGTTTGTTTGAGCGGTTTAATGAGTTTTGCAGAAAGCGAGGAATTAAGAGACATAGGGCCAGTGGCGGGGAACACCGCAACAAAATGGTGCAGCGAGCATGAACAGGACTATTTTGGGCGGGTCGGATGTATGCTTTTGGGAGTGGGCTACCTAAAAGTTTCTGGGGTAGCTGTGAGTACAACAACTTACTTGATCAGCGGATGCCCATCATGGCTTTAAACTTCAAGACACCTATGGAAGTTTGGAGTGGAAAAGCGGCGAGAATATTCTAAGTTGAAGGATTTGGGGCTTTGGCGTTTACTCATGTCGAGACAGGACAAACTTGAAGCCGTGGTGTGAAATGTGTCTTCATTGGCTATCAGGAAGGTGTGAAGGGAGTACAAGTGTTGTGGAAGATGGAGCACAGGGGATCAAGATTCATAATAAGCGAGGATGTGACTTTTGATGAGACTCGTATGGGATGAAGTGCAAGGACACGGAGAATAGTAACTTCAGAAGCAGAGGTAGAGAAGACTCGATTTAAGGTGGAGCCTTCCACTAGTGAGGCAGGAATGATGAAGAGGAGAATAGTTCTCCACCATCGAGTTCTAGAGGAAGACAACCAACAGTGGATCCTGGCTATCGGTTGGCAAGAGATAGGGAAAGGAGGAAGCGTGGCACCTAAGAGATATGGCTATGCAGATTTAATTTGTTATGCTCTAAATGCGGTGAAGATGTGCAAGACTTCAGGCAAGACATTCAGGAAGCGGTTGAGAGCAAAGAGAGTCGAAGTGGTTAGAGGCGATGAATGAGGAAATGAATTCATTGGAGAAGAACCAGGACACAGAAACTTGTGAGACTACCTAAGAAACAAAGGGTGGTTGGATGCAAGTGGATCGTCAAGAAGAAGGAAGGCATTCCGGGAATTGAAGAACCAAGATATAAAGCAAGACTTGTGGCCAAGGGTTTTACACAGGTTGAGGGAATTGATTACAACGAGATTTTCTCACCCGTGGTGAAACATTGTTCCATAAGGGTTCTTATGGCAATCGTGAACCAATACGATCTTGAGTTGGAACAATGGACGTGAAGACCGCATTCTTACATGGAGACCTAGAAGAGACAATCTACATGCAATAACCAGAAGGTTTTGTAGAGGACAAGTCTAAGGTATGTCTTTTGAAGAAATCCTTGTATGGGTTGAAACAAAGCCCTAGGCAATGGTATCTTCATTTTGACGATTTTCTTCTGAAGACGGGATTTGTGAGAAGTAGATGCAGCAGTTGTGTGTACATTTTGAAGAGGGATGAGAAAGTGGTTCTCTACCTACTTCTCTATGTTGATGACATCCTGATGGTAAGCTCTAGCAAAGAGGAGATTAACATTCTCAAGGAGAAGCTAAATTCAGAATTTGAGATGAAGGACCTTGGGGCCGCTAAGAGGATACTTGGGATGGATATCGTGAGGGACCGGAAGAAGGGTGAATTATTCTTATCTCAGCATGGGTACTTGAAGAAAGTGGTGGAGCGGTTTAGGATGCATGAAGCTAAGCCGGTTAGCACTCCTTTGGGTCATCACACAAAGCTCTCGGTGACACAAGCTCCTGAGTCCGAAGAGGAAAGGAGGAAGATGGATACTACTCCATATGCTAGTGGGGTGGGTAGGAAGCATCATGTATGGCATGGTTTGTAGTAGACCAGACTTAGCATATGCAGTTAGCATAGTGAGTCGGTTTATGGCAAATCTGAGCCAAGCTCATTGGGAAGCACTGAAGTGGGTTCTGAGGTATTTGAATGGGTCACTCAAAGGTGGTTTGAGGTACACAAGAGCAACTCAAGGAGAAGACGCTTTGGAGGGTTATGTAGATGCAGATTATGCAGGAAATGTGGATACAAGGAAATCCTTATCTGGATTTGTATTTACATTGTTTGGAACGGCAATAAGTTGGAAGGCTAATCAACAGTCCGTTGTGGCGCTATCTACTACTCAAAGTGAGTATATCGCCCTAGTTGAAGGGGTGAAGGAGGCCATATGGTTGAAAGGTATGATTGGGAGCTAGGAATTACACAAGGATGTGTGAAGGTACATTGTGATAGTCAGTGCTATCCACTTGGCAAATCACCAAGTGTATCATGAAAGGACAAAGCACATTGACATCCGCTACATTTCATTAGAGACGTCGTAGAATCTAAGGAAATTGTGGTTGAGAAGGTTGCGTCAGAGGACAACCCGGCGGATGTATTCACCAAGTCATTACCTAGATCAAAGTTCAAGCATTGCTTGGACTTGATGAATTTCTCTGAGACGTAATTCCAATAATGGAGAGAGCAGCTAGTGGTTGATGGATAAAGTTGAGCATCACCACTGATTTGAAGTCAAGGTGGAGAATTGTGGAGTTTAGAGTGCCTTAAAATCAGTTTGGAGGGTCATGGAATTGCTTAAAAGTGTCTCTTGAACACTGGGAATCGATTCACTATTGTTATGAATCGATTCAAGCATGTTTGAGTCTCTGTGAATCGAAGTACGCCTCTGTGAATCGCATGGGAAGCTTGCAGGAATCGATTCACTTCATTAATTCGTGCAGGGGGCCTTTTTTAACTAGGTGAATCGATTCACCTATGTCTGTGAATCGATTCACAGTCGGGTTTTATAAACCTGACGCTGCAGAATTGTGCAGTACGACGTGCAGTCTTTCTAGGGTTGTGTGCAGCCGTTCTTGAGCGTCTTTGTGAGGTTTTAGGGGCTGGGAAACACTGTTAAACACCTTGGGATCTTAGGAGAGAATAGAGGGAGGATTGAAGGCTTTCTCTATTGTTATTCTTGAGAGTTTTTCATAGAGGAAAGGAGAGAGGGATTGGGAACTCTTGGGTTTGTTCTTCGTGGACATTGTAAAGGGGTTCAAAACAATTGTAATCTCTTGTAAAGACTCTTTGATAGTGAAACGGAGGGCTGCTCTCTCCCGCAGACGTAGGTCATCTTTTTGGGGCCGAACTGCGTAACCAAATAGCGGTGTGATTCTTCCTACTCTCTACTCGTGTTTGATTAACTTTATTGCACTGTTGTGATTGCTATTAAATTTAGTATCAGTTGCCTTTGATATTTGTTCATTATTCTTGTTAGTAACTCAACAGTTACTGGTTGGTTTACTGATTACTGTGTTCTGGGTTTTAATCAATACATTCATACTTGAACCTATTCGCTTTGTTGCTCAGACCTAAAATAAGAAGGGAAACTTAGATAACGTTTTATATTAGATTGTTGCATTAGACATAGTGTTTCAGAGCATTATGCAAGTTCCTGTCAGACTGAAATTCCAACTAATTATGTAGAACCAATGCATTCTTGTGAAGCCCTTATGTTCTCTCCAGCATGCTCATCTATTTTTAGTTAGACCTGTAATCGGATAAAATTGGAAAAGATAGAACACATACAAGATTATTCTTTCACACACTACATGATTATTATTTTTAAATCATTTTAATTTATATCTCTTTTCCTTTCTCTCCATGTTTTCAATTTCATAGTCAGCAGTGAACACTCTTGGTGGTGAAGTAGGTTGTATGATCAATGAAGGTCCCTGAGGTTTTGTTGGTATATCCAATTTTGTTAAGGTAAGAAAGAGCACAAACTGCAAGGTCAGTTCATAGGCAAGCTCGCAGAGTCCAGTCTCCCTCCTCATTTCCATCGACCACCACTGAAACCCAAACTGCAGGTCATCACTTAGACAGTAAATGAATCTCTGATCTTATGTTCATCCATTTTTCAAATTTGTGTTGTGTAACGACCCGTTTCCGGACCGCTACCGAGCTCAATATACCGAGCTCGAGTTACCGAGCTCAACACACCAAGCTCAACAAAACCTATATGAGATGTGTTTTAAAAACGAAACTCTTGTGCCTTTTTAAAAATGCGATATATTTTTTTTTTTTTAAAACAACTCGTGCACATCAGAGTAATTACAGCTTTTCGAAACATGGTGCAACTAAGACACAAGATTTAAATTCAAATAAAACATACATGCAAAACATACACATATATATATCACTCGAAATAATAATGTATACAAAATACAGAGTAGCAAATGTGTAAAGAAAATACACCTAAGGTACGACGACTTCAAAAGAGTAATCATACCCTGGTGGTACTTCCGGCAGACTCCCACGCAGGGGGCTCCAAAAGTAAGACCACCGGCCACCTCAGAGCAACAACACAACACTGCCCAAACTGGTCACGACCTCGAACACAAAAGAAAAACAAGTACAGTCCTCAGAAAAACAAATATCCAATAAACAAACAATCACGACAGATAGAGGTCGTCACTCGGGTCCTCGTCGAGCTCCTCCTCGGCATCGTCTACTGTCGAGTTCCCTGCGCCCTCGACATCGCCTGGGTAACCGTCATGGATTGAAGGCACCACGGGAAAGGGTCAACTTCTCAACAATTCAAGATAAGCTCGACATAAAAATATAAGCAAACAAAGAAAGTATAACATTCACCGACGTGACTTGACCATCTCACTCTAAACTCGACACAACTCACAAATCCATTTTCTCTCGACTCGACAATTTTCCTGAATGCACACGCTGCGTCAGATGTCGGAAAGTCCAGCCAAACCTTGGGATCCTCGCTCTCCCTAGGGCTAATCGGCTCAGTCCCGTGAGCGTGGCGACGTCTGGTCAATCTCCGTAAACAAAGGGGACCTAGCACCCTCGATTATCCGGTCCACGGCTCAAAACGTCATACGACTCACCTAGCTCGCTCACTCGATGAACAATTCACCGTGATACGATATTCAAAGAGTTAAACACAAGATATTCAACCGCATGTCAAATAAAAGAGCAAGCTCGACATGAAGAAACGCAATTCAACATGCAATACACACTTCCACGACATATATTCAATCACATATTAAATACATGCAAAAACTCAATCATATCACAACATTTCAATGACACAAATCGTGAAATTCATACACAATAACATAACCACATAGAATATGAAATGCCGCTTACTTAAGGACTTATAAAATAAAGCCTTAGAGATATCTAGGAGTTGCCCTTACATACTATAACAAGTATAAATGTGAAGCGCCCTTACCGAACTCCAAGTTTATGCTGCTCGACAACGACCTCGACACAGCTGTCTTCAAAGAGCTAGACAACGACTTCTCTTACTCGATCTCGACACGGCTGTCTTCAACGAACTCGACAACGACTTCGACACGTGACGCTTCGATCGACCTCGACACGCATAATCCTCGATCTGGATTCTGGCGCTTGGCGTCCTTGGATTCGCTTTCCGCACACCTCGATTAAAATCACTCGATCTCGGGACATAGACTTCCTAAAACAAACACAACTCAGATCGATCTATAGGTTCCAATCCATCTAGCTCTCTCTTCCCCAAACTCAACCACAACCCAGAAAAAATATAAAACTCAAGAATCGAAGATATTTTTCCTCTAACACAAAGTTAGGGATTTCGATCAAAATTCATGAAAAAGTTATCTGATGCTTCAACAGATAGATCGACAACAACAATAACCAGAAGCAACAAACGAAAAACCGTAAATCGAGCAGACCAAAAATGGGGTTTTACGGGCGCTGCCGATGCGTAAAAACAGAGAAAGAAATTTGTTTTACAAGCCCAATTAATCGGTTAAAAGATAGGTAATATTGTGAATAAGAAAACCCATCAATTTGATATGATTTGGAAGAATAAAAGCGGTTAAAAATGGAAGAAGAATTAGCGCTAAACAAGAGCACAAATGAAAGAAAATCATTTCTTCATACCTCAACGGTGATGGTCGATCGCACGAGATATGGGTCGAGAATTTGATGATGAACAAAATTGATGAAGAAAGCATGCGAGAATCTCGATGGAACTCACGGTTTCGTCGATGGAGATTTTTAAAGAAAACAACGAAACACGTGAGCGTAAGGAAGGAAGAAGAAAGAAGAAAAGAGAAAGAATGAATGTGAGGAATCGGTCGTGGTATACAAATTGGCGAGAAAGGGGTATAAACGTAACTCCAGCTATAAGATGCCAATCCCATCAATCATCTACCCGTTAACTCGCTCCTCTCATAATTACCCTACTCTGTCGGTCAACGACAAGCCGACAATGTAATAATTACAAACAATATAATAATAACGCCGAGTAACGCTCAAATAATACGAGGTGTCATCTCGACACGATGTCGACAAGAGTGCTCGTCTGGCGCATAAGGTTCTAACACGAGTTCGTGAACGCGGTCTCCTCACTCGACTTGCGTCCTCATCGGCTCGATGCAGCGACTTCATCAACTTCGACCGCGCGACCTCCTCACCTCGGCTAGTGCACGTGGTCTCATCACCGACAAAGATCTCGTGAACGATCTAGTCACTGGATCTCGACACAAGGTCTTGGTCGAGGTCTCGATCGTCGTCTAATACGATGTCGATCTCGTCCTCAGGTGTTACAATCTCTCCCTCTAAAAATTTCGTCCTCGAAATTGCAATTAAGATTCTTACCTCAGAAAAGTTCAGTCTTGAATCTTCATCTTCTCCTCCAGCTCCCCAAGTCGCATCTCCCGCCCTTCCGATCCCACACAACTTTGACAAGTTGGATCTCTTTGTTCATGGCTGTTTGGCTTCCGATCAACGATCCTTCTTTGGTGACGCTTCAAAAGATAGGTCGCCCTTCAGCTTGAATCACATCCGGTTCGATGACATGAGAAGGGTCGGAAACATACTTCGCAATTGTGAGACGTGGAAGACGTCGTGGATGTTCGACAAGAATGGTGGCAATGCAATCTGATATGCCATCGACCAATACGACGAAGAATCTGGTAAGGTCCAATGAATTTAGGGTAAGTTTCTTGGATTTGATCGCCGACCAACTCCGATGGTGGGGGTGACTCTAAGAAATACATGTTCTCCTTCCTCGAACTCGAGTGATCGGCGTCGTTGGTCCGCATAACTCTTCTCGTTGACTTTGAGATGTTCGCATCCGATCTCCGATCAAACGGATCTTCTCGGTAGTCTTTGGATCATATCTGGTCCTCTGACGGTTAAGCTCGCCGCCCTGGTACCAACAAAGAGGCGTCGACATTTCCGGCCCATACAGCTTCAAAAGGTGCCATCCCAATACTCGCATGGAAGTCGTTGTTGTATGTGAACTCCACCAATGGTAAGACGTCGTCCCAACTTCCTCGGTGATCTAACGTCAAGCTCGCAACAAATCTTCAAGCGATTGGATCGTTCTCTCGATCGACCGTCGATGCGTGGATGATATGCGAAGCTAAGCCTGAAGCTCGGTTCCCATCGCCCTTGCAATTCCCTCCAAAAATGAGACGTGAACTTCGGATCTCGGTCCGACACGATCGAAGAGGGTATTCCATGAAGTCGCATTATCTCGCGATGTAGATCTCGGTCGGCTTTTCCACGTTGTATGTCGACCTCGCGGCAAGAATGAGCGGATTTGGTCAATCGGTCGACGATCACCCAAATCGAATCATTCTTCTTCTGCGTCTTCGCAAACCTACAACGAAATCCATGGAAATACCGTCCCATTTCCATACCTTTGGTACGTCAGCGATTGTAGCATTCCGCAGGTCGTTGGTGCTCCACCTTCGCCGACACGCCAAACATGAAGCTACGTGCTCGGCCACTTGCTTCTTCATTCCGACCACCAAAAATGCTTCTTCAAGTCTTGATACATCTTCGTAACTCGGGATGAATACTAAAGTTGCTCTTATGCGCTTCGCCGAGAATCAACTTCCTCGGCTCGGATACGTTAGCACGCACACGCTGGCCATTGCACCTCAAGATGTCGTCGCTCCGACCTGAATTTCACGCCTTCCCTTGCGCTATCAACTGAATCTTCTCTTGCGTAAGCTCGTCATGAACTTGCTGGTCTCGGATCTCGCCCAACAATCTGTTAGAAATGGTAAGCATACCAAATCTCGGCTTCCGGTGAAACTTCGACACTAACTTCAAATCTCTAACTTCTCGAGCATCTCCAACTCCTTGATCATCATTACCGAGGGTTAAAAGCGCTCTTCACGCTCCAACGCATCTGCTACTACGTTAGCCTTACGGGATGGTATTCCAACGTAAAGTCGTGAGTCCTTGAGAAATTTCGCCCATCTACGTTGACGCATGTTGAGCTCTTTACGGTCGACAGTACTTCAAGCTCTTGTGATCGCCGAAAAGCGAAGAGTGCTCCCAGTAAAGGTAGTGCCTCCATATCTTCGGGCCAAGAAACTACCGGGCCGCTAGCTCCAAGTCGTGAGTAAGGTAGTTCCTCTCGTGAATCTTAAGGTGTCTTGAAGCATACGCGACCACCTTCCGATGTTGCATCAAAGACGCATCCCAATCCCCTGGTGTGACGCATCACAATACACCTCGAAAGGCTCTTACGGTTGAGGCAAAATCGACAGCGCTGTCGTCAAAAGCTCCTTCGCCGTTGAAAATCGGCTTCACACTCCTGGCCCAAGCAAAGGTTGATTCTTCCTCGTCGATCGTGTAAGAGGCGCGACAATCTTGAGAAACCTTCAATGAATCTTCTGTAATATCCTCGCTAAGCCGACAAAACTCCCGATCTCAGAATCGCCTTGGCTGTTCCCATGCTATCACCGCCTCAATCTTAGTTGGATCCACGCCTATCCCTTCTCCTGGAAATCACGTGACCAAGAAAATTCACCTCTTCAAGCCAAAATTCACACTTCGACAGATTGGCATAGAGTTGCTTATCTCGTAATATCTGCGATACTCGACATAGGTGTTCTGCGTGCTCTTCTCGGTTCCTCGAGTAAATCAATATGTCGCCGATGAACACTACAACGAATCGATCCAAAAGCGAATGGAAAATCCTGTTCATGTAGTCCATAAACACACCGGCGCGATTCGTCACCCAAACGGCATCACCAAGTACTCGTAGTGACCGTATCTAGTCCTGAAAGCTGTTTTGGCAACATCTTCCTCCTTCACGAATCGATGGTAGCCCGACTTCAAGTCTATCTTGGAAAAGATCGCCGCTCCACGGTTGGTCCATCAAGTCGCCAATACGTGGTAACGGATAACGGTTCTTCCACGGTAACCTTGTTGAAGTTCGCGATAGTCCACGCCTGACCTTGATCGCCCATCCTTCTTCTTAACCAACAACACTGGAGCTCCCCACGGTGACACGCTGGTCGTATGAATTGCTTCGACTCCAAGTGTTCGATCCGGGACTTCACTCTTTCATCTCGGCAGAGACATCCCTGTAAGGCGCTTTGAAATCGGTCCTGTTCCTGGAATCGTGTCGATGGAGAACTCGACCTCTCGTCTTGGTGGTAATCCTGGCACGCCTTCTGAAAACGCCCTCAAAATCACACACCACCGAACACTCTTCACGCCGATCTATTGGAAAACTTCCGAACTAGCTAGATACATGTATTCCCTAGTTCCTTCTTTCAAAGAAACTCCAATACGTTAGCGAAAGATAATTGGAGACTCTGGTCCTGGAAAATTACGCTTTACTGGCACAGTCAAGAGGACATGGTGGTGTGACAACCAATCCATCCCGAGGATAACATCTAAGCCCTTAAGAGGCAAACAAACCAAATTGACCACAAACTTCCTACTCTGAATAACCACTACACAATTAAGACATGCAATGTTTGTGACTAAGGTCTTAGCATTTGGGGTTGTAACTACTAATTTAAACTAAGTAGCAGTCACGGTCAAGTTCAAAAGGTTCACACAATCAAGAAATAAAGGAATGGGTTGCACCCTAATCAAAAAGAACGGATAAGGATTTACCCTCGATCTCACATTCACCTTGGATAAGATCATCACCGACCGCTTCCTCGCCACTCATGCGTAAAACTCGCCTTTAGCCACTTGACGCTTCCTTTGGCGCTTTGCGCAAGCATAGTCGGTTCAAATTTAGGTGTAGGACAATCCTTAGCAAAATGCCCTGGCTTCTTGCAGTTGAAACACACCTCCTCCCTTCCGAGTACAAGCTACTCGCGTAATGTCCCGGCTTTCCACATCGGTAGCAAATCACCTCGACACCGGTCCGACCTCCACTCCTCGGTACTTGGGTCATCGGACGATATCGTCCCTCGTTGTTGTTCCCCTGAGGTCTGGCCGTAAGGTCTCTTCTGCGGTGGTTTCCCTTTCTCTACAAATCTACGCCCGCACTCTGGGTCTCACCGGCCCGCCACAACAATCTTCTTCTTGTGGCTCCTCACTCCTTCTACCTCGACACATCGATCAATCAGCTCTTGGAGATTTCGATCCTCAACGACACTATCGACTTCAATGTCGAATCTCAATCCCCGCTTGGAATCTCTCACTCAACCATCTCTGGTCAACTCGGTCACGGAATGGACTGAAATACCTGCCAACGATTCGAACTTGGCCGCATACTGACACCGTCGAGTTGCCTTGCCGCAGCTTGAAGAAATTCCTGCTCCTTCTCGGCTCGTGCGATGATCCGAAGTACTTGTCCAAAAACCTTTCACGAAAAAGCTCCCAGGTCATCTCGCGATGTTCGCTATAAACGCTTGCTTCACTCCTCTCCACCAATACTCTGCGTCTCCTAGCGGTAAGTAGGTGGCATAGTCGACCTTCACGCTTGTCCGGGCAATGAAGTGCCTCAAAGATCTTCTCGATCTCTTGCATCCAAAGATCGACTTTATCCGGATTTGGCTCACCGTGAGAACTTGATTGGATCATGCTTCCTGAAGTCCGCTAATCCTCTCGCTTCAAAGATTTCGCTCGTTCTTGTCATTGGCCGTAAGTTCTGCTGAGTTAACGCCGTCTGGTTGAGCCATCGCGTTAGCCTGGTTGAGTTGCAGAATGATTGTTGAGCCATGGCCGCCGCCATCTCGGTCATAGCTTGAATAGCTCGTTCCATGTCGACGTTCTCGGTTGCGGATGTCGTATTCCTCTACGAGGTGGCATTAGATTCCACAAAGTTCAAAACCCCGTCAGAATCTCACAACAAGGATGTGTTAAAACACCTTTGCTTCAATCAAGAAACAATTCAAACAATTTCTCAAGCAACAAGTGCTTCACTTAATCAAACAGCAATCAACACAAAACAACTACGTACCCAACACATAACCCGACATAGTGACCGGTCCAAATCTCCTATGCACAAATTTCGGCCAGAATCAATCAAGCCTCGATACCAACAAAGGTAACGACCTCGCTTCCGACCGATACCGAGCTCAATATACCGAGCTCGAGTTACCGAGCTCAACACACCAAGCTCAACAAAACCTATATGAGATGTGTTTTAAAAACGAAACTCTTGTGCCTTTTAAAAATACGATATATTTTTTTTTATAAAACCAACTCGTGCACATCAGAGTAATTACAGCTTTTCGAAACATGGTGCAACTAAGACACAAGACTTAAATTCTAATAAAACATACATGCATAACATACACATATATATATCACTCGAAATAATAATGTATACAAAATACAGAGTAGCAAATGTGTAAAGAAAATACACCTAAGGTACGACGACTTCAAAAGAGTAATCATACCACAGGGTACTTCCACAGACTTCCACGCAGGGGTCGCTTCCAAAAGTAAGACCACCAGCCTACCTCAGAGCAACAACACAACACCGCCTAAACCGTCATGACCTCGAACACAAAAGAAAAACAAGTACAGTCCTCGTGAAAAACAAATATCCAATAAACAAACAATCACGACAGATAGAGGTCGCCACTCGGGTCCTCGTCGAAGCTCCTCCTCGGCATCGTCTCATCGCCGAAGTTCCTGCGCCCTCGACATCGCCTGGGTAACCGCTATGGATTGAAGGCACCACGGGAAAGGTCAACTTCTCAACAATTCAAGATAAGCTCGACATAAAAATATAAGCAAACAAAGAAAGTATAACATTCACCGACGTGACTCGACCATCTCACTCTAAACTCGACACAACTCACAAATCCATTTTCTCTCGACTCGACAATTTTCCGGAATGCACACGCCCATCAGATGTCGGAAAGTCCAGCGAAGCCTTGGGATCCTCGCTCTCCCTAGGGCCGGTCAACTCAGGTCCCGTGAGCGTGGCGACGTCTAGTCAATCTCCGTAAACAAAGGGGACCTAGCACCTCGCTTATCCGGGTCACGGCTCAAAACGCCATACGACTCACCTAGCTCGCCACTCGATGAACAATTCGCCGATACGATATTCAAAGAGTTAAACGCAAGATATTCAACCGCATGTCAAATAAAAGAGCAAGCTCGACATGAAGAAACGCAATTCAACATGCAATACACACTTCACGACATATATTCAATCACATATTAAATACATGCAAAAACTCAATCATATCACAACATTTCAGCTCGACACAAATCAGGAAATTCATACACAATAACATAACCACATAGAATATGAAATGCCCTTACTTAAGGACTTATAAAATAAAGCCTTAGAGATATCTAGGAGTTGCCCTTACATACTATAACAAGTATAAATGTGAAGCGCCTCATCAACTCCAAGTTTATGTCGCCGACAACGACCTCGACATTTGTCTTCAAAGAGCTCGACAACGACTTCACTTACTCGATCTCGACAATACTGTCTTCAACGAGCTCGACAACGACTTCGACCGCGTGACGCTTTCGATGACCTCGACACGTACAATCCTCGATCCGATTCTCACGCTCCGCGTCCTTGGATTCGCTTCCGTACACCTCGATTCTGGAAATCACTCGATCTCTGAAATAGACTTCCTAAAACAAACACAACTCAGATCGATCTATAGGTTCCAATACATCTAGCCTCTCTTCCCCAAACTCAACCACAACCCGTAAAAATATAAAACTCAAGAATCGAAAGATATTTTTCCTCTAACACAAAGTTAGGATTTCGATCAAAATTGATGAAAAAGTTATCCGATGCTTCAACAGATAGATCGACAACAACAATAACCGTAAGCAACAAACGAAAAACCGTAAATCAAACGAACCAAAATGGGGTTTTTCTGGCACCGCCGATCATAGAAAAACAGAGAAAGAAATTTGTTTTACAAGCCCAATTAATCGGTTAAAAGATAGGTAATATTGTGAATAAGAAAACCCATCAATTTGATATGATTTGGAAGCATAAACTGGTTAAAAATGGAAGAAGAATTAGCGCTAAACAAGAGCACAAATGAAAGAAAATCTGTTCTTCATACCTCAACGGTGATGGTCGATCGACGAGATATGGGTCGAGAAGTTGATGATGAACAAAATTGATGAAGAAAGCTTGCGCAGACCGATGGAACTCACGGTTTGCTGATGGAGATTTTTAAAGAAAACAACGAAACACAGAGCGTAAGGAATGAAGAAGAAAGAAGAAAAGAGAAAGAATGAATGAGTGAATCGGTCGTGGTATACAAAGCGAGAAAGGGGTATAAACGTAACTCCAGCCTATAAGATGCCAATCCCATCAATCATCTACCCGTTAACTCGCTCCTCTCATAATTACCTCTACTGGCCGGTCAACGACAAGCCGACAATGTAATAATTACAAACAATATAATAATAACGCCGAGTAACGCTCAAATAATACGAGGTGTCATCTCGACACGATGTCGACAAGAGTGCTCGTGCAAGCGCATAAGGTTCTAACACGAGTTCGTGAACGCGGTCTCTCTCACCGACTTCTGCGCCCTCATCATTTCGATGCAGCGACTTCATCAACTCGACACGCCGACCTCCTCACCAAAGAGCCTAGTGCACGTGGTCTCATCACCGACAAAGATCTCGCAAACGATCTAGTCACGGGATCTCGACACAAGGTCTTGGTCGAGGTCTCGATATCGCCGCCCTAATACGATGTCGATCTCGCCCTCAGGTGTTACAATCTCTCCTCTAAAAATTTCGTCCTCGAAATTGCAATTAAGATTCTTACCTCGTAAAAGTTCAGTGGTAATCAATCTTCATCTTCTCCTCCAGCTCCCAAGTCGCATCTCCCGCCCTTCCGATCCCACACAACTTTGACAAGTTGGATCTCTTTGTTCCGCGAATCGCTTGGCTTTCCGATCAACGATCCTCGCTGGTGACGCTTCAAAAGATAGGTCGCCCTTCACTTGAATCACATCCCGCTCGATGACATGAGAAGGGTCGGAAACATACTTCCGCAATTGTGAGACGTGGAAGACGTCGTGGATGTTCGACAAGAATGGTGGCAATGCACTGATATGCCACCGACCAATACGACGAAGAATCTGTAAGGTCCAATGAATTTAGGGTAAGTTTCTTGGATTTGATCGCCGACCAACTCCAGTGAGTGGGGGTGACTCTAAGAAATACATGTTCTCCTTCCTCGAACTCGAGTGATCGACGCCGTTGGTCCGCATAACTCTTCTCGTCGACTTTGAGATGTTCGCATCCGATCTCTCGATCAAACGGATCTTCTCGTGAGTCCGCTGGATCATATCCGTCTCTACGATAGCCGCTTCGCCGTCCCTGGTACCAACAAAGAGGCGCCTCGACATTTCCGTCCATACAAACGCTTCAAAAGGTGCCATCCCAATACTCGCATGGAAGTCGTTGTTGTATGTGAACTCCACCAATGGTAAGACGCCGTCCCAACTTCCTCGGTGATCTAACGCATAAGCTCGCAACAAATCTTCAAGCGATTGGATCGTTTCTCTCGATCGACCGTCGATGTGGATGATATGCCGAAGCTAAGCTCGAGCTCGGCTCCCATCGCCTTGCAATTCCTCCAAAATGAGACGTGAACTTGATCTCGGTCCGACACGATCAAGAGGGTATTCCATGAAGTCGCACTATCTCCGCGATGTAGATCTCGGCCAGCTTTTTCCACGCTGTATGTCGACCACCGGGCAAGAATGAGCAGATTTGGTCAATCGGTCGACGATCACCCAAATCGAATCATTCTTCTTCTCGCCTTCGCAAACCTACAACGAAATCCATGGAAATACCGCCCCATTTCCATACCGGGTACGCCGTTTATCAGAGCATTCCCGCAGGTCGCTGGTGCTCCACCTTCGGCTTCGACACGCCAAACATGAAGCTACGTGCTCGGCCACTTGCTTCTTCATTCCGACCACCAAAAATGCTTCTTCAAGTCTTGATACATCTTCAGAACTCTCGGGATGAATACTAAAGTTGCTCTTATGCGCTTCGCCGAGAATCAACTTCCTCACTGATACGCAGGGCACGCACACCTACCATTGCACCTCAAGATGTCGCCCATCCGACCGAAATTACCGCTTTCCTTGCGCTTATCAATCAATCTTCTCTTGCGTAGCTCGTCATGAACTTGCTGGTCTCGGATCTCGCCCAACAATCATAGAAATGGTAAGCATACCAAATCTCGCCTTCCTGAAACTTCGACACTCAACTTCAAATCTAACTTCTCGAGCATCTCCAACTCCTCGATCATCATTACCGAGGTTAAACGCTCTTCCCGCCAACGATCCGCTACTACGTTAGCCTTACCGGATGGTATTCCAACGTAAAGTCGTAGTCCTTGAGAAATTCGCCCATCTACGCTGACGCATGTTGAGCTCTCTTCTCGTCGAACAGGTACTTCAAGCTCTTGTGATCGCTGAAAACAAGAAGAGTGCTCCCGCAAAGGTAGTGCCTCCATATCTTCGGCCAAGAAACTATCGCCGCTAGCTCCAAGTCGTGAGTAAGCGTAGTTCCTCTCGTGAATCTTAAGTCGCCTTGAAGCATACGCGACCACCTTCCGATGTTGCATCAAAGACGCATCCCAATCCCTGGTGTGACGCATCACAATACACCTCGAAAGGCTCTTCTGGTCGAGGCAAAATCAAGACAGCGCCGCCGTCAAAAGCTCCTTCAACGTTGAAAATCGCTTCACACTCTCTCCAAGCAAAGGTTGATTCTTCCTCGTCACCGTAAGAGGCGCGACAATCTTCGAGAAACCTTCAATGAATCTTCTGTAATATCCTCGCTAAGCCGACAAAACTCGATCTCAGAATCGCTTTCATTGCTCCCATGCTATCACCGCCAATCTTAGTTGGATCCACAAATTATCCCTTCTCCTGGAAATCACGTGACCAAGAAAATTCACCTCTTCAAGCCAAAATTCACACTTCGACATTGGCATAGAGTTGCTTATCTCGTAATATCCGCAGTACTGACATAGGTGTTCGCGTGCTCTTCTCGGTTCCTCGAGTAAATCAATATGTCGCCGATGAACACTACAACGAACTGATCCAAAACGAATGGAAAATCATGTTCATGTAGTCCATAAACACAAATTTGGCGATTCGCTACCCAAACGGCATCACCAAGTACTCAGAGTGACCGTGATCTAGTCCTCGAAGTCGCTTTGGCAACATCTTCCTCCTTCACGCGAACTGATGGTAGCCCGACTTCAAGTCTATCTTGAAAGATCGCCGCCCACGGTTGGTCCATCAAGTCGCCAATACGCGGGTAACGGATAACGGCTCTTCACGGTAACCTTGTTGAGTTCGCGATAGTCCACGCACGCCTTGATCGCCCATCCTTCTTCTTAACCAACAACACCGAGCTCCCCACGGTGACACGCCGGTCGTATGAATTGCTTCGACTCCAAGTGTTCGATCCGACTTCACTTTCTTTCATCTCGCAGAGACATCCCGTAAGGCGCTTTGGAAATCGGCCCTGCTCCTGGAATCAGTCGATGGAGAACTCGACCTTCGTGACGTGGTAATCCCGCACGCCTTCGGAAAACGCCCTCAAAATCACACACCACCGAACACTCTTCACGCCGACCGCTGGAAAACTTCCGAACTAGCTAGATACATGTATTCCCTAGTTCCTTCTTTCAAAGAAACTCCAATACGCTCGCGTAAAGATAATCGAGACTCCAAGGTCCTGGAAAAATTACGCTTACGCACACCCAAAAGGACATGGTGGTGTGACAACCAATCCATCCCGAGGATAACATCTAAGCCCTTAAGAGGCAAACAAACCAAATTGACCACAAACTTCCTACTCAATAACCACTACACAATTAAGACATGCAGTTGTTTCAGACTAAGGTTTTAGCAAATTGGGTCAGAACTACTAATTTAAACTGCAAAGGCCACAATAAGTTCAAAAGGTTCACACAATCGTAAAGAAATAAAGGAATGGGTTGCACCGAATCAAAAAGAACGGATAAGGATTTACCCTCGATCTCACATTCACCTTGGATAAGATCATCACCGACCGCTTCCTCGCCACTCATGCAGAAAACTCGCTTTAGCCACTTGACGCTTCCTTTGGCCTTTGCCGCAAGCATAGTCGGTTCAGCCTTTAGGTGTAGGACAATCCTTAGCAAAATGCCCTGGCTTCTTGCAGCTGAAACACACCTCCTCCCTCTCGAGTACGCTACTCGCGTAATGTCCCGCTTTCCACATCGGTAGCAAATCACCTCGACACCGGCCTGACCTCCACTCCTCAGATTGGGTCATCTGACGACATCGTCCCTCGTTGTTGTTCCCCGAGGTCTGGCCGTAAGGTCTCTTCTCGCGGTGGTTTCCGCTACGTACCAAATCTCTGCGCCCGCACTCTGGGGTCTCACCGGTCCGCCCACAACAATCTTCTTCTTTGTGGCTCCTCACTCCTTCTACCTCGACACATCGATCAATCGCCTTCGAGATTTCGATCCTCAACGACACTATCGACTTCAATGTCGAATCTCAATCCCCGCTGGAATCTCTCACTAACCATCTCTCGTCAACTTCGGCCACGGAATGGATCAAATACTCGCCAACGATTCGAACTTGGCCGCATACTCTGACACCGCCGAGTCAGCTTTGCCGCAGCTTGAAGAAATTCCCGCCCTTCTCGCCTGCAAGATCCTGAAGTACTTGTCCAAAACCTTTCACCAAAAAGCTCCTGTGTCATCTCGCGATGTTCGCTATAAACGCTTGTTTCACCTCTCCACCAATACTCTGCGTCTCCTAGCGGTAAGTAGGTGGCATAGTCGACCTTCACGCTGTCCCGCAATGAAGTGCCTCAAAGATCTTCTCGATCTCTTGCATCCAAAGATCGCCTTTATCCGGATTTGGCTCACCGTAGAACTTCGTGGATCATGCTTCCTTGTCCGCCAATCCTCTCGCCAAAGATTTCGCTCGCTTCGCTGTCGTCGTAAGTTCACTGAGTTAACGCCGCCTGGCTGAGCCATCGCGTTAGCCTGGCTGAGTTGCAAAGAATCGATTGTTGAGCCATGGTCGCCGCCATCTCGGCCATAGCTTGAATAGCTCGCTCCATGTCGACGTTTCGCTGCAGATGTCGTATTCCTACGAGGTGGCATTAGATTCCACAAAGTTCAAAACCCCGCTGAATCTCACAACAAGGATGTGTTAAAACACACCGCTTCAATCAAGAAACAGCTTCAAACAATTTCAAGCAACAAGTGCTTCACTTAATCAAACAAAGAATCAACACAAAACAACTAGGTACCCAACACATAACCCGACATAAGGACCATCCAAATCTCCTATGCACAAATTTCTCGAACCGAATCAAGCCTCGATACTAACAAAGGTAACGACCCGTTTCCGGACCGATACCGAGCTCAATATACCGAGCTCGAGTTACCGAGCTCAACACACCAAGCTCAACAAAACCTATATGAGATGTGTTTTAAAAACGAAACTCTTGTGCCTTTTTAAAAAATACGATATATTTTTTTTTATAAAACCAACTCGTGCACATCAGAGTAATTACAGCTTTTCGAAACATGGTGCAACTAAGACACAAGACTTAAATTCTAATAAAACATACATGCATAACATACACATATATATATCACTCGAAATAATAATGTATACAAAATACAGAGTAGCAAATGTGTAAAGAAAATACACCTAAGGTACGACGACTTCAAAAGAGTAATCATACCCTGGGGTACTTCCACAGACTCCCACGCAGGGGTCGCTCCAAAAGTAAGACCACCAGCCTACCTCAGAGCAACAACACAACATCGCCTAAACCGGTCACGACCTCGAACACAAAAGAAAAACAAGTACAGTCCTCGTAAAAACAAATATCCAATAAACAAACAATCACGACAGATAGAGGTCGTCACTCGGGTCCTCGCCGAGCTCCTCCTCGGCATCGCTTCATCGCCGAAGTTCCTCGCGCCGACATCGCCTGGTAACCGCTATGGATTGAAGGCACCACGGAAAGTGGTCAACTTCTCAACAATTCAAGATAAGCTCGACATAAAAATATAAGCAAACAAAGAAAGTATAACATTCACCGACGTGACTCGACCATCTCACTCTAAACTCGACACAACTCACAAATCCATTTTCTCTCGACTCGACAATTTTCCTGAATGCACACGCCGCATCAGATGTCGGAAAGTCCAGCCGGCCTTGGGATCCTCGCTTCCCTAGGATACTAACTCAGTCCCGTGAGCGTGGCGGCGCCTAGTCAATCTCCCGTAAACAAAAAGTGGACCTAGCACCCTCGCTTATCCTGGTCACGGCTCAAAACGCCATACGACTCACCTAGCTCGCCACTGATGAACACCACGCATACGATATTCAAAGAGTTAAACACAAGATATTCAACCGCATGTCAAATAAAAGAGCAAGCTCGACATGAAGAAACGCAATTCAACATGCAATACACACTTCACGACATATATTCAATCACATATTAAATACATGCAAAAACTCAATCATATCACAACATTTCAGCTCGACACAAATCAGGAAATTCATACACAATAACATAACCACATAGAATATGAAATGCCCTTACTTAAGGACTTATAAAATAAAGCCTTAGAGATATCTAGGAGTTGCCCTTACATACTATAACAAGTATAAATGTGAAGCGCCCTTACCGAACTCCAAGTTTATGCTGCTCGACAACGACCTCGACACAAATTGTCTTCAAAGAGCCTCGACAATCGACTTCACTTACTCGATCTCGACACGGCTGTCTTCAACGAGCTCGACAACGACTTCGACACGCACGCTTTCAATGACCTCGACACGCATAATCCTCGATCTGGATTCACGCTCCGCGTCCTTGGATCCCCTTTCCCGTACACCTCGATTCGGAAATCACTCGATCTCGGGAAATAGACTTCCTAAAACAAACACAACTCAGATCGATCTATAGGTTCCAATACATCTAGCTCTCTCTTCCCCAAACTCAACCACAACCCAGAAAAAATATAAAACTCAAGAACTGAAAGATATTTTTCCTCTAACACAAAGTTAGGGATTTCGATCAAAATTCATGAAAAAGTTATCTGATGCTTCAACAGATAGATCGACAACAACAATAACCAGAAGCAACAAACGAAAAACCAGAAATCGAACGAACCAAAAATGGGGTTTTCTGGGCACTGCCGATTGCAGAAAAACAGAGAAAGAAATTTGTTTTACAAGCCCAATTAATCGGTTAAAAAGATAGGTAATATTGTGAATAAGAAAACCCATCAATTTGATATGATTTGGAAGCATAAAACTGGTTAAAAATGGAAGAAGAATTAGCGCTAAACAGTAGCACAAATGAAAGAAAATCTGTTCTTCATACCTCAACGGTGATGGTCGATCAGACGAGATATGGGTCGAGAAGTTGATGATGAACAAAATTGATGAAGAAAGCTTGTGCAGAATCTCGATGGAACTCACGGTTTCGTCGATGGAGATTTTTAAAGAAAACAACGAAACACAGAGCAGAAGGAAGGAAGAAGAAAGAAGAAAAGAGAAAGAATGAATGCAGGAATCGGCCGTGGTATACAAACGGTAGAAAGGGGTATAAACGTAACTCCAGCTATAAGATGCCAATCCCATCAATCATCTACCCGTTAACTCGCTCCTCTCATAATTACCTCTCTACTCGCTTCACAACGACAAGCCGACAATGTAATAATTACAAACAATATAATAATAACGCCGAGTAACGCTCGAAATAATACGAGGTGTCATCTCGACACGATGTCGACAAGAGTGCTCGTGCAAGCGCATAAGGTTCTAACACGAGTTCGTGAACGCGGTCTCCTCACCGACTTGCGCCCTCATCAGCCGGTACGCGACTTCATCAACTCGACACGCGACCTCCTCACCAATTTCAGCCTAGTGCACGTGGTCTCATCAGCTCGACAAAAGATCTCGGCAAACGATCTAGTCACGGGATCTCGACACAAGGTCTTGGTCGAGGTCTCGATACGTCGTCCTAATACGATGTCGATCTCGTCCTCAGGTGTTACAATGTCGGCTATGCGGACTTCGTTATCCAGGAGATCGGAATTTGTTCAGTGAGATTGAGTGCTCCCTAATGTCGGCTATGCGGACTTCCTAATGTCGGCTATGCAGACTTCGTTATCCAGGAGATCGGAATTTGTTCATGTCGGCTATGTGGACTTCGTTATCCAGGAGATCGGAATTTGTTCATGTCGGCTATAACCGCGGTTATTCATATAACCGTTACAAGTAACATGATCTTATAACCGCGGTTTTACTTAAAAACCGGCGTTATAAGTTTCACTCTTTTTATCCATTTTTATTGTGACACTTATAACGCCGGTTTTAGAAATAACCGGCGTAAAAATTGATGCGTTAATTTCAAAAATGCCACCGCCTCACGTTTTACGCCGGTTATTTCCAAAACCGGCGTTATAAGTCTAATTTTTAGGTGTATTTCGCACTAGTGAATAAGTAGGTAATGATAAGAATAAGAAAATCAAGTAAACCAAAAAGTAAAATAACTGCTAATTAGAATAAAAGAAACCTTTTTTTTTCCCATGTAACAACTGCTTAAGCTTAGGAAGCTCTTGATCAAAAGTTTACTTTTCATAGTTTCATCAGAATGTTTTTCTTTGTTTCTTCAAAAATTATTACGTAAGAGTTCCAATGATTTTTAATAGCTAATGCCCGTATAATCTGATTTTGAAAGTTTTTAGAATATCCTTTACTATTTTACAACTAAAAAGTATATGAAAAGGCTGTGTAAATCAAATTCTGTGACGGAAAAATAAATATAGCCATGTAATAAATATCCGCATTTTACTCAAAACAACTTTTTTTTTTTAAAAAAAAACCAAAGAATTTATTGATACCAAAATGACATAGGCTCAAGCTGAGCCCATATCGCCACCAGTGCAACATTCGTCAAATTTACAAGCCACCAAAAAATATATAACAACATAACTATACTCATGTTGCAACAAAAGAAAACTATATTCATGTGCCCATAATAGCAAAGAACTCATGTGGCAACAAAAGATCACAACTACACCTATACCAGCTACTAAAATAGGATCAAGTTTACAATCTAGGAGTTGAGCTTCTGCATAAATCCTGCTGACCAATTTGACCGCATAATTAACTGTTGGGAATTTCAAATTAAAATTCCTAAACCCCATTTTAGTGTGTGTGTGCAGATTCACTTGAGAGGAAGACAACATGTAACACCTGAGGACGAGATCGACATCGTATTAGGACGACGTATCGAGACCTCGACCAAGACCTTGTGTCGAGATCCCGTGACTAGATCGTTTGCCGAGATCTTTTGTCGAGCTGATGAGACCACGCGGCACTAGCCGCCGAAATGAGGAGGTCGCGTGTCGAAGTTGATGAAGTCGCGCATCGAAATGATGAGGACGCAAGTCGAGCTGAGGAGACCGCGTTCACGAACTCGTGTTAGAACCTTGTACGCTTGCACGAGCACTCTTGTCGACATCGTGTCGAGATGACACCTCGTATTATTTCGAACGTTACTCAGCGTTATTATTATATTGTTTGTAATTATTACATTGTCGGCTTGTCGTTGACCGACAGAGTAGAGGGTAATTATGAGAGGAACGAGTTAACGGGTAGATGATTGATGGGATTGGCATCTTATAGCTGGAGTTACGTTTATACCCCTTTCTCGCCAGCTGTATACCACGACCGATTCCCTCACATTCATTCTTTCTCTTTTCTTCTTTCTTCTTCCTTCCTTCTGCTCTGTGTTTCGTTGTTTTCTTTAAAAATCTCCATCGACGAAACCGTGAGTTCCATCGAGATTCTGCACAAGCTTTCTTCATCAATTTTGTTCATCATCAACTTCTCGACCCATATCTCGTCTGATCGACCATCACCGTTGAGGTATGAAGAACAGATTTTCTTTCATTTGTGCTAACGCTTAGCGCTAATTCTTCTTCCATTTTTAACCGCTTTATGCTTCCAAATCATATCAAATTGATGGGTTTTCTTATTCACAATATTACCTATCTTTTTAACCGATTAATTGGGCTTGTAAAACAAATTTCTTTCTCTCGCTTTTTCTCGCATCGGCGATGCCCGTAAAACCCCATTTTTGGTTCGTTCGATTTCTGGTTTTTCGTTTGTTGCTTCTGGTTATTGTTGTTGTCGATCTATCTGTTGAAGCATCAGATAACTTTTTCATGAATTTTGATCGAAATCCCTAACTTTGTGTTAGAGGAAAAATATCTTTCAGTTCTTGAGTTTTATATTTTTTCTGGGTTGTGGTTGAGTTTGGGGAAGAGAGAGCTAGATGTATTGGAACCTATAGATCGATCTGAGTTGTGTTTGTTTTAGGAAGTCTATTTCCCGAGATCGAGTGATTTCCGAATCGAGGTGTACGGGAAAGCGAATCCAAGGACGCGGAAGCAGCAGAATCCAGATCGAGGATTGTACGTGTCGAGGTCGACTGAAAGCGTACGTGTCGAAGTCGTTGTCGAGCTCGTTGAAGACAGCCGTGTCGAGATCGAGTAAGTGAAGTCGTTGTCGAGCTCTTTGAAGACAGCTGTGTCGAGGTCGTTGTCGAGCAGCATAAACTTGGAGTTCGGTAAGGGCGCTTCACATTTATACTTGTTATAGTATGTAAGGGCAACTCCTAGATATCTCTAAGGCTTTATTTTATAAGTCCTTAAGTAAGGGCATTTCATATTCTATGTGGTTATGTTATTGTGTATGAATTTCCTGATTTGTGTCGAGCTGAAATGTTGTGATATGATTGAGTTTTTGCATGTATTTAATATGTGATTGAATATATGTCGTGAAGTGTGTATTGCATGTTGAATTGCGTTTCTTCATGTCGAGCTTGCTCTTTTATTTGACATGCGGTTGAATATCTTGTGTTTAACTCTTTGAATATCGTGATGCTAATTGTTCATCGAGTGAGCGAGCTAGGTGAGTCGTATGACGCTTTGAGCCGTGACCCGGATAATCGAGGGTGCTAGGTCCCCTTTTTGTTTACGGAGATTGACTAGACGCCGCCACGCCACGGACCTGAGTTGACCGCCCTAGGGAGAGCGAGGATCCCAAGGCTTTGCTAGACTTTCCGACATACCTGACGGCGCGGTGCATTCCGGAAAATTGTCGAGTCGAGAAAATGGATTTGTGAGTTGTGTCGAGTTTAGAGTGAGATGGTCGAGTCACGCTTCGGTGAATGTTATACTTTGCCGCTTGCTTATATTTTTATGTCGAGCTTATCTTGAATTGTTGAGAAGTTGACCCTTTCCCGTGGTGCCTTCAATCCATGACGGTTACCCAGCGATGTCGAGGGCGCAGGAACTTCGGCAAGAGACGATGCCGAGGAGGAGCTCGACGAGGACCCGAGTGACGACCTCTATCCGTCGTGATTGTTTGTTTATTGGATATTTGTTTTTCCGAGGACTGCATTTGTTTTTCTTTGTGTTCGAGGTCGTGACCAGTTTAGGCAAGTGTTGTGTTGTTGCTACTGAGGTAGACTGGGTGGTCTTACTTTTGGAAGCACAGCGTGGGAGTCTGCATTAAGTACCCCTGTATGATTACTCTTTGAAGTCGCTGCATCTTAGGTGTATTTTCTTTACACATTTGCTACTCAGTATTTTGTATACATTATTATTTGAGTGATATATATATGTGTATGTTATGCATGTATGTTTTATTAGAATTTAAGTCTTGTGTCTTAGTTGCACCATGTTTCGAAAAGTCAGAATTACTCGATGTGCACGAGTTGGTTTTATAAAAAAATATATCGTATTTTTAAAAAGGCACAAGAGTTTCGCTTTTAAAACACATCTCATATAGGTTTTGTTGAGCTTGGTGTGTTGAGCCTCGTGAACTCGAGCTCGGTATCGATCGGTCCTAAACGGTCGTTACACTGCTGGTATCGAGCAGCTTGGCTTCCGACCGAGCCGTGCATAGAGATTTGACCGTCACTATGTCGGGTTATGTGTTGGGTACCTAGTTGTTTTGTGTTGATTGTTGTTTGATTAAGTGAAGCACTTGTTGCTTAGAAATTGTTTGAACTGCTTCTTGATTGAAGCAAGGTGTTTTAACACATCCTTGTTGTGAGATTCTCGACAGGTTTTGAACTTTGTGGAATCTAATGCCACCAGAGGAATACGACATCCGCAAACCGAGAATGTCGACATGGAACGAGCTATTCAAGCTTATGACCGAGATGGCGGCAGCCATGGCTCAACAATCACCGCCAGAACTCAACAGCTAACGCGATGGCTCAACAGACGGCAGCGTTAACTCAAGAGAACTTACAAAGAACAAAGAACGAGCGTAACGAAATGCCGGCGAGAGGATTGGATCGCGACTTCAGAAGCATGATCCAATCAAGTTCTACGGTGAGCCAAATCCGGATAAAGTCGATCTTTGGATGCAAGAGATCGAGAAGATCTTTGAGGCACTTCATTGCCGGACAACGTGAAGGTCGACTATGCCACCTACTTACCGCTAGGAGACGCAGAGTATTGGTGGAGAGGAGTGAAGCAACGCTTATAGCGTAACATCGCGAGATGACCTGGGAGCTTTTTCGTGAAAGGTTTTTGGACAAGTACTTCCTGACATCGCACGAGCCGAGAAGGAGCAGGAATTTCTTCAATCGCAAAGAAGGCAACTCGACTGTCCGAGTATGCGCCAAGTTCGAATCGTTGGCGAGGTATTTCACCCATTCCGTGACCGAAGTTGACCAGAGATGGTTGAGTGAGAGATTCCAACGGGATTGAGATTCGACATTCGTAAGTCGATAGTGTCGTTGAGGATCAGAAATCTCCAAGAGCTGATTGATCGATGTGTCGAGGTAGAAGGAGTGAGGAGCCACAAGAAGAAGATTGTTGTGGGCGGACCGGGGAGACCCCAGAGTGCGGGGCGTAGATTTGTACAGAAGCGGAAACCACCGCAGAAGAGGCCTTACGACCGACCTCAGGGGAACGACAACAGCGGACAGTATCGTCCGATGACACAAGTACCGAGGAGTGGAGGTCAGACCAGTGTCGAGGTGATTTGCTACCGATGTGGAAAGTCGACATTACGCGAGTAATCAGACTCGAGGAGGAGGAGGTGTTTCAACCGCAAGAAGCCAGGGCATTTTGCTAAGGATTGTCCTACACCTAAAGTCGAACCGACTATGCTTATGCAAAGGCCAAAGGAAAGCGTCAAGTGGCTAAAGGCGAGTTTTCTCGCATGAGTGGCGAGGAAGCGGTCGAGCCGATGATCTTATCCAAGGTGAATGTGAGATCGAGGGTAAATCCTTATCCGTTCTTTTTGATTCGTGCAACCCATTCCTTTATTTCTTCTCGATTGTGTGAACCTTTGAACTTGACTGCGGATCGCTTTACCGTTCAAATTGGTAGTTCCAACCCCACCTGATAAAACCTTAGTCACAAACACTGCATGTCTTAATTGTGTAGTGGTTATTCAGAGTAGGAAGTTTGTGGTCAATTTGGTTTGTTTGCCTCTTAAGGGCTTAGATGTTATCCTCGGGATGGATTGGTTGTCACACCACCATGTCCTTTTGGACTGCGTGCCGTGAAATCAGTAATTTTTCCAGACCTTGGAGTCTCCAATTATCTTTCGCCAACGTATTGGAGTTTCTTTGAAAGAAGGAACTAGGGAATACATGTATCTAGCTAGTTCGGAAGTTTTCCATAGATCGACGTGAAGAGTGTTCCAGTGGTGTGTGATTTTGAGGACGCTTTTCCAAGACGTGCCAGATTACCACCAAAGACGAGGTCGAGTTCTCCATCGACCTGATTCCGTGAACAGACCGATTTCCAAAGCGCCTTTACAGGATGTCTCCCGCCGAGATGAAAGAGTCAAGTCCCGGATCGAACACTTGGAGTCGAAGCAATTCATACGACCGAGCGTGTCACCGTGGGGAGCTCGGTGTTGTTGGTTAAGAAGAAGGATGGACGATCAAGGCCAGGCGTGGACTATCGCGAACTCAACAAGGTTACCGTGAAGAACCGCTATCCGTTACCACGTATTGACGACTTGATGGACCAACTTCGTGGAGCGGCGATTTTTTCCAAGATAGACTTGAAGCTCGCTACCATCGATTCGCGTGAAGGAGGAAGATGTTGCCAAAACAGCTTTCAGGACTAGATACGGTCACTACGAGTACTTGGTGATGCCGCTTGAGTGACGACGCGCCAATCGTGTTTATGGACTACATGAACAGGATTTTCCATTCGCTTTTGGATCGATTCGTTGTAGTGTTCATCGACGACATATTGATTTACTCGAGGAACCGAGAAGAGCACGCAGAACACCTATGTCGAGTACTCGCAGATATTACGAGATAAGCAACTCTATGCCAACTGTCAAGTGTGAATTTTGGCTTCAAGAGGTGAATTTTCTTGGTCACGTGATTTCCGCAGAAGGATAGCCGTGGATCCAACTAAGATTGAGGCGGTGATAGCATGGGAACAAACAAGAAGCATTCTGAGATCAGAGTTTTGTCGGCTTAGCGTGATATTACCGAAGATTCATTGAAGGTTTCTCGAAGATTGTCGCGCCTTACACGGTCGACGAGGAAGAATCAACCTTTGCTTGGACCGAGGAGTGTGAAGCCGCCAACGATCAAGGAGCTTTTGACGACATACTGTGCCGATTTTGCCTCAACCGTAAGAGCCTTTCGAGGTGTATTGTGATGCGCCACACCAGGGATTGGGATGCGTCCGATGCAACATCGGAAGGTGGTCGCAGATGCTTCAAGACACTTTAAGATTCACGAGAGGAACTACCCTACTCACGACTTGGAACTAGCGGCGATAGTTTTTGCGGCCCGAAGATATGGAGGCACTACCTTTACGGAGCACTTCATCGCTTTCAGCGATCACAAGAGCTTGAAGTACCGTCGACCGTAAAGAGCTCAACATGCGCCAACGTAGATGGACGTAATTTCTCAAGGACTACGACTTTACGCTGGAATACCATCCCTGTAAGGCTAACGTAGTAGCGCATGCGCTGAGCAGAAGAGCGCTTTAACCTCGGTAATGATGATCAAGGAGTTGGAGATGCTCGAGAAGTTCCGAGATTTGAAGTTAGTGTCGAAGTTTCACCGGGAAGCCGAGATTTGGTATGCTTACCATTTCTAACAGATTGTTGGACGAGATCCGAGACCAAAGAAGTTCATGACGAGCTTCGCAAGAGAAGATTCACTTGATAGCGCAAGGGAAGGCGACAGATTTCAGGTCGGAGCGACGACATCTTGAGGTGCAATGGCCGAGCGCGTGCCTAACGATCCGAGCCGAGGAAGTTGATTCTCGATTTAAGCGCATAAGAGCAACTTTAGTATTCATCCCTGAGTTACGAAGATGTATCAAGACTTGAAGAAGCATTTTTGGTGGTCCCGAATGAAGAAGCAAGTGGTCGAGCACGTAGCTTCATGTTTGACGCGTGTCGTAAGCGAAGGTGGAGCACCAACGACCGCGGAATGCTACAATCGCTGACGCATCAAAGATGGAAATGGGACAAGATTTCCATGGATTTCGCTGTAGGTTTGCCGAAGACGCAGAAGAAGAATGATTCGATTTGGGTGATCGTCGACCGATTGACCAAATCGCTCATTTCTTGCCGGAGGTCGACATACAACGTGGAAAAGTCGACCGAGATCTACATCGCGAGATAGTACGACTTCATGGAATACCCTCTTCGATCGTGTCGGACCGAGATCCGGTTCACGCCTCATTTTTGGAGGGAATTGCAAGGAGCGATGGGAACCGAGCTCGTGCTTAGCTCGGCATATCATCCACAGATCGACGGCCGACCGAGAGAACGATCCAATCGCTTGAAGATTTGTTGCGAGCTTGTACGTTAGATCACCGAGGAAGTTGGGACGACGCCTTACCATTGGTGGAGTTCACATACAACAACAAATTTTCCATGCGAGTATCGGGATGGCACCTTTGAAGCTACCAGATGGACGGAAATGTCGACGCCTCTTTGTTGGTACCAGATTCGGCGAGCGAACCGTCAGAGGACCAGATATGATCCAGCCAGACTACCGAGAAGATCCGCTTGATCGTAGATCGGATGCGAACATCTCAAAGTCGATGTAAGAGTTATGCACCAACGACGCCGACCACTCGAGTTCGAGGAAGGAGAACATGTATTTCTTAGAGTCACCCCCACTACCGGAGTTGGTCGAGCGATCAAATCCAAGAAACTTACCCCTAAATTCATTGGACCTTACCGCAGTTCTTCGTCGTATTGGTCCTGGCATATCGATTGCATTGCCACCATTCTTGTCGAACATCCACGACGCCTTCCACGCCTCACAATTGCGGAAGTATGTTTCCGACCCTTCTCATGTCATTGAACCTGATGTGATTCAACCGGGCGACCTATCTTTGAAGCGTCACCGGAAGGATCGCTTATCGGAAAGCCAAACAAATATTGAACAAAGAGATCCAACTTGTCAAAGTTGTGTGGGATCGCAGGACTGAGATGCGACTTGGGAGCGGAGGAGAAGATGAAGATTCAAGACTCAACTTTTCTCGAGGTAAGAATCTTAATTGCAATTTCGAGGACTAAATTTTTTTAGAGGGAGAGATTGTAACACCCGAGGACGAGATCGACATCGTATTAGGACGACGTATCGAGACCTCGACCAAGACCTTGTGTCGAGATCCCGTGACTAGATCGTTTGCCGAGATCTTTGTCGAGCCGATGAGACCACGTGCACTAGCCGGCCGAAATGAGGAGGTCGCGTGTCGAGTTGATGAAGTCGCTGCATCGAAATGATGAGGACGCAAGTCGAAATGAGGAGACCGCGTTCACGAACTCGTGTTAGAACCTTTGTACGCTTGCACGAGCACTCTTGTCGACATCGTGTCGAGATGACACCTCGTATTATTTCGAACGCTACTCAGCGTTATTATTATATTGTTTGTAATTATTACATTGCTCGGCTTGTCGCTGACCGAAGCAGTAGAGGGTAATTATGAGAGGAACGAGTTAACGGGTAGATGATTGATGGGATTGGCATCTTATAGCTGGAGTTACGTTTATACCCCTTTCTCGCCAAATTGTATACCACGACCGATTCCCTCACATTCATTCTTTCTCTTTTCTTCTTTCTTCTTCCTTCCTTCTCGCCTGTGTTTCGTTGTTTTCTTTAAAAATCTCCATCGACAAACCGTGAGTTCCATCGAGATTCTCGCATGCTTTCTTCATCAATTTTGTTCATCATCAACTTCTCGACCCATATCTCGTCTGATCGACCATCACCGCTGAGGTATGAAGAATGTATTTTCTTTCATTTGTGCTACCGCTTAGCGCTAATTCTTCTTCCATTTTTAACCAGTTTTATGCTTCCAAATCATATCAAATTGATGGGTTTTCTTATTCACAATATTACCTATCTTTTTAACCGATTAATTGGGCTTGTAAAACAAATTTCTTTCTCTGTTTTTCTGCAATCGGCAGTGCCCAGAAAACCCCATTTTTGGTTCGTTCGATTTCTGGTTTTTCGTTTGTTGCTTCTGGTTATTGTTGTTGTCGATCTATCTGTTGAAGCATCAGATAACTTTTTCATGAATTTTGATCGAAATCCCTAACTTTGTGTTAGAGGAAAAATATCTTTCAGTTCTTGAGTATTATATTTTTCTGGGTTGTGGTTGAGTTTGGGGAAGAGAGAGTTAGATGTATTGGAACCTATAGATCGATCTGAGTTGTGTTTGTTTTAGGAAGTCTATTTCCCGAGATCGAGTGAATTCCGAATCGAGGTGTACGGGAAAGCGAATCCAAGGACGCGGAAGCAGCAGAATCCAGATCGAGGATTGTACGTGTCGAGGTCGATTGAGGACGGTACGTGTTGAAATCGTTGTCGAGTTCGTTGAAGGCAGCCGTGTCGAGATCGAGTAAGAGAAGTCGTTGTCGAGCTCTTTGAAGACAGCTGTGTCGAGGTCGTTGTCGGCAAAGATAAACTTGGAGTTCGGTAAGGCGCTTCACATTTATACTTGTTATAGTATGTAAGGGCAACTCCTAGATATCTCTAAGGCTTTATTTTATAAGTCCTTAAGTAAGGGCATTTCATATTCTATGTGGTTATGTTATTGTGTATGAATTTCCGATTTGTGTCGAAATGAAATGTTGTGATATGATTGAGTTTTTGCATGTATTTAATATGTGATTGAATATATGTCGTGAAGTGTGTATTGCATGTTGAATTATGCGTTTCTTCATGTCGAGCTTGCTCTTTTATTTGACATGCGGTTGAATATCTTGTGTTTAACTCTTTGAATATCGTATCTGGCGCGAATTGTTCATCGAGTGAGCGAGCTAGGTGAGTCGTATGACGTTTTGAGCCGTGACCGGATAATCGAGGGTGCTAGGTCCCTTTTTGTTTACGGAGATTGACTAGACGTCGCCACGCTCACGGACCTGAGTCGACCGGCCCTAGGGAGAGCGAGGATCCCAAGGCTTTGCTAGACTTTCCGACATACCAGACGCGGCGTGTGCATTCCGGAAAATTGTCGAGTCGAGAGAAAATGGATTTGTGAGTTGTGTCGAGTTTAGAGTGAGATGGTCGAGTCACGTCGGTGAATGTTATACTTTGCTGTTTGCTTATATTTTTATGTCGAGCTTATCTTGAATTGTTGAGAAGTTGACCTTTTCCCGTGGTGCCTTCAATCCATGACGGTTACCCAGGCGATGTCGAGGGCGCAGGGAACTCGACAGTAGACGATGCCGAGGAGGAGCTCGACGAGGACCCGAGTGACGACCTCTATCTGTCGTGATTGTTTGTTTATTGGATATTTGTTTTTCTGAGGACTGTACTTGTTTTTCTTTTGTGTTCGAGGTCGTGACCAGTTTGGGCGATGTTGTGTTGTTGCTCTGAGGTAGATGGTGGTCTTACTTTTGGAGCAATGCGTGGGAGTCTGCGGAAGTACCCCAGGTATGATTACTCTTTTGAAGTCGCTGCATACCTTAGGTGTATTTTCTTTACACATTTGCTACTCATATTTTGTATACATTATTATTTCGAGTGATATATATATGTGTATGTTATGCATGTATGTTTTATTAGAATTTAAGTCTTGTGTCTTAGTTGCACCATGTTTCGAAAAGCTGTAATTACTCTGATGTGCACGAGTTGGTTTTATAAAAAAAAATATATCGTATTTTTTAAAAAGGCACAAGAGTTTCATTTTTAAAACACATCTCATATAGGTTTTGTTGAGCTTGGTGTGTTGAGCTCGGTAACTCGAGCTCGGTATATTGAGCTCGGTAGCGGTCCGGAAACGGGTCGTTACAGACATGAACAAATTCCAATCTCCTGGATAACGAAGTCCACATAGCCGACATTAGGGAGTCCGCATAGCCGACATTAGGGAGCTCCACTCTTTCTCGACATCCATTTGTCGACATCTATAGAATTCTTTGCGGACAACATTTCCTACTTTTAACGCCGCTTTAGCTAAACCCGCGGTTAAAAGTCTAGGTATAACGCCGGTTTTTAGATAAAACCGCGGTTAAAAGTATAGGTATAACGCCGGTTATACTAATAACCGCGGTTAAAAGGTCCCTTTTTCACTTATTCGACTGCCAAATTTGTCGACCTACTCTAAACTGAGTTCGACGATGGATTCTTCAATAATCTAATTCTAAAACGAGGTGAGCTCCACTCTTTCTCGACATCCATTTTTCGACATCTATAGAATTGTAAAACGAGGTGAGCTCCACTCTTTCTCGACATCCATTTGTCGACATCTATAGAATTGTCAGAATTCTACTTTTAACGCCGCTTTTAGTTAAAACCGCGGTTAAAAAGTCTAGGTATAACGCCGGTTATAAATAATAACCATGTTAAAAGTTTACCTTTTTATTTTTAAAAATGTAAGCTATAGCGCCTTGATTATTTGGGAAACCGCGGTTATAAGGTGTTTTAAAATACAAAAATCAAACCCTCACTTACGCGTTCTCTCATTTTCCCTCTTCGTCCTCTTCGTTCGTGTACCTCTCCCTCACATCCTTTGCCGTCGTCCTCTTCGTTCTCAACGTTTTCTCCCTCTATCGTCCTCGCCGTCGTCATTTTCCCTCTCCGCCTCACCTGCAAACCGCGAGCAATCTCCCGCGACCATTGTCCTCGCCACCATCGCCCAAGCCACGACACCGTCGCACCATCTCAGTCGCCGCTTCCTCCCGCCGTCGCGGACTTTCTTGCTCGAATATGTCGCTGTTGTAGTCCTTTCAACCTCAGTAACTTTCTCGCCGTCGCACCATCTCGTCAGTCATCCCCACTCTTGAGCACGGTTGCGATCCTCTCAAAGTTGGGTTAGTTTTCTCTTCCTTTTCTTCTTGAGTTAGGATTGGATTATCAAAGACATTATTAGCTATTCTGTTAGGATTGTTTCAATGAGTGTGTTTTCTTTTGGTTGGCTAAATTTCTCTTGGTTATTGTTTAGGGAATGTGTTTTCTTTGTTGTGATATCATACCATAGAATCTGCACATTCACTTCTTTTCATAAGTGCTTTTTGATGGAAAACTTAGCTTGTTTTGATCTTCTTTAGAATGTAATTCAAGGATATGTTGTGAAAATATTGGATATGAGACATGGAACCTCTTTTATTGTGTTTTGGGTTGTTCTTTGTGATTGGAAACTTAGACTTGTTTTGGGTTAAACTATGTTAGAGAAGTTTTAATGGTGAGAAATAAAGTTTAGGAGTGATCATGTTAAAATTCAGATTTTTATATAGTGTGTTAGTTAAATATCTAATTGTTCTAACTTATGCATACAAACATGTTAATGTTAGTTAAATATCTAAGCATAAAAGTATGTGTATATTATTTCGAACACGCTTATGGATCGTAGTTGGATGCAAAAACATCGCTTAGGTGATGAGTATAAGAACGGAGTCGAAGACTTCTTACAATTTTCCCAAGCAAAACTTCCTAATCAAACAACTTTCTATTGTCCTTGTGTTATGTGTTTGAATGGGCCAACACTAAAAGTTGAGGAGATACGGAATCATCTTCGTGTTTTTGGGATTTGGCAAAGATATACGACATGGACCTGGCATGGTGAAGTGTTAAACAAGCCAAGTGTGTCCACAAGAGAGGAAGTTGATGTAGATATGGACGATCGACTAGAGGACATGATTCGTGATATTGGACAAGAATCTTTTCAACCGCACATGTGTATGAAACTCTATGCGACAAGGAAAAACCTTTGTATCCGGTCATAAAAATTTCACACGGTTGTCGGCCGTGTTGAAATTGTTCAATCTAAAGGCGATAAATGGGTGGACTGATAAGAGCTTCACTGAATTGCTTAAAGCTGTTGAATGACATGCTTCCTAAGGTAACACATTGCCAAACAAAGTAATTATGAAGCGAAGAAGATATTATGTCCGATGGGTGTGGAGTATAAGAAAATACATGCATGCCCAAGGATTGCATATTGTCTTTGGAAAGAGCATGAAGACAAAGAAGAGTGTCCCGAGTGTAATACACCACGCTACAAAAAGAAGGACGGTGATGATAATTGTGGTGATGTGAGCAAAAAAGGTCTTCCTGCGAAGGTGTTATGGTATCTTCCAATTATTCCCAGGTTTAAGCGACTGTTTGCCAATGTAAATGATGCAAAGAACCTTAGAGAGGATACGATATCAACAAATTTTCTTTTTATACAAAGTCACAGGATGACAAGAGCACCGTACAAAATAGTGGGGTTATGGTTATGGCTTCTTCTATGCATTTCTCTAGTTCAAAGGATAAAAACCCGTTCGCATCGATAGCTTATTTTGGGGTCATTGAAGAGATTTGGGAGATCGATTATAATAAATTCAAAGTGCCTGTTTTTAAATGTAAGTGGGTGAACAGTAATGGTGGCGTACAAACCGATGAGTTAGGATTTACAATGGTGGATCGTGACAAGATAGGTTATAAGGATGAACCTTTCATCATGGCAATTCACGCCAAACAAGTGTTTTATGTCAAGGATCCCTCTAACAAAAGATGGTCTGTGGTTCTCCAAAGAAGAAGTATGCATGAGAGTGATGAAAATCAAGATTCAACACTAGATATTAATGACACCCCTTCTTTCTCAACACAAAGACCCATCTTCATTGATGAAAATGAAGTAGACGATGTATATGCCACTCGTGATGATAATCAAGAAGGGATATTGGAGGACATTAAAACTTGACTACTAAAGAATTTTATAGGTGAATACATGTTTGTTAGATTATATATCCACATTGATACATATTTGTTAGATTATCTCACATTGTTTCTTATATTTGTTTGTTTGTTTAAACAGGCATCATATATGGCTGATCCATCCACATCAGAGTCCTCCAAAAAAAGAACTAGAGGTGTTACCACTACATCACAATTGAAAAATAGACTTAACTTCCCGGTCAAGTTTTCTATTGAATTTGATCCAGATCTTGGGCGACTGATGGTGATAATGCAGCCACTTTTTGCACTTATTTGGCGTACCTTGCAGAAGCAAGGCCTCCATTCTCGATACCTAAATGGAGAGATGTCCCTGAAAAACTAAAGATATGATATGGCAAGATGTCGTGGTATTGACCTTTATCTCTAGTTGTATGCATATTTGTATTTAACTTTATTGATCTTTGTGTGTATGTATTTACTAACACCACCATTTTGTTGTGTATTGTAGGATATTTTTGATGTTCCCATGATAAAAAGTTTAGGGACCGATGGTTGTCCTATCTTGGGTGAGCGTTGGAAGGATTTTAAGTCTAAACTCTCCAGACATTTGTATTTGGGAATGGAGACAAAAGCTGGTTGCACAAATCCTTGTCGAAGTATAATTTCCTTTCAGAGGACATATGGGATGAGTTTGTTAGGAGCCGCAATGAAGAAGCGTTTACGGTTAGTTTGAATTATATTTTTAACTTGCTTAATATAATTTTTTACTTATTTTAATTTGTGGTGTGTTACGTTATGTGTAAATGTAAAAAAGAGAAAAGGGAAGGACAAATCTTTGCAAAGAATATCTATCCCCACTTATTGTCTCGTGGGGTTATGATAAACTTGAGAAGAATGTAATGACACACGTAGGAAAGCCTTGCAGGAAGAGGCTGGAGATGAAGCCTTAGATTCCCCTCCAAAACCAAACTGGTATGAGCTATGGACTATGGCTCGAACAAAACCATTAGGATCCTATACATCTGATGTTGTGGCCTCAGTTGCTTCTAAAATTGTAAGTGTATCTACCTTATTTAATATTATGTGATTTGTAACCAATTTAGGTCGACTGACCAAAGACCTCTTTGATTGAATTTGGTTGTAGGAGTCATTGGTTGAAGATGAATCTCGTGGTACTTTTATTCCAATGGGCGTGAAGATATCTTGACTATCGCTTTGGAACACCCGAGCACTGTGGGTCGTGGTCCGCACTGCTGGTCGAGGTGTGGGCTTCAAGAAATACTTCGGAGGAACTTCACGCAGTCAGTCAAAGCAAATGGACATGGATGCCATGAGACATCAGATCATACAGGAGGTTAGTCAAATGTTTGAAGCTAAGTTTGAAGCTTACAAATCTCAGCTCAAGTCAGATGTGGAAGCCCAACTAAGTCATCAGATAATGTCTTCTCCTAAAGCCACTGCGCATGTCAGCACCAAGGATAGTTGTTCGCCAGAAAATGAGGAGGATCCTAAAGACGATATTTTAAAATGCATTGGTCACATGGCTTTTGATCTTCCCGATGGACAAGTTGGGATTACCTTGGAGCACGACAATCTTCCAATTTTTTACATTTTTTCGAAGGACTTAACGGACCTGTCGCTCGGTGATGAGTTCTGGCTTGCCAATCAACACTTGCAATTATGGTGCACGTAAGTATTAATTAACATATTTGTATATTTTTATCTCCTTTGTATCAATTATATATAATTAACATTATTTTGTTTTAACTCCTAGGTATCTGCATCGTATCTGTATTCAGAACAACTACAGTGATGTATATGGATTCTTGGATCCAACGTTGATGGTTGTCAAGCCCAACCCAAAAGAGTCTAATGAATCTGTTCAAGCTTACATACTGGATAAGCTAATTCAGCAGGACAAAGATGTTTTCTTAGGACCGTACTGGCACAGGTGAATACATTTTTATTCATAGCATACTTTTTCTCTCTGTGTTTCTAATATACCTTTATTGTTGTTACCTAGTAATCATTGGCAGTTGATTGTCGTTTGTCCTAAGCATAATCTCATAGTCTAGATATGCTCACTTCATCTACGGCCAAACCTACATTAAGCGTGTACTTGAGGGGTAAACTTTTAATTTACTTGTCATACTTGTGATGTCATATATGTATTTATCTTATATCTATAACTTATATTATTTTATCAGAGCTATGATGGACTATAATAGTAAGAAAGGTCTGGGAAAAGGAAAGAGGCCTAATTGGAACATACTCGTGGTAAGTAGTTTGTCTTTATATAATATTTACATATTGAAAGCCGTATTAGTTATGTGTATATATAATTTGTACTAATTTATATTGTCATTTGTAGGGGCCTTACCAAGACAACTCATGGGCGTGTGGTTATTATGTCATGAAAACCATGTTATCCATTGTCACGATGAAGATTACCTCTGGATGGGATTTGGTAATAAAATATTTCATATCTTGTTATTTGATCTTTTTGATACCTTACACTATTTATAGTTAGTTTATTACATATGTTTTGAATTGACCTTGTAGTTATTTGATGGTCGTGGCACAAACTCATACAATCATGAAGAAATTGTCGAGATTCGGAAAACATGGGCGCGTTTTTTTGTGACTAAGATTGAAGAGCAAAATCTAAACCTAGAACCACCAAGACGCTAACAAGAAAAACAACACAACAAAAATGAGAAGGTTTGAAGAGAAGAAAAAGGGATAATGTAATTGTGTAGCTAATAATTCGTAGCATTTAGGAGTTGTCTGAATGTTTAATTAGAGGATAGTTGAAGTTTTGTTTTTGACAATAGAGTTTTGTTTTTTTGTCTCAATGTTAATTAGGAGTTTTGTTTTGTTTTCTTCTTACGTGAGTTTTGGAGTTCATGATGATTAATACATGACTGGATTTGTATGCAAGTGGTTGTATGTATTGGCGATTCATTGGCGATCGAAATGGAAATTTCTAAAATGTAGTATTAAAAAATTGATGCATCTATGGCGCTGGTTTTGCTTAAAACCGCGATTAAAAGTTATATATGGCGTCGGTTTTTAAAAAACCGCGGTTAAAGGTGACTTATAGCGCCGGTTTTATGAAAACCGCGGTTAAAGGTGACTTATAGCGCCGGTTTTCAGAAAACCGCGGTTAAATGTCACATACGGCGCCGGTTTTTATAAAAAACCGCGGTTAAAACTTTTTTTTTCAATTTTTTTTTCTTTTACTTCGCTATAAGGAGACTTATAGCGCCGGTTTTCAGAAAACCGCGGTTAAATGTCACATACGGCGCCGGTTTTTCTAAAAAATCGCGGTTAAAACTTTTTTTTTCAAATTTTTTTCTCTTTTACATCATGATTTAACTCCGGTTTTATAAAAAACCGCGATTAAAACATACTTTTAACCGCGGTTTATAAACCGGCGTTAAATATTTACACCTACAACGTCGGACGAAAAGACGCCGGATTGAAAACCGACGTTAGAAGTCCAAAAAAACCGCGATTAAAAGTGGTTTTTGCACTAGTGATTATAGGTGAAGGGAGATGGTTCATTGGATGTCCATGCTTTATTTTCATCTAGTATGACAGACCATCTTAGATAAGCTTATGTTGTCATCAATCACGCTCAAGTCTGCACTTTGCATCTTGTCTTTTGCATGGTTATAATAAAAGGGTAATTTATCTACTTGCAATTTGGTCTCAGTGGCCTATCTCTCCCTTGCATCCATGAGGGAGTGTTAGTTGTCATGCCAATGATCTTTGATGTGGCCTTTTCCTTTAAAACAAGTTTGGATGAAAATATATTAGTTCGGATATATATGATCAGATTTTAGAAGTTACCATGTAACCATCTGATGTCCAGGACTTTGGCATTATAGATAATTTAAGGTTTTTTGCTGAGGAACATGATCATAGAGGACCTACTTATTATCTGTTTGTTTCTGGCTTCAGTTTGGTTAATTAAGGCTGCAACCATTTGTGGTTTTCGTTAGAAGTTGAGACATACAAACTTTGGTATAAGGGAATTTGCATGTTCTCCGGTGTGATTGGTTTTATAAAAGAATAAACTTACCGCAATTTCGTTTAGTTTAGTCCCTACTTGTGGTTGAATTTTTACTTGTGGTTTCAGGCTCTCCCTTGCTCTGATTTAGTGAAAATCTTACAAAATGGTATAGTATTAAGTAGCAAAAGATATATCGTTTTTCCTGATTTGCTTTCTTCTTATGATTCGCTTTTTTTCTTCACTCCCCTGGTGTGCATAGATGCTGGGAATGATTGATTAAATGGCTAAACTTAAGCCTTGCTTCCATGTTTTTGCCTTCAAAAAGTCTAATGTATCTGTTGATAGTATATATTGTTATGCTCAGCCTTAGACGTACTTAATAATTGAATGATTCTTTTACTTTTAGGGGTGTGATTGATGTCGCCGGGTGGACATGTGCTCATGGTGCTTGTGACAGTGCGGTTGTGGTAGAGTACACAGTGAAAGCATCAATTCTTGGAGTGCAGTGAGACAAATTTTAGGTCCCAGGGGTGAATTGAGAATGCAAACAATTATTCTTTGAGTGCTATAGTGGAATAAAGTGTGCAACAGTCAAATTGATGAAACCATATTTTTAAGTTTTTGGAATTTATGATAAAATTGATGTAAGAAAACTAGTGTTATATGCTTACTTTGTAGTGCTACAGTAATCCAATATACAGAGTTATTCATCTTTGTTTTGAGACTTTATAATCCAAGTGTTTTAATGACATAGATTAAATATTGAATGTAATTATAAGTGTTATAATTGCAAAGTTAAATTGTTTGTAATATTTAACAATGCCTATAAAAAAGAGCCACTGTTGGTTTAGTTTTAAGATTCATTGTCTATTGTATCTAATATGTCCAGTTAGAAAAGTGTTGACTAAAGCACATGTAACATGTAAGTAATTGTAGCCTAAAAGTATAGGCAACATTTAACTAAATGTTGTTTAAGTGTTATAATAATCGCCTATACCATCTACCACAACTAACAAAGTGTTGCCTAAAAGATATGACAACACTTATACAACCGTGGATTAAATGTCTAATCAACATTTATTAGCCGTGGCCTAAAAGCAGCCCAGAAAACCGTGGCTTAAACGTGCTCCACCAAACCGCGGCCTATTACCATTGCTCTGGCAGTAGTTTTCAATTTTCGTAGCCAAAGGTGAAAAAACCGTTGCTTATTTCAATAGGCAACGGCCGCATACTCCACGCCTATAAAACCGTGGCCAAACCGTGGCCTAAAGTTCTAACAATGGTTGTTTTGCTTCCAATCACTGTTTTTTGTTGTTGCCTAAACTAATTTTTGTTGTAGTGATGTAAGGACCACTTTTCTCTATGAATAGCTTCTGGGAACCTAATAGAAAAAAGGAAAAATAAAGCCAGTATGATGTTTGGGAACCTATTTGATTGCATGTTGTTTTACTATTTTCCATAGGAAACAAGTACTATTGTTAATTATATTAATCCTACTAATTCCAAGTTAGAGTTAGAAGTTAACATTGTTAGTTAACTGTTAGAGTATTTAAATTAGTTTGCTGTTAACACACGGTTAGTTAGATGTTAATACACTGTTAGTTAAATGTATAAATACTCTGACAGTTAACTGTAGCGTGCTTTTGCGTGATTACTATGGCCCCAGAGCTGCGATTCATAGCTGAATTATATGTGTAGAGTTCAACTGAAAATTTGATGAGAATATTGATTACATTGGATGAAAATTTGCGGTGAAAAGAGTAGGTAGCTCTTGAATTTCAAAACTGCAATCCATCGATGTTGAAGATTGATGTAATTAAATTTGATGTCAAGTTGATTCTTTATTCTAGCCATGGGTGATTGTTTTGAAGGTTGTCATGTTGTATCATTTGTCAAATAAAAATACTTTTTTGAGTTGAAAAGATTTTTGAAAATACTATAAAACAAATCTATTATGGGAATGTAAAAAAGCTGTCATATGTAATGAAATCGAAAAATGAAAAAGGTATTCATTTACATTTATTTATGTGTATAATTCAAGTTGACTTATGTGTATAATTCATATAGTCAAATTGTGGGGTGTGTGTATTATGTTGTTATAAACTTTTATTTCTGATGTTTAATTTTATATTATTTGATAAACTTTTAAACAGTGTATTTCAAATGGATTCCTACAAACAAATCGTCATTTTTTGAAACCTTCAAAAGTATTTACACATTGTGCATGAATGTGTGTTTGTACAAAAATATAACAAAAGAAGTAAATGAACAACACTATATAGGGATAACATGAAAAAAGTTTTTCAAAATATAGGATATTTATTATAAAAAAAATAAGTTATAAAAAAAATTTAAAGTTTGACAAATTATTAAAATCTAATATATATTTAAATAAGATTATAAGATTATTTCAAGGTTCTTCTTATCTATAATAATTCATTGAATATTTAAATTAATGTTCAATTTATTTTTATGCTCCATTACTATTATTTTTTATTTAATTTTTATAATTTTTTAATTTATAAACATTTTATATACAACCTATAAAAGTTGACATCCTGTGCATCGCACGGGTCAAAACACTAGTTCGTAATAAAGTGAAGTATATTTAAAACATCGAATGTCGAACCCACACGGAATGCGCGAGTATTAACGTAATAAAGATCCTATGTTATTTAGACTAACGAAGGTAGTGATTACGAGGACTAAAACGATTAAATTGGAAATAATTAATAGAAATAAAGCAATTTCGCAAGAACAGAATAGGATCAAGTACGAAAAGCTTAGGCGAATGGGGTTCACTAATACTTAGTCCTTGAATTTATCAATTAACTATTACCTTCAATGATCACGCAAGACAATTAGAAAAAGAACATTAAGCAACAACGAGATTGTTAATCCAATAACTGATTAGAGACAAACAATTATCCTTGACCTGGCATAATTAATGAGTTTAATTATTCCTAGAGTTCCATTAACTAACCATGACATGATCACCTCCAATTAATTAACTTACTAAGGATTGACCAGACCTTATGAGATTAAGCACACTAAGAACAATACATTCAATAGGAAAATAGGAAACTCAGAATAGCTATTCAATAAGTATCAAAGACAGAGTAAAAGATCCCCCATTACCCCTAATGATGGATTTAGCTACTCATAGTATTTTGCAATAGCATAAAATAACAAGAATCCATATACGAATCTATAAAAAGCATAAATGAAACTTGGACACCCTTTTGATATGTTGATGGTCCTCTACATTGTTCTTCACTATTCGCCCAAGCTCTAACGGCAAAATAGGATTTTAGACAAGAGCTCCACAGTCCAAGGGTCAAAAGTCCAGAAAAGAGGGCTAGAATGCCTTTTTATATTCTCTCCTGCATACTAGGTCAAACTAGCTTCAAATTTGTGCGATCTGGGACTAGGTATCGTCGTACTGACTATATACACGGTTGTATAGCACTTTAAATTCGACGTTGGCGTATTTCTTTGCAGAGTGCAATCGGACGACTTTGGGCACGCATTACTCATTGTTGATGCGGCCAGATCTTGATCTTTAGACGCCAGTCAGATCGCCATAAGGTACGCCCTTACTGCTATATGTGGATAGGTACAGCCGTATGGACTGTATGTAAGGCCGCATTGACTATCCAAAATCACAAAAACATTCAATTCTTGCTAGTTTTAGCTCCGTGTACGCCTTTTTCACTCCAAGTGTTGTCTTTGTATTAATTCTGCAAAATGAGACATAAATGAGTACTTTTATACTTTAAATAGCACAAATGATATGATTAATTATTCAAAACATCCCATAAAAGTAGACAAAATCGGGGTTTATCAGTAATCAACCAAGAAATCAATCAAACATATCAAACAAGCAATCATCAAGCAATCAAACATAATTATCTTGAACGTGAACACAAGAGGGGGGTTAAATTGTGTTGAAAACTTTTCGCAAACTTTAAGTTAAAAACACTTTTGAACACTTGATTTTAAACCTGTTAGTTATCGGATGCTGGAGTATGATCAGACGCTGGAAATACAGTTTATGAAAACTTGTTTTTCTTTGCAAGATAATATAAATCAGTAAAGCAAGAGACACAGCGATTTATACTAGTTCACCACCAACCTGGTAGCTACGTCTAGTCCTTCGTTCCTGAAGGATTTTCTACCATAATCAACTAATTACAAATTTCTTTAAGAGTATTCTACTGTCACAAACTTGACAATACTCTTAACTTCTCAAAACGACTCAGTACGTTCGAGCCTTTGAGGAATCAAGCCTTAACTAGGCAATACAATTTTCACAAAGTATTTTTGAATACAATCAAATAACTCTCACAGAGAGGATGAAAAGATTAAGCTCAAAAACAAATAGCTTTCTAAAAGAAAGAATATCAGACGTTGATGTTCAGTTCTTGGTGTCCAGAAACTTGGCACGAAACTTGATTGCTCACTTGAGTAATAGCTCTTTCAGAATATAGTTTCTAGCAGTTTTTGGCAACGTTCTTCAATGACTACTTTGGGGTATTTATAGGAGTCCTTGAGGGTATTACCGTTGCAGTAAATTTCAGCTCCATATCATTGAGTGAGGTAATTTGAAATGCTATCATTTTCTTCCTTTTCAGAGAATATCATAATAGTACACATTACCGTTTTTGTACTATCTGCTTTTCACAATTGCCTTGTACGAATTTTGTCTTATACTAAAGGTGTCACCTTTGATACCTCGTACATCAAAATGAGCGTACAAAATCAAATTCGAATTCCGTTCCAAAATAGCTGAGGTAGAAGAGCACAAACGTGACCATCACGTGATTCATTAATAGACCAGATGCTCGCTCAGAATAATGGACGAACGCTCGCAGCAATTGAATAATTCATGTGTCAAAAGATAACACTACCGGACTCTTGCTTTAGATAAGACGTTGGAGTGAACCGGATGCAAACACACATGGAATGTATTCAAACTCTTGTGATTTTCTTCTTCTTGCTTGAGTGAGTTATAAAACATGAGTGATTTTAATACCTGCACACTCCAAGACTTATCAGAAGATAAATTGTTCACTTGCAACTGCTTTGTTATCATCAAAATCATTGAGGGTCTAAACTTCTCAATTGTTTAGGTTCCAACAATCTCCCCCTTTTTGATGATGACAAATATCCAAGGTTGATGAACAACTTAATTTCAAAAAAAAAATTTCAAGGGTCTCCCCCTGAGTTCAACAACTCAGATAAAATTAAATATTTCAGGTATCAGAGCGATTTATAATAATCAGAGCGTTTGTGTGATCGCAAAATGCATACAAGTATCAGAGCATATATTCAATTAAGCGTTGAGATCGGATGCTGAGATCATTGTACCAATAATGAATATACTTAAGCAATTATTGAGGATCAGATGCTGAAATTCATTGCACCAATTATAATAAAAATGTGCCAACAGATATTAATGAGTATCAAAGCACCAGACAATGAATATCAATGAGTATTAGAGCAACACATCTTAATGAGAATCAGAGCAATTCAAAGATATGCTATGTATGATTTATGCATGAAATGTGTAATACTTCAACATGTTCATCATACTTTCAACGTGTTTATCAGACCTTGCTTTTACTCCCCCTTTTGTCATCGGACAAAAAGAGTGTAAACGCATCATAGTCAAAACAGTAAGTAATAATACTAGAAAAATTTGAATTGTACCAAAAATTAGAATAAGTAAAGGTTAGATCATTCAAAATATGAACCATGAGCAAAAGAGGGAATTGTACCAAGTTAACAATAATACAAAATATTAAAAAAAAATGTTTTAATGGGTTTGGTGGAGGAGGAAGGAGTTGATCGAAGCGTTCCAAGAGGAGATTCACAATGCTTTTTAACTAATGCACTTTCTGATTTGTAGCCATGATGGCTTCAAATTTAGCTCTTGGCAAGACGACAACGTCATCATTTGCAGCAGGAGGAGCAGAAGAAGGTTCAACTTCTGGAACAGGTTCAGCAATAACAACCCTTTGCGACTCCAGCTTCTGATGCTCTGCTAATACTACCTATGACAAACTCAATTTCCTTTCCTTTCTTTCCTGAGCCCTCTGGAAGAAATCATCATTTGGTAAGCTCTATTTGATAATTTTTCCCAGCTTCTGTTTCTCAAGATCTATAGCCCATTCCCATCTATGCACAATCTCTTCAGGGTAGAGCATACTCATAAAGATAGTTTCCCTATGCTTAAACAAATCTTCTACATATGCATCAAATTTTGCAAATGCAGCTTCTCCAAAATTGCATCTTATCAAAGCTCCCATATCATCAAGAATAAAGTTGATGCCTTCATTTTCAGCCGGATACAACCTATACAGATTCTCCCTATCATCTTCTTCAATATTAAGAGGCTTAAGACGAGGTAGAATGGCTTTGGCTTTCCAAGACATAATCATTTGACTCCAACAGAATCCAATGTCAAAATGTTTACAAATGACAGCCCATTGATCTTCCAGTTTCATAACACTTAGAGGCCTAATGACAGAACACATAAACATGTCATCAAAATGAACAAAAGCGAGGTTTGTGTCTGTTAGCTTGCTAATAGAGCCAACCGTAGGGATGGTTGCCTTTTCTATATTACAGCAGGCAGAAGAACCAATTCTCCAAGCATCTCTCTTGAGAAGGTTCAGATACACACGGCGAGCATAGTCTTCAGATAGCTTATTAACTGGAAACTCAGAGAATGCTTTGAAATCATATTTCCTAGGAGCTTCTTCATACTCCTTGAGACCATTAGATTTTGGAAGTTTAACAGGAGCTGGTTCCTTCCTTTTATCAGGGATAGACCAGGGTAGCCACCTTTGCCTATCAGGCACAATCTTTCTGAGATCTTTGAAGAGGGTCTCTGTATTGATGAATTAGCTCAAGCTTTTTCATCTCCAGGCAGTGAGCCATGAATGCCATTTCTTTATCTGTAATCCATCTTCCGCATTCCTCCAGAGTGAGAGGTTCATGTTGTGGAAGAACATGAGGAAGATCAACAGAGAAAGGAATAATTCTTCTGTTTGAAAGAGGTCCTAACCTTCCACTAAATGACATTTCCACTTTCTTACCATCTTCAGAGATAGTGAGGCGTGAATGAGGGACAATCTCCAGTCTTGTAACCCCAGAGGTGAATGTCTTCAAGTGCCACAGAGAAGGGCGATCATAGATAGAATGATACACTTATTCTCTTACAAACCGTGGTTTGTTTATAGGGGACACATATTTCTTGGCTTGTAGGTTTAAAAGTGAGAGAGAGTGGGAGAGGGGAAGTCACCTTGACTTTGTATGTTTTGGGTTGGTTTGGAGGGATTTTGATGAGTAGTTTGAAAGGGTAAGAGTGGAGTGATGAAATGTATGTAGTGAGGGATGTGTTTGATGAAGGTTGTGGTGAGGGAATGTAAGTGTTCTGGATTTTGTGGTTAATTGGGAGGTTTGTGGTTCGGTTGATGGAGGTTGTTGAGTGATAAGGGCAGTGGTTTGAGATTTGGTTTTTGTGGTTTTCTTGGCTAATGTTTTGGAGGGTGATGGTTATGTGGAGTGTGTTTGTGGTGATGAAACAGAGAGTGGTGGTGCAGGAATAGTGTCATCAGAACCAAAGGTAGTAATGGAATCATCAATGATAAAATCCAGTACCTTTAGGTTAAGCTCAGAGTGCCTAACCAATCTCTTTCTTTTTTCTTGTGGGGCAGCAGCAGGAGGAGGAGGTGGAGGAACTTGCTTCCTAGGGCCAGATGCTGAAACAGGTTTTTCAGCTTCTGCCTTTCTCTTCTTCTCCAATATTTTTCTGATGGGGACCCAGTCCTCATCATCTTCTGGTATAGTTCTACCTTCCGGTGCAGGAGGCACCTTCTGCTTTTTGCTTCTTGTCTCCCTTACTGGAGACTCACCAGTTTTTTTCACACCAGTTGTTGAATTTTTGGTGGGTTTTGTTTCAGCTACATCACCAACTTTTGTTTCTGTTCCTTCTCCTTCTTCCTTTTTCACCTTGATCATATCAGCATTGATCAATTTCATTCTCACCAAGCTATTTACGCCAAAGACATCAGGGCGAACAACAGCACCAACTCCAAAATACTTATCCCTTTCTTCTTTGTTTGTCAAGTCAGCAAGCATTCTCGCAATTCCATCCTTGACCATCATTGTAGTAAGAAGAACTCCATAAGGAATAACCTTGATAATGTTCTTCCTGTCAGCAGAATCCTTCCTTTAACCAACAATTGTGTAACACCCCCAATTAAGAAAAAATTGTTTTAGCAAATAAGTCCCAAATACTTGAACATAAGTCGTAGAGATTGATCACCTCAATGATTTACTGAGAGTACGTGGAATTATTTTGAGTTATTTTAAATAATTTATTTATTATAAATAATCATTATCTATGATGTCAATTCAAATTAACAGACAGCGTAGACGTATGCTGCTTTTAAGGTGAATTCGTCGATTAAATTTATTATAAGTTTTCTTTTTGATGCGGCAACGCGTATTTTTGTTGACTAAGAAATTGATTGAATTAAATCAAGATGAAATTAAATTTCAGAGTTAATATTTGATATTAATTCATGGTTCAAAAATTGTCGAAAAACTCTGACGAAGTTTCGCCGCATTTTGAATCGCCGGGTAATTCTTATCCGCAATAAAATTTTAAAACGAATTCCGATTTCGATGAGAATTAAATTGTAGTTTGTTGTGATTATGTTTGAGTGTTTTCACTTGTTTTTATTATTTACGATAAATTGCGGGGTGAATTAATTTCTAAGTAAATTAATTTCCGCGATTTAATCGGCAAAAGAATTAATCGGTAACGCGATTACTCGACGCCGTATTTTTTTTAGTACCCTTAAGACTCTAGGATTATGGAGTAATCATGAGAGATGAGAGATTAGATGGGTTAGACTTGTTGATGGGATTAGCATCTTACTTTATGGAGTTTAGGTGTCACACTTTTGATAATTAATTAGGTGGTATTTTTTCTAAAATCATTCTCAACCAAGTAAAACTCTCTTTTATTAGACTTTTTTTTTATCCCTCCTTTTTATGGATCAGGCGAGACCCCCTCCCCTTCTTTCACTTCTTTATTTTTTTTATTTATTATTTTCTCCTAGTTTATCTAAGGGTGGATAAAAGGAGACCCACTTAATTTTTTCCCCATTCTTTCACTTCCTGATCGTGGCCCTCCCTCAAACCCATTTTATTTTCTCTTCCTTCCCTTAAAAGTGCAGGCCGTAGCCTTCCCCTTTTCCCTACCTCTCCATTTTTATTTTCCTCCAAATTGCTCATGTGTGATGAAGTGGAAACAAGCCATGTTCACTTCCTCTTCTTCCTTTATTTCTAGCCGTGACACCTCCTGGTGCAGCCCACCATCATTTATGCCTTTCTTCTCTTTATTCTTAAGTGTGGAAGACGGAGAAATGAGAGCAAAAGCTTCCTTCCTTCCTCTTCATGTCTTAACCGTGAGCCTTCCTTCTAAATACCCCATATTTCCTTTTGATTTTCCTTCAAATTAGTGTTAGAATATTGAGCTAGTGAGTAAGATTGAAACCAAACTTTTTCCCTTTGTTTTTGATAGCTGAACCGTGGCCCCTTATTTTAGGATCAGGAGTTGATTTTCTTGCTTCTTTTCTTGTTTATTGTTTTATATGTATCTTGATTAGAACCATGGAAGAGATGAACATGTTTTCCCCCAAATTTCTCAAACCCTAGATCAATGGTCTAGGAGAAGGGGTTAAGTGATCTTCTATAGGAGTCTTCAAATTGATTGGTGGTTCTTGTTTATTATTAGTTGTTATTGTTGTTGTAATTATCAATTTTAATTTGAATCAAAGATTTATAAGTTTTGGGTGAGATCCTTGATTCTTGAAAGAGGCATGATTTGGTATTTGACTTAAATTAGCTTTTGTTTTATGAGTTTAGTTGTTGTTGTGTGAAAGGATTGAGATATAAAATGGTTTTTGTTGATTAGTTTGGAAGATTTGCAAATTTTTTTGGACGAAGGGGGTGTTGGCCGCGAGCTATTCCAAGCTTGGGTGGCAAGAATTTTTGTGGTTCTAGCAATGAAATTCGGTGTTTAAGAATTGTATGGACTTTGGAAAAATTTTAGAAAAAGGTTTGGATTGAAAATTGGGATTGTTTTGATTTTGAGGCCATGAAACACTTAAGGTGAAGAGGACTCTTTGAGGTCCTAGACACCAACTAGAGCATTGACTTAAGTATATTGAGAAAAAGAATTTGATAAATGATATTATCTCAAGTTTTAAGTTTGAAAAGAAAAAAAAAAGTCTTAGTCTTTAAAACCTTATCCTTTTAATTGTTAATTTTCAAGTGTATGTGATTCTTTGAAAACAAGTTTTCAAATTTGAGTGCTCAAGTGTAAATGTTTTGGTTATCTAAAAGGTTTTTGGGTTTTGAGAGCCTAGGTATTAGAGTTAATTTATGTCTCGGTTTACACTAAGTTTGTTCCGTGTGTTAGGATTTTGTGTGATCCGAGTTCGGCGGTATGAGATCGAGACGTGCCTTGACACGTGAGCTGTGGACTTCGGTAAGGGCTACTTCTAGACACGCTTAGGATTTTTAATTGTTTTTCGATCAAAGAAGTCTGAGAACCTCAGGGTTCAAAGTGAGGGTTTTGTTACCCCTTTATTCTTTACAGCTTCATATATGATTATTTAGTGGGTTTGTCTGCAATAGGTTAGCTGTCGATGTCAATGGTGACTCATTATTTTGAGGAATAATTTCTTCACACAGAAGATTTTGTAAACACTTACTCGAAATCTCACTTATCAGATTTTATTGTGAAAGACACAATTTTTTCTTAAGAATTCGCCATAATATATCTGATCCATGCATAATATCATGAAAAATAGATATACATTTTTGAAATTTTTTACTGCTACTTAGTATTGGCACTAGGTCTGAAAAAGTATCTAAAAATATGAATTTTAGATATTTGTGCCTCTTTGCTAGCTCCATCGAGTTTCAAAGGGATCAAAAGTATTTATTGCTTATGTGGTAAATTGTGGTGACTGTGTAATGAATGAACTGTCAAATTTGCAATGTGGTGTGTTATCAAATTTGGATTGCCGTGATCTTGACTGTGATAATGAAATGTGGTGTATGTATACTTAAATCGTGATTAAGATATATGTTGTGGATTGTTATTGGATAATTGATGTTTATTGATTATGCCATGAGTGATAGTATCAAATGTGCTGATATGTTCATTGGGGGTGGTTAAAGGCATCGTTGTGTCGTGTCTTGTGGTAACGTCGTCCTGTCTATCCTGGGTAGTGGAAATGCCCATGGCCAAAGGAATTCGGGAACGTCGTTAAAATCTTTACCATCACAGGGAAAAGTGTCGGTCTGGTACGTACAGCCCGATATGCCTCTGGCGTATGGATTCCGGAATTAAAACTGCACTGGCATATAGTTGCATCAATAGGATCTTGGGTGCATCCTTATTGATTGTTCTGTTGCTATTGATATAGTTGTTATATACATTGGAGATTTGTGGCTTCATAATATATTGTGTCTGTATAATATAAATGGCTGTCATATTTGCTGTTCTGTGCTACTTGCTCTATTTTAAGAAGTTGACCCTTGCCAGTGGTTCTTTCAATTAATGAATGTAACTAGATGACGGAGGAAGAGAAGTGTTCGGGACTACAGAGAAGTGTACCTGAGGATAGTCGATCCGACTTCCTACTTGTGTTTCTGTTGCAACTTACTAGAGGACTAGTAAGCGTTGTAGTACTGCGACCAGCTATAGGGTGTCAGATGCTTTAATTACAATGTTGTAATAAATGCTTTATGTTTGAAGACTTGAATTGTTTTATGTGTATGTTTTAAATAAATTTCCCTGTATGGTTTTGTAAGTTTGACGTGGTATCTTATTGATTCACTGCCTCCGAAAATGCTGCAATACTCTGGTTGCCAATTACTTAAAAGAAGCTGGAAAAAAAAATTTAGACTCACATTTTTTAAAACCATGCAGCAGCGTGTTCCATTTTCGAAAGTATTTGAAATGCCGAGAGTATTATCTAGTTTAGTAGCGCTCCGAAAACGGGGTGTTACAAATTGTATTGATAATATTGTTGTAAATCAACCTAGGCAAGTTGATTTTGTGACCAGCATATAATTTCTCATAATGAACTTCTGCCCGTAGTTCACTATGTCACTTGACCCAGCCTTTAGGATGATGCTCTTAGCAATAATCTTGTGTAGAACTCTGTAATCACTTTTCAAGTCCTTGGCCGTACGAGTTACATCGTCTTCCTTCAACTGACGATAGCTTTCGAAAAAAGCCTCGTTGACGTTTTCCATTCCTCTAAAAGCATCTTCCCAACCAACATAGTAACCGATGCCTTCACAGGGGCACTTAATCGTCTCAGCAATAGTGTTTATGGTAAACACCAACTTGAATCCTCTAATATGACCTTCAACGACTCCACCCAGAAGCACATGAGCATTTCCCCAAAATTCCTTGATGGGACAAGCCATAACTTCAACTGGTTCCCAAAGGAAGTAGTTTTTCTAACCTAGATTGTTCAAACCTTCATCGAAGTTAAAACCATAGTGCTTGAACTTCTCCAAATCAATCCTGTTCTCATTCATAAGCCTTGCTTCGTTCATGATGCCGTAGATAGCAGAGTATTGTCTGACCTTAACATTAGTCATGGTTGCAGTTGGAGAATGGGTGATGGAGGTTCAGGGTTTCAGAGAAATCACAGAGAGAGAGAGAGAGAGAACAGTTTTCGCAGACAAAAATAGAGTGAGTGTGGAGCGAAAGAGGTGGAGTAGTGGGAAAGTTTTGATAAAATAGTACAGTTACTTTTTCAAAAAACTCTTCTCATTTTCTCTGAATAAAAAATAAATCAAAAAGAAAATAAAATAAAGATTCCCCTTTTTCATTAAATGCAGTTGCCAAAGTAAAGTTAAAATCAAGAAAAAGATTTTATTGAAAACCTAAATAATCATGACTCGGAGTAGGTGTGATGAGACGCTTAAGTCCCACACGCGCGTGACATATGTGTGCTCGGACGCACGCAAACGAATTCACCGGACGCTGAGTTATGTGATGTGAATGACATATCATATGTGTACACGTGTGAATGCTTATGTCATACCAGATGCTGAATGATGCATATCATAAGACGCTGAGATTAATCATTCTTCTATAAGATGAAAATTTAAGTTTCTTCTTATAAAATTGAATCTATCTTCAACAAGGGGTTTTGTAAAGATGTCAGCCCACTGATGATTAGTGTCTACAAATTTTATTTCAAGAATACCCTTCTGAAATAGCCTCTTATGAAGTGATGTTTAATCTCAATGTGCTTTGCTCTAGAATGTAATATTGGATTCTTAGTAAGACAAATTGCATATGTATTATCACAAAAGATAGGAATGTTACTCTCTTTTATCAAGTAGTCTTCAAGTTGATATTTCATCCACAGAAGTTGAGAACTGCAACTTGCTGCTGAGATGTATTCAGCTTCTACTGTTGAGAGTGCAATTGTGCTTTGTCTTTTGCTTGACCAATACACAAGATTTGCTCTGAGGAACTGGCAGCCTCCACTTGTGCTTTTTCTTTCAATTCGATCTGCAGCAAAGTCAACGTCACAAAAACCTACTAACTTGTAATCTTTTGATTTCTTATAAAGCAAACTAAGATTAGTAGATCCTTACAAATATCTAAATATTCTTTTAACAGCACTCAAGTGTGATTCTCTAGGATCAGACTGAAATCTAGCACACAGGCAGATGTTGAACATAATATCAGGTCTTGAAGCAGTAAGATAAAGTAGAGATCCAATCATACCTCTGTACGTTTTCTGATCTACCTTCTTACCAGTTTTATCTTTACAAAGAATACACGTGGGATGCATAGGAGTGCACATTAACTTGCAATCCACCATCTTGAATTTCTTTAGCAATTCCTTGATATATTTGCTTTGATGTATATAAATATCGTCATTGCATTGCTTGATTTGAATTCCAATGAAAAACTTTAATTCACCCATTATGCTCATTTCAAATTCAGCCTGCATTAGCTTAGAAAATTCTTTGCAAAGGCTTTCATTAGTAGCTCCAAATATAATATCATCAACATAAATTTGAACAAGTATAAAATGTTTGTTTGATGTTTTTCTAAACAGAGTAGTGTCTACTTGACCTCTGATAAAACTGTTTTCCATTAAAAAGGAACTCAGTCTATCATACCAAGCTCGAGGAGCTTGTTTAAGACCATACAAAGCCTTTTTAAGCTTAAAAACATGTTCTAGAAATTCAGTGTCTTCAAAACCAGGAGGTTGTTTCACATAGACTTCCTCAGTTATAAAACCATTCAAGAAGGCACTTTTCACATCCATTTGACAAAGAATTATCTCATGGTGTGCAGCAAATGAAAGTAAAATACGAATAGCTTCTAACCTTGCAACTGGTGCAAAAGTTTCTGTGAAATCAATACCTTCTTCCTATGAGTAACCTTGAGCAACTAATCTTGCTTTGTTTCTCACTACCTTACCATCTTCATCAAGCTTGTTTCTAAATACTCATTTAGTACCAATAGCTTGCTTATCTTCTGGTAGAGTGACTAAATTCCAAACATCATTTCTTTGGAACTGATTCAACTCTTCTTGCATAGCCAGAATCCAACCTTCATCTTGCAATGCTTGATCAATCGTCTTAGGTTCCATTTTAAAAAGAAGTGCAATATATGCATGCTCTTTGAAAGAGGATCTGGTTCTTACTCTATCTCCAGGTTCTCCTATGATTTAATCCTTGGGATGATTGGTTTTGGATCTCCAGCACTTTCTGGTTTCAGCTTCCGCTTGAGTAGAATCTTGTGTCTGCTCACCACCAGATACTGAAGATGTAGGTTCACTATTTGTTGTACCACCAATATTCAACTCTGAAAATAATTCATCTAGCTCTGACATGACAGTGTCAGGCTTCTTGTCATCAAACTTGACATGAATGGATTCTTCTACTATCAAAGATTCTTTATTTTATATTCTAAAGCTTTAGATCTTTCAGAGTATCCCAAAAAGATACCTTTGTCAGCTTTGGAATCAAACTTGCCATATTGATCCATAGTATTCAGAATATAACATATGCAACCAAAGGGATGAAAATAAGAAATGTTTGGTTTTCTACCTTTCCACAGTTCATATGGAGTCTTCTTCAAAATAGGTCTAATAAGAATTTTATTTTGAATATAGAAAGTTGTGTTTACTGCTTCTACCCAAAAACGTTTTGCAATATCAGCTTTATTGATCATGGTCCTGGCCATTTCTTAGAGGGACCTATTTTTCTTTTCTACAACACCATTTTGTTGTGGTGTTCTAGGAGATGAGAAATTGTGGAAGATGCCATTTTCTTCACAAAATTTTTGAAAACTTTCATTTTCAAATTCTCCTCCATGATCACTTCTAATTGAAGAAATACAAATTCCTTTTTCATTTTGAACTGATTTGCATAAGACAGTAAATACCTTGAATGACTTATCCTTGTGGGCAAGGAATCTAACCCATGTCCATCTAGTAAAATCATCAACAATGACTAACCCATATTTCTTTCCAGTTAAAGAGGCTGTCCTTGTTGGACCAAAAAGATCAAGATGCAAAAGCCCAAGTGGTCTAGAGGTTGAAACAACATTTTTAGAATGAAAAGAAGTTTTAACTTGTTTTCCTCTTTGACATGCCTCACAGAGAGCATCAGATTGGAATTTATGATTTGGTAAGCCTCTAACAAGACTGTGCTAGTTTAAGTTTGAGATTAATCTCAAATTGGTATGGCCCAATCTTTTATGCCAAGTTCATTGCTCATCTTCAACAGACATGAGACACTTGACATCTTGTTTTGCAAATTCAGAAAAATCAATTTTATAAATATTTTGTTTTCTCTTTGCAATAAAGAAAATAGAGCCATCTTTCTAGCTTTTTACTGAACACCCAGTTTCTGTAAAAATGACATCATAACCATTGTCACATAATTGACTTATGTTCAATAAGTTATGCTTTAGTCCTTCAACATACAGTACATTATCAATAGAGGGAAGAGAGCCTTTACCAATGCGCCCAATTCCAACTATTTTACCTTTCTGGTTTCTCCGAAACCAACAGATCCTTCTTCTCTAGGCCTTAGCTCTTGGAACATATGCTTTTCTCCCATCATGTGACGCGAGCATCCACTGTCTAAGTACCAAGATAGGTGTGTTGACTTTGTTGCTAAGCATGTCTGCAACATAGGCTATTTTATTTTTAAGTACCCATATCTTTTTGGGTCCTTTCTTGTTAGTTCTTGAAGGATACTTGTCCTTCTTAGTCTTAAAAGCAGTACATGCACTTTTCAAATGATCAAGTTTGTTGCAGTAAGTATAATGCAAGCATTCATTGTGATCATTGGATTTATTAGATGCAGTGAACGTGGCAAAAACACAAGAAAAGGGGGTTTGAATTGGGTTTTAGAAACTTTTCTTAAGGCTTGTGTGTTTATGAAAACCTTTTCAAAACAACTCGTTAATAAAATAAAGCAGTACATAAGTAAAGAAAAGAGAGAAGAGAGTGACACAATGATTTATACTAGTTCACTATCACCTGATAGCTACATCTAGTCCCTTCACCTACTTGAAAGATTTCTCCACTATAATCAACCTGATTACACTTGAGAGTATAATACTGCCAAACTGGCTATACTCATAATTTCTTAGAACGACTTAGTACAGTCAAGCCTCTAAGGAATGCAGCCACTACTGGGCTAAATACAATGTTCAAAAATGTTTTGAAGCAATATAAAATAACTCTCATAGAGAAGATATACAATGAAAAACTTAAGCACAATGAATAACTTTCAAACTGAAAGAATAAAAATGACTAAGTGCTTTGTTCAATGTGATCTCAGATACATGGAATGATTTTTGGTTGCTCACTTTGTATCACAGCGTTAACCTACTTCAGTGGATGAAGTAAGATATATATAGCTAGGGTTGTGAATAGTGTCGTTGTGACCTAACAGCTCTTTTCACCTAGGTCAAAAGACTTCAGATCCCCTTTTTGTGGCTTTAGCAAGTCACGTTGTTTTTCACTCTGCTCAAAGCATACTGACACAGCAGACAAAATCAGAGTGTTTGTTTCTCGTGAGCTTTTTGAATATTAGACCCTTCGAGAGCAAGTTTCCTGATGATTATATTCGTTGACATTCCCTTTGGCCTTTGATACCTTGTACATTAAAATGCTTCATCAATGAGGTCTCTTAAATACGTAAAGTAGCCTTAAATAAGCTTCAGACTGTTTCCTATCAGAGCTACATTGTTCATCAGAGTGAGCTTGAAACAGAGGCAACTTCTTCAGCGTAGAATTCATTTGCCTTTCATATAACAGAGAGTCTTGTAGAATTACATGAAGGCTTCCATAGAGTGGTCTAACCATAGTCTGTTGTATGCGTTGACTGAAGATCAGAGCGTTGACCAAACAGAATGTGGTCTCAATAGAGTGTTGTCTACCAGAGCGTTGACTGATCAAACAGAGTTGACCAAGTCAAGAGCTAGTCTTGCCAGAGCTTGGTTTACCGACAGAGTTGACTGGTCAAATAGAGTTGACTAAGCCATGTATGGTCTCACCAGAGCGTTGACCACCAACAAAGTTGACCAACTTTAGAGCAAGGCTTTCACATCATGTCAGCATCAAAACAGAGGATCAATGCCAGACTTAGATGTGTGAAATTCAAAATTTCACTAAGTCTTCTAAGATATCTTCTTCTGATGAATAGTGATTTCTGCACACTAACAAACACATCAGAGAATAAATAATTTTCTTAATCATTTGTTATCATCAAAACAATTAAGGGTCATTGTTTCTGAACCCACTTGATTCCAACAGTAGGATTTTTATTTTCTAAAGAGGTTTCATCTGATATGTAACCAAAACCTTGAGTTGTCATTTTACTGACACCCAAAATCATTGAAGCTTGCTTGCTTCAAGTTACACTCTCTGCAAGAAACTTTTGAAAGGCATATTCATAATCATTTGATTTACACTTAGGATTGCCTTTAGCTTCAGAGCTTTCAGTTTGAGAGCTCTCAGCTTCTGGTTACTGACATGTCACGAGACGCTGACTATCCACCGGATGCTAATTTTCAGTTTTTAGCTTCTGGTTCTCTTCACTGAGCTTTGAGTTTTCATTTTTCAAAACTTGAAATTCTTGTGATAATTTTGAAAATTTCTTTTTCAAAGCTTTGTACTCAGTGAAGAGAGTGGCAGAGTCCTTAAGAAGATCATCAAATGCAAGTTGAAGTTCAGAATAAGAATCATATATTATTACCTCTTCAACTTCTTCCTCAGAGTCTAAGTCAGTATTTGCCATGAAGGCAAGATTGGCTTCTTCTTCATTATCTTCCTCAGAGGAGAATAAATCCAAATCTTCCCATGAGACTCTTCTTCTTTTCCTTGAAGGAACTTCTTGTGGGCTTCTTCTTAAGATTAGGACATTCAGATTTGAAGTGTCCAGGCTTTTTACATTCATAGCAAACAACTTGGCTTTTGTCTTTGCTTTCTTTCTTATCCTCAACATCTTTCTTGTGGAATTTCTTCTTGAAGTTTCTTTTCTTCCACATTCTTTGAATCTTCCTGGATATGAACGCGAGCTCATCATCCGACCCATCAACGTCTCCTTCTGAAGCTTCATCTTCTGATTCTTCTTCAGCCTGAAGGGCTTTAGAAGTACTGGCTTTATGTTTGTTGACTTTCAAAGCAATAAACTTGCTTTTCTTCATAGGTTCTTATTCATTCAGTTCAAGTTCATGAGCTTTCAAAGAACTCAAGAGATCTTCAAGTTTTAAGACATTTAAATCTTTTGCTTCTTGAATAGTAGTCACTTTGGGTCTCCACTGCTTGGTCAAACTTCTCAGGATGTTTCTCACATGGTCAGGTGTGGTATAACTTTTTCCAAGGGCATGTAACCCATGAAAAGTGTTTGGAACCTTCCAAACATAGATTCAATGTTTTCACCATCTTCCATTTTGAACAGCTCATATTGGCGATCCAACATGCTAACTTTAGTCTTTCTTACTTGGGCAGAGCCCTCATAAGACAAAACAAGAGAATCCCAAATTTTTTTGGCAGTATCAAATTTGCCATATTTGTCATATTCTTTTTCTGACATAGCACAGATAAGAATGAATCTAGCTTTTTGATTGATTTGATATCTCTTTTTCTGCTCATCATTCCAATTTTCTCTGGCTATTGCAACACTAACAGCATTAGTGGGAATAATGTAACCATTTTCAACAATATCTCACAACTCAAGTTGTTGTGTCACAAAGAAAGCTTTTATCTTATCTTTCCAGTAGTCAAATTTTTCTCCAGTAACTAGAGGAGGACGGTTCATATGACCACCTTCTACAAATATGTTCACAGCATAGGATCTTTTCTCTTAACACTGTTAAGTGCTCAACCAAGAGGCCGGGCTCTGGTACCAACTGAACGTGAACACAAGAAGGGGGTTGAATTGTGTTGAAAACTTTTTGCAAACTTTAAGTTAAAAACACTTTTGAACACTTGATTTTAAACCTGTCAGTTATCGGATGCTGGAGTATGATCAGACGCTGGAAATACAGTTTATGAAAACTGATTTTTCTTTGCAAGATAAGAATAAATGTAAAGCAGTAAAGCAAGAGACACAGAGATTTATACTAGTTCACTACCAAACTGGTAGCTACTTCTAGTCCCTTTGTTCCTGAAGGATTTCCACAATGATTACAAATTTCCTTAAGAGTATTCTACTGTCACAAACTTGACAATACTTTTAACTTCTCAAAACGACTCAGTACGTTCGAGCCTTTGAGGAATCAAGCCTTAACTAGGCAATGCAATTTTCTCAAAGTATTTTTGAATACAATCAAATAACTCTCACAGGGAGGATGAAAAGATTAAGCTAAAAAACAAATAGCTTTCTAAAAGAAAGAATATCAGACGATGATGTTCAGTTCTTGGTGTCCAGAAACTTGGCACGAAACTTGATTGCTCACTTGAGTAATAGCTTTTTCAGAATATAGTTTCTAGCAGTTTTTGGCAACGTTATTCAATGAATACTTTGGGGTATTTATAGGAGTCCTTGAGGGTATTACCGTTGCAGTAAATTTCAGCTCCATATCATTGAGTGAGGTAATTTGAAATGCTGTCATTTTCTTCCTTTTCAGAGAATAACAGAATAGTACACATTACCGTTTTGTACTATCTGCTTTTCACAATTGCCTTGTACAAATTTTATCTTATACTAAAGGTGTCACCTTTGATACCTCGTACATCAAAATGAGCGCACAAAATCAAATTCGAATTCCGTTCCAAAATAGATGAGGTAGAAGAGCACAAACGTGACAATCACGTGATTCATTAATAGACCAGATCGATGCTCGCTCAGAATAATGGACGGATGCTCGCAGCAATTGAGTAATCCACGTGTCAAAAGATAACACTACCAGATGCTTGCTTTAGACAAGACGCTGGAGTGAACCGAATGCAGACACACATGGAATGTATTCAAACTCTTGTGATTTTCTTCTTCTTGCTTGAGTGAGTTATAAAACATGAGTGATTTTAAAACCTGCACATTCCAAGATTTATCAAAAGATAAATTGTTCACTTGCAACTACTTTGTTATCATCAAAACCAATAAGGGTCTAAACTTCTCAATCGTTTAGGTGCCAACATATCTAACTAAGTGGGTAAAGGGTTGTGATCCCCTTTACCACATTATACTCTAAATGCTACTCTAAACTCCCTGACGTGTTAGCCAATTTCCCCTACCTCTAATTGAAAGCCTCACAATCCTACGAACAGCCTTAACTCTTGAACCTCGACCCCTTCTTTCTTCTTCTCCTCATTTCCTTCGAGCCAAACATCCTCGCTTGGACAGAAATTAGGGTATTCAGACCCAAAATGACCAAAATAATCTTAACTTAGAGAGAGAGAAAGTTTTAGAGAGAGAGAGCTCTTGGGAGCTGAGGTGCATAAAATGAAGAGGTTTGAAGGCCTATTTATAGGTTAATAGTTGACCTCATTGTGTCGCGAGATTGTCGGTTGGCGTCGCGAGGGTCCAATACGTGTAAGTTTTGTCGCATGCAGATGACAAGAGTATTTGGGTCTTCGCATCGTGAGATGATGTCTTCGCGATACAAGCTGGTTGTTGTTCAAATTTTCTAGTCTTGTAGAATTTTTCTAGAGCTTTCCAATGCCGTAAAGAACGCAACAATCGGACACTCGTAGCTCAAGCTATGATCAAAACAGTGACAGGGTGTTCATGCGAACGTAGTTAGCGTCTACAACCTAATTTTTGTTCTCGATCTACGCAAAACTTTCCCAAGCTCATAATTTCAGTTCCTAAACACTAAAAATACCTAAATATACTTAAGAACATGTAGAGGCACATAGGGTTAGTCAAACAAGTCAAGTCAGAGTTAGTGTTAACCTAGTTTTAAGCTAGGTTCAACATTCAGGGTTAGGATTATCTAGCTTCAACAAGTAAACCTCTATTAACCCACTTAGGCGAATGACAATACACATGGTGCACATATATGGAACATGGTGCAAAATAAACTTACTCAAGCAACGAAAGAGTAGTAAATAGAACCAAAAAAATAAAAGATTAAAAATGAAATGAAAAAATATGAAAGGAAATGTACCAGTAACAAAATATGAAGTTGAGTATGGAGATGGAATGTTGAATAAGGAGAGAGAAGAAAGAAATCGAGAGACAATGAGAGAAGTGAGTAAAAAGAGTTAGGTTAGAGCTCTTACGGAGTATTTGGATTGATGAGTTTTGATAATGAAACATAGTAGACACCGGACCCGGCTCCTCTAAAGTGAACACTTTACTTTAAAGAGTAAAGTAAGCAATCTCAATCATTGATAAGAAAATCAATGATCGATATTAACTACATATGTATAACAAATCACCCTTGATTTTTTCACAAACGGTTGGATTACTTACTTTACTTTGTACCCACTTTAGAGGATCTAAATCCCTAGACACTATAGAGTATTTTGAGAAGCAGAAATGGAGAGACAGAGAAAAAAGGAAGTAAAAAAATTTCTACTTTCTCTTAAAAAGAAAGTAGACGTGGGGCAATACTTAAAAAAGGGTAACTCAATTTCTATTTTTTTGCTCTTTAGTGGGGTCAACACTTAATTTTTAGTAGGGTTAAAAACAAAATTATTCAATAATTAGTAAAAAAAGTAAATAAGTTAGTGGGGTCAAATGCCCACAATTTACAATACAAAGATATATCTCGGCAGTATTCCTCATCAACTACCCGCCAACCATGTTCGGTAGCTTCCTCCCCAAAAAGACTAGCCCCAGCGCCATTGTTGTCTTCTTCGCTAGTTTCTGGATCCTCATCGTTGGTTTTTGGTTGCTTATCGTGAAAGAAAAATAGGGTCACCCAAATACCCCAATTCGTCTCTGATCTCCAATCTCCTAAACACGGCAACTCTGATGTCGACGATGATGGAGGTTGAAAGTGGTGGCACGATGATGAAGGTCGAATATGGCAACGCTACATGCCTTGATCGACAGCGAAAGGAGGGTCTGGGCAACACTCTCCCTCTTTCACAGAGCAACCGTCCCACTCCATTATGTTTTAGAATTATTAATTAAAAAATAAAAATAAAAATTAACCACAACCCTTAAAATAATCCAACAGCGAGATGGCTCAATTTACCCTCTAAAATGAGTGGACTCACTTTAGAAGAGTCAAATCCACAGAAATGGGAAGTATATATTTATTTCGATAATGACAAAGAAAATGGAATATGATAAAATACTCACTTAATTTCATAGAATATTTTTATTTTATATTTTATATGATTATATTTATATATACATTATTATTAATGTTATACAAAATGTATAATAACTATATTACATAACTTTATCATCAATTTACTGAAATTGTGAATTGATTATATTAATAGAATATTTTTAGTCACTATATTTGATATTTTCAATATTTTTATACAAAAGAAAACATAAATTAATTTTAGTTGAGGAAATATATATTTAGTTTAGTAGTAAGATAAACTAAAACTATTAAAAATTAATTTTAAAAAAGGAAATAAAATACAAAAAAATTATTTGCATTTTTAGTCCCTCAGGTATCACGATTGTGCAATTTTGGTCTCTCAGGTTCTAATTGAGCAAATTTGATCCTCCATGTATCGTGATTGTGCGAATTTAGTCCTCAAGGTTCTAATTGAGCGAATTGAGTCCTCTAGATAATGCAGTTGTGTGATTTTGGTTGCTCTGTTCAATTGTTGTTCAATTTACAACCGAAATTTTTTTAAGGTTTTTTAATTTTTAAGCCAACTAATATGTCACGAAAATCAAATTATGTGTCAAGTATTATCCGGATGTGACACATCAACATTTTTGATTAGAAGTTTAACAGCAAGAAGGACCAAAATCGTACAATCGCAATAAGTGGAGGACCAAATTTGCGCAATTGAAACCTGAGGGGCCAAAATTGCACAATCGCAATACCTTGAGGATCCAATTCGTGTAAATGTAACCGAGTGACCAAAATCGCACAATCGTGATATCTGAGGGACCAAAAGTGTGATTAAATCATGAAAAAAATGTAAGTCAAAAGAGTAAAAAATGTTGGTACGCAGATGATAAAAAAAAGAGTTAACCCTCAATTTGATCTCTGAAGTATCACTCTCTCTTATATTTGGTTCCTAAAGTATGTAAAAATATTAAATAATCTCTAACGTTTTCTCACATCCATCAAGTTAGTCCCTCTATTGATATGAGCCTATTTGAATGTTGTTAAGTACCATGTTGTCCATTTCCTTTCTCCAACGTGTATCTTAAATAGTCCTAAAATACGTCATTTCACAGTAATGTAAGTTTTAATTCTAATTCACAAACTAGATTTTTTTACGGGTAATTCATAAACCAGATGTTGCCTAGTTTGACCACAACACATGGCTTAAAAAGGACAATTAAATGACACATAACCCCTCCACAAAAAACAATTGCTAAATTATTTAGGGTTTAGGGTTAAATGTCGAAATCAAATTCAAAATCGATGGATGAAAATTAAAACCTGAATAAGGAATGAAAATGGGGAGACGAACCATGGAGGGGAGCTCACCTCTATTTGGTCTTAACCAGGGATTAAAGTGATGGGTAGTGGAGTGGTGGGGATGAAAAGAGGGACTGACCGAGGGATTAAAATAATATATTTTAGGGACTTCAGAGCATTCAAATGAGTTCACATTAATAATGGGACTAACTTGATGGATAGGAGAAAATGTTAGAGACTATTTAATTTTTTTACAAAATTTAGGGATTAAATATGAGAGAGTCCCTTTGAAAATAATGGTTTGGTACGAGGTAAAATGGAAGGAAATGGTGCAAGGAAAGAAAGAAGTATGTATATAAAATAACATAAATATCCATAAGAAAAAATGAGATGTAATAAAGAGAATAAAAATAAAAAATAGAAAATAAAGATTTCATTAAAAGGAAAGATAAATTAAAAATATTTATTTTATTTATTAAAATTAAATTAAATAAAATGTGTGATTTATTATTTATATATGAATATTAAAATTAGAGAAGGGAAAACATTAATTCTAAAAATATATCCCAACTTTCGGTCCATTTCTCTCCAATTTGGGAGGATTAGAAACATGTGGGCCCCATTACTGAAATTTCCTTCTTTTTTCGTGTTTTCTTTTCAACCAAAGAAAAGAAAGTTTTTTGAAAGATGTGAATCAAGCCATTTTCTTTCCTTTCTCCCAGCTTCCTAGCCTTCCGAACTCACCCTAACAGTGTGCTTGAAACACGAGAAAGATCAAGGAAATATACTGCCAAGATGGAAAGCTCGCAAATCGAGACACGTTCCTTGATGTTGGAACATTGTCAGAGAGGAAAAAAAGTCTAACGCTTTGATTGGCAGCAGCGAAAAAGCGGAGAGAACCTGATGAAAGAGAATTTGCTAGAGAAAACGTGAAGAAATGTAAAATCAGAGGTGATTGGTATGCAACTATTTACACCCAAAATATTCCTAAGTATTAGCCGAATACAACAGCAGCCGAGGCAAGGAAGCTAGTCGAATAGGGGTCAGCCGAACCACAGTTTAGCCGAACCTGCAGCTAACAGAGCCGCAAGCAGGAAACTAAGAGCTAAACAAGGGCCTTGGACTTATTGGATTAATATAAAGGTATTGGACCTATTGGGCTAGCATGAAGTCATTTACTGGGTCGGGTTGTTGAATTGCTCCATGAGCCAAATACAGTGGAGATGGATTGAGTTAATTTAAATTCAAAATTAATTAAATTCAAGATTATCTCCAAGTTTTTAGGAGCAGAGCGAGGGAACAGAGGATAAGATCCATGTTGAAAAAGGCAATGGCTGAGGACGTGGCCATGAAGAGATAATTGTTGGAATCAAGTGGATTCAGAAACAATGACCCTTAATTATTTTGATGATAACAAATAATTAATAGAACAATCTATCCTCTGATATGTTTGTTAGTGTGCAGTAATCACTATTCATCAGAAGAAACAATCTCAGAAGACTTAGTGAAATTATGCATTTCACTCTCAGATTTATAAATCGAAGTCCGCATCGATCCTTCCAAATTATGCTAACGCCATCGCCTGCTTGCCTTGCTCGCTGGTCAACGCTCTATTGTTGGTCAACGCTCTGGTAGACAAAGCTCTGGTAAGACAAGCTCTGATTTGGTCAATGCTCTGTTGTTGGTCAACTCTATTGTTAGTCAACGGTCAGGAATTCCTTGCTCTGGCGAGACCACACTCTGTTTTTGGTTAACACTCTGTTATCGGTCAACACAAAAACAGACTATGGTTAGACTACATAGTGGAAGCTTTCGTCCAATTCTTCATAACTTTCTTATATGAAAGGCCAACAAATTCTACGCTGAAGAACTTGCCTTTGTTTCAAGCTCGCTTTGGTGAACAGTATATCTCAGTAACAAGTATAGTCTGTTAGACTAATGCTCTGATAGGAAATCAGACCAAGTATTCATTTAAGGCTACTTCATGTATTTAAGAGACCTCATTGATGAAGTATTTTAATGTACGAGGTATCAAAGGCCAAAGGGAATGTCAGCGGTTATAATCATCAGATAGCTCTCGAAGGGTCTAATATTCAAAAAGCTCACAAGAGACAAAAATTCTGATTTTGTCTGTTGTGTCAGTATGCTTTGAGCAGAGTGGAAACTGACATGACTTGCTAAAGCCACAAAAAGAGGATCTGAAGTTTTGACCTTTGTTGAAAAGAGCAGTTAGGTCACAATGGCACTATTCACAACCCTAGCTATATATATCTTACTTCACCCACTGAAGTAGGTGAACACTGTGAAACGAAGTAAGCAACCAAGAATCATTCCAAGTATCTGAGATCACATTGAAAAAGCACTTAATCGTTTTATTCTTTCAAGTTTGAAAGTCATTCATTGTGCTTAAGTTTTCATTGTATATCCTCTCTGTGAGAGTTATTTGTTATTGTTTCAAATCATTTTTAACACTGTATTTGGCCTAGTAGTGACTGTATTCCTTAGAGGCTTGACTGCACTAAGTCGTTCTAAGAAGTTGTGAGTATAATCAGGTTGATTATAGTGGAGAAATCCTTCAAGTGTGTGAAGGGACTAGACGCAGCTATCAGGTGATAGTGAACTAGTATAAATCACTGTGTCATTCTCTTCTCTATTCTCTTTACGTACTTATTGCATTATTTTATTAAGGAGTTGTTTTGAAAAGATTTTCATAAACACCCAAGTTTGCGAAAAGATTTCTAAAACCCAATTCAAACCCCTTTTTCTTGTATTTTTGCCACGTTCAATTGGTACCAGAGCTATGCCTTTTGATTGAGCACTTAATAGTGTAAGAGGAAAAGATCCTATTCTTTATTCATGGCGAGCAACGAAGCCGGTGGTCACATTAATCGTCCTCCTTTGTTCAAAAGAACAAACTTTGACTACTGGAAAGATAGTGTTAAATCTTTCTTCGAGTCTCAACAACTCGAACTTTGGGAAATGGTTCAAAAACAATACTCCGAACCAGTTGATTCCAAAGAAAATCCCATTATTAGGGATAAATGGACAGAAGAGCATAAGAAAGCTTATCAACTACATCAGAAAGTGAGATATTACCTTATCTGTGCTATTTCTGAGAAGGAATAGGTGAAATGCGGAAAGAATGATACTGCCAAGGAGATTTGGGAATCATTGGCTTTGGCCTATGAGGGTACTTCCTAAGTGCAAGAAACCAAGGCTAATATCTTGGTTAGATAATATGAACTCTTCAAAATGGAAGAGGGTGAAAGTATTGAAACTATGTTTGGAAGATTTCAAACACAAGTTCATGGTCTAAAGGTTCTTAAGAAAAGCTATACCATTGCTGATCACATAAAGAAAATCTTAAGAAGTCTGCCAAAGAAATGGAGACCTAAGGTCACGGCTATTCAAGAAGCCAAGGACTTGAATGCCTCATGACTTGAAGATCTTCTCGAAGTTCCTTGAGAGCTCATGAACTTGAGCTAGATGAAGAAGAACCTCCCAAGAAATCAAAGTCCATTGCTTTGAAATCTACAAACAAAGCATCTTCCTCCAAAGCTCTTCAAGTCGAACTTGAAATGCATAAAGCATCGCCTAATGAGAGTAGTGGAGACACAGACGAAGAAATTTCCTTAATATCAAGGAAAATTCAACGATGTGGAAAACAAAGGAAGGTTCAGAAGCAGCTCCACAAGAAGGACTCAAGGCGGAAAGGCGAGACTCAAGGAATAAGAAGGACTACAAGGACAAAAGCCAAGTTACTTACTACGAGTGCAAGAAGCCAGGACATTTCAAGTCTGAATGTCCACAACTCGAGAAACCAAGGAAATGTGGTTTCAAGGACAAGAAGAAGAAAGGTCCCATGGCAACATAGGATGATTCAGATTCATCATCATCTGATGATGATGAGGAACAAGCAAACATGGCTCTAATGGCTGCCATAGGGTCAGACAGTGAAGAAGAAGATGAAAAGGTAGATTCTAACCCATCTTCTGATATTGAAATAGCTTTTGATGAACTATTAGATGAGTCTTCTAAACTCAACACTAAGTATAAATCTTTGAAAAAGAAATTCTCAAAACTTTCAAAAGAATTTCAAATACTCAATGAGGAGAATGAGAAGCTCAAAGTCAAAACCACCGCTTGGTGAGTGACAAATCTAAGACTGAGGAAAAGGTTGAATGTAACTCTTCACAATATGAAGAAGGATTTCAAAGATTTCTTGTCAATGTGTTACACTAAGCAAACAAGCATCTATGATTTGGGGCGTAAGCCAAAATGGTAAAAAGCGCCTTGGTTACAAACCGTAGGAACCCACTTTTCAAAACACAAATTTAAAAACCAAAGATACTTACAATCATAGTGATCTGTATGCTTTGTACTTTCTGCAATAAGAAATGATACATTAGAAGTACTTGTTATGAATTGAAAACAAGAAGGACAAGTTTCCTTCTAGAACTAACAAGAAAGAACCCAAAAGATTTGGGTGCCTAAGGACAAAATTGTATATATCATAGATCCGCTTAGCAACAGAGTTACTACACCACCTCCGGTACTTGAACAAAGGTGCTCACGCCACATGATTGGAGAAAGGCGATGTTCCAAGAACTCCAACTTAAAGAAAGTGGAACAAAGGTTTCTGAGGAAACAAAAAGGTAAAATCATTGGAAGTGGAAAAGTTGGTGATAAATTCCTACCTTCAATTGATAATGTCTTATTGGTTAATGGCCCAAGCATAACCTACTAAGTGTAAGTCAATTATGCGATAGTGGTTATGATGTTGGCTTTAGTGATAATGCCTGTATAGTCAAGAGCAAGAAAGATGGCTATATTTTCTTTAAAGCAAAGAGAAAGAAAATATTTATAAAATAAAACTTTGTGAGTTGGCAAATCAAAATGTAAAATGCTTTTTGTCACTGATGAAGAGCAATGGACTTGGCATAAAAGATTGGGTCATGCCACTTGAGGTTAATCTCAAAGCTTAACAAGAAAGAACTTGTTAGAGGCTTACCAAATCTTAGGTATCAATCTAATGCTCTTTGTGAAGCATGCCAAAAGGGAAACAAACAAAATCTTCTTTGAATCCAAAAATATTGTTTTCACCTCAAGGCCACTTGAACTTTTACATTTAGATTTATTTGGACCAACTAGAATCGCATCTTTGTCTGAAAGAAATATGATCTCGTGAATTGTTGATGACTATACTAGACGGACATGGGTAAAATTCCTAGCTCACAAGGATGAGTCATTTACAATGTTCTCTATTTTCTGAAACAAGTTCAAAATGAAAAAGGTTTTGTGTAACAATAATTAGAAGTGATCATGGTGGAGAATTTGAAAATGAATCCTTTCAAAACTTCGTGAAGAGCATGGCATCTCTCACAATTTTTCATCCCCTAGAACACCACAATAAAATGGTGTTGTAGAAAGGAAAATAGATCCCTTCAAGAAATGGCCGTAACCATGATTCACTAAACTAATATTGCAAAACACTTTTGGGGCGTATAAAGAACATCAGATGTTATATTCAAAATAGAATCTATATTTGACCTATCTTGAATAAGACTCCTTATGAATTGTGGAAAGGAAGAAAATCCAACATTTCATATTTTCACCGGTGTGACTGCTTTATTTTCAATACAAAGGACAGCCTTGGAAAATTTGATTCGAATCACATAAAGCTATCTTTTTGGGATATTCTGAACGTTCAAAAGCTTACAGAGAATACAAAAAAGAAACATTAATTGTTGATGAATTTATGCATGTGAAATTTGATGACAAGAAGCCTGACAATGAAACGTCAGAGCTAGATGAAGTCTTTGCATATTTACAGATAAGCAAAGAAACAAACAATGATGTCACAGGTGCTGACTCTAATTCTGTGTCTGGTGATAAGACACAAGAAGAGACGATAACAGACTGGAAGTTCAAACCTCATCACCCAGAGGACCAACTTATTGGTGAACTAAGTGATAGAGTTAAAATAAGATCATCTTTCATGGAACACTCAGACTTTGCATTACTGTCAGAAATAGAGCCCAAAACAATTGATGAACCACTAACAGACGATGGTTGGATACTTGCTATGCAAGAAGAGCTAAATCAATTTCAGAGAAATGATGTTTGGAAGTTTGTACCTCCTCCAAAGGATAAGCAAGCCATTGGAACCAAGTGGGTTTCCAGAAACAAACTTGATGAAGATGTCAAAGTGGTAAGAAACAAGGCTAGACTTGTTGCTCAAGGGTATTCACAAGAGGAAGGAATAGATTATACTGAAACCTTTGCTCCTGTAGCTAGACTTGAAGCAATTAGAATATTATTATCATATGCTACACATCATGGCATTACTTTATATCAAATGGATGTAAAGAGTGCATTTTTAAACGGATTTATAAGTGAGAAGGTGTGTGTGAAACAACCACCTGGATTTGAAGATATTGCTTATCCAGAGCATGTCTTCAAACTTAAAAAAGCTCTCTATGGTCTTAAGCAAGCCCCAAGAGCTTGGTAAGACAGATTGAGTTCATTTTTAATGTCAAATAGTTTTGAAAGAGGACAGGTGGACACTACACTATTTAAAAAATCATCTAAAAAGCATTTTATTATAGTGCAAATATATGTTGATGATATTATCTTTGGTGCTACTAATGAATCTCTTTGTAAGGAATTCTCTAAGCTTATGCAGAATGAGTTTGAAATGAGTATGATGGGAGAATTAAAATTCTTCCTTGGTATTCAAATCAAGCAATGCCAAGATGAAATCTATATCCATCAGACTAAATATGTGAAAGAACTCTTAAAGAAGTTCAAGCTTGAGGAAACCAAACCTATGAGCACACGAATGCATCCAACATGTGCTCTCGGCAAAGATGAATCTAGCAAAAAGGTAGACCAAAAGGTATATAGAGGTATGATTGGTTCACTCTTTTATCTTACTACCTCAAGGCCTGATATTATGTTTAGTGTGTCCCTTTGTGCAAGATTCCAATCTGATCCTAGAGAATCTCACTTAACTGCTGTTAAGAGAATCTTTAGATATCTCAAAGGAACTACTAACCTTGCTTTGCTTTATAAGAATTCATAAAATTACAAGTTAGTAGGTTTCTGTGATGCTGACTTTGTTGGAGATAGAATTGAAAGAAAGAGCACAAGTGGTGGCTGCCAATTTTGTGGAGCAAACCTTATCTCTTGGTCCAGCAAAAGACAAAGCACAATTGTATTATCAACAAAGCAGGTCGAGTATATATCTCGCAGCAAGAGCTCACAACTACTATGGATGAAGTATCAACTTGAGGACTATCGACAAAGAGAGTAACATTCCTATATACCGGTGATAATACTTCGCAATATGTTTGACAAAAATCCTATTTTGCATTCTTGTGCTAAACATATTGAAATTAAACATCACTTCATCGTAGACTATGTTTAGAAAGTGGATACTTGAAATTAAATTTATTGATACTGATCATCAATGGACAAATATCTTTACAAAACCCCTTGCTGAAGATAGATTCAACTTTATAAGAAAGAACTTGAATTTTCATCTTAGAAAGGAATAAGTGTCTAATTTGAATATATTTGCCTATGATTTTGTGCCTCTAAAATGTCTCAAGGTCTGTTTTCATATGTGCCTCTGTCATCAAGATCCAAATTTAATATATCGTCAAAATCTTTTACATTGCGATCATGACATCTAATAGTCAAATCCCTCGTGAAATGAGTGAGTTGCAGTAGTAGGGAGTCATTGTGCCACATTCCCTGCATGACCATTTGACTAGCTGCTATGGCAAAAAGAGTGACCCGAAGCCACCTCTTTTCCGATAAGATTCAACTATTGCTTGAAGCAATTCAGATCCACACGTGAAAGCACTTGCTTTGCTTGAGGCTCATTTTTCAAGGCTTGTTCTTAGTATCAACCTTGCAAGGGACCAAAGAGAGATACTGACTTCTGCTGATAAATTGCTTCAAACAATAGTTGAATTCTTATCGGAAAAGAGGTGGCTTCGGGTCACTCTTTTTGCCATAGCAGCTAGTCAAATGGTCAGGGAATGTGGCACAATGACTCCCTACTACTGCAACTTCCTCATTTCACGAGGGATTTAGCTATTAGATGTCATGATCGCAATGTGAAAGATTTTGACGATATATTAAATTTGGATCTTGATGAGAAGCGTGAAATGCTAAACATGTCTGATTCAGTATTATGGGATATTACTGAATATATTAGGCATTATCCTAATCCTGAAGTGAAGTATGAGGTCCGAAGGAGCAGCTTATTTCCGAGAAAAATTGAAATAGAGGTTGTTATTGAGCTGACTGAGGAGGTTATAGACAAGATGAGAACGATATTAATTAAGTTACGAATCTCCTCCTCTTCATGGGCTAGTCGCCTAATTGCAAGCCCATCATACTCACACGAGGAGGATAAAACCTCCAAAATATCCTCCAAACTAGATAGACGATTTAAAGATGTTGAAAATCTGCCAACTGTTTTGTATGAGATGTAATAATCTGATGCTATCCTTCCAAGATTGGAAGAAGAAATGCCATCCCACTCAAAAGCAACACACCCATTGGCTTCTAAATCATCTAATGTATCTTCGACCAGCTTAGATACATGAATCGATACACCTGTGTGACATTCAGTATTATGGGATATTATTGAATATATTAGGCGTTATCCTAATCCTGAAGTGAAGTATGAGGAAGGAGCAGCTTATTTTCGAGAAGAATTAAAATAGAGGTTGTTATTGAGCTGACTGAGGAGGTTATAGACAAAATGGGAACGATGTGGCTTTTAGTGGGGGACACTGAGGACCATTTACTTGCGATCAAATCTGTACAAGCTCGGACAATTGCAAAAGAAGTCCGTGTCATCCTGAAATTTATGGTTCAAATTTCAAACGAAATTGTATGATCTTTATTTTTTTGAATTCATACAGAGTCAGGTGATAGCTTTCGCTTTCAATCACTGTAAATTGGTGATTAAGGTATAAGTTCTGCTTCATTAAGTTTGACTTTTTATTTTTATGTGATCCTATTGTTCATTGCTACTGGATTGCGTTGTCTTGAAGACTGTAGAGTGTTGAATTATCCTTTTGTTGTTGCCATTTTTTTACTTATTTTTTGTCTTGTTTTTAGAAACATATTTCCCTGTTTTTCAGTTGCATATTGCTTAATTTTTAATACAAGTTTTTAAAAAAAAATTTACATTTACTTTCAACATTTCCTTCTAAGGAATAAATTGTTTAGGTGATCTATATTGTCTTTAGCTTTTGACATGAAAAGTGGGTGATTCTTAGCAGGAAGCGAACCAGGTCATAGGGTGAGGGAGCAAGAGGGCGTGGAAACTATGGAAGTAGCTTAAGCTTATTCTGCATGTCTTTTTTTTTTTTGTTTCAATTTCAATTATACCATGGTTATTGTTGATGGTGTAATCTGGATTTATGTTTGGCCTTTTGTGTTGATAGTATTTATGTCACATGCTTATTTACATGTTAGTTAAGTAGTTAGCGCTTATCAAAGCCGCCGTTAGTTAGTGATTTTGTAATGAGTGCTAAACACGCTTAAGTCACTATTTTGATACTCAACTTCTGATGTTACAAGTACTTTATTTTACACAAAATTATAAAACCTTTTGGTAAGTTAACAAAACAAATAACTATGGGAGGTGGTGTAAGTTTTGGGCGGTCGCTATGTCAATGATCGGCGTAAATTTCCATTAATTGAAGTTCGCGGCTTGTGTAGAATTTGTCTTCCCAAGCGCATAATGAGTTTCTTGATACGGAGGCAGTATTCATCAGTAAAGAGAAGTCGGTGAACCAAAGAGGGCTAGGTGGATAGATGTTGGAAATGTGGCAACAGAGGAATTGAGAATATGGCACATCATCAGGTCTATTCTCGGTTGGTTTTATTTGTTTTTGCGCATCAGATCGCATATTACAACCATGTGTTGGGTATCTAAGTGTGAGATAATCCAATATCGCGTAATAACCAAAAAAATAAAGAATATATAAGATGCTAGATTCATAAACCTATCACCTTAAGGTTTTGGGATCAAATGTGGTTAAAGTCTCTTGCTACATTCAAAAAATATAAATATAAACATAAAAATAAAAACCCAACACCATGTGATATCTTGTAAATGGAGCATGGGAGAGATTAAAGGACACATGGCTTCTGCAGAAAATTATCTGGTATATTTTCACAAAAAAATTAAGAAAATTATCTTGTATTTGGTCATTTGAGAATAATATGTCGTAGCCATAACACCTCCTTATGCCATTTATAATACTACCCACCTTGACAACCATTATAATTTTGCTAGACACTGAACCACTGCCTGGAGTCAAGGACGTGTTGTAATAGGGAAAAGAAATTGCTTCAATATAGCACCAGCCTACATATCAGGAATTATTATCACACGTGTGTAAATTAGTTTTAGTGATTAACTGTAATGAGCTGTAGTTACAGCTGTCATTAAGAAGGTAGAAGTTAGTTTCATATTCTGTTAGTTGGTTGCTGTTATATAAGGTCTCGATGTGTAATTGTAAACTCACCGAGTGTTAATGCAAATCACAGAGCACACTTCTTTGGTTCAATTCCTTCCATTTCTCATCATGTGTTCATCACTCTAATATGGTATCAGAAGATTTTTAGGGTTTTCACCTTCCGTTTTGTTGATCTCTGTATCACAATTCTTTCCTGATTCGTGTTGCTCTGAATCATGGAATTTCAAGATCACGGTTCAAATCTGCTCTATCTTCACCCTTCTGATAATCCAGATATTTACCTGGTTTCTCATATTCTTGCCGATGAACAAGATAACTATGCTTCAAGGCCGCTCGATGCTCATAGCTCTTGGTGCGAAGAACAAAATTGGATTCATTGATGACTCGATTCCACCTCCAAAGAAGATGATCCTAATTACTCTCAAGTAGTTCGTAAACAACAATATTGTATGCCTTGGATCTTGAATTCGGTTTCCAAAGATCTCACCGTAAGCATTGTGTATTCTCGTGAATCACACAAATCGGCATGATTTACAGGAGCGATTCATGCAAAACAATGGACCACGCATGTTCTAATTGCGTAAAGATTTCATCACCTACACTCAAGGTGATCTTTCTGTTGGTAGCTACAGTTAGAAATGTAATGAAAGGTGAAGAATGATATTTTTGATCCTGTGATAACAGTGTACATATATAGCAGAAGCTAGCACTACACAATCCTACAATTTAGGCTAGCCTTGCGATACTACAAGCTAATAAGGAAACAGATAATACTGACAGCCATTGATTTACAATTACACTTAATTACAATGATTGACTTAGTCTAGGCAATCATTGGATCAACACATTAAGGGATCTTGTCTCTAATTCCCCCCTTCAAACTGATGGGTGAGAGAATCACCCCAAGTTTGTCTCTGAGTTGGTTGAATCGTGTGTGAGTTAAAGCTTTAGTGAGGCAATTAGCAATTTGATCAGCTGATGGAACATAGGCCACAACAATCTCATTTTGCAGCACTTGGTCTCCGATGTAGTGCACATCAATCTCAATGTGTTTGGATCGAGCATGCATAACTGGATTTGAAGCTAAGGCCTTGGCACTCAAGTTATCACACCACAGTGTTGGTTTTCTTGGCAGAGGGAGTTTCAGCTCATCAAGGAGTGAACGGGTCCATGCTATTTCAGCAGCTAAGTCGGTCAGGGCTCTATATTCTCGACTGCATCGATCTTGAGACTACCTTTGTTTCCTCGAGGACCAAGAAACCAAGAGTTTCACCAAGGAAAACACATCGACCGCCATGGATTTTCTATTGTCCACACTTGTGACCCAACTGCATCCGAGAAACCCGTTAAGTCCAAGTCAAAGGATGGTTTAATGTGTAGGCAGTGTTGGATGGTACCTCAAGATATCTCAATATTCTTTGATGCCTTGCCTGATCTATAGTGGGAGAGCTCATGAATTGGCTGAGCTTATTGACTGAGAAGGCTATGTCAGGCCTTGTGTTTGTTAAGTACTGCAAAGCTCCTATAGCTTGTTTGAACACGGGTGGATCTTGTAACTTCTCCCCTTCAGCTGTAAATTGCTTGCCCGTTACCATAGGTGTTAGACAAGAAGAGGCATTGTCCATTTTGAACTTTCTCGCATGTCTCCTATGTATTTCGATTGCTTCAAGTACATGCCGATGCATCTCTTTGAACTTCTATGCCTAGGAAGTAGTGCAAAGGGACCAACATCCTTAAGGGAAAACACAACATTGAGTTGTTTGATGAAGGACTCTAAGAATTTGGTGTTGTTCCTCGTGACAATTATATCATCCACATATATAAGTAGAAAAGTAATGTGATCTGCACTCTTAGAGTGAAGAGTGAGGAATCACTTTTGTGTTCTTGAAACCCCAAATGAGTAAGGCATTTTGAGGTCACAAACCAGGCTCTGGGCCTGCTTTCAATCCATAGATTGCCTTAGATAACTTGCGTACATGTTCAGGTTTAGTTGAGTCTACAAATCCCTCTGGTTGATGCATAAACACAGTTTCTTTGAGGTAGCCATTGAGGAATGCATTATTTATGTCCAGCTGTTTGACCTCCCAATTGAGGTGCACTGCAAATTGAGAGTATGATTCGAACTGTACTGGTCTTGACAACTGGGCTGAAGGTCTCTTCATAATCCAATCCAGCTGTTTGTTGAAATCCTTTTGCAACTAATCTTGCCTTTCTCCTTTCAATTGTCCCATCTGCTTTGTACTTGGTCTTGAAGACCCATTTAGAATCAATGATGTTTTCTTGGCCTTGATAAGGTACCAAAAACCAGGTCTGATTTGACATGAGTGCCTGATACTCATTATCCATAGCTTCTTTTCACTGTGGTCTTGTGAGTGCTTCTGTGACATTCTCTGGTTCCTTCTCATCTGTGCAAGTTTCGGCTAACCCAACATATGGCTGCTTTGGCTTGTGAATTCCAGCCTTGCTCCTGGTCCAATGAGTGTTGATGGCTGTGCTTGATTCAGTAAGATCTTGGTGAGCTTCAAGAATCGCTTCGTGAGATCGCGGTCATCGGGAATTGGACTGTTCCTTGGTGAATCATTTGCAGTATGATCTCTGCTAAGATGAACTGCAGCAGTCTCAGTTGGACTGGCTGGTTCTTGTTCGACATCAACATTGTTGTCAGCTGGAAGTGTTGCTTCTTCAGTATTTGAATTTTCTGCAGTAGGCAAAGAAAAAGAGATAGATGGACTGTCAGTTAGTGTTTTCAAGGGACTTCTTGTATTAAGAAAGCCATCATGGAATGGAAAATGCTCTTCATTGAAGACAACATGTCTTGAAGTGAAGACTCTTCCATGAGAATTAATGCATTTGTAACCTTTGTGGGAGTTACTATAGCCCAAGAACACACATCTGGTTGTGTGGAATTGCAACAGGCTGATTATAGGGCTTGAGACAGGGATAGCAAGCACATCCAAAGGGTTTTAGGGAGTTGTAGTCAGGTTCCTTTCCAAAGAGCAGTGAGTAAGGGCTTTCATTTTGAGTGACTAGGGAGGGCAGTCTGTTTATGAGATAAACTACAGAGGAGAAGGCTTCCCACCAATAATTTAAAGGCATTTTGGCTTGTGCTAGTAATGTCAGCCCGAATTCAGCAATATGTCTGTGTTTTCGCTCAGCCCTACCATTTTGTTGTGATGTATAAGGACATGACATTCTGAATTGTATCCCTGCTTCTATTGTATGATTTTGCACAGCCTTATATTCACCACCACCATCACATTGGATTGTCTTAATTCTCTTGTTAAACAGATTTTCTGCCATGTTTTTAAACTGAATGAAGGCTTGTGCAGTATCAGATTTCTGTTTCAGAGGATAAATCCAGGTAAATCTACTAAAGTCATCAAGGAAGTGAACATAATATTTGAAAACAGAAGAAGATGTTACTGGTGCAGGCCCCCAGACATCAGTATGAACTAATTCAAGAATTTCCTTAGCATGGGAGGAAGAGGTTTTAAAAGGTAAAAGGTGCATTTTGCCATATTGGCAAGCCTCACAAAAGTTAAAATGATCACTAGGTGATAGTTTGACATTACAACTTTTCAAGACTCTATCTAGGACTTTATTATTTGGATGACCAAGCCTTCTATGCCAGCTCTCCTTGACAGATACATAGGCACACGGGTCCCTTTCAGTCCTTGGGAGCTGATACAAGCCATCTTTAAGTGTCCCTCTTAGAATTGCCTTCCCTGTCAACTTGTCCTTCACAAAGCAACAATTTGCATCAAACACAACCAGAATGTTATTGTCAGCAGTTAATTTTGACACACTTAATAGATTTTTGGTAATGTTGGGCACATATAAGACATCATGTAAGTTGAGTGAGTCTAGTTTTGAGGAACCTGTGGCAACAATCTTCAATTTTTCACCACTTCCAACTATTAAAGAGTTCTTACCATGATGTTCTGCCATATCCTCGAATCTATCAGTTTGGTGTGTCACATGATTGCTTGCACCACTATCAAAGTACCAATCATAATCTTGAGGAGAGCTTTGTGAGGCTAGGAAGGCATTGTGTTCTCCTTGTCTGTCACTGCCTGCTGAATAATTTGAGTTCGAGTAAGATTTATCAAACATGTAGTAGCAATTTACTACTGTGTGCCCAACCTTGTTGCAAACTTGACATGTTGGCTTAGACATTCTTCCTCTTCCTCTGCCTCTTCTCCAACTTCTGAAGTTACCATGTAACCATCTGATGTCCAGGACTTTGGCATTATAGATAATTTAAGGTTTTTTGCTGAGGAACATGATCATAGAGGACCTACTTATTATCTGTTTGTTTCTGGCTTCAGTTTGGTTAATTAAGGCTGCAAACAACCATTTGTGGTTTTCGTTAGAAGTTGAGACATACAAACTTTAGTATAAGGGAATTTGCATGTTCTCCGGAGTGATTGGTTTTATAAAAGAATAAACTTACCGCAATTTCGTTTAGTTTAGTCCCTACTTGTGGTTGAATTTTTACTTGTGGTTTCAGGCTCTCCCTTGCTCTGATTTAGTGAAAATCTTACAAAATGGTATAGTATTAAGTAGCAAAAGATATATCGTTTTTCCTGATTTGCTTTCTTCTTATGATTCGCTTTTTTTCTTCACTCCCCTGGTGTGCATAGATGCTGGGAATGATTGATTAAATGGCTAAACTTAAGCCTTGCTTCCATGTTTTTGCCTTCAAAAAGTCTAATGCATCCGCTGATAGTATATATTGTTATGCTCACTCTTAGACGCATTTAATAATTGAATGATTCTTTTACTTTTAGGGTGTGATTGATGTCACGGTGGACATGTGCTCATGGTGCTTGTGACAGTGCGGTTGTGGTAGAGTACACAGTGAAAGCATCAATTCTTGGAGTGCAATGAGACAAATTTTAGGTCCCAGGGGTGAATTGAGAATGCAAACAATTATTCTTTGAGTGCTATAGTGGAATAAAGTGTGCAACAGTCAAATTGATGAAACCATATTTTTAAGTTTTTGGAATTTATGATAAAATTGATCTAAGAAAACTAGTGTTATATGCTTACTTTGTAGTGCTACAGTAATCCAATATACAGAGTTTTTCATCTTTGTTTTGAGACTTTATAATCCAAGTGTTTTAATGACATAGATTAAATATTGAATGTAATTATAAGTGTTATAATTGCAAAGTTAAATTGTTTGTAATATTTAACAATGCCTATAAAAAAGAGCCACTGTTGGTTTAGTTTTAAGATTCATTGTCTATTGTATCTAATATGTCCAGTTAGAAAAGTGTTGACTAAAGCACATGTAACATGTAAGTAATTGTAGCCTAAAAGTATAGGCAACATTTAACTAAATGTTGTTTAAGTGTTATAAATATCGCCTATACCATCTACCACAACTAACAACACTTATACAACCGTGGATTAAATGTCTAAGCAACATTTATTTAGCCGTGGCCTAAAAGCAGCCCAGAAAACCGTGGCTTAAACGTGCTCCGCCAAACCGCGGCCTATTACCATTGCTCTGGCAGTAGTTTTCAATTTTCATAGCCAAAGGTGAAAAAACCGTTGCTTATTTCAATAGGCAACGGCCGCATACTCCACGCCTATAAAACCGTGGCCAAACCGTGGCCTAAAGTTCTGACAATGGTTGTTTTGCTTCCAACCACTGTTTTTTGTTGTTGCCTAAACTAATTTTTGTTGTAGTGATGTAAGGACCACTTTTCTCTATGAATAGCTTCTGGGAACCTAATAGAAAAAAGGAAAAATAAAGCCAGTATGATGTTTGGGAACCTATTTGATTGCATGTTGTTTTACTATTTTCCATAGGAAACAAGTACTATTGTTAATTATATTAATCCTACTAATTCCAAGTTAGAGTTAGAAGTTAACATTGTTAGTTAACTGTTAGAGTATTTAAATTAGTTAGCTGTTAACACACGGTTAGTTAGATGTTAACACACTGTTAGTTAACTGTATAAATACTCTGACAGTTAACTGTAGCGTGCTTTTGCGTGATTACTATGGCCCCAGAGCTGCGATTCATAGCTGAATTATATGTGTAGAGTTCAACTGAAAATTTGATGAGAATATTGATTACATTGGATGAAAATTTGCGGTGAAAAGAGTAGGTAGCTCTTGAATTTCAAAACTGCAATCCATCGATGTTGAAGATTGATGTAATTAAATTTGATGTCAAGTTGATTCTTTATTCTAGCCACGGGTGATTGTTTTGAAGGTTGTCATGTTGTATCATTTGTCAAATAAAAATACTTTTGAGTTGAAAAGATTTTTGAAAATACTATAAAACAAATCTATTATGGGAATGTAAAAAAGCTGTCATATGTAATGAAATCGAAAAATGAAAAAGGTGTTCATTTACATTTATTTATGTGTATAATTCAAGTTGGCTTATGTGTATAATTCATATAGTCAAATTGTGGGGTGTGTGTATTATGTTGTTATAAACTTTTATTTCTGATGTTTAATTTATATTATTTGATAAACTTTTAAACAATGTATTTCAAATGGATTCCTACAAACAAATCGTCATTTTTTGAAACCTTCAAAAGTATTTACACATTGTGCATGAACGTGTGTTTGTACAAAAATATAACAAAAGAAGTAAATGAACAACACTATATAGGGATAACATGAAAAAAGTTTTTCAAAATATATATTTAAAGTTTGACAAATTATTAAAATCTAATATATATTTAAATAAGATTATAAGATTATTTCAAGGTTCTTCTTATCTATAATAATTCATTGAATATTTAAATTAATGTTCAATTTATTTTTATGCTCCATTACTATTATTTTTTATTTAATTTTTATAATTTTTTAATTTATAAACATTTTATATACAACCTATAAAAGTTGACATCCCGTGCATCGCACGAGTCAAAACACTAGTTCGTAATAAAGTTAAGTATATTTAAGACATCGAATGTCGAACCTACACATAATGCGCGAGTACTAACATAATAAAGATCCTATGTTATTTAGACTAACGAAGGTAGTGATTACGAGGACTAAAACGATTAAATAGGAAATAATTAATAGAAATAAAGCAATTTCGCAAGAACAGAATAGGATCAAGTACGAAAAGCTTAGGCGAATGGGGTTCACTAATACTTAGTCCTTGAATTTACCAATTAACTATTACGAGCTATAACCCCTATTCGAATGCTAATTTCCCACTCTATTATTATTAATATCCAATGGTCATACAATATTAATAGTCTTCTTCCTAACTATTACCTTCAATGATCACGCAAGACAATTAGTAAAAAGAACATTAAGCAACAGCGAGATTGTTAATCCAATAACTGATTAGAAACAAACAATTATCCTTGACCTGGCATAATTAGTGAGTTTAATTATTCCTAGAGTTCCATTAACTAACCATGACATGATCGCCTCCAATTAATTAACTTACTAAGGATTGACCAGACCCTATGAGATTAAGCACACTAAGAACAATACATTCAATAGGAAAATAGGAAACTCAGAATAGCTATTCAATAAGTATCAAAGACATAGTAAAAGATCCCCCATCACCCCTAATGATGGATTTAGCTACTCATAGTATTTTGCAATAGCATAAAATAACAAGAATCCATATACGAATATATAAAAAGCATAAATGAAACCTGGACACCCTTTTGATATGTTGATGGTCCTCTACATTGTTCTTCACTATTCTCCCGAGCTCTAACGGTAAAATAGGATTTTAGACAAGAGCTCCAGAGTCCAAGGGTCAAAAGTCCGGAAAAGAGGGCTAGAATGCCTTTTTATAGTCTCTCCTGCATACTAGGTCAAACTAGCTTCAAATTTGTGCGATCTGGGACTAGGTATCGTCGTACTGACTATATACACGGTTGTATAGCACTTTAAATTCGACGTTGGCCGTACTTTTGCACTGAGTGCAATCTGACAGCTTTGGGCACTGCCAGATCATTGCTGGTACTACTGCATCGATCTTTAGACGCCAGTCAGATCGCCATAAGGTACGCCTCATCGCTATATGTGGATAGGTACAGCCGTATGGACTGTATGTAAGGCCGCATTGACTATCCAAAATCACAAAAACATTCAATTCTTGCTAGTTTTAGCTCCGTGTACGCCTTTTTCACTCCAAGTGTTGTCTTTGTATTAATTCTGCAAAATGAGACATAAATGAGTACTTTTATACTTTAAATAGCACAAATGATACGATTAATTATTCAAAACATCCCATAAAAGTAGACAAAATCGGGGTTTATCAGTAATCAACCAAGAAATCAATCAAACATATCAAACAAGCAATCATCAAGCAATGAAACATAATTATCTTGAACGTGAACACAAGAGGGGGGTTAAATTGTGTTGAAAACTTTTCGCAAACTTTAAGTTAAAAACATTTTTGAACACTTGATTTTAAACCTGTTAGTTATAGGATGCTGGAGTATGATCAGACGCTGGAAATACAGTTTATGAAAACTTGTTTTTCTTTGCAAGATAAGAATAAATATAAATCAGTAAAGCAAGAGACACAACGATTTATACTAGTTCACCACCAATCTGGTAGCTACGTCTAGTCCCTTCGTTCCTGAAGGATTTTCTACCATAATCAACTGATTATAAATTTCCTTAAGAGTATTCTACTGTCACAAACTTGACAATACTCTTAACTTCTCAAAACGACTCAGTACGTTCGAGCCTTTGAGGAATCAAGCCTTAACTAGGCAATACAATTTTCACAAAGTATTTTTGAATACAATCAAATAACTCTCACAGAGAGGATGAAAAGATTAAGCTAAAAAACAAATAGCTTTCTAAAAGAAAGAATATCAGACGATGAGGTTCAGTTCTTGGTGTCCAGAAACTTGGCACGAAACTTGATTGCTCACTTGAGTAATAGCTCTTTCAGAATATAGTTTCTAGCAGTTTTTGGCAACGTTCTTCAATGACTACTTTGGGGTATTTATAGGAGTCCTTGAGGGTATTACCGTTGTAGTAAATTTCAGCTCCATATCATTGAGTGAGGTAATTTGAAATGCTATCATTTTCTTCCTTTTCAGAGAATATCAGAATAGTACACATTACCATTTTTGTACTATCTGCTTTTCACAATTGCCTTGTACGAATTTTGTCTTATACTAAAGGTGTCACCTTTGATACCTCGTACATCAAAATGAGTGTACAAAATCAAATTCGAATTCCGTTCCAAAATAGCTGAGGTAGAAGAGCACAAACGTGACCATCACGTGATTCATTAATAGACCAGATGCTCGCTCAGAATAATGGACGGACGCTAGCAGCAATTGAATAATTCACGTGTTAAAAGATAACACTACCGGACTCTTGCTTTAGATAAGACGCTGGAGTGAACCGGATGCAGACACACATGGAATGTATTCAAACTCTTGTGATTTTCTTCTTCTTGCTTGAGTGAGTTATAAAACATGAGTGATTTTAATACCTGCACACTCCAAGACTTATCAGAAGATAAACTGTTCACTTGCAACTGCTTTGTTATCATCAAAATCAATGAGGGTCTAAGCTTCTCAATTGTTTAGGTTCCAACAATCTCCCCCTTTTTGATGATGACAAATATCCAAGGTTGATGAACAACTTAATTTCAAAAAAAAATTTCAAGGGTCTCCCCCTGAGTTCAACAACTCAGATAAAATTAAATATTTCAGGTATCAGAGCGATTTATAATAATCAGAGCGTTTGTGTGATCGCAAAATGCATACAAGTATCAGAGCGTATATTCAATTAAGCGTTGAGATCGGATGTTGAGATCATTGTACCAATAATGAATATACTTAAGCAATTATTGAGGATCAGATGCTGAAATTCATTGCACCAATTATAATAAAAATGTGCCAACAGATATTAATGAGTATCAAAACACCAGACAATGAATATCAATGAGTATTAGAGCAACACATCTTAATGAGAATCAGAGCAATTCAAAGATATGCTATGTATGATTTATGCATGAAATGTGTAATACTTCAACATGTTCATCATACTTTCAACGTGTTTATCAGACCTTGCTTTTACTCCCCCTTTTGTCATCGGACAAAAAGAGTGTAAACGCATCATAGTCAAAATAGTAAGTAATAATACTAGAAAAATTTGAATTGTACCAAAAATTAGAATAAGTAAAGGTTAGATCATTCAAAATATGAACCATGAGCAAAAGAGGGAATTGTACCAAGTTAACAATAATACAAAATATTTAAAAAATGTTTGTATGGGTTTCGTGGAGAGGAAGGAGTTGATCAAGCTGCCCAAGAGGAGATTCACAATGCTTTTTAACTGATGCACTTTCTGATTTGTAGCCATGATGGCTCCAAATTCAGCTCTTGGCAAGACGACAACGTCATCATTTGCAACAGGAGGAGTAGAAGAAGGTTCAACTTCTGGATCAGGTTCAGCAATAACAACCCTTTGCGACTCCAGCTTCTGATGCTCTGCTAATACTACCTATGACAAACTCAATTTCCTTTCCTTTCTTTCCTGAGCCCTCTGTAAGAAATCATCATTTGGTAAGCTCTATTTGATAATTTTTCCCAGCTTCTGTTTCACAAGATCCATAGCCCATTCCCATCTATGCACAATCTCTTCAGGGTAGAGCATACTCATAAAGATAGTTTCCCTATGCTTAAACAAATCTTCTACATCTGCATCAAATTTTGCAAATGCAGCTTCTCCAAAATTGCATCTTATCAAAGCTCCCATATCATCAAGAATAAAGTTGATGCCTTCATTTTCAGCCGGATACAACCTATACAGATTCTCCCTATCATCTTCTTCAATATTAAGAGGCTTAAGACGAGGTAGAATGGCTTTGGCTTTCCAAGACATAATCATTTGACTCAAATGTAATCCAATGTCAAAATGTTTACAAATGACAGCCCATTGATCTTCCAGTTTCATAACACTTAGAGGCCTAATGACAGAACACATAAACATGTCATCAAAATGAACAAAAGCGAGGTTTGTGTCTGTTAGCTTGCTAATAGAGCCAACAGTAGGGATGGTTGCCTTTTCTATATTACAGCAGCTAGAAGAACCAGTTCTCCAAGCATCTCTCTTGAGAAGGTTCAGATACACACGCCGAGCATAGTCTTCAGATAGCTTATTAACTGGAAACTCACAGAATGCTTTGACATCATATTTCCTAGGAGCTTCTTCATACTCCTTGAGACCATTAGATTTTGGAAGTTTACCAGGAGCTGGTTCCTTCCTTTTATCAGGGATAGACCAGGGTAGCCACCTTTGCCTATCAGGCACAATCTTTACAGATGCTGAAGAGGGGTCTCTGTATTGACGAATTAGCTCAAGCTTTTTCATCTCCAGGCAGTGAGCCATGAATGCCATTTCTTTATCTGTAATCCATTTTCCGCATTCCTCCAGAGTGAGAGGTTCATGTTGTGGAAGAACATGAGGAAGTTCAACAGAGAAAGGAATAATTCTTCTGTTTGAAAGAGGTCTTAACCTTCCACTAAATGACATTTCCACTTTCTTACCATCTTTAGAGACAGTGAGGCGTGAACGAGGGACAATCTCCAGCCTTGTAATCCCAGAGGTGAATGTTTTCAAGTGCCACAGAGAAGGGCGATCATAGATAGAATGATACACTTCTTCTCTTACAAACCGTGGTTTGTTTATAGGGGACACATATTTCTTGGCTTGTAGGTTTAAAAGTGAGAGAGAGTGGGAGAGGGGAAGTCACCTTGACTTTGTATGTTTTGGGTTGGTTTGGAGGGATTTTGATGAGTAGTTTGAAAGGGTAAGAGTGGAGTGATGAAATGTATGTAGTGAGGGATGTGTTTGAAGAGGGTTGTGGTGAGGGAATGTAAGTGTTCTGGATTTTGTGGTTTATTAGGAGGTTTGTGGTTCGGATGATGGAGGTTGTTGAGTGATAAGGGCAGTGGTTTGAGATTTGGTTTTTGTGGTTTTCTTGGCTAGTGTTTTGGAGGGTGATGGTTATGTGGAGTGTGTTTGTGGTGATGAAACAGAGAATGGTGGTGCAGGAATAGTGTCATCAGAACCAAAGGTAGTAATGGAATCATCAATGATAAAATCCAGTACCTTTAGGTTAAGCTCAGAGTGCCTAACTAATCTCTTTCTTTTTTCTTGTGGGGCAGCAGGAGGAGGAGGAGGTGGAGGAACTTGCTTCCTGGGGCCAGATGCTGAAACAGGTTTTTCAGCTTCTGCCTTTCTCTTCTTCTCCAATATTTTTCTGATGGGGACCCAGTCCTCATCATCTTCTGGTATAGTTCTACCTTCCGGTGCAGGAGGCACCTTCTGCTTTTTGCTTTTTGTCTCCCTTACTGGAAACTCACCAGTTTTTTTCACACCAGTTGTTGAATTTTTGGTGGGTTTTGTTTCAGCTACTTCACCGACTTTTGTTTCTGTTCCTTCTCCTTCTTCCTTTTTCACCTTCTTGATCATATCAGCATTGATCAATTTCATTCTCACCAAGCTATTTTCGCCAAAGACATCAAGGCGAACAACAGCACCAACTCCAAAATACTTATCCCTTTCTTCTTTGTTTGTCAAGTCAGCAAGCATTCTCGCAATTCCATCCTTGACCATCATTGTAGTAAGAAGAACTCCATAAGGAATAACCTTGATAATGTTCTTCTTGTCAGCAGAATCCTTCCTTGAACCAACAATTGTGTAACACCCCCAATTAAGAAAAAATTGTTTTAGCAAATAAGTCCCAAATACTTGAACATAAGTCGTAGAGATTGATCACCTCAATGATTTACTGAGAGTACGTGGAATTATTTTGAGTTATTTTAAATAATTTATTTATTATAAATAATTATTATCTATGATGTCAATTCAAATTAACAGACAGCGTAGACGTATGCTGCTTTTAAGGTGAATTCGTCGATTAAATTTATTATAAGTTTTCTTTTAGACGCGACAACGCGTATTTTTGTTGACTAAGAAATTGATTGAATTAAATCAAGATGAAATTAAATTTAAGAGTTAATATTTGATATTAATTCATGGTTCAAAAATTGTCGAAAAACTCAGACGAAGTTTCGCCGCATTTTGAATCGCCGGGTAATTCTTATCCGCAGTAAAATTTTAAAACGAATTCCGATTTTGATGAGAATTAAATCGTAGTTTGTTGTGATTATGTTTGAGTGTTTTCACTTGTTTTTATTATTTACGATAAATTGCGGGGTGAATTAATTTCTAAGCAAATTAATTTCCGCGATTTAATCGAAAAAAGAATTAATCGGTAACGCGATTACTCGACGCCGTATTTTTTTTAGTACCCTTAAGACTCTAGGATTAGGGGGTAATCATGAGATATGAGAGATTAGATGGGTTAGACTTGTTGATGGGATTAGCATCTTACTTTATGGAGTTTAAGTGTCACACTTTTGGTGATTAATTAGGTGGTATTTTTTCTAAAATCATTCTCAACCAAGTAAAACTCTCTTTTATTAGACTTTTTTTTTATCCCTCCTTTTTATGGATCAGGCGAGACCCCTCCTTCTTTTCACTTCTTTATTTTATTTATTTATTATTTCCTCCTAGTTTATCTAAGGGTGGATAAAAGGAGACCCACTTAATTTTTTCCCCATTCTTTCACTTCCTGATCGTGGCCCTCCTCAAACCCATTTTATTTCTCTTCCTTCCCTTAAAAGTGCAGGCCGTAGCCTTCCCCTTTTCCCTACCTCTCCATTTTTATTTTCCTCCAAATTGCTCATGTGTGATGAAGTGGAAACAAGCCAAGTTCACTTCCTCTTCTTCCTTTATTTCTAGCCGTGACACCTCCTGGTGCAGCCCACCATCATTTATGCCTTTCTTCTCTTTATTCTTAAGTGTGGAAGACGGAGAAATGAGAGCAAAAGCTTCCTCCTTCCTCTTCATGTCTTAACCGTGAGCCTTACTTCTAAATACCCCATATTTCCTTTTGATTTTCCTTCAAATTAGTGTTAGAATATTGAGCTAGTGAGTAAGATTGAAACCAAACTTTTTCCCTTTGTTTTTGATAGCTGAACCGTGGCCCCTTATTTTAGGATCAGGAGTTGATTTTCTTGCTTCTTTTCTTGTTTATTGTTTTATATGTATCTTGATTAGAACCAGGGAAGAGATGAACATGTTTTCCCCCAAATTTCTCAAACCCTAGATCAATGGTCTAGGAGAAGGAGTTAAGTGATCTTCCATGGGAGTCTTCAAATTGATTGGTGGTTCTTGTTTATTATTAGTTGTTATTGTTGTTGTAATTGTCAATTTTAATTTGAATCAAAGATTTAAAAGTTTTGAGTGAGATCCTTGATTCTTGAAAGAGGCATGATTTGGTATTTGACTTAAATTAGCTTTTGTTTTGTGAGATTAGTTGTTGTTGTGTGAAAGGATTGAAATATAAAATGATTTTTGTCGATTAGTTTGGAAGATTTGCAAATTTTTTTGGGCGAAGGGGGTGTTGGCCGCGAGCTATTCCAAGCTTGGGTGGCAAGAATTTTTGTGGTTCTAGCAATTAAATTCGGTGTTTAAGAATTGTATGGACTTTGAAAAAATTTTAGAAAAAGGTTTGGATTGAAAATTGGGATTGTTTTGATTTTGAGGCCATAAAACACTTAAGGTGAAGAGGACTCTTTGAGGTCCTAGACACCAACTAGAGCCTTGACTTAAGTATATTGAGAAAAAAAATTTGATAAATGATATTATCTCAAGTTTTAAGTTTGAAAAGAAAAAAAAAGGTCTTAGTCTTTAAAACCTTATCCTTTTAATTGTTAATTTTCAAGTGTATGTGATTCTTTGAAAACAAGTTTTCAAATTTGAGCGCTTAAGTGTAAATGTTTTGGTTATCTAAGAGGTTTTTGGGTTTTGAGAGCCTAGGTATTTGAGTTAATTTATGTCTCGGTTTACACTAAGTTTGTTCTGTGTGTTAGGATTTTGTGTGATCCGAGTTCGGCGGTGTGAGATCGAGACGTGCCTTGACACGTGAGCTGTGGACTTCGGTAAGGGCTACTTCTAGATACGCTTAGGATTTTTAATTGTTTTTCGATCAAAGAAGTCTGAGAACCTCAGGGTTCAAAGTGAGGGTTTTGTTACCCTTTTATTCTTTACAGCTTCATATATGATTATTTAGTGGGTTTGTCTGCAAGAGGTTAGCTGTCGATGTCAATGGTGACTCATTATTTCGAGGAATAATTTCTTCACACAGAAGATTTTGTAAACACTTACTCGAAATCTCACTTATCAGATTTCATTGTGAAAGATACAATTTTTTCTTAAGAATTCGCCATAATATATCTGATCCATGCATAATATCATGAAAAATGGATATACATTTTTGAAATTTTTTACTGCTACTTAGTATTGGCACTAGGTCTGAAAAAGTATCTAAAAATATGAATTTTAGATATTTGTGCCTCTTTGCTAGCTCCATCGAGTTTCAAAGGGATCAAAAGTATTTATTGCTTATGTGGTGAATTGTGGTGACTGTGTAATGAATGAACTGTCAAATTTGCAACGTGGTGTGTTATCAAATTTGGATTGCCGTGATCTTGACTGTGATAATGAAATGTGGTGTATGTATACTTAAATCGTGATTAAGATATATGTTGTGGATTGTTATTGGATAATTGATGTTTATTGATTATGCCATGAGTGATAGTATCAAATGTGCTGATATGTTCATTGGGGGTGGTTAAAGGCATCGCTGTGTCGTGTCTTGTGGTAACGTCGTCCTGTCTATCCTGGGTAGTGGAAATGCCCATGGCCAAAGGAATTTGGGAACGTCGTTAAAATCTTTACCATCACAGGGAAAAGTGTCGGTCTGGTACGTACAGCCCGATATGCCTCTGACGTATGGATTCCGGAATTAAAACTGCACTGGCATATAGTTGCATCAATAGGATCTTGGGTGCATCCTTATTGATTGTTCTGTTGCTATTGATATAGTTGTTATATACATTGGAGATTTGTGGCTTTATAATATATTGTGTCTGTATAATATAAATGGCTGTCATATTTGTTGTTCTGTGCTACTTGCTCTATTTTAAGAAGTTGACCCTTGCCAGTGGTTCTTTCAATTAATGAATGTAACTAGATGACGGAGGAAGAGAAGTGTTCGGGACTACAGAGAAGTGTACCTGAGGATAGCCGATCCGACTTCCTACTTGTGTTTCTGTTGCAACTTACTAGAGGACTAGTAAGCGTTGTAGTGTTGCGACCAGCTATAGGGTGTCAGATGCTTTAATTACAATGTTGTAATAAATGCTTTATGTTTCAAGACTTGAATTGTTTTATGTGTATGTTTTAAATAAATTTCCCTGTATGGTTTTGTAAGTTGGACGTGGTATCTTATTGATTCACTGCCTCCGAAAATGCTGCAATACTCTGGTTGCCAATTACTTAAAAGAAGCTGGAAAAAAAATTTAGACTCACATTTTTTAAAACCATGCAGCAGCGTGTTCCATTTTCGAAAGTATTTGAAATGCCGAGAGTATTATCTAGTTTAGTAGTGCTCCGAAAATGGGGTGTTACAAATTGTATTGATAATATTGTTGTAAATCAACCTAGGCAAGTTGATTTTGTGACCAGCCATACAATTTCACATAATGAACTTCTGCTCGTAGTTCACTATGTCACTTGACCCAGCCTTCAGGATGACGCTCTTAGCAATAATCTTGTGTAGAACTCTGTAATCACTTTTCAAGTCCTTGGCCGTACGAGTTACATCGTCTTCCTTCAACTGGCGATAGCTTTCGAAAAGAGCCTCGTTGACGTTTTCCATTCCTCTAAAAGCATCTTCCCAACCAACATAGTAACTGATGCCTTCACAGGGGCACTTAATCGTCTCAGCAATAGTGTTTATGGTAAACACCAACTTGAATCCTCTAATATGACCTTCAACGACTCCACCCAGAAGCACATGAGCATTTCCCCAAAATTCCTTGATGGGACAAGCCATAACGTCTACTGGTTCCCAAAGGAAGTAGTTTTTCTAACCTAGATTGTTCAAACCTTCATCGAAGTTAAAACCATAGAGCTTGAACTTCTCCAAATCAATCCAGTTCTCATTCATAAGCCTTGCTTCGTTCATGATGTCGTAGATAGCAGAGTATTGTCTGACCTTAACATTAGTCATGGTTGCAGTTGGAGAATGGGTGATGGAGGTTTACGGTTTCAGAGAAATCACAGAGAGAGAGAGAGAGAACAGTTTTCGCAGACAAAAACAGAGTGAGTGTGGAGCGAAAGAGGTGGAGTAGTGGGAAAGTTTTGATAAAATAGTACAGTTACTTTTTCAAAAAACTCTTCACATTTTCTCTGAATAAAAAATAAATCAAAAAGAAAATAAAATAAAGATTCCCCTTTTTCATTAAATGCAGTTGCCAAAGTAAAGTTAAAATCAAGAAAAAGATTTTATTGAAAACCTAAATAATCATGACTCGGAGTAGGTGTGATGAGACGCTTAAGTCCCACACGCGCGTGACACGTGTGTGCTCGGACGCACGCAAACGAATTCACCGGACGCTGAGTTATGTGATATGAATGACATATCATATGTGTATACGAGTGAATGCTTATGTCATACCATATGCGGAATGATGCATATCATAAGACGCTGAGATTAATCATTCTTCTATAAGATGAAAATTTAAGTTTCTTCTTATAAAATTGAATCTATCTTCAACAAGGGGTTTTGTAAAGATGTCAGCCCACTGATGATCAGTGTCTACAAATTTTATTTCAAGAATAGCCTTCTGAACATAGCCTCTTATGAAGTGATGTTTAATCTCAATGTGCTTTGCTCTAGAATGTAATATTGGATTCTTAGTAAGACAAATTGCAGATGTATTATCACAAAAGATAGGAATGTTACTCTCTTTTATCAAGTAGTCTTCAAGTTGATATTTCATCCACAGAAGTTGAGAGCTGCAACTTGCTGCTGAGATGTATTCAGCTTCTACTGTTGAGAGTGCAATTGTGCTTTGTCTTTTGCTTGACCAATACACAAGATTTGCTCTAAGGAACTTGCAGCCTCCACTTGTGCTTTTTCTTTCAATTCGATCTGCAGCAAAGTCAACGTCACAAAAACCTACTAACTTGTAATCTTTTGATTTCTTATAAAGCAAACTAAGATTAGTAGATCCTTGCAAATATCTAAATATTCTTTAACAAAGACTCAAGTGTGATTCTCTAGGATCGATCAAATCTAGCACACAGCAGATGTTGAACATAATATCGTGTCTTGAAGCAAAGAAGATAAAGCAGTAGATCCAATCATACCTCAGACGCTTTCGATCTACCTTCTTACCGCTTCATCTTTACAAAGAATACACGTGGATGCATAGGAGTGCACATTAACTTGCAATCCACCATCTTGAATTTCTTTAGCAATTCCTTGATATATTTGCTTTGATGTATATAAATATCATCATTGCATTGCTTGATTTGAATTCCAATGAAAACTTTAATTCACCCATTATGCTCATTTCAAATTCAGCCCATTAGCTTAGAAAATTCTTTGCAAAGGCTTTCATTAGTAGCTCCAAATATAATATCATCAACATAAATTTGAACAAGTATAAAATGTTTGTTTGATGTTTTTCTAAACAGAGTAAAGGTCTACTTGACCTCTGATAAAACTGTTTTCCATTAAAAAGGAACTCAGTCTATCATACCAAGCTCGAGGAGCTTGTTTAAGACCATACAAAGCCTTTTTAAGCTTAAAAACATGTTCTAGAAATTCAGTGTCTTCAAAACCAGGAGGTTGTTTCACATAGACTTCCTCAGTTATAAAACCATTCAATAAGGCACTTTTCACATCCATTTGACAAAGAATTATCTCATGGTGTGCAGTAAATGAAAGTAAAATGCGAATAGCTTCTAACCTTGCAACTGGTGTAAAAGTTTCTGTGCAATCAATACCTTCTTCTTATGAGTAACCTTGAGCAACTAATCTTGCTTTCTTTCTCACTACCTTACCATCTTCATCAAGCTTGTTTCTAAATACCCATTTAGTACCAATAGCTTGCTTATCTTCTGGTAGAGTGACTAAATTCCAAACATCATTTCTTTGGAACTGATTTAACTCTTCTTGCATAGCCAGAATCCAACCTTCATCTTGCAATGCTTGATCAATCGTCTTAGGTTCCATTTTAGAAAGAAGTGCAATATATGCATGCTCTTTGAAAGAGGATCTGGTTCTTATTCTATCTCCAGGTTCTCCTATGATTTAATCCTTAGGATGATTGGTTTTGGATCTCCAGCACTTTCTGGTTTCAGCTTCCGCTTGAGTAGAATCATGTGTCTGCTCACCACCAGATACTGAAGATGTAGGTTCACTATTTGTTGTACCACCAATATTCAACTCTGAAAATAATTCATCTAGCTCTGACATGGCAGTGTCAGGCTTCTTGTCATCAAACTTGACATGAATGGATTCTTCTACTATCAAATATTCTTTATTGTATATTCTAAAGCTTTAGATCTTTCAGAGTATCCCAAAAAGATACCTTTGTCAGCTTTGGAATCAAACTTACCATGTTGATCCATAGTATTCAGAATATAACATATGCAACCAAAGGGATGAAAATAAGAAATGTTTGGTTTTCTACCTTTCCACAGTTCATATGGAGTCTTCTTCAAAATAGGTCTAATAAGAATTCTATTTTGAATATAGTAAGCTGTGTTTACTGCTTCTACCCAAAAACATTTTGCAATATCGCCCTTTCATTGATCATGGTCCTGGCCATTTCTTGGAGGGACCTATTTTTCCTTTCTACAACACCATTTTGTTGTGGTGTTCTAGGAGAGGAGAAATTGTGGGAGATGCCATTTTCTTCACAAAATTTTTGAAAACTTTCATTTTCAAATTCTCCTCCATGATCACTTCTAATTGAAGAAATACAAATTCCTTTTTCATTTTGAACTGATTTGCTGAAGACAGTAAATACCTTGAATGACTTATCCTTGTGGGCAAGGAATCTAACCCATGTCCATCTAGTAAATCATCAATAATGACTAACCCATATTTCTTTCCAGTTAAAGAGACTGTCCTTGTTGGACCAAAAAGATCAAGATGCAAAAGCCCAAGTGGTCTAGAGGTTGAAACAACATTTTTAGAATGAAAAGAAATTTTAACTTGTTTTCCTCTTTGACATGCCTCACAGAGAGCATCCGATTGGAATTTAAGATTTGGTAAGGCTCTAACAAGACTGTGCTTGTTTAAGTTTGAGATTAATCTCAAATTGGTATGACCCAATCTTTTATGCCAAGTCCATTGCTCATCTTCAACAGACATGAGACACTTGACATCTTGTTTTGCAAATTCAGAAAAATCAATTTTATAAATATTTTGTTTTCTCTTTGCAATAAAGAAAATAGAGCCATCTTTCTAGCTTTTTACTGAACACCCAGTTTCTGTAAAAATGACATCATAACCATTGTCACATAATTGACTTATACTCAATAAGTTATGCTTTAGTCCTTCAACATACAGTACATTATCAATAGAGGGAAGAGAGCCTTTACCAATGTGCCCAATTCCAACTATTTTACCTTTCTGGTTTCTCCGAAACCAACAAATCCTTCTTCTCTAGGCCTTAGCTCTTGGAACATATGCTTTTCTCCCATCATGTGACGCGAGCATCCACTGTCTAAGTACCAAGATAGGTGTGTTGACTTTATTGCTAAGCATGTCTGCAACATAGGCTATTTTATTGTTAGGTACCCATACCTTTTTGGGTCCTTTCTTGTTAGTTCTTGAAGGATACTTGTCCTTCTTAGTCTTAAAAGCAGTACATGCACTTTTCAAATCCAAGTTTGTTGCAGTAAGTATAATGTAAGCATTCATTGTGATCATTGGATTTATTAGATGCAGTGAACGTGGCAAAAACACAAGAAAAGGGGGTTTGAATTGGGTTTTAGAAACTTTTCTTAAGGCTTGTGTGTTTATGAAAACCTTTTCAAAACAACTCGTTAATAAAATAAAGCAGTACATAAGTAAAGAGAAGAGAGAAGAGAGTGACACAGTGATTTATACTAGTTCACTATCACCTGATAGCTACATCTAGTCCCTTCACCCACTTGAAAGATTTCTCCACTATAATCAACCTGATTACACTTGAGAGTATAATACTGCCAAACTGGCTATACTCATAATTTCTTAGAACGACTTAGTACAGTCAAGCCTCTAAGGAATGCAGCCACTATTGGGCTAAATACAATGTTCAAAAATGTTTTGAAGCAATATCAAATAACTCTCATAGAGAAGATAAACAATGAAAAACTTAAGCACAATGAATAACTTTCAAACTGAAAGAATAAAAACGACTAAGTGCTTTGTTCAATGTGATCTCAGATACATGGAATGATTTTTGGTTGCTCACTTTGTATCACAACGTTAACCTACTTCAGTGGATGAAGTAAGGTATATATAGCTAGGGTTGTGAATAGTGTCGTTGTGTCCTAATAGCTCTTTTCACCTAGGTCAAAAGGCTTCAGATCCCCTTTTTGTGGCTTTAGCAAGTCACATTGTTTTCCACTCTGCTCAAAGCATACTGACACAGCAGACAAAATCAGAGTGTTTGTTTCTCGTGAGCTTTTTGAATATTAGACCCTTCGAGAGCAAGTTTCCTGATGATTATATTCGTTGACATTCCCTTTGGCCTTTAATACCTCGTACATTAAAATGCTTCATCAATGAAGTCTCTTAAATACGTAAAGTAGCCTTAAATAAGCTTCAGACTGTTTCCTATCAAAGCTACAATGTTCATCAGAGTGAGCTTGAAACAGAGGCAACTTTTTCAGCGTAGAATTCATTTGCCTTTCATATAACAGAGAGTCTTGTAGAATTACATGAAGGCTTCCACAGAGTGGTCTAACCATAGTCTGTTGTATGCGTTGACTGAAGATCAGAGCGTTGACCAAACAGAATGTGGTCTCAATAGAGTGTTGTCTACCAGAGCGTTGACTGATCAAACAGAGTCGACCAAGTCAAGAGCTAGTCTTGCCAGAGCTTGGTTTACCAACAGAGTTGACTGGTCAAATAGAGTTGACGAGGCCATGTATGGTCTCACCAGAGCGTTGACCACCAACAAAGTTGACCAACTTCAGAGCAAGGCTTTCACATCATGTCAGCATCAAAACAGAGGATCAATACCAAACTTAGATGTGTGAAATTCAAAATTTCACTAAGTCTTCTAAGATATCTTCTTGTGATGAATAGTGATTTCTGCACACTAACAAACACATCAGAGAATAAATAATTTTCTTAATCATTTGTTATCATCAAAACAATTAAGGGTCATTGTTTCTGAACCCACTTGATTCCAACAGTAGGATTTTTATTTTCTAAACAGGTTTCATCTGATATGTAACCAAAACCTTGAGTTGTCATTTTACTGATACCCCAAATCATTGAAGCTTGCTTGCTTCGAGTTACACTCTCTGCAAGAAACTTTTGAAAGGCATATTCATAATCATTTGATTTACACTTAGGATTGCCTTTAGCTTCAGAGCTTTCAGTTTGAGAGCTCTCAGCTTCTGGTTACTGACATGTCACCAGACGCTGACTATCCACCGGATGCTAATTTTCAGTTTTTAGCTTCTGGTTCTCTTCACTGAGCTTTGAGTTTTCATTTTTCAAAACTTGAAATTCTTGTGATAATTTTGAAATTTTCTTTTTCAAAGCTTTGTACTCAGTGAAGAGAGTGGCAGAGTCCTTAAGAAGATCATCAAATGCAAGTTGAAGTTCAGAATAAGAATCATATATTATTACCTCTTCAACTTCTTCTTCAGAGTCTAAGTCAGTATTTGCCATGAAGGCAAGATTGGCTTCTTCTTCATTATCTTCCTCAGAGAAGGATAAATCTAAATCTTCCCATGAGACTCTTCTTCTTTTCCTTGAAGGAACTTCTTGTGGGCTTCTTCTTAAGATTAGGACATTCAGATTTGAAGTGTCCAGGCTTTTTATATTCATAGCAAACAAGTTGGCTTTTGTCTTTGCTTTCCTTCTTGTCCTCAACATCTTTCTTGTGGAATTTCTTCTTAAAGTTTCTTTTCTTCCACATTCTTTGAATCTTCCTGGATCTGAACGCGACCTCATCATCCGACCCATCAACGTATCCTTCTAAAGCTTCATCTTCTGATTCTTCTTCAGCCTGAAGGGCTTTAGAAGTACTGGCTTTGTGTTTGTTGACTTTCAAAGCAATAAACTTGCTTTTCTTCACAGGTTCTTATTCATTCAGTTCAAGTTCATGAGCTTTCAAAGAACTCAAGAGATCTTCAAGTTTTAAGACATTTAAATCTTTTGTTTCTTGAATAGTAGTGACTTTGGGTCTCCACTGCTTGGTCAAACTTCTCAGGATGTTTCTCACATGGTCAGGTGTGGTATAACTTTTTCCAAGGGCATGTAACCCATGAAAAGTGTTTGGAACCTTCCAAACATAGATTCAATGTTTTCACCATCTTCCATTTTGAACAGCTCATATTGGCGATTCAACATGCTAACTTTATTCTTTCTTACTTGGGCAGAGCCCTCATAAGACAAAACAAGAGAATCCCAAATTTCTTTGGCAGTATCAAATTTGCCATATTTGTCATATTTTTTTTCTGACATAGCACAGATAAGAATAAATCTAGCTTTTTGATTGATTTGATATCTCTTTTTCTGCTCATCATTCCAATTTTCTCTGGCTATTGCAACACCAACAGCATTAGTGGGAATAATGTAACCACTTTCAACAATATCTCACAACTCAAGTTGTTGTGTCACAAAGAAAGTTTTTATCTTATTTTTCCAATAGTCAAATTTTTCTCCAGTAAATAGAGGAGGACGGTTCATATGACCACCTTCTACAAATATGTTCACAGTATAAGATATTTTCTCTTAACACTGTTAAGTGCTCAACCAAGAGGCCGAGCTCTGGTACCAACTGAACGTGAACATAAGAAGGGGGTTGAATTGTGTTGAAAACTTTTTGCAAACTTTAAGTTAAAAACACTTTTGAACACTTGATTTTAAACCTGTCAGTTATCGGATGCTGGAGTATGATCAGACGCTGGAAATACAGTTTATGAAAACTGATTTTTCTTTGCAAGATAAGAATAAATGTAAAGCAGCAAAACAAGAGACACAAAGATTTATACTAGTTCACTACCAAACTGGTAGCTACTTCTAGTCCCTTTGTTCCTGAAGGATTTCCACTATGATTACAAATTTCCTTAAGAGTATTCTACTGTCACAAACTTGACAATACTCTTAACTTCTCAAAACGACTCAGTACGTTCGAGTCTTTGAGGAATCAAGCCTTAACTAGGCAATACAATTTTCACAAAGTATTTTTTAATACAATCAAATAACTCTCACAGAGAGGATGAAAAGATTAAGCTCAAAAACAAATAGCTTTCTAAAAGAAAGAATATCGGACGATGATGTTCAGTTCTTGGTGTCCAGAAACTTGGCACGAAACTTGATTACTCACTTGAGTAATAGCTCTTTCGTAATATAGTTTCTAGCGCTTTTGGCGACGTTCTTCAATGAATACTTTGGGGTATTTATAGAGTCCTTGAGGGTATTACCGCTGCAGTAAATTTCAGTTCCATATCATTGAGTGAGGTAATTTGAAATGTTGTCCTCTTCTTCCTTTTCAGAGAATATCGTAATAGTACACATTACCGCTTTGTACTATCTCGCTTTCACAATTGCCTTGTACAAATTTTGTCTTATACTAAAGGTGTCACCTTTGATACCTCGTACATCAAAATGAGCGCACAAAATCAAATTTGAATTCCGTTCCAAAATAGATGAGGTAGAAGAAAAGAACAAGAAATAAAATTTTGATCCAAGTAAAAGCTTTTCATTTCAAATAAGGTAGGGCTGTCACTCTCAACTTGCGGAAATCAAACATAGTACAAGAGGGAAAACATCAAAAGGAGATAAACCCAAGGTTCCCCGATGTCATATTAATTCAGAGCTTCTCCCTAATTAATACAACAAAAAAATACAATAACTTGTTCAAAATAAAAATAAGTCTTCTATCTATTCCAACGAGCCATCACGATCACTCATCGGCATTAACATCCTCAACACCTGTGGTCTCATCATCTATACATACCCAATGGGATATGCATAGCCACAAAAGGGGTTAGTCATCATAACCTCAAATAGTACATACAGTGAAGGAAATCAGTGAACAATGCGCAATATAACAACAATTCTAACAGCAACATCTAAACACCACATGTTACAGCACCGGTTACAACATAAACATGTTACCACAACAACTAAGTATCACACGCCACAACATCAACCACGGCATTAAGGTAACCCACAAAAACCAAGCAACCAGGCATATTATCATGCGAAATGATGTATTTCTAGGACCATAACTATATGCATGTGGATCCATTTATAACGAGGCCGGGATACATTGCCCGTTTCGGAATGCCATGTCCGTAATGCCCCAATAACAACAGACCGGTACCACGCCGTCACGGATACCTTGCCCGATTCGCCCCATTAACCGTAGGGACCGAACCTCGCCGCCACGGATACCTTGCCCAATTCGCCTCTTTTAATCAGAGGGATCGAAACCTCGCCTCACACGGATACCATGCCCGATACGCTCTACTAACAACAACAACAATGCCGACACCAGGATGCATGAACATTACCAAATGCGGTGTCTAACCATAATATCCTCTATCGCGATATCTTCGATAGAGTAGCTACAACAACAACAGGACACAAGTTCATAAGTCAGCCAGTGCCTTCAACCAATAACAGAAACATTCAATGTTCTTAGCAACTTCGATTAAGCACATAATATCCAAGTGAAGCTTTGGAATAGAGAGATTAGTTCTCTCAAATTTATCACATTAATAAATCCTTAGGCATCATAAATGAACTTTAGACATCCTACTTAGGCTTTAGAATAACAACCTAATTACGGAAATCCGAGGAAACACAACGAAACAACAAGAGCGCAGGCTGTCACTGGGCGCCTGGCTCCCTGCCACTGTCTTACAAATAGTAAAATGGTAGTCCCCACTCGTTCGGGGACCAAACGCCACACCATTATGTCCCATAATACATAATTAAGCATAATCTAGAGTCCTTTGATCCCTACTTAGTCCCTACAAATTTATAAAATTCGAAAAGTGGTTCTTTAACTATTTAAGTTCAACACCTAATAATTTTCGATAGAAAATTCTGCATAATCTACTTAGCCATTACTATTAGTACTCAAACGTCATCTTGACACCACGAAAATTCATTATCAAAACATAACCAACTCATGTATCAATTATTCTAGATGATTAATCCTAACTTAGTCGATTTTAACTCCATTTTTAGCCTCATAAGAATTCTCTGCTTTTAAAGTATAACATTACCTTCTAATTCCCTACAACAACAACTAGTTGAGTTAGGCAATTCATTAACATGCACATGATATCAATGTCAATACCAAGGCACAACATCACAAATCATATAGTATATCTTCAAAGTTTGTAGGATTCATCCCATAGCAATTTGCAACAACAACCAAAAACTCATAAATCCATGAACATCAAAGAGGTCATCAAGAGTAACAATCATATAAACAGTCAAGGCTCAATCACCACACCAAAACCATCTATCAAATGAATTTATCACATTACATTACGGTAGGTATCACAAATCGAAGATTATTATCCAAGGGTTCAAGTATTTTCCTATCACGGTGGTGATAGTACTCATTTACTGTTACCGCGTGAGGCTTAGGGGTCTTGGGACACCCCTATTGCTCACTCATGTTCCATACACTCACTAGATGAGAAACAACTACCCCTTACCTTAAGAGAATTTCGTGCTCCTAGAGTAGGTTGAGAGAACTCCAAGATTCTTCCTTAGCGACTTTCTTAATAAAAAAACACAAGAGCAAAGGATATAAGAATGATAAACCAGAATTTTGGAACCCTAATGATGATTAAGAACTTATCCTCGGTCAAGAAGGCTTACCTTAAACTAATCTCCTCAATGGACATAAGAGAATGACAGTGATACTAGTCTTCAATTTGAGTTTCTATGCACAAGCTCTATCCAAGAACACCCTAGAGCAGAAAAAGCAAAGAGAAGAAGAAGAAAGTGGTTTTTCCGTGAGACACTTTGTGGGCGCTTAGAGAACGTGGTTAGAGTAAAACTGAGGCTTAGTTGGTGGTTCATAACCCTAACATGTAATCTTAGTGAATTGGGTCGAGTTTGGGTCCAATGGGTCAGATTCCACGTGCCAAAACGCGTCAAAACATAAAAAATCGTGTGAAAGCATGGTGCCAGTAGGCACCTGGCGCCTGGAATGGCCGCCTGGCGCAGGCTCTCGGTGATCCCGGGCGCCTGCGCTTGAGTCTGGGCGCTCTGCGCCACTGTTTTACTGTTTTGGCCGTATCTGGAGCTACAGATGTCTGACTGAGGCGTTCTTGGTGTCGTTGGAAAGCTAAGAGAATTTACTACAATTTTCTCTCTAATAGGATTACCCAAATTCGGACTCTAACAGGATCAAACATGCAGTTGAAATATACTATAATATTCCTAGGTGTTACGCTTGCGTTGTATTGACTCCAGAGAGCATATCTAGAGTTGTAGGTATCGAAATCGAGTCGAACTAAAGCCAAATAAAAGATAAAAGATAACGCTACAACTTTATTGAAGGGACTTAAATCCAATTGAGTTGTTAAGAGGTTCGAAAATGAGGAATACGGTGACTGAAATAACTAAACATAGGAATAAAGGTACATCTAGATACTCAATCGGCTGAAGGAATGGTAAAACATATGAAACACATCCCAAGCAACTATAAGCATGTTCTAATACCCTAAGACATATCCTAATCTTGAAGAATGAAAAAAAATCTGGGCTGTTACAGATGAGGTAGAAGAGCACAAACGTGACAATCACGTGATTCATTAATAAACCAGATCGATGCTCGCTCAGAATAATGGACGGATGCTCGCAGCAATTGAGTAATCCACGTGTCAAAAGATAACACTACCAGATGCTTGCTTTAGACAAGACGCTGGAGTGAACCGGATGCAGACACACATGGAATGTATTCAAACTCTTGTGATTTTCTTCTTCTTACTTGAGTGAGTTATAAAACATGAGTGATTTTAATACTTGCACATTCCAAGATTTATCAAAAGATAAATTGTTCACTTGCAACTACTTTGTTATCATCAAAATCAATGAGGGTCTAAACTTCTCAATCGTTTAGGTTCCAACATATCTAACTAAGTGGGTAAAGGGTTGTGATCCCCTTTACCACATTATACTCTAAATGCTACTCTAAACTCCCCGACGTGTTAGCCAATTTCCCCTACCTCTAATTGAAAACCTCACAATCCTACAAACAGCCTTAACTCTCGAACCTTGACCCCGTCTTTCTTCTTCTCCTCATTTCCTTCGAGCCTAACATCCTCGCTTGGACAAAAATTAGGGTATTCAGACCCAAAATGACCAAAATAATCTTAACTTAGAGAGAGAAAAAGTTTTAGAGAGAGAGAGCTCTTGGGAGCTGAGGTGCATCAAATGGAGAGGTTTAAAGGCCTATTTATAGGTTAATAGTTGACCTCATTGTGTCGCGAGATTGTTGGTTGGCATCGCGAGGGTCCAATACGTGTAAGTTTTGTCGCATGCAGATGACAAGAGTATTTGGGTCTTCGCATCGTGAGCTGATGTCTTCGCAATACAAGCTGGTTGTCGTTCAAATTTTCTAGTCTTGTAGCATTTTTTTTCCAATGCCGCAAAGAACGCATCAATCGGACACCCGTAGCTCAAGTTATGATCAAAACAGTGACAGGGTGTTCATGCGAACGTAGTTAGCGTCTACAACCTAATTTTTGTTCTCGATCTACGTAAAACTTTCCCAAGCTCATAATTTCAGTTCCTAAACACTAAAAATACCTAAATATACTTAAGAACATGTAGAGGCACATAGGGTTAGTCAAACAAGTCAAGTCAGAGTTAGTGTTAACCTAGTTTTAAGCTAGGTTCAACATTCAGGGTTAGGATTATCTAGCTTCAACGAGTAACCCTCTATTAACCCACTTAGGCGAATGACAATACACATGGTGAACATATATGGAACATGGTGCAAAAGAAACTTACTCAAGCAACGAAAGAGTAGTAAATAGAACCAAAAAAATAAAAGATTAAAAATGAAATGAAAAATATGAAAGGAAATGTACCAAGAATAAAATATGAAGTTGAGTATGGAGAGGGAATGTTGAATAAGGAGAGAGAAGAAATAAATCGAGAGACAACGAGAGAAGTGAGTAAAAAGAGTTAGGTTAGAGCTCTTGCGGAGTATTTGGATTGATGAGTTTTGATAATGAAACATAGTAGACACCGGACCTGGCTCCTCTAAAGTGAACACTTTACTTTAAAGAGTAAAGTAAGCAATCTCAATCATTGATAAGAAAATCAATGATCGATATTAACTACATATGCATAACAAATCACCCTTGATTTTCTCACAAACGGTTGGATTACTTACTTTACTTTGTACCCACTTTAGTGAATCCAAATCCCTAGACACTAGAGAGTATTTTGAGAAGCAGAAATGGAGAGACAGAGAAAAAAGGAAGTAAAAAAATTTCTACTTTCTCTTAAAAAGAAAGTAGACGTGGGGCAATACTTAAAAGAGGGTAACTCAATTTCTATTTTTTTGCTCTTTAGTGGGGTCAACACTTAATTTTTAGTAGGGTTAAAAACAAAATTATTCAATAATTAGTAAAAAAAAAGTAAATAAGTTACTGGGGTCAAATGACCACAATTTACAATACAAAGATATATCTCGGTAGTATTCCTCATCAACTACCCGCCAACCATGTTCGGTAGCTTCCTCCCCAAAAAGACCAGCCCCAGCGCCATTGTTGTCTTCTTCGCTAGTTTCTGGATCCTCATCGTTGGTTTTTGGTTGCTTATCGTGAGTGGTTGAACTAATTCCAATGTTCTAGATGTTGCTTCCATGAAAGAAAAATAGGGTCACCCAAATACCCCAATTGCCTCTCGATCTCCAATCTCCTAAACACGGCGACTGATGTCGACGATGATGTAGGTTGAAAGCGGTGGCACGATGATGAAGGTCGAATATGGCAACGCTTATACATGCCTTGATCGACAATGAAAGGAGGGTCTGGGCAACACTCTCCTCTTTCACAGAGCAACCGTCCCACTCCATTAAGTTTCAGAATTATTAATTAAAAATAAAAATAAAAATTAACCACAACCCTTAAAATAATCCAACAGTGAGATGGCTCAATTTACCCTCTAAAATGAGTGGACTCACTTTAGAAGAGTCAAATCCATAGAAATGGGAAGTATATATTTATTTCGATAATGACAAAGAAAATGGAATATGATAAAATACTCACTTAATTTCATAGAATATTTTTATTTTATATTTTATATGATTATATTTATATATACATTATTATTAATGTAAATGTATAATAACTATATTACATAACTTTATCATCAATTTACTGAAATTGTGAATTGATTATATTAATAGAATATTTTTAGTCACTATATTTGATATTTTTAATATTTTTTATACAAAAGAAAACATAAATTAATTTTAGTTGAGGAAATATATATTTAGTTTAGTAGTAAGATAAATTAAAACTATTAAAAATTAATTTTAAAAAAGGAAATAAAAAACAAAAATTATTTGCATTTTTAGTCCCTCAGTATCACGATTATGCAATTTTGGTCTCTCGTGTTCTAATTGAGCAAATTTGATCCTCCATGTATCGTGATTGTGCGTAATTTAGTCCTCAAGGTTCTAATTGAGCGAATTGAGTCCTCTAGATAATGCAGTTGTGTGATTTTGGTTGCTCTGTTCAATTGTTGTTCAATTTACAACCGAAATTTTTTTAAGGTTTTTAAATTTTTAAGCCAACTAATATGTCACGAAGATCAAATTATGTGTCAAGTATTATCCGGATGTGACACATCAACATTTTTTATTAGAAGTTTAACAGCAAGAAGGATCAAAATCGTACAATCGCAATAAGTGGAGGACCAAATTTGCGCAATTGAAACCTGAGGGGCCAAAATTGCACAATCGCAATACCTTGAGGATCCAATTCGTGTAAATGTAACCGAGTGACCAAAATCGCACAATCGTGATATCTGAGGGACCAAAAGTGTGATTAAATCATGAAAAAAATGTAAGTCAAAAGAGTAAAAAATGTTGGTACGCAGATAATAAAAAAAAAGAGTTAACCCTCAATTTGGTCTCTAAAGTATCACTCTCTCTTATATTTGGTCCCTAAAGTATGTAAAAATATTAAATAATACGTTTTCTCACATCCATCAAGTTAGTCCCTCTATTGATATGAGCCTATTTGAATGTTGTTAAATACCATGTTGTCCATTTTCTTTCTCCAACGTGTATCTTAAATAGTCCTAAAATACCTCATTTCACAGTAATGTAAGTTTTAATTCTAATTCACAAACTAGATTTTTTTTTATGGGTAATTCATAAACCAGATGTTGCCTAGTTTGACCACAACACATGGGTTAAAAAGGACAATTAAATGACACATAACCCCTCCACAAAAAACAATTGCTAAATTATTTAGGGTTTAGGGTTAAATGTCGAAATCAAATTCAAAATCGATGGATGAAAATTAAAACCTGAATAAGGAATGAAAATGGGGAGACGAACCATGGAGGGGAGCTCACCTCTATTTGTGCTTAACCAGGGATTAAAGTGATGGGTAGTGGAGTGGTGGGGATGAAAAGAGGGACTGATCGAGGGATTAAAATAATATATTTTAGGGACTTCAGAGCATTCAAATGAGTTCACATTAATAATGGGACTAACTTGATGGATAGGAGAAAATGTTAGAGACTATTTAATTTTTTTACAAAATTTAGGGATTAAATGTGAGAGAGTCCCTTTGAAAATAATGGTTTGGTACGAGGTAAAATGGAAGGAAATGGTGCAAGGAAAGAAAGAAGTATGTATATAAAATAACATAAATATCCATAAGAAAAAATGAGATGTAATAAAGAGAATAAAAATATAAAATAGAAAATAAATATTTCATTAAAAGGAAAGATAAATTAAAAATATTTATTTTATTTATTAAATTTAAATTAAATAAAATGTGTGATTTATTATTTATATATGAATATTAAAATTAGAGAAGTGCAAACATTAATTCTAAAAATATATCCCAACTTTCGGTCCATTTCTCTCCAATTTGGGAGGATTAGAAATATGTGGGCCCCATTACTGAAATTTCCTTCTTTTTCATGTTTTCTTTTCAACCAAAGAAAAGAAAGTTTTTGAAAGATGTGAATCAAGCCATTTTCTTTCTTTTCTCCCACTTCCTAGCCTTAGAACTCACCCTAACAATGTGCTTGAAACACGAGAAAGATCGAGGAAATATCTCGCCAAGATGGAAAGCTCGCAAATCGAGACACGTTCCTTGATGTTGGAACATTGTCAGAGAGGAAAAAAAGTCTAACGCTTTGATTGGCAGCAACGAAAAAGCGGAGAGAACCTGATGAAAGAGAATTTGCTAGAGAAAACGTGAAGAAATGTAAAATCAGAGGTGATTGGTATGCAACTATTTACACCCAAAATATTCCTAAGTATCAGCCGAATACAACAGCAGCCGAGGCAAGGAAGCTAGTCGATTAGGGGTCAGCCGAACCACAGTTTAGCCGAACCTGCAGCTAACAGAGCCGCAAGCAGGAAACTAAGAGCTAAACAAGGGCCTTGGGCTTATTGGATTAATATAAAGGTATTGGGCCTATTGGGCTAGCATGAAGTCATTTACTGGGTCAGGTTCTTGAATTGCTCCATGAGCCAAATACAGTGGAGATCGATTGAATTAATTTAAATTCAAAATTAATTAAATTCAAGATTATCTCCAAGTTTTTAGGAGTAGAGCGAGGGAACAGAGGATACTTGTTGGAATCAAGTGGATTCAGAAACAATAACCCTTAATTATTTTGATGATAACAAATAATTAATAGAACAATCTATCCTCTGATATGTTTGTTAGTGTGCAGTAATCACAGTGTGCAGTAATCACTATTCATCAGAAGAAACAATCTCAGAAGACTTAGTGAAATTATGCATTTCACTCTCAGATTTATAAAACTGAGTCTGGCACTGATCCTCTGAAATTATGCTAACGTCATCGTCTGTTTGCCTAGCTCTGGTTTGGTCAACGCTCTATTGTTGGTCAACGCTCTGGTAGACAAAGCTCTGGTAAGACAAGCTCTGATTTGGTCAATGCTCTGTTGTTGGTCAACTCTATTGTTAGCCAACGGTCAGGAATTCCTTGCTCTAGCGAGACCACACTCTGTTTTTGGTTAACACTCTGTTATCGGTCAACACAAAAACAGACTATGGTTAGACTACATAGTGGAAGCTTTCGTCCAATTCTTCATAACTTTCTTATATGAAAGGCCAACAAATTCTACGCTGAAGAACTTGCCTCTGTTTCAAGCTCGCTTTGGTGAACAGTATATCTCAGTAACAAGTATAGTCTGTAGACTAATGCTCTGATAGGAAATCAGACCAAGTATTCATTTAAGGCTACTTCATGTATTTAAGAGACCTCATTGATGAAGTATTTTAATGTACGAGGTATCAAAGGCCAAAGGGAATTTCAGCGGTTATAATCATCAGATAACTTGCTCTCGAAGGGTCTAACATTCAAAAAGCTCACAAGAGACAAAAATTCTGATTTTGTCTGTTGTGTCAGTATGCTTTGAGCAGAGTGGAAAGTGACATGACTTGCTAAAGCCACAAAAATGGGATCTGAAGTTTTGACCTTTGTTGAAAAGAGCAGTTAGGTCACAACGGCACTATTCACAACCCTAGCTATATATATCTTACTTCACCCACTGAAGTAGGTGAACACTGTGAAACGAAGTGAGCAACCAAGAATCATTCCAAGTATCTGAGATCACATTGAAAAAGCACTTAATCGTTTTATTCTTTCAAGTTTGAAAGTCATTCATTGTGCTTAAGTTTTCATTGTATATCCTCTCTGTGAGAGTTATTTGTTATTGTTTCAAATCATTTTTAACACTGTATTTAGCCTAGTAGTGACTGTATTCCTTAGAGGCTTGACTGCACTAAGTCGTTCTAAGAAGTTGTGAGTATAATCAGGTTGATTATAGTGGAAAAATCGTTCAAGTGTGTGAAGGGACTAGACGCAGCTATCAGGTGATAGTGAACTAGTATAAATCACTGTGTCATTCTCTTCTCTATTCTCTTTACGTACATATTGCATTATTTTATTAAGGAGTTGTTTTGAAAAGATTTTCATAAACACCCAAGTTTGCGAAAAGATTTCTAAAACCCAATTCAAACCCCCTTTTCTTGTATTTTTGCCACGTTCAATTGGTACCAGAGCTCTGCCTTTTGATTGAGCACTTAATAGTGTAAGAGGAAAAGATCCTATTCTTTATTCATGGCAAGCAACGAAGCCGGTGGTCACATTAATCGTCTTCCTTTGTTCAAAAGAACAAACTTTGACTACTGGAAAGATAGTGTTAAATCTTTCTTCGAGTCTCAACAACTCAAACTTTGGGAAATGGTTCAAAAACAATACTCCGAACCAGTTGATTCCAAAGAAAATCCCATTACTAGGGATAAATGGACAGAAGAGCATAAGAAAGCTTATTAACTACATCAGAAAGTGAGATATTACCTTATCTGTGCTATTTCTAAGAAGGAATATGTGAAATACGGAAAGAATGATACTGCCAAGGAGATTTGGGAATCATTGGCTTTGGCCTATGAGGGTACTTCCTAAGTGCAAGAAACCAAGGCTAATATCTTGGTTAGATAATATGAACTCTTCAAAATGGAAGAGGGTGAAAGTATTGAAACTATGTTTGGAAGATTTCAAACACAAGTTCATGGTCTAAAGGTTCTTAAGAAAAGCTATACCATTGCTGATCACGTAAAGAAAATCTTAAGAAGTCTGCCAAAGAAATGGAGACCTAAGGTCACGGCTATTCAAGAAGCCAAGGACTTGAATGCCTTGCGACTTGAAGATCTTCTGAGTTCCTTGAGAGCTCATGAACTTGAGCTAGATGAAGAAGAACCTCCCAAGAAATCAAAGTCCATTGCTTTGAAATCTACGAACAAAGCATCTTCCTCCAAAGCTCTTCAAGCTGAACTTGAAACAGACAAAGCATCGTCTAATGAGAGCAGTGGAGACACAGACGAAGAAATTTCCTTAATATCAAGGAAAATTCAACGTATGTGGAAAAACAAAGGAAGGTTCAGGAAGCAGTTCCACAAGAAGGACTCAAGGGAAAGGCGAGACTCAAGGAATAAGAAGGACTACAAGGACAAAAGCCAAGTTACTTGCTACGAGTGCAAGAAGCCAGGACATTTCAAGTCTGAATGTCCACAACTCGAGAAACCAAGGAAATGTGGTTTCAAGGGCAAGAAGAAGAAAGGTCCCATGGCAACATAGGATGATTCAGATTCATCATCATCTGATGATGATGAGGAACAAGCAAACATGGCTCTAATGGCTGCCATAGGGTCAGACAGTGAAGAAGAAGATGAAAAGGTAGATTCTAACCCATCTTCTGATATTGAAATAGCTTTTGATGAACTATTAGATGAGTCTTCTAAACTCAACACTAAGTATAAATCTTTGAAAAAGAAATTCTCAAAACTTTCAAAAGAATTTCAAATACTCAATGAGGAGAATGAGAAGCTCAAAGCTGAAAACCACCGTTTGGTGAGTGACAGCTCTAAGACTGAGGAAAAGGTTGAATGTAACTCTTCACAATATGAAGAAGGATTTCAAAGATTTCTTGCTGAATGTGTTACACGAAGCAAACAAGCATCTATGATTTGGGGCGTAAGCCAAAATGGTAAAAAGCGTCTTGGTTACAAACCAGAGGAACCCACTTTTCAAAACACAAATTTAAAAACCAAAGATACTTACAATCATAGTGACTGTATGCTTTGTACTTTTTGCAATAAGAAATGATACATTAGAAGTACTTGTTATGAATTGAAAAACAAGAAGGACAAGTTTCCTTCTAGAACTAACAAGAAAGAACCCAAAAAGATTTGGGTACCTAAGGACAAAATTGTATATATTGCAGATCTGCTTAGCAACAGAGTTACTACACCAGTCCTGGTACTTGAACAGTGGGTGCTCACGTCACAAGATTGGAGAAAGGCGTATGTTCCAAGAACTCCAACTTAAAGAAAGTGGAACAGTGGGTTTCGGAGGAAACAAAAAGGTAAAATCATTGGAAGTGGAAAAGTTGGTGATAAATTCCTACCTTCAATTGATAATGTCTTATTGGTTAATGGCCTGAAGCATAACCTACTAAGTGTAAGTCAATTATGCGATAGTGGTTATGATGTTGGCTTTAGTGATAATGCCTGTATAGTCAAGAGCAAGAAAGATGGCTATATTTTCTTTAAAGCAAAGAGAAAGAAAAATATTTATAAAATAAAACTTTGTGAGTTGGCAAATCAAAATGTAAAATGCTTTTTGTCAGTTGATGAAGAGCAATGGACTTGGCATAAAAGATTGGGTCATGCCAGCTTGAGGTTAATCTCAAAGCTTAACAAGAAAGAACTTGTTAGAGGCTTACCAAATCTTAGGTATCAATCTAATGCTCTTTGTGAAGCATGCCAAAAAGGGAAACAAACAAAATCTTCTTTTGAATCCAAAAATATTGTTTTCACCTCAAGGCCACTTGAACTTTTACATTTAGATTTATTTGGACCAACTAGAACTGCATCTTTGTCTGGAAAGAAATATGATCTCGTAATTGTTGATGACTATACTAGACGGACATGGGTAAAATTCCTAGCTCACAAGGATGAGTCATTTACAATGTTCTCTATTTTCTGCAAACAAGTTCAAAATGAAAAAGGTTTTTGTGTAACAATAATTAGAAGTGATCATGGTGGAGAATTTGAAAATGAATCCTTTCAAAACTTCTGTGAAGAGCATGGCATCTCTCACAATTTTTCATCCCCTAGAACACCACAATAAAATGGTGTTGTAGAAAGGAAAAATAGATCCCTTCAAGAAATGGCCAGAACCATGATTCACGAAACTAATATTGCAAAACACTTTTGGGCAGAAGCAGCAAACACTGTATGTTATATTCAAAATAGAATCTATATTTGACCTATCTTGAATAAGACTCCTTATGAATTGTGGAAAGGAAGAAAATCCAACATTTCATATTTTCACCAGGTGTGACTGCTTTATTTTCAATACAAAGGACAGTCTTGGAAAATTTGATTCGAAATCACATAAAGCTATCTTTTTGGGATATTCTGAACGTTCAAAAGCTTACAGAGAATACAAAAAAGAAACATTAATTGTTGATGAATTTATGCATGTGAAATTTGATGACAAGAAGCCTGACAATGAAACGTCAGAGCTAGATGAAGTCTTTGCATATTTACAGATAAGCAAAGAAACAAACAATGATGTCACAGGTGCTGACTCTAATTCTGTGTCTGGTGATAAGACACAAGAAGAGACGATAACAGACTGGAAGTTCAAACCTCATCACCCAGAGGACCAACTTATTGGTGAACTAAGTGATAGAGTTAAAATAAGATCATCTTTCATGGAACACTCAGACTTTGCATTACTGTCAGAAATAGAGCCCAAAACAATTGATGAACCACTAACAGACGATGGTTGGATACTTGCTATGCAAGAAGAGCTAAATCAATTTCAGAGAAATGATGTTTGGAAGTTTGTACCTCCTCCAAAGGATAAGCAAGCCATTGGAACCAAGTGGGTTTCCAGAAACAAACTTGATGAAGATGTCAAAGTGGTAAGAAACAAGGCTAGACTTGTTGCTCAAGGGTATTCACAAGAGGAAGGAATAGATTATACTGAAACCTTTGCTCCTGTAGCTAGACTTGAAGCAATTAGAATATTATTATCATATGCTACACATCATGGCATTACTTTATATCAAATGGATGTAAAGAGTGCATTTTTAAACGGATTTATAAGTGAGAAGGTGTGTGTAAAACAACCACCTGGATTTGAAGATATTGCTTATCCAGAGCATGTCTTCAAGTTTAAAAAAGCTCACTATGGTCTTAAGCAAGCCCCAAGAGCTTGGTAAGACAGATTGAGTTCATTTTTAATGTCAAATAGTTTTGAAAGAGGACAGGTGGACACTACACTATTTAAAAAATCATCTAAAAAGCATTTTATTATAGTGCAAATATATGTTGATGATATTATCTTTGGTGCTACTAATGAATCTCTTTGTAAGGAATTCTCTAAGCTTATGCAGAATGAGTTTGAAATGAGTATGATGGGAGAATTAAAATTCTTCCTTGGTATTCAAATCAAGCAATGCCAAGATGGAATCTATATCCATCAGACTAAATATGTGAAAGAACTCTTAAAGAAGTTCAAGCTTGAGGAAACCAAACCTATGAGCACACGAATGCATCCAACATGTGCTCTCGGCAAAGATGAATCTAGCAAAAAGGTAGAACAAAAGGTATATAGAGGTATGATTGGTTCACTCTTTTATCTTACTGCCTCAAGGCCTGATATTATGTTTAGTGTGTCCCTTTGTGCAAGATTCCAATCTGATCCTAGAGAATCTCACTTAACTGCTGTTAAGAGAATCTTTAGATATCTCAAAGGAACTACTAACCTTGCTTTGCTTTATAAGAATTCATAAAATTACAAGTTAGTAGGTTTCTGTGATGCTGACTTTGTTGGAGATAGAATTGAAAGAAAGAGCACAAGTGGTGGCTGCCAATTTTGTGGAGCAAACCTTATCTCTTGGTCCAGCAAAAGACAAAGCACAATTGTATTATCAACAGCAGAAGCTGAGTATATATCTGCTGCAAGCAGTAGCTCACAACTACTATGGATGAAGTATCAACTTGAGGACTATCAGATTAAAGAGAGTAACATTCCTATATACTGTGATAATACTTCTGCAATATGTTTGACAAAAAATCCTATTTTGCATTCTTGTGCTAAACATATTGAAATTAAACATCACTTCATCAGAGACTATGTTTAGAAAGGGATACTTGAAATTAAATTTATTGATACTGATCATCAATGGACAAATATCTTTACAAAACCCCTTGCTGAAGATAGATTCAACTTTATAAGAAAGAACTTGAATTTTCATCTTAGAAAGGAATAAGTGTCTAATTTGAATATATTTGCCTATGATTTTTGTGCCTCTAAAATGTCTGCGTCTGTTTTCATATGTGCCTCTGTCATCAAGATCCAAATTTAATATATCGTCAAAATCTTTTACATTGCGATCATGACATCTAATAGTCAAATCCCTCGTGAAATGAGTGAGTTGCAGTAGTAGGGAGTCATTGTGCCACATTCCCTGCATGACCATTTGACTAGCTGCTATGGCAAAAAGAGTGACCCGAAGCCACCTCTTTTCCGATAAGATTCAACTATTGCTTGAAGCAATTCTGATCCACACGTGAAAGCACTTGCTTTGCTTGAGGCTCATTTTTCAAGGCTTGTTCTTAGTATCAACCTTGCAAGGGACCAAAGAGAGATACTGACTTCTGCTGATAAATTGCTTCAAGCAATAGTTGAATTCTTATCGGAAAAGAGGTGGCTTCGGGTCACTCTTTTTGCCATAGCAGCTAGTCAAATGGTCAGGGAATGTGGCACAATGACTCCCTACTACTGCAACTTCCTCATTTCACGAGGGATTTAGCTATTAGATGTCATGATCGCAATGTGAAAGATTTTGACGATATATTAAATTTGGATCTTGATGAGAAGCGTGAAATGCTAAACATGTCTGATTCAGTATTATGGGATATTACTGAATATATTAGGCATTATCCTAATCCTGAAGTGAAGTATGAGGTCCGAAGGAGCAGCTTATTTCCGAGAAAAATTGAAATAGAGGTTGTTATTGAGCTGACTGAGGAGGTTATAGACAAGATGAGAACGATATTAATTAAGTTACGAATCTCCTCCTCTTCATGGGCTAGTCGCCTAATTGCAAGCCCATCATACTCACACGAGGAGGATAAAACCTCCAAAATATCCTCCAAACTAGATAGACGATTTAAAGATGTTGAAAATCTGCCAACTGTTTTGTATGAGATGTAATAATCTGATGCTATCCTTCCAAGATTGGAAGAAGAAATGCCATCCCACTCAAAAGCAACACACCCGTTGGCTTCTAAATCATCTAATGTATCTTCGACCAGCTTAGATACATGAATCGATACACCTGTGTGACATTCAGTATTATGGGATATTATTGAATATATTAGGCGTTATCCTAATCCTGAAGTGAAGTATGAGGAAGGAGCAGCTTATTTTCGAGAAGAATTAAAATAGAGGTTGTTATTGAGCTGACTGAGGAGGTTATAGACAAAATGGGAACGATGTGGCTTTTAGTGGGGGACACTGAGGACCATTTACTTGCGATCAAATCTGTACAAGCTCGGACAATTGCAAAAGAAGTCCGTGTCATCCTGAAATTTATGGTTCAGCCTGAAACGAAATTGTATGATCTTTATTTTTTTTTGAATTCATACAGGAGTTGTGGTGATAGCTTTCGTTTCACTGTTGCAGAAATTGGTGATTAAGGTATAAGTTCTGCTTCATTAAGTTTGACTTTTTATTTTTATGTGATCCTATTGTTCATTGCTACTGGATTGCGTTGTCTTGAAGACTGTAGAGTGTTGAATTATCCTTTTGTTGTTGCCATTTTTTTACTTATTTTTTGTCTTGTTTTTAGAAACATATTTCCCTGTTTTTCAGTTGCATATTGCTTAATTTTTAATACAAGTTTTTAAAAAAGTTAATTTTACATTTACTTTCAACATTTCCTTCTAAGGAATAAATTGTTTAGGTGATCTATATTGTCTTTAGCTTTTGACATGAAAAGTGGGTGATTCTTAGCAGGAAGCGAACCAGGTCATAGGGTGAGGGAGCAAGAGGGCGTGGAAACTATGGAAGTAGCTGAAGCTTATTCTGCATGTCTTTTTTTTTTTGTTTCAATTTCAATTATACCATGGTTATTGTTGATGGTGTAATCTGGATTTATGTTTGGCCTTTTGTGTTGATAGTATTTATGTCACATGCTTATTTACATGTTAGTTAAGTAGTTAGGCGCTTATCAAAGCTGCTCGTTAGTTAGTGATTTTGTAATGAGTGGGAAACACAGTTTAAGTCACTATTTTGATACTGAACTTCGGATGTTACAAGTACTTTATTTTACACAAAATTATAAAAACCTTTTGGTAAGTTAACAAAACAAATAACTATGGGAGGTGGTGCAAGTTTTGGGCGATTACTGCTATGTCAATAGTAGCGAAATTTCCATTAATTGAAGTTCGCGGCTTGTGTAGAATTTGTCTTCCCAAGCGCATAATGAGTTTCTTGATACGAGGCAGATTCATCAAGTAAGAGAAGTCGGTGAACCAAAGAGGGCTAGGTGGATAGATGTTGGAAATGTGGCAACAGAGGAATTGAGAATATGGCACATCATCAGGTCTATTCTCGGTTGGTTTTATTTGTTTTTGCGCATCAGATCGCATATTACAACCATGTGTTGGGTATCTAAGTGTGAGATAATCCAATATCGCGTAATAACCAAAAAAATAAAGAATATATAAGATGCTAGATTCATAAACCTATCACCTTAAGGTTTTGGGATCAAATGTGGTTAAAGTCTCTTGCTACATTCAAAAAATATAAATATAAACATAAAAATAAAAACCCAACACCATGTGATATCTTGTAAATGGAGCATGGGAGAGATTAAAGGACACATGGCTTCTGTAGAAAATTATCTGGTATATTTTCACAAAAAAATTAAGAAAATTATCTTGTATTTGGTCATTTGAGAATAATATGTCGTAGCCATAACACCTCCTTATGCCATTTATAATACTACCCACCTTGACAACCATTATAATTTTGCTGAACCTTTGAACCACTGCACGGAGTCAGGGCGTGTTGTAATAGGGAAAAGAAATTGCTTCAATATAGCACCAGCCTACATATCAGGAATTATTATCACACGTGTGTAAATTAGTTTTAGTGATTAACTGTAATGAGCTGTAGTTACAGCTGTCATTAAGAAGGTAGAAGTTAGTTTCATATTCTGTTAGTTGGTTGCTGTTATATAAGGTCTCGATGTGTAATTGTAAACTCACCGAGTGTTAATGCAAATCACAGAGCACACTTCTTTGGTTCAATTCCTTCCATTTCTCATCATGTGTTCATCACTCTAATATGGTATCAGAAGATTTTTAGGGTTTTCACCTTCCGTTTTGTTGATCTCTGTATCACAATTCTTTCCTGATTCGTGTTGCTCTGAATCATGGAATTTCAGATCACGGTTCAAATCCGTTCTATCTTCACCCTTCGGATAATCCAGATATTTACCTGGTTTCTCATATTCTTGCTGATGAACAAGATAACTATGCTTCTTGGCGTCGTTCGATGCTCATAGCTCTTGGTGCGAAGAACAAAATTGGATTCATTGATGACTCGATTCCACCTCCAGCAGAAGATGATCCTAATTACTCTCGTTAGTTCAGAAACAACAATATTGTGGCGTCTTGGATCTTGAATTCGGTTTCCAAAGATCTCACCGTAAGCATTGTGTATTCTGCAACTGCTGCTGAAATCTGGCATGATTTGCAGGAGCGATTCATGCAAAACAATGGACCACGCATGTTCTAATTGCGTAAAGATTTCATCACCTACACTCAAGGTGATCTTTCTGTTGGTAGCTACAGTTAGAAATGTAATGAAAGGTGAAGAATGATATTTTTGATCCTGTGATAACAGTGTACATATATAGCAGAAGCTAGCACTACACGATCCTACAATTTAGGCTAGCCTTGCGATACTACAAGCTAATAAGGAAACAGATAATACTGACAGCCATTGATTTACAATTACACTTAATTACAATGATTGACTTAGTCTAGGCAATCATTGGATCAACACATTAAGGGATCTTGTCTCTAATTCCCCCCTTCAAACTGATGGATGAGAGAATCACCCCAAGTTTGTCTCTGAGTTGGTTGAATCGTGTGTGAGTTAAAGCTTTAGTGAGGCAATTAGCAATTTGATCAGCTGATGGAACATAGGCCACAACAATCTCATTTTGCAGCACTTGGTCTCTGATGTAGTGCACATCAATCTCAATGTGTTTGGATCGAGCATGCATAACTGGATTTGAAGCTAAGGCCTTGGCACTCAAGTTATCACACCACAGTGTTGGTTTTCTTGGCAGAGGGAGTTTCAGCTCATCAAGGAGTGAACGGGTCCATGCTATTTCAGCAGCTAAGTCGGTCAGGGCTCTATATTCTGACTCTGTACTGGATCTTGAGACTACCTTTTGTTTCCTCGAGGACCAAGAAACCAGTGTTTCACCAAGGAAAACACATTGACCTGCCATGGATTTTCTATTGTCCACACTTGTGACCCAATCTGCATCTGAGAAACCTGTTAAGTCCAAGTCAGTGGATGGTTTAATGTGTAGGCAGTGTTGGATGGTACCTTGAAGATATCTCAATATTCTTTTGATGCCTTGCCAGTGATCTATAGTGGGAGAGCTCATGAATTGGCTGAGCTTATTGACTGAGAAGGCTATGTCAGGCCTTGTGTTTGTTAAGTACTGCAAAGCTCCTATAGCTTGTTTGAACACGGTTGGATCTTGTAACTTCTCCCCTTCAGCTGTAAATTGCTTGCCCGTTACCATAGGTGTTAGACAAGAAGAGGCATTGTCCATTTTGAACTTTCTCAGAATGTCTCCTATGTATTTCGATTGCTTCAAGTACATGCCAGATGCATCTCTTTGAACTTCTATGCCTAGGAAGTAGTGCAGTGGACCAACATCCTTAAGGGAAAACACAACATTGAGTTGTTTGATGAAGGACTCTAAGAATTTGGTGTTGTTCCCTGTGACAATTATATCATCCACATATATAAGTAGAAAAGTAATGTGATATGTACCTCTTAGAGTGAAGAGTGAGGAATCACTTTTTGTGTTCTTGAAACCCCAGCTGAGTAAGGCATTTTTGAGGCTGTCAAACCAAGCTCTTGGGGCCTGTTTCAATCCATAGATTGCCTTAGATAACTTGCAGACATGTTCAGGTTTAGTTGAGTCTACAAATCCCTCTGGTTGATGCATAAACACAGTTTCTTTGAGGTAGCCATTGAGGAATGCATTATTTATGTCCAGCTGTTTGACCTCCCAATTGAGGTGCACTGCAAATTGAGAGTATGATTCGAACTGTACTGGTCTTGACAACTGGGCTGAAGGTCTCTTCATAATCCAATCCAGCTGTTTGTTGAAATCCTTTTGCAACTAATCTTGCCTTTCTCCTTTCAATTGTCCCATCTGCTTTGTACTTGGTCTTGAAGACCCATTTAGAATCAATGATGTTTTCTTGGCCTTGATAAGGTACCAAAAACCAGGTCTGATTTGACATGAGTGCCTGATACTCATTATCCATAGCTTCTTTCCACTGTGGTCTTGTGAGTGCTTCTGTGACATTCTCTGGTTCCTTCTCATCTGTGCAAGTTTCGGCTAACCCAACATATGGCTGCTTTGGCTTGTGAATTCCAGCCTTGCTCCTGGTCCAATGAGTGTTGATGGCTGTGCTTGATTCAGTAAGATCTTGGTGAGCTTCAGTAACGGTTTCTGTGAGATCAGTGTCATCGGGAATTGGACTGTTCCTTGGTGAATCATTTGCAGTATGATCTCTGCTAAGGTGAAGCTACGGCAGATCTCGGTTAATTGGCCGGTTCTTGTTCGACATCAACATTGTTGTCATTTGGAAGTGTTGCTTCTTGATGTTGAATTTTCTGCGATGGCGCAAAGAAAAAGAGATAGATGGACTGTCAGTTAGTGTTTTCAAGGGACTTCTTGTATTAAGAAAGCCATCATGGAATGGAAAATGCTCTTCATTGAAGACAACATGTCTTGAAGTGAAGACTCTTCCATGAGAATTAATGCATTTGTAACCTTTGTGGGAGTTACTATAGCCCAAGAACACACATCTGGTTGTGTGGAATTGCGATTTGTCTTGATTATAGGGCTTGAGGCAGGGATAGCAAGCACATCCAAAGGGTTTTAGGAGTTGTAGTCAGGTTCCTTTCCAAGAAGCGATGAGTAAGGGCTTTCATTTTGAGTGACTAGGGAGGCGATGTTTATGAGATAAACTACAGGAGAAGGCTTCCCACCAATAATTTAAAGGCATTTTGGCTTGTGCTAGTAATGTCGGCCGAATTGACAATATATACGTGTTTTTATTTCGGCCCTACCATTTTGTTGTGATGTATAAGGACATGACATTCTGAATTGTATCCCTGCTTCTATTGTATGATTTTGCACAGCCTTATATTCACCACCACCATCACATTGGATTGTCTTAATTCTCTTGTTAAGCAGATTTTCTGCCATGTTTTTAAAGCTGAATGAAGGCTTATGCGATGTCAGTTTACATTGAGAGGATAAATCCGAGGTAAATCTACTAAAGTCATCGAAGTGAACATAATATTTGAAAGCGAGAAGAAGATGTTCTTTAGTGCGAGGCCCCAGGACATCAGTATGAACTAATTCAAGAATTTCCTTAGCATGGGAGGAAGAGGTTTTAAAGGTAAAGGTGCAATTTGCCATATTGGCAAGCCTCACAAAAGTTAAAATGATCACTAGGTGATAGTTTGACATTACAACTTTTCAAGACTCTATCTAGGACTTTATTATTTGGATGACCAAGCCTTATGCGGCTCTCGCCAGCGGATACATAGGCACCACGGGTCCACTTTCGGTCCTTGGGAGGCGTCTGAAGCCATCTTTAAGTGTCCTCTTAGAATTGCCTTCCCTGTCAACTTGTCCTTCACAAAGCAACAATTTGCATCAAACACAACCAGAATGTTATTGTCAGCAGTTAATTTTGACACACTTAATAGATTTTTGGTAATGTTGGGCACATATAAGACATCATGTAAGTTGAGTGAGTCTAGTTTTGAGGAACCTGTGGCAACAATCTTCAATTTTTCACCACTTCCAACTATTAAAGAGTTCTTACCATGATGTTCTGCCATATCCTCGAATCTAGCAGTTTGGTGTGTCACATGATTGCTTGCACCACTGTCAAAGTACCAATCATAATCTTGAGGAGAGCTTTGTGAGGCTAGGAAGGCATTGTGTGCTCCTTATGCATCCTTTGCTCTTTGAATAATTTGAGTTCGAGTAAGATTTATCAAACATGTAGTAGCAATTTACTACTGTGTGCCCAACCTTGTTGCAAACTTGACATGTTGGCTTAGACATTCTTCCTCTTCCTCTGCCTCCTCTCCAACTTCTGAAGTTACCATGTAACCATCTGATGTCCAGGACTTTGGCATTATAGATAATTTAAGGTTTTTTGCTGAGGAACATGATCATAGAGGACCTACTTATTATCTGTTTGTTTCTGGCTTCAGTTTGGTTAATTAAGGCTGCAAACAACCATTTGTGGTTTTCGTTAGAAGTTGAGACATACAAACTTTAGTATAAGGGAATTTGCATGTTCTCCGGAGTGATTGGTTTTATAAAAGAATAAACTTACATAATTTCGTTTAGTTTAGTCCCTACTTGTGGTTGAATTTTTACTTGTGGTTTCAGGCTCTCCCTTGCTCTGATTTAGTGAAAATCTTACAAAATGGTATAGTATTAAGTAGCAAAAGATATATCGTTTTTCCTGATTTGCTTTCTTCTTATGATTCGCTTTTTTTCTTCACTCCCCTGGTGTGCATAGATGCTGGGAATGATTGATTAAATGGCTAAACTTAAGCCTTGCTTCCATGTTTTTGCCTTCAAAAAGTCTAATGCATCTGTTGATAGTATATATTGTTATGCTCAGCCTTAGACGTACTTAATAATTGAATGATTCTTTTACTTTTAGGGGTGTGATTGATGTCGCCGGGTGGACATGTGCTCATGGTGCTTGTGACAGTGCGGTTGTGGTAGAGTACACAGTGAAAGCATCAATTCTTGGAGTGCAATGAGACAAATTTTAGGTCCCAGGGGTGAATTGAGAATGCAAACAATTATTCTTTGAGTGCTATAGTGGAATAAAGTGTGCAACAGTCAAATTGATGAAACCATATTTTTAAGTTTTTGGAATTTATGATAAAATTGATCTAAGAAAACTAGTGTTATATGCTTACTTTGTAGTGCTACAGTAATCCAATATACAGAGTTTTTCATCTTTGTTTTGAGACTTTATAATCCAAGTGTTTTAATGACATAGATTAAATATTGAATGTAATTATAAGTGTTATAATTGCAAAGTTAAATTGTTTGTAATATTTAACAATGCCTATAAAAAGAGCCCTTTGTTGGTTTAGTTTTAAGATTCATTGTCTATTGTATCTAATATGTCCAGTTAGAAAAGTGTTGACTAAAGCACATGTAACATGTAAGTAATTGTAGCCTAAAAGTATAGGCAACATTTAACTAAATGTTGTTTAAGTGTTATAAATATCGCCTATACCATCTACCACAACTAACAACACTTATACAACCGTGGATTAAATGTCTAAGCAACATTTATTTAGCCGTGGCCTAAAAGCAGCCCAGAAAACCGTGGCTTAAACGTGCTCCGCCAAACCGCGGCCTATTACCATTGCTCTGGCAGTAGTTTTCAATTTTCATAGCCAAAGGTGAAAAAACCGTTGCTTATTTCAATAGGCAACGGCCGCATACTCCACGCCTATAAAACCGTGGCCAAACCGTGGCCTAAAGTTCTGACAATGGTTGTTTTGCTTCCAACCACTGTTTTTTGTTGTTGCCTAAACTAATTTTTGTTGTAGTGATGTAAGGACCACTTTTCTCTATGAATAGCTTCTGGGAACCTAATAGAAAAAAGGAAAAATAAAGCCAGTATGATGTTTGGGAACCTATTTGATTGCATGTTGTTTTACTATTTTCCATAGGAAACAAGTACTATTGTTAATTATATTAATCCTACTAATTCCAAGTTAGAGTTAGAAGTTAACATTGTTAGTTAACTGTTAGAGTATTTAAATTAGTTAGCTGTTAACACACGGTTAGTTAGATGTTAACACACTGTTAGTTAACTGTATAAATACTCTGACAGTTAACTGTAGCGTGCTTTTGCGTGATTACTATGGCCCCAGAGCTGCGATTCATAGCTGAATTATATGTGTAGAGTTCAACTGAAAATTTGATGAGAATATTGATTACATTGGATGAAAATTTGCGGTGAAAAGAGTAGGTAGCTCTTGAATTTCAAAACTGCAATCCATCGATGTTGAAGATTGATGTAATTAAATTTGATGTCAAGTTGATTCTTTATTCTAGCCACGGGTGATTGTTTTGAAGGTTGTCATGTTGTATCATTTGTCAAATAAAAATACTTTTGAGTTGAAAAGATTTTTGAAAATACTATAAAACAAATCTATTATGGGAATGTAAAAAAGCTGTCATATGTAATGAAATCGAAAAATGAAAAAGGTGTTCATTTACATTTATTTATGTGTATAATTCAAGTTGGCTTATGTGTATAATTCATATAGTCAAATTGTGGGGTGTGTGTATTATGTTGTTATAAACTTTTATTTCTGATGTTTAATTTATATTATTTGATAAACTTTTAAACAATGTATTTCAAATGGATTCCTACAAACAAATCGTCATTTTTTGAAACCTTCAAAAGTATTTACACATTGTGCATGAACGTGTGTTTGTACAAAAATATAACAAAAGAAGTAAATGAACAACACTATATAGGGATAACATGAAAAAAGTTTTTCAAAATATATATTTAAAGTTTGACAAATTATTAAAATCTAATATATATTTAAATAAGATTATAAGATTATTTCAAGGTTCTTCTTATCTATAATAATTCATTGAATATTTAAATTAATGTTCAATTTATTTTTATGCTCCATTACTATTATTTTTATTTAATTTTTATAATTTTTAATTTATAAACATTTTATATACAACCTATAAAAGTTGACATCCGTGCATCCTTGCGAGTCAAAGCTACTAGTTAAGTAATAAAGTTAAGTATATTTAAGACATCGAATGTCGAACCTACACATAATCTTGTGAGTACTAACATAATAAAGATCCTATGTTATTTAGACTACTTGAAGGTAGTGATTCACGAGGACTAAAGCGATTAAATAGGAAATAATTAATAGAAATAAAGCAATTTACAAGAACGAGAATAGGATCAAATGCTACGAAAGCTTGGCGAATGGGGTTCACTAATACTTAGTCCTTGAATTTACCAATTAACTATTACGAGCTATAACCCCTATTGAATGCTAATTTCCCACTCTATTATTATTAATATCCAATGGTCATACAATATTAATAGTCTTCTTCCTAACTATTACCTTCAATGATCACATAAGACAATTAGTAAAAGAACATTAAGCAGCCGAGATTGTTAATCCAATAAGCGATTAGAAACAAACAATTATCCTTGACCTGGCATAATTAGTGAGTTTAATTATTCCTAGAGTTCCATTAACTAACCATGACATGATCGCCTCCAATTAATTAACTTACTAAGGATTGACCAGGACCACTATGAGATTAAGCACACTAAGAACAATACATTCAATAGGAAAATAGGAAACTTCGAATAGCTATTCAATAAGTATCAAAGACATAGTAAAAGATCCCCCATCACCCCTAATGATGGATTTAGCTACTCATAGTATTTTGCAATAGCATAAAATAACAAGAATCCATATACGAATATATAAAAAGCATAAATGAAACCTGGACACCCTTTTGATATGTTGATGGTCCTCTACATTGTTCTTCACTATTCTCCCGAGCTCTAACGGTAAAATAGGATTTTAGACAAGAGCTCCAGAGTCCAAGGGTCAAAAGTCCGGAAAAGAGGGCTAGAATGCCTTTTTATAGTCTCTCCTGCATACTAGGTCAAACTAGCTTCAAATTTGTGCGATCTGGGACTAGGTATCGTCGTACTGACTATATACACGGTTGTATAGCACTTTAAATTCGACGTTGGCCGTACTTTTGCACTGAGTGCAATCGGCTGACTTTGAGACGCGGTTGTCTGCTTTGTTGATATGCGGCCGTCTTGATCTTTAGGCGCCCGGTATCTTGGCCGTAAGATGCGCCCTGCTGCTATATGTGGATAGATACAGTAGTATGGTGTATGTAAGGCGCATTGACTATCCAAAATCACAAAAACATTCAATTCTTGCTAGTTTTAGCTCTGTGTACGCCTTTTTCACTCCAAGTGTTGTCTTTGTATTAATTCTGCAAAATGAGACATAAATGAGTACTTTTATACTTTAAATAGCACAAATGATATGATTAATTATTCAAAACATCCCATAAAAGTAGACAAAATCGGGGTTTATCAGTAATCAACCAAGAAATCAATCAAACATATCAAACAAGCAATCATCAAGCAATGAAACATAATTATCTTGAACGTGAACACAAGAGGGGGGTTAAATTGTGTTGAAAACTTTTCATAAACTTTAAGTTAAAAACATTTTTGAACAACTTGATTTTAAACTTTATTAGTTATAGGATCTTTGGAGTATGATCGGAATATTTGGAAATCTGATTTATGAAAACTTGTTTTTCTTTGCAAGATAAGAATAAATGTAAAGCAGTAAAGCTGAGACACAGAGATTTATACTAGGTCACCACCAAATTGGTAGCTACGTCTAGTCCCTTCGTTCCTAAAGGATTTTCCACTATAATCAAGTAATTACAAATTTCCTTAAGAGTATTCTACTGTCACAAACTTGACAATACTCTTAACTTCTTAAAACGACTCAGTACGTTCAAGCCTTCGAGGAATCAAGCCTTAACTAGGCAATACACTTTTCACAAAGTATTTTTGAATACAATCAAATAACTCTCACAGAGAGGATGAAAAAATTAAGCTAAAAAACAAATAGCTTTCTAAAAGAAAGAATATAAGACGCTGAAGTTCAGTTGTTTGGTTTCAAGAAACTTGGTATGAAACTTAATTGCTCACTTGAGAATAGCTCTTTCAGAATGTAGTTTCTAGCGATTTTGTAGCGTTCTTCAATGACTACTTTGGGGTATTTATAGGAGTCCTTGAGGTATTACCGTTGTAGTAAATTTCAGCTCCATATCATTGGTGAGGTAATTTGAAATGCTATCATTTTCTTCCTTTTAGAGAATATCGAATAGTACACATTACCATTTTTGTACTTATCTGCTTTTCCTGATTGCCTTGTCATGCAATTTTGTCTTATACTAAAGGTGTCACCTTTGATACCTCGTACATCAAAATGAGTGTACAAAATCAAATTCGAATTCCGTTCCAAAATAGCTGAGGTAGAAGAGCACAAACGTGACCATCACGTGATTCATTAATAGACCCAGATGCTCGCTCAGAATAATGGGCCGGACTAGCGACAATTGAATAATTCACGTGTTAAAGATAACACTACAGGACTCTTGCTTTAGATAAGGCGGCTGGAGTGAACGGATCTGGAACACACATGGAATGTATTCAAACTCTTGTGATTTTCTTCTTCTTGCTTGAGTGAGTTATAAAACATGAGTGATTTTAATACCTGCACACTCCAAGACTTATCAGAAGATAAACTGTTCACTTGCAACTGCTTTGTTATCATCAAAATCAATGAGGGTCTAAACTTCTCAAATGTTTAGGTTCCAACAATCTCCCCCTTTTTGATGATGACAAATATCCAAGGTTGATGAACAACTTAATTTCAAAAAAAAATTTCAAGGGTCTCCCCCTGAGTTCAACAACTCAGATAAAATTAAATATTTCAGGTATCAGAGCGATTTATAATAATCAGAGCGTTTGTGTGATCGCAAAATGCATACAAGTATCAGAGCGTATATTCAATTAAGCGTTGAGATCGGATGTTGAGATCATTGTACCAATAATGAATATACTTAAGCAATTATTGAGGATCAGATGCTGAAATTCATTGCACCAATTATAATAAAAATGTGCCAACAGATATTAATGAGTATCAAAGCACCAGACAATGAATATCAATGAGTATTAGAGCAACACATCTTAATGAGAATCAGAGCAATTCAAAGATATGCTATGTATGATTTATGCATGAAATGTGTAATACTTCAACATGTTCATCATACTTTCAACGTGTTTATCAGACCTTGCTTTTACTCCCCCTTTTGTCATCGGACAAAAAGAGTGTAAACGCATCATAGTCAAAATAGTAAGTAATAATACTAGAAAAATTTGAATTGTACCAAAAATTAGAATAAGTAAAGGTTAGATCATTCAAAATATGAACCATGAGCAAAAGAGGGAATTGTACCAAGTTAACAATAATACAAAATATTTAAAAAATGTTTTTATGGGTTTGGTGGAGGAGGAAGGAGTTGATCGAAGCGTTCCAAGAGGAGATTCACAATGCTTTTTAACTGATGCACTTTCTGATTTGTAGCCATGATGGCTCCAAATTCAGCTCTTGGCAAGACGACAACGTCATCATTTGCAACAGGAGGAGTAGAAGAAGGTTCAACTTCTGGATCAGGTTCAGCAATAACAACCCTTTGCGACTCCAGCTTCTGATGCTCTGCTAATACTACCTATGACAAACTCAATTTCCTTTCCTTTCTTTCCTGAGCCCTCTGTAAGAAATCATCATTTGGTAAGCTCTATTTGATAATTTTTCCCGACCACATTTCACAAGATCCATAGCCCATTCCCATCTATGCACAATCTCTTCAGGGTAGAGCATACTCATAAAGATAGTTTCCCTATGCTTAAACAAATCTTCTACATATGCATCAAATTTTGCAAATCACGACTTCTCCCAAAATTGCATCTTATCAAAGCTCCCATATCATCAAGAATAAAGTTGATGCCTTCATTTTCAATAGGATACAACCTATCTGATTCTCCTATCATCTTCTTCAATATTAAGAGGCTTAAGGCGAGGTAGAATGGCTTTGGCTTTCCAAGACATAATCATTTGACTCAGCAGAATCAATGTCAAAATGTTTACAAATAATGACCCATTGATCTTCGGTTTCATAACACTTAGAGGCCTAATGTGAACACATAAACATGTCATCAAAATGAACAAAAGCGAGGTTTGTGTCTGTTAGCTTGCTAATAGAGCCAACAGTAGGGATGGTTGCCTTTTCTATATTACAGCAGCCAGAAGAACCAGTTCTCCAAGCATCTCTCTTGAGAAGGTTCAGATACACACGCCGAGCATAATCTTCAGATAGCTTATTAACTGGAAACTCACAGAATGCTTTGACATCATATTTCCTAGGAGCTTCTTCATACTCCTTGAGACCATTAGATTTTGGAAGTTTACCAGGAGCTGGTTCCTTCCTTTTATCAGGGATAAACCAGGGTAGCCACCTTTGCCTATCAGGCACAATCTTTCTGAGATCTTTGAAGAGGGTCTGTATTGTGAATTAGCTCAAGCTTTTTCATCTCGAGCGATGAGCCATGAATGCCATTTCTTTATCTATAATCCATTTTCCGCATTCCTCAGTGAGAGGTTCATGTTGTGGAAGAACATGAGGAAGTTCAACGAGAGAAAGGAATAATTCTTACATTTGAAAGAGGTCTTAACCTTCCACTAAATGACATTTCCACTTTCTTACCATCTTTAGAGGCAGTGAGGCGTGAGCGAGGGACAATCTCGACCTTGTAATCCCAGGTGAATGTTTTCAAGTGCCACAGAGAAGGGCGATCATAGATAGAATGATACACTTCTTCTCTTACAAGCCAGTGGTTTGTTTATAGAGACACATATTTCTTGGCTTGTAGGTTTAAAAGTGAGAGAGAGTGGTAGAGGAAGTCACCTTGACTTTGTATGTTTTGGGTTGGTTTGGAGGGATTTTGATGAGTAGTTTGAAAGGGTAAGAGTGGAGTGATGAAATGTATGTAGTGAGGGATGTGTTTGAAGAGAGGGTTGTGGTGAGGGAATGTAAGTGTTCTGGATTTTGTGGTTTATTGGGAGGTTTGTGGTTCGGATGATGGAGGTTGTTGAGTGATAAGAGGCGATGGTTTGAGATTTGGTTTTGTGGTTTTCTTGGCTAGTGTTTTGGAGGTGATGGTTATGTGGAGTGTGTTTGTGGTGATGAAAGCAGAGAGAGTGGTGGTGCGAGGAATAGTGTCATCGAGAACCAAAGGTAGTAATGGAATCATCAATGATAAAATCCAGTACCTTTAGGTTAAGCTCGAGTGCTAACTAATCTCTTTCTTTTTCTTGTGGGGGCGGCGAGGAGGAGGAGGAGGTGGAGGAACTTGCTTCACAGGGCGAGATCTTTGAAGCAGGTTTTGACACGCCTTTCTCTTCTTCTCAATATTTTCTGATGGGGACCCAGTCCTCATCATCTTACAGTATAGTTCTACCTTAGGTGCGAGAGGCACCTTACCTTTTGCTTTTTGTCTCCTGCTTTGGAAACTCACGTTTTTTTCACACCGGTTGTTGAATTTTTGGTGGGTTTTGTTTGACTACTTCATAGACTTTTGTTTACATTCCTTCTCCTTCTTCCTTTTTCACCTTCTTGATCATATCGGCATTGATCAATTTCATTTCTCACCAAGCTATTTTAGCCAAAGACATCAAAGGCGAACAACGGCCTCAACTCCAAAATACTTATCCACTTTCTTCTTTGTTTGTCAAGTCGGCAAGCATTCTACGCAATTCCATCCTTGACCATCATTGTAGTAAGAAGAACTCCATAAGGAATAACCTTGATAATGTTGTTCTTGTCGTGAATCCTTCCTTGAACCAACAATTGTGTAACACCCCAATTAAGAAAAAAATTGTTTTAGCAAATAAGTCCCAAATACTTGAACATAAGTCGTAGAGATTGATCACCTCAATGATTTCTTGAGAGTGCGTGGAATTATTTTGAGTTATTTTAAATAATTTATTTATTATAAATAATTATTATCTATGATGTCAATTCAAATTAACCAGCGTAGGCGTATCTTTGCTTTTAAGGTGAATTAAATCGATTAAATTTATTATAAGTTTTCTTTTAGACGCGACAACGCGTATTTTTGTTGACTAAGAAATTGATTGAATTAAATCAAGATGAAATTAAATTTAAGAGTTAATATTTGATATTAATTCATGGTTCAAAAATTGTCGAAAAACTCAGACGAAGTTTCGCCGCATTTTGAATCGCCGGGTAATTCTTATCCGCAGTAAAATTTTAAAACGAATTCCGATTTTGATGAGAATTAAATCGTAGTTTGTTGTGATTATGTTTGAGTGTTTTCACTTGTTTTTATTATTTACGATAAATTGCGGGGTGAATTAATTTCTAAGCAAATTAATTTCCGCGATTTAATCGGAAAAAGAATTAATCGGTAACGCGATTACTCGACGCCGTATTTTTTTTAGTACCCTTAAGACTCTAGGATTAGGGGGTAATCATGAGATATGAGAGATTAGATGGGTTAGACTTGTTGATGGGATTAGCATCTTACTTTATGGAGTTTAAGTGTCACATTTTTGGTGATTAATTAGGTGGTATTTTTTCTAAAATCATTCTCAACCAAGTAAAACTCTCTTTTATTAGACTTTTTTTTTTATCCCTCCTTTTTATGGATCAGGCGAGACCCCCTCCCCTTCTTTCACTTCTTTATTTTATTTATTTATTATTTCCTCCTAGTTTATCTAAGGGTGGATAAAAGGAGACCCACTTAATTTTTTCCCCATTCTTTCACTTCCTGATCGTGGCCCTCCCTCAAACCCATTTTATTTCTCTTCCTTCCCTTAAAAGTGCAGGCCGTAGCCTTCCCCTTTTCCCTACCTCTCCATTTTTATTTTCCTCCAAATTGCTCATGTGTGATGAAGTGGAAACAAGCCAAGTTCACTTCCTCTTCTTCCTTTATTTCTAGCCGTGACACCTCCTGGTGCAGCCCACCATCATTTATGCCTTTCTTCTCTTTATTCTTAAGTGTGGAAGACGGAGAAATGAGAGCAAAAGCTTCCTCCTTCCTCTTCATGTCTTAACCGTGAGCCTTACTTCTAAATACCCCATATTTCCTTTTGATTTTCCTTCAAATTAGTGTTAGAATATTGATCTAGTGAGTAAGATTGAAACCAAACTTTTTCCCTTTGTTTTTGATAGCTGAACCGTGGCCCCTTATTTTAGGATCAGGAGTTGATTTTCTTGCTTCTTTTCTTGTTTATTGTTTTATATGTATCTTGATTAGAACCAGGGAAGAGATGAACATGTTTTCCCCCAAATTTCTCAAACCCTAGATCAATGGTCTAGGAGAAGGGGTTAAGTGATCTTCCATGGGAGTCTTCAAATTGATTGGTGGTTCTTGTTTATTATTAGTTGTTATTGTTGTTGTAATTGTCAATTTTAATTTGAATCAAAGATTTAAAAGTTTTGAGTGAGATCCTTGATTCTTGAAAGAGGCATGATTTGGTATTTGACTTAAATTAGCTTTTGTTTTGTGAGATTAGTTGTTGTTGTGTGAAAGGATTGAGATATAAAATGACTTTTGTCGATTAGTTTGGAAGATTTGCAAATTTTTTTGGGCGAAGGGGGTGTTGGCCGCGAGCTATTCCAAGCTTGGGTGGCAAGAATTTTTGTGGTTCTAGCAATTAAATTCGGTGTTTAAGAATTGTATGGACTTTGAAAAAATTTTAGAAAAAGGTTTGGATTGAAAATTGGGATTGTTTTGATTTTGAGGCCATAAAACACTTAAGGTGAAGAGGACTCTTTGAGGTCCTAGACACCAACTAGAGCCTTGACTTAAGTATATTGAGAAAAAAAAATTGATAAATGATATTATCTCAAGTTTTAAGTTTGAAAAGAAAAAAAAAAGTCTTAGTCTTTAAAACCTTATCCTTTTAATTGTTAATTTTCAAGTGTATGTGATTCTTTGAAAACAAGTTTTCAAATTTGAGCGCTTAAGTGTAAATGTTTTGGTTATCTAAGAGGTTTTTGGGTTTTGAGAGCCTAGGTATTTGAGTTAATTTATGTCTCGGTTTACACTAAGTTTGTTCTGTGTGTTAGGATTTTGTGTGATCAGGAGTTGTGGTGTGAGATCGAGGCGTGCCTTGACACGTGGTGTGGACTTGATGGGCTACTTCTAGATACGCTTAGGATTTTTAATTGTTTTTCGATCAAAGAAGTCTGAGAACCTCAGGGTTCAAAGTGAGGGTTTTGTTACCCTTTTATTCTTTACAGCTTCATATATGATTATTTAGTGGGTTTGTCTGCAAGAGGTTAGCTGTCGATGTCAATGGTGACTCATTATTTCGTGGAATAATTTCTTCACACAGAAGATTTTGTAAACACTTACTCGAAATCTCACTTATCAGATTTCATTGTGAAAGATACAATTTTTTCTTAAGAATTCGCCATAATATATCTGATCCATGCATAATATCATGAAAAATGGATATACATTTTTGAAATTTTTTACTGCTACTTAGTATTGGCACTAGGTCTGAAAAAGTATCTAAAAATATGAATTTTAGATATTTGTGCCTCTTTGCTAGCTCCATCGAGTTTCAAAGGGATCAAAAGTATTTATTGCTTATGTGGTGAATTGTGGTAGTGTGTAATGAATGAGCTGTCAAATTTGCACCGTGGTGTGTTATCAAATTTGGATTGCCGTGATCTTGACTGTGATAATGAAATGTGGTGTATGTATACTTAAATCGTGATTAAGATATATGTTGTGGATTGTTATTGGATAATTGATGTTTATTGATTATGCCATGAGTGATAGTATCAAATGTCTTTGATATGTTCATTGGGGGTGGTTAAAGGCATCATTGTGTCGTGTCTTGTGGTAACGTCGTCTGTCTATCCTGGGTAGTGGAAATGCCCATGGCCAAAGGAATTTGGGAGCGTCGTTAAAATCTTTACCATCACGCAGGGGAAAAGTGTCGATGCAGTGCGTCTGACCAGATATGCCTCTGGCGTATGGATTAGGAATTAAAGCGCAGCGGCATATAGTTGCATCAATAGGATCTTGGGTGCATCCTTATTGATTGTTCTGTTGCTATTGATATAGTTGTTATATACATTGGTGTTTTGTGGCTTTATAATATATTGTGTCTGTATAATATAAATGTCTGTCATATTTGTTGTTCTGTGCTACTTGCTCTATTTTAAGAAGTTGACCCTTGCCAGTGGTTCTTTCAATTAATGAATGTAACTAGATGACGGAGGAAGAAAGTGTTAGGGACTACAGAGAAGTGTACACGAGGATAGCGATCCGACTTCCTACTTGTGTTTACATTTGCAACTTACTAGAGGACTAGTAAAGCGTTGTAGTGTTGCGACCGGTATAGGGTGTCGGATGCTTTAATTACAATGTTGTAATAAATGCTTTATGTTTCAAGACTTGAATTGTTTTATGTGTATGTTTTAAATAAATTTCCACTGTATGGTTTTGTAAGTTGGGCGTGGTATCTTATTGATTCACTTTGCCTCAGAAAATCTTTGCAATACTCTGGTTGCCAATTACTTAAAAGAAGCTGGAAAAAAAATTTAGACTCACATTTTTTAAAACCATGCAGCAGCGTGTTCCATTTTCGAAAGTATTTTGGAATGCCGAGAGTATTATCTAGTTTAGTAGTGCTCCGAAAATGGGGTGTTACAAATTGTATTGATAATATTGTTGTAAATCAACCTAGGCAAGTTGATTTTGTGACCAGCCATACAATTTCACATAATGAACCTTACGCTCGTAGTTCACTATGTCACTTGACCCGACGCCAGGATGGCGCTCTTAGTAATAATCTTGTGTAGAACTCTGTAATCACTTTTCAAGTCCTTGGCGTCACGAGTTACATCGTCTTCCTTCAACTGGCGATAGCTTTCGAAAAGAGCCTCGTTGACGTTTTCCATTCCTCTAAAAGCATCTTCCCAACCAACATAGTAACTGATGCCTTCACAGGGGCACTTAATCGTCTCAGCAATAGTGTTTATGGTAAACACCAACTTGAATCCTCTAATATGACCTTCAACGACTCCACCCAGAAGCACATGAGCATTTCCCCAAAATTCCTTGATGGGACAAGCCATAACGTCTACTGGTTCCCAAAGGAAGTAGTTTTTCTAACCTAGATTGTTCAAACCTTCATCGAAGTTAAAACCATAGAGCTTGAACTTCTCCAAATCAATCCAGTTCTCATTCATAAGCCTTGCTTCGTTCATGATGTCGTAGATAGCAGAGTATTGTCTGACCTTAACATTAGTCATGGTTGCAGTTGGAGAATGGGTGATGGAGGTTTACGGTTTCAGAGAAATCACAGAGAGAGAGAGAGAACAGTTTTCGCAGACAAAAACAGAGTGAGTGTGGAGCGAAAGAGGTGGAGTAGTGGGAAAGTTTTGATAAAATAAATGCAGATTACTTTTTCAAAAACTCTTCACATTTTCTCTGAATAAAAAATAAATCAAAGAAAATAAAATAAAGATTCCCCTTTTTCATTAAATGCGATTGCCAAAGTAAAGTTAAAATCAAGAAAAAGATTTTATTGAAAACCTAAATAATCATGACTCGGAGTAGGTGTGATGAGGCGCTTAAGTCCCACACGTGCGTGACACGTGTGTGCTCGGGCCGATAAGCGAATTCACCAGGACCGAGTTATGTGATATGAATGACATATCATATGTGTATCACAGTGAATGCTTATGTCATACCATATGCGAATGATGCATATCATAAGGCTGAGATTAATCATTCTTCTATAAGATGAAAATTTAAGTTTCTTCTTATAAAATTGAATCTATCTTCAACAAGGGTTTTGTAAAGATGTCATTGCTGATGATCGGTGTCTACAAATTTTATTTCAAGAATAGCCTTACGAACATAGCCTCTTGTAGTGATGTTTAATCTCAATGTGCTTTGCTCTAGAATGTAATATTGGATTCTTAGTAAGACAAATTGCGGATGTATTATCACAAAGATAGGAATGTTACTCTCTTTTATCAAGTAGTCTTCAAGTTGATATTTCATCCCACGAAGTTGAGAGGCTGCAACTTCTTTCTTTGAGATGTATTAAACCTCTTGTTGAGAGTGCAATTGTGCTTTGTCTTTTGCTTGACCAATACACAAGATTTGCTCTAAGGAACTTGCAGCCTCCACTTGTGCTTTTTCTTTCAATTCGATCTGCAGCAAAGTCAACGTCACAAAAACCTACTAACTTGTAATCTTTTGATTTCTTATAAAGCAAACTAAGATTAGTAGATCCTTGCAAATATCTAAATATTCTTTTAACAGCACTCAAGTGTGATTCTCTAGGATCAGACTGAAATCTAGCACACAGGCAGATGTTGAACATAATATCAGGTCTTGAAGCAGTAAGATAAAGCAGAGATCCAATCATACCTCTGTACGTTTTCTGATCTACCTTCTTACCAGTTTCATCTTTACAAAGAATACACGTGGGATGCATAGGAGTGCACATTAACTTGCAATCCACCATCTTGAATTTCTTTAGCAATTCCTTGATATATTTGCTTTGATGTATATAAATATCATCATTGCATTGCTTGATTTGAATTCCAATGAAAAACTTTAATTCACCCATTATGCTCATTTCAAATTCAGCCTGCATTAGCTTAGAAAATTCTTTGCAAAGGCTTTCATTAGTAGCTCCAAATATAATATCATCAACATAAATTTGAACAAGTATAAAATGTTTGTTTGATGTTTTTCTAAACAGAGTAGTGTCTACTTGACCTCTGATAAAACTGTTTTCCATTAAAAAGGAACTTCGATCTATCATACCAAGCTCGAGGAGCTTGTTTAAGACCATACAAAGCCTTTTTAAGCTTAAAAACATGTTCTAGAAATTCAGTGTCTTCAAAACCAGGAGGTTGTTTCACATAGACTTCCTCAGTTATAAAACCATTCAAGAAGGCACTTTTCACATCCATTTGACAAAGAATTATCTCATGGTGTGCAGTAAATGAAAGTAAAATGCGAATAGCTTCTAACCTTGCAACTGGTGTAAAAGTTTCTGTGCAATCAATACCTTCTTCTTATGAGTAACCTTGAGCAACTAATCTTGCTTTCTTTCTCACTACCTTACCATCTTCATCAAGCTTGTTTCTAAATACCCATTTAGTACCAATAGCTTGCTTATCTTCTGGTAGAGTGACTAAATTCCAAACATCATTTCTTTGGAACTGATTTAACTCTTCTTGCATAGCCAGAATCCAACCTTCATCTTGCAATGCTTGATCAATCGTCTTAGGTTCCATTTTAGAAAGAAGTGCAATATATGCATGCTCTTTGAAAGAGGATCTGGTTCTTATTCTATCTCCAGGTTCTCCTATGATTTAATCCTTAGGATGATTGGTTTTGGATCTCCAGCACTTTCTGGTTTCAGCTTCCGCTTGAGTAGAATCATGTGTCTGCTCACCACCAGATACTGAAGATGTAGGTTCACTATTTGTTGTACCACCAATATTCAACTCTGAAAATAATTCATCTAGCTCTGACATGGCAGTGTCAGGCTTCTTGTCATCAAACTTGACATGAATGGATTCTTCTACTATCAAATATTCTTTATTGTATATTCTAAAGCTTTAGATCTTTCAGAGTATCCCAAAAAGATACCTTTGTCAGCTTTGGAATCAAACTTACCATGTTGATCCATAGTATTCAGAATATAACATATGCAACCAAAGGGATGAAAATAAGAAATGTTTGGTTTTCTACCTTTCCACAGTTCATATGGAGTCTTCTTCAAAATAGGTCTAATAAGAATTCTATTTTGAATATAGTAAGCTGTGTTTACTGCTTCTACCCAAAAACATTTTGCAATATCAGCTTCATTGATCATGGTCCTGGCCATTTCTTGGAGGGACCTATTTTTCCTTTCTACAACACCATTTTGTTGTGGTGTTCTAGGAGAGGAGAAATTGTGGGAGATGCCATTTTCTTCACAAAATTTTTGAAAACTTTCATTTTCAAATTCTCCTCCATGATCACTTCTAATTGAAGAAATACAAATTCCTTTTTCATTTTGAACTGATTTCTTTGAAGGCAGTAAATACCTTGAATGACTTATCCTTGTGGGCAAGGAATCTAACCCATGTCCATCTAGTAAATCATCAATAATGACTAACCCATATTTCTTTCGAGTTAAAGAGTAGTCCTTGTTGGACCAAAAGATCAAGATGCAAAAGCCCAAGTGGTCTAGAGGTTGAAACAACATTTTTAGAATGAAAAGAAATTTTAACTTGTTTTCCTCTTTGACATGCCTCACAGAGAGCATCCGATTGGAATTTAAGATTTGGTAAGGCTCTAACAAGACTGTGCTTGTTTAAGTTTGAGATTAATCTCAAATTGGTGTGACCCAATCTTTTATGCCAAGTCCATTGCTCATCTTCAACAGACATGAGACACTTGACATCTTGTTTTGCAAATTCAGAAAAATCAATTTTATAAATATTTTGTTTTCTCTTTGCAATAAAGAAAATAGAGCCATCTTTCTAGCTTTTTACTGAACACCCAGTTTCTGTAAAAATGACATCATAACCATTGTCACATAATTGACTTATACTCAATAAGTTATGCTTTAGTCCTTCAACATACAGTACATTATCAATAGAGGGAAGAGAGCCTTTACCAATGTGCCCAATTCCAACTATTTTACCTTTCTGGTTTCTCCGAAACCAACAAATCCTTCTTCTCTAGGCCTTAGCTCTTGGAACATATGCTTTTCTCCCATCATGTGACGCGAGCATCCACTGTCTAAGTACCAAGATAGGTGTGTTGACTTTATTGCTAAGCATGTCTGCAACATAGGCTATTTTATTGTTAGGTACCCATACCTTTTTGGGTCCTTTCTTGTTAGTTCTTGAAGGATACTTGTCCTTCTTAGTCTTAAAAGCAGTACATGCACTTTTCAAATGACCAAGTTTGTTGCAGTAAGTATAATGTAAGCATTCATTGTGATCATTGGATTTATTAGATGCAGTGAACGTGGCAAAAACACAAGAAAAGGGGGTTTGAATTGGGTTTTAGAAACTTTTCTTAAGGCTTGTGTGTTTATGAAAACCTTTTCAAAACAACTCGTTAATAAAATAAAGCAGTACATAAGTAAAGAGAAGAGAGAAGAGAGTGACACAGTGATTTATACTAGTTCACTATCACGATAACTACATCTAGTCCGCTTCACCCACTTGAAAGATTTCTCCACTATAATCGGCTTTGATTACACTTGAGAGTATATCTTGCCGTGGCTATACTCATAATTTCTTAGAAACGACTTAATGCAGTCAAGCCTCTAAGGAATGCAGCCACTATTGGGCTAAATACAATGTTCAAAAATGTTTTGAAGCAATATCAAATAACTCTCATAGAAGATAAACAATGAAAAACTTAAGCCTGATGAATAACTTTCAAACTGAAAGAATAAAAGCGACTAAGTGCTTTGTTCAATGTGATCTCGGATACATGGAATGATTTTTGGTTGCTCACTTTGTATCTAGCGTTAACCTACTTGATGGATGAAGTAAAGGTATATATAGCTAGGGTTGTGAATAGTGTCGTTGTGTCCTAATAGCTCTTTTCACCTAGGTCAAAGGCTTGAGATCCCCTTTTTGTGGCTTTAGCAAGTCACATTGTTTTCCACTCTCCTCAAAGCATACTTACACAGCAGACAAAATCAAAGTGTTTGGTTCTCGTGAGCTTTTTGAATATTAGACCCTTGAGAGCAAGTTTCACATGATTATATTCGTTGACATTCCGCTTTGGCCTTTAATACCTCGTACATTAAAATGCTTCATCAATGAAGTCTCTTAAATCGTAAAGTAGCCTTAAATAAAGCTTGTTCCTATCAAAGCTACAATGTCCATCAGAGTGAGGTTGAAACAGAGGCAACTTTTTCAGCGTAGAATTCATTTGCCTTTCATATACCAGAGAGTCTTGTAGAATTACATGAAGGCTTCCACAGAGTGGTCTAACCATAGTCTGTTGTATCGTTGGTGAAGATCGGGCGTTGACCAAGCGAATGTGGTCTCGATAGAGTGTTGTCTACCAGGCGTTGGTGATCAAGCGAGTCGACCAAGTCAAGAGCTAGTCTTGCGAGCTTGGTTTACCAGCGAGTTGGTGGTCAAATAGAGTTGGCGAGGCCATGTATGGTCTCACCAGGCGTTGACCACCAACAAAGTTGACCAACTTGAGCAAGGCTTTCACATCATGTCGACATCAAAGCGGAGGATCAATACCAGACTTAGATGTGTGAAATTCAAAATTTCACTAAGTCTTCTAAGATATCTTCTTGTGATGAATAGTGATTTACGCACTAACAAACACATCAGAGAATAAATAATTTTCTTAATCATTTGTTATCATCAAAACAATTAAGGGTCATTGTTTCTGAACCCACTTGATTCCAACAGTAGGACTTTTATTTTCTAAACAGGTTTCATCTGATATGTAACCAAAACCTTGAGTTGTCATTTTACTGATACCCCAAATCATTGAAGCTTGCTTGCTTCGAGTTACACTCTCTGCAGAAACTTTTTGAAAGGCATATTCATAATCATTTGATTTACACTTAGGATTGCCTTTAGCTTGAGCTTTCGGTTTGAGAGCTCTCGACACAGTTCTTGACATGTCACCAGACGCTGACTATCCACCGGATGCTAATTTTCAGTTTTTAGCTTCTGGTTCTCTTCACTGAGCTTTGAGTTTTCATTTTTCAAAACTTGAAATTCTTGTGATAATTTTGAAATTTTCTTTTTCAAAGCTTTGTACTCAGTGAAGAGAGTGGCAGAGTCCTTAAGAAGATCATCAAATGCAAGTTGAAGTTCAGAATAAGAATCATATATTATTACCTCTTCAACTTCTTCTTCAGAGTCTAAGTCAGTATTTGCCATGAAGGCAAGATTGGCTTCTTCTTCATTATCTTCCTCAGAGGAGGATAAATCTAAATCTTCCCATGAGACTCTTCTTCTTTTCCTTGAAGGAACTTCTTGTGGGCTTCTTCTTAAGATTAGGACATTCAGATTTGAAGTGTCCAGGCTTTTTATATTCATAGCAAACAAGTTGGCTTTTGTCTTTGCTTTCCTTCTTGTCCTCAACATCTTTCTTGTGGAATTTCTTCTTAAAGTTTCTTTTCTTCCACATTCTTTGAATCTTCCTGGATCTGAACGCGAGCTCATCATCCGACCCATCAACGTATCCTTCTAAAGCTTCATCTTCTGATTCTTCTTCAGCCTGAAGGGCTTTAGAAGTACTGGCTTTGTGTTTGTTGACTTTCAAAGCAATAAACTTGCTTTTCTTCACAGGTTCTTATTCATTCAGTTCAAGTTCATGAGCTTTCAAAGAACTCAAGAGATCTTCAAGTTTTAAGACATTTAAATCTTTTGTTTCTTGAATAGTAGTGACTTTGGGTCTCCACTGCTTGGTCAAACTTCTCAGGATGTTTCTCACATGGTCAGGTGTGGTATAACTTTTTCCAAGGGCATGTAACCCATGAAAAGTGTTTGGAACCTTCCAAACATAGATTCAATGTTTTCACCATCTTCCATTTTGAACAGCTCATATTGGTGATTCAACATGCTAACTTTATTCTTTCTTACTTGGGCAGAGCCCTCATAAGACAAAACAAGAGAATCCCAAATTTCTTTGGCAGTATCAAATTTGCCATATTTGTCATATTTTTTTTCTGACATAGCACAGATAAGAATAAATCTAGCTTTTTGATTGATTTGATATCTCTTTTTCTGCTCATCATTCCAATTTTCTCTGGCTATTGCAACACCAACAGCATTAGTGGGAATAATGTAACCACTTTCAACAATATCTCACAACTCAAGTTGTTGTGTCACAAAGAAAGTTTTTATCTTATTTTTCCAGTAGTCAAATTTTTCTCCAGTAAATAGAGGAGGACGGTTCATATGACCACCTTCTACAAATATGTTCACAGTATAAGATATTTTCTCTTAACACTGTTAAGTGCTCAACCAAGAGGCCGAGCTCTGGTACCAACTGAACGTGAACATAAGAAGGGGGTTGAATTGTGTTGAAAACTTTTTGCAAACTTTAAGTTAAAAACACTTTTGAACACTTGATTTTAAACACATCGATTATCGGATCTTTGGAGTATAATCGAGCAATTTGGAAATCTGATTTATAACTGATTTTTCTTTGCAAGATAAGAATAAATGTAAAGCAGCAAAACAAGAGACACAAAGATTTATACTAGTTCACTACCAAACTGGTAGCTACTTCTAGTCCCTTTGTTCCTGAAGGATTTCCACTATGATTACAAATTTCCTTAAGAGTATTCTACTGTCACAAACTTGACAATACTCTTAACTTCTCAAAACGACTCAGTACGTTCGAGTCTTTGAGGAATCAAGCCTTAACTAGGCAATACAATTTTCACAAAGTATTTTTTAATACAATCAAATAACTCTCACAGAGAGGATGAAAAGATTAAGCTCAAAAACAAATAGCTTTCTAAAAGAAAGAATATCGGACGATGATGTTCAGTTCTTGGTGTCCAGAAACTTGGCACGAAACTTGATTGCTCACTTGAGTAATAGCTCTTTCAGAATATAGTTTCTAGCAGTTTTTGGCGACGTTCTTCAATGAATACTTTGGGGTATTTATAGGAGTCCTTGAGGGTATTACCGTTGCAGTAAATTTCAGTTCCATATCATTGAGTGAGGTAATTTGAAATGTTGTCCTCTTCTTCCTTTTCAGAGAATATCAGAATAGTACACATTACCGTTTTGTACTATCTGCTTTTCACAATTGCCTTGTACAAATTTTGTCTTATACTAAAGGTGTCACCTTTGATACCTCGTACATCAAAATGAGCGCACAAAATCAAATTTGAATTCCGTTCCAAAATAGATGAGGTAGAAGAAAAGAACAAGAAATAAAATTTTGATCCAAGTAAAAGCTTTTCATTTCAAATAAGGTAGGGCTGTCACTCTCAACTTGCGGAAATCAAACATAGTACAAGAGGGAAAACATCAAAAGGAGATAAACCCAAGGTTCCCCGATGTCATATTAATTCAGAGCTTCTCCCTAATTAATACAACAAAAAAATACAATAACTTGTTCAAAACAAAAATAAGTCTTCTATCTATTCCAACGAGCCATCACGATCACTCATCGGCATTAACATCCTCAACACCTGTGGTCTCATCATCTATACATACCCAATGGGATATGCATAGCCACAAAAGGGGTTAGTCATCATAACCTCAAATAGTACATACGATTGAAGGAAATCGATGAACAATGCGCAATATAACAACAATTCTAACAGCAACATCTAAACACCACATGTTCTGACAAAGATTTACAACATAAACATGTTACCACAACAACTAAGTATCACACGCCACAACATCAACCACGGCATTAAGGTAACCCACAAAAACCAAGCAACCAGGCATATTATCATGCGAAATGATGTATTTCTAGGACCATAACTATATGCATGTGGATCCATTTATAACGAGGCCGGGATACATTGCCCGTTTCGGAATGCCATGTCCGTAATGCCCCAATAACAACAGGACCGGGGTACCACGCCCGTCACGGGATACCTTGCCCGATTCGCCCCATTAACCGTAGGACCGGGAACCTCGCCCGTCACGGGATACCTTGCCCGATTAAGCCGCGCAACTATAGGGCCAGGAAACCTGCGCGATCACGGGATACCATGCGAATCGCTCTACTAACAACAACAACAATGCCGACACCAGGATGCATGAACATTACCAAATGCGGTGTCTAACCATAATATCCTCTATCGCGATATCTTCGATAGAGTAGCTACAACAACAACAGGACACAAGTTCATAAGTCAGCCAGTGCCTTCAACCAATAACAGAAACATTCAATGTTCTTAGCAACTTCGATTAAGCACATAATATCCAAGTGAAGCTTTGGAATAGAGAGATTAGTTCTCTCAAATTTATCACATTAATAAATCCTTAGGCATCATAAATGAACTTTAGACATCCTACTTAGGCTTTAGAATAACAACCTAATTACGGAAATCAGGAAACACAACGAAACAACAAGAGCGCGGTATCCTTTGGCGCTGGCTCCTGCCACTTTGTCTTACAAATAGTAAAATGGTAGTCCCCACTCGTTAGGGACCAAGCCACACCATTATGTCCCATAATACATAATTAAGCATAATCTAGAGTCCTTTGATCCCTACTTAGTCCCTACAAATTTATAAAATTAGAAAAGTGGTTCTTTAACTATTTAAGTTCAACACCTAATAATTTTCGATAGAAAATTCTGCATAATCTACTTAGCCATTACTATTAGTACTCAAACGTCATCTTGACACCACGAAAATTCATTATCAAAACATAACCAACTCATGTATCAATTATTCTAGATGATTAATCCTAACTTAGTCGATTTTAACTCCATTTTTAGCCTCATAAGAATTCTGTTTTTAAAGTATAACATTACCTTCTAATTCCCTACAACAACAACTAGTTGAGTTAGGCAATTCATTAACATGCACATGATATCAATGTCAATACCAAGGCACAACATCACAAATCATATAGTATATCTTCAAAGTTTGTAGGATTCATCCCATAGCAATTTGCAACAACAACCAAAAACTCATAAATCCATGAACATCAAAGAGGTCATCAAGAGTAACAATCATATAAACAGTCAAGGCTCAATCACCACACCAAAACCATCTATCAAATGAATTTATCACATTACATTACGGTAGGTATCACAAATCGAAGATTATTATCCAAGGGTTCAAGTATTTTCCTATCACGGTGGTGATAGTACTCATTCTTTATTCTGGCGTGAGGCTTAGGGGTCTTGGGACACCCACATTGCTCACTCATGTTCCATACACTCACTAGATGAGAAACAACTACCCCTTACCTTAAGAGAATTTCGTGCTCCTAGAGTAGGTTGAGAGAACTCCAAGATTCTTCCTTAGCGACTTTCTTAATAAAAAAACACAAGAGCAAAGGATATAAGAATGATAAACCAGAATTTTGGAACCCTAATGATGATTAAGAACTTATCCTCGGTCAAGAAGGCTTACCTTAAACTAATCTCCTCAATGGACATAAGAGAATGACAGTGATACTAGTCTTCAATTTGAGTTTCTATGCACAAGCTCTATCCAAGAACACCCTAGAGCAGAAAAAGCAAAGAGAAGAAGAAGAAAGTGGTTTTTCTGGTGAGACACTTTGTGGGCAGTTTAGAGAACGTGGTTAGAGTAAAAACTGAGGCTTAGTTGGTGGTTCATAACCCTAACATGTAATCTTAGTGAATTGGGTCGAGTTTGGGTCCAATGGGTCGATTCCACGTGCCAAAGCAGCGTCAAAACATAAAAATCGTGTGAAAGCATGGTGCCGATGGGCACCTGGCACTGGAGATAACCGCTGGCGCGAGCTCTCGGTGATCCGGGCACTGCGGCTTGAGTCTGGCGCTCTGCGCCTTTGTTTTTCTTGTTTTGGCCGTATCTGGAGCTACGGATGTCTGGTGAGGCGTTCTTGGTGTCGTTGGAAAGCTAAGAGAATTTACTAAAATTTTCTCTCTAATAGGATTACCCAAATTCGGACTCTAACAGGATCAAACATGCAGTTGAAATATACTATAATATTCCTAGGTGTTACGCTTGCGTTGTATTGACTCCAGAGAGCATATCTAGAGTTGTAGGTATCGAAATCGAGTCGAACTAAAGCCAAAGAAAAGATAAAAGATAACGCTACAACTTTATTGAAGGGACTTAAATCCAATTGAGTTGTTAAGAGGTTCGAAAATGAGGAATACGGTGACTGAAATAACTAAACATAGGAATAAAGGTACATCTAGATACTCAATCGGCTGAAGGAATGGTAAAACATATGAAACACATCCCAAGCAACTATAAGCATGTTCTAATACCCTAAGACATATCCTAATCTTGAAGAATGAAAAAAAATCTGGGCTGTTACAGATGAGGTAGAAGAGCACAAACGTGACAATCACGTGATTCATTAATAAACCAGATCGATGCTCGCTCAGAATAATGGACGGATGCTCGCAGCAATTGAGTAATCCACGTGTCAAAAGATAACACTACCAGATGCTTGCTTTAGACAAGGCGGCTGGAGTGAGCAGGATCTGAACACACATGGAATGTATTCAAACTCTTGTGATTTTCTTCTTCTTACTTGAGTGAGTTATAAAACATGAGTGATTTTAATACTTGCACATTCCAAGATTTATCAAAAGATAAATTGTTCACTTGCAACTACTTTGTTATCATCAAAATCAATGAGGGTCTAAACTTCTCAATCGTTTAGGTTCCAACATATCTAACTAAGTGGGTAAAGGGTTGTGATCCCCTTTACCACATTATACTCTAAATGCTACTCTAAACTCCCCGACGTGTTAGCCAATTTCCCCTACCTCTAATTGAAAACCTCACAATCCTACAAACAGCCTTAACTCTCGAACCTTGACCCCGTCTTTCTTCTTCTCCTCATTTCCTTCGAGCCTAACATCCTCGCTTGGACAAAAATTAGGGTATTCAGACCCAAAATGACCAAAATAATCTTAACTTAGAGAGAGAAAAAGTTTTAGAGAGAGAGAGCTCTTGGGAGCTGAGGTGCATCAAATGGAGAGGTTTAAAGGCCTATTTATAGGTTAATAGTTGACCTCATTGTGTCGCGAGATTGTTGGTTGGCATCGCGAGGGTCCAATACGTGTAAGTTTTCTCGCATGCAGATGACAAGAGTATTTGGGTCTTCGCATCGTGAGCTGATGTCTTCGCAATACAAGCTGGTTGTCGTTCAAATTTTCTAGTCTTGTAGCATTTTTTTTCCAATGCCGCAAAGAACGCATCAATCGGACACCCGTAGCTCAAGTTATGATCAAAACAGTGACAGGGTGTTCATGCGAACGTAGTTAGCGTCTACAACCTAATTTTTGTTCTCGATCTACGTAAAACTTTCCCAAGCTCATAATTTCAGTTCCTAAACACTAAAAATACCTAAATATACTTAAGAACATGTAGAGGCACATAGGGTTAGTCAAACAAGTCAAGTCAGAGTTAGTGTTAACCTAGTTTTAAGCTAGGTTCAACATTCAGGGTTAGGATTATCTAGCTTCAACGAGTAACCCTCTATTAACCCACTTAGGCGAATGACAATACACATGGTGAACATATATGGAACATGGTGCAAAAGAAACTTACTCAAGCAACGAAAGAGTAGTAAATAGAACCAAAAAAATAAAAGATTAAAAATGAAATGAAAAAATATGAAAGGAAATGTACCAGTAACAAAATATGAAGTTGAGTATGGAGAGGGAATGTTGAATAAGGAGAGAGAAGAAATAAATCGAGAGACAACGAGAGAAGTGAGTAAAAAGAGTTAGGTTAGAGCTCTTGCGGAGTATTTGGATTGATGAGTTTTGATAATGAAACATAGTAGACACCGGACCTGGCTCCTCTAAAGTGAACACTTTACTTTAAAGAGTAAAGTAAGCAATCTCAATCATTGATAAGAAAATCAATGATCGATATTAACTACATATGCATAACAAATCACCCTTGATTTTCTCACAAACGGTTGGATTACTTACTTTACTTTGTACCCACTTTAGTGAATCCAAATCCCTAGACACTAGAGAGTATTTTGAGAAGCAGAAATGGAGAGACAGAGAAAAAGGAAGTAAAAACTTCTACTTTCTCTTAAAAAGAAAGTAGGCGTGGGCGATACTTAAAAGAGGTAACTCAATTTCTATTTTTTTGCTCTTTAGTGGGGTCAACACTTAATTTTTAGTAGGGTTAAAAACAAAATTATTCAATAATTAGTAAAAAAAAAGTAAATAAGTTACTGGGGTCAAATGACCACAATTTACAATACAAAGATATATCTCGGTAGTATTCCTCATCAACTACCCGCCAACCATGTTCGGTAGCTTCCTCCCCAAAAAGACCAGCCCCAGCGCCATTGTTGTCTTCTTCGCTAGTTTCTGGATCCTCATCGTTGGTTTTTGGTTGCTTATCGTGAGTGGTTGAACTAATTCCAATGTTCTAGATGTTGCTTCCATGAAAGAAAAATAGGGTCACCCAAATACCCCAATTCGTCTCTGATCTCCAATCTCCTAAACACGGCGACTCTGATGTCGACGATGATGTAGGTTGAAAGCGGTGGCACGATGATGAAGGTCGAATATGGCAACGCTATACATGCCTTGATCGACAGCGAAAGGAGGGTCTGGGCAACACTCTCCCTCTTTCACAGAGCAACCGTCCCACTCCATTAAGTTTCAGAATTATTAATTAAAAAATAAAAATAAAAATTAACCACAACCCTTAAAATAATCCAACAGTGAGATGGCTCAATTTACCCTCTAAAATGAGTGGACTCACTTTAGAAGAGTCAAATCCATAGAAATGGGAAGTATATATTTATTTCGATAATGACAAAGAAAATGGAATATGATAAAATACTCACTTAATTTCATAGAATATTTTTATTTTATATTTTATATGATTATATTTATATATACATTATTATTAATGTAAATGTATAATAACTATATTACATAACTTTATCATCAATTTACTGAAATTGTGAATTGATTATATTAATAGAATATTTTTAGTCACTATATTTGATATTTTTAATATTTTTTATACAAAAGAAAACATAAATTAATTTTAGTTGAGGAAATATATATTTAGTTTAGTAGTAAGATAAATTAAAACTATTAAAAATTAATTTTAAAAAAGGAAATAAAATACAAAAAATTATTTGCATTTTTAGTCCCTCAGGTATCACGATTATGCAATTTTGGTCTCTCAGGTTCTAATTGAGCAAATTTGATCCTCCATGTATCGTGATTGTGCGAATTTAGTCCTCAAGGTTCTAATTGAGCGAATTGAGTCCTCTAGATAATGCAGTTGTGTGATTTTGGTTGCTCTGTTCAATTGTTGTTCAATTTACAACCGAAATTTTTTTAAGGTTTTTAAATTTTTAAGCCAACTAATATGTCACGAAGATCAAATTATGTGTCAAGTATTATCCGGATGTGACACATCAACATTTTTTATTAGAAGTTTAACAGCAAGAAGGATCAAAATCGTACAATCGCAATAAGTGGAGGACCAAATTTGCGCAATTGAAACCTGAGGGGCCAAAATTGCACAATCGCAATACCTTGAGGATCCAATTCGTGTAAATGTAACCGAGTGACCAAAATCGCACAATCGTGATATCTGAGGGACCAAAAGTGTGATTAAATCATGAAAAAAATGTAAGTCAAAAGAGTAAAAAATGTTGGTACGCAGATAATAAAAAAAAAGAGTTAACCCTCAATTTGGTCTCTAAAGTATCACTCTCTCTTATATTTGGTCCCTAAAGTATGTAAAAATATTAAATAATACGTTTTCTCACATCCATCAAGTTAGTCCCTCTATTGATATGAGCCTATTTGAATGTTGTTAAATACCATGTTGTCCATTTTCTTTCTCCAACGTGTATCTTAAATAGTCCTAAAATACCTCATTTCACAGTAATGTAAGTTTTAATTCTAATTCACAAACTAGATTTTTTTTTATGGGTAATTCATAAACCAGATGTTGCCTAGTTTGACCACAACACATGGGTTAAAAAGGACAATTAAATGACACATAACCCCTCCACAAAAAACAATTGCTAAATTATTTAGGGTTTAGGGTTAAATGTCGAAATCAAATTCAAAATCGATGGATGAAAATTAAAACCTGAATAAGGAATGAAAATGGGGAGACGAACCATGGAGGGGAGCTCACCTCTATTTGTGCTTAACCAAGGATTAAAGTGATGGGTAGTGGAGTGGTGGGGATGAAAAGAGGGACTGATCGAGGGATTAAAATAATATATTTTAGGGACTTGAGCATTCAAATGAGTTCACATTAATAATGGGACTAACTTGATGGATAGGAGAAAATGTTAGAGACTATTTAATTTTTTACAAAATTTAGGGATTAAATGTGAGAGAGTCCCTTTGAAAATAATGGTTTGAGTACGAGGTAAAATGGAAGGAAATGGTGCAAGGAAAGAAAGAAGTATGTATATAAAATAACATAAATATCCATAAGAAAAAATGAGATGTAATAAAGAGAATAAAAATATAAAATAGAAAATAAATATTTCATTAAAAGGAAAGATAAATTAAAAATATTTATTTTATTTATTAAATTTAAATTAAATAAAATGTGTGATTTATTATTTATATATGAATATTAAAATTAGAGAAGTGCAAACATTAATTCTAAAAATATATCCCAACTTTCGGTCCATTTCTCTCCAATTTGGGAGGATTAGAAATATGTGGGCCCCATTACTGAAATTTCCTTCTTTTTCATGTTTTCTTTTCAACCAAAGAAAAGAAAGTTTTTTGAAAGATGTGAATCAAGCCATTTTCTTTCTTTTCTCCCAGCTTCCTAGCCTTCCGAACTCACCCTAACAATGTGCTTGAAACACGAGAAAGATCGAGGAAATATACTGCCAAGATGGAAAGCTCGCAAATCGAGACACGTTCCTTGATGTTGGAACATTGTCAGAGAGGAAAAAAAGTCTAACGCTTTGATTGGCAGCAACGAAAAAGCGGAGAGAACCTGATGAAAGAGAATTTGCTAGAGAAAACGTGAAGAAATGTAAAATCAGAGGTGATTGGTATGCAACTATTTACACCCAAAATATTCCTAAGTATCAGCCGAATACAACAGCAGCCGAGGCAAGGAAGCTAGTCGATTAGGGGTCAGCCGAACCACAGTTTAGCTTGAACTGCAGCCTAATGAGCAGCAAGGTGAAACTAAGAGCTAAACAAGGGCCTTGGGCTTATTGGATTAATATAAAGGTATTGGGCCTATTGGGCTAGCATGAAGTCATTTACTGGGTCAGGTTCTTGAATTACTCCATGAGCCAAATACAGTGGAGATCGATTGAATTAATTTAAATTCAAAATTAATTAAATTCAAGATTATCTCCAAGTTTTTAGGAGTAGAGCGAGGGAACAGAGGATACTTGTTGGAATCAAGTGGATTCAGAAACAATAACCCTTAATTATTTTGATGATAACAAATAATTAATAGAACAATCTATCCTCTGATATGTTTGTTAGTGTGCAGTAATCACAGTGTGCAGTAATCACTATTCATCAGAAGAAACAATCTCAGAAGACTTAGTGAAATTATGCATTTCACTCTCAGATTTATAAAACTGAGTCTGGCACTGATCCTCTGAAATTATGCTAACGTCATCGTCTGTTTGCCTAGCTCTGGTTTGGTCAACGCTCTATTGTTGGTCAACGCTCTGGTAGACAAAGCTCTGGTAAGACAAGCTCTGATTTGGTCAATGCTCTGTTGTTGGTCAACTCTATTGTTAGCCAACGGTCAGGAATTCCTTGCTCTAGCGAGACCACACTCTGTTTTTGGTTAACACTCTGTTATCGGTCAACACAAAAACAGACTATGGTTAGACTACATAGTGGAAGCTTTCGTCCAATTCTTCATAACTTTCTTATATGAAAGGCCAACAAATTCTACGCTGAAGAACTTGCCTCTGTTTCAAGCTCGCTTTGGTGAACAGTATATCTCAGTAACAAGTATAGTCTGTTAGACTAATGCTCTGATAGGAAATCAGACCAAGTATTCATTTAAGGCTACTTCATGTATTTAAGAGACCTCATTGATTAAGTATTTTAATGTACGAGGTATCAAAGGCCAAAGGGAATTTCAGCGGTTATAATCATCAGATAACTTGCTCTCGAAGGGTCTAACATTCAAAAAGCTCACAAGAGACAAAAATTCTGATTTTGTCTGTTGTGTCAGTATGCTTTGAAGCAGTGGAAAGTGACATGACTTGCTAAAGCCACAAAAATGGGATCTGAAGTTTTGACCTTTGTTGAAAAGAGCGGTTAGGTCTAGCGGCACTATTCACAACCCTAGCTATATATATCTTACTTCACCCACTGAAGTAGGTGAACACTGTGAAACGAAGTGAGCAACCAAGAATCATTCCAAGTATCTGAGATCACATTGAAAAAGCACTTAATCGTTTTATTCTTTCAAGTTTGAAAGTCATTCATTGTGCTTAAGTTTTCATTGTATATCCTCTCTGTGAGAGTTATTTGTTATTGTTTCAAATCATTTTTAACACTGTATTTAGCCTAGTAGTGACTGTATTCCTTAGAGGCTTGACTGCACTAAGTCGTTCTAAGAAGTTGTGAGTATAATCAGGTTGATTATAGTGGAAAAATCGTTCAAGTGTGTGAAGGGACTAGACGCAGCTATCAGGTGATAGTGAACTAGTATAAATCACTGTGTCATTCTCTTCTCTATTCTCTTTACGTACATATTGCATTATTTTATTAAGGAGTTGTTTTGAAAAGATTTTCATAAACACCCAAGTTTGCGAAAAGATTTCTAAAACCCAATTCAAACCCCCTTTTCTTGTATTTTTGCCACGTTCAATTGGTACCAGAGCTCTGCCTTTTGATTGAGCACTTAATAGTGTAAGAGGAAAAGATCCTATTCTTTATTCATGGCAAGCAACGAAGCCGGTGGTCACATTAATCGTCTTCCTTTGTTCAAAAGAACAAACTTTGACTACTGGAAAGATAGTGTTAAATCTTTCTTCGAGTCTCAACAACTCAAACTTTGGGAAATGGTTCAAAAACAATACTCCGAACCAGTTGATTCCAAAGAAAATCCCATTACTAGGGATAAATGGACAGAAGAGCATAAGAAAGCTTATTAACTACATCAGAAAGTGAGATATTACCTTATCTGTGCTATTTCTAAGAAGGAATATGTGAAATACGGAAAGAATGATACTGCCAAGGAGATTTGGGAATCATTGGCTTTGGCCTATGAGGGTACTTCCTAAGTGCAAGAAACCAAGGCTAATATCTTGGTTAGATAATATGAACTCTTCAAAATGGAAGAGGGTGAAAGTATTGAAACTATGTTTGGAAGATTTCAAACACAAGTTCATGGTCTAAAGGTTCTTAAGAAAAGCTATACCATTGCTGATCACGTAAAGAAAATCTTAAGAAGTCTGCCAAAGAAATGGAGACCTAAGGTCACGGCTATTCAAGAAGCCAAGGACTTGAATGCCTTGCGACTTGAAGATCTTCTGAGTTCCTTGAGAGCTCATGAACTTGAGCTAGATGAAGAAGAACCTCCCAAGAAATCAAAGTCCATTGCTTTGAAATCTACGAACAAAGCATCTTCCTCCAAAGCTCTTCAAGCTGAACTTGAAACAGACAAAGCATCGTCTAATGAGAGCAGTGGAGACACAGACGAAGAAATTTCCTTAATATCAAGGAAAATTCAACGTATGTGGAAAAACAAAGGAAGGTTCAGGAAGCAGTTCCACAAGAAGGACTCAAGGGAAAGGCGAGACTCAAGGAATAAGAAGGACTACAAGGACAAAAGCCAAGTTACTTGCTACGAGTGCAAGAAGCCAGGACATTTCAAGTCTGAATGTCCACAACTCGAGAAACCAAGGAAATGTGGTTTCAAGGGCAAGAAGAAGAAAGGTCCCATGGCAACATAGGATGATTCTGATTCATCATCATCTGATGATGATGAGGAACAAGCAAACATGGCTCTAATGGCTTCCATAGGGTCAGACAGTGAAGAAGAAGATGAAAAGGTAGATTCTAACCCATCTTCTGATATTAAAATAGCTTTTGATGAACTATTAGATGAGTCTTCTAAACTCAACACTAAGTATAAATCTTTGAAAAAGAAATTTTCAAAACTTTCAAAAGAATTTCAAATACTCAATGAGGAGAATGAGAAGCTCAAAGCTGAAAACCACCGTTTGGTGAGTGACAAGTCTAAGACTGAGGAAAAGGTTGAATGTAACTCTTCACAATATGAAGAAGGATTTCAAAGATTCCTTGCTGAATGTGTTACACGAAGCAAACAAGCATCTATGATTTGTGGCGTAAGCCAAAATGGTAAAAAGCGTCTTGGTTACAAACCAGAGGAACCCACTTTTCAAAACACAAATTTAAAAACCAAAGATACTAACAATCATAGTGACTGTATGCTTTGTACTTTCTGCAATAAGAAATGATACATTAGAAGTACTTGTTATGAATTGAAAAACAAGAAGGACAAGTTTCCTTCTAGAACTAACAAGAAAGGACCCAAAAAGATTTGGGTACCTAAGGACAAAATTGTATATATTGCAAATCTGCTTAGCAACAGAGTTACTACACCAGTCCTGGTACTTGAACAGTGGGTGCTCACGTCACATGATGGGAGAAAGGCGTGTTGGTGTAAGCCCTAGAGGCCAATGTTTTTCCTTTGGACTTATATTTTGTATCATGTCATTTATTTATTATATGAGGCATTTTCAGTTATTATGTTTGTTTCAACGTAATAAAGTCCTTGAGTAAAAGTTTGTTTTCAATAGAACATCGAGTAGACGACTCGGTTGTGAGATACTAAAGAACTTACTCTAAATATCCGTAGTCGAGTATTATTATTATTAAGGACAATAATAATGCATCAAGACTATTATGTGGGTGGGTGATAACCTCATCTCACGGGTTATAGATATGAGATATCAAGTCACCACATAGGTACACGTTAGGGTAATTGTGTCTTGGATTGACCCGCCATGAGAATACTACATAGTGTGTTATGTAAGTGTCATGAGTTATTCTCATAGTGATAGTGGTGTATCCCACCCTCGGACTGAAACCACTATGGTCCCTACATGAGGAGTTGGGTGTTTTATTTCCGTCAAACATTGTATGCCTTAGCAGGACAATTATAAAGTCGATTAGCTGGGCACTCAACGAGTCATGCAAAGAGACATGAGTGACCTAGATGGGATTTGCCCTCCTACATAACAGGAGTAATATCTGTGGGCCCCTTGATAGAGTATGATTGTAAAATGCATGGCCATGCTGAAATAAGTCAATATGAGATATTGATCTTATTTGTTGTTACTAAGTCTACTCTGGCATCAAGGAATATAATATTGAACTATACAAGGGTGACACATACTATGCCTTGTGTTCAATATAGATATAAGGGCAAAAGGGTAATTATACACATGATCTTTATCACGGAAAGGTTACGTCACAACACTGAAATTCTCGTTACTTGGGTAGCAGTGATGTGTTGCTAGACACCGCTCACTGTTTATAATATTAAATAGTGATTTAATATTATTGCCAACGTTACGGGAACCTACAGGGTCACACACATGAGAACAGGCTAATGGGAGATTAAATAAATGAGTGAGACTCATTTTATTCGGTGGTGCATTCTTACGATGCACCAGCGGCAGTCAAGAAAGGCAGAACACGATAAGTTACGGTCTTGGCTGAGAGCACGGTAAGCTTCTGATCGCTAGGTCAGTCTTAAGTGAAGTCTATAAATAGACTCGTTAAGGCGAAGTCAAAACACTGGAATTAAAACCCTAGCCGTTTCAAAGATCGTGACTTGCATCGTGGATGGTTAAAATGCGTCATTAACCTTTGTGGCGGAGACCGCTCCCATTCGAAGGTTGTTCGTGTGGACTACGTAGGCGTTGTTTTTACGTGCGGCGCTCGTGCTCGATTCCAATTTTCGTCTCAACCGATCTGCGCTACAAGAGGTAATTCATATAACCCTGAGTCATGACCATTCGCAAGGATCCATGGAAGGGAAAGTTTAAATTTCCGCTGCGTTTTTAATCTCTGTTATTGCGCTATTTCCCTACAGTGGTATCAGAGACACTTGCGAAACCATGATTCGTTTTACTATGGTTACATGTGTGTATGACATGCATTCTTGTATGCTAGATTCACGAATCTGTTGGTTTTATGGTAGATTATGAATCATTACGCTTTAAAAATTATACCTTGTATGATTGCGAAAACCCGGTTGAGCATATATGTTATATATATATGTTGCTTCGAATAATCTATACATATATGAGATATATATATATATATATATATATATATTGTGATTCTGTATATTTGTTTGATTCGGTTTTTGTGTCAAGTGTTGATGCAACATGTTTTACTGCGGGTTTAAGGATAGGCATCGATGGGTCCAAGTGTTGGTACCCGAGCAGTGTTAGTAACAACGTGAAGCAGCGATGTTATTACCGTGGCATGAAGCGTTCACGGTCCCGATGAGGCGGCAATGTTTTCTGCAACGTGAAATGTTCACTGAAACGCTAGAAATTTTTTGCTTGAGCGACGCACCCATGGCGGCCTCCTCCTTGACCCCGTCTTTGAATCTGCGGCGAGTTTTTGAAAGTTTTAATTTTTAATTAATTGCTTTTAATCACTATTAATGACAAGATTAATAGTAATAAATGTGTATTATTATTATTGATTGTCATTAATGTTTTTGTGATGCATGGTGAGTAGTTATGGCCTTAGTCCTTTTTATTTTTTGGAATTTTAAATACGGCTGCGTGCGTGCCTTTTGTTTGGTTTAAAAATACGACTGCGTGTCGTGCCTCTCTTTTAATTCTGAATGTAAATTCTCTTCTCATCTCACTCCCTTGTATGTAAAGCGAGTACTCTCATTAATGTAATGAAGGAGACAAGAAGGCAAAATCATAAGAGGGCTACATTGAAGGTCACACTTGAGAAGTATGATCGTTCTAGGTTTAGCTTAGATTCTCTCATTGGCTTGTGAGAATCAATGCGTTAGGGAGCCATAACCACATCACATTTATTTACTATATATGTATGAGATGCATGTATAAATATAGTAGGTTAAATAGTTTAACAAATTTTGTATGAGATGCATGTATAAATATTATAGGTTAAATAGTTTAACAAATATGTATGAGATGCATGTATGAATTTGGTAAGTTAAATAGTTTAACAAATGGTGAGATCAACTTTAAGTAAAATCCAACAAAAGAAATATTAAGTTTAAATGCCTTCCAAAGCTGGCACTCATCAAGGCTAATATCGAAAATGTGGGTTCGCCAAAGCGGAGTGCATTTTCCATACTAGTAAGATGCGATGGGATAAATGTAATATCCAACTGCTATCTTTGGGTCTAACTTAACTAAACCGAGTATAATAGGATTGAAAGGTGTAGAGGCAAGTGAGTTGGGAACCATCCATATGATGGATTATAATAAATAGTTATTCACCCAACTATCCGAGAATTGTATAAGATACAATTGGAAGGAGTTCCTACCTAAATAACTGAATTTTAAGTGATCAGCCAAAGCTGACTTAAAATAAAGTGAAATATGGATCTCGGCCCACTAGAAAATCTTCCAACGGGATTTTCCGAATCAATGATGAGGGTCATTGGTTTGAGTAAAATAGTGGGAGGCGTATTTAATTAAAGACCTAATTAAATATGTTTATTGCATGATACTTATATTCTCGTGATATTTTCTTAATGTAGATTACCATGGCATCAAACACTCACAATAACCTCTTTGCGATCAATCCTTGAGAAGGAAAAGTTATGCGGAACAAACTTTTACGGGTATGCAAAACTTGAGGATTGTCCTCAAGCAAGAGAAAAAGTTGTATGTTCTTGAAGAGCCAATACCCCGAGAGCCACTGCCGCTAATGCCCTAGAGTGAAAAAGATGCTTATAAGAAGCATCAAGATGATGCCCTAGAAGTTGCACGCCTCATGCTAGCCACCATGAACTCGAGCTTGAAGCAACATGAGCTCATGGAAGCGTTCGATATGATCGAACACCTCAAGATGCTCTATCCAGAGCAAGCAAGGCATGGCGGTATGAAGTTTCCAAAGCCCTTTTCCAAAGCAAACTGGAAGAAGGATGCCCGGTAGGTCATATGTACTCAAAATGATTGGGTATATTGAGAACCTCGATCGATTGGGTTTTTCCCTCAGCGTGAGCTTGCGATTGACACGATCCTGCAATTGTTGCCGGAGAGTTTCAATCGGTTGTCATGAATTTCAATATGAATGACATGGACAAAACTCTGCCAGAGCTGTTAAGCATGTTGAGAACTGCTGAACATAACATCAACAAAGGGAAAGGGAAGGCCATTTTGATGGTCAATGGTGGAAAGGGCAAGAAGCAGTTCAAGAAGCCCGTGAACAAGTATAAGGGCAAGGGCAAGGGAATTAACAAGCCCAAACCTGCGACTTATGCTTTGAAGCCTAAGGGCGGTGTGGCTAAAGAAGGCAATTGCTTCCACTGCGGTGTGACTGGACATTGGAAGAGGAACTGCCCAAAGTACCTGGAAGAAAAGAAGAAGGGAAGTGAGACTTCCACCTCAGGTATTTTTGTTATAGAAGTCAATTTATCTACTTCTGCATCATGGGTATTAGATACTGGATGTGGGTCTCACATTTGTACTAATGTGCAGGAGCTCAAAAGGAGTAGACCGTTGTCAAAGGGCGAAGTTGATCTACGAGTTGGCAATGGAGCAAAAGTTGCTACTTTAGCTGTCGGAACTTATGTATTAACTTTGCCTAGTGGGCTTATTTTTCAGTTAGAGAGCTGTTATTTTGTGCTTGCAATTAGCAGGAATATTATTTCCGTTTCTTGTTTGGACAAGTCTGGTTTTTCATTTATAATAAAGGACAAATGTTGCTCTATTTATTTAAATGATGTTTTCTATGCTAGCGCACAAATGAGTAATGGACTTTATGTCCTTGATCTCGAAATGCCCATTTATAACATCGATACCAAAAGGATAAAACCAAATGAGTTGAATCCGACTTATCTTTGGCATTGTCGCTTAGGCCATATAAATGAGAAGCGCATTTCCAAACTTCATAAAGATGGATTCTTGGACTCTTTTGATTATGAATCATTTGAGACATGTGAGTCTTGTTTATTAGGAAAGATGACAAAAACCCCATTCACGGGAAAAGGTGAAAGGGCTAGTGATCTTTTGGGCCTCATACATCTTGATGTATGTGGACCACTAAACACATTAGCCAGAGGGGTTTCGATGCTTCATTACATTCTTGATGATTATAGTAGGTATGGATTTGTGTATCTGATGAAACACAAATCGGAATCTTTGAAAAGTTCAAAGAATTCAAGAATGAAGTACAAAACCAACTAGGTAAGAATATTAAGATCCTTGATCGGATCGAGGTGGTGAATATTTGAGCCTTGAATTTGATGATCATCTGAAAGAGTGTGGGATCCTATCCCGACTTACCCCTCTGGAACACCGCAATGGAATGGTGTTTACGAAAGGAGAAACCGAACCTTGTTGGACATGGTCCGTCTATGATGAGTCATGCGGATCTTCCAAATTCCTTATGGGGACATGCTCTATTAATCGCTGACTTTCACACTTAACCGTGTTCCATCCAAAACTGTGGAAAAGACACCATATGAGATATGGACTGGCAAGAAACCCAGTATGTCTTTCATGAAGATTTGGGGCTATGAAGTGTATGTGAAAAGACAAATTTCCACTAAGCTTGAGCCCAAATCTGACAAATGCTTCTTTGTGGGGTATCCTAAAGAAACCAAGGGAAACTACTTTTCTGATCCTTACGAGGGCAAAGTGTTTGTCGCTTGAACTGGTGTATTCCTAGAAAGGAATTCGTTTCCAAAGGAATTAGTGGGAGGAAAGTAGAACTTGAAGAAATTCAAGTATCACAGAGTAGTGACACATCTATGGAGGAACAAGAGCCGGCTGCACAAGATGTTGTGATAGAACAACTGCTCAAGTAACACAAGACCAGCGTAGGTCTAGCGGATACGTCACCAACCCGAGAGATATGGATTTCTCATGACTCGGGTGATGTATTTCTCATGGATCAAGATGAGCACTGTGACTTACTAGGAGGCCATTCGTACTGAATCGAGAAGTGGCTTGAGGCCATGAAATCTGAAATGGATTCCATGTACACTAACGGTATGGACCTTGGTAGAGCCACCTGAAGGGTTACTCCCATAGGGTGCAAGTGGGTCTTCAAAGGAAGAATGACATGGATGGTAAGGTTCATACCTATAAGGCACGATCGGTTGCTAAGGGTTTCAAGCAAATTCATGGTGTAGACTATGATGAAACCTTCTACTTGATTGCGATGCTTAAATCTGTTCGGATTTTACTTGCCATCGCTGCATACCATGACTATGAAATATGGCAAATGGATGTCAAAACTGCTTTCCTTAATGGAAATCTCCTTGAGGGCGTGGACATGACACAACCTGAGGGGTTTGACACTTCAGATGATGCCAAGAAAGTATGCAAGTTGCGGCTGATCAATTTATGGATTGAAGCAAGGTTCCAGAAGTTGGAATCTTCGTTTTGATGAACGTGTGAGACAGTTTGGATTCATTAAAAATGAAGATGAACCTTGTGTTTACAAGAAGGTTAGTGGGAGCATAGTTGTATTCCTGTTGTTATATGTGGATGACATATTACTCATCGGAAGCAGCGTCCTACTTTGCAACAAGTTAAGACTTAGTTAGGGAATTGCTTTTCTATGAAAGATTTGGGTGAAGCTACCTACATATTAGGAATCGGGATCTATAGAGATAGATCGCAAAGATTGCTTGGCCTAAGTCGAGTACATACATAGATAAAGTGTTGAGGCGCTTTAATATGCATGATTCCAAGAAAGGGTTCTTGCCCATGACACATGGCGTATGCCTATCAAAGGCACAATTCCTTCAACTCGGGAAGAGAGGGATCGCATGAATAAGATTCCATATGCATCTGCAATTGGATCTATCATGTATGCCATGTTATGTACTCGACCCGGATGTCTCATATGCCTTGAGCACAACGAGCGTGTACCCGATCGATCCGGTGATGGTCATTGGGTTCTTTGTCAAGAATATCCTTAAGTACTTGAGAAGAACTAAGGATTCTTTCTTGGTATATGATGGTCGTGAAGAGCTCATTGTAATAGGTTACACCGATGCTAGCTTCCCAGACGGATAAAGATGATTCTAAATCGCAATCTGGTTATGTGTTTTGCCTAAATGGTGGCGCCGTGAGTGGAAGAGTTCAAAGCGAGGAAGCGATCGTTGATTCTACTACAGAGGCGAGTATATTGCTGCTTCCAATGCGTGCAAAGGAGGCTATTTGGATCAAGAAGTTCATTCTTGAACTTGGTACGCTTTCTAGCATTGTGAACCCCATTGATCTCTTTTGTGATAACAATGGTGCCATTGCACAAGCTAAGGAACCCAGATCTCACCAACGATCCAAACACATACTTAGGCGCTTCCATCTCATTCGAGAGATTATCGATAGAGGAGATGTCAAGATATGCAGGTACCAACACTTGACAATGTTCTGACCCACTTACAAAGCCTCTTACCCGGCGAAGCATGATGGTCATACTAGATCTATGGGTATTAGGTACATGCCTAATTGGCTCTAGTGCTAGTGGGAGATTGTTGGTGTAAGCCCTAGAGGCCAATGTTTTCCTTTGGACTTATATTTTGTATCATGTCATTTATTTATGCTATGAGGCATTTTCAGTTATTATGTTTGTTTCAACGTAATAAAGTCCTTGAGTAAACGTTTGTTTTCAATAGAACATCGAGTAGGCGACTCGGTTGTGAGATACTAAAGAACTTACTCTAAATATCCGTAGTCGAGTATTATTATTATTAAGGACAATAATAATGCATCAAGACTATTATGTGGGTGGACTGATAACCTCATCTCACAGGTTATAAATATGAGATATCAAGTCACCACATAGGTACACGTTAGGGTAATTGTGTCTTTGGATTGACCCGCCATGAGAATACTACATAGTGTGTTATGTAAGTGTCATGAGTTATTCTCATAGTGATAGTGGTGTATGCCACCCTCGGACTGAAACCACTATGGTCCCTACATGAGGAGTTGGGTGTTTTATTGCCGTCGAACATTATGCATGCAGGACAATTATAAAGTCGATTAGCTGGGCACTCAACGAGTCATGCAAAGAGACATGAGTGACCTAGATGGGATTTGCCCTCCTACATAACAGAGTAATATCTGTGGGCCTTGATAGAGTATGACTGTAAAATGCATGGCCGTCTTTGAAATAAGTCAATATGAGATATTGATCTTATTTGTTGTTACTAAGTCTACTCTGGCATCAAGGAATATAATATTGAACTATACAAGGGTGACACATACTATGCCTTGTGTTCAATATAGATATAAGGGCAAAAGGGTAATTATACACATGATCATTATCACGGAAAGGTTACGTCACAACACTGACATTCTCGTTACTTAGGTAGCGATGATGTGTTGCTAGACACCACATCGCTTATAATATTAAATAGTGATTTAATATTATTGCCAACGTTCTGAGGAACCTACGGTCACACACATGAGAACAAGGCTAATGGGAGATTAAATAAATGAGTGAGACTCATTTTATTCGGTGGTGCATTCTTCACGATGCACCAGTAGCGAGTCAAGAAAGACGCAGAACACGATAAGTTACGGTCTTGGCGAGAGCACACGGTAGCTACGGATGCGCTAGGTCAGTCTTAAGTGAAGTCTATAAATAGACTCGTTAAGGCGAAGTCAAAACACGGAATTAAAACCCTAGCCATTTCAAAGATCGTGACTTGCATCGTGGTGGTTCCGTCGTCGGCTAACCTTTGTGACGAGACCGCTCCCATTCGAAGGCTGTTCGTGTGGACTACGTAGGCGTTGTTTTTACGTGCGACGCTCGTGCTCGATTCCAATTTTCGTCTGCAAATGATCTGCGCTACAAGAGGTAATTCATATAACCCTGAGTCATGACCATTCACAAGGATCCATGGAAGGGAAAGTTTAAATTTCCGCTGCGTTTTTAATATCTATTATTGCGCTATTTCCCTACAAGGCGTATGTTCCAAGAACTCCAACTTAAAGAAAGTGGAACAGTGGGTTTCGGAGGAAACAAAAAGGTAAAATCATTGGAAGTGGAAAAGTTGGTGATAAATTCCTACCTTCAATTGATAATGTCTTATTGGTTGATGGCCTGAAGCATAACCTACTAAGTGTAAGTCAATTATGCGATAGTGGTTATGATGTTGGCTTTAGTGATAATGCCTGTATAGTCAAGAGCAAGAAAGATGGCTATATTTTCTTTAAAGCAAAGAGAAAGAAAAATATTTATAAAATAAAACTTTGTGAGTTGGCAAATCAAAATGTAAAATGCTTTTTGTCAGTTGATGAAGAGCAATGGACTTGGCACAAAAGATTGGGTCATGCCAGCTTCAGGTTAATCTCAAAGCTTAACAAGAAAGAACTTGTTAGAGGCTTACCAAATCTTAGGTATCAATCTAATGCTCTTTGTGAAGCATGCCAAAAAGGGAAACAAACAAAATCTTCTTTCGAATCCAAAAATATTGTTTTCACCTCAAGGCCACTTGAGCTTTTACATTTAGATTTATTTGGACCAACTAGAACTGCATCTTTGTCTGGAAAGAAATATGATCTCGTAATTGTTGATGACTATACTAGACGGACATGGGTAAAATTCCTAGCTCACAAGGATGAGTCATTTGCAATGTTCTCTATTTTCTGCAAACAAGTTCAAAATGAAAAAGATTTTTGTATAACAATAATTAGAAGTGACCATGGTGGAGAATTTGAAAATGAATCCTTTCAAAACTTCTGTGAAGAGCATGGCATCTCTCACAATTTTTCTTCCCCTAGAACACCACAATAAAATGGTGTTGTAGAAAGGAAAAATAGATCCCTTCAAGAAATGGCCAGAACCATGATTCACGAAACTAATATTGCAAAACACTTTTGGGCAGAAGCAGTAAACACTGCATGTTATATTCAAAATAGAATCTATATTTGACATATCTTGAATAAGACTCCTTATGAATTGTGGAAAGGAAGAAAACCCAATATTTCATATTTTCACCAATTTGGGTGTGATTGCTTTATTTTCAATACAAAGGATAGACTTGGAAAATTTGATTCGAAATCACATAAAGCTATCTTTTTGGGATATTCTGAACGTTCAAAAGCTTATAGAGTATACAAAAAAGAAACATTAATTGTTGATGAATTTATGCATGTGAAATTTGATGACAAGAAGCCTGACAATGAAACGTCAGAGCTAGATGAAGTCTTTGCATATTTACAGATAAGCAAAGAAACAAACAATGATGTCACAGGTGCTGACTCTAATTCTGTGTCTGGTGATAAGACACAAGAAGAGACGATAACAGACTAGCAGTTCAAACCTCATCACCCAGATGACCAACTTATTGGTGAACTAAGTGATAGAGTTAAAATAAGATCATCTTTCATGGAACACTCAGACTTTGCATTACTGTCAGAAATAGAGCCCAAAACAATTGATGAACCACTAACAGACGATGGTTGGATACTTGCTAAGCAAGAAGAGCTAAATCAATTTCAGAGAAATGATGTTTGGAAGTTTGTACCTCCTCCAGAGGATAAGCAAGCCATTGGAACCAAGTGGGTTTTCAGAAACAAACTTGATGAAGATGTCAAAGTGGTAAGAAACAAGGCTAGACTTGTTGCTCAAGGGTATTCACAAGAGGAAGGAATAGATTATACTGAAACCTTTGCTCCTATAGCTAGACTTGAAGCAATTAGAATATTATTATCATATGCTACACATCATGGCATTACTTTATATCAAATGGATGTAAAGAGTGCATTTTTAAACGGATTTATAAGTGAGAAAGTGTTTGTAAAACAACCACCTGGATTTGAAGATATTGCTTATCCAGAGCATGTCTTCAAACTTAAAAAGGCTCTCTATGGTCTTAAGCAAGCCCCAAGAGCTTGGTAAGACAGATTGAGTTCATTTTTAATGTCAAATAGTTTTGAAAGAGGACATGTGGACACTACACTATTTAGAAAATCATCTAAAAAGCATTTTATTATAGTGCAAATATATGTTGATGATATTATCTTTGGTGCTACTAATGAATCTCTTTGTAAGGAATTCTCTAAGCTTATGCAGAATGAGTTTGAAATGAGTATGATGGGAGAATTAAAATTCTTCCTTGGTATTTAAATCAAGCAATGCCAAGATGGAATCTATATCCATCAGACTAAATATGTGAAAGAACTCTTAAAGAAGTTCAAGCTTGAGGAAACCAAACCTATGAGCACACGAATGCATCCAACATGTGCTCTCGGCAAAGATGAATCCAGCAAAAAGGTAGACCAAAAGGTATATAGAGGTATGATTGGTTCACTCTTTTATCTTACTGCCTCAAGGCCTGATATTATGTTTAGTGTGTCCCTTTGTGCAAGATTCCAATATGATCCTAGAGAATCTCACTTAACTGCTGTTAAGAGAATCTTTAGGTATCTCAAAGGAACTACTAACCTTGCTTTGCTTTATAAGAATTCATAAAATTACAAGTTAGTAAGTTTCTGTGATGCTGACTTTGTTGGAGATAGAATTGAAAGAAAGAGCACAAGTGGTGGCTGCCAATTTCGTGGAGCAAACCTTATCTCTTGGTCCAGCAAAAGACAAAGCACAATTGTATTATCAACAGCAGAAGCTGAGTATATATCTGCTGCAAGCTGTAGCTCACAACTACTATGGATGAAGTATCAACTTGAGGACTATCAGATTAAAGAGAGTAACATTCCTATATACTGTGATAGTACTTCTGTAATATGTTTGACTAAAAATCCTATTTTGCATTCTTGTGCTAAACATATTGAAATTAAACATCACTTCATTAGAGACTATGTTTAGAAAGGGATACTTGAAATTAAATTTATTGATACTGATCATCAATGGACAGATATCTTTACAAAACCCCTTGCTGAAGATAGATTCAACTTTATAAGAAAGAACTTGAATTTTCATCTTATAAAGGAATAAGTGTCTAATTTGAATATATTTGCCTCTGATTTTTGTGCCTCTAAAATGCTTGCGTCTGTTTTCATATGTGCCTCTGTTTTCGCATGTGCCTCTGTTTTGATGTTGCCTCTGTTTTTCACACGTGCCTCTGTTTGCATATGTAAGTCTATTTTGGCATGTGCCTCTGTTTTTAAGTTGCCTCTGTTTTATATATATTCATTATTTATTAATTTATTAATTATTTATTATTATTTGCTTCATCTGTTTTTATTAACTGTTCATATTCATATGAGTCTGTTGCATTTATTACAAAGGTGCCTCTGGGAATCTTGGTGTACACGTGTCTCTCTGAGACTGGTTGATGCGTTTGTGGCTGAGAGTTACTCTCACTGAGTCATTATTGTTTTTACTGTCCGAGGACAGTTTTACTGCGCCTCTTTCAAACTGTGTGAGACACGTTTCATTTATGAAACGACAAATTACTTATTTCATTTATTTTGAAAACTGAAAAAGGCAGTTTGCCTTCTTCAACACGTTTATTACCCACTCACTCACTCACTACACCCACTACTCACACTATCTCTCTGAGAAGCCACACGTTTTGAAACCCTAAACCCCTTTCTCTTCCATCTGCTCTCGGCAACTCTCTGTCTCTACAATGGCCGCTCCACAACAAGTTGTTTATGGTCCTGATGAAGAACCTCAACCCACCTTGGTGAACGCTAAGCAACACCAACTGAAGGTGATGGTGGAACACCAAGTGGATTTCAAAGACCTAGTTGTTAATGGGTATGCCTTCAGAACCGATTTTATCGATATGGGAATCATGGACTTCTTCTGTATGGAAAACTACCCTGTTTATGAGGAACTTGTGAAGGAATTCTGGATGGTAAGCTTGGTGCAAGAACAACACCATTCACAGCTATGTTCAAAGGAGAAATATTCTGATAACTCAGGATATAATCTCTGATGTTATCAAGTGCCTTAACTCTGGAGAAGTTATTAAGGAGGGCTCGGAAAAAAAATTATGGTGGCTGGAGTACAATCAACGATACAATCTATGAAAAGCCTGGTGGTTCAAAGGTTGTGGATATGAAGAACAAGTTCAAGGTGCTCTTCAAGATCATCATGAATTGTATGGTACCCAAGTCTGGGTCAGTGGACACTGTAAGCAATGACCACAAGTTCATCATGTGGCATTATGAGGTCAAGTCCAAACTAAACATGCCAAGCCTCATTTTTGATCATCTGCGCAGAAATATTATGTTCTCAAGAAAAGGGAAGAACTTCAACATACCTTATGGGAGGATGATTTCTGCAATTATGAATAATCAAGGCTTGATTAGGCATCTTCAAGGGCTCAATACTGAAGAAGCTGGGGTTGCACTCAAAACCATGAGTATTCCTACCCTCACTAGTGAAAACTTGAAGAGAATGAGAGTTTTATCCGAAGAAGTTATTGATGAAATGCAAAAGGAAGAAGAAGTTGGGAGAAAACCGGTAAGTAAGGGAAAGAGGAAGATGAGTGAAGTTGTTGTTGAGCCTACCAGAAGGGTAACAAGAAGCACTGGGATCCACATTGCTTCTGGACCTACTCCATTGGTCCCACCAGTGAGACCTGCCTTCATGCCCTCTGAAGTGCCAGAAGAAATAGAGGAGAAGAAGGTTGAGGTTGCTGAAATGATTGCCAAATGTATGGAGGATAGCTACCAATATCATCTAAAACTCAAAGAAGATAGGCTTACGGGTTCAGTCTCTGCTGCTGCAACTGGTCCTTCTGTTGTTGCCCCCGGTACTACTGCTAATGCAACTACCACTGCTGCTGCTCCTGCTACTTCAAAGTTGAAGAGAATAGTCAAGTTGGCTAATCTTCCTGCTTCAAAGAAACCCAAGGTATTGGATCAAATTGCTGATTTATATGAATCTGTTTACAAAACTGGGACTGCTGCTACAAGTGCCTCTGTAACCCAACCTTCACAATCCTCACAACCTGTTCTTTCAAACCCTATTCCTCCTCCCCATACTTCTAAACCTATTCCATCTCCAAAACCTTCTAAACCAACCCCTTCTAAAAAACCTTCACCTCCTAAAAAGCCTTTGCCTTCTTTACCCTCTGACTCATCTTCATCTAATGATGAGGAAGCTGATAATGTCCCACTGAGACCAAGACAGAGACCCCCCAAAGTCTCATTTCCCTACATTGAGCCCATTTCTGTTGTTCACCCTTCAACCTCTACTTCTGTATCTTCACCACCACCACCTCAAACCACACAAATTCCATCACCTCAAACACAAACAACCAAAACACCTTCACCACAACCCAAACCTACCACTCCTCCACTTAGCCCCAAATCACCACCTAGACCTCACTCACCCCCATTATCTCAACCTGACCTAAACCTACCATCACAGCCCGAACCCATCACTGAAACAGAACCTGGGCCTATCATCCTGGAACCCTTATCCCCTTCACCTGGCTATGATACAATCTGTGATGCTTTACCCCTCACTACCTTTCAGCCCCTTTCTATCTTACTACCTTCACCACCACAAATTCCTTCCCCACCTCATTCGCCTATTCTGCCTGAGCCTGAACCTGCTGCAGAACCAATTGTAGAGGATGACCTGGTCATTGCTGCTACAATTGCTACTGAAGTAGTTCAAGAGCTTGAACTTGATGATAATTACCATCATTGACACACCAACCCTGCTTCTTCCTGTACCCCCTGGTCCAGTTGTTTAGATTGGCTGTGAACCTCCTCCCAACCATCTGGAAGCAAGAGTTGTGCCTCAGTCTACTCCATACCTCTTTGCTAGATATGAGGTGTTTAAGGCTAATAGGACTTTTGAGCTGGATATAGAGAAATACATTGACGAAGACAAAATGGATGGAGTTGGATCTGCTTTGGCTCTGGAAGATTTCATGAACAATTGGTACTTTGTGAACTTTTGGTTTGAAAAACACAAAAGGGATCAACTTGAGAGAAATCGGAGGTTACTAACTGCTTGTACTTGGAGAGTGCCTCAAAGGGAGGAAACCCCTGTTATTTGAGAACCTGAACCTGCTCCCATACCTCCTTCTGCTCCTGTTCCTCCACCTGTACACGAACAAGTAACCCCTCCTCCTGCTTCAACTGCCATGGTAATTCAGCCTTCTTCTTCTGCTTTTGGGTCTGCCTCTGCATCTGCATGTCACTCTGTTGTGGTTCCCAAAGAAGTCTTGGATCAACTTATTGAAGATAACAAGATCTTCAAGAAGTTTATGGAAACCACTAAGAGACATTTGGAAGCCCCAGATAGGAAGCACGATGTTGTTACAGATATGCTGTAGGATATTCTAGATCGGTTGCCAAAACCTTAGCAAGCCTTTAGGATATTCTCGTTCGTTTTTAGCCTCTTATTTATCTTTCTTTTGTTTCAAGCTGGACTTTTTGTAATTTGGTAATTTTGATTAATAAAATCAATTTTTGGTTTTTACTGATTTAACTCTATCTTTCTCAAACACTGTTTTGACTATGATGTTCTTTATTTATTCTAAACTGATGACAAAAGGGGGAGAAGAAAATATAGATATATATAGAGTAATTGATGAACCTGATGTATCAACCAAGTGTCATCATGCATTTTTGCATTATTTACTCTGATACATTAACTTAGAATGAATTATATGCTCATTATTTACTCTGATACATTAACTTAGAATGAATTATATGCTCAGAAAGATCTATCTATTTATGAAAGCTCTGATATGTTATTCAAAATGCTCTAATATGATACATTCATCTGATGTGTATTTATACTTAGAAAACATTTATATGTTCTTAATTCAGAGAGAACCTCTGAAATTAGTTTAAGTAAATGTTTTTCTAATGGAAAATTGTTCATCAATCTATGTATTTTTCATCATCAAAAAAGGGGAGATTGTTGGAATCAAGTGGATTCAGAAACAATGACCTTTAATTGTTTTGATGATAACAAATAATTAATAGAACAATTTATCCTCTAATGTGTTTGTTAGTGTGCATTGATCACTATTCATTAGAAGAAACTATCTCAGAAGACTTAGTGAAATTATGCATTTCACTCTCAGATTTGTAAAACTGAGTCTGACACTAATCCTCTGAAATTATGCTGATGTCATCATCTGTTTGCCTAGCTCTGGTTTGGTCAATGCTCTGTTGTTAGTCAACGCTCTGGTAAGACAAGCTCTGATTTGGTCAATGCTCTGTTGTTAGTCAACGGTCAGGAATAGCTTGCTCTGGCTAGACCACACTCTGTTTTTAGTCAACACTCTGTTATCGGTCAACACAAAAATAGACTATGGTTAGACTACACTGTGGAAGCCTTCGTCCAATTCTTCATAACTCTCTTATATGAAAGGCTAATAAATTTTGTGCTGAAGAACTTGTCTCTGTTTCAAGCTCACTCTAGTGAACAGTATATCTTAGTAACAAGCATAGTTTGTTAGACTAATGCTCTGATAGGAAATCAGACTGAGTATTCATTTAAGGCTACTTCATGTATTTAAGAGACCTCATTGATGAAGTATTTTAATGTACGAGGTATCAAAGGCCAAAGGGAATGTCAACGGTTATAATCATCAGATAACTTGCTCTCGAAGGGTCTACTATTCAAAAAGCTCACAAGGGACAAAATTTCTGATTTTGTCTGCTGTGTCAGTATGCTTTGAGCAGAGTGGAAAGTGATATGACTTGCTAAAGCCACAAAAAGGGGATCTGAAGTTTTGATCTTTGTTGAAAAGAGCTGTTAGGTAACAATGGCACTATTCACAACCCTAGCTATATATATATCTTACTTCACCCGCTGAAGAAGGTGAACGTTGTGAAACGAAGTGAGCAACCAAGAATCATTCCAAGTATCTAAGATCACATTGAACAAAGCACTTAATCATTTTATTCTTTCAAGTTTGAAAGTCATTCATTGTGCTTAAGTTTTCATTGTATATCCTCTCTGTGAGAGTTATTTGTTGTTGTTTCAAATACATTTTTAACATTGTATTTAGCCCAGTAGTGGCTGTATTCCTTAGAGGCTTGACTGCACTAAGTCGTTCTAAGAAGTTGTGAGTATAGTCAGTTTGGCAGTATTATACTCTCAAGTGTAATCAGGTTGATTATAGTGGAGAAATCCTTCAAGTGTGTGAAGGGACTAGACGTAGTTATCAGGTGATAGTGAACTAGTATAAATCATTGTGTCATTATCTTCTCTCTTCTCTTTACGTACTTACTGCATTATTTTATTAAGGAGTTGTTTTAAAAAGATTTTAATAAACACACAAGTTTGCGAAAAGATTTCTAAAACCCAATACAAACCCCTCTTTCTTGTGTTTTTGCCACGTTCAGTAATGCGCCTAGATTTTAGGATCGTGGTTAGTGAAACATGGCACTACTAAGCCGAATAACTGTCAACTAGAAGTTTTATCATTGTTAACCAGCTGAACGTGGCAAATAGGGGTAGTTCTTAGTTGTTACTATAAATACCAAAGTTTATAATTTTTAGACACATCAATCAATACAAACAACTTATTTTCGCTCAGTCGTACTTTATATTTACCTTTACGTTCCTGTTTTTACTTTAATTCACTTACTTAACCCTTTCTGGAGTGAGTTAAGGAACCCATAACTGAGGAACAGAGTTCCTTCCTTGGCGTAATCGATTGAAGAAAAGATAATCGCTGTTGTGGAGTTAGCCGATCAACGGCTAAGTTACATTCCAGTTAACCGCAACAAAAATGGAACAAAAGAATAAAAACATGTGTACCCCATAGTAAAATATTTTCTCGCCTGATTTGCGAAGAAAATCGTTGGGTGAGGTGCAAATTTTCACGTCAATTATACCCCTTTCAAATAATATAAAATTGTGTTTTATTTTTTTGATTCAAGGATATTTTTGTTATTTCAAAAATTAAACATATATATCTCTCTTCTATTTCTCTTTTTTTTCTTATAAACCAATCAATACCTCAAATCTACTTTATTTTTCTCCTCTTTCTCTTTTCTTTCACTCTCTCTTCACGATTTCTCATCAGAACCAATCAGAGCCTAAAAATAGTTGTGGGTCCCACAATTTTGCTTTCTTCTTATTTTGGAATGGAAACTTGAGTAGAGACAAAAGAAAGCTTCTACTACATTTTATCCCCACCTTTTATCAATGTTTGCGGGAACAATATTTTCAATTTTATCCCCACTTTTTATCATTATTTTTACATAAAGATATTTATATAATTTAATAAATATACATATTTTTTTCTTCTCACATTTTACTCCCCTTTCACTCCTACTAAATAACGTAAAGTCATCTCACTTTTATTTGTTCAATTTTCTTTCCTTTCACTATCCAAACATAGTGTAAATAAACGTTAGTACTACGTATAAGTAAGTCGAAGAAACTAAGCGTCGTCGTGTCGCAACTTTATATGCAAAAGGAGGGCATTTGTCTGTTTCAATGTGGTTCTCTTTCCACGCTTTCTGTCCAATGTTTGCGGGAACAATATTTTCGTGGGTCCCACTGCGGTTTGTCCGTCCTTGGGTGTCTGTTACGAATGTTGTCCTAATGTTTTGCAAGGACCTATTTTCTTCCTCTGTCGCCTATTTTCGCTATTGCTGTAACCCCAAATACACTTTCCGGTCTTCAATTTAAGCAAAAAAAATACACTTATTAAGAAGCACACTTTACAATATAAAGAGCACACTTTTTTTAGTACACATAAAAAGCACACTTTTTACAACTTTTAAGATCAAAAAATAATTTTAATAAGAGTATTTTATAAATATTAGTGTAAAATTAGTTAAATTTGCTTATATTTGAAAAAAAAATATGAGATTTTTGTTGCTTATAATTGAGACCAGAGAGGATACATAAGCAGCAGTCTGGATGTCTTCATTAATTCAGTGCTGGCCCAGCTGTCACAGTGCTTTTTCTGCTGCGTTGGTTTTCTTTGATGCACTTGGTATGGTTTTAGGAGAGCAACGTTTCGTTTTCTTAACTAAACGCATAATGAAGGTGAAAGAATTAAAAAAAAAAAAAAGGAATTCTGTTACTACTTACTAGTACACTAAACTTTGTAAATACAATATTTAATAGACCCCTATTTTAAAATAACTTTTACATTAAGGATAATGTAACAACCAGGTAGCCTTCTTACATGTCAGCCCATGAATATTATATTCATTAAATCAATGGTGGGTTTTTCACACATATAGTGCAATTCCTTTTTTAATTTACTGAATTGGTATAGTTTTGAAAATAATTAGGAAACTAGTGTAAATCCTATTCCATGTCTATGGGAAAGCGTTATCTGTCAAAGATTCTTTTGACATACTAACTACTCACCCGACTCGATAATAAGCACACAAAAAATTATGTATTGTGATCCAAAATATGAGTAATTTTAATTATTTTTATCTTTTTTAATGAGTTCGACCTGAAAATACCCTTATTTAATTTAAATTTTATTTCTAATATTTTTTTGTGTCCTCTGTATTAAATATTATCAAGGATAATTTTGGAAATGACCTTTATTTTTTAGAGGAAATTAAAAATTATTTACTGTGTGTCGTTGTCTATATGGGTCTTGTTAGTGTCTTTTTCCGTCTCCTAGGCTCACTGAGGGCCTCCTTTATCGGTGATTTTAGAATTGCGCAGCGGTTGCCGTTTAACCGCATGTGGGGAGAACCTAGGTCTAGGCAACGATACCCTGCTGCTCTTTCATCTTCTAGATCCTATAGTATGGCTAGGAACAGTATTGAAGATTGGGAGGTGCGACGCAGGTCAGAGTCGACCGTCCCTTCATCTCCTGTTGCTCTGCTAGTAGAGCCTTTGAGGGTCTATAAGTCTAGGTTCCAGGGACGCCCTTCCACTGGGGACTCCCGACTTCTGCCACGACTGCACATTAGGTTTGCTAGGCAGGGCCAGATATACGAGGCTTCTCGTTAGGCTTATTGACTTTTGAATGATGTTGATGTTATTCTTTTGCATACCCATGGTGGTTCTTGTATTGATGTATATTATTCTTTTGGAGGTTCCTAGGAGGGAACCCAATGTATGTATAAACTCTTTTATTTATAATGAAAAATATTTTCTTCTGTTGTACTCTGATATTGTGTTAGTATTTATATTTGTAATTATGGGTTAATATTATAAATGGAGCAAGGGTGTCTCATGGTGCACCTAGAAGGTGTGTGTTTTAGTTGTTAGAAAGGATAAGGAAATAAAGAAGAATTAAATGAGGGATGTCATAAGAAGTCCTAGGGGTGTAGCTAGTAAGTTGGGTTATATTAAAGATAACAAAGAAGAAATATAAGATAAAAGGGGAAAAACTAAAACACACTAAGACAATTTGGGGAAAAACTTTTTCTTTACTTGTATAATAGTTATTACTTAATTCTCATGTCTTTATATTTGATTATTAATTTTTAGTTCGATTCATTTCCTTTTGTTCTCTAAGTGCATACTTGATCGCGGTATTCATAACTACGATCATTTAGTGTACTCAGAGACCAATCGAAAATGCAGCCAAAATTTTGTCAAATATAAGATATGAGAATTAAGGAAAGACTATTATATGAGTGCTAAAAAAGTTTTTTCTCAAATGAGATAGGGTCATACCATTTAAAGAAAGAGAGTGATTCTAAGTCCGGTGTGCTGCTGAAATTGTCTTGTTTAAATGTATCTGCATTTTTTTTTACATGCAGAAGATAGATTTTTTTTTCCTTCGAGTCGTAGTTGGATGTACGATAAGTTGCATCCAAGGAGAAAGGGTTTGAAACAATCTTTTATAGTTAAGGTTGGTGACTTTGTCAAAGCCGCAACGGCACATGAAGATTTCATATCTAATGGGGGATTAGATATCTGTGACTTAATTGCGATTGTAGAATGATTAAGCGCCCAAGTGAGATCATGCATCACCTATATTCAGTTAGATTTAGGCCTAATTACTGGATTTGGACTAAACATGGTGAAAAGTTGCCTGATGTTGATTTAGGGGTTGACAATAATTGCACATGTGCTTCAAACAGTTGCGTAGATAGAGGATATGATGAGCAGATTGAATTGATGTAGGATATGGTTTGTGATGCCTTGGGGGTGAGCATCTCATTCGAGGAGCAACAACATGATGACACATGAACTTCCAAATGAGAGAAAAAAATTTATAATCTTTTATTAAAAACAAATAAGTCATTGTTTGAAGGGTCTGCAGACTCTAAATTAGCCGTTGTGGTAATGTTTTAATATATGTTTTCTTTACATGTCTGATCTCTCTAAAACTGACTTGCTAGTTGGAGTCCCTACAGGTGTAGTGTCGCTGTCTCCTCCATTGCAACTCTTATTATGACCAATACAACACCCACCATTGTCTTTCTTTAGTCACCATCTCAAAAGGTTCGATAAGAACAAAATTCAAATTCAAATTAACTAAAATAATATAAAATTTAAACTATAAAATTAGTATTAAATTAAATGTTGATTAATCACATGAATATATAATCAGATAAAAAATTATATACGTCAACTTTATAGATATTAAAAATGAAATTGAGATATGAACACATAATTATGTGCTCAACACATCAAATTTACAACAAAAATCAAATTGATTTATATCAGAAATATCATATTCAAATTACAAAGTTTATGTAAATAAAATAATTAATTAATAAATTAAAAATAAAAATGAAAATAAATTGTAATATTCAATTAAATCTATATTACCTTCAAACAAATTCAAATCAATTTAAATAATCAAATAATACTTCTTGCGGTCCATATTATGAGAAATAAAACTGTAATTCACACAAATTAATGAAAAGCTTTGAAATAAGCTGTCTTTAATTAAAACTCATAAAAATTTAATTTTTTTTTCTTGTAAAGTATCCATTCTATGTAATGGGTGAAATGATGACTTGTAATTAATGACACTATTATAAATAAGGGTATAATTTGAAATTAGCATTTAATTTATTTAAAAATTGATTTATGTTTCTTATATTTTGGACAAAAGTGATCCAATGCCACATGGCAAAAGCTCATTCATCAACTAGAAATTATTTTCCAGCAAAAAACTATTTTTTCTCTTCAAAAGCTCAATTCTCACTACAATAATTCCCGTCATTACCGACGGCTTTTTCAAGACTACCGACGCCACGGGATCGTGGGTATTTTTCCCTCCTCGGTAAATTTACTGACGGCCAAAATGAAGCCTTGGTAATTACCGACGGCTTTTCAGTCAGAAAGACGTCTCGTGACCGTCAGTAAAATCTAGAAAAACAACCAATTTTTTGTCGTCTTGTACCGACGACTAATGTTAATGACGGCTAACGTGTTGGTAATGTTACCAACAACTTATCCTTCGATAATGTTACCGAAGGCTTAGCCCTTGGTAATGTTTTATTGACGGCTTGTTGGTTATGGTATTTTTGAGTAACTTATTGACGGCTTAGCATCCAGTAATGTTTTTAACCGCAATTTAGCCGTCGATAATGTATAATTTTTTTTATAGTATTATCCATACCTGTTTAACACCAACACTAACACAAAAATTAACAAATTTAAAACTGATCAACAAAAACCTTAAAAGTCATACAAAAAAATTATTCACCATACAACAATATTCAACAAAGGCTCATTATAAATACAAGTGTCAAAACAAAATAAAACACAATATTCATAGAAAATAAATACCGAAGTGTCAAATATAAAAAACAATCAACATCTAATGGTCCTCGCCATCAGACTCATCCTCCTCATAGTCCGGATGGCGAGGATGACGGGTGGACTGAGACTGGATGGCCGCAACACTAGTCGCTAACTCCCTCAACTGCCTCTGGAAGTCTGCAGTAGTCTGCTCTGTACGCTCCTCTGCCAGCCAAATTGCCTCTCGTGCCTGCCTAGCCTCCTCCTCTACCGCCCTTGCTCGTGCCTCAAAAGTCGCTAACTGTGCAGCCATCTCTGCAGAGTACTGAGCCTGGACCTGACTACTGCCTATAGATGCACGACACTCCTGGGCGAGAGAGGAGACCCCTGCCCTATAACGGGAGGACAAATCTCCAGCACCATATGGACGTCCCCGAGTCTTCCCCCTGCAGATTCGACCCACAAGTCCAATCGGGTTGCGGGATCAACCTCCTGGGAGCCACTATCAGATGCCTCATCTCGCTGAGAGGCCTGCTACAACTTCTCCTGAAATGCTTCCTGCTCAAAAGAAAATAACGTAAAACTTGGTTACATTACAATTTAGTTACAATAATTTGAAACAACAAATGCAATAATTACAATTATAAATGTCGCCAGTAAGGTTAATTTTTTTTTCTACTTAGCCTTTTTCTGGAGGATTACCGACTGCCTGACCGTCGGTAAGTAAAATATTACCGACGGCCACGGGGCCATCAGTAAATTTCTGTCGGTATACAATACTTTTCTTGTAGTATCTCTTCTATTCTCATGCCATAATAATTTTTGTTAAGACTCGTACAACTGCTACTAGTATACTATAAAACAATATTTTTCTCTTTGGGATTCAAAATTACATATTCTACAATGGGCACCTTGATAGGTGGTCCACGGTAGACCAATACTTAACAACCACTTAAAAATCTAATGATTATCAACATTGTGAACCCAGAAATAGAAGCTTATGGTCCTTTTCGTCCTCACGGCTAAGACGATGACTTAATCGGTGTCGATTCAACAAAAACAAGGGGAAACAAGAGTTTAAAGGCACTAATATTTGTATTTTCTTGTTTTTTTGTCAAACCAACACCAATCAGAGCAACGTGTTATCCGTGAAGATGAGGAGGACTGTGAGCTTCACCTTCTAGAGAGAAGTATCTGTCATTGTTGGTGTTTTGAATGGTTTTCAAATACTGATCCACTGTGGAGCGTGATCCACCATGGAATTTGCCTTTAATCATACATAAATAATGGCCATCATGTTTTCTTTAATCCCCTGATTTATTCCATATTTCATTTCCATAGTTTCCAAACCCTCGAGGGAGGGTGATGACTGACCCAAGTGTTGTTTCCCATGGGGAGTTGAAGGGTTTGTCTCAATGTTTTTAAAACCAAACCGGACATCGAACTGGTGAAACATCTGGGCCATGGTTCAACCGCTTTTAACCGCTCAATCCGAGATGAAACCACGTTTGAAGTGCCAAAATAACCAGACCGTAGACAAGGCCAATTCATGGTTCAACCAATTGAACCGTTTGGTTCGGCTCAGATTTTAAAACACTGGTTTGTCCACATATATGGACCTGGATGATAGCGGTTCCAGTAGTGGAGAGAGCAAAAGAGACTAGCGATAAAGTTTGTCTTTTTTGGGTTAGGTTAATACTCCCTTCATCCCATCACATATGTCATACTTGGCTAAATCACACAATTTAAGAAAAAGCAATAAATGAAAGAAAAAGAACAACAATTTTACCAAATTAATCTTGTCAAAAATCATTTAATATTAAGTGACATTGACAGAAAATATTCAATATTAGGAGTAAAATTGGCAAAATGCATTTAATATTACATTAAAAATAGAAAATGACATATATTTTAGGACAATTTTTTTTTTTAAAATGTGACATACATATATTGGGATGATTTTAAAAATTAATTTAAGACCAAAATGCCATGACAATTGACACGTAAAAGTAAACCGTAAATCATTTAATATTACGTGACATTGACAGAAAATATTCAATATTAGGAGTAAAATTGGCAGAAAGCATTTAATATTACATTAAAAATATAAAATGACATATATTTTGGGAATTTTTTTTTTAAATGTGACATACATATATTGGGATGATTTTAAAAATTAATTTAAGACCAAAATGCCATGACAATTGACACGCAAAAGTAAACCGTATTAGTTTTATGGTGTGTATTAGACTGTTAGTCACCACCTAGGGGTGGAAATAGGCCAACCGCCAGATAAGGGCCTACGACCTAGCCTACGTCATGCCCGGGCCAGACCAGAATTTTTTATAAATAGACTAGGTCAAGACTTTTTGAGAAGCCTATTTAGCTAAAAAGACGGGCTTCGGGCCACCAAAAAGCCTTCTAGGCCTAACAGTCCGACCTATTTAAATAAATATAAATAATAATTTTATATTGCTATTATTATTATTATATTAGATTTTTCATATTGCGTTAAATCATATACCTACTGACATTTTCAATAATTTAAGCATATTGACTTACATAAATTTTTGACATACTTAAAGGCTTTATTGCAACATAGTATTTAAATAGTCTACCATATAAGGTTTGATTTTGAATTTAAATAGGCTACCATATAAGGTTTGATTCTCTAAATGGTCATGTTAGATCTTGAAAAAGTTTTATTTCATACGAATAAATCGGAATTAGACCTTATAAAACTCAGCTCATCCTACGGTGGGCGCCAATATTAATGCACAAAATGGTGAGGCTCACCTTCTCCTCGGAACAGCGTCTTCTCTCCTTTTGGTACAGATGGGGGGGGTACCTGCAAAAGGCACTCTGATGCCTAAGTTAGATAGGGTTTTTGGAGAAGAGAAGGTGAGTTAAGTGTTTAGGGTTTCAGAGTGAGTAGAGAGTATCCAAACCTGGGAGGCCAAGCCCCCTTTATATAGTGGAGTCTCGCAGAAGGAGGATAACCCATGATCCAGATTCTGCGTGAGGTAATTCCTCCGCTCTCTTGAGGATCACCATCCTCCCTAATATCTCGCAGACTTTCGCCAAGTTTATCACGCGTCACGCTCGTGATCCTCAATCTTCGGAGTGGCAACGGCTCCAAGTGTCGTCTCCAGAAGCATCCTTTTCTAGAAGGTTCGAGATCCACCGGTCGGCTCGCCCCTGACCCGCTCGGTGCTAACACCGGGGCGATTATACCCGGAGGACCGATTTGACGTGCCCCGGATCGGACGTAGCTCGTCGAGCTCGGAACGGATCGGATAAGGCCGGGTCGGCTCGGTTTGGTGGGTATGCTGGAACTCGGCTCGGAGACCGGTTCGTAGCACAAGCCCCCTAGACTCTTTGCGCGAAAGGGCAGAGGGTCTACTTATCGCTCTTGGGTCGGTATCCGAGCTGAGAGTTATCGAGGTCGGGGGCGTATCTCGGAAGCTTATTTGTCTGGGGTACCGCACCCTACGTGTCGCATCTTTACTCGGTGTACTGCCACATGATGGGACTCGGATGGGACATTTACTCAGCCGTTCCTCTTCCCACTGTCGATCATCTGATACGGCTTGGACCGTTAGATCTACATCCGGTTTTGAAGATGGAGGGCTCGGATTGGTTCGCCCTTTCACTTCCCTTCAACCGGGGTTATAAAGCCATCCCCCTCTCCTTCCTTCTCCTTTCTTCTTCGTTCTCCTGTCTCTGCGACGCTTCTTCTGCCACCCTTCCCTGCGTTTGCATTCCGAGCGGCCATTTCATTCCATTCCTTCGCATTTCCTGGTAAGTCTCGTTGCTACTCTTCACTAATGGCTTCTTTATCTTCTTCCCGTCGTCCCCCCTCCCCCATACCTTTGAGTTCTGGGGGTGGTTCGTCGTCTGAAACGATGAGCACGTCGTTCGACCTTTCCACGCCACCCTATACTGGAGGCTCTGGTCACAAGGAGTTCCCCTCCGATGGTGGCCCCGGTGGTTGTGACCCGGTGCCTCTCCAGGTGGTTCCTCCTACTTCCTGGGTTCCAGCTTCTCCCCCGTCGTTTCTGTTCCCTCGTACTCGCTTCACAAGGGGGGCGAGCGCCGAGTGGGAGATGATAGGTCTCCTTACGCCTGGGTGCACCCCAATGTACTTAGGGTGGCCTCCAACATTTTTTCAGACACTGGCGTGGCCGCTCTTCGGTCTAGTGTGTCTTTTACGCCGAACCGGGATCGAGACGAGGAGGTAACTTGCCTTCCTTGCTCTCCCGAGGACCGAGTGTGCTTCGACAAGGGTGAGTCTAGTTCATCAGACTTCTGTTTCTTCTATAAAACTTTCTTTACGCGAGTTGGCCTCTGGTTTCCCCTCGGTGGGTTTTAGTGCGAGGTCCTCCAATGGTTGGATGCGGCCCCTATGCAACTACACCCCAACAGCTGGGCTTTTATCCGAGCTTTCAAAATCGTGTCCGAGTACTTTGGGGTTACCCCCTCACGCTCTCTTCTTGATTTCTTCCAACTTAGGCTTGGTAAGCAACTTAAGTGGTGTTCGCTCAATAAAATACCTGGCTTTTATATTCTCGAGCTTTTCGACCAGTCTTATAAGAACTGGAAATCTGATTTCTTCAAAATCCGGGTACGGAGGGGGGATCCCTTTTTCTTTTCTGCTCAAAACGAGCATTTGTTTCCTTTTTACTGGAGTCCCAGTCCTCGCCCCATAAAAGAGGTGGATTTCAATTCATTGTCGGTCACCGACCAGACGATAGTGAACTTTCTCGCTCGTTTGCCCACATTGCATTGTGGTCCTCTCCTTAACCGAGCTCTAAAGGACCCTCCCCAGTGGAGGGATTACTTAAGTAAGTTTTGTTATCAACTTCTAGCATGGTTCTCAGCCCGAACATGGGTACTAATTTTCACTTTCTTTTCAGGTACGATGGCTCCGAAGATGACCAAGAAAGAGATGGCCGAGCTCCTCAAGAGAGCTCAAAGAGAGAAGATCGCCCAGGTTCTTGGGCCGGTTCCCACCGATGCCGCAGTTTCCCCTTCTCCTGCCAAGGCTGCTAAAAAGCGACCGCGCGTTTCTGACTCCGATTCGATCAACCCCCTGCGAAGGAGCGGCGGGGGCCTCTTGGGGGGTTTCCTTTGAATATCCCCGATGGTTCCGAGTGGTTCCTCCACCTCGGGGAATTTGCTGATCGAAGCGAGAACGCCGAGGACTCCCTTTGGAACGTCGGGATCGACCGCTCCGACCAGATCGACCAGATCATGCGTCGATCCGACGACAGGTGCATGGCCGAGGCGGGTGAGCTGGGTTTATGCAAGGCGTTGAGCATTTATGGGCTCCGTGCTTCTGCTATGGCCCAGTTCCTTTCTGATCGGATAAGGGCACCCGCAGACCCGCCGGCCGGTGGCGGAAGGAAGTATCAAACCAAGCCCACCGCACTTGGTGAGCTCGAGGAGAAAATGGGTAAGTTGGAGGAGGACTATGCTCGCCTCTCGGAGGCAAGGGATGCTCTGAACAAGAGCAACACCTCTCTGCTGGCGCAGCGGGAGGAACTCCAGGCCTATAATGACCACCTGTTGCGTCAACTGCGGGAAGAGAAGGAGAAGTCCTCGTCCGAAGCTGCTCGGGTCGAGGAGTATCGTGAGTATAGCGCCCTTCAGTATAAGGAGGGGTTTGATAATGCCGTTGCGTAGCTGAGGGTGATCGCCCCTGACCTGGACATCTCCGAGCTCGATTTCACCAAGGTGGCGAAAGAGGGGAGGATTGTGGAAGAGGAGGACGAGGAAGAGGGCTGTGCTGATCAGGAGGAGCCTGGGGGCGAGGATATCGGAGTTGGGCTTGACTTGGAGCCTGTTGGTCAAAGTGTTTCCGCCGAGGAAGTCGTTGGGGCCCGAGTTGAAGACTAAGGGGATGCCCTTGCGTAATTTGTGTTTTGGTTTTCTTTGCTCTGTCTTGATGATGTACTCGCTCTTCTATGAGCTTTTTTGTATTTTCGTCTCAAGTTAATGAAATTGACTAAGTTTAAACATTGTCTGTTTTGTTTTTCACTTTAGTAATTTGTTGGTTACCGTGCTCAGATGGGGTGGTCCTCTGCAGTCGCTACTCGGCCAGGGTAGTCCCCGTGGCTTCCCAAAAAAACTTGTGTCAACCGAGGTTGAGACATTTTCGCCACAAGACCTAAGACAGCCGAGTACTAGTTTTCTTACGAAACCTTTAGGTCGGATAGTGACTTTCGGATCCTCTAACGATTTTGCCAAGTTTTTATGCTAACTTGGGTTTGGGATTGCATGGGTCGTTTAGGTCGGTGAAGTCAGTGCACATCCTCCATTTACCATTGCTTTTCTTTACCAGTACCACGTTAGAAAGCCAAGTAGGGTATTTGATCTTCTTTATGAATCTTGCTTTCAAGAGTTTGGAGGTTTCTTCCCGGACTGCTTGCTTCTTTTCTCCTGCGATCTTCCTTTTGCGCTGGGCGACGGGGCGAGCTCCTAGCTCGATGGTGAGTTTATGGCAAGCCACTTTTAAATCTATCCCAGGCATGTCTTCTGGGCCCTATGCGAACAAATCAGCGTTAGCGCGCAAGACCATCGTCAGGGATTGCTCGCTTTGTTGGGGCAGTTGGGTCCCGACTCGTACGCTCTTCCCTGGTCCCCTCAGCTCAATGCTCTTGATGTCATCCACTGGTACTGGTCGAAGGTCGCTCTCGCCCCTAGGGTCCAGCTCGATCATGTAGCCCGATTTAGGGCGATCCCTGCTCTTACTGTCTCTGAGACTGTTGACATAGCACTGCCTGGCTTCCTTCTGGTCGGCGTGTACTGTGGCTATCTGTCCATCGGGCAATGGAAACTTCATCGCCAGATGAGGGGTGGATATTATGGCTCCAATCCCATTGATGACTGTTCTTCCGATGATCATGTTGTAGGCAGTGTCAGCGGCAGACTCGGCCTCTACTACCAGTAAGTGCGCTTCGATTGTTTTGACTCCTATGTCTGCTTTGAAGGTGAGCAGGACATCAAAGTACCCCGTCACCCGGGCTTTTGCACCTGAAAGACCAACCAACGTACCTTGGCAGGGTCTGATTCTAGAGCTTGGCAGTTTAAGCCGATCAAAGGCTTCCTTATAGATGATGTCTGCCGAGCTACCTTGGTCGACCAACACTCTCCTTACGTTGAACCCAGCGAGGTAAACAGTGATCACCATGGGGTCGTCCTGTTGTCGATCTATCCCTTGATAATCCTTTTCCGAGAAGGAAATAGTCGGTAGGACAGCGGGAGGGGCGGTCGTTGAGCTCGAGCTGTTGACGGACCTCAAGTGCCTTCGTCGGCTGCTGCTCGACTCTCCTCCACCTGCAAAACCACCTGTAATCAAGTTAAGTGAAGGAGTACCTACGTCGGGCCCTTGCCTGCGTTGCCGAGTAGGTGAACGCCTCTCTCTCCCTCTCCGAGCTGGCGATCTGTCGCTCCTACGCTCGGGCGTATGGGATCTCCTGCGGTTTTCGTTACTTCCCTTAGAGGTTGTTGCCGGCCCTTTGTCCACGTATTTTGTCAGATGTCCAGCTTGTATGAGCTTCTCGATTTTCACTTTTAGTGCCTGGCATTCGTTGGTGGTGTGCCCGTACACCCGGTGGTACTCGCAGTACCTTTGACGGTCCGCGTCCGGTGGGGAGTCCCTCCGAGGAGGCAGGGTAATGAGGTTACCTGTGTAGGCTTCCTTCAACACTCGGTCCCTTCCTACTGTCAAGGGGGTGAACTGTCCTCTATAGTCCTGCCGCCCTCGGCGGTCATTCCTTCTGTCATTTTGGGCTCTGGTCGGCTCTCTGCTTTTGTCTTGTCGGCCTTGAGTTTCCTTTTTGGCTGCGGCGACTTCTTCCATGTTGATATATCCCACAGCGCGGCGTCTTAACTCGTCCAAGGACTCGGCGGGGCGGCGAGCGAGGGAGTCCGAGAAAGGCCCTGGTTTTAGTGCTGACACTATGGCGTGGAGCGCCACGTCGGTGCTGAGGTTTCTGACTTGGGCCGTTTCGTTGTTGAAGCGCTCTATGAATGACTTGAGGGTCTCCTCCGATCTCTGCTTGAGCCCGACCAGGCACGTTGAATTTTTCTTGAATGCTCGGCTCATGGTGAACCTAGCCATGAACTACTCCTCGAGCTGGCTAAAGGAACGGATCGAGTGCTGGGGGAGGTTGGAAAACTACATCATGGCGGATCTCTTTAAGGTGCATGGGAAAGTCCTGCATTTCAAACCCTCCGAGGCCCCCACTAGCAGCATCCGAGCATTGAACGCGGTGAGGTGTTCCTCGGGGTCGGTTTTACCCTCGTAAGCGTCCATGTTGGGGATTTGGAAATGCTTGGGGATTGGATCGGACATGATCTCCTCATTTGAAGGGAGTAGTGTTAGCCCGACCTCAGAGTCGGTCTTTGTGGTAGTGTCTTGTGGCGCCAGGGCTTTCTGTTCGGCTCGACCGATCTGTTCTTGATGAGTCTCCCTCATCGTCGCGCTTCGTCTCCTAGCGGGTTCTGGAAGGCGTTTCGCGGCCCATCCTCCTCTCCCGATCAAGAGCCTCATCGATCTTGCGTCTTAATTCTTGGATTTCGGCCCGCTCCACGCTCACGGCCGAGGTCGGGGCGAGCGTTAAATCTGGCCCGACCGAAGTTGTGGCTTAGCGGTTGTGACTTGCGATTCGCCGTGCTTCTAGTGCGTACCATCCTTGCTCGGTGGTATCCTTGAGGCCCAGACTAGTTTTACCGGGCCCCACAGTGGGCGCCAATGTTAATGCACAAAATGGTGAGGCTCACCTTCTCCTCGGAACAACGTCTTCTCTCCTTCTGGTACAGATGGGGGGGTACCTGCAAAAGGCACTCCGATGCCTAAGTCAGATAGGGCTTTTGGAGAAGAGAATGTGAGTTAAGTGTTTAGGGTTTCAGAGTGAATAGAGAGTATCCAAACCTGGGAGGCCAAGCCCCCTTTATATAGTGGAGTCTCGCAGAAGGAGGATAACCCATGATCCGGATTCTGCGCGAGGTAATTCCTCCCCTCTCTTCAGGGATCAGCTCATCCCTCCCTAATATCTCGCACCTGCCAAGTTTATCACGTACTGGCTACGTGATCCTCAATCTTCGGAGTGGCAACGGCTCCAATTGTCGTCTCCAGAAGCATCCTTTTCTAGAAGGTTTGAGATCCACCGGTCGGCTCGCCCCTGACCCGCTCGGTGCTAACACCGGGGCGATTATACCCGGAGGACCGGTTTGACGTGCCTCGGATCGGACGTAGCTCGTCGAGCTCGGAACGGATCGGAAAAGGCCGGGTCGGCTCAGTTTGCTGGGTATGCTGAAACTCGGCTCGAAGACCGGTCCGTAACACCTGTCAAGAAGGTTTATTCTATGAATATCGCTCATTGTGCGTTAGTTAAAAAGGATTAGTTTGCAGGACGATTCCCATCGTGGTGGTTCAACTTTTAAGTGATTGTTTGGGATTTAGTGTATACTTATATATCTACTTTTCTCTTATTTATGAAGATGGACTGCATAATCATTCTTAATTTTCATTTTTCACCATTTATTATTTTAGTTTGTTTGATATTTTAGTTTCTATATGTATTAGGCCATGTTGATGTTATGCCTATGGTTGTTGACAGTTTAGTGGATAGAATTGTGTGGTCATAAGGGGTCCTGGATAACAAAAGCATGCACTTAATAAATTGATAATGAGTTGACATATAAATACTGAGAAAAATAATCTCGTAGAATGCATATGGATATTAATTAGAAAGTTGGCTTCAATGGTTGACTACTTGACTTGGACCTGGCCTAGATATTCCTTCTTCATTTGATTAAATAGATTTAAATACCTGTATATACTAATATTCCCCTTAAGTTCAATTAAATGGTCCCCCCTGGGGGGAATCCGAATATTACATCAGTAAATCCCGATTCAAATAAAAATATTTTTATATTTTTATTTTTATAAACCTCATTCTGTATGAAATCGATTCATTACGTTTAATCCTACAATCAAGCAATTACTGGAATGTGAGCATCGTATTGATTAAATATATTTATAGCAAGTGTGTTGCTTTTGATTGGGGTGGCATTCATAGATATATCTATATGAATAAATCTAGTTATATTTATACTAGTGTTATATTATTTATTAATTAATGGACACAGCACAGCGAGAATGTGAGCATCGATCGTATTGGGCATTTTCGTTGAATAATCAGTGGCCTCTTTGCCTTTTTACAAAATTTGATGTTCTTTTTGTCAAACGCTTTTTCTCAAATTGGACTGAAAGTCTTTTGCTTATAGGGCCCACATTAACACTAGTAAGAAGGCGTCTCTTTTACTCTGTGTTTGTCTCGCTTTTTCTTCAACCTCAGCTCAGCTCAGCTCAGTCTCTCTTTTGCTCCTCTTCTCTGCTACATTGTGTTGCGTAAGGTATTTCCTTCACTTTCTTCTACATGGTCTCTCCTCTTTTACTTGTTTAGTACTATTTTTTTTTATGTGTTAGAAAGCAATGTGATTGTTGTTGCTTTCTCGATTTTTAGGTGAAGTTATTCCTGGTGATGGACCAGACTTTCCACTCATTCCTCTTTCCAAATTGTGATATACCTCACAGATCAGGTTTCTCTTTACCTTCACATTTTATCTATTCATCGTTGGCATTGGTCTTCTGTAAGAAGTGTTGGCTTTTTTTTATTCTTTTTCTTTCTGGTTTTTTGAATTTGGGTAGATGCTTGGTTCTGTTTTAAGGTTCTTCCTATGTTGATTTTGTCTTTTTGGGTGTTAGGGTGTGCAGTTTGCTATTTTTCTGTGTGGTGTGTTAGGGTTTTTTTTTTTTTGTTTGTTTGTTTGTTTAAGTTGTAGACTTCATCTTAAGTCCACACTCAGCAGCTCCCTCCCTGGCTGATTTTTTTTTTTCACACTAATTTATGTTATTACGAGGGAATGCTGTTGTTCCTGGTTGTTGTTGTTGGTATTCAGGGTGTACTTGGAGTTTTTTGTTATTTCTTGGCTGTTTTTTGTGGACAGAAGTAGATTATTTGTGTTCCCAGCTGCTTATAATTTGGCCTTCCATTTTGTCATATGTTTGTGGTGTATTTTCATTTTGTTTCTGAATCCATAACTTTTTTTTTCAATTGTTTTTTGTTAGGTAAGTGTACTCGCGCACATGAGAAGGTTGAGATTCTAAAAAGTTTCCAAAACTCAACCTTGCAGCCAACGTGCGACCAATTACTCCCTCAGTTTTGAGGGTTGAGGTCACAATAACTCCAGATTTTGAATGGGATGACGCAGTTCACAAGAATTTTCTTTCGTTTTGGGTAACTTTGGAGGACCAAGACGACGAGAAAATTCTTCATCAGGAGTATTTTGTATTGAAAAAGCAATATACTGATGAGAATCATACACTAACTTTCACTGTGGCAATCTACAACGCTCCACTTCCTTCTCATTATTTTATCAAGTTTGATTGCCTAAAGTGGTTTCTTCACGTGCTTGCACTTCCACCTACTTTGGTAGTTCCCTTGACTCAATTGATATTACCTGAAGAGTATCCTCCTCCAACTGAACTATTGGATCTGCAACCACTACTAGTGACTGCCTTTCATAATCCATCATATGAAGCTCTTTATCAGGTTTTTAAGCATTTCAATTTCAATTCTATACAGACACAAGTTGTCACAGCTTTGTATGATTCTGATGACAATGTATTAGTTGCTGGTCCAACTCGGAGTGGTAAAACTATATGTGCAGAATTTGCCATTTTGAGGAATCATCAAAAAGGGTCTAATAGTGTCATGCGTGCTGTTTATATTGAACCGATTGAGGCTCTTGCCAACCAACGGTATGTTGATTGGGAGAAAAAATTTGGTGGTGGTCTTAAATTGAGGGTAGTTGAATTGACCGGAGATAGAGCGACAGATCTGAAATTGCTCGAGAAAGGTCAAATTGTTATTAGTTCTCCAGAGAAATGGGATGCTTTATCCCGCCATTGGAAACAGGAGAGGCATGTTCAACAAGTTAGTCTTTTCATCATTGATCAGCTCCACTTAATTGGAGGTCAAGGAGGTCCAGTTTTAGAGGTTATTGTTTCTAGGATGAGATACATTGCTAGTCACTTTGAAAATAAGATTTGTTTTGTGGCTTTGTCAACCTCACTTGCAAATGCAAAGGATTTGAGAGAATGGATTGGAGCTACCCCGCACAGCGTTTTCAATTTTCCTCTCGTCGCTTGTCCTGTGCCATTGGAAATACACATTGAGGGTGTTGATATTAACAACTTTGAGGCAAGAATAATTGAAATGACAAAAATTTCTTATACTGCTGTTACTAAACATGCCAAGAATGGGGAACCTGCTATTGTGATTGTACCTACAAGCGGTCATGTTGGAATGACAGTTGCGGATCTTCTTAGAAACTCAATGGGTGACAATGCAGAAAAGCAGTTTTTGTTGCAGCCCTCCAAAGAAATTGAACCTTTTCTTGACAAGGTTAGTGACATGCTGTTAAGAGGCGCTTTACGTGAAGGAGTGGGTTACTTGCATGAGGATTTGAATAATTGTGATCATGATATTGTCTCTCAACTATTTGAAGATGGTTTTATTCAAGTTTGTGTTTTAAGCAGTTCCATGTGTTGGGGAGCGACATTGTCAGCTCATCTGGTGGTTGTGATGGGTACACAATACCATGATGGGGGGAATAGTAATTACTCTCTTGCTGATCTTCTACAGATGACGGGCCAAGCAGGCCGTCCTTTGGTGGACAATTCTGGAAAATGTGTAATCTTGTGCCATACACCTCTTAAGGAGTACTACAAGACATTTCTGGGCCAAGCATTGCCGGTTGAAAGCCATCTTCATTACTCTTTACATGTTCATTTAAATGCTGAAATTGTTGCTGGATTTATTGAAAACCACCAAGATGCTGTAGATTATGTTGCAGAGACATTTATGTACAAACGCCTCTACACCAATCCAAGCTAATATAGTTTAGAGGCAGTTAGTCACACAGGTGTATCGATTCATGTATCTAAGCTGGTCGAAGATACATTAGATGATTTAGAAGCCAACGGGTGTGTTGCTTTTGAGTGGGATGGCATTTCTCCTTCCAATCTTGGAAGGATAGCATCAGATTATTACATCTCATACAAAACAGTTGGCAGATTTTCAACATCTTTAAACCGTCTATCTAGTTTGGAGGATATTTTGGAGATTTTATCCTCCTCGTGTGAGTATGATGGGCTTGCAATTAGGCGACTAGCCCATGAAGAGGAGGAGATTCGTAACTTAATTAATATCGTTCTCATCTTGTCTATAATCTCCTCAGTCAGCTCAATAACAACCTCTATTTCCATTCTTCTCGGAAATAAGCTGCTCCTTCGGACCTCATACTTCACTTCAGAATTAGGATAATGCCTAATATATTCAGTAATATCTCATAATACTGAATCAGACATGTTTAGCATTTCACGCTTCTCATCAAGATCCAAATTTAATATATCGTCAAAATCTTTTACATTGCGATCATGACATCTAATAGCCAAATCCCTCGTGAAATGAGTAAGTTGCAGTAGTAGGGAGTCATTGTGCCACATTCCCTGCATGACCATTTGACTAGCTGCTATGACAAAAAGAGTGACCCGAAGCCACCTCTTTTCCGATAAGATTCAACTATTGCTTGAAGCAATTCAGATCCACACGTGAAAGCACTTGCTTTGCTTGAGGCTCATTTTTCAAGGCTTGTTCTTAGTATCAACCTTGCGAGGGACCAAAGAGAGATACTGACTTCTGCTGATAAATTGCTTCAAGCAATAGTTGAATTCTTATCGGAAAAGAGGTGGCTTCGGGTCACTCTTTTTGCCATAGCAGCTAGTCAAATGGTCAGGGAATGTGGCACAATGACTCCCTACTACTGCAACTTCCTCATTTCACGAGGGATTTAGCTATTAGATGTCATGATCGCAATGTGAAAGATTTTGACGATATATTAAATTTGGATCTTGATGAGAAGCGTGAAATGCTAAACATGTCTGATTCAGTATTATGGGATATTACTGAATATATTAGGCATTATCCTAATCCTGAAGTGAAGTATGAGGTCCGAAGGAGCAACTTATTTCCGAGAAGAATTGAAATAGAGGTTGTTATTGAGCTGACTGAGGAGGTTATAGACAAGATGAGAACGATATTAATTAAGTTGCGAACCTCCTCCTCTTCATGGGCTAGTCGCCTAATTGCAAGCCCATCATACTCACACGAGGAGGATAAAACCTCCAAAATATCCTCCAAACTAGATAGACGGTTTAAAGATGTTGAAAATCTGCCAACTGTTTTGTATGAGATGTAATAATCGGATGCTATCCTTCCAAGATTGGAAGGAGAAATGCCATCCCACTTAAAAGCAACACACCCGCTGGCTTCTAAATCATCTAATGTATCTTCGACCAGCTTAGATACATGAATCGATACACCTGTGTGACATTCAGTATTATGGGATATTATTGAATATATTAGGCGTTATCCTAATCCTGAAGTGAAGTATGAGGTCCGAAGTAGCAACTTATTTCCAAGAAGAATTGAAATAGAGGTTGTTATTGAGCTGACTGAGGAGGTTATAGACAAGATGGGAACGATGTGGCTTTTAGTGGGGCACACTGAGGACCATTTACTTGCGATCAAATCTATACAAGCTCGGACAATTGCAAAAGAAGTCCATGTCATCCTGAAATTTATGGTTCAGCCTGAAACGAAATCGTATGATCTTTATTTTTTTTGAATTCATACAGGAGTTGTGGTGATAGCTTTTGTTTCATTGTTGCAGAAATAGGTGATTAAGGTATAAGTTCTGCTTCATTAAGTTTGACTTTTTATTTTTATGTGATCCTATTGTTCATTGCTACTGGATTGCGTTGTCTTGAAGACTGTAGAGTGTTGAATTATCCTTTTGTTGTTGCCATTTTTTACTTATTTTTAGTCTTGTTTTCAGAAACATATTTCCCTGTTTTTCAGTTGCATATTGCTTAGTTTTTAATACAAGTTTTTAAAAAAGTTAATTTTACATTTACTTTCAACATTTCCTTTTAAGGAATAAATTGTTTAGGTGATCTATATTGTCTTTAGCTTTTGACATGAAAAGTGGGTGATTCTTAACAGGAAGCAAATCAGGTCATGGGGTGAGGGAGCAAGAGGGCGTGGAAACTATGGAAGTGGCTGAAGCTTATTCTGCATGTCTTTTTTTTGTTTGTTTCAATTTCAATTATACCATGGTTATTGTTGATGGTGTAATCTGGATTTATGTTTGGCCTTTTGTGTTGATAGTATTTATGTCACATGCTTATTTACATGTTAGTTTGTTAGTTAAGTAGTTAGGCGTTTATCAAAGCTGCTCGTTAGTTAGTGATTTTGTAATGAGTGGGAAACACAGTTTAAGTCACTATTTTGATACTGAACTTCGTATGTTACAAGTACTTTATTTTACACAAAATTATAAAAACCTTTTGGTAAGTTAACAAAACAAATAACTAAGGGAGGTGGTGCAAGTTTTGGGCGGTGCCTGCTATGTCAATGACTGGCAGAAATTTCCATTAATTGAAGTTCGCGGCTTGTGTAGAATTTGTCTTCCCAAGCGCATAATGAATTTCTTGATACGGAGGCAGTATTCATCAGTAAAGAGAAGTCGGTGAACCAAAGAGGGCTAGGTGGATAGATGTTGGAAATGTGGCAACAGAGGAATTGAGAATATGGCACATCATCAGCTCTATTCTCGGTTGGTGTTGTTTGTTTTTGCGCATTAGATCACAAATTACAACCATGTGTTGGGTATCTAAGTGTGAGATAATCCCACATCGCGTAATAACAAACAAAATAAAGAACATATAAGATATTTATATTTATATTTTTTGAATGTAGCAAGAGACTTTGACCATATTTGATCCAAAAACCTTAATGTGATATCTTGTAAATGGAGCATGGAAGAGATTAAAGGACACATGGCTTCTGCGGAAAATTATCTGGTATATTTTCTCCAAAAAATTATGGTCATTTGAGAATAATATGTCGTAGCCATAACACCACTTTACGCCATTTATAATACTACCCACCTTGACAACCATTATAATTTTGCTAGACACTGAACCACTGCCCGGAGTCAAGGACGTGTTGTAATAGGGAAAAGAAATTGCTGCAATATAGCACCAGCCTACATATCAGGAATTATTATCACACGTGTGTAAATTAGTTTTAGTGATTAACTGTAATGAGCTGTAGTTACAGCTGTCATTAAGAAGGTAGAAGTTAGTTTCATTTTCTGTTAGTTGGTTGCTGTTATATAAGGTCTCGATGTGTAATTGTAAACTCACCGAGTGTTAATGAAATTCACAGAGCACACTGCTTTGGTTCAATTCTTTCCATTTCTCATCATGTGTTCATCACTCTAATATGGTATCAGAAGATTTTTAGGGTTTTCACCTTCCGTTTTGTCGATCTCTGTATCGCAATTCTTTCCTGATTCGTGTTGCTCTGAATCATGGAATTTCAAGATCACGGTTCGAATCCGTTCTATCTTCACCCTTCGGATAATCCAGGTATTTCCCTGGTTTCTCATATTCTTGCTGATGAACAAGATAACTACGCTTCTTGGCGTCGTTTGATGCTCATAGCTCTTGGTGCGAAGAACAAAATTGGATTCATTGATGGCTCGATTCCGCCTCCAGCAGAAGATGATCCTAATTACTCTCGTTGGTTCAGAAACAACAATATTGTGGTGTCTTGGATCTTGAATTCGGTTTCCAAAGATCTCACTGCAAGCATTGTGTATTCTGCAACTGCTGCTGAAATCTGGCATGATTTGCAGGAGCGATTCATGCAAAACAATGGACCACACATGTTCCAATTGCGTAAAGATTTCATCACCTGCACTCAAGGTGATCTTTCTGTTGGTAGCTACTATTCTAAAATCAAAGGTTTATGGGAAGAATTGGCCGCTTTTCGCCCTATTCCTCACTGTGTTTGCGGTGGTGTTCAACCACTTATTGATCACATTAATTGTGAGTATGTTCTCACTTTTCTGATGGGGCTAAATGATGACTTTAGTAATGTTCGTGGCCAGATCTTGCTTATGGATCCTTTACCAAGTATTGGTAAGGTGTACTCACTGGTAGTGCAAGATGAGAAGTAGAGAGCAAATAAAACTGTGCGTGCTGCTACTCAAGATTCACAGGTGGTTTTTGCTGTTCAAGCCTCTAATAATTCCAAACAGAAAATTGGAAAGGAAGTTCGCCCTCTTTGTGCTCATTGTGGCATTCTTGGTCATACTAAGGATTAATGCTTCAAATTGCATGGTTATCCTCCTGGATACAAGAAAGGGAAACCGGTTCCTACTGCTTCTATTAATGTGGTGGCTGATTAAGGATCGAATTCTGAAGTTTGCTTGAACAATCAACAATACCAGCAAATGATTGCCTATATCCAAAGTCTAATGGCTCGCAACTTCGTTGCATGTACTTCTGAAGGAGATAACAACATTATTGGTATGAGTTGTTTTACTTCTGCAAACTTTTCGTCTTCTTCTTCTTCTTCTACTCCTTGGATCATTGATTCGGGAGCCACTTCACATATTTCTAATTCTCTTCATTTCTTTAGTTCATATAAGTCCTTAGCAAATAAGTTTGTAATTCTTCCAAATAAGTCTAAGGTGTTTGTCTTAGCTATAGGAACTGTGTCCTTAAATCTACATTTAGTTCTCCAAAATGTGCTTTATATCCCTGACTTTCATATAAACTTGATTTCAGTAGGTTTACTTATGCAATCATCTAAGTGTTTTGTACTTTTTTCTGATAATTGTTTTTCAATTTAGGATCAAAAGAAGGGGAAGGTGATTGGCAAGAGTAACTTATGTCAAGATCTTTACTTCCTTAAGACTAAATCTTGTTTTCCTTGTAATTCAGTTTTTGTTGATCATTCTGTGCAGTGCATGCCTCTTTAGTTTCAAATAATACTAGTCAAATCTCTAAAGTGTATAGCTGTAATTCTGTTAGGGTTGTTTCAATTCCTATATGGCATGCACGCTTAGGACATTTGTCTGATCAAATTCTGAAACTTGTTTCAAATAAAGTGCCTGATATGTTTCCTTCTAATTTTGCTTCTTGTTCAGCATCATGCCAAGTGTGTCCTTTATCCAAGTTTCATAGGTTACCTTTTATACACATAACAATCATGCTGCATCATCTTTTGATGTGATACATTGTGATGTGTGGGGGCCATTTCATCATCCTACATATAATGGTAAGCACTAATTCTTGACCATTATAGATGATCATACACGATACACTTGGGTTCACCTCATGAAGTGTAAATCAGAGGAAACAAAGTTGATCGAATGTTTCTTTAAGTTTGAAAAAACTCAATTTGGCAAACCAATTAAAGCAATACGTAGTGACAATGCAAAAGAGTTGCTGTTAGAATTTTTTTTTGCAGAATGAAGGCACTGTGCATCAGTTTTCTTGCCCTCATAGACCACAACAAAATTTAGTAGTTAAGTGCAAACATCAACATCTGCTTAATGTTGCTAGAGCCTCATTGTTTCAGTCAAAAACTCCTATGTAATTTTGGGGAGAATGTGGTAGTACAGCTGCATATTTGATTAATAGAGTTCCTACTGTTGGACTCAATAATTCATCTCCATTTGAGCTACTCTATAATGCCCTGCCAGACTATGCTATGCTAAAAGTGTTTGGGTGTTTGTGTTTTTGCTTAAACTATTCCCTCTCAAAGGAACAAGTTCTCCCCTCGAGCTATTCCTTGTGTCATGCTTGGTTATTGCTTAAACTATTCCCTCTCAAAGGAACAAGTTCTCCCCTCGAGCTATTCCTTGTGTCATGCTTGGTTATCCTTCAGGGATCAAAGGATATAAGCTATATAATCTTAAGACAAAAAAAAATTCTCATCTCTAGAGATGTTACATTCATGGAAGAAGTTTTCTCTTTTCACTCAATGTCACCTCATGCTTCCATGCCTACATTTTTTCCAGATGTAGTGATTCCTAAACCATTACCTAACTTATCTTCACCTATTGATCCTGCGGCTTCACCAACTCCTATGCCTCCACAAAGTCCCATACCTCCATCAAACCATAGCACTCAAAATTCTACTAGTACTCAAAATTCAACTAGCACTTAGAATTCTGCTCTGCATGTCCCAGGACCTAAACCTACAGCACTTCCAGCTGCAGAATCAGATGTGCCTGTCATTCCTCCTAGGAGATCCTTTAGAACCACCCGAGCTCCTGCTTACTTGGACAATTATTGCTGTAATAATGTTCAATATCCTATACAAAATCATTTGTCTTATGATAGACTGCTGCCTGCTTACAAACAATATGTTTGTCAAGTGTCAAATGTGTTTGAGCCTTCATTCTATCATCAGGCAGTAAGCAAACCTGAGTGAAGAAAAGCCACTGCTGAGGAGTTAACAGCTCTAGAGGCAAATAGTACTTGGACATTGCAATCATTACCACCTGGAAAAAAGACAACAGGGTGCAAATTGGTGTACAAAGTGAAGTATAAATCTGATGGATCCTTAGATAGGTATAAGGCCCAATTGGTGGCTCAAGGTTTCACACAACAAGCTGGTGTTGATTTCTTAGACACTTTCTCTCCTGTTACAAAGCTTACAATAGTGAGGAGTTTGCTATCCATTACTTCCCAAAAACAGTGGTATTTCCTTCAATTGGACATTAATAATGCCTTTTGTAATGGTGATTTAAGTGAAGAGGTCTATATGCAACTACCTAAGGGGTATCCTATTCAGGGGGAGAACATGGTTTTTAAGCTCAACAAGTCACTTTATGGCTTGAGGCAAGCCTCTAGGCAATGGTACCAAAAATTCAGCTCCACAGTTACTCAGTTCGGGTTTATACAATCCACAGCTGATCATTCCTTATTTTTCAGTGGACCTGGCCCTAGTTTAGTCATTCTCATTGTGTATGTAGATGACATAACCCTAGCTGGGCCAAATTCTATTCGGATCTCAGAGGTACAAACTTTGTTGGCTGAGAAATTCAAGCTGAAAATTATTGGTGATTTACACAACTTCTTAGGCCTTGAGATAGCTCAATCCAGCAAATGTATTCATCTTTATCAGAGGAAATACACTCTGTAGTTGCTGCAAGACACTGGTTTTATTTCTGCTAAATCGGTTTTTGTTCCCATGGATCATAACATTCCTTTAAATAACACTGATGGTGAATTACTAGCTGATGTTTCCAGCTACAGAAGGTTAATAGGTAGGTTAATGTACCTAGCTATATCAAGACCGGATATCACCTATGCAGTTAACAAGTTGAGTCAATTTATGTAGCAACCTAGAACTCCTCGTCTCCATGTTGTGCATTCGATTCTGCAGTATCTCAAGTCTACACCAGGCCAAGGATTATTCTTTCCAGCCAACTCTTCTATTCGGGTTTAAGCATCTGTTGATGCAGATTGGGGTAGTTGTCAAGTGACCCGCAAGTCAACAATTGGCTTTTGTGTATTTTTTTGAGATGCACTTATATCTTGGATGTCAAAAAAGCAATCCACTGTTGCAAGATCTTCAGCTGAAGCTGAGTATAGGGCTTTAGCTTCCCTTACCTCTGAATTGTTATGGATTAAACAGCTTCTTAGAACTTTTGAGATTCCTATGCAGTCGGTTATGGTGTACTGTGACAGCAAGTCAACAATTCAACTTGCTACCAATCCATTGAGCCATGAAAGAACTAAACATGTGGATATTGATTGCCACTTCATAAGGTAGTATGTCAATTCACAGTTTTTGAAGTTAATCCATGTTAAGTCCAATCAACAACTTGCAGATCCTCTCACCAAGGCTTTGCCTTGCACCTTGTTTCATTCCTTGATTTCCAAGTTGGGATTGCTAGATCTTTATCTCCCAACTTGAGGGGGAGTATTATCACACGTGTGTAAATTAGTTTTAGTGATTAATTGCAATGAGCTGTAGTTACAGCTGTCATTAGGAAGTTAGAAGTTAGTTTCATTTTCTGTTAGTTGGTTACTATTATTAGGGGTGTCAAAATAGATGAATTGGATAGATTTCCTTATGGATCCTAATGGATGGATTGAAAAAATTCATTTATCCATTTACCATCCACTAAAATTTCATCAAGAAAATCCAATCCATCCATCATCCATTTAAAAAAAACCATCTAATCCATCCATTAACAATTTTTTTATGGATGGATATCCAATCCATCCACAAAAAATATTTTTAATCACAAAAAATTATTTTTAATCATAAAATATATTTTTAATCATAAAAATATTTTAATTACAAAAAAAATATTTTTAATCATAAAAAAATATTTTACTCCCCTCTCCTCTCTCTCCCCCATATCTCTGCCCCCTCTCCCACTCTCTCTCCCTCTCTCTCCTCTCTCTCCCCTCTCTCCCCTCTCTCTCCTCCCTCCCTCCCTCTCTCCTCTCTCCTCTCCGCCTCCCTCTTCCTCTCTCCCTTCCCTTTCTCCTCTCTCTCCCCCCCCCTTTTCTGCCATGATCAGAAGCATCTGTTCAGGCCTCCTATTTTTGACTCTCTGGTACATTCAGTATTGTTTTACTCATCATTTTATTTGCTGCAACCTTTATATTATTGCGATATTGAAATTTTTGCTTTTCTTACCTGTTAGTTTTCATTCACCACCCCCGCTCTCTTGCTTTTTTTTCCATTAGAATCTTTTTTAATTCTCGATTCTGTAATTTTTTTTTCCTGAAGAATCTATCGAATGCAGTGTGTTATTGTTCGAGTGGATTGAAAAGGCTTTTTGAATTAGTTGCCTTTCTTTTTTCCACTAGATAGTTACCTGCTATTATGTCAATTATTGATAAAAATCATATTATTGGCGAGGTTTTGTTTGCTTTTTTTTTTTTGAATAAACACACAATGCCTAACTGATGTCACTGTTTAACCGTAATCACACGAGATTTAATTAATTAATTTGAACCAAAATTAAGCAACCAACCACACGAGACTCCATAGCCAAAATATTTTTAGCGGCAAGCCTTATACTTGTGCAGTTTCTCTCTTTAACAATTCTCTTAGCCGTAGCCACCACATGCACATCATCACCAACCACACAAGAGAGAGAGGGGAGGGGGAGGGAGAGGAGAGGGAGGGAGAGAGGATAGAGGGGGGGAGAGAGAGGGGAGGGAGAAAGGGGAGAGAGACAGAGAAGAGAGAGAGAGTAAAATATTTGTTATGATTAAAAATATTTTTTGTAATTAAATTTTTTTTAATTAAATTTTTTTATGATTAAAAATATATTTTATGATCAATTAAAAAAATTATCCATTCCATCCATTTGCCACCACTAGTGTAATCCAATGGATTTAGAAAAAAGAGTGGATGGATGACTAACCATCCATTAAATTAAATGGATGGATTGGATCTAATCCATTTACTTTTTTTGTTTGTAATGGATGAATTGGATGGATTTATGTATGGAAGGATTTGATGGATAATGGATAAATGGATGACTTTGCCACTCCTAACTGTTATATAAGGCCTCGATGTGTAATTGTAAACTCACTGAGTGTTAATGCAATTCACAGAGCACACTGCTTTGGTTCAATTCCTTCCATTTCTCATCATGTGTTCATCACTCTAATAGGAATTGGTACGACAATCTGATTATTTAGGCGTTTCTTTTTGGAGTTATTGCTCAGTTATAAACAAGATGTAACTGCTATTTTTGATTGATTTTTTTAGCTGTAGGTATAGGTAATAGGTACTCAATACTTTTTTCAATTTTGAAGTTCATGTCTGTGTAATTTACACTGGTTGTAGATGCAGTGCAAGCTGTAAAGATGACTAATGCTCGTGGTGAAGTTAGATTCCCAAGCAAGGTTGGTAATAAAATTTCTCTGATTTATTTCTCCTGATGCTTGCTTTCTGGATGAATGATGTCAATTTTGAGCAATATGTTGAACTTGAACATCAAAGAAGTTGATAGATAACCAACCTGATGACCGACATCCCACAATAACTTGTCCTGGGGGAAATTGAATTTTGAAGACATAGTGGAGAGCAACAGTGAGTTCTACCTACGACACCTAAGGTGTAATAGCATAATGGATATATAACAATTAATATTGTGCTTTCGGATATCTTGCGTGCTTTTTGTTCCTTTTGCATGAGTATTGCCACCACATGTTTCCATTTCATTGATGGTTCCACCACCTTTAACTGATAGTTTCGAACACAGTCAAATATAAGCTAAAGCTGGTGTTGGTATTAACGACCTTCAGATTTCTCATCTACAATATGCGGATGACACTCTGATTGTGGGGGCTAAGAGTTGGGAAAACGTGTTTGCAATCAAAGCCTTATTACAACTGTTTGAACTGACATCGGGGTTGAAAGTAAATTTTCACAAGAGCCAATTGATTGGTGTCAATATTAACCAAGGGTGGCTGGCCTTGGCGGCTCGTGCTTTAAATTGTAAAGTCGGTGAGGTCCCATTCAAGTATTTGGGACTTCCAATTGGAGCCAATCCGAGGAGAAAAGTAACGTGGATGCCGGTCATTAACACGGTACGCAGAAGACTTTCAGCCTGGAAGAGCAAAAAATTATCTATAGGGGGTCGGGTCACGCTTCTCAAATCGGTCTTGTCCGCTCTCCCAGTGTACTTTCTTTCCTTCTTCAAGGCGCCTACAGGTATTATTTCTCACCTTGAATCTATTTTTAAACAGTTCCTTTGGGGCGGGGTTGCGGATTCTAGGAAAATTAATTGGGTAAAATGGGAGTTGGTGTGTAGAGAGCGTGAGGCGGGGGGATTAGGTATAAAAGACCTAAGGGCATTTAATTTATCTTTGTTGGGGAAGTGGTTGTGGAGGATGAAGACGGACAAACAGGGACTATGGTATAGAGTACTGGAAGAAAAATATGGGGTGGAGGGAGGCGAGTTAAAGGGGAACTGTAGGGAGGGCTCATCATGGTGGAAAAACATTTGGGGTGTAGACAAGGGTGTGGGGGAGTGCACAAGTAATTGGCTATCTAAATCGTTGGGGAAGAAGGTGGGGAACGGGTTAGATACTCATTTTTGGGGGGATCCGTGGTGTGGGACAGCAGGGCTGAGAGACAGTTTTGGTAGGCTATTTTCACTTGCATGCAACAAAGATGCGACGGTGGCGGAAATGAGGTACAAGGAGGGAGAAGTGTGGAAATGGAGGTGGAGATGGAGAAGAAGATTATTCCAATGGGAAGAAGATCTAGTAGCTCAATTAGAAGAAAGGGTGGGGGTAACAAGCTTTGAAGAGGAAGAGATGGATAGGTGGGTGTGGAGGGAGGAGACGTCGGGGGTGTATAGTGTGAAGTCGGCATATAAGTTAATCATGAAGAACCGCAATCAAGAGGATGACGGGCTAATGAAGAAGGTATGGAATAAATTGGTTCCATTGAAGGTGAGAATATTTGGGTGGAGACTGATACAAAATAGGATCCCAACCAAAGATAATCTGTTTAAGAGAGGGGTAATTGGTAGGGATGCACAACAATGCACTGGAGGATGTTCTGAAAATGAGACTGCGTCCCATCTTTTTTATGGATGCCCGATCGTTCTAGAGTTTGGGCGAGAGATGATAAAATGGCTAGGGTGGCCAGCCTTTGCTATGCCTTTGTGAATGCAGGGCCATTTAACTCAATTTGAAGGACTCATCGGTGGAGGAAGGATGTAAAAGAGAGACTAGTGGTGTGTGGTATGCTTGCATTTGGGCAATATGGAAAAGAAGAAATAAGGCAACATTCCAAGCAAAACAAGTGAACATTGGAGGGGTTGTAGAGGAGGCCAAACTACTTGCGTGGAAGTGGTTACGGGACTAGAAGCTTGATTACTCGGTCACCACAGTGGCTGAGAATCCACTGTGTGTATTGGTCTTTGCCATATAACCTGTCCTTCCATGCTAAGCGTGCAAAGAAAATCAGATCTCTAAAAGGGCCAGTGCAAAGGGATGGCATCAAGTCTCAGAGCTTTGGAGTGCTATAAAGTGGTCTGGAAATTAGAAGGGTCTCTGCATTATGGAGGAGCTGTGATAAGGAGGCAATGGCAATGGCAATGGAACAAGAGGGGGCTATATAAGATGCAACAGATGTGTTATATATGTATGAAGGTGTAACATGAATCAAGTCAAGAAAGAATTTTTCGATTTGAGGCATAATGCAGAATTTATTTGCTGCTGCGAACTTAAGGTGATTCAAGCTAGCTTGGCATGCGTTTATCAGCAGCAAGGCAGCATGGTTGTAGCAAATTGAGGTGCATCAGAGGAGGGATGTCCAATTGGCTCAAATGTGTCTAATCTTTTATGTGTTGATGTAAAGAGTTGGAGTTGGCAGGGTCTTTGTTGCATTTTCTGGTTGTTTATCTTTTTGAGCTTCTATCATGTATTTTGGTGGTTATGTACCATCCTTGTTTGTCTTGGTTTGGGCTTATCTTGAACCTTGGCCTTGGTTATATATATAAAATTCCTTTTGCTTTTGAAAAAAAAAAAAAATAAGCTAAAGCTGGTGTGTGCAATCTTTGCAGTAGCACACGACGTGTCAGCGGGATTAGAAGCTTTTTATCCATGTAAGGTCAAGTTAAATTTTTTTTAGAAGCTCGCTGAAGCTGAAATGCAGCAGCTTATTGAAGCTGTAAGCTATTGCTGATTTACAATATTTTTCCTCTTTTTTTGATAAAAAAAATTGTTCTAATCTTGTAGGTGATGTTTGGAACTATAGGTTTTCATAACAGTCTAGTGGTTAATTTTTATATGTGAATTGTATCATCTGTTTTATAATTTTCCTTGGTTTTATATATTGAGTAGCAAGTTCTTATATCAGTTTTTCTTCCATTTTTATATATTATATTATATATCTTGATTTTTAATTTACCAATTGTATAGCAAAAGCAAATTTCTTGTATACTGGATTTGATATTTCTGGTATTATATATTGATACTCATGTTCATTTTTTTTTTTGATAGGCACTACAAGAAAATCTGAGATTAGCTACGAAAAAATTCGTAGCTAATCTCTAGCAAAAATATCTAGCTACGAATTAACTACGAATTTTGTCCTAGCATAAAATAAGTGGCTAATTAGTTAGGAAAAAATTTCCTAGTAAATTTGTAGCTAACCTTAAGAAAATCCTAGCTAGTTTGCAGTTAATCCAAAGCAAAAACTTGTTCAAAATTGTTATTTTCTAGCTACATAGCTAGGATATTAGTGTAGCAATTTAGTAGCAAATGCATAGCTAAAATTATTAAATATCTAAGGCAATTTTATAGTTATTTCCTAGCTAATTCATAGTTAAAGTTTAATCTAAATATTGCATTTTGAAGATGTTTGTTATTTTTTTTTCAGTTTTTATTAATAAATTTTAGGCGGGAGTACTCTTTTTCCTTCTGGATGTTTTTTCCCTTAGGAGGGTTTTGCATCAGAAGGTTTTAACGAGGCCCCTCTCCTTTCTTTTGCCTAAAAAAAAGTAGGTAAATTATAGCTAATACATAGCTAATTGTAGGTATATTGTAGCTAGTTTAATAAATCAAACTAAACGAACATGATAGAATTTATTAAATTAAAGAACGCATCAACATGTACCTTCTATTCATGAATTGAATTTGAAGAGAATATTATTATAGAAAACAGTGAGTACGCACAAGAAAGTGTTGATACATACAAAAGCAATAATCCTCATTAAAATTTACAATGTTATAAACTATCTAATGCTGTAATAGCTACAACTGCATCCGTGGTAGATATTGTCAGCACACTACAAGAATTCAGGCAATTTCCTAGGGCTAAAAACCCTAGGAAACTGCTAAAAACCATAGGAAATGAGGTATTTTTCGAGGGCCCACCGAGGGCTCTCATGTTGTAGGTAAAACGATCCTTGGAAATAGAAATCGAGGGCTTTTTTGGAAAAGCCGCAGATATAGCTCCTTATCTGTTCCAAGGTTCAACGATAAGAATGACTGTACCACTTTCTGCAACATTTACAAGAAATCAAGAACACAAACCACAAGTGAATTCTCACTGAAGGGTACAACCAAGGGATGAACAAAGAAGCAGAGAAAAAATACAAATAAATTAGAGTACAATCAGTCCATGCCAACTCTAGCAACTAAGCAGCTACATGTTTAATTGAATCATACACCAAATGATGCCAAAACAGCATAGTTAAAACTTAAAAATTTAAAGCTAATTGATCTACCTCAAACTAGGAACAAAAGGGGCATTTAATTCAATTTCCACGGCATATCTTCATTCCCTGAGGATCCTCTATAAACCTTGGGATATTATACTCATTTCATGATTGAAAGAAGTGAATCAGTAGATCAAATATATGCATGCTTAGCTGCTAACATATATAGGCAGAGAAGCAGGTGAATGGAGTACAACGAGTGGCTAGGAAATATTATTTGGTATCAAATTCGCAGCCATATAGCCACAAATTAACTACCATGAACGTTCGCAATTAACTTTTGATAACAAATCACCGAAATTCTTGTAGTGAGGTTGCATGGACGATGCTTATTTGAACAAGTAATAAAAGAAGAAGTCAAGAAATCTTTTTGCTTCTACAACAGTACGAGCCTCTAAACCATTCTTCATATTTGAGATTGCAATTTTGTGAGATCTTTTATGAAGTTGATTAGAAGCTGCTCTATCTAAATGATTTGTTCCTTGATGATTTGAAGGCATTTATCCTTGGGCTTCATTCACAGGTTTAAATGAAATGTTTGATATTAGAATTTCAATATTATATTATTTACAATCTACTGTTAACTTAGATATTGTTAATAGTTTTAGTTATCAACAACAGGCACCTTAAAGTGTGGTGTGTCAATTCCGACGGTTACATATGAACGAGATTTGTTATTGTGTTTCCTGTATATATGTGTACTAGTGTGTCTACTTGTGCCTTGCATGGATATACATAAACTTCTAAAAATTCATATAAAATCATTAATTTTTTAAGGAATTAAATAATGGATTTAAATTTTGTGTTATAAATGTTTTTACCAAATTGGTTGTAAGATCAGAGTGATAATAGAAAAAAATGTGAGAAATAGTGTGAGAAGAGAGAAAGAGTTGGGAAATAACAATAGATTTAATGTATTCATAAGAAATGTGTTTGTCTCTCTCCCTTTGTTTGGTTTGATATAGATTAGGCTTAAATTTTTTTCCCCTAAGGTATCGGAATTGTTCAATTTTGGTCGCCCAAGTTTGAATTGTGCGAAATGGGTCATCCAGAAATGACGATTGTGCAATTTTGGTTCCTCAGGTTTCAATTGTGCTATATTGAGGACCAAAATCGTAAAATTGCAATATCTTAAGAACTCAATTCGCTCAATAAGAACTTGAGGACTAAAACTGCACAATCGCCATACCTGGTAGAACAAAAATGCAATTAAGCCTATAAAGTAAGAACATAGAAATTTTATTATTTTTGAAAGGTCAAAAATGTCTTTGTAATAATTGATTTAATTTAATTTTATTTAGTATAATTTGTTAATAATTAATTTTTTTATGTTTAATTATATGAATTAAAAAAATAATTAAATTACTTAATTAGTTAGCTAAAAGGTTTAAATAAAGCCTCACTGATCTATTCTGCTTCCTCTAGTTATACATGTAAATAAAGCCCCACTGGCATAAAATATTATTTAATTTTATTTAGTATAATTTGTTAATAATTAATTTTTTAATGTTTAATTATATGAATTAAAAAAATAATTAAATTACTTAATTAGTTAGTTAAAAGGTTTAAATAAAGCCCCACTAATCTATTCTGCTTCCTCTAGTTATACATGTATATAACTAACTTAATTTAATTTTTTATTTTAAATTTATTAATAAATTACTTTGTTAAATTCATAGCATGAGTAATCAAAAGAAAAAATCTAGACAACAACTTTATCAATTCCCCACTCATCGAGACTCTACCATTTACCATATTCATCTAACCCTATCCCCACATTCACCATCACCGGCTTTGCCTTGCCAAGATTTTTCCACCGAAATATCAAATCCCTCTCGCTTCATGCATGTGTGTTGTTTCCCCTTGCATTTTAATGGTCAAAATAGAAAAATGGTAGTGAAAAACCTAACCTATCAAGACTTTCTCCCTTTCCAGATCCATCTAACCCACCCCCATCGGGTATCACTCTCTACAGTGCCTCCGACACACAAACAAATGTCAATGCTACCGTGTCCCACCTAATCCTCACCGACACGGGACGATGAGTCATATAAGTCATGATTTTTATTTCCTTTTATGTCATACAATAAATGACATATAAATGCTATATGTATAATGTATCCTAATTTAGCAATTACATGGAAACCCTTTCATTTTTTTTTTTTGAATTTTTCCTTTTTTTATTAAACAATTAAATTCTGTATACCTTTATAAGTTTAGCATGTTATTTTATTTCCTTTTCCCATATTCTATGTTGGTCATCTTTTTCATTTGTATACAAAATAAATTTAGAATCTGGAATTATTTAACATTTAATGAATTTGGGTATGAATATTTTAAAAGTTGTTGGTTACCTAATTTGTGCTTTTGCTACTGTTTAAATTAGGAATTTAGCATTGACTATCATTTATTATTTTATTTCAATTTTCCCTATTTTTTAATTAGACTGACTATGACTGTTTGTTTTATTTTTTAATATTTGTTGTCAGTTTTTATTTGTTCTAATGTTAGAAATTAGAAATAGGATAAACAAAATAATAGTATATTTGTTGTAAATTTTTATTTGGTTTAATATTAGAATATTAGAATTTGAATAAGGTAGCCATAAAATCATATATGATAATAAAATTTGAACTTGCAATTACTTAGTATTTAATTACTTTGGATATGGCCATTTTGAAAAAAGATCAATTACCTATTTTGTGTTTCAACTGCAGTTTATATAAGGGGGGATGAGTAGCTCAACTGGTTTGAGCTAAGGGTATGAAGGAGTGAAGGAGTTAAAGGTGCATGGCTCAAATCCTGCCGAAGAAGAAAACTAATATAACAACTAACATACTAACATTTGCCTATAAAAAAAAACTGCAGATTATATAAGGATTTCAGCAATAATTGATAGTTGGAAAGTCATTGAATTCGTCAGTTATATTTTAACAGTTTTCATATTTGTTTTTTCTTTCGAATTTTTATCTTTTTTATTCGACTGATTATGACATGTCACTATTTTTTGGAGGGATCCACTTGTGTATTGCCACATTGGATTTTTTCTCTATTATGATTGGTTGTGAGGAATTTTGTTGAAACATTACATATTTGGGGTTATTCTTAATCGTATATAATATAGATAGATAGATAGATATAGAATACAAATATAGATTAGGTGAGAAGATAATAAATAAGAGAGAAATAATGAGCTCTTTTGAAATTGTTAATATTTTACATTTGCAAAGAGAATATAGTAAATCTAAAATAATCTTGCGTATTTTTCCTTCATCAGTTGTTCTCTCTTGAACATTGCTTCCTTGCTTTATAGCACCTCCACTAGATTACCTCTTTTGATTAAGGGAATAATTTGAAGAGAAGGTTATTATGTATATTACATTTGTTGTTATTGGCATTAAACTTCTTCACTTCTTCAGAGTAATTCAATTGGCACAATGAAGCAAATGATCATTAGTCTATCGAAGATTATTTAATAAAAGTATGCCGGCCTTTTTTAATTTAAGCACGGAATCACCACACCAAAACTCCTGAATAAATCTATAAGCAATTTATACCCAAAAAAAATAAAATCTATAAGCAATTTAGAATGGAAAACATAATTGAAAAAAACATAAAACATAGATGTCAGTGTTACCATCAATTTAACAATCATCTGTTATTTAGAGTTCAATTAATTTTCCCCACTTAGCCCTCATTCAACAATTATACTTGTCCCCTGACCATCTCGCACTTTAGTTCCTGATTGAAGAAAAAGTTTTTTTTTTTTTTTTTTTTTTCATTTATATTTACAGCTTCACTCTCACCTAACAACATAACCAACTACTACATCATAAATTGATATCTTCTTTATTTTCCTTTCCCAGGTGACCTGAACAAAGATCTTTTCCTTCTCTTTGCCAAATCAAATAACTCATGGAATTGCCTGTGTAGTCACCGATAGCATTAACAATGACCACCAAGAACATTCTGAGTATGACTCCCACTTCACCATACGTTCCCTTTGGCCACCCTTAAGGGTGTGTTTGGGAGCTTGGAGGGGAGGGGATGGAAACCCCTCACCTTGTTTGGGAGTTAAAAAATAAAGAGAGAAGGGTAATAGAGGGTTTATATGATAAGTTTACTGTTTTACCCTTTTTCTTTTGTAAATTAGCATTTTTCCTTGGCTAAAATCCACATTTAGTCCCTTAACTTATTTATTAGGTTCAATTTGGTCCCTTAACTTTTTTTTTTCGCCTAAATAAGTCCTTTAGCATTTTAATTTGGGCCAAATCGGTCCTTTCCGTCAGGTTCCATTAATTACTTGCTAGCATGGCGCCGACGTGTTTAAATGAGGATGACATGGTGATGCCATGGTGTTGGCGTGGCACTGACTTAACAATTTAACATTATTTGAAAAATAAAAAAGGATAAAAAAAAGGAAGCACAGAGAGAAGAGGCCGCCGCTGAGTCTGGCGATCTCGACGGAGGTTTCGGAGAAGGTGGTTCCGGCGAGCTGGCGAAGAAGCAGGAAGAAGAAGGTTTCGGAGAAAAGGCTGGCGATCCACCAGGAAGAAGAAGAATTGGGGATAAATTTGAAATCCCTAACCCTAGATGAAAAGACCTGGTTGATTCACGCCACGTCCTTGCACTTCCACCTCTCTTGCAGGATTAGGGTTTTGGAAGGGGGAAGAATTAGGGGATTGGGTCTTAAGAAGCTTTTTGGATTTCCACTGTTTCCTCTGCACTTCCACCTCTCTTCCACTGCCAACACGTTCGCCGGAAATTCTTCCACTGCGTGGCCGAGGAGTGGCGCGAGCTGAGGGTTTGATGGGAACGGGAAAGGTGTGGTTATGTGTTTTCTGGTTGCGGTTTATGGCCATGGGGTGGTGGCCGGGTGATGGTGGGGGAGGGCAGAGGGCACTGTTTGTCCACGTCAGACATAGATTGGCCACGTCAGACACAGATAATGCCGCTACTCTCAAACCTAACGGAAAAGACCAATTTGGCCTAAATTAAAATGTTAAAATGACTTATTTTGGATTAAAAAAAAAGTTAAGGGGCCAAATTGAACCTAATAAATAAGTCAAGGGACCAAATGTGGCTTTTAGCCTTTTTCCTTCTAATTTTAGGATTTATTTTTTAAAATTTTGAAAAATGACAAACTTTTCAAAAATTGATAGAATAACAATAATAAATTATATTTCCTATTTCTCAAAGTAATTTTTACTTTTTTTTCTTTTTTTAAAAATACAAAAATATTGATAAGCTCTTAAAAAATAATAAAATAGTAATAATAATTTAAAGAATTCAAAATTTTGATAACATTTTTATTTTTTTTATTTTTTTAATATTATCTTACATTTTGTAATTTTTAAAATGAGTCAAAATATTGATAATTTTTTAGAAAATGACATCTCGTTTTTTAAAATGATAAAATAGTAATAATTATTAAAAGAAGTCAAAATTTTGACAACACGAGAAAAATGCATCAACTTGCATAGACCCCCCAAAACTTGGCAAACCAAATCATTGGTCTCATTCCAACATTTTCTAGATCAACAACAATAAGTAAAATATGGACCATGAATTCATTTAAAACAAGCTCATAGAGTTCCTAAAATAACTCTAAAATATGTTTGAACAAAAAACAAAAAAAATAGATGTCCTAAAAAATAGATGTCCACAAATCTTAAAAGCGGTGTGACTCCATTTCCTCAATAGCGTTTTCTATGACTGACACATTGTTCTTGAAGGCAGACAACTGCTAATATCATACTTTTTGCAGCATCTTGAAGCTAGTTGAAGAAGCCTTCAATATATTTCAATTCTTCCTGAGAATAATAGAAACAGATAAAATTCAGAACAATGAAAACAACAGAATTAAGACAACAACAGAGCAAGTCGGAATAAATTTCAACTAGTTAAATTTGTTCAAAGAGTGGTTGTGCAGAAAAATTAGAACCAAAGACACACTATAAGTTGACATTAAGGCCTGGTAGCAGCACATGATTGTTGTCAACTATCAATCATCAATTCAAACTATAGGTACTATCACTATCCTAATTAAAGTGTTAGATAACCAACACCCTCCATCTTACCAAAATCATCAATTGATGCAAAATGATACTCATAGATTTGCTCCCCGGAATTGTTAGAAAAAGTGGCAAATTAACAATTATCAATAAAGACAACAAAAAGATTTTAAAAAAATCCAACAAAATTACCTCAAAATTATGTTTCATGCTCTACTTTAACAATTACATTTGAAGTTTTAATCACCAATGGAAAGTCATCATATATATTCTATAGAAATTTTTCAAAAAAGTAGCATTTTAGCACTTCTGATATGAATAGGCAACAAAGATTTATTAAAAGATAAAAATGCAACGCAGCAGCACAAGATGTGCAAAGTTTTGGAATACAAACATGGTTAAAAAAACCAGCCCCAAACCAAAGCACAGAAAATAAAACCCCACCAAGACAGAAACGTAAAAAGACAGCCGACTCCTAACTAAATTGACGGCTAGCAAAAAAATAATTGAATTAGCATAGCCCTTGGCTTTTCCACATCAAAACAAGTAGAACACCACAAAAATATTGCAATAATCCAAAGCGCACTTTTCCCAGCTGAGCACATAAATGGTCTTTGTGGACCCAAAAGCAAAAATCCGACAGAAGATAACTGTCAACCACCAGCAAATTATTCAGCACCCTCCCCTCTCTCAATTTCAGACAATAACAAGATGTAATGCATAGTCCTATATCAGAAATTTTCTTGCAGTCATTGTTCCCATTTTCATGCAAGCTAAAGACTCAAACCACAGCAAATATTTAGCTAAGACCGACTTCAAGTAAAACATATGTTAATGGCAACAAATATTTAACTACCATCACTAACTCCTCCCTCCCCAAACTCCAAAAAAGAAAAGACCAACTATAAGAATGAAGTAATTTTACCAACAAAAATTTAAAACAAAGCACAGGGGAGAACCATAATCTGAATTTCCAGTAGTTCAAACTGTCAAAACATACAAACGGGACGAGTCACGTAATAATAATTAATAATACACCCAAACAAAGTTAGATAGGGAAAAGATTGGGACATCATCCTATCATTGGTATAACTTATTCTTCCAGACAATGACATTCTTCCAGAGACAAGCAAAATCAACAAAAGGCATCATTATATCGAAAACCTTAATTCCAGAAGAATAAAAGTTGACTAATCACATTGCTAAAATGGATGTTACAATATCGATGTCCATCAGAAAAAGAAAGCAAAAAAGAAAAATTAAATTAAGCAAAATCAACCAAAATAAAAACCAAAACCATATAACCAGATAATTAATCATGTAAAACCAGAAGCATAAACACACCTCTGTGTTAGTTCAGCAAGCACCTCCCACTAGTTCAAGTCTTCACTCAAGCAAGCTTCCTTAACCTAGATTTACATAGAAACAGAAAATTAATTAATCAATTTCAACTGAAAATATAGCAAATCAGAAGATAAATATGGAAGAAGAAGAAATCACGCTCCTCCGGTCGTCGTAGCCGACTCTATTCCGGTCGGCTTGACCCAGACTCTGTCGATTCGGCGTCTCCTTCCTCACCGATTTGTTCGAAGCATCGACCTCGGAGCAGAAAAACACAAACGAACAAAGAGATTGAGTTCGAGGAGAGAGAATCGGTCGAGAGAGAGAGAGAGAGAGAATCGGATCCAGAGAGAGAGGGGAACGATCGAGAGAGAAGAGTGGAATTAGGATTGCAAAATTCTGATGTCTAACAATGTAAATTCAGAAATTAGTGATGGGTAGTTTTGTAATTGTATAATTTTGTACCCTTGAAACCCCCCAATTTGGGGGAACTGAAAAATGGCACAAGTGGAGACTTTTTTAATTCCCTGCATTTAATCAAAGTAAATAGACTTTGTATTTATGGTTAACTAATAAGATAACATATTAATGATTTTTTACGAAACAATTAATGAAATAAAACATTAATAACTTTGATTGCAAGATTACCTTGCAAGGATTTTATTGTTACCAATCTCTTTTACTTTAAACATTCACAGTGAATTCTTCTACTCCACCAATCTCTCTTATGCCATGGTCAACCTTCATCCTTTACCAGCCCAAGCCTACGGCCATACATATCTTTACCTCAGTTTTCTATGTTTGTAGTTGATTTTCTTAAGAATTACCTTAAGAGTAATGGTTGCACTTGTTGAGTGTTCGAAGCCGAAACATGAAAGCTCAGGGTTTTTAGTTAGGAATTCTCAAGAAATACTCCATGCTTACCAAAAAGAGAATATTGTTTATCAGAACGGAGATATTTTAATTAGAAATAAAATGTAAAGACATTATTACTTGGTACCAACTGCAACTCCCTCTAAGTCTAACCTATTATGCGTAGTCAGTGTTGTCAAAAATCGGCCATGGCGACGCCATGGCGGAAGGCGGAGGCGGATTTTCACTAAACCGCAACAGTACAGGCGGTGGCGGGGCGGGTTCTGCATGGCGCCGCCATGGCGGCCGCTTTGCGTGTGGCGGCCATGGCGAACGGCGCCGCCATGGCGGAAACCCGACCCAAAATGGTGAAACCGTGCGTGTTTGGCTAGATAACCCGACCCGGTTCTGCGTGTTCTGCGTTTTTTCTTGGATCGGGGTGCGCGGCCTCGGAGGAGGAGACGAGAGGCGCTCGAATTTGGTTACACAACGAAGAAGTATGGAGGAAGAAGAAGGAGAGAGCCGCTCGATGAAGAAGAAGCATGTGCGAAGCGTTTGCTCTGTTTTCTGATGTTTTCTGCCATTTGCAACTGTTAAACAGAGGCGGAGGCTGAATGGTTGAGAGCAAGGTTTTAAATTGCAGTTGCGGTCGCGGTTGCGAATACCTCAAAAACCGTTACGTTGCGGAAAATTGCGGTCAAATGCGGCCGATGCGGCCGCAATTGCGGATGCGATGCGGTTGCGGAGACCCAAAAAACCGTTATGTTGCGGGTGCAATTGCGGTTGCGGACCGCAATTTAAAACCTTGGTCGAGAGTTATCCAATTAGGGTTTTATTGAAATTGGGCCATGTGGCCATATGGGCCTCAATCTGGCCATACGTATGTTTCACTGATAATATACACATACAATAATATAATAATCCAAATTCAGAAAAATATAATAAATTATAATAAAAATATAATATAATATTTTTATTATAATACAGATATAATATAATATTGATGAAACATACAATATAATATAAAATTCAGAAAAATATAATAAATTATAGTAATAGTAATAAAATAATTAAAGCATTCCATATAGTACATTAAACTAAAGCATTCCGTACTGGGTTCTCAATATATCATTTTCCTCTTTTTTTTTTTTTTCTTTCTTTGTTTGTTTCTGCACTTTTTTTTTTCTCTATTTTTTTTTCCTTTCTGTTCATTTTTTCTATGCTCTTTTGTTTTTGTTTTCTTTTCTCTTAAACAGTTTTTTTTTGTTTTTTTTTCATTCTTTTCTGTTTTAATTTTTTTCAGTTTATACTTTTCAGTCTTTTTTATCTCTTTTTATATTTTTTTCAGTTTCATTTTGTTGTTATTTTGATATTTGATATCTTGAACTTAATGTTTATGGTCTTGGATTTGGTATTTTGCCATTTTGGTTATGAACTTATGATATTTACTATCAATTTAGTTCAATTGAAGCCTTATATTTTAGTTATGTAGCATTTTTTCTTCATTACAACTGTTATTCTACAATTTTTTTATTTATATTTACATATCTGTGTATATATATATTGTATTTTATTCAGTCCGCCATGGCGTCCGCCATTTCCCACAACGCAATCCGCCATTTTTCTGTGGCGGATTTTTGGCTGTCCGCCATGGACCGCCATCCGCCATTGATAACATTGTGCGTAGTTTAAAGTTTAAATATAAAATACATGACCACTTATCTATACATTGTTTTGCAAAACTCTTGTAGATTCCAGTTCCAGAATTTCCTTATCAGAAATAGCAACATCAAGAGAATGGACATATGTATGCAGCCCATCACTTCCACCAAGGGCTATGTCCTAATTGTAAACAGAAAAAATGAAATCTGCAAAATACATACGGTGTTCATTCCCTTCCCTGTGTGTTTGATTTAGCCAGATTACTGTCAGAAAAAAGTTGCCAATAATTCCCCTAACTTGTGGGTGCAATGCTACATAGCATTTTGTTGTTACTCCTTATAGTGAAGTTAAAGAAGGTGAACATGGAAGACAAAAGGAACCACAAAATCAGATGTCAAACTTTTAATTTACTCAAGTCCAAAGATTAAAAGAATAAATACTAAGATTAAGCTTCCTTGGAAGGAAGTTGTTCTCTTATCTTCATGAAACTGATGAGTACATAGATATATGTACTATCTAGACTTGAAAGAGCAAGCCAAGCCTGTCAGCAATAACTTTAACAGAAGTCATTGCCAAACTATAGAAGTTTAAAATAAGATAATTTGATAGCGATTTAAGTGACTGAGAACCAAAAGAGAGTCAAATAAATATCAAGTTTTGATTATATATAGAGCATGCACACAAAAGAAACCCCGTCTTCCTCTATGGTAGCAACTTCCCCTCGTCTCTTTCTCACTTTTATTAGCAAAGAAAGAGAGGTTTTAGCTTTGGCAATAGATCACATGGATTTACTTGAGGATACATAGTCAAGTAGGTTCTGCTATGAGACTAGGATCGGCAAAGGTTGCCTTCAAATTTCAGCACCGTTACTAATTTGAGATTTCTTCTCTGGAAAAAAACTAATATTTTATTCTTCTCCTATCTCTTATGAGCTTATCCCATCATGTGGGTGTGTGAAATCGCAAAAGCTCATAGTTTAACAGAAATCATAGAAGATCATTCTTGGGTATGAAAGATGGAGTTACGAACTTTTGATGGGATTGATACCTTAGTTGGATAGCAAAAGCAGAAAAATTCCTTGAAGTCAAGAAAATAAAGCCTACGGAGGAGGTGCAATTGTTTTATTGCTCTTCTTTTTCCATCGGTAATAAGTTTGATACTCATCTCTGCACATTGACCATTAAAAAATCCAGTAAACAAATAATATTTTTTCAAAGAAAGTGGAACATTTAAATGCATGATTTGTTTCCCAAAAATGCTGGTATGTGAACTCAAAAGAGCTACAATGTATACTTGGTAGTACCAAGTAACAAATCATTCAACAAAAAAATCAAAAAGAGTAGAAAAATCCAATCAAATCGAAGATACTATGTTGCCATGGTTGTGAAACTCGAGATCCCACCTAGGATCGCTAGGGGGAAGAAAGATCGTAAATCGTGAGATCGTAACACGGATCGTAAGATCTTACAAAAAATATTAAAACATATTTTAATATAAAAATATGATAATATAATTAATTAATAAATATGATAATATAATTAATTAATTGTGTAAAATTATAAATTTTATTCAACAAAGAATTTAGATAATTATTTTTATATTTTTATAGTTATTATTTTATATTTATTTTATTATCAGTGTTAAATTTATTCTATATTCAATAGTTATTATTTAAAACAAAGCCCAAAATGAAGCCCAGAGCAATTAAAACCCTGGACCCGACAAAAAAAATGACCTAAAAGACTAGGGTTTTATTTTTACTGTACAAAACAAAACAAAGCGCAGCCACTGAGAAATAGATGTGTAGCCGGGTCAGTCTTCAAAAGCCGGTCGTTTTCGCAAAACGGGTCTTTCTGCGAAACAAAACCTAAATCTCGCCGCGGTGCAGAGCGACGATCCGGCGAGTTTCTGATCTTCCTCGTCGATCCCACCGCGCCGCCTACTTTCGCGATTTCGGTCCCGCTCCACCTCGCCAGCCATGGAAGAACGCATGGTATCGTACGATCTCACGAGTTGGATCGCGCGTTTCACAACCATGTATGTTGCTATCAATCTAGAATTCCCATTTATAAAATCAATGATCAATGAGAATTCACATTCAAAAAATATTAAAAAAATAGATTGCACACCAACTGATACTAACAGGTAATATCAGTAAGATAGCAACACAAAAGCATAGTATTTTTAAGGCAATGGAGGTCATATTACAATTTCCCAATGCCAAGCCAAGCCATTTCAGGCAAGAAATCCCCCATTTCCTAAATCTGAATTTATGATTGTCATTAAAGGTGTCACATTAAAGTGATGTTATTAAAGTGTTTCACATTAAAGGTGTCCCACTGAAGATCAGTTAATGTCAGAGATGGTGACTGAAACAACAAATATAATTACCATCCATCCATGCATGATTTACAAAGAGAATGTCAGTATAAATGAGTTTGGTTCGGATTACAATGTCAAAACTTACGTCTATTAAATATCATATACTTGAGTCCCCCACTATTGGTTGCTTTGGCAATTTCAGCGACATGGAGACGCTGGGACCGGGGTTCGAACCCGGGTGTTACTGCTTGCGTGTGTGTGTGTTTGTTGTTTACCATTTCTACTAGCTGACTAAAAAAAAATATCATATACTTGTGAAAATCATTCAATTGGGACTAAAAATATGTGTTAAACTGAAATCCGCTTTCCCTCATAAGAGGATAAAAGGAGAGGCTTTGATTGGTGCTCAAAGAGAGAGGACATATAGACACCTTCAGTTACAAAGCAGGTGAAAGCAAACGTCTGTGAAAAAGGGGTGCATCCACTGATGAACCCAGAGCATTGGGTAGAGGGGCAAAGAAAGGAAAATGAAGCAAAGTTTGTACATTTGTTATTTCTCTTCCTATGACATTAACTTATTATGTATTCATACCCTTTAAAAGTAAAACTGAAAACTAAAAACTGATTTCATTTTATCAGTAAAACACCACTAAGGAAAAATTCAAGCATCAATATCAGAAACCACATAGAAGGAGTGAGAATTAGGGCCAATGAGTAAAATTTTGGGTACTGGGAAAGGCAACAAAATACCCTCGCATTTTGCCTCAGATGTTCCGATAAATATCTGCCACAAATTTGTTCTAACATGTGAAATAGGATGGAAAAATAAAGTAAAAACGTTAAAGAAGAGGAGAGAAAACGCATCTCTGACAACCGTGTTCCCCCTGCCTTTGCCGTCGTCAGTGACTGGGTCTCGCTTCCCTCCACCGTGATAAGCATGGATTCCCTGCCAACAAAAAAAGAAAGGAAAATAAGACAAAATCAGAAGAGAAGAGAAAAAGAGAGAGAGCGAGAGAGAGAATAAACAAAGGAGAAGAGAGGGAGAGGACGTCGGACTCTGCTTACTCAGTTGATCCGGTGGCATACTTCCCCTTCGTCGCAGCGACAGATCTTCTATCCCGTGTGGTGGGTTTTGAGACAGTCGTCCCCTTCTCCCTCCATCGCAGTAACTTCTCGGCAACCCCTCACCTTTACTCCCTTTTATTTTCTTTCTCTGATGTTGCGTCCCCTGGCATTCTTTTTTGCGTGTATGATTGAGAAATGACGCCCACACGTAAACATATTGCTTGGAATTTATCGGTTACTCAGAAAATCGTGCGTTGGAAACTTGGAATAACCATCCAAAATAAAAGGTTAAATTAAAAAGAAAAAAGTCTACACCAATACAGATATCTCTTTTATGTATTATTATAGATAGATTATAGATAATTGCTCGCCAATCAAGCGGAATGTGATTTATATGAAAAATATGAAAATGCCTTAATCATCCTAATTGATAATCAGTAAATTTTGTCTATTTGTAACTGCCTTAATCATCTGAATCGTACAAAGTGCATTTTTTTTAGAATATGCAAATAATTTCTTATTGCGCTAATGTGATTGCAAACGGTGAATTAATGTTAATTGATTTGCTCTCAACTTAATTTGTAGATGTTACCATGTTTGGTCCCCTATAACGGTGTGGGGTGTTTTATTTGCGTCCAGGTGCAGATTACGTGACCAACAATTTGTAATTTATATTGATTTTAAATATCTGATTGAATATAAAATATTTGAGTATAAATGCAAACGTTACGGTGTGACTCATGAAATTGATTTCGTTGGTTCTGGCAAATTAGTTCATTCCCTTTTAATAGGACTTTGCTCTATTTGGAATCTTTGTCTTAATTTTTTTACGCGTGATATTAATAATGTGTATTTAATGTTGCTTTGACTAATATAATTTAAATCTTTTTGTCGTAGTCTGCGTGCTGGAGTGCCACGTAATATCTTTTTTGGAGGGAGATCTTAATAGAATGCCATATGGAGTTTACGTGTATTTGTAAATGTCTCCGGAGGATGATATTTGTAACTTTACATTTTGAAAATATTCTCAATTGTATATTATATAGATATAAACAGATATAGATATAGATAGATATAGATATGGATATAGATTTTTTCTCTATCAACATGAATTTTATTTATAGGGGTCAATCCAACTGTCACGTAATCTATTATTTATGGTTGATTCTTTTCCCATTGTACAATTAAAAAGTTTTTTCTGTTTGTTTTGGTGGCATCATATGGTTTATTAACATTGTATATTATTTGCATCTGAAATGGACCAAAGAATAGTCTTCATTTTCCTAAATTTTAATTGATCTCTTTGGATAAGAATTACCTAAGGCATAATCTTCCTAAAGTTTGTGGTCCAGTTATTATCAGGTTTGTTTATATTTTTCTTTACCTTATTACTATCTACTTATCAATATGTGTATGTACTTCTCTAGGTTTGGTTGAGAACTCAGCTTGGGATGCAAAGATGGTGTTTGATCACATATGTCAGAAAAGCAAAAGCGACTGCAGTTCATGGAATGCCCAAATAATAACAATTTTAGATGCAGCGAAGTTTACAATTCTAACACTTCTTCTCATGGACAGGAGTTATGGTTTTGAAATGGCGAGTTATCAGATAAGATAAGTTTGTGAATCTGTTCTCACTGTTTATCTTTTGATATTCATTTTATTCATCCTCTCCTCTGGCTGTCTCTATTGCTTGATTGTTTGTTTAATCTTTCATTCACGAAAACAACAAAATGCAACCTTTGAGGCATACAACCGAAGGCAGATGATTGCTTAATGCAGGACAAAGGCAGCTGGTTATAATGATTTTTTACTTTTTGGAAGAGACTATTGACACTCAATTGTCATTCGTTCTTCTCTCAAGTATGAAACTACTTATACTTGTGTTTTCCCTTTAACCATGATATATAGAGTCATGGTTAATGATTTGCTGATATACTTTTGTCTGACTGATGAAGAATTTGCTAGGGAAATGATTGCTGGTGTAAATCCACACGATATTAAATGACTTCAAGTAAACTTGACTGTTTATGAACTGTTAAGCAAGTATAGGAAATTAACCTAATATTATGCGTCCACTTTTCGTGTTATATTTGCAATTGGTAAGGTCATTACTTGCAATAATTAATGCAGGAGTTTCTGTAGAAGAACAATCCAGATTTAGGCAACTCTTATAGTGATAATACATTAATTAATACCAGTTCAATCTCCAACATGGAGCAAACATGGGTTGGCTCACTATAGAACAGGTAATGACACAATTTTTTTTGGGTCATATGCAATAACTATTAGAATATGAACAAAGAGAAGGAATAGAAGGATTTGTTAATGAATTCATTCATTCATTGCGAATAAGATGATTACAAAAGCTCCTTTATATAGAGCAATACAGGGAATAACAAATTGAACCAATCGCATAACAAACCTAACTGTCTTAACTAACATAACTAAATTAACAGAAAATAGAAACAAACTAAAACTAACTAAGCATCTAAACTACCCGATTACATCAATCCAAAACCTGTACAACAAGCCTGTACAGCTGACTTTAAATCTAACTAGAAGTATAATATAATTATACTAATTAAATCTTAATACCCCCCTCAAGGTGGAAATATATATTGTGTATTCCCAACTTGCAAATTAAGGAAGAAAAAGCAGAATATGGCAATGCCTTGGTCAGAATGTCAGCAAGCTGATGCTGACTTTTAATGTATACAATTGAAGTTTATTGGCTTGAACTAATTCCATGATGAAATGATAATCTACATCAATATGCTTCCATCTTTCATGACGAGAAGGATTGGAAGCTAAGTGAATAGTGGATTGATTATCACAAAAAGACCATAGCCGAAACAATTAGGACTTCAAACTGAATCAAGAGTCTTGATAGCCATATGACCTCACTAGCACCTGAAGAGAGTGCTTTATATTCGGCCTCGGTAGAAGATTTGGACATGGCTGGTTGTTTTTTTGATTTCCAAGAGAGAATGGCATCTCCTAAGAACACACAAGAACTAGGGGTTGATCTGCGAGTGTCGAGGCAGCTTCCCCAATCTGCATCAGCATAGGCAGTGAGGTGAAGGGAATTTGAAGCTGGAAACAGTTAGGTCTTGGCCCTGGTGGACTTGAGGTATTGCAAAAAATGATGAGGGGCATGAAGATGAGTGGTATGGGGAGCCTGCATATATTGACTTAATTTACAAACAGAAAAAGTAATGTTAGGCCGATAAATGGTTAGATATATAAGGCGACCAATCAATCTTCTATACATAGTAGGATCGGATAAGAGATCACCATCAAGCAAAGAAAGTTTTAAATTAGGATCCATGGGCAAGCTGAGAGGCTTGCAGCCTAGGAAGCTAGTATCTTCAACTAATTCAAGAGTGTACTTTTGTTGAGACAAATAAATACCTTGAGAAGACCTTGCAACTTCTAAGCCAAGAAAGTATTTCAAAGTACCAAGAATCTTTAATTTGAAAAGTGTTTGAAGAAGAGCTTGTGTATCCAAAATTTTCTGTTTATTAGGTCCTGCTAAAAGGATATCAACCACATAGACAAGGAGAATAACAAGAGCATTTCCAGAACCAAAAGTAAACAAGGAATAATCATTTCTAGATTGAGTAAAACCACGAGAGATAAAAGTTGAAGAGAATTTACAAAACCATTGCCTTGAAGCCTGTTTAAGGCCATAGATGGATTTGTTCAACTTACAAACTATTAGGTTGATGAGTTTTATAACCTTTTGGTAGTTCCATGTAAACTTCTTCAAAGAGATCACCATTAAGGAAGACATTGTCAATGCCAAGCTGAAAAAGGTGCCAATTCCTTGTGGCAGCAACTGCTAAAAGCACTCTAACAGTGGCTAATTTGGCAACCGGGGAAAAAGTGTCAGAGAAATCAATGCCAGCTTGTTGTGTGTAACCCTTAGCAACTAATCGATCTTTATAGCGATCAACAGTCCCATCTGGTTTAAACTTAACCTCATAAATCCATCTGTAGCCAATATATTGTTTATTAAAAGGTAAAGGAACAAGAGACCAAGTATTGTTAGCTTCTAAGGCTTTGATTTCAGTTTGCATAGCATGCTACCGTGTGGAATTTTGACAGCTTGATGAAAAAAGACAGGTTCATAAGTGGAAGATATTTGAGCAGTGAAAGTGTGATAAGCAGGACCAAGGTTGGCCAAAGTATGATGCTGCTGAATGGGGTAAGGAGTGGAGACAGAGGAAACAACATGATCTTGTAAATAAGAAGGAGGCCTAGAGATCCTAGAAGATTTTCTAGGCTAAAGAGGATCATTATGCATATCTGTATTAGAATTATCTGTTGGATCATCTGCAGGTGGAGGTGGGCTAGCAGGTGGATCAGGCCCTTCTGGAGGAGGTCCAGGATTGTCGGTTGGAGGAGGATTACCAGGGAGGTCAGGAATAGGATTAGGAACAACAACATCAGGAAAAAGATTGGTAATAGATTCATTAGAAAGAGGTGCAGGAATTTTATGAAAAGGAAAGATACTTTCATGAAAGGCAACATCCCTGGAGATGAAGAATTTGTTAGTGGTAAGAGAATAAAGAGTATATCCTTTGTATCCATTGGGATAGCCAACAAAGACAGCAGGTGTTGCTCTAGCAGTGAATTTGTTTCGAGAAGAAGTCAATGTAGCAGCATATGCCAAACAACTAAAGGCCTTGAGGGAGTGAAAATCTGGATCAATGTTATAAAGGACTTGAAAGGGTGTTGAGAAGAGGGGTAGGTGTTCTATTGATAAGATTAGCAGCAGTGGTTACACAATGTCCCCAAAAGGAAATGGGAACTCTGTTTTGAAAGAAAAGAGCTCTAGCAATGTTGAGTAAGTGTTGGTGTTTCCGTTCAACCACAGAATTTTGTTGAGGTCATTCAACACAAGAATATTGATGCAATGTGCCTTGAGATTGCAGAAAAGCCGAGAGATCTAATTCTTTAGCATTATCAAATCTAAGACATTTGATGGTAGTGCCAAATTGAGTTTTGATCATGGCAAAAAAATTTATGATGAGATTTGGAGCTTCAGATTTATGAGTAAGAAGATACAACTAAGTGAATCAAGAACAATCATCAACCAAAGTTAGAAAATACCTCTTACCAGTATAAGTTAAGTGACCATATGGCCCCCAAATATCACAATACAACAAGTCAAAAGGAAATTTGGAAACATGATTGTTAGAAGGAAAAGATAAGCGCTTGAATTTGGCTAAAGGGCAAACATCACAACTAGAAGTAGAGAAATCAGCATGCAAATTAAAAGGAACAGTATCACTCAAAATTTTCAGAACCTTATCAGAAATATGGCCAAATCTTGAATGCCATATTGAAGGATTGACATGTTTATTACAAGGTTTCACAACATTGCAAGCATTAACAGAAAAAAGTACAGAATTACAGGAAATAATAGTGGACACATAAGGAATAGGATTCTTAAAAGAAAGAAAGTAAAGGCCTTCAAGAAGAGTACCCTTGCCAATTTTCTTGGAGTAGTGCAGCTCTTGTATGACAAAACCACTGTCAGTGAAAGTAACAGACAAAGGATTATCTCTAACAAGTGAATTAACAGAAACCAAATTGAAATTAAATTGAAGAATGTATAAAAAATTGTATAAAACCAAGTGAGGTGTAAGATGAATAGTGCCAATAGCTTGGATAGGAACCTTCTAGTTAGTGGGCAAAGTGACAAATTTATTAGTGACATGTTGAAAAGAACTGAAAAATTGCAAAGAACATGTAACATGAGCACCAGCCCCTGAATCTAAAATCCAAGAATCATGAGATATATTGGTATGAGAGGGATTAATAGAAAACACAATACCATTTTGATTATCTACTACAGGCACATAAGTAGAAGACTGGTTTAGCTGAAATTGCATCAGGTTGCTATATTGTTGTGCAGTGAGGGTAAACTTAGAATCATCCTCCTCGGAAGAGACTTGATTGATGGTGGCTGAAGAATTGGGTTTGGTCTTCTTATAATTAGGAGGATAGCCATGCAACTTCCAGCACTTATCTTTAGTGTGACCAATGAAGTTGTAATGGCTACAAACAGGGCGATCTTTCTTGATATATACCTTTGTAAGTGGATTCAGAAGAATTTTTCACAGCAAAGGAGTGAGTAGTTTCAGAGTTAGAAATGGTGCCAACCTCCTTTTGTTTCTCATCTTGAATGATGAGGGAAAAAACCTTTGTGCCAATGAAAAATAACTCTCATGAAGAATAGGGTTATAATAATCTTGCAACAATGCGCAAACCCAAATCAGGCTCAAATCTTCACGTTAGAAGCTATTTCATGGAAAAAATTTCAATCAAGGGCTTATCTTACATAATCTCAATAAGCATCAAAAGTTGTCTGAAAAAAATTCATGATTTTCACCCCAAAATTAGTAGCTTCAATTTGTTCAAAAAAGTAATAACCAAGTGTCAAGTTGTTAACTTCCCCCAACACTTATTTCTAGTATTGTCCTGAATGCTAGCAATTACAAAACAAGCACATAAAGACGAAAATATATAACAATAAAATCAAGTGCTAAAAGTAAAGAGTGGAAAGGGACTCCCCTGTAAAAAATTTCACGAGCATATTCTGGAGGGGGTGCAGTAGGCAAATTTCTTCCCAAAACGACAGTTTTCAAGATGAAGTAAGTGAAAAGAGAGCTGTCGACAAAATAAAAGGGTGAACAAAAAAATAAAATAAACTGAAATAATATAAACACAGGTTGCCTCCTGCGAAGCGCTTTATTTAACAACATGAGCTTGACGGATTGCTTAGAAGTGGTCAACCAGCGGGTACTCCAAGAGTGAATTTTGCATTTAGTGCATTCCCTTTTCGCCATTTCTTGACTATGTGGTTCAAGTTGCTTGACCTCTTTCTTTTCGGTGGTGGAGGGTTCTCTCGGAATGATGCAATTTTTACTTTAACATCCCCCACCAACATATTAGGATCCTGCAAGTTAGTAATGTATTTCAAATGATCCTGCATTCTTAAACAAGCAAGCTTGTTAACAACAACCACATTATTAATAAAATCAAAAGAAATTAAAGGAGGATTGTTAACAGCAACCACATCATCAATATAGTAATTAGAATTTGAAGGAGAGGGGTTAAAATTCAGAATTTGTGAAATATCCTCTACCTTACCAGATTTAATAGTTACATTTCTTTTGTGAACTTTAATGGCTACCTCACTAATATTGACTGAGAGAGTTTGTCCTAAAGTAATTGGGGCTTCCATATCTGGCTTTTTATTAAGAACTGGAAGGTTTCTCGTGCTCTCCTTAGAATCATTCTCTTCTGCGAGAACATCAATATTTTCCAGTGATGGTTGTGAGTCATGCTTAGGTTCAATCACTAGTTTAGACTAAGTTTCAAAGTGAGTTTCAGGCCAGGTATCAGACTCAGTCTGAGACCAAGTGTCAGATTTAGTCTCAGGCCAAGTGTCAAACTTAGTCTCAGGCCAAATGTCAAGCACGATCTGAATGTCAGACTCCATCTGAGACCAAGTGTCGGACTCAGTACCTTCAATAAACTTCTTATCATCCTCAAAAATGATGATTTCATCTTTAGGCTCTGGTTGATTAAGCAAGGTCTCTCTTTCCCTTTGGTTTATCAATTGAACCAAAACTGATATTTGATTCTCTAAGGATTGCTGGCTTGCTTCTGTAGTGTTTGTTAAAAATCCACAACACTCACAAAGGAAAAGAGAATCCATGATATTTTTAATTTTTTAAATTTTTTTAGGAGATTAAAATAAAAATAAAACAAGAATAAATTTAAAAAGCAAAAATTAAATTTAAAGGAAAAAAGAAATCATCTAGCCTTCCAACCAGGAGGTACTATAATAAGCAAAAAGAATTAATAATATATAAAAATCTAGCCTTCCAACAAGGAGGCACTATTTAAAAGAAAAAGAAATTAAAATAAAATATAAAAATAAACCAACCATGTAGGAGGTGATACTAGAATTAAAAATGACAAAAAAGAAAAATAAAAGATAAAAATAAAATAAGAAAAACTAAAATAATTACAAAAAGCGTCTGAATTAACAACAAATCATTTCGATCAATATCATTAACATTTCCCCGGCAACGGCGCCAAAAACTTGTTCAGCCAAAATCGCAAGTATACGATCTTGTCAAATTATAGTATAAAAGATTATTATCTCCACATGGAATTGAAATAATTACTGCTCTACTTAGATCAATTTGTTATTTAGACAAATGGTTCGAGGTGATCTTAAACAAAGAGTGCATGAAAATAAGTAGGAAAGAAATTATAAAATATTTAAGAAAGGACTAGAGTAATAAAAGCACTAAGGCAATGGGTTCACTAATACTTATATCTGTGTATTTATTAATTTATAACATGAGTAAAAATTCTTACTGATTACCAATCATCTATTCAAAAGCTATTAACACCCAATGATCATGCAATGTTAACAGTCTTCCTGCTAATTTATTACTTTGTTTGATCATTCAAAGTAAGTAAATAGAAAGAGCATAAAACATCAATAGATTTACCAATTCAATGACTGACTGGAAATGAACACGTAATCTTTGATCCAGCAGAGCATGCAAATTCAATTATTCCTAGAGTTCTGTTAATTAATTGAAGGCACGATCGCCACACACTTAATTAACTATGTAAAGAGTAGCTAATTCTTTTTAAAGTAATATCACCAGGAATAATTTAATCAAAAGGATTTAAACACTCATATTATAAATCATCGAGATATCACAGATAAAGTAAAAGATCTTCCGTCACCTTAATGACGGGATTAGTTACTAAACATATTTGAAGATAGCAACAACGTGTTTACAAAAGACATATTTAGAACTAAAACTAGGAGAACAATTACAAAGTAAGACTAGAAGATTACAAAAGAAGAAGAGAATTGGGAGAGAATCAATCCCGAGGGGCTTCAAATGTTCTGCTGAGTGTTCCTTTTATAGGCAAAAGAATGGGTTCAGCACGGCCTAAGCACGTCTGTGCTTCAAGGAGGTGTTCCCTTTACAGCCTGTTTTACGCGTTGCCGACTTATCTGTGCTCGTCGACATGGTTTTCCAAGATTTTTTGTTAAGTACAGCCGTGCTTCATGATGAAGAGGTCGTGCTTCATGTTAGAGTCCATCTAATTTGTGACAAAGTTGTAAGAAATTCTCTTAGCTTTCCAACGCCACCAAGAATGCCTTAATCCGATAACTACAACTCCAGATATGATTAAAATATCAACCAGCTATCCGAGGAGCGCGTGGACGCGCGTGAGGCGCGTTCGTGGATAATTGCTGCTTCAGGTAAGCATGGAAATGCTTTATTATATTATGTGATGGATGTGCTTAGCATTCTGGGCCTATTTCAAGCCCAAATTTGTATTTGATCACCATATTGCTTATTTTCCTTTTTTTGCACAATTTAGATTAAAAGAGAGTGAATTTCAATTGATAATATTCAATAATTATTCAAATCACATTCTAATATCCTTATAAAAATGATGCAATATTGGTGTTATCAAGTATTATGTGAACCCTAGGTTCAAGTTAGGGATTTTGAATATCCATATGAAGTAGAGTCTATTATTATTATTATTATTGAGATTTGATAGTGGGTTTGACTGCAAGAGGTTGGATGGCTGCCCCCAACCCCCCACACTTAAATGTATGTTTGATGCTTGCTTTCTTGTAAACTCCATAGAGTTTCAAGGGATGTGGTTAATGTATGTTTTGTCCGTTAATTTGGTCAGTTGTGCGGCTTGTCAATGAGTCATAAGTGTATGTCAATGAGGTCAATTCAAGGACCTTAGGAAAGTATCTAATTAGAAGAATGTTTGAAGTAGATATTCATGATTTGGAATGAGTCTTATTATGAGTATAGCATGTTTTAATCTCTAAGTGAGTAGTTAGCTAGAAATGAATGTTGTTAATGTTAAGCTAGATTCATTGAAATGATTATAAATTTCCTTAAATAGTTAAATGAGGATGATGTTAATAAATCCTAGTTAGCTAAGTTGCATTTCTATAAACATGCATAAAAGCATAAGCACAAGCTAAAGTCCATGGCTAGACTCCTCTATTTAAAGGAGAAGCACGATATGGTTAGCCTCATGGGATGCCACTTGGACGGTTAAGACGTCTGACCACCATATCGTAAGTCGTTATGCGGGGTCTCGGGACCAAAGCCTTGACAAAACCCGATAACGAAGATTCTCTATTGAATATCGATTCAATCGGTGGGAATAGCTAGAACGCGCTTAGTAGCAAAGCAAAGCTGACATTGAACTTAATAATGTTCAAGTCTATGAATGTTAATGTATTCCTTGTATATATGTATATATATTTGGAATTAGCTTAGTTATTTAATGATGTTATGGATTGTAAATCCTTAGTTGCTAAATTACTCAATAGTAATAATGCATAGAAGTAAAAAGAGCAGTGACAAGATCACCTAAAGGATAAGCAAGCTAGTCTGATTAGGGTTTGTGGTATAAGGCATAAGATTAAATCTAATAGCATAAAGAAAAGCAAAGACGTGTTAAGCACAAAGTAAACAAGTAAGTAAGAACAATATGTTCTTAGTTAAGAGGGTTGTATTATAATGTATCAAGATTAACCATGTTAAGTATCGGTGAGAGAATAAATGTTTATAGAATTAATGTGTGTTGCTATACAATTTCGTATCTAATTATTCACAAGCCTTTAAGTAGTATATTGGACTTAGGATTTCCCTACCCGGCAATATACTAAGTTGTAAGTTCAGGTTAGCACATTCTAGGGCGTTTTCGCTTAGGATATCTACTAAGTTTTCAAGTAAGTCCTTATGGTATGTAGGGAGAGTATGTTTACGATTGAAATGTCTAAGTTAGTCCTTTCAGACTAGTATGACTCGATGAGAGAATGGTGAGGAGTTCGTGAAGGGCTCACTGAGATTTATAATCTCACCCCGTTCCTTTTATTTGTTTTTCAGATAAACAGTGCAGAAGGCGATGTGCGAAGCTCCAGGCTTGGGACTCGTAGAAGTAGTTTTCAGTTTTTGAAGTTGTAAACTATTTATTAGCTTTATGATTTAGGTTCTTAATTTATGACTTGGATTACTGTAAACAAGTTTGTAAATTATTAGTAATTCCTATACTTTAATGTAATTTGTCGTACTTTCAATTTATATTGAGGTATGGGTGTTACACCATCACCGAAATGCGACAGCCGAAGTCAAAGAAAGATGTCCAACAACTGATAGGGATGATAGCCGCCCTAGCCAGATTCATTTCCTAGTCCGCTCAAAGAGCACTTCCTTTCTTCAAATTACTGAAGAAATGAGTACAGTTCGAATAGACTTCGGAATACGAAGAAGCCTTCACAAAGCTGAAAGAAACACTGTCAACTCTACTAGTTTTGACAAGGCCCTGTGCTGGAGAGACCCTATACCTATACTTAGCGGTCACTGAAGAGGCCCTCAGTGCCGTTCTAATTAGAGAGACAACAGAAGGGAAAAAGCCAGTTTACTTCATAAGTAAAACGCTCCAAGGCCTCGAACTCCGATATCAGAAAATCGAAAAGGTCGCTATAGCACTGGTTATCACGGCAAGACGACTACGACAATACTTCTTGTCACACCACATAGCAGTTCGATCCGACCAACCAATCAAACAAGTCCTCCACCGGCCTGACCTAGCAGGACGGATGATTAAGTGGTCCATAGAACTCCTAGAATTCAGCATTTCCTTTGAATCTCGGCAGGCAGTCAAAGCTCAAAGCCTGGCCGACTTCATAGCGGAGATGACCTCGACGTCCAAAGACTCGAGCAACAGATGGACCATCCACGTCGATGGATCTTCGAATTCGAAGGGGAGCAGAGCTGGCCAGATCATGGAAAATGCTGAGGGCTTGACAATCGAATTCTCTCTAAGCTTTTCTTTCCCCACATCGAACAATCAGGCTGAATACGAGGCATGCATCGTCGGGTTGACCTTTGCTCGCGATCTAGAAGCCTCCGAAGTCAGTCTTCGCACTGACTCCCAATTGGTAGCATCCCAAGTCAATGGGGAATACCAAGCAAAAGACCCCCTGCTACAGAAGTACCTAGTCGTAGTCATGGAACTAATGAAAAGCTTCTAGAAAATAGAGATCTTACACGTCCATCGAGAGCAGAACTCGAGAGCCGACGTACTCTCTAAACTGGCAAGCACGAAGACAACGGGAAGCAATAGATCGGTCATTCAAGAGACCCTTTCCCATCCAAGTATCATGACCACAACAGGGATTCCGAAAGCCCCAAAAAGGATCAACCAAAACTTCGAGTGTATCCTCATTACCCCTTCAGTATACACAATCGCTGACTTCGGTAACTCATGGATGACGCCAATCCTCAAATACATTTGCCAAGGCGAACTTCCTCTCGATGATAAGGAAGCATCAAAATTTTGCCGCAGAGTGTGCTCATACTCCGTCATCGAAGATCGCCTATATCGAAGAGATTTTTTTGCCGAAATCCACGAGGGCGTCTGTGGTCAGCACCTCGGCGGACGATCTTTGGCCAAGAAAACACTGCGAGCCGGTTACTACTAACCGACCATGGATGCGGATGCCATCGCCTATGTGAAAAAAGTGCGATAAATGCCAAAAGCACGCCGATGTAAATAGCGCCCATCATTGCAAGATGACTGCTCTATCTTCCCCCTGGCCCTTCGCCTGGTGGGGAATTAATCTCCTCGGGCCGTTTCCTATGGCCCCGGGCTAAATCAAATACTTGGTCGTGGTAGTGGATTACTTCATAAAATGGATCGAAGCCGAACCAACGGCGAAGATCACAGCCAAGAACATGATCAAGTTCTTCAAAAAGTAAATCCTCGCGAGGTTCGGCACTCCCGAAGTCGTTATCACCGATAACGTAACACAATTCGCAGACAAGGGTTCCAGAAAACCTTAGCTGACTTTGGGAAAAAGCAGAGATTCACTTCGGTCGAGCATCCCCAAACAAACGGGCAAGCCGAAGCAGCAAACAGAGTCATCTTAAGAGGCTTGAAAAAGAGACTCGACGAAGCTAAAGGAAATTGGGCAAAAGAGCTCCCACAAGTACTATAGGCATATCGAACCATGCCCCACTCCTCCACCGGAGAAACGCCATTTCGGCTTACCTACGGATCCGAAGCAGTGATCCCAGTCGAAGTCGAAGAACTGAGCTGGAGAACACTCCACCCACTTTGCACTTCATCCAATCACCAACACTTGAGAGAGGAGTTAGACCTCCTTGAAGAAAATAGAGAGCTAGCCTCACTAAACGAAGCTGCTATGAAGCAAAGAATTGCAGTAAGACACAATCAACGAGTCGTGCCTCATGAGTTCGAAAAGGATGATCTTGTCCTAAGAAGGGCTGATGTTGGCCTTAAAAATGCGAGCCAGGGAAAGCTGGCACCGAACTAGGAAGGTCTATATCGGATCTCCTCAAAGACTGATCATGGCACCTACACCTTAGAAACTTTGCAAGGTCAAGCAACTCCTTGAACATGGAATGCTGCCAAACTTAGAAAATATTTTAGCTAAATGCTTATGTAACTCCCTCATGGAAGGGAATCCACCACTTGTAAAAATCCAAGCATAATAGAATAAGACTTCGGCACGTGAATGTCTTATTATCAGGGTTTATTAAGGTTACAATACCATTGTTATTTTGGGCAGATGAGGAACCGCAACCACTACGGAGTTTCGTATCATCATGCTAATTATTTGGGAGTCTCAACCGACGTGATTAGCCATCACGTCGGTCTACGGACATTTCCAATCTGTCGCACACCCGAAGCTTGATGACAAGTTAATCTTCCGGGGTAGAGGGAAGGTTCCCTTGGCCGGGCTCCCTTCCCGAAGGGACGACAATGCAATAGAAACCACATTGCGAAATAACAAACAAACATATAAATCCACCAAAGCAGGTTGGAAAAATAAAATTCATTAACTTGAAAGTACAAAATGCCCTTGGCACAAAGGAGCAACTACAAATAGACAGGTAAAAGTCTTCAAAAGAAACAACTGCAAAATACAAGAACGCAGCTAAGCATCAGCTGAAGTAAGCGAAGGGCGAACAACAAGGACGGCTTGGGTTTCAACATGAACAATATGGTCCCCTGAAACCAATGCCTTCTTCAGCTCCTCATTCTTCTCCTCCAACGCCTTCTTCAGCTTGGCGACTTCAGAGCGGTAGGCATCCCTTTCCTTGCGACAAGCATCTCTATCCTAGGTGGTCTTATCTGCCTTGGACTTGAGACCTTCCTTCTCCTTCTGAAGTTCTTCGTTTGCCGTAGTCAGTTGGCGGCAATTCTTTTCGGCCTCATCGGCCCGAAGAGACTCGTTCGTAACTAGGTCTGAAGACCCACCGCATTCTGCACCTTTGTGCGAAGGCCTTGGTTGCTATTTTCTATATCGCGATTCCGATCTTTTTGATCCCGATCTCTCTTCAAGGCCGTCTCATCCTGACTTTTTGTCTTGCGCAAGAGAATGACCTCCTCCTCTAATTCCTTCACCTTCTCCCCAATCTGTTGCCAGAGAGGCCGATGAGCGCCCCCGGAAGACTGAGCAGAATCCTGACCTTTGTTGGGTAGCACTTGTTGCTTCGAACCCTTTGCCTTCTTTGGTTGTGAATGGGGGAGGTCGGAAGAAGGAGGCCACTTATGTGTCTCAACATCGACGATCTCCGCGGAAGTACTAACCACTTCGGGCACCACAGAAGGTTCCGAAGTCACATGATGAACCAAAGGAGCTGGTCCAGAGCCCCCATCCTTTGGCATGCCAGAACTGGAAGGCCCGATGACATTGGCGGCGGTAGGCAAGGGCCAAACTTGATTCCCCTCTTTCGAACCTCCTTCCAGCTTCTTAGCCAGGGCAGCTTTAGCTGCAGCAAACTTTGCAATGTTCGACATGGATTCTGCAAAAAGAAATACACGTCAGATAAAGACTTGTATAAAATAGAGTTAACACAAATAAATAAACCCCTACCTAAGATACGTCGAGCGTCCCCCCAAGTCGGGGCACCACCGTAGATTTTGGGTGTGAACAAACCGCTTGAGCAATGTTTGCTTTTGGGTCTTGGGATCGTTATAAACAACTGGCTCAAGGTTGTCGACCCAATCTCGGATCCTCTTCGCCTAACCTTACTCGAACTCAGTGAGATCGGATAGCTTGAACGAATACGACCCAACAGGGCGGTCGAAGAACGACCCCGACCAATAAAAGGGAAACTACGGCACTTCCGATCCATCCCCGGCGAGATCGAAAACACACTCCCGGGCGACGTTGTCCATCGAAAGAAGGAAAAAGTACTTCTTCTTGAATCTTTTAAGAGATTCACTGTTTAAGTTAAATGTTTTGTCGTTTGACTTAAAAGAGATCTAACGTTGTCGTTGGTCGGCCTTCTCCGAGGTTTTCAATGGTAAAAATAAATGTAAAAAGATGCGATAAGAGGCCGGTACCTCAAGATAATCGCAAACTAAGTCGAGCGCTCTTATAAAGACCCAACTGTTGGGATGGAGCTGAGAAGGGGCCACGCCCAAGTGTCTAAGAACAGATAGTTCGAAAGGCGAAAAGGGGAAAGAAACTTGCATCTCGGTAAATAATATTTCGTACATCGGGATGGACCACATATTGCCACCTTTCGTGGAGCAAATCCGATGATCTCTTCCCAGAACTAAGAAGGCCCATTCCCCTCCAGACTCAGCCGTCTCCATTATCGAACTCGACTCTCCTGATCGGCCATGTCTTCGTCCATGGAATACTCAGATCGGAGGCTAAGAACTTTGGGGGAAACGCAGCCGTAGTCCTCTGCATCGGTAGGAAGTGTAGAGGGGTCGTTCAGATCGATTCGTCGCTTCTTTCCCATGACAAACCTATCCAGGGGGACCTCAGGGTAAGAAGTGTTATTGTACACTTCTTTGTACCACCAAGCCACTTCACGGGGGGCACAAAAACGGTGAAACTTGTTTTCCAAAACCACCCGAAAACGCTCTAAGCGTTCAGGAGTAATCTCTACACCGCGCTTTAAACACTCCTCAACTCCTTCCTCATGGGAAGGTAGCGGCACCACCAGGGGCACCACCGTAGAGGCACACATAGAAGGGGAGATTTTCGATTGAGAACCCCTATTACCAGAAATCAAAGGAGAAGTTTGAGAAGCCATAGACTTTCAAGTAGAGAAAACTAAATGTTCCCCCTTTCTAAGTTTCTGGTAAGCAAATAAAAAAAGGCAGGGAAGAAAGAAATACCTTTTGTATATATGATGGAGGCATGAGCAGGAAGAAAAATCCTAAACAGCTTGTAACACCCACACATAGGACTCTATTGCTCAAAATTGCAGACAAAGCAAGAAAATAGAGAGATAGAGGAACGAAGAAGAAGAAGAAGCGAAAGCCAAAGTAGCGATAGAACACCCCCTTCAGAATTTATAGATTCTGAGAAAATGGGCAGTAATTAATGCAAAAAAGAGTAATGATGACAAAACGCGAGAAACGAGGCGACTCCTCAGCGAAACGCCACTAACTCTCTACCACAACTGTCTTGGAAAACGAGCGCGTCTTTTCAAAACCTCGAATTTGAAAACGAATCGTCTCGGCTCAAAACCATTCTCAGATGAGATGTGACAAGTGTGGCCGACGAACGAAGTCTCCACAATGGAACTCGATACTCATCGGCATGGCCAAAGTAATCGCTTCCCATGTCGAAACCAAGATTCAAAGGGCAAAACAACGCTCGACGAACAATGCCCTTCACTAGATAATATCTGAAGTCATCAATAACTGATGACATCGGCTAGGGGGTAACTGATCCGGAGTGGCCAAAAGGCCCACTCCGCAATGGGCCGATCCGACCCAACAGGGGAAATCCTCCCTGAAACAATACTGACCCGAACAGGCCCAAGGCCCACTTCGGTCAACTGACCCGACTTAGGAGTTCCATCCTCAGGGCAATAAATCCTAGGGATCCCATCGCCACAGCGCGAAACCCTAGAGTACAAAGCATTGCAGCACTAGCTCTAAAAGCAAACTCGTCACCACGCAACCCTAAAATCAACATCGGCCATCGGATTCATCCAACGGCTGATAAACGATCTAGGGTTACTTGAGAATATCCACTCATTAGCAACTTGACCTCACCTATAAAAAGTTCATGACCTAATCAATAAAGGTATGCACTGTTTATTTTCTTACCTCACTTTATCCCGATACTAACTTAGGTATCGGAGTGTGTGCAGGTACACCCCCACCGTCGTGCTCCACCGTTCGGGATCCTACTCCGGCCACTTTCGAAATCCACTTCGGATCAGTATGAGTCTTGGCCTCTGATTATGTATCACATTAATACTTATTAAAGCTGTTTCGATAATAAAATATATATGTTTATCATATTGCTGATTTAGCTCTATCACATTTATTTATTTGCAAGAAGCCAGAAACATATATACAATATCATCTAAAAATTAAAACTTAAAGGCAATTCAGAGCTTTTCTTGCAAAGGCACAGTGCCTATAGGAAAGCGATTTGTTGTACCCTTGAAAAAAAAAATTCTCAACAATAAAATATTCAATAAAAATGCTCATTTGAATCCTTTGTTTGTTTTTTTTGTCTTTCTTTTCAACAATCTCTTCTGGTGCATCTCTTTAAAATAAAAAAAAATTGGAACTGCTATTCACATCTAGAACTCTATTCAACAAAAGTAAAATAAAAAAAACTACTTCACCTTCTCGGAAGCACTTGCACTTATTGGGGTACTTAATATGACAGTAGCAGCAGTAGCTTTCTTGCAGTGTTCATGAGACTCTGAACTATCTCCCTGCACTTCCTGTCTATCTTCCACTCCATTCCGCTTGAGCACTTCAGACACTGTAAAATTGTTTGGATCTGTACCATTTGAGACAACAATACCAGTTTCACCAGCAGTCCTTTTCCTGTTTTGAAAATCAATCTTAAGTTAAAGCCAAATGTTACAGAGAAAAGGGTCATTCGCAATAGTAACAAATTGTAAAGAGAAAAGGAAAACTGGGGAGAGAATGGGGCAGGGGTAGAGGAAGAAGACATACCTACTGGAAGTATTAGTAGCTGAGTTCAAGGTGTTTGGCTTGTTTAAAAACAGAATTCCATGAAAAGGCTTTCCATCAATAACAGTTTCAATATTATATCTTTCTGAGTTGCTTTCAGTAACTTTGGCTACACATGCTTTCTTTCCCGGAGGAAGGGATTCATTTAGTGGGACATTTACTAGTCTAGGTATTTTCATGACACTGGATATTTAGATTCCTGCAGTGGTACTTTAAATGTACATAATCTAATATCATTTTCCATTTTTTTGTTCCTCTAGGCTAAAAAAATGGTAAACATTATTTAGTAAGACTAACTTACCACAGCGACAATACATATCATTAGGGGTGTAAACGAATCAAGCCTAGCCGAACACATGAAGCTTGAACTTGACTTGTGAAAAAATAGTAAAGCTAGGGCTTGACTCATTTATTTAAACAAGTCTAATAAAAGCTTGGGCTTGGCTTGTTAAAAAAAAAATAGAGCTTGAGTTTGGCTTGTTTAGCTCATTTATAATTAAATTATTTTTGCATTTATGAAATTTTTTCTTTAATTACTTTTTAATTTTATCAATTTAGTACTTAATAAAGATTTTAATTAATATTATATGATAATCTATAAAAATAGAGATATGTACTTAACATATGGTATGTGAAATTCAAGATTTCTTGACAACTACAAAAAGAAATTTCAAAAGCTTAACAAAAACATCCTAAAAACATGTCCTTGTTAAATACAATTTAAGCTTGACCATTACAAAAGCATGAGTTCAAATATACAATTTAAGTGCTTAATCATTACAGAAGTATGAGTCCAAAACAAAAATAACCACGATCTATTTATTGAGATATCCAGTCCAATGCTAGTAGAGCAACTTCACCAAACAAAAAATAATTACAACAACTTAAAGATCACAACACTTATACGAGCTATTTACAAGTCAATTAATGTCGAGTTTTTAAGGTTTGAGCTTGGTTCATTTAAATAATTGAGCTCAATATCAAGCTTAAGCTTGACTAATTTAATTAAAGAAACGAGCTTGATCGAGCATTTAATGAGTCAAACCCGAATAGTTCATGAATAGCTCAGCTCATTTACACCCCTACATATCAGGATCAACATAACACTAACTTGAATACAATAACAGAAATTTTCACTGCCTCAAATTTAATAACTCAAATGGCCCAAATATTTAGATGACCAATAAAATTCATTTCCACTAGAAACCATGTAACTGTAAGCTGCAAAATATATTTGAAGAACTTCCTAAATCCAATATAGCAAGAATGATAAGCATAAGACATATCATTTCAATTCAAGGAAAAACTTAGAATTTAATTATATTAATGAATTAGAAACTTTATATATATAGGCAAGTTCTCACTTGTTTGGCTACAATTCGACAGTGTCATGGGCTGACTAATATTGGCACCAGCTCCATATCCAAGCTTTTGGACAGGATTGATATTTTGTTCTTGGCATTTCAGCTTCAACCGCGTCCTTAAAGATAAATTCTCTGGTCTCTGTCCACTTTCTCGTGGAAACCCTAAATGTCATAAATATATTATCAATAAAAACACAATTTTGTCACATACTCCATAATCTAGAGAAATACTAGAATCAAAATGTTACTCAGTAAAATGTATAGTAGGAAAAATAAGAGTATTTGCTCAACATGTGTATAGGTAATACATATCATCCAGGGCCTCAAGACTTTTGTCACATCCACCAATGAACTCAAGAACACCGCCCTTAATTGGGTCTAAGCAGTCACCAGCTACAGAAAATCTAGCAGAATGACCATTTGGTGTAGTTGTGACCTTCGTCCAAATACCAGTATCTGCTCTCAATTAGAAATGAAAGATGATGCGAAGGACACAAGCTCGATGAGTATTAAACATATCATGCCATCACTTGAAGAACAATAAACAATAAATGACTTATTACAAAAAAGTACAATAAAAATGTTGGAGTTGCTATACTCAGTTTATCATTTTGTGTTTATCAAAACCAAAATATAACATAATGGACACTTAGACAGTTACACTAACATGTTGGAATCTAAATATCATACCAATGTCAAGCATATCTATGTCATTGTATAGACATTGAGCATCCGTAAACCCCCCAAAAACAAACAAGTTCTTACCAAAAGAAACTGCAGAGTGACCAGCACGAGGTGGCAACAATTGGCCTGCTGTACATAGCTCCCTCCAAACTAGAATATCTAGATTTATAGAAGTTCCAAAGCATATTACTATATTCTGATAAATATCCCTCTGTTGTGCATTAATTGTACCATAAATATAACAATTCCAGAAAAAGATAAGACAGATTAATACCAGAGTCGAGGATATGGACGTCAGACAGATAATAATCATGTTCATCTTCACCACCTATCACAATTATTTTATTTTTCCAAGATGAGTAAGTATGGCTATCATGAGGAGATGGTGGAGTGCCTGATGTTGTAGCATGTGTCCAATCAAACGTCTCTTCAAGTGAAAAGGAATAAGGAATTATAAGCATCATTCTCATATGATTGATTAAACAAAAGATACAGATACAATTCTAATGCTAATGTGAACATATATAATGGGAATAATAGAAAACCAACTATTAGCTCAGCCTTTTAACATTTTGGACACAATATCACTTACCACTTCTAACTGAGTATGAGATCAAGATGTCTCCCATTTAATTCACAACCAAAATTATAATAAGTCTCTACTCTTACAATCAAGCTAGATAGTGTGACTATTCCAGGTTCTAACACATGTTAGAAAATGATCATTTATTAGGTAAGAAGTCCTAGACAATTTCATCATATTGTTTATTACCCAATCCAATTGAATTCTCATATAGATGTGAAGGGTGCAAACTCTGAAGTGAATTAGCTTGATTAATAACTATCACTATTGTAAACGTAAGTCACCTGTATTGAATATGTCAAGATTATTGTAGTAGACATCAGTACCCTTATCTGCAAATTTTCCACAACCACCAAATATGAATATTCGTTTGCCAACAACTGCCGCACTATGACCCTCGCGTGCCGCCGGTCCTTCTCCACTTATAGTTGGACAAATCCATGTATGTAAAGCTACAAATAATTTAACACTAGTGAGTACAATGTAGCGAAATAATTAGTGAAATGATAGAGGTGCACATGCATGCAATTATGCATAGGTAGAATAACATTCTCAAATTTTACTTGAGCAACAAATTTTAATATCATCCATCCAAGAAAAAGTCAACCAAAATTGTACCGAGCACGTACATAGTAGATCATTTAACTTCCGTAGGAAAAAAAACTCAAATTTTAGGTCACCGGGGATATAATGTGTATAAAAATTAGGCCAACAACACTCCCGCATTATGATGCTTACAAGTGTCAAGAATATGCAAATCGTTCAGTGGATTGGTCACATCTGTACCCCCAAAAATGAATAGATTATCACCAGCAGCGCTACAATTATGGTTGTCCCTTGGAGTAGGAGGGCAGCCATTTATAGCTTGTTGGCTCCAAGTTTTCTTCACTACAAAATCAGCAAACAGGAATGATAAAATTGGCCCAAATAGTTAGAGACAGTAACAAAATAAATGCATTAAAATTAATAAAGAGCCCAAAAGTAAATTAATACACTATTCAACATCACCAAACACAGAATAAGTTACCAAAATTATTCCAACATCCCCAATCCTAACAAAACAAAAAAAAGAAAGGCAAACTCTTGCGACCCAAACAATGTTAAAAATTGCAGGTACACTGCTGCATATGTCCATCATTTTTCCTAATTTCAAAATTGTGACAAATTCATATTATGACTGTGACTGCGTGACAACAATTTAAAATCTTGCGCTCAAAAAGGAAAAAGAAAGCAATAAGAGAACACAAACACCAAAAGGAAAATAAAATAAAGAACCAGAAAAGACGCAAATAACAAAGCACACAAATTTATTAATTTCAATTTCCCCTTAGACCACCAAGAAAAAAATAACTATAAAAAAAGAACAAAATAAAAAAAAAGATTGTGATAAAGATTAGAAAGTAGAGGCAGCAAAGCAAGTAAACCAGTGTCGAAGACGTTTACATGGCTGGTCTGATGGTTAAATTTGTCGTAACCACCAAAGATATAAAGAAACCTACCACCAATAACGACATTAATTATATGTGTGGCCCAACCTCTTCCCTGGTCTTTCCCCCATGACGGGCTTTACTTCTACCTTTTCCCACCGTAATTTATTCTTCTTCTTCTTCTTTGGGATCAATGATGGGGAAACACAAATCGTTAAAGAAAATGCACGAGAACTCTATTACGCTAACCTATGTTGCAAGTAAAGTTCTTAATTCAAGCTCCGGTGGTTCCTCGATGGATAGCTTTGCTTTCTTAATATCCGGTCTTTCTAATTTTTCAAATTGCCGCATCCCGTTACATCCACTAGGTACCATGCCTGCATCCAGTGGCATGGCTTCATTTTTCACATATTCTAGATCAGAGATGTTGCTTTTGCTACTGGTCAAGACTCTCTCTAGGGGTCTTTGAACAAATGTCCCTATAAATAAGAAAAGGTTAGTGTAGATTTATCTATAGTATCGATAAAATTGCAAGATTGGAAACTAGTGGGGGGTTTTTAAGGAATCAAACACTCAGAAGACAACTGCCTCATCATTTAGCCTTAAAGTGAGTTTTCCTTTGTGGACTTCAATGATTGTTCTTCCGGTGGCTGAGAATGGTCTTCCTAATAAAAGTGGAACATCCTTATCTTCTTCCATATCTAGAACCATAAAGTCAACTGGGAAGATGAACTTATCTTCTTTTACTAGGACATCATCAATTATTCCTTTGGGATGCACGACGAATCTATTCGCTAGTTGCACTTGAAGTCTTGTGGGTGTAGATTCTTTTAAACTGAGTCGCTGAAAAATAGATAGGGGCATTAGATTGATGCTAAATCCCAAATCACAGTGCCTTTTCAAGGTGAGCATTCCTGATAGTGCAGGGGATCGTGAAACTTCCAGGATCCTTCATTTTAGCAGGTAACTTTTTCAGAATTATGGCCGAGCATTTGTCACTTAATTTGATAGTAGAGAATTCCTCTAACTTCTTCTTGTTAGCGAAGATGTCCTTCAGGAGTTTAGCATACTTGGGCATCTGAGAAATAGCTTCCATGAAGGTATGTTTATGGTTAGTTGCTTCAGGACTTCCAAAAATTTCGTGAATTGGGGGTCCTGCTGATCATTTTTCAACCTTTGCGGGAATGGTACATTGAGGGTTGTATCGAGCACCTTAACAGGTTTTGCTAATTGTTTCACTTCAGGTTCCTTGCTTTCTGCGTCTTTATTCTCGTCCTGAATAGGTGGTTCTTCGTGAATGTGAGCTGACGATGAATTGCGGTTATCCTTCACAGTGGGTCCTGTAAGTACTTTTCCTCCTCTTGTAGTGATCAAGTTAGATTGTGCTTCTGGTGTTGGTCCCTTTTGTGCATCCACTCTCTTGTCATTTTTCAGGATCATGTAATTTACCAAAGTGGTTACTTGTTCTTGTAACTTCTTCTAGTTTTCTACAACTGTGCTCACCATCTTTTCCAGACACTTAAACCTTTCATCAATCGATCTCATAAAATTATGCATCGTTTTGGGCAGGCTGGAACTTCCTCTTCTTTGAGCTTGGCTCTATAAATATGAGAATATCTGGTTCTTCCACACAAGATTGTTGTTGTTTGAATAGGAGTTACTTCGTGTCTGGGCTCCCACAAAATTGACTTTCTCAATTTGGTCCTTATTTGTCATTAAACCTTTCATCAATCGATCTCATAAAATTATGCATCGTTTTGGGCAGGCTGGAACTTCCTCTTCTTTGAGCTTGGCTCTATAAATATGAGAATATCTGGTTCTTCCACACAAGATTGTTGTTGTTTGAATAGGAGTTACTTCGTGTCTGGGCTCCCACAAAATTGACTTTCTCAATTTGGTCCTTATTTGTCATGGGTTCCTGGTTGTGAATATTCCTTGCAGCGTTAGATTGGACTCGTGTTGCTAATAGTGCTTCAAACTTTTCAGCTGTTGCATCTAATTTAGCTTCCAAAGATGCATCGGTTTCCATGCTATAATCTTTGGATCTCAATCTGGGTCGCACCTTTGCTGTTGACCATTGAGCATTGTTTTGGGCCATCTGCTTTATTATTTCATAAGCTTCAGATGGTGTTCTCGTTCCAAAAGATCCTCTGTAAGTAGCATCAATGGCGGCTCTACTCTGCATATTGAATCCATTAAACAGAATCTGAACTAGTTGCCACTTAGCGAGTTCATGATGCGGGATGTTTCTGAGTAGACCTTGAAATCACTCCCAGGCTTCGTGCATTGATTTGGCTTTAAGTTTTTTGAAGCTAACTATATTGGCACTTAAGTCTGCAGATTTTGCGGCGGAGAGATACTTATGGAGAAATTTGCTCTTCAAGTCCTCCCAAGTGGTGATTGAATTAGGAGCTAGTGAATCTAGCCAAACCTAAGCCTTCCCTTGTAAGGAGAACGAGAATAGCCTCAGCTTAATAGTTTCGGTTGGGACTCCATTGTATTTGACAGTACTGAGTATCCTCTGGAAGTTCTTGATATGAGCGTTTGGGTCTTCCGAAGGAAGTCCCAAGAAATACACCACAGATACCATTGAGATTAAGGCTGGTTTGAACTCGAAATTGCACGGTCTAATGGTTAGGTAGTTAATGCTATCCGGCATGTTGACCATTGGAGAGAAGTGTTCTTCTAATGTGAGTTCCTCTGCCATTGCTCTTGGTTATCTACGGTGCCTGAGTATGTCAAAAATTGAACGGTTAAAATAAGAAATGAAATAAAGAACAATTAAAATGCAAATAAAATAAAGTAAAATGTCTAAAGTAACTAGAATCTCGTTATTTTAAGATCTCTAGAACATTCCCCGGGAACGACGCTAAAAACTTGTTGCGGCTCAGGCAAGTGTACCTGATCGTAACTCGTAATATAGTGGAGTAAATTTAAGACTCCGAATGTCGAACCTACAGGATATGCGTGAGTACTAACGTAATAAAGATCCTATACTATTTAGACTAACGAAAGTAATGGTGTTGAGAGCTAGACAATTAAACTATAAATAATGAAAACAAAGCAATATTGCTAGAACTGACTAAAGATCAAATAGGGAGAGCCTAGGGGAACCGGGTTCACTAATACTTAGTCCTTGAATTTATTAACCAACTATTACAAGCTATATTTCCTAATTGAAAGCCAATCACCCACTCTTATATTATTAACACCTAGTGATCATGCAATGCTAACAGTCTTCTTCCTAAGAACCACCGTAATGATCATGCAAGGCAATTAAAAGAAAGAGCATTAAGAAACAATGAGTTTATCAATTTAATGAATGATTGGAAATAAACAATTATCCTTGATCTGACATAATTGGTGAATTCAGTTATTCCTAGAGTTCCATTAACTAATTGTTGTACGATCGCCTACAATTAATTAATTTATTATGGACTGGCCAGATCCTATGGGATTAAGCATGCTAAGGATAACACATTCAATATAATAATAGGAATCTCATAATAGTAATTAAATAAACGTCAAGAACATGGTAAAAGATCCACCATCACCCCTAGTGATAGAGTTAGTTACTCATAGTATTTCTCAATAAGCTAGAATAACATAAATCCCTAAAAGACATAATTAAATGGAAAATTGAGACATCCTTTCGGTATGATGACGGTCCTCTCCTATGTTCTTCACGATTCTGCTAAGCTCCGACGGCAAACCAGGATTAGGCAAGAGCTCCAGAGGTTCTCCAATTCAGAAAATAGCAAAAGTCCTTGAAAAAGTGTTAAGAATGGCATCGCACTAGGCCAAACTGGTTTCAAATCTGGGCGATCTGGGACTAGGTACAGTCGTACCGTCTTTATACACGGTTGTACTGACTTTTAGACTCGACGCTGGTTCGTACTGTTGCTCTGGATGCGCCCGCTTTGCTTTAGATGCGGCTATTACGCCTTTGATCTGACCATCTTGGACTTTTCTTCGACTTGACGATCGACCATGAGTGCGCCCCTACTATTGTCTTGTGATTAGATGCAGTAGTACTTACTTTAGGTAAGGTCGTACTCAATGTCCAGAATCACCAAAATATTCTCAAATCTTGCTAGAATTAAATAGTTTGCTTCCCAAGTTTCTTTTTTTACTTTTCTGCATAAATGAGAGAATAGTGAATATATTTTATCTAATAAGGAACAAAATCATAATATTTTATGCTCAAAATACCCCAATAATTTAGACAAATTTGAGTGCTAACATTTTGCAGGTGTTCAGGTCAGATTATCAGCCAACATAGAACTCACATTTTCTTTTCCAATAATGTGGATGGGCATGTGCGGGACACAATTTGCCAAGCCTCTGGGTTTCAAGTGACAAATGACCCTGGGAAATATTTAGGTGTCCTAATTCTTCATGAAAAGGTGAACCATAGATCCTTTTAGTTTATTCTGGGTAAAGTGGATCAGCAGTTGAATAGTTTGAAGGCAAAGACTCTCTCCTTTGCTGGTAGAGTCACACTCACGAAGTCCTTTGTTCAAGCCTTACCTACTTATGTTATGAAGTCTGCTTACTTCTGTTGGTTCATCTGTGATGAAATTGATAAGAGATTTAGAAGTTTCATTTGGGGCGACACTGATGACCTTAGACATATACATATGGTTAGTTGGCGAAATGTTTGTAAACCTAAATTATGGGGTTGTCTGGGGTTGCGAGAGATATATACTCAACTTCTGCTGTTGATAGTGCAATTGTGCTTTGTCTTTTGCAAGACCATGAGATAAGGTTTGTTCCAAGAAATTGGCAACAACCACTTGTGTTTTTTCTTTCAATTCTATCTGTCATACCCCATTTTTGTCCGGCCTCTATTTATTTATTTTATTTTGTTGGTAATAAAAAAAGAAAAAGGCATGGAGAGAAAACAAGAAACAGGGATGGAGAGAAATAAAATGGGGGGTACCATTAGCAAACTGCTAGTGGAGAGAACCCACTTTGGGCCCAGTCCATCAGCGCCCCCCAGCGCGGCCTTTCTCTGTGTGCACCCCTACTTCTCTGTGCACACTTCCCCCTGCGCTTCCTCTCTCCTATGCTACACCGCCTGCTGCTCGCACCCCTTGTTTTCCCTTACGCGTCCCCCTAGGCCCACCAACGTACCAACCAATCATGTGGCCCAGTTCTCCTACTCACTCACTTAACCCTAAAACTAAATAACCTGAAAAAGATCCTTCCCCCTCACTTTTTTCCCAGCCGCAACATACCCACTCCCCCCACGCCTCTCTCTTATATATTCTCTCCCTCTTTCTTCTTCTTTCTTCATTTTCTTCTCAATATCACCAAACCCTAACCTTGGCAACCCTAATCTGGCCGCGGCGCACCTACCCCCTTCTTTCCTTCATTTTCCTTCTCTCTCAATCTCGTCCCAAATCACTCCAAATCAAGATCGTATCCGAATCAAGGGGAGTTTCTTCTTACCATTTCTGTTTTACAGATCAAATCTTTTTTTATAATTTATGATTGCTTGATTCTCTTTCTGTTTTCGTAGGGGATTGAAAGGAAGATTTGATGCTATAAAAAGGCTTCACGAACAGAGAGCCGGGGGGAGCGAACCCAGGTGTGAACCAGGGGAGCGAACCTAGAAGAAAAATAAAAAGGCTAAAGAACACTGAAACAGAGGAAGGGAACAAGACAGAGTGAGAAGAAGAATGCCGCGATCTTGAACCCGTGAGGTCACCCCAAAAGAAAGACCAAAACAAACACTTTTAGTCTAGGTTTATTTTTTGTATCTTCCCTCTTCTTTATCCCTTTTATAGAAGCTGAAACTCAGGTTATTGGCTCTCCTCTTTCTCCATTTGTATTTTCTCTATCTTTGGTCTCGTTTGTATGGATGTATAATATGGACTAGATCTGAATCACAAATAAATTCATCTCTCTTCTCTCTCTGTTTTATTTTTTGCAATTTTAATATTTTGTTTTCTTAATTCGTGCGCTGTCTGAGGTCAAGGAAGGGAAACCATGGTTCCCCTGTGCCCACCACAAGCCTCGGCCAGAACTACGTTCCTAGCCGCCGCCATTGCATTTTAGGGTTCCGAGTTCCAAGATTAATTAGGGTTTCAAAATCAGTTAATTGTTTATTTATTTATTTATTTATTTTATTTATTTCCCAATATGTTATGTTATAAATAAAATTTTATTTTGATTTTTCTTAACAATCATTGATATTAATAATTAGCAACATTTTTATAAAAATAAGTAAAAGGAGTGGATAATTATTTCAGAAGCATTTCTGTTAATATACATTAATATTATATTAATTAGTAATAAAGCTCAGCGATTTATAATTAATGATATTTAGCATGTATAAGAAGGGGTTTACAGTTTACTGCTCACGTGCATCCTTTTTTGTTTATTTCTTTATTTCGTTCACTAAATAATTGGCAGGACGCTTCGAAGTGCCACTCGTACGATTCGGTCACTTTGCAGTTTCTTCCTATTTTCTAAAAATAAATAAATAATTTTTATTAAGGGAATCAATTTTTTTTAAGGCAAACAAATATTTTATAAACAATTAAAGGGTACCGTTTTTTGAATGGGCGTGTATGGGTGCTAATCCTTTCTTGCACGTAACCAACTCCCGAACTCAAATTTGGTTTGAAGACCATTTTTCAAATCATTTTCATAAATGGTTTTTCCTAGTGTTTTTCCTTAATAAACATAGGTGGCGGCTCTATTGATTTTTAGGGTGGTTGTCACAGCTGGCGACTCCACTGGGGACTTATTTTGAGAGTTAGGCCCTATGATTGTTTATATGATTTGTTTGCCTTATTAAATGATTTATTCCCTTTTTTGTTTTTATTCCTATTTGTATATATGTTTGTATATTTGAACCCTAGGATAGAAGACATGTAGAAAAAAAATTATCTCTCTATTCTTCATTTGCACTTCATTCTCTTTCATTTTTTTTAAAATATTATGTATGTCTATATATTTGAACCTTAGGATAGAAGATATGTATATATTTGTTTTGATTTGTTTTGCAGCGAGTAGTCTTTTAGGTAGTTGTTCCTTCTCACACACTTCACCTGCACATTTTTCACACATTATGAGTGGAACCCTATACCCGGGTTTGAAAAAGCTTTAAGTTAGGAGAGGCTGCTTAGTGAGTGTCTGCTGGACGTACGACCAGTTGGGTTCTTACGAAGGCCTCACCTAGAGTTTGGTTCCATCCGAGATAAAAGCTCTACTTTAATAGTGACCTATTATCGGGAGCATAATATTCGAAAATGGAACCCTTGGCTCTAGGGACCTTTTTAGATTAGTACTTTAATCTACCCATGGAAAGGCACTTTTGCACACCATAGACCCTTCTAAGGAACTACCGGCCCATACCACAAAAGGAGCATCCCCTATCTGTCTCATTTGCCATGTGACAAAAGTCGTAGAACCTAAGATCTTAGGGAACATCGACCTAATTCATAAGGGGCACACCCTACCCACTTTTTCTTTCATCCATTTTTTCTCATTCATTTTTCAAAATTGTGAAAGATAATAAATGATATTTTAAAAAAAAAATATATCATTTGTTATTCTTTCATGCAAAAAATATATGTATAGTTTCAAAAAGTTTCTCTTCTCGTTCTTTTTTCCTCTAAAAAATAAGTTTACAAGAACAACAAAAAAATATTTTACTTTTCTCACCGCATTTATATCATTTTTGCAAAATACAAAAAAAATATATGAAATAAATTCAAAAAAAATTCTCATTTCTGCATCATATTCTTTTGCATAAAAAAATATAAAAAAGAATGCATTCATAGCATGCATAACCATGACATCCTCATAACATAACTCATTTTTTTTCCATATCAGAAAATCGATATAACCAAGCTTCCCTGGCACCCTTACCGAACTCGAGCCCAAGCTAGACTCATGGACGCACTAGAACAGAATCAGCGAGCAATGAGAGAGGAGTTCGATCAAATGAAGAAACAAATGGGCAAAATGTTTGACCTCTTGCTAGGCTTGGATGCAAAATTGACCCGTGAAGGAAATCCTGTCAACAATGAACGTCAAGAGGCTCCCACTGGTTCGTCAAGGTCACAACCCGTTGGCATGAATGCCCTAGAAGATCCCCTAGTTAAGGAGAGACTCCAAATTATGGAAGAGAGGCTGAAAGCAATTGAAGAGGCAAATCATATTGGGTTCAAAGCTTCAGATGTATGCTTAGTCCGTGACGTGGTGATTCCTCCAAAATTCAAAGTCCCTGAGTTTGCCAAGTATGAGGGGTTAGCTTGTCCAAAAAGCCACATCACCATGTACTGTCGGAAGATGGCATCTTGCTCCAATAATGATAAACTCTTAATCCACTTTTTCCAAGAGAGTCTTACCGGGGCATCCCTACGCTGGTATATGCAGTTAGAATGGGGCAGGATTAGCTCATGGAAGGACTTGGCTAATGCTTTCCTCAAGCAATATAGCTACAACATGAACATAGCTCCTGACCGCTCCCAGTTGCAAACTATGGTGAAAGGGGGCAATGAAAACTTCAAAGACTATGCCTTAAAATGGAGAGGCGTTGCAGCCCAGGTGGAACCTCCACTGTCTGAAAAAGAGATGGTTGCCGCATTCATTGACATACTTCAACATCCCTTCTATGATATGATGATGGGAAATATCTCTTCAAGCTTCTCAAACTTAATCGTTATCGGGGAAAGAGTGGAAGCAGGGATGACAAGCGGAAGGATTGGCAATCTCGATGCTCAATAGACATTGCACAGTATGAGCCAAGAGAAAGAAGAAGATACAAACGCTGCTCATCACGGTATACCACGCTGGGGCAGTGGGCCACTCAAGTGAAAACCATTCGGTTCCAAAAATAGACTACAAGATCAGATCAACGCACAGTGGTTGAATTTCAAGAAGGATAGCTACGTTTGGACAATTTTCAGATGTCTTTATGCTTTGCCCGAACCCCTGGGCATATCTTGTAAAGGTTTGTTCCCACCTTTTTGATTCATCAATGGAAATGCAATTTGAATTTTTCAACTTACCTTGTTGATAACTGATCGATCCGGGACCGTAAAAAAGAATAGTTAAAAAGGTGATTGAAAAAAATGGTAAAGCAAATGTACCTAATTTATCAAAAATTAATTTTTGTGAAAATTTGAGCAATGAGATTTTGAGATAAAGTTTGGCCATTTTTCTCTATCCCAAAAAATAAAAATATATCCCTTGCTACCCTTTTTCAGCCTATAAAAAAAAATTCTTTCAAATACCCAAAACAAGGATCACTCATATATTGGAGCTAGCACAATAGTCCATTCAATTTTCTCTGTTAAAAAAAAGGAAGAAAAGGTAAGCAAGCAAATAGCAAATACAAAGTATCAAGACGCTTGCAAGGATAAAAAAAACAAATGAATAAAAAATGCAAAAGCAAAACAAGACAATTGTGCTAGCAACCCTCAAAGTGCATCTTGACACTAAAGATCCTTGTTTTCATGAACCCTTAAATACTTTTTGAGCCTGAAATATCTTTTCTTTCATAACCCTTAACCCTTGGCCACGTTACAACCCTAATAAAGTTCATTCTGATCAAAGTCAAATTGCTCACATTTTCTCAAAACTTGATTTTTGAAAGAAGAGATTCATATAAACTTTTCAGTGCAGTTGCTTTACAAAACAAAAAAAAAAGAAAAAAAAGGGCAATATAAAAGAAAAAAGCTCGTTAGGCTGAAAATCCAAAAGGGCGGTATAGGTAAAAGTTAGAGCGACCCGCTAGGTTGAAAACTCGCAAAGGGCAACCTAGGCAAGAGTTAGGGTCAAATTCACAAACATATCAACTCGGATTGTACCTCCTGAACCTTAGCATAAACTAAGAAGCTAGGGGCAATAGTTGTGCCCATCATCTACAAGCTCCACATTCAAGATTTCATTCCAGTTTCAGAACTACACAAAGTGGTTTGTCTCTTAACATACATGCTTCCTCACCTTGCTAGGCAAAGGCCAAAAGGACACTGAAATTTTGAGGATCAAAGTAGTCAATCCGATCCTCTCAAAAGCATTCAAAGTATGAAAAGAAAATTCAAGGATCCGCAAAGATAGGCAAGATGATCTATCAAGTGGGAAGCAAGCAAATCTGATGCATTGCAAAGTCAATTCTTTGGACAAGAGAGCCAACATAAAGTTATCAGCCCATGAGTCTAAGGGCAGCGTCCTCAAAGGGATTCAAGGAAAGCAAAAAAAAAAAAAACATTCATGACATACCATTCATTGCATCTTGCATGATCATCAATACTTTTAGATCCACCGCCCACCTTAAAAAGTATCATTGCTCCAAAAGCAAAAACAACATTCATGCATGGCATACCATTCATTGCGTCCTGCATAACCATTAAAATTTTTGGGTCCATCCACCCATCCTCTCCAATATTACATACATTTGGTATGTTGTCTACTCAGTAGGAACTAGTACTCAACTCACCTAATCTTTTTTGTAAGGAATCATAGTCATGTCTATGCCTTACTGGGAATTCGCTAGGAAACTGAACCTAGAATCTCCCTCCAACTTTGTAAGGAGACATAGTCATAACTATGCCATACTGGGAATTCGCCAGGAAACCGAACCCGGAATCTCCTGCCATTTTTTGTAAGGAGACATAGTCATAACTATGCCTTACTGAGAATTCGCCAAGAAACCGAACCTGGAAATGTTTTGGAGTCTAAAGGAAAGAAGGATCAAGCAAAAGCTATCAATAAACATGCAAATTTTCCTTATATGCAAGTCTCATGTGATGGGTTCTTTAGAATTATTTTTGACCCTGGAGGTAATGGATAAAGAAATTCGAGGTCGAATTCTTTTGAAGAGGGAGGGTATGATATGATCATGGATGGCCACCTTTGACAAAAGAAGAGCAAAATTGGGAATTCTTGAAATTCATTGGAAATGACCCGTCTGCAATGTTTTAGCAATATCTTGAGCTGTAGAAGTCCGAATAATGTGTTCTTTGATGCGTTGGAAAGATAAGACAATTATCTACAAATTGTATTTCATGCTACTTGACCAGATTTGGCTTCTATCACGGTGAACAACGGGCTACAATTTGATGGCATTTTTCTGGACGAAAATATTTTATTTACTTTAGTTTTTTGTGTTATGTGGGCTACACCATTTTGACGTTTGGGCCATATCTGATTGGAACAAGGGAGTCCACGTTTTTTTAGGCTGAAAAGGAGGGCAACCTTTGGCTTGCATGCCTAGGTGACTCTTTAGTAGCTTGGGTGCTCTTTGAATGATCCGCTTAGTAGAGAATTAAGTCTAGCACTAGTAGATAGTTAAGTCTAGCACTAGGAATTAAGTCACTTAATAGTGACCTTTGATTTGTATCTGTCCAGCACCCCAAGGGCTATATACCCCTTTTCTATGAATGAAATAAAATAACTTGGATGTTCAATTGTGGTGTTTATACACTTTGAGAATATTGCTTCTCTTTGGTTCTGGATTGAACCACCCTTTTGATCTTATCAAGAATCAGTTCTTGTGGCGATCCTCATTCTTGGCTTATCAATTCCTTAGGAATTGTGGCGTCTTCATTTCTTACTCATCCACCTTTTTATTTTATTTCTCCTAATTTTCTTGTTCACAAAATATGAAAACTGAATTGTTTCCTAGAAATTCAACCTAAGATCATTTCAAAGGCTACTATGGAGGTTGGTAGTCATCAAGTGGTATCAAAGCATAGGTTTGGGTTGAATTGATCTTCTTTTCTTGTTCATCTCTTCTTATCAATCTTGTTATCTTTTTTCGTTCTTTGCAACATGTTGAGATTTGGTTATAGAGATTGGCACTATAAAAATGAATTTATTGTTGAGAAATATCAGGTTGGTATGTGGCTAAGAAAAAGGCTTGAGAGGATAGCTAATGAAAAGGAGGCAAGTAGAGAAAAAGAAAGAAGGTGTAGAGAAAATGAGAGGAAGGATAAGGAAAAAGGTAGAAAAAAAGAGAGTGAAAAGATCAAGTGTGTCTTTGAGAAGAGTTGTATGCAAATTACTGAAGAGTTCAAAAAAGAGTTGAAAAACAAATAGAGAAAATATTTGAGAGAAAAAAAGAGTGTGGAGGAGAAGAAAACACAAGAAAATGAGGTAAAACTTCAGAAAAGAAAAGATAGGAAACACCAAATCTCAACAAATAAGTTTCAAAAAGGGCAAAGGGATTACCTTTAAAAAAGTAACTAGTGCTGCATTGATAACTCGCGCTCTCTCCCAATCGAAGCATAGCATGACTAAATCTGATGAATCTCAGTCCGTCCGATATCTTTAAGCACTAGAGATCATACGGGATGAGGAATCAGTAAAAATAATAATCACATTGCATACATGCACCACATATCATCTATTCATGCATCATCTTCATATCACCACCTTTTAGCCGTTTTGTTACACCTGGTCCGTGCACCAAATTTTGATCCTTCATTCTCGGTTACAAACAATGCGCCTAGCATTGGTCCTTTATTTTGCTTTCTAAGCGACACGCCAAGTATCGCTCACTCTTTATTGCTTTCCGATCACCGTCGATGCGGACCTGGCGGAGATCCTTCTTTATAGTTTTACGATAAATGCCGAGCATCACCCCTTTTATTGCTTTAAGATTACCGCGTCGATGCAGGCCTGGCGGTAGTCCCTCATTATTGCTTTTTGACCAACATATCAGTTCCGGACCTGATGTTGATCCTTCTTTATTGCTTTCCATCGACGCGGCAATACCCTACTTGGCGTCGAACCTTCCGATCACCGTGTCAGTACCCGACCTGGCGGCGATCCTTCTTTATTGCTTCCCATCGATGCGTCAATACCTTATTTGACGTCGAACCCTCGTTATTGCTTTCCAATCACCGCGTCAGTACCCGACCTGGCGGTGACCCTTCTTTATAGTTTTCTGATAAACGCGCCAAGCGTTAATCACTCATTACTGTTTTTTTCGATCACCGCGTCGATGCAGGCTGGTGGAGACCACGAGATTTTCCGATAAGCGGCGGCGTTAATCACTCATTACTGTTTTTTTCGATCACCGCGTCAGTACCCGACCTGGCGGAGATCCTTCTTTATAAGTTTTCTGATGAACGCACTGAGCGTTAATCCCTCTTTATTGCTTTTAGATTACCTCGTCAGTACCCGACCTGGCGGAGATTCTTCCTTATCACTTTCTGATTAAACGCATCAAGCGTTGATCCCTCATTGTCATTCCTCACGTCAAGTTCAAGACAAAATTAGTGTATTTATCTTTAGCTCTATTTTATGACAAAAATATAACAACCATTGTTGTTTGCATTTTCTAATAAAATATAACTAAAGAGGGGCAGCTGTTATACCCCAATTTTGTCCGCTCATATTTTCATTTTTTTTTTGAAGCAGACTAATTTTAATAATACTTGGGCTCAATTATTATTATTATTTCTTTTTTTTTGGGCCAATTTTAGCCCAATTGCAAGAATTGTCCATTACAAGAGTCCATTACAAGCGTTCTAGAACCGAAAAAAAACCAAAATCCAAAACTGAAAATCAAAGTCAGATTTCCACACTCTTATCTTCACCATTCACAAAGTCATCTGCATATCTTCACCAAAGTCCTCTGCATATCTCCTCAGCCACTCTACAAACTATATCTTACAGCTATATGTCCCCCATAGGCCTCTTGCTTTTTCTTCACCTGCCAACCAAGTTTGATAAACAATGCAATTTAATCAAAAAAAGGGGGAGCACCATTGTTGAAGTCACGGCTGATTGCAATATTTTTTTCAAACCATTGATACCATCTCAGACTTTGCACATGTTACCATCTCCTCAGCATCATTTTAGCACACACTTAGCATACAAGTTGCAACCTCAAGTTGACAAACTGAACCTTTTTTTTTTATAAATAGTAGAGCAAGAAGAGAGAACAGGGGGACAAAAAAAATTACACTTAATTTCAGAATTGGATACCTCATTCTTGGTACCAATTGTTATACCCCAATTTTGTCCGCTCATATTTTCATTTTTTTTATTGTTTTTTTTTGAAGCAGACTAATTTTAATAATACTTGGGCTCAATTATTATTATTATTTCTTTTTTTTTTTGGGCCAATTTTAGCCCAATTGCAAGAATTGTCCATTACAAGCGTTCTAGAACCGAAAAAAAACCAAAATCCAAAACTGAAAATCAAAGTTAGATTTCCACACTCTTATCTTCACCATTCACAAAGTCATCTGCATATCTTCACCAAAGTCCTCTGCATATCTCCTCAGCCACTCTACAAACTATGTCTTACAGCTATATGTCCCCCATAGGCCTCTTGCTTTTTCTTCACCTGCCAACCAAGTTTGATAAACAATGCAATTTAATCAAAAAAAGGGGGAGCACCGTTGTTGAAGTCACGGCTGATTGCAATATTTTTTTCAAACCATTGATACCATCTCAGACTTTGCACATGTTACCATCTCCTCAGCATCATTTTAGCACACACTTAGCATACAAGTTGCAACCTCAAGTTGACAAGCTGAACCTTTTTTTTATAAATAGTAGAGCAAGAAGAGAGAACAGGGGGACAAAAAAAATTACACTTAATTTCAGAATTGGATACCTCATTCTTGGTACCAATTATACACAGCAATTTGAGAGAAAATTTAGACAAAAAAAAAAAACGAAAAACCAGCAGAAACCAAAAATAAAAAACGCAGAAAGAAGCAAAGAGAAGAAGCAAAGAGAAGAAGCAGAAAAGAAGAAGAAAAGAAAAAGGATTGCTCACCTCATCCTCCCCACGATCTCTCGACTCTCCCTCTCCTCGGCGTGATCTCACCCCTTTCTTCTCCCTCTCTCACGCACTCCTCTCCCTCAGTGTGACCAAGGGTGGCGTGTGGCGGCCACCCCTCCTCCTTTTCTTCTTCTCGCCATCCCTCTCTTCTCTCTCTCTCTCTCTTTCCCTCCTTCACTCTCGCCTCTTCTTTTTCCGCCAAAGAATACACAGATCTTTTCTTTCCTTTGGTTTTGTGTTGGTGTGTGTGTGGGTTTAGGTTTAATTCCCCTTATTTCATGTTCTGCTCCTTTTTATTTTTATTTTTTCTTTTCACACCCCAGTTCCTTTTTATTTACGCCCCCTCCCCTTTATTTCATGTTATGTTATCTTTTATTTTTTTTCTTTTCACACCCAGTCCCCTTTTATTTACGCCCCCCTCTTTTTTTGTGTTTTTTTTCTTTTCCTTTCTTTTATTCTGGTTTTTATTTATTTATTTATTTATTTCTAGTCAAATTAGTACAGTCTCATTCAACTAAAGTTCACATACAAATATCGAAACCCTATTTTTTTTCTTAAAAAAAACATTTGATAAAAATCATGAAAATTAATTTACTAGTGATGATTACTCGAGATTGCTTCCCATTTAGTCATTACAAATATCTTAATTTTCTAAGTAAAAATGGGTAATTAGTGAGGACCACTCTTGATTGCTTCTTGTTTGGTCCCCATGAAAACTTATCCTCTTCATAAAAAATAAAATTAAGTTTTTTACTAGTAACGATCACTCGATATTGCTTCCCGTTTGATCATTACGAACACCGTTAATTTTCTAAACGAAATAGGTTGTTAATGAGGACCACTCTTGATTGCTTCTTGTTTGGTCCCTACAAAACATACCTTTTTTTTCCATCAAAAAATATATAATTAAAATCAACCAACACACAACCATTTTTTACCCAAGAACTACATAGCTTTTGATTTCTCCACTGCACCCGGAGATACGTAGGAGCAGGAGTCCACTCCTGTCAAGCGCAAAAATAAACGATTTTTATCAAGTCCTTTTTTTATCTTGGTTATTTTTTATTTTAAATAAAAGGGAAATGAATATTTTTTTTAGAAGTTAATAAATTTTGCACAATTAGTTAGAGGTAACCTTTTTCGAAAGGATGTCGTGGGGTGCTAAGGACCACTTTTCTTCAAAAAAGGTTTTTTCCAATATTTTTCCTTCAAAAATAAATTATTGGTGGCGGCTCCATTAAACTCGAATAAATCCCTCCGGATTTTTCGGTCGCTACACCTCCATTTCATTAGCTACCCTCTCATGCCTTTTTCTTAGCCACACACCAACCTGATATTTCTCAACAATAAATTCATTTTTATAGTGCCAATCTCTAGAACCAAATCTCAACATGTTGCAAAGAACGAAAAAAGATAACAAGATTGATTAGAAGAGATGAACAAGAAAAGAAGATCAATTCAACCCAAACCTATGCTTTGATACAACTTGATGACTACCAACCTCCATAGTAGCCTTTGAAACGATCTTAGGTCGAATTTCTAGGAAACAATTCAGTTTTCATATTTTATGAACAAGAAAATTAGGAGAAATAAAATAAAAAGGTGGATGAGTAAGAAATGAAGACGCCACAATTCCTAAGGAATTGATAAGCCAAGAATGAGGATCGCCATAAGAACTGATTCTTGATAAGATCAAAAGGGTGGTTCAATTCAGAACCAAAGAGAAGCAATATTCTCAAAGTGTATAAACACCACAATTGAACATCCAAGTTATTTTATTTCATTCATAGAAAAGGTGTATATAGCCCTTGGGCTGCTGGACAGATACAAATCAAAGGTCACTATTAAGTGACTTAATTCCTAGTGCTAGACTTAACTATCTACTAGTGCTAGACTTAATTCTCTACTAAGTGGATCTTTCAAAGAGCACCCAAGCTACTAAAGAGTCACCTAGGCATGCAAGCCAAAGGTTGCCCTCCTTTTCAGCCTAAAAAAATGTGGACTCCCTTATTCCAATTGGATCTGGCCCAAATATCAAAATAGTGTAGCCCACACAACATAAAAAACTAAAGTAAATAAAATATTTTCGTCCAGAAAAATATCATCAACTTGTAGCCCGTTTTTCACCGTGATAGAAGCCAAATATGGTCAAGTAGCATGAAATACGATTTGTAGATAATTGTCTTATCTTTCCAACTCATCAAAGAACACACTATTCGGACTTCTCTAGCTCAAGATATTTCTAAAACAATTCAGAAGGGTCATTTCCAATGAATTTCAAGAATTCCTAATTTTTCTCTTCTTTTGTCAAATGTGGCCATCCATGATCATATCATACCCTCGCTCTTCAAAAGAATTCGACCTCGAATTTCTTTATCCAGTACCTCCAGGGTCAAAAATAATTCTAAAGAACCCATCACATGAGACTTGCATATAAGGAAAATTTGCATGTTTATTGAAAGGTTTTGCTTGATCTTTCTTTCCTTTAGACTCCAAAACATATTCATCTTTCCAAAATTCACAAATGGTAGCCACTCCTTGCGGCCATTCTCTTTCATTTAAATTCTTCTCTACCTGATATTGCTCCTTTGGAAGCACTTCTTCAATTACATAGATTTTCTTGCAAGCTTCCTTTGTAATTTTGTTTGCAACCTGTTTCTCAAAGGAATTTTCACAATTTGGCAAACAGTTAGGATCAAAACAAGTAACCATGATTTTTGTCTTCTCTTCACTTCATAAGATGGCTTAATGAGTAGAGGAGCACTTGGAATGACGACTACTGGATTTTTAATATGGTCATCCTCAATGTTTCTTTCAAACATTTCGTCACTATATTTTCTTTTCTGAAGTTTTACCTCATTTTCTTGTGTTTTCTTCTCCTCCACACTCTTCTTTTCTCTCAAATATTTTCTCTCTTTGTTTTTCAACTCTTTTTTGAACTTTTCAGTAATTTGCATACAACTCTTCTCAAAGACACACCTGATCTTTTCACTCTCTTTTTTTCTACCTTTTTTCCTTATCCTTCCTCTCATTTTCTCTACACCTTCTTTCTTTTTCTCAACTTGCCTCCTTTTCATTAGCTACCCTCTCAAGCCTTTTCCTTAGCCACATACCAACCTGATATTTCTCAACTATAAATTCATTTTTTAGTGCCAATCTCTAGAACCAAATCTCAACATGTTGCAAAGAACGAAAAAAGATAACAAGATTGATAAGAAGAGATGAACAAGAAAAGAAGATCAATTCAACCCAAACCTATGCTTTGATAACACTTGATGACTATCAACCTCCATAGTAGCCTTTGAAACGATCTTAGGTTGAATTTCTAGGAAACAATTCAGTTTTCATATTTTATGAACAAGAAAATTAGGAGAAATAAAATAAAAAGGTGGATGAGTAAGAAATGAAGACGCCACAATTCCTAAGGAATTGATAAGCCAAGAATGAGGATCGCCACAAGAACTGATTCTTGATAAGATCAAAAGGGTGGTTCAATCCAGAACTAAAGAGAAGCAATATTCTCAAAGTGTATAAACACCACAATTGAACATCCAAGTTATTTTATTTCATTCATAGAAAAGGGGTATATAGCCCTTGGGCTGCTGGACAGATACAAATCAAATATTACTATTAAGTGACTTAATTCCTAGTGCTAGACTTAACTATCTACTAGTGCTAGACTTAATTCTCTACTAAGTGGATCATTCAAAGAGCACCCAAGCTACTAAAGAGTCACCAAGGCATGCAAGCCAAAGGTTGCCCTCCTTTTCAGCCTAAAAAAACGTCGACTCCCTTGTTCCAATTGGATCTGGCCCAAACGTCAAAATGGTGTAGCCCACACAACATAAAAAACTAAAGTAAATAAAATATTTTCGTCCAGAAAAATGTCATCAACTTGTAGCCCGTTTTTCACCGTGATAGAAGCCAAATATGGTCAAGTAGCATGAAATACGATTTGTAGATAATTGTCTTATCTTTCCAACTCATCAAAGAACACATTATTCAGACATCTACAGCTTAAGATATTGGTAAAACAATCCAGACGGGTCATTTCCAATGAATTTCAAGAATTCCCAATTTTGCTCTTCTTTTGTCAAAGGTGGCCATCCATAATCATATCATACCCTCCCTCTTCAAAAGAATTCGACCTCGAATTTCTTTATCCAGTACCTCCAGGGTCAAAAATAATTCTAAAGAACCCATCACATGAGACTTGGATATAAGGAAAATTTGCATGTTTATTGAAAGGTTTTGCTTGATCCTTCTTTCCTTTAGACTCCAAAACAAATTCATCTTTCCAAAGTTCACAAAAGGTAGCCACTCCTTACGGCCATTCTCTTTCATTCAAATTCTTCTCTACCTGACATTGCCCCTTTGGAAGCACTTCTTCAATTACATGGATTTTCTTGCAAACTTCCTTTCTAATTTTGTTTGCAACCTGTTTCTCAAAGGAATTTTCACAATTTGGCAAACAGTTAGGATCAAAACAAGTAACCATGATTTTTATCTTCTCTTCACTTTCATAAGATGGCTTAATGAGTAGAGGAGCACTTGGAATGAGGACTACTGGATTTTTAATATGGTCATCCTCAATGTTTCTTTCAAACATTTCGTCACTATCTTTTCTTTTCTGAAGTTTTACCTCATTTTCTTGTGTTTTCTTCTCCTCCACACTCTTTTTTTCTCTCAAATATTTTCTCTATTTGTTTTTCAACTCTTTTTTGAACTCTTCAGTAATTTGCATACAACTCTTCTCAAAGACACACTTGATCTTTTCACTCTCTTTTTTTCTACCTTTTTCCTTAGCCTTCCTCTCATTTTCTCTAGACCTTCTTTCTTTTTCTCTACTTGGCTTCTTTTTATTAGCTATCCTCTCATGCCTTTTTCTTAGCCACATACCAACCTGATATTTCTCAACAATAAATTCATTTTTATAGTGCCAATCTCTAGAACCAAATCTCAACATGTTGCAAAGAACGAAAAAAGATAACAAGATTGATAAGAAGAGATGAACAAGAAAAGAAGATCAATTCAACCCAAACTTATGTTTTGATACCACTTGATGACTACCAACCTCCATAGTAGCCTTTGAAACGATCTTAGGTTGAATTTCTAGGAAACAATTCAGTTTTCATATTTTGTGAACAAGAAAATTAGGAGAAATAAAATAAAAAGGTGGATGAGTAAGAAATGAAGACGCCACAATTCCTAAGGAATTGATAAGCCAAGAATGAGGATCGCCACAAGAACTGATTCTAGATAAGATCAAAAGGGTGGTTCAATCCAGAACCAAAGAGAAGCAATATTCTCAAAGTGTATAAACACCACAATTGAACATCCAAGTTATTTTATTTCATTCATAGAAAAGGGGTATATAGCCCTTGTGCTGCTGGACAGATACAAATCAAAGGTCACTATTGAGTGACTTAATTCCTAGTGCTAGACTTAACTATCTACTAGTGCTAGACTTAATTCTCTACTAAGTGGATCTTTCAAAGAGCACCCAAGCTACTAAAGAGTCACCTAGGCAAGCAAGCCAAAGGTTGCCCTCCTTTTCAGCCTAAAAAAACGAGGACTCCCTTATTCCAATTGGATCTGGCCCAAACATCAAAATAGTGTAGCCCACACAACATAAAAAACTAAAGTAAATAAAATATTTTCGTCCAGAAAAATGTCATCAAATTGTAGCCCGTTTTTCACTGTGATAGAAGCCAAATCTGGTCAAGTAGCATGAAATACGATTTGTAGATAATTGTCTTATCTTTCCAACGCATTAAAGAATACATTATTCGGACTTCTACAGCTCAAGATATTGCTAAAACAATCCAGACGGGTCATTTCTAATAAATTTCAAGAATTCCCAATTTTGCTCTTCTTTTGTCAAAGGTGGCCATCCATGATCATATCATACCCTCCCTCTTCAAAAGAATTCGACCTCGAATTTCTTTATCCAGTTCCTCCAGGGTCAAAAATAATTCTAAAGAACCCATCACATGAGACTTGCATATAAGGAAAATTTGCATGTTTATTGAAAGGTTTTGCTTGATCCTTCTTTCCTTTAGACTCCAAAACATATTCATCTTTCCAAAGTTCACAAATGGTAGCCACTCCTTGCGGCCATTCTCTTACATTCAAATTTTTCTCTACCCGACATTGCTCCTTTGGAAACACTTCTTCAATTACATGGATTTTCTTGCAAACTTCCTTTCTAATTTTGTTTGCAACCTGTTTCTCAAAGAAATTTTCACAATTTGGCAAACAGTTATGATCAAAACAAGTAACCATGATTTTTGTCTTCTCCTCACTTTCATAAGATGGCTTAATGAGTAGAGGAGCACTTGGAATGAGGACTACTGGATTTTTAATATGGTCATCCTCAATGTTTCTTTCAAACATTTCGTCACTATCTTTTCTTTTCTGAAGTTTTACCTCATTTTCTTGTGTTTTCTTCTCCTCCACACTCTTTTTTTCTCTCAAATATTTTCTCTATTTGTTTTTCAACTCTTTTTTGAACTCTTCAGTAATTTGTATACAACTCTTCTCAAAGACACACTTGATCTTTTCACTCTCTTTTTTTCTACCTTTTTCCTTATCCTTCCTCTCATTTTCTCTAGACCTTCTTTCTTTTTCTCTACTTGGCTTCTTTTTATTAGCTATCCTCTCATGCCTTTTTCTTAGCCACATACCAACCTGATATTTCTCAACAATAAATTCATTTTTATAGTGCCAATCTCTAGAACCAAATCTCAACATGTTGCAAAGAACGAAAAAAGATAACAAGATTGATAAGAAGAGATGAACAAGAAAAGAAGATCAATTCAACCCAAACCTATGTTTTGATACCACTTGATGACTACCAACCTCCATAGTAGCCTTTGAAACGATCTTAAGTTGAATTTCTAGGAAACAATTCAGTTTTCATATTTTGTGAACAAGAAAATTAGGAGAAATAAAATAAAAAGGTGGATGAGTAAGAAATGAAGACGCCACAATTCCTAAGGAATTGATAAGCCAAGAATGAGGATCGCCACAAGAACTGATTCTTGATAAGATCAAAAGGGTGGTTCAATCCAGAACCAAAGAGAAGCAATATTCTCAAACTGTATAGACACCACAATTGAACATCCAAGTTATTTTATTTCATTCATAGAAAAGGGGTATATAACCCTTGTGCTGCTGGACAGATACAAATCAAAGGTCACTATTGAGTGACTTAATTCCTAGTGCTAGACTTAACTATCTACTAGTGCTAGACTTAATTTTCTACCAAGTGGATCTTTCAAAGAGCACCCAAGCTACTAAAGAGTCACCTAGGCAAGCAAGCCAAAGGTTGCCCTCCTTTTCAGCCTAAAAAAACGAGGACTCCCTTATTCCAATTGGATCTGGCCCAAACATCAAAATAGTGTAGCCCACACAACATAAAAAACTAAAGTAAATAAAATATTTTCGTCCAGAAAAATGTCATCAAATTGTAGCCCGTTTTTCACTGTGATAGAAGCCAAATCTGGTCAAGTAGCATGAAATACGATTTGTAGATAATTGTCTTATCTTTCTAACGCATTAAAGAATACATTATTCGGACTTCTACACCTAAAGATATTGCTAAACCAATCCAGACGGGTCATTTCTAATAAATTTCAAGAATTCCCAATTTTGCTCTTCTTTTGTCAAAGGTGGCCATCCATGATCATATCATACCCTCCCTCTTCAAAAGAATTCGACCTCGAATTTCTTTATCCAGTTCCTCCAGGGTAAAAGATAATTCTAAAGAACCCATCACATGAGACTTGCATATAAGGAAAATTTGCATGTTTATTGAAAGGTTTTGCTTGATCCTTCTTTCCTTTAGACTCCAAAACATATTCATCTTTCCAAAGTTCACAAATGGTAGCCACTCCTTGCGGCCATTCTCTTACATTCAAATTTTTCTCTACCTGACTTTGCTCCTTTGGAAGCACTTCTTCAATTACATGGATTTTCTTGCAAACTTCCTTTCTAATTTTGTTTGCAACCTGTTTCTCAAAGAAATTTTCACAATTTGGCAAATAGTTATGATCAAAACAAGTAACCATGATTTTTGTCTTCTCCTCACTTTCATAAGATGGCTTAATGAGTAGAGGAACACTTGGAATGAGGACTACTGGAATTTTAATATGGTCATCCTCAATGTTTCTTTCAAACATTTCGTCACTATCTTTTCTTTTCTGAAGTTTTACCTCATTTTCTTGTGTTTTCTCCTCCTCCACACTCTTCTTTTCTCTCAAATATTTACTCTCTTTGTTTTCTTCAACTCTTTTTTGAACTCTTCAGAAATTTGCATACAACTCTTCTCAAAGACACACTTGAGCTTTTCACTCTCTTTTTTTCTACCTTTTTCCTTATCCTTCCTCTCATTTTCTCTACACCTTCTTTCTTTTTCTCTACTTGCCTCCTTTTCATTAGCTACCCTCTCATGCCTTTTTCTTAGCCACATACCAACCTGATATTTCTCAACAATAAATTCATTTTTATAGTGCCAATCTCTTGAACCAAATCTCAACATGTTGCAAAGAACGAAAAAAGATAACAAGATTGATAAGAAGAGATGAACAAGAAAAGAAGATCAATTCAACCCAAACCTATGCTTTGATACCACTTGATGACTACCAACCTCCATAGTAGCCTTTGAAACGATCTTAGGTTGAATTTCTAGAAAACAATTCAGTTTTCAGATTTTATGAACAAGAAAATTAGGAGAAATAAAATAAAAAGGTGGATGAGTAAGAAATGATGACGCCACAATTCCTAAGGAATTGATAAGCCAAGAATGTGGATCGCCACAAGAACTGATTCTTGATAAGATCAAAAGTGTGGATCAATCCAGAACCAAAGAGAAGCAATATTCTCAAAGTGTATAAACACCACAATTGAACATCCAAGTTATTTTATTTCATTCATAGAAAAGGGGTATATAGCCCTTGGGCTGCTGGACAGATAAAAATCAAAGGTCACTATTAAGTGACTTAATTCCTAGTGTTAGACTTAACTATCTACTAGTGCTAGACTTAATTCTCTACTAAGTGGATCATTCAAAGAGCACCCAAGCTACTAAAGAGTCACCTAGGCATGCAGGCCAAAGGTTGCCCGCCTTTTCAGCCTAAAAAAATGAGAACTCCCTTATTCCAATTGGATCTGGCCCAAACATCAAAATAGTGTAGCCCACACAACATAAAAAACTAAAGTAAATAAAATATTTTCGTCCAGAAAAATGTCATCAACTTGTAGCCCGTTTTTCACCGTGATAGAAGCCAAATCTGGTCAAGTAGCATGAAATACGATTTGTAGATAATTGTCTTATCTTTCCAACTCGTGAAAGAACACATTATTCGGACTTCAACAGCTCAAGATATTGCTAAAACAATCCAGACGGGTCATTTCCAATTAATTTCAAGAATTCCTAATTTTGCTCTTCTTTTGTCAAAGGTGGCCATCCATGATCATATCATACCCTCCCTCTTCAAAAGAATTCGACCTCGAATTTCTTTATCGTGTACCTCCAGGGTCAAAAATAATTCTAAAGAACCCATCACATGAGACTTGCATATAAGGAAAATTTGCATGTTTATTGAAAGGTTTTGCTTGATCCTTCTTTCCTTTAGACTCCAAAACATATTCATCTTTCCAAAGTTCACAAATGGTAGCCACTCCTTGCGGCCATTCTCTTTCATTCAAATTCTTCTCTACCTAACATTGCTCCTTTGGAAGCACTTCTTCAATTACATGGATTTTCTTGCAAGCTTCCTTTGTAATTTTGTTTGCAACCTGTTTCGCAATGGAATTTACACAATTTGGCAAACAGTTAGAATCAAAGCAAGTAACCATGATTTTTGTCTTCTCTTTACTTTCATAAGATGGCTTAATGAGTGGAGGAGCACTTGGACTACTGGATTTTTAATATGGTCATCCTCAATGTTTCTTTCAAACATTTCCTCACTATATTTTCTTTTCTGAAGTTTTACCTCATTTTTTTGTGTTTTCTTCTCCTTCACACTCTTCTTTTCTCTCAAATATTTTCTCTCTATGTTTTTCAACTCTTTTTTGAACTCTTCAGTAATTTGCATACAACTCTTCTTAAAGACACATTTGATCTTTTCACTCTCTTTTTTTCTACCTTTTTCCTTATCCTTCCTCTCATTTTCTCTACACCTTCTTTCTTTTTCTCTACTTGCCTCCTTTTCATTAGCTACCCTCTCATACTTTTTTCTTAGCCACATACCAATATGATATTTCTCAACAATAAATTCGTTTTTATAGTGCCAATCTCTAGAACCAAATCTCAACATGTTGTAAAGAACGAAAAAAGATAACAAGATTGATAAGAAGAGATGAACAAGAAAAGAAGATCAATTCAACCCAACCCTATGCTTTGATACCACTTGATGACTACCAACCTCCATAGTAGCCTTTGAAACGATCTTAGTTGAATTTCTAGAAAACAATTCAGTTTTCAGATTTTATGAACAAGAAAATTAGGAGAAATAAAATAAAAAGGTGGATGAGTAAGAAAAGAAGACTGTAACACGCGTATTTTTTTTCGATGTGTTAATTAGCGCTATCTAGTGTATTTGGTCGTATTTACGCTATAATAAAACAATTTCGTGTTTTCTAAGAAAGTGAATTAATTAAATCAAGATCAAATTATATTTGAGAGTTAATATTTTATATTAATTCACGGTTTGAAAATCGTCGAAAAATTCTAACAGAGTTTCGTCGCGTTTCGAATCGTCGGGCAGTTTCGCCGCAGATAAAATTCTAAATAAACTCCGATTTCGATGAAAATGGAACCGTAACTTGTTGAGACTATTTTTGAGTGTTTGGCATGATTTTTGATTACTTATAATTAAATATTATCACGCGATGAATTAATTTCTCGTTAAATTAATTTTCGCGAGTTTATCGGTAATGCGGGTTTTTCGGCGCCGTGTTTTAACAACCCCTAGACTCTAGAATTAAGGGTAATCATGAGCGATGTAAGATTATATGGGTAGGATTAGATGATGTGATTAGTATCTCATAAAGTGGATAGGTGTCACTTTATATGTGATTAACTTGAAAGTTACTTTTCCTAAACCATTATTAGCCTAGTATTATTTTTTTAAGAGAAAGGAAATTAATCCCTTCCCTTTTTGCTTCCCAGCTGGCCGCACCACACCCACCTTCATTTTTACTAAATTCTTCATTTCTTCTTCTTATATTATTGAGAGATAAGCCAAGAAACACATTGTTTTATATTGTGTGATACTTGTTTTATAAAAGAATAATCCTACCCCTTAAATTGGAGCATCAGACCGTGAGCCCCACTCCCACTCTCTACATTTTATTTTTAGTTTCAACTTGTTTCTATGGTGGAGGAAAAGGTGAGCCAAGTTCCAACCCTTCTTCTTGTTTTCCCCTGCGTGATTTCTTCCCCCTCCATCTCATTCCATTTTATTTTCTTTCTTCCTTTTCCTTGTAACAGCCGTGACCACCCACACCCCCAATTTCACTTCACCTTATTTTCTTGAGTGAGGAAGCTTGGTTCCTTTCATGGCTACTTCTTCATCTTCTTCTATTGTTTGATTCCAACTTCCAATCCTTCTTACCACTAGTTACTTCTCCATCTTACTACCACCCAATCCATCATCCAAGGAAGGAGAAAAGTTGATTTCTCCTCCCACATTTTCTGTCAAAACAGCGCCCTCCTCCCTTCTTGCTCTAGGTTGAATTTTCTTACTTCCCATTCTTGATTCATGCTTATTTAAGTGTTGTTTGGTGTTTGTTTATGATTGAATGGAAGAGATGAGCATGTAAGTCCCCAATCTTGGAAAACCCTAGGCGTAAATCCAAGGGAAAAAGAGGGGCAAAGTGATCTTGAGGTTCAATCTTGAAATTAATGGTTTGATTGAGTTTAAATTGTGTTGTTGTTGTTGATTAGAGGGGTAGATTTAGAATAAACATGTTGTTTAGTTGTTTTTGGGATGAACATCTATTCTTGGCAAAGAGGATTTGTAGGATTTGATTGTTGAAGCAAGTAATAAAATTGATGAATAAGCCTCTTTGATATAGTTGTTGTTGTCTTAGTTAAAGTTTTGGGACTAAAACCTTGGTTAGGTGAATTTTGATGAAAGACCTACTCTTGAGTTAAGTTGATTTTTATTTGAGACTCTTGAAGGTTGTAAGAACATGTATAGCTTTGATGATGATTTGTTTGAATGTTTTGAGTGTAGTTTGATGAAGTAGAAGAATTGATAAAATTGGTATTGGTGAGGTTGTATTGATGCCTAAATGAATTGTAGCTTTGATAAAGCATTCTTAACTTGTTGTTCATGACTTTTAACTATTCTTGAACTTTAGGAAATGTAAATTTTAATTGTTGAACCATGTGTTTGATTGATGAATGATATGCCTTGAGTGATTTAATTGCTATTGGATTGATTATGGTAATGTATTAAATGTCTTAGGATCCTTGAATTTGGGGTTTGGTGGATTGAAAGACTTTTTGGGAAAACACTTATTCTTGAAAAAAGTGGGAAATGAGTTTTTTGGGAATGAAAAGGAGAATTTCTTGCAAAAAAAAAAAAAGACTTGTCTTGATATAGATGTGCATGTTTAATTGGAACTTAATTACTAAATTTTGTGAAACCTTTACATTTTTGAAAGAGGTTTGAGTTAGGTTTGGTTTTGATTTAAGTTTTGGCTTTATGACATTAGTCATTGATTTGTGAAAGAATTAATAAATAGAAAAGTTGTTTTGCACTTTTCTCATAGCTTATGACTAGTAGTAATTATTTTGTGAATCTTGTACTTGGTTGATAGTTTTTGCTCCTTAGTTGGTATGTGTGTTATTGACTTAGTTGAAACTTAGTTTGATTGTGGGTTGAATCAAAGGAAAAACTTGAAAGGTTTTGGAAAATTGGTTCTTGAAGTTTTAGAAAACAAACCTGTTTTGTTTGAATTATTGGTAATTATTGAATTATGATTTTGGCATGGGACCACTTGGAGATGATTCATATGGGTATTGGGATCTTCCATATTAAATTTTGTAATTTTTGGATAAGTTTTGAGATCTCTAGGACATTATGAACCCAAAACAGTTTTACTAAAGAATTCATGTCCTAAATCCGAAAATTTTATGAATTTTCTGCACTTATTGGTAATGATTTTTACCCAAATAAAAATATGTTGATGAGTATATGTATGTCTAGGACTTGTATAAAAAGTTTCGTAAGAAATGGAGTTCGTTTGATGTGGTAGGAAAATAGTTATTTTAAATAGCATAAAAATTGTCAAATTCTGCACCTTTTGAGTATATATTGATTTTAATTTATTTTGGGAGCTTTGCAAATTGTCCCCTAATTTGGTGTGGTGGCTAAGAGCCCTATAGGTTGGGAGAAATTGTGGTTGTAATCTTTTAGCTATATTAGTTGTGTTCAAGTGTATTTAAGTTTTGCAAAGTTTTGTTAGAAAAAGGGAATTCTGTTTGTTAGCTTGTTTAAAATGCTTGTAGTGATGGAAATGCGTATTTTGCAAAATTATTTTGGAAAATTATTTATGAAAATGATTAATAGCTTATGCTTTATGCTTAAGGTTACAAGTTAGTGTTCTAAATTAATATGTGTAAGATTTTTGGAAAGTTATGAATTTGGTTAGAAAAAGGGTTACGTTGAGAGCTTAAGTTTAGTTAGAATTATAGATTGTGCTAAGTTTACTGTGATGTTAGGCTCGAGTGATCCGAGATCGCACGGTGCGGAAACCGAGGAATACGTGGACGCAGACTTGAGGATTTCGGAGCGATGTTAGCGACTATTGTTGGTAAGGGCAACTTTAGATATTTTTAGGCTTCCGTTATTTAAATGCGTATTTAAATGCGAAGAAGTCTGAGAACTCTCCGAGTTCAAGGTTAGGGTCTTCGAACCCCTTCGTTTATTTGAATTGTTGTGCGGTCGAACATTTTCCGAGTCATCGTGGGTGAACCCTTTGTGGTTGGTCTCCTGAACCCAACCCCCCACACTTGTTTGTACCTCTCTGGCAACTCCATCGAGTTGCGGAGAGATGGATTCCTTGATTTGCGTGTCGAGCTTGAGATATATGTTGTTATGTTTGAGTTATGCATTTATTTAATATGAGATTGAATATATGCTGCGAATTGTGTATTGCTTGTTGAATTACGTTTCTCCATGCAATCTGCTTTTATTGCTTAAATTGTTGAATTATGTTTCTTCATATTAAGCATGCTCTTATTATTTGATATGCGGTCGAATAATCTTGCGTACCACTCTTTGACCATCGTATGCGGTGAAATGTTCCTCGAGTGAGAGAGCTAGGCGAGTCGTCAAAACAGTTAGGAGTCGCGACCCGGACAACTAAGGGTGCTAGGTCCTCTTGGTCTACGGGGGCTTCTAAGCGTTGTAGCGTTAAGGAACTAGACCTGATTGCCCATAGTGAATTATCACAAGGAAGTTCAGTGTACCTGATTGCCCAGAGTGAATTGTCACAAGGAAGTTCAGTGTACCTGATTGCCCCAGAGTGAAGTATCACAAGGAAGTTCAGTGTCGGTGTTATTCCTGAACCTGATTGCCCTAGGGTGAAGTATGTCACAAGGAAGTTCAGTGTCATCAGGATAATCTGAGATTTATCGCGTGGAACATTATCGGGTTGGAGTATACCAAGCGATTGTCCACTGCATGGGTTATTCCGGAAAATTGTCGAGGTGTCGAGAGAGATGAGTTGTGAGATGAGTCGTGAGAGAGTCTCGAGTTACGTCTCGTAATATGTATACATTGTTGTTTATTATTGCTTTATGACATGTTATATCTTGTTGCGATAAGAAGTAGACCCTTGCCAGTGGTTCCTTCAATTAATGATGGTAACCCAGGCATTGACGGACGTGGTGGAGATTCCAGGGACGACGACATCATTGAAGTTGGCTTCTGACTTCCCGAGCATGAAGATTCCCTCGGCTAGGAGTTAAGCCCCACTCACGGCTGAGATGTATGTATGGTAGGCGTGTTAGAGATCTTTGCGTGAAGGAACCGACGAGGATGCAGATGACTTGATGCAAAAGATTCGAGTAGTTGGTAGCTGACGGTGTTTAACTGTTTTGTATATAGCTTTGGGTTAGTGACCAGTCTGTCAATTTGTTTGACTTTGTGACAGTTGTTGTTTAGGTGTCGAGGTTTTACTTTTGGAGCAGCCCCTTGCGTGGGTAACTGCCGAGGGTACCTCAGTATGTATGTTTATTCTTGTAGGGTCTCATATTCTAGACGTATTCCTTCTGGTGCGTATTTATTCACTGTTTTCATTGTGTAAAACTTTACTGTCTCTCTTTTGGAAATTGTAAAATATGTATGTATATTCAGTTGCTTTAGTCTCTAGCATGGTAAGAATCCATCATGTTTCGAAAACGTTGTTGGTACTCTGATTGTGTTTTACGAAAGACTCTTGTTTATAAAAAAAAAAATTTACCGCATTTTCCAAAAGACACGAAGAGTACTATTTTGAAAACCTACTTGCATTTAGAGTTGTTCTAGCTTAGTAGCGGTCCGAAAACGGGTCGTTACAAAGACGCTACAATTCCTAAGGAATTGATAAGCCAAGAATGAGGATCGCCACAAGAACTGATTCTTGATAAGATCAAAAGGGTGGTTCAATCCAGAACCATAGAGAAGCAATATTCTCAAAGTGTATAAACAGCACAATTGAACATCCAAGTTATTTTATTTCATTCATAGAAAAGGTGTAACGACCCGTTTCCGGACCGCTACTAAGCTAAAACTAATCCTGTATGCGATGGATTTTTAAAAACGGTACTCTTGTGTCCCTCAGAAAATGCGGTATATATATATATATATATATATATATATATATATATATATATATATATTTTTTTTTTTAAAACAATAGTGCCCGCAAAGCACACACAGAGTACTTACAGCGTTTCGAAACATGGTGCAACTAGGACACAAGTTACATACTGGAAATACATACACTCATAACATATACAATCAACATACACTGTACGTACAAAATAAAACAGAGTAGTAATGTATGAGAGAATACACCTATGATATGAATACCCTCGTGAGAGTGATCATACCCTGGGGGTACTCCCGGCAGACACCCACACAGGGGGCTGCTTCAAAATAGAACCACCGCCTACCTGCAGACAAGAAATATAACTAGCCCGACCGTCACCGACTAATCAGACTAAAAGATATATACTACATCATCCCAAAGGAAACATAACGAAATTGATAATACAAAGATCTACAAATCACTACCCAGATCCTCCGATGGATCCTCCTCCTCCTCGTCCTCCATCGGATCCTCGCCTGTCAAATCGATGAAAGGTGCCGCAACTGGCACGTCACTCGGCACGTACTCTCCTGCAGTCGCATCATCATCAGGTCGTGCACCTAGACAATCCGCCTCTCCGCACACCGCACAAACAGGGGGTGGATCCACTGGTGGGGTGGGGATCCTAACAATAGAAGGAGAACCCGGTCCTAATGAAAAACTCTGAACTGCAGCTGCCCTCGAGGTAGATGCTCCTGCAGATCCTCGTCTAATCACGCTCTTACGAGCGGTCCATCTCACTCTCGGTCCTCGACCACGTCCTCGTGACAAAATCCTGAAAACAGTAGCTCTAGGAATCTCAATCGGTCCCTCTGGAGACGAAGAAGAGGCCGGCATAGCTCGCTCACACTGGGTAGTCCTCCAAGCATCAATCACCTGCATAGTCCGTATAGGGAAACTCACTGTACGTCGCGACACCTCCTGTCTCACAGCAACACCGTCCTCTCTGAAAGTCTGTACAATATCCCCTATATATACAACACGGCGAGAGATGGGGTCAAACTCTATCGCCGCGGGCTGCTCGATGTCGGGGAAGTCAAAGATGATCTCCGGCGACGTCCGCATCGCCGGAATCAGTATGTTCTTCGCCATCACCTCGGTAGCCATCATGAATTAAAGGTACCACGGGAAAGGGTCAACTTCTCAACAAAACAAAATATGACAATCCATAAAGCAATAAGCAAACAACATTGTATACAGTTCACAAGGGTCAACTCAAATTCTCGCTCAAGACTCGACTCACGACTCATTTTCTCTCGACTCGACAATTTTATTTTTCGGAAAGCAGACGCCGATCCATCCACTGAATACCAGCCGTAGCTTTGGGATCTTCGCTCTCCCTAGGACATTCAGCTTCGGTTCCTTAACGCTGCGACGCCTAGCTAATCCACCAAGAACGAAGGGGACCTAGCACCCTTAGTTGTCCGGCTCATAGCTCAAAAATGTCTCGACGACTCGACAAAGCTCTCAGACTCGATGAGCAACTCGCCACATACGAAATTCAAAGAGCAATTCGCATAATCATTCGACCGCATATCAAATAAATTATAGCAAGCTTATTAAGTGAAACGCAATTCAACAAACATAAGCAATTCACGGCAGTTATTCAATCACATTTTAAATAAATGCATAACTCCACAACATCGACACTCACATCATGGAATCCATCCCTCTGTAACTCGATGGAGTTGACAGAGAGGTACAACAAGTGTGGGGGGTTGGGGACAGCTGCCAACCGCTTACAGACAAGCCCACTAAATAATCAGTATATCAAAAAAAAAAAAAAACAAAGGGGTACAAGACCCTCACTTCGAACCCTGGGGTTCTCAGACTTCTTCGCTTAAATACTTGAAATTAAATTCCTATCGTATCTGAAAGTTGCCCTTACCAAGTTTGCTCACTAGCGTACTTCCGTTTGCTTCGAATCCTTGTCGCACGGTCTCGGAATTAGCAATTCCTATTACACAAGGAAACTTAGTACATTACTATAACTATACTCCACATCCTTAGGTCCTCAAAGCCTATCCCTTTCCTACCCAAACAAACACACTTAGCATTTTTATTCATCAAACTTTTGAAAGAATAAGGTTTTGGACACCAAAATCATTTTCCATTTATCCAAGATTCTAAAGCATACTTATTCAAACCTTTTAAGTAAGTTCACCAACAAAATTCTTTTGCTCTTTACACCTCCTAGGCTCTCGGCCACACCCTCCTTCCTTCTTAAAAAAATTTGCAAAACTTCTTTCAAACTACCAACATTTCTAAATCATTCAATTACATTCCAAGATACCAAAACATCAAATCATTCACCAAAATATAGTTTCAACACATTTTAAAACATGTTCTAAAATCATTTCCCAAAACTTCAAGAATTAGGTTTTCAAGAAAAACTTCAAATTCCCATTTGTTTCAAGCCGCTTTAATCAAGCCAATTTCAATGCAACTAACTGCAAGTCAATTACTTACACCCAAGACATCAAGTATCAAGTAACAACTTGGTACACTTAGGAAAATTCATATCAAACATCAACCTATTTCCTTAATACTCAAAGTTAAAAGATTTTCAAAACACATCACATTCATCTCTTTATTTCAAATCCTTTCATCAAATAATTTTCAATACCAAAACACACACCAACAACAATTAAAATAAAGTTACAAAACACAATTTTTCTCCTCCAATTCTTTCCTTAGGCCTCTCGGCCACCACATAGTTTTTTCCCCAAAAATCTTTCAATTTTCACAAAATTAATAACAACACTACCATTGATTCATTTTAATACTTAAATCCAAAACAATTAAACTATGATCATGGCATCATTAACACTTGAAAAATAAACCTAAATCAATTTCAACATGCTCTTTTAGACCCTCATGACAATTCTTTCAAAATTAGCCTACTAGTTCTCATTTTTAATCACATGCATTAAGTCTAATAGTTCTTAAACCTTCTAACACATATTTTCCAGCCTTTAAACAGAAATTCCAGCCACTAAATTCCATTTTAAAGAGCTTCAATTTCATCATTAACAACCTAATCATGCTTCTAATTCAAAACTATCAACAATAACAACAACACCAACACAAGAACATGCAAATCAAGCAACAAAATAAGGCATGCATCAAGAGAAACTATCACCACTCCCTTCCCTCAAGCTCACGGCCTTAGGGCTGTTCAATGGCTCCAAATAATTATCAACCTTGCTCAATCACAAACTAACATAGCCTAGACCTTAAACAAGCTGAAAAGTAAGACATGCAAACAAAAATCACAACCTTTCCTTCCTCATAGAGCTCACGGTTTTGGGCTATTGGTGGGGAAAGAAATTGCTCCTCCTCTTGCTTTCTTGTTGATGGTGATGATGATGATGAAGAGAATAAGAAGTAGCTCACAAAAATGGAGAAGAATGGAGGTGTAGTTCAAGCTTTTGGTGAATCTTCCATGGAGGTCATGGAGCACTTCTTTTTTTTTGGGTGAAGAAGATGATGAAGGTTAGAGAGAGAGGGGGTTGTGAGTTATGGGCTGATGGGGGTGGGGTTAGGTTCATATATTTCTTACCAAAAGGTCTAGCCAATAGGAATTAAGCAAAAATACTACAAATTAGTAAAAACTAGTCACACAAATGTGACACCACTCATAAAGTCAACTATTAGTCCCATCAATTATTCTACCCATTTAATCTCTCATCTCTTATGATTACCCTCTAGTTCTAGAGTCTAAGGTTTACTTAAAATACGACGTCAAATAACCGTGTTACCGATTAATTTTTCCAGCCGATAAATTCCCGAAAATTAATTTAACGAGAAATTAATTCACCGCGTGATTATATTTAATTATAAATAATTAAAATCATATCAACCACTAAAAAAAATCACGGTAAGTTACGATTCGATTCTCATCGAGTTCGAGGTTCATTTGAATTTTTATCTGCGGCAAAACTGCCCGATGATTCGAATTGCGATGAAACTTCGTTTAGAATTTTTCGACGATATTCGAATCATGAACTAATATAAAATATTAATTCTCAATTATATTTAGCTCTTGATTTATTTAAATCACTTACTTAGAGAACAAGCAACTGCTTATTATAGCATAAATACGACAGTTAATACTATAATAACGCTAATAATCATATCGTAAAAATACGAGTGTTACAATACTCCCCCTCAAAAAAATAGTTTCATACGTATCGCGAAAAAGTTCTGGATACTGGTTCTTCATCTTCTCTTCCAACTCCCACGTTGCATCTCCAGTCTTCTGGCCCCATACGACCTTGACCAGTTGAATCTCCTTGTTCCTTAACTGCTTAGTCTTTCGGTCTACAATCTTTGCAGGTGACGCTTCAAAAGATAGGTTGTCCTTCAGTTCAATCATAGCTAGTTCGATAACATGAGAAGGGTCGGAAACATACTTCCACAATTGTGAGACGTGAAAGACGTCATGAATATTTGATAAGAAAGGTGGCAAGGCAATTTGATAGGCCACTGGACCAATACGACGAAGAATCTGGTAGGGTTCAATGAATTTAGGAGTAAGTTTCTTGGATTTGATCGCTCGACCAACTCTAGTAATAGGGGTAACTCGGAGAAATACATGCTCTCCTTCTTCAAACTCCAGCGGTCGGCGTCCCTGGTCTGCGTAGCTCTTCTGTCGACTCTGAGACGTCCGCATCCTATCTCTGATCAGTCGGATCTTCTCAGTAGTATCCTGGATCATGTTTGGTCCCACTACAGAACTCTCGCCATTCTGGTACCAACAAAGAGGCGTCTGACACTTACGTCCATACAACGCTTCATACGGTGCCATACCAATACTCGCGTGGAAACTGTTGTTATAGGTGAACCCCACTAGCGGTAAGACATCGTCCCAACTCCCTCTGTGATCCAATGTGCACACTCGTAATAAATCTTCCAGTGATTGAATCGTTTTCTCGGTCTGACCGTCGGTCTGGGGGTGATATGCTGAGCTAAGTTTGAGTTTGGTTCCCATTGCTTCTTGTAGTTCCCTCCAAAATTGAGATGTGAACTTCGGGTCTCGATCGGAAACGATAGAAGAAGGTACACCATGTAGACGCACAACCACTGCGATGTAGATCTCTATCAGCTTCTCTACGTTGTATGTCGATCTCACTGGCAAGAAATGTGCCGATTTAGTCAATTGGCCGACGATCACCCAAATCGAGTCATGCCTCTTCTGCGTCCTCGGCAATCCCACGACGAAATCCATAGAAATGCTATCCCACTTCCACACTGGTACGTCGAGCGGTTGTAGCATCCCTGCTGGTCGCTGATGTTCTACCTTCGCTTTTTGACAAGTCAGACAGGAAGCCACATACTCTGCCACTTGCTCTTCATTCCAGGCCACCAAGAATGCTTCTTCAAGTCCTGACACATCTTCGTAACTACCGGATGAATACTCAAACCACTCTTGTGTGCCTCATCGAGAATCAACTTCCTCAGCTCAGCTACGTTGGGTACACAAACACGTCCATCGCATCTCAAGATGTTGTCTACTCCAACCTTGAATTCTGTTGCTTTTCCTCGTGCTATAAGCTCAACCTTCTCTTGAAGTAGCTTGTCATGAGTCTGCTGTTCCTTAATCTCCTCCAATAATCCGCTAGAGATGGTGAGCATTCCAAACTTCAACTTTCCTGGTGACACTTCCACGCTCAACTGCAAGTCTCGAAACTTCTCTAGCATCTCCAACTCCTTGATCATCATTGTTGAAACTAAAACGATTTTCCTGTTTAGTGCATCAGCCACCACGTTCGCCTTCCCTGGATGGTATTCCAAAGTAAAGTCGTAGTCCTTCAGAAATTCTGTCCATCTTCGCTGCCGCATGTTGAGGTCCTTCTGATCGAATAAGTACCTCAAGCTCTTGTGGTCGCTGTACACGGTGAATGTGCTCCCATAGAGGTAGTGCCTCTAAATCTTTAGTGCAAAAACCACTGCAGCAAGCTCCAAATCATGCGTAGGGTAATTCCTCTCATGAATCTTGAGCTGTCTCGAAGCATAAGCCACAACTTTTCGATGTTGCATCAGCACGCATCCTAATCCTTGGTGTGATGCATCGCAATAAACCTCGTAAGGTTCTTCTGGTTGGGGCAGAATCAACACAGGTGCTGTTGTCAAAAGCTCCTTCGGTCTCCGAAAACTGGATTCGCATTCTTCAGTCCAAGAAAACGGTTGATCCTTCCTTGTAAGTCGTGTGAGTGGTGCGACAACCTTCGAAAAACCTTCGATAAATCTCTGGTAATAGCCTGCTAAGCCCACGAAGCTTCGATATCATCACGCCTTGGTGTTCCCATGCTAACACAGCTTCTATCTTAGCTGGATCCACAGCTATTCCATCTCTAGTTATCACATGTCCGAGAAAGCTCACCTCTTCAAGCCAGAATTCACACTTAGAAAGGTTAGCATAAAGCTGCTTCTCTCGGAGTATTTGCAGTACTTGACGTAGATGCTCTTCGTGCTCCTCTCTACTCCTCGAGTAAATCAAAATGTCGTCGATGAACACTACCACAAACTGATCCAAGAATGGGTGAAAGATCCTGTTCATGTAGTCCATAAACACTATTGGTGCGTTCGTCACTCCAAATGGCATCACTAAGTACTCGTAGTGACTGTATCTCGTCCTGAAAGCGGTCTTGGGAATATCCTCTTCCTTCACTCGAATCTGATAATAACCTGACTTCAAGTCAATCTTGGAAAATATCGCAGCTCCTCGTAGTTGGTCCATCAAATCATCGATATGCGGTAACGGATACCGATTCTTGACAGTAACCTTGTTGAGTTGGCGATAATCCACACACAGTCTTGATCGTCCATCCTTCTTCTTCACTAGCAACACTGGGGCTCCCTATGGCGACACACTTGGTCGTATGAATTGCTTCGACTCCAAGTGCACAATCTGAGACTTCAACTCTTTCATCTCGGCTGGTGACATTCGATAGGGCGCTATCGAAATTGGTCCTGTTCCTGGAAGCAAATCAATGGAAAATTCGATTTCCTTTGCTGGGGGTAATCCCGGCACATCTTCTGGAAAAACATCGAAAAAGTCGCAGACCACAGGAACATTCTTCAACTCGAGCTCCTGAGAAACTTATGAACTAGCTAAGTACATGTATTCCTGAGTTCCCTCTTTCAATGAAACACCAATGTGATTAACAGATAGGTAGTTGGAAATTCCGAGGTCGGGAAAAACCACGGTTTTTCGGGCACAGTCCAAAAGGACATGGTGGTGAGACAACCAATCCATCCCGAGAATGACATCTAGACACTTAAGTGGTAAACAGACCAAATTAACCACAAATTTTCTACCCTGAATGACCACTACACAATTAAGGCATGCAGTGTTGGTAACCAAGGTTTTAGCAGCTGGGGTAGTAACTACTAGTTTGAATGGTAAAGCAGTCACAGTCAACTTTAAACGGTCTATGCAATCTGAGGAAATAAAGGAATGGGTTGCACCCGAATCAGAAAGAACGGTTAGGGATTTACCCTCAATCTCACAATCTCCTTGGATGAGGTCATCAGTCTGCTTTGCTTCTTCTCCACTCATGCAGAAAACTCTGCCTTTAGCTATTGGGCGTTTCCCTTTAGCCTTTGTTGCGTGCATTGCCGGTTCAACCTTAGGTGTCAGGCAATCCTTGGCGAAATGCCCCGGCTTCTTGCAGTTGAAGCACACATCTTCTTTCTAGATACAGTTGCTTGCATAGTGCCCTGGCCTTCCACAACGATAACAGGTCACATCGGTACTAATCTGACTTTCGCTCCTCGTGTTTTGGGCCATCGGACGATACTGTCCCCTGCTGTTGTTCCCTTGGGGTCGGTTATAGGGCTTCTTCTGCTGCTTTCCCTTTTGTGCAAACCTCTGTCCCATGCTCTGAGGTCTCATCGGTCCACCTGGGCCAGTCTTCTTCTTGTGGCTCCTCACTCCTTCTACCTTAACGCAACGATCGATCAACTCTTGGAGATTCCTGATCCTTAGTGACACCACTGACTTTTGAATATCAAACCTTAAACCTCTCTGAAATCTCTCACTCAGCCAACCTTGGTCAGTTCGGTCGCGGAATGGACTGAAGTACCTAGCAAGTGATTCAAACTTCGAAGCATATTTTGACACCGTCATGCTGCCTTGCTGTAGTCGAAGAAACTCCTGCTCTTTCTCCGCCCGTGCTGTGTCAGGAAAATACTTGTCTAAAAATCTTCCGCGGAAAACCTCCCAGGTTATCTCACGACGCTCCGCGGTCAATGCTTGCTTCACACCCTTCCACCAATACTCAGCATCCCCTAGCAACAAGTAGGTGGCATAGTCTACCTTCACATTGTTTAAGCAATGAAGTGCCTCGAAGATCTTCTCGATCTCTTGCATCTATAAGTCAGCTTTGTCCAGGTTTGGCTCGCCATAGAACTTCGGTGGGTCGTGCTTCCGAAAGTCCGCCAATCTTCTCGCTTCAGCATTCCGCTCAGCTCTCTGCTGTTGCTGCAAGTTCTGCTGGGTCAAAGCCGCCGTCTGCTGGGCCATCGCATTAGACTGTTGGGTTGCAGCAGCCGATTGCTGGGCCATGGCCGCCGCCATTTCTGTTATAGCTTGAATCGCTCGTTCCATGTTGGAGTTATCTGATCCGGCTGTAGGGTCTCTGCGAGGTGACATTAGATTTCGAAAAATCCAAAACCTGCCAGAAACTCACAAACAAGTGATGTGTTAACACACATTGCTTCAATCAAGAAACAATTCAAACAATTGGCAGACAAACTGCTTCACTCAGCAAACAATAACAATACAACACAACTAATCAATCAACAAACACAGCTCGACACGGTGACCAGTTTTAAATTTTCTATGCACAGTCCGGTTAGAACCCAACTGCTCTGATACCACCATTGGAAAGACCCGTTTCCGGACCGCTACTAAACTAAAACTAAACCTATATGCGATGGATTTTTAAAAACGGTACCCTTGTGTCCCTCAGAAAATGCGGTATATTTTTTTTTAAACAATAGTGCCCACAAAACACACACAGAGTACTTACAGCGTTTCGAAACATGGTGCAACTAGGACACAAGTTACGTACTGGAAATACATACACTCATAACATATACAATCAACATACACAGTACGTACAAAATAAAACAGAGTAGTAATGTATGAGAGAATACACCTATGATATGAATACCCTCGTGAGAGTGATCATACCTTGGGGGTACTCCCGGCAGACACCCACGCAGGGGGCTACTCCAAAAGTAGAACCACCAGTCTACCCTGCATCAGCAAAACATCACTAGCCCGACTGGTCACCGACTAACTGTACACAAAAGATATATACTACAGTCATCCCAAAAGGAAACATAATAGCAGTCCGATAATACAGCATCTACAAATCACTACCCAGATCCTCCGATGGATCCTCCTCCTCCTCGTCCTCCATTGGATCCTCGCCTGTCAAATCGATGAAAGGTGCCGCAACTGGCACGTCCTCTGGCACGTCACTCGGCACGTACTCTCCTACAGTCGCATCATCATCAGGTCGTGCACCTAGACAATCCGCCTCTCCGCACACCGCGCAAACAGGGGTTGGATCCACTGGTGGGGTGGGGATCCTAACAACATAAGGAGAACCCGGTCCTAATGAAAAACTCTGAACAGCAGCTGCCCTCGAGGTAGATGCTCCTGCAGATCCTCGTCTAATCACGCTCTTATGAGCAGTCCATCTCACTCTCGGTCCTCGACCACGTCCTCGTGACAAAATCCTGGAAACAGTAACTCTAGGAATCTCAATCGGTCCCTCTGGAGACGAAGAAGAGGCCGGCATAGCTCCCTCACACTGGGTAGTCCTCCAAGCATCAACCACCTGCATAGTCCGTATAGGGAAACTCACTGTACGTTACGACACCTCCTATCTCACAGCAACACCGTCCTCTCTGAAAGTCTGTACAATATCCCCTGTATATACAACACGGCGAGAGATGGGGTCAAACTCCATCGCCGCGGGTTGCTCGATGTCGGGGAAGTCAAAGATGATCTCCGGCGACGTCCGCATCACCGGAATCAGTATGTTCTTCGCCATCATCTGGGTAGCCATCATGAATCGAAGGTACCAAGGGAATGGGTCAACTTCTCAACAAATCAAAATATAACAATCCATAAAGCAATAAGCAAACAACATTGTATACAGTTCACAAGGCTCAACTCAAATTCTCGCTCAAGACTCGACTCACGACTCATTTTCTCTCGACTCGACAATTTTTTTTTCCGAAAAGCAGACGCCGATCCATCCACTGAATACCAGCCGTAGCTTTGGGATCTTCGCTCTCCCTAGGACATTCAGCTTCGGTTCCTTAACGCTGCGATGCCTAGCTAATCCACCATGAACGAAGGGGACCTAGCACCCTCAGTTGTCTGGCTCACAGCTCAAAAGCGTCTCGACGACTCGACAAAGCTCTCAAACTCGATGAACAACTCGCCGCATACGAAATTCAAAGAGCAATTCGCATAATCATTCGACCGCATATCAAATAAATTATAGCAAGCTTATTAAGTGAAACGCAATTCAACAGACATAAGCAATTCACGGCAGTTATTCAATCACATTTTAAATAAATGCATAACTCCACAACATCGACACTCACATCATGGAATCCATCCCTCTGTAACTCGATGGAGTTGACAGAGAGGTACAACAAGTGTGGGGGGTTGGGGACAGCTGCCAACCGCTTACAGACAAGTCCACTAAATAATCAGTATATCAAAAAAAAAACGAAGGGGTACAAGACCCTCACTTCGAACCCTGAGGTGCTCAGACTTCTTCGCTTAAATACTTGAAATTAAATTCCTATCGTATCTGAAAGTTGCCCTTACCAAGTTTGCTCACTAGTGTACTTCCGCTTGCTTCGAATCCTTGTCGCACGATCTCAGAATTAGCAATTCCTATTACACAAGGAAACTTAGTACATTACTATAACTATACTCTACATCCTTAGGTCCTCAAAGCCTATCCCTTTCCTACCCAAACAAACACACTTAGCATTTTTATTCATCAAACTTTTGAAAGAATAAGGTTTTGGACACCAAAATCATTTTCCATTTACCCAAGATTATAAAGCATACTTATTCAAAACTTTTAAGTAAGTTCACCAACAAAATTCTTTTGCTCTTTACACCTCCTAGGCTCTCGGCCACACCCTCCTTCCTTCTTAAAAAAATTTGCAAAACTTCTTTCAAACTACCAACATTTCTAAATCATTCAATTACATTCCAAGATACCAAAACATCAAGTCATTCACCAAAATATAGTTTCAACACATTTTTAAAACATGTTCTAAAATCATTTCCCAAAACTTCAAGAATTAGGTTTTCAAGAAAAACTTCAAATTCCCATTTGTTTCAAGCCATTTTAATCAAGCCAATTTCAATGCAACTAACTACAAGTCAATTACTTACACCCAAGACATCAAGTATCAAGTAACAACTTGGTACACTTAGGAAAATTCATATCAAACATCAACCTATTTCCTTAATACTCAAAGTTAAAAGATTTTCAAAACACTTCACATTCATCTCTTTATTTCAAATCCTTTCATCAAATAATTTTCAATACCAAAACACACACCAACAACAATTAAAATAAAGTTACAAAATACAATTTTTCTCCTCCAATTCTTTCCTTAGGCCTCTCGGCCACCACATAGTTTTTTCCCCAAAAATCTTTCAATTTTCACAAAATTAATAACAACACTACCATTGATTCATTTTAATACTTAAATCCAAAACAATTAAACTATGATCATGGCATCATTAACACTTCAAAAATAAACCTAAATCAATTTCAACATGCTCTTTTAGTCCCTCATGACAATTCTTTCAAAATTAGCCTACTAGTTCTCATTTTTAGTCACATGCATTAAGTCTAATAGTTCTTAAACCTTCTAACACATATTTTCCAGCCTTTAAACAGAAATTCCAGCCACTAAATTCCATTTTAAAGAGCTTCAATTTCATCATTAACAACCTAATCATGCTTCTAATTTAAAACTATCAACAATAACAACAACACCAACACAAGAACATGCAAATCAAGCAACAAAATAAGGCATGCATCAAGAGAAACTATCACCACTCCCTTCCCTCAAGCTCACGGCCTTAGGGCTGTTCAATGGCTCCAAATAATTATCAACCTTGCTCAATCACAAACTAACATAGCCTAGACCTTAAACAAGCTGAAAAGTAAGACATGCAAACAAAAATCACAACCTTTCCTTCCTCCTAGAGCTCACGGTTTTGGGCTGTTGGTGGGGAAAGAAATTGCTCCTCCTCTTGCTTTCTTGTTGATGGTGATGATGATGATGAAGAGAATAAGAAGTAGCTCACAAAAATGGAGAAGAATGGAGGTGTAGTTCAAGCTTTTGGTGAAGCTTCCATGGAGGTCATGGAGCACTTCTTCTTTTTTGGGTGAAGAAGATGATGAAGGTTAGAGAGAGAGGCGGTCGTGAGTTATGGGCTGATGGGGGTGGGGTTAGGTTCATATATTTCTTACCAAAAGGTCTAGCCAACAGGAATTAAGCAAAAATACTACTAATTAGTAAAAACTAGTCACACAGATGTGACACCACTCATAAGGTCAACTATTAGTCCCATCAACTATTCTACCCATTTAATCTTTCATCTCTTACGATTACCCTCTAGTTCTAGAGTCTAAGGTTTACTTAAAATACGGCGTCAAATAACCGTGTTATCGATTAATTTTTCCTGCCGATAAATTCCCAAAAATTAATTTAACGAGAAATTAATTCACCGCGTGATTATATTTAATTATAAATAATTAAAATCATATCAACCACTAAAAAAAATCACGGCAAGTTACGATTCGATTCTCATCGAGTTCGAGGTTCATTTGAATTTTTATCTATGGCAAAACTGCTCGATGATTCGAATTGCGACGAAACTTCGTTCAGAATTTTTCGATGATATCCGAATCATGAACTAATATAAAATATTAATTCTCAATTATATTTAGCTCTTGATTTATTTAAATCACTTACTTAGAGAACAAGCAACTGCTTATTATAGCATAAATTCGACAGTTAATACTATAATATCGCTAATAACCGTATCGTAAAAATTTGCATGTTCATTAAAAGGTTTTGCTTGATCCTTCTTTCCTTTAGATTCCAAAACATATTCATCTTTCCAAAGTTCACAAATGGTAGCCACTCCTTGGGGCCATTCTCTTTCTTTCAAATTCTTCTCTACCTGACATTGCTCCTTTGGAAGCACTTCTTCAATTACATGGATTTTCTTGCAAGCTTCCTTTGTAATTTTGTTTGCAACCTGTTTCTCAAAGGAATTTACACAATTTGGCAAACAGTTAGGATCAAAACAAGTAACCATGATTTTTGTTTTCTCTTCACTTTCATAAGATGGCTTAATGAGTAGAGGAGCACTTGGAACGAGGACTACTGGATTTTTAATATGGTCATTCTCAATGTTTCTTTCAAACATTTCCTCACTATCTTTTCTTTTCTGAAGTTTTACCTCATTTTCTTGTGTTTTCTTCTCCTCCACACTCTTCTTTTCTCTCAAATATTTTCTCTCTATGTTTTTCAACTCTTTTTTGAACTCTTCAGTAATTTGCATACAACTCTTCTCAAAGACACACTTGATCTTTTCACTCTCTTTTTTTCTACCTTTTTCCTTATCCTTCCTCTCATTTTCTCTACACCTTCTTTCTTTTTCTCTACTTGCCTCCTTTTCATTTGCTACCCTCTCATGCCTTTTTCTTAGCCACATACCAACCTGATATTTCTCAACAATAAATTCATTTTTATAGTGCCAATCTCTAGAACCAAATCTCAACATATTGCAAAGAACGACAAAAGATAACAAGATAGATAAGAAGAGATGAACAAGAAAAGAAGATCAATTCAACCCAAACCTATGCATTGATACCACTTGATGACTACCAACCTCCATAGTAGCCTTTGAAACGATCTTAGGTTGAATTTCTAGAAAAAAATTCAGTTTTCAGATTTTATGATCAAGAAAATTAGGAGCAATAAAATAAAAAGGTGGATGAGTAAGAAATGAAGACGCCAGAATTCCTAAGGAATTGATAAGCCAAGAATGGGGATCGCCACAAGAACTGATTCTTGATAAGATCAAAAGGGTGGTTCAATCCAGAACCAAAGAGAAGCAATATTCACAAAGTGTATAAACACCACAATTGAACATCCAAGTTATTTTATTTCATTCATAGAAAAGGGGAATATAGCCCTTGGGCTGCTGGACAGATACAAATCAAAGGTCACTATTAAGTGACTTATTTCCTAGTGCTAGACTTAACTATCTACTAGTGCTAGACTTAATTCTCTACTAAGTGGATCATTCAAAGAGCACCCAAGCTACTAAAGAGTCACCTAGGCATGCAAGCCAAAGGTTGCCCTCCTTTTCAGCCTAAAAAAACGTGGACTCCCTTATTCAAATTGGATCTGGCCCAAACATCAAAATAGTGCAGCCCACACAACATAAAAAACTAAAGTAAATAAAATATTTTCGTCCAGAAAAATGTCATCAACTTGTAGCCTATTTTTCACCGTGATAGAAGCCAAATCTGGTCAAGTAGCATGAAATACGATTTGTAGATAATTGTCTTATCTTTCCAACTCATCAAAGAACACATTATTCGGACTTCTACAGCTCAAGATATTGCTAAAACAATCCAGACGGGTCATTTCCAATGAATTTCAAGAATTCCCAATTTTGCTCTTCTTTTGTCAAAGGTGGCCATCCAAGATCATATCAGTATCTAAAAATACTTTTAGCTCTAAGTCGTTGAAACCCTAGTTGTGCTAAAGAATACGCTAGGTTAATTCCCAAACACATTACTTAACTCAACCGTTTTCAAAATTTTCAAAAACGAACCTCTTAAACAACTTCTAACCCTCTGATCCATAAAGCGTGTTTGTACACCGACTTATTTTAGAAGATACCTTTAGTTTACCTTGAAAACATTTCTCGGCTCATGAATCCCATCAGACTTACCGTTGTAAGTCGTCAAACCAATAACAGTCGATTAACGCATTATTAATTAATCCATTATCATCTACAATATTTTTCATGTTCCAAATCAATTCCAAGTTCCAATTAAATCCAACATAATTCAAGGAAAGCAACAAAATCATAATGTCACGTAGGGCCAAGAACATGCTACAACATTTCAGACAGCATATAACAATTCAGTATGCTACAACATGCTACGGCATTTCAAACAACATATAGTAATCCTACAAGTACTACCACGCAATCAATCAAACAATCAAACAACACACAAGGCGAAAAGCTCAAACACATTATGTAAGAATTTCCCTTACCTTGGGCGCTTTAACAATCCAAGAAAGGTAATTCCAAACTATCGTCAAGTCGTTCCTCGCATGAACCTTAACAACGCAAGTTTCAATCAATTAGAACTAAAAAAAACTCAAGTCCTAATACCCCTAGGGCAGCCACGGGTTTAGGGTTCCCTAAACCTAGGAATTACTCAACTTAATCCCTAATAGGTTCTATCTAGCCATATGCCATGACACATCTTCAAATCATGCAAGTTTTGAAACTTTTCCAAACATTACACACTTAGAAAAATGTCTAACCCAAAATTACCAATTGGAATAGTGTTTTACCACTTTGAATAGTGTTTTCCCAACTTTGAACCATTTTTCAAAACACTAAAACATGTCACAAAATTTTAGAAACAATTTCATTATAAGTTCAAAACAATTCTTGAAACATAAACCAAATCTTTTCCCAAAATCATGCTTCTTTGAAAAGCATTGCTAAATCAAATCAACAACCACTTTTTTTACAACTATTTTAGCATAAAGACAAGCTAAGAACATTTTCTAAAACACCATGGAGGCCACGGTTTTGATGTCCCAAAAACATCCTCAAATTCTCAAACTTTAACATCAAAATCACATAATTTTGTTAGATCCAAAACTTCCTATCATAAACCAATTTCTTTACCACTTTAATATAATAAAAAACAAGTTAAAACTCACCCAAATCTTGTTGACAAGTCACTATTTTAAGAACCACAAAACAGCCCCAAAATTTATTTCATTTTAAACCATTTCCAAAGCTTTAAACATAGCAATTTTTATAGATCTAAAGCCTTAACCAAAAACCAACTTTTTTACACACTTTAACACATTTGAAAACAAATTAGAACATCATCAAAATCCATTCAAAACAGCCACGTTTCCAGCCACAAAGACCAAACCATTTGATTTCTCAAAACTTGTTAAAACATGCATATATGACTAGTTCAAAACATAACATCAAAACCCTCCAAGAACTAACTCTAACTCAACAAAAACAAGTCAAGATTGAGCCCCCACAGCAGCCCATGAATTCGGCCAGGGTCAAGGGTTAGGGTTTCCCAAATTTTAAAAACCCTAATCATGCTTAATCATGGAAGAAAGTAAAGGATCAAAAGGCTAAACATGCTAATCTAGCAAAATCTATCACTTTCTAAAGAGAACAATACTAAAATTATGGAGAACTCATCTGTGGCAGCCATGAGAAGAGGAAAGTGAGTTAGAACACTTACTAACAAGATTGATGATGGTTGATCAAGGATTAGGAACAAGGATTGAAGATTGCAAGCTTAAACACCAATTTCCTTCAAGAATCAACACTAAAATCATGAGGAACAACACTAATACCATGAAAACCCAACCATGACAGCCATGGAGAAAAGGAAAATGAGTTATAAATCTTACCCACAAGGATGGTGATGATAGATCAAGGAAGAAGAAGAAATGATTAAGATTAGAAGCCTTAATCACTAACTTCTTTCAAGAAATCAAATCTTTCTCTCACTAATTTTTTTTTTCTCTCTCCAAGTCATGAATGGAAGAAAAATGAAATGGGGCAGCCAAATGAAGAAGGAGCCACGAAAATTTTGGGACAAGGATGGAAGGAATTTGTTCATTTAGTTAGGAATTAACCAAACTAGTTACAAACTAACTAAACTAACTTCCTACCATTACAACTTAACCAATCCTAATCTAACACATGGCAAGGAAGCTTCTAAAGCTTGGATTCAGCCCCCCGTATCTGCTGGATGCATCTCCCCTCAGCCTAAAATATCTAGATATTTCGTTTCGTCGCGTTCTCGCTCAATTGGGTGTGCGGCGTTACGCGTATATTAGGGTTTTAATACCAAAAACTCCAAAAATAAATCTAATAAATTATTCTATAATAAAAAATTATTAAACAACCAAAATTTCCCTAAAAATATTTCCCTAAAAACATTTCTATGAATGTCGCTTTCTCGATTTACGAGCTAAAACGCTACCGTAATGCAGTTCTGGGCGTAGACAAAACACTAAATATTTTCTGATGCCCAAAAATCCCAATTTTTTTTTTCAAATAAATCATAAATATTGGAAAATGCTAAGATCTCAAATTTTATAAAATTTGGATCACGTTTGGGCAGGTTTCAGTTAGAAACTCACCCAATAGCCTAGTTACGGCAGAATTCGATAGAATTCTTGCAGCGCAATAAAAACTGTAAATTAGTGAGGATCACTAATTTCAATTTTTCTTGTCATCTAGATATTATTCAAACAATAAAATTATCAAGAAAAAATCTTTAAAATAAAAGTCATATTAAATATGACATAAAACAGACAATTTAACAAATAACTAAACATCAAAAATCCAAACCGTGACTTAAAAATATCTATTAAGTCCTAAAATTATTTTTCAATCAATAAAATAATTTTCTTTAATCAAACGACAATTTTTCACATTTTTCAAGATTAATTCATATTAAAAACAGTATACGTCTACACTATCTCTTAATCTGAATTAATTACTAAAATAATAAATTGTTTACAATAAATTTTTGTAGTTCTTCGTACTTTTAACAAACCATTGAGGTGATTAATATCCATGATTTATTTTCAAGTAGTAGGAAACTATTAAATAATTTTCATAAAATTTGGGATGTTACAATGTGGTGCATGCGAGTTTTTTTATTCTTGTTGCTTACACAATGCTTCACGCCCTTCATTTCTCCTCTACTTTTCTCTGTTTTTTTTTTCTCCCTTACTAAATTATTTTAAAGTTCATATATGATCTATAAACTTATATCATTTTACTTTTGTTACTCGTTTTTTACTTATAAATAACATTTTTATTGATCATGTATCTTATGATTCATAAAAAGAATCAATTCACGATTCGAAAAATAGACATTTTGATTCACGATGTGTATCTCGATTTAATAACCATTTTGCAATGACTATGGAGAATTGTGAGTAGAGACATGTGTTTTTTCAAAGAGTAACACCTGTGATAGAATTTGTTATAGTTGATGATGCAAAGAAGGGGTATCCTCAAAGAAGGTAACATCTGTAGAGACATAAAAATGATGTGTAGATGGAGAATAACAACAATACCCCTTTTCGACTCCGAAAAACCCAAGAAAGACACACTTAACAGCCTGAGCATGCAATTTATCACGACCAGGAGAAATATCATTAAAAAAACATGAGGAACCGAACACTTGAGGGGGGACATCATACAAGGGGTTCTTTGGAAACAAGAGAGTCTGGGGAATCTTATTACCCAATTCTGAAGATGGCATGCGGTTTATCAAATAACATGCAGTGAGGACAGCGTCAACCCATAATTTTAAAGGTGCATGAGCATTGACAAATAATTTCCAAGTTAAGCTAAAGCAACTAGATGACTGTGTTTCAGTTCAGTGACACCATTCTGTTGCAGTGTATGCGAATTGCTAAATTGATGTATGATGCTACAAGAAGCCATAAAGGAGTTGAATGGTGCATAATAGTATTCTTGAACATTGTCACTCCGCAAAATATGGATTGTTTTCCCAAATTGGGTTTTTATCTTTGAGCAAAAGGCCTGAAAGGCACAAAATAATTCTGAACGATCCTTTAATAACGTGATCCAAGTGTACCTGGAGAAATCATCAATGAAGGTGACCTAATACCTGTATCCTAAAGTAGAAGGCACACGACTAGGACCCCAGACATTAGAATGGACGATATCAAAGGGAGACATGCGTCTTTTATTGGCACTACTGGGGAAAGACACACATGCATGTTTGTCAAGCTGACACGACTCACAGTCCAGAGACTTTAAATGTGAAAGATGAGGAACCAACACCTTTAAATTATCCAGACTTGAATGACCCAAACGACGATGAATGAGATCCGGAGATACAGAATCAATGCATATGGTGCATGAAGAAGGCTAAAGGTAATAGAGACCCCGTGATTCAGATCCTGTTCCAGTTTTCTGTCGCGTACTACAGTCCTGTATAAAGAAAGAATAAAAAACTAAACATTATGGAACAATTGAGAGAGAGGCTAAGTTGACTAATTCAAATCAAATTAAAGGGGCAACTGAGTTCAAGTAAGACATAACTTAAAGACAAAGATGGAAGAGGTGAAGGTTGACCTATACCAGTATCATGTGCCTTAGAACCATTAGTAATGGTAACATAGTGAAGTGTTTTAAGAGGTGACAAATTAGAGATAAGAGAGGGATTGCCAGCTATATGACCAAAAGAACCAGAATCTAAAATCCAGGATCAATCCCACAGAGTGAGTAGGCAGTGGCGGTTCTATGCTGAGAGGAATGAGGGCAGTTGCCCCCAACCCTAATTTTTTGTACTTCAACATGTATAATAATTTTTATTTTGCCCCCATAAAAAAATAGTTTCCTCCATAAGGAATTTTTTTTAAAATGAATGTAAAAAGTTATAAGAAATAAAAGAGAGAATAAAATTGGTACTAACTTAAATCTTTATCCTTATAAATTTTACCACTCCTCTAACATTAAATACATACAATGACCATACACATCAGATTTTGAATAAGAAACACTATCCCAACAGGAAAAAATAGATTAAGAGACTCAAAGAGTAGAGAAGATTTTTTTGGTAATTTTCTATCTAGACCATTAAACCAAGAGGCAAAAAGTGAGACAAGTGAGTGACGAGTATATGAGAGATGAATGGTTAAATGATTATTTTGTTATATACATAGAGATACTTTCATAATATTGATAATGAAAAAGTCATACAATGTCTTCAAATTATGAAAATATGTAGAAGACAATTGTAATTTGTTGAAGTTAACGTCTTTAGTTTTTTGTCATAAAATTATTTATTTTGTAAAAGCTTATAAAATATTTCTTCAGTAAAAATATTATGACTATTTTCTTGTCCCTAGCAACGAAAATTTCAAGATACGCCATTGTGAGTAGGCAAATAGTAGAATTGTGAAAATGAGTCGGAGTGGCCGAAGAGGAAGCATGTTGGACTGCCATTAAACTACGAGCAATAGCTAACCAAGGAACCAAAAACCGAGACCCAAACCGCCGGGAAAATACTCAAACAGTGGCAAACAAAACCTCAAAGGTGCGATCCACAAGTCGGGGGCTCCTCAAATTTGGATTTTAAACAAAGAAAAGAAAAGGCTCCTCATACAGTACCAATGGGGCAACATACAAGAGTGACCCATCTTCCAGAACTGCTACATTTGAAGTTGAGTCTAAGCTACCATAGCAGCCTAAACAAGGTGTAGGTCCAGTGGTGATATTTTAAAATCCTGAGGAGGAGGGCCCAGAATCCAGTCAGACACAAAATTACTTGAGAAAATAAAGACGGGGTTGTGTTTTAGGTGCAACAAGAAATATAATCCATATCATCTATGCAAGAACAAGCGATTCCACATAATATTGATGGAAGAATATTCACGGGAAGGTGGTGTTCGGTAGCTACATGATCATTGGTGAAGAACAACTTTTTTTGAATTTCACCTTGAGGACAAGGTAAAACTTTATACTTGTCCCAAATATCAACAGCTCATTAATTAATACTGAATCAATAAGTTGACGATTGTATAAACAATTGGATAGTGCATGCAAATTTTGGGACGGAATAATAAAGGGAAGGTTTCAGACTTGGGGGAGGGAATGAACCGAGCCTCTTGACTACCTGTGAATTAGAGAGAGAGAAAGAGAGTTCCACTGTATCAGTCTTGGCCTCTGATTATGTATCACATTAATAATGATTAAAGCTGTTTCAATAATAAAATATAGGATTAATTATGTTTTTCGTCCTTGTAAATATGAGTACTTTGGTTTTAGTCCTTGCAATTTTTATTTTTTTTCGTTTTTATCCCTGCAATTTGACCCATTTGTCATTTTCGTCTCTGGCCGTTAAACTCCGTTAAAAAAAGATGACGTGTCTACTAGAGCTACACGCTGGCATTTCAACGTTATCAAAATAAATTTGTTTTTCGTCCCTACAAATATGAGGTACTTTGGTTTTAATCCATGTAAAAAACAATTTTCGTTTTCATCCCTGCAATTTGACCCGTTTTCATTTTCGTCGCTGGCATTTCCACGTCATCAAAATAAATATGTTTTTCGTCCATGCAAATATGGGGTACTCGGGTTTTAGTCTCTGCAATTTTTTTTTTTTTTTCATTTTCATCTCTGTAATTTGATCCGTTATCATTTTAGTCTTTGGCCGTCAAACTCCGTTAGAAAAAGATGACGTGTCTAACGGAATAATCCAAACACCAGCCACAACACTTTTCTTCATAACGTTGACACATTTAAGAACGAAGCGAAGAAATAAGGAAAACAGAGAAATATGATACCCACATTCCAGTTGACACATTTCCAGTATCATAGGCTCGCGGCAGCCACAACATGGTACAAACCCGTGCTAAGGAGTCACAACGGACGACGAAGAACCTCCACCCATTTCAATTTCTGATCCTCTTCTTCGATCCAACCCTCTCCTACTGTTCTTCGACTGAACCCTCTTCTCCTCTTCTTCGACGATTTCGGTTAGGGTTTTTAAGAGAAATGAGGATAAATTTGTGTTCATCTGAACAATTACACGGGGGTTAAGGATTGACAAGGAGAAAACTAAATGAAGTCACCGTTTAATGCCAGTAACGCGTGTCTACCCATTGTGATCCAGCAGCGCAACCTCAAGCTCAAACCTTTAAATTTGATCGTGAAATCCCAAGAAACTTTTTTCTGAGAAAATCACTGGGTCGCGCGGAAGTGAGAAAATGGATGGAAAAATCGAAAGAAAGAAAAAGAAAAACAAAGCTTTGACGTTGAGGCGGTGGGAAAGAAATGGGGATGATGGAATCAAAAAGAGAAAGAATCATAAACAGAGAAAGTCATGGTTTTTCTTATTGGGAAATGCCAGCGTGTAGCTCCGTTAGACATGTCATCTTTTTTTTTTAATCGGAGTTTGACGGCCAGGGACGAAAATGATAACGGGTCAAATTGTAAGGATGAAAACGAGAAATTTTTTTTGCAAGGACTAAAACCAGAGTGCCCCATATTTCCAGGGACGAAAAACATATTTTGATGGCGTGGAAATGTCAGGGACGAAAATGAAAACGGGTCAAATTGCAGGGATGAAAACGAAAAAAAAAAATTACAAGGACTAAAACCAAAGTACCCCATATTTACAGGGACGAAAGACATATTTAAACCTAAAATATACATGTTTATCATATTGTTGATATAGCTTTATCACATTCATTTATTTGCAAGAAGTCGGAAACGTATCTACAGTATCAACTAAAAATTAAAACTCAAAGGCAATTCAAAGCTTTTCTTGCAATGGCACAATGCCTATAGGAAAGCGATGTGTTGGACTCATGAAAAAGAATTCTCCGCAATTCAATAATTTTACACTCTGCTGCAATTCAATAAAAAAGCTCAACTTAATCCTTTGTTTTGTTTTTTGTCTTTCTTTTCATCAATCTCTTCCGGTGCATCTTTCAAAAAATTTAGAACCGTTGTTCACGTCTAGAACTCTATTCAACAAATGTAAAATAATAATAAAAAACTACTTCACGTTAAAGGTCTCGGAAGCACTTGCACTTGTTGGGGTACTTGATATGACAGCAACATCAGCAGCCTCCTTGCAGTTTTCATGAGACTCTGAACTATCTCCCTCCACTTCTCGTCTATCTTCCACTCCATTCCGCTTGAGCACTTTAGACACTGTTAAATTGTTTGGATCTGTACCATTTGAGACAATACTACCAGTTTCATCAGCCGTCCTTTTCCTGTTTTGAAAATCAAACTTAAGTTAAAGCCAAATGTTACAAAGAAAAGAGTTCTTTGTGATAGTAACAAATTGTAAAGAGAAAGGGAAAACTGGGGAGATCGAGAGGAGGGGGCAGGGGTGGAGATGAAGACATACCTACTGGAAGTAGCTGGGTTGAAGGCGTTTGACGTGTTAAAAAACAAAACTCCATGAAGAGGCTTTCCATCAATAACAGTTTCAATATTATATCCTTCTGAGATGCTTTTAGTAACATTGGCTACAAATGCTTTCTTTCCAGGAGGAAGAGATTGATTTCCTGGGACATTTGCTAGTCTACCTGTTTTCAAGACACTGGATATTTAGATTCTTGCCGTGGTACTTTAAATGTCCATAATCTAGTATCATTTTTCATTTTTTTTTATCCTCTAGGCTAAAAAAGGTATACATTTTTTAGTAAGACCAACTTACCATAACAATAATACATATCAGGATCAACATAACACTAACTTGAATACAATAACACAAATTTTCACTGCCTCAAATTTAATAACTCAAATGGCCCAAATATTTAGATGACCAATAAAATTCATTTCCACAAGAAACCATGTAATTGTAAGCGGCAAAATATATTTGAAGAACTTCCTAAATCCAATATAGCAAGAATGACAGGCATAAGACATCATTTCAAGTGAAAAATTAGAATTTAATTATATTCATGAATTAGAAACTTTATATATATAGGCAAGATCTCACTTGGTTGGCTATAATTTGGCAGTGTCATGGGCTGGCTAATATTAGCACCCGCTCCATATCCAAACAGAACTTGTTTTTGGACATGATTAATATTTTGTTCTTGGCATTTCAGCTTCAACTGCTTCCTTAAAGATAACTTCTCTGGTCTCTGTCCACTTTCCCGTGCAAACCCTAAAGTCACAAATATATTATCAATAAAAACACAATTTTGTCACATACTCCATAATCTAGAGAAATACTAGAATCAAAATGTTAATCAGTAAAATGTATAGTAGGAAAAATAAGATTATTTGCTCAACCTGTGTATAGGCAATACATATCATCCAGGGCCTCAAGACTTTTGTCACAACCACCAATGAGCACAAGAACACCGCTCTTAATTGGGTCTAAGCAGTCACCAGCTACCGAAAATCTAGCAGAAGGACCATTCAGTGTAGTTGTAACCATAGTAGACAGGAGCGCGCTCCGGCTCGTAGGAGCGTAGGCTCCTGCGCTCCTGCTCCTTCTCTGCGAACTCGCTCCCACGTAGGATCGCAATTTGCAGGAACGTTGGCAGGAGCGTCGCTCCCGGACGAGGCGGCGCGGATCGTAGGAGCGGTCGCTCCCGACGATCTCACGATCCTAATCGACTTTCAAAACGCTGCGTTTTGTGACATTAACGGGTCGGGTTCGCGGGTCGGGTTGGATCAAATTGATTTGTTGGGTAAAAAAACCCTAAAATCGCAGCTTCTTCTGTCCAAAACAGAGACAGAAGCTCTTCGTCCTCCCTCGCAATCGTCTTCAACCTAGAAGCGCGGCTTTCTTCTGCTTCATTTGCCGTCACCACGCCCGTCTTTATACGCTTCTTCCTTTCGTCTCGCTTCCGTTCGTCTTTGCCGTCTTTATACGCTTCGTCGCGGTGGGCCTCTGTGTCTCCTGTGCTTCGCGTTCTCCACCACTGCTTCTGCCTCTGTTTCTCCTGTGCTTCGCGTTCTCCACCACGACTTCTGCCTCTGTTTCTCCTGTGTTCTCCACCACTGCTTCTGCCTCTGTTTCTCCTGTGCTTCGCGTTCTCCACCACGACTTCTGCCTCTGCTTCTGCCTCTGTTTCTCCACCACTGCTTCTGCCTCTGTTTCTCCTGTGCTTCTGCCTCTGTTTCTCCTGTACTTGTATTTTTGATGGCTTCATCTTCAGCCCCTAAATCAGGTGGTGGCTCCAATCCCTCTCCAAATGTGGAGTGCAGACGCAAGAAAAAATTGGCTAAAAATGCTGCTGGTAACAAAACTGATGTGGCCTGGAATTATGGTGTTGCGGTTGATGGAAATAACAGGAAAATTATGTGCAAGTTTTGTGAAAAGATCATAAATGGAAGCATTTACAGGCTGAAGCATCATTTGGGTGCAACTTCAAAAGATGTTGGAGCATGCACTAGTGTTCCTGATGAGGTGAAGCAGCAAATGCTGAAAATTGTTTCACTTTGCGGGAGAATTTGAAAAAAAGCAAGCATTGAAGTGGAGGAGGAGGTTGAAGACCCGAAGGTTGCTGGAAAAAGAGTGGTCAATGAGGTGGCTGCTAGTGGTGGTTCTTCTACTACTTCCACTCTCTTCAAGAGGAGGTGTCTCAAACAAACATCCATCAACTCACATTTTAAGAAGAGTTTGAAAGATGATGCACATCTTGCAATTGCAAGGTTCTTCTACAACAATGCCATACCATTTAATGTGGCAAGGAGTGAGGAATACAAAACTATGTTTGACTTGGTTGCAAAACATGGGCAAGGATTTCAACCACCATCCTATTATGACCTTAGGGTGAAATTATTAAAGCAGCAAATGAAGTTGACAAATGATTATTTGGAAGAACATAAAGCTGAATGGAAGAGAGTTGGGTGTAGCATAATGACCGATGGGTGGACCGATAAGAGGAGGAGGACAATTATGAACTTCTTGGTGAATTCTCCAAAGGGCACGGTCTTTATGAAGTCTATAGATGCATCTGCTGTATCAAAAACTGGTGAAGTAATCTTCAAAATGATTGATGAGATTGTTGAAGAGGTTGGAGAAGAAAATGTTGTCCAATTGGTGACTGATAATGCGGCTAATTGCGTGCTTGCCGGTGAGTTGTTGATGGCAAAAAGAAAACATTTGTATTGGACTCCTTGTGCAGCCCATTGTCTTGACTTGCTGCTAGAAGACTTGACGGACATACCTTATCATGCGGAGACAATTCCAAAGGGTAAAAAAATCACAACTTTTATTTATGGCGTAACTTCTCTCATTTCTCTTATGCAAAAATTCACGCAAAATAAAGATTTAGTGAGGCCAGGGGCAACTCGTTTTGCCACATCTTACCTTACTTTAGCGTGCTTGCATGAGAACAAGGACAATTTGGTAAGAATGTTCACAAGCAAGGAATGGAAGTCAAACCGTTGTGCAAAGCTAAAGGATGGGCCAATTGTTGAGGATATTGTTTTGGACAAGGGTTTTGGCATAATGTTGTGAAATGCTTGAAGGGTGCACTCCTCTTGTTAAAGTGCTTCGATTGGTTGACTCGGATAAAAACAAGCCATGGGTTTTATCTATGAGGCAATGGACCAAGGCTAAGGAGGAGATTCGTAAGGCTTTTCGTGGAATCAAAAAGAGGTACCTTGTTTTTAACTTGATCTTTTGCTTTTTCGTGGTCTTGGTCTCAAAAGTGAACTAATTTAATTTGTTTTACTTTTTAGCTATAATCCTTATTGGACTATAATTGATAAAAGATGGAACAAGATGCTCCATAAGCCTTTGCATGTCGCAAAGATACTATCTTAATCCTCGGATGCACTATAGTCCTAAATTTAAAGTCGATCTTGAGGTTAAAAAGGCTTAATGGATGTAATGGAAAGATTGGTACTGATCCAATTGAAAGATCTTTGATTGATGTTCGTAAAGATGAGTTCAGAAAGCGAACAGGTATTTTGGTTGTGAATTGGCTAGACTAACACAAAATAAGAAGGATCCAAAGATTGGTGGGAGTCTTATGGAATTGAATATCCGAGCTCCAAAATTTGCCATTCGCATCTTGAGCTTGACATGTAGTTCCTCTGGGTGTGAGCGTAACTGGAGTGCCTTTGATCTAGTAAGATTTCAAAAATCTAGACTTTGAATTGTAAGATAGTTCCATTTGTCATATCTTAATTGTATTTGTTATTGTCTAGGTGCACACAAAAAGAAGAAATCGTTTGAAGGCGAAGACAATGAATGATGTTGTTTTTGTCATGGTTAATTCAAGATTGGCCAAAAATAAGACTCAAAGAAAAGCACGAGAGTATGAAGACCTTATATCCGAAAGTGAATGGGTTTCAGGTGAGGAAGATGAAGGCACGAGGACCCAAGGCAATGAAACTATAGATGTAAATGATGATGAGGGTTATGATGAAGACCCGTGAGGCAATAACATGATAGTGATGGTCCCATTTTGGATGGTTTGGACCAAACTCCTACTTTTGGGTATGCATCAGAAGGTCTAGAACATGATGGAGATGGAGGAGAGGAAGAAGATGAAGATGAAGATGAAGATGAAGGAGAGGAAGAAGATGGAGATAAAGGAGAGGATGAAGATGGGGGGGAGGATGGAGATGATGGATGAGAGGATGATTTTGAGGTTCACGTGGCCGATTATGTCTAAGTGTTTTGTGGGATTTAGTATATGTCTAGTTGTTTGTTAAGAATTTGGTGTTTTAAGCCTTTATGGCACTTATCTTGTGTATGACTTATGTTTGTGGCACTTATGTTTGTGTATGACTTCAAAGTTTATTAAGTATTTGTGGTGTTTTGAAGTTTTTTTCACTTATTTATGGTTTTTATATTCCTACATATGTTTTTATATGCATATATATACTAGTTTGAGAATTTGGTAGGAGCTTACGAACCTTGCTACGAACCCCGCTCTTACGCTCCTATGACCCCTCTCCGCTCCTATGTAGGATCTCGCTCTTGTCTACCTTGGTTGTAACCTTTGTCCAAATACCAGAATCTGCTCTTCTTTAGAAATGAAAGATGATGCGAAGGACACAAGCTCGATGAGTATTAAACATATCATGTCATCACTTTAAGAACAATAAACAATAAATGATTTATTATAAAAAAGTACAATAAAAATGTTGGAGTTTCTATAATCAGTTTATCATTTTTTTTTTATAAACAATCAGTTTATCATTTTGTGTTTATCAAAACCAAAATATAACATAATGGTACTTAGACAGTTACACTAACACGTTGGAATCTAAATAACATACCAATGTCAAGCATATGTAGGTCATTGTATAGACATTGAGCATCCGTAAACCCCCCAAAAATAAACAAGTTCTTTCCAAAAGAAATTGCAGAGTGACCAGCACGAGGTGGCAATAATTGGCCTGGTGTACACAGCTCCCTCCAAACTAGAGTATCTAGATTTGCAAAAGTTCTCAAACATATTACTATATTCTGATAAATATCCCTTTGTTGTGCATTAATTATACCATAAATATAACAATTACAGAAAAATATAAGACAGATTAATACCAGTGTCGAGGATATGGACGTCTGATAGATAATAATCATGTTCATCTTCACCACCTATCACAATTATTTTATTTTTCCAAGAAGAGCAAGTATGGCTATCACGAGGAGATGGTGGAGTGCCTGATGTTGTAGCATGTGTCCAATCAAACGTCTCTTCAAGTGAAAATGAATAAGGAATTATAAGCATCATTCTCATCTGATTGATTAAACAAAAGATACATATACAGTTCTAATGTTAATGTAAACATATAGAACCGAAATAATAGAAAACCAACTAAATAGCTCAGTCTTTTAACATTCTGGACATAAGCTTCTAACTAAGTAAGCTTCTAACTAAGTATGAGATCAAGATGTCTCTCATTTAATTCACAAACCAAAATTATAGTAAGTCTATACTATCTACAATCAAGTCAAATAGTGTGACCATTCCAGGTTCTAACATGTTAGAAAATGATCATTTATTAAGATAAGAAATCCTAGACAATTTCATCATATTGTTTACCACCCAACCCAAGTGAATTTTCATATAAATGTGCAGGTACAAACTGTGAAGTGAATTAGCTTGATTAATAACTGACACTATTGTAAACGAAAGTCACCTGTATTGAATATGTAAAGATCATTGTAGTAGACATCAGTAACCTTATCTGCAGATTTTCCACAACCACCAAATATGAATATCCGTTTGCCAACAACTGCTGCACTATGACCCTCGCGTGCTGCCGGTCCTTCTCCTCTTGTAGTTGGACAAATCCACATATGTAATGCTACAAATAATTTAACATCAGTGAGTACAATGTAGCTAAACAATCAGTGAAATGATAGAGGTGCACATGCATGCAATTATGCATAGGTAGAATAACATTTTCAAATTTTACTTGAGCAACAAATTTCGATATCATCCATCCAAGAAAGTCTACCAAAATTGTATCGAGTACACATAGTAGATCATTCAACTTCCAAAGGCAAAAAACTCATATTTTACGTCATTGGGAATATAATGTGTATAAAAATTAGGCCAACAACACTCGCGCATTATGATGACTTACAAGTGTCAAGAATATGCAAATCGTTCAGTGGATTGGTCCCATCTGTACCCCCAAACACAAATAGATTATTACCAACAGCAGTACAACTATGGCTATCCCTTGGAGTCGGAGGGCAACCTTTTATAGCTGGTTGGCTCCAAGTTTGCTTCACTACAAAATCAGCAAACAAGAATGATAAAATTGGTCTAAATAGCTAGAAACGGTAACAAAATAAATGCATTAAAATTAATAAAGAGCACAAAAGTAAATTAATACACTATTCAACATCACTAAACACATAATAAGTTACCAAAATTATTCCAATATCCCAATCCTAACAATACAAAAAAAAAGGCAAACTCTTGGAGCCAAAACAATGTTATAAATTGCAGTCCCTAACTACAATTACAAGTGCATTATTGCAAATATCCATCATTTTTCCTAATTTCAAAACTGCGTGACAATTCATAACATGACTGTGACTGCGTGACAACAATTTAAAATCTTGCCCTCAAAAAGGAAAAAGAAAGCAATAAAGAGAACATAAACACCAAAAGGAAATTAAAATAAAGAACCAGAAAAGATGCAAATAACAAAGCGCACAAATTTATTAAATTCAATTTTCTCCAAGATCACCAAGAAAAAAATAACTATAAAGAGGGAAAAAAAAAGATTGTGATAGAGATTAGAAAGTAGAGGCAGTAAAGCAATCAAACCAGTGTCGAAGACGTGAACTTGGTTGGTCTGATGGTTAAATTTGCCATAACCACCGAAGATATAAAGAAACCTGCCACCATTAACAGCATTACATGTGTGGCCCCACCTCTTCCCTGGTCCTTCCCCCATGACAGAGTTTACCTCTACCTTTTCCCACCTCATTTTCTTCTTCTTCTTCGAGATCAATGATGGGGAAACACTAATCGTTAAAGAAAATGCACGAGAACTCTACTACACTAACCTCTGTTACGAGAGATACGGTGAAAGCGAAGAGAACAGAAGCAAGGGGCATCGGGATTTGCGTGTGTTTTGAGTTCATGCAAAATGAATAAAATAAAATGATTAGTATATGTATATACTAAATATGTTAAAAAAGGAGAGCATGTGTTATGTCATGTCACAAAAAACAAACCAATAAGGAGATGGTCACCAAAAAAAACAATAAGGAGAGTTAGATCTCTTGAATGGGAAATAGATTTGGTAATTAACGATTGGAGATGTCGACCGTTGATCAAGAACAGATGGTTGAGATTTTCAATTTCTTAATTTGTTGAAATCACAAAGTAAGCAATCTGATCTCCATTTATATCGGGCCGATTTCAGTGACGACAGAGATTACTGACTGCTGTGTGTTTAGATCCTCTTATGTGATTAGGGTTCACGGAGAGGGGAGGATATATATATAATGAAAATGTTTGTTGGCACGAATTTGTGATACACACCAATGACGTGGTGACTTCCAGCAAAATAATAATTTACATTTTTTAGCTTTTATTAATAATTATTTTTTAAAAATCAGACACGTCTACATTTGTATTTGCGCATTCAAGACGAATAACACTACACTAATATGTGTTGTGTGTCTGTTGTGCCCCGTGACGAAAATCGCTGCTCTAAATATGAAAGCTTGGCCAAATAAAGCAATGATTTTTATAATGTTTGAGTGAGTTTAATTCAATTTGATATGTGCATTTTTTGTAATAATTTTTTGGATGGAAAATATTTTTGGTGCTTATTGTGTAGCTAATAGAGATAGACATAGGGACTATGTTGTTTTAGAATTTATGCATGAGTTATCCAAATTCAAAATATAGTATTGGATAAGGCGTTCCATAAAGAGCACTTATTTTATTTGAAAATTAATAATCATAACTTCTTAGTTTAACTCATATATGAATATCAAATTAATTATTGCTATTTAGTATGTTTTCAAAATTAAAAGTGGTTGATAAGAGGGAATTTGATGTTAATGGGCTTACCATTCCATTGAGTATTGACGTTTGATAAAAAAAAATGGTAATTAAATGTAGCTAGAAGAAAATTACATGATGTTGTTCTTTCTTTTTGTTGCCTTTTATTTCATCATCAGGTAATGCAGTTTAAACTGTATTTGGTGCATTATGGAAGAAGAACATAATCTGACAATATGGTATTAGGTATTTGCATGATTGCAACACTCAATAATATAGTCAAATCATGTCACTTTTTTATCATAACTTATGAGTCCATCATTTCCCTCACCACATGTTTATACAACAAGACAAGATATCTATTAGGTGACTTCTAGGGTAGACAAGTCTAGCATGTGGTCTATTGTAGACCTGTCCATTTATACAATTTTATTGTTATTTAATAATTCTAAAGTTTTATAAATTTTAAAAGATTTACCCAGCAAAAATTCTAACACGCCTACGTTGTCGTTATGTTCCAACTAGGCATGGCAACTGGCCGGGTCGGGGGCGGGTTTTGCCTCCCCCGTCCCCGTCCCCATTTCCAACGGGTTCGGGTTTTGCCTTCCCCATCCCCGTCCCGATAGGGTCGGGTTTCTCCGCGGGTCCCCAACTCAACTCTAAATATGTAGAAAAATTAAAAATTATAGTTATGATAATTAATAAAATAAAATCATAATTATTATACAATGATAAAATAAAATAAAAAAACATTAAAATAAAATGTTCTACTGAAAAGAGATTAAATTAAAAATAAATAAAATATATGAAACAAAATGAATGAGTATAAATATATAAAATAAAATAAAAATTAACAATTTATATTTAATTGGGCGGGTTCGGGTCGGGGGCGGGTTGGGTATCGACATCCCCAACCCCGTCCCACCCCCGGTCAAAGCGGGTTTTCCCCGTCAAAATCGGGTCGGGGTCGGGTGGGTACCCGCGGATTCGGGTTCTGTTGCCATGCCTAGTTCCAACTATCATGTTCTCGTACCGGGACGATTTCCTTGATGCTCCATTGAAGCTATCACATACGAAAAAATGGAAGGAGGAAATATCCCAAACGAAACAACAAGAACCAATAACTTCCTTTATGTATCCCTCATTTTTATGAAAGTATCTCCGCTATCGCGCGTACATATAAACTCGTGTCGACAGTGACACTGGCATTGTGCAATAGTTACATGATTTCAGCGAGGAGGACATTCAAGGCATGCAACATGGTGGTGGCATCGTTTGAAGCTTTTGGGGTCTAAATCTGTAAGCTAGACATGTCGATAGATACTGAAGGTGATAAAGATCGACATGTTGGTGGAGAGAATCAAGGGTTGACGGTTGGATCCCATGGAGAGGTTGGTCTTAGTCTCAATGAATTCAGCCTTGGACGGTGGTGCTTTGATTTTGTTGCTTCTTTCTTGTGTTATTTAATCTCTCTTTTTTTTACAAGGGTGGATGGACGGTGGTGCTTTGATTTTGTTGCTTCTTTCTAGTGTTATTTAATCTCTCTTTTTTTTTTACAAGGGTGGAGTAGATGAAGGTGACGTCAGACCATGGTTAGAGATGGTTGTAGAGGAGAAATAGAGATAACAAAGGTATGCTTTGGTGGTAGTGGGATATAAGTCGTGGTGTTGGGTGCCAAATTTTAGATTTGGAATTCTCGACAATGCTTCAGGCATTTGACAGGTGAAGAAGCTGGGAACTAGAATGAATGATGAAAAATAAACCATGTCTAAAAGACTGGAAGACTTGGCGGTTATTCAACGAGACGAACGAAGCGTCGAAGATGTCAACATGGAAGCAGTCAAATTAGACTTAGGCTTTAGGCAACACATGTATAACTCGATAGGAAATGTTACTGTTGAAGTTAATTAGTTTTTAGTAGAATCAACTACCGACCCTATGTCCGTACACGTGTTAGGTCGGTTGATAGGTAGTTTTTTACAATTTTTGTCTATAAATAGTAGTATTGATGATGTAACAAAGGTTGGATACTTGATCTAAAATTCGTAACATCTCATCCGTCGAAGCAGATTAAAGGAAACACGATCACAATATGTCTTCAACCCATTTTCATTAAACGCAATGCAATTAATCCAATTTATTTCAAATTATTGTCTTGTTCTTCATTTTACTTTCCTGAAACTTATTTACTTGTTGTGCAATTTCTTTTCATCTTCAACATTAATCTTTACTGCACTTGAATTTTATTTCGAGCTTATATTTGTTTTATCCTTTCCTGCATTGTTCTTTTAAAGTTTGTTTTTCACTACAAGAAATCACGGGTATACCGACGGCCTTTTCCGACGGCTTTGCCCGTCGGTAAGTCCAATCCGTCATACGCTCAATGTTACCGACAGCTAGGCCGTCGGAAAGCCGTGTCTTTTTCGACGGCTAAAGACCGTGGGTAAAAGGCCGTCGGTATACCCGATATTAGTTTTCAGTTTCCCGCTGTTTTTCACATACCGACGGCATTAACCCGTCGGTATTTGAAAAAAGCCATCGGTAAACCCGAGAAAGTTTCCGACGGGTTTAGACCGTCGGTAATGTTAATGTGGCCGTCGATAAAGTCCAGATACAGCCAGACAAAAACCGTTTCTTCCCCTTTTCTTTCGTTCTCGTTTTACTGCTCTTCTCTTCTCCTCTCTCTCTTTCGTTCCCAGCGCCGCCGCCACCACCACCTCTCTTCCGTCCTCCCTCTCCCAGTGCCGCGCAGCCACCACGTCTGCCTCTGCCAGGGCCGCACGTCCACTGCCCCTCCGCCAGGGCCGCCGTTACCGGTCTTCCACCACTCCCTCTCACTGAAGTTGGCTCCCATAGTGCGCCCATCGCCCTCCCGTGCCTCCACCAATCCGTCGCTGGCCGACGCCGAGAGGACAACCCGCGACGCCCCCCCGCTGCATCTCCTCTGCGTCTTCTGCGTCTCCTCTGCGTCTTCTGCATCTTCTGTGTCCTCTCCTCTTCGTCTTCTTCTCTGTTGCTCCGGCGTTCTCCACGGCACATCAAGTAAGTATTGTTCTCGTTCTTCTTTGTTTACTTCGTTGTCTTATTTTTATCTGTTTTGGTTTTGTATCCAAATCGGTTTGTATCTGTTGGTCTATCAAGTTCAAGATAAACTTGCTAGTCATCTCTCGCTTTTATTTCATTTCGATTCGATTTCGTTTCAAAATGGGGTTTTGGGTTTCATTCGATTTCATCTATGCTTTTTTGGGTTTCAATCGGTTTCATCTCTGTTGCTTGAGAGTTTTTCTCCTCAAAAATGATTGCGAGATCTTCCTGGTAATTCCTTAATCATAGTACTTCGCTTCATAACCTTTTCGCAGATCTTCCTGGTAATCCCTCAAAACTAATTTTTATCCGTGATTGTGTGGTAACTTAAGTTATTGGCGGTTTCCTTTGTGTTTCTACTGAATTTTGTTTTTTGTTTTTGTTTTTCTTTTTTGGTGTGTTTAGAAGTCTTATTATTATTATTATTATTATTATTATTATTATTATTATTATTATTAAGTCACTAAAATTGGGGTTGCGTTTATTTGATTTTAACTGCTTTCACTGCTTCACCTTCTTTAGGCACCTGTGTTGATGAAATAAATAATTTGAACTGTGTTCTTTAGCTATTCAATTTTGGTGATGTTTGCTGTGAAACAGATTTACTTAAGAGGGAAGTTCAGGGTTAACTTAATTTGTCTTCAGATTATGCTATTATTGCCCGAAACTAGTAATGCAATGCACGACCTTTTGTTTTCAAATTATGAAGTGTTGTTTGTGTTAGTAGCTGTGATGCTAAGTTACATAACATGTGGATCCTTATGATGTGTGGGTAGGGTGAGAGTAAGGTGCAAGTCATCTGGCCATAGTTTTGGGGTCAGGCTTGTATTTTATTCAACTTGATTTTTGTGTATATTTGAAATAATGCAAGATTAATCAGTTATGCCCTTTAGAAAGCGGCAAAGGGGTTCAAAGATGCTTTGGTTACTGATGTTTCGGATTTAATTTAATTAGGTGTCAGCAGTTGTATTATAGAAAATTTACTTAACTCTTGATTTTGTTTTAAACTTGAGTTGCCCTTTTCATTGCTCATTTGAAATCATGACTTGGTGCTCGGGGTTTACATGTTCGAATATATTTTGTCAAGCCCTTTTCACATTTATTTGATACGTGTTGTAAACTTGTAAGAAGTATTGGGAATGATTTGCCTTGTTAGAGGGTGGATGAAGTATGAGGGTATGATTTGATAAAATTGGAAATCAAAGGAATTATGGATGTTTGCTTAATCAAGCAATAGCAGGAGCATTGATGTTTATGTGTGATACAACAAAGCAATTAACGAGAGGTAATTTCATGTTGGTCAACCAACATGTAACTAGTTATTGATAGTTGATGATTATCCGTAAATGGTTGTTCATAGCTTTGAGCTGGTGATATGGAATAAGTTGTTGAAGGAATTCATGAAATATGGCACTTCTTTTTAGTTGTCTGGTGATATAATTTTTCAATTTTGGGCCATCATTGTGCTGTTGATATATCTTTCATTTTTCTTTGATCCCCTTCTCATTCATGTTTTTTTCCCTATTACTGAGATAGAATGCACTGAACACTTCTTATGTAGCCTTGTCATTGTTGATTTTTTCTTTTTTGGTCTATCAATGGGAGCTGGTATTGATACTATGTCTATGTCTTTGTGATGAAGAAACTTCTGCTCATTAAAAGTTGTGGACAACAAAGATATGCTTATGTCTATGTCTATGTTTATGTCTATGTTGTTGTTCAGGAGGCGTAACATGCTACCCGTCTGAATTAAAATCGGGAAAAAGAAGTGATTGTGGTTGATCAGCAGGGTCGGCAAAGAATTGCTATTGTGGGGCGTGTTAAGATAGAAAGTAGACCACTAATCCTTGTGGAGGCAAAGGTTTGTGTATCCATTATTGTAAACATTGATTGAAAATGTATTTCTTTATGTTTTTAAACTTCATTTGAGTTCATTGTGGTACATCTGTGGAATATCATGCTATTCTATAAATATGTTCTTAAAACTATCAATAGTTTGACTATATACCGTGAGATTAGAAGTTACATTGAGGCATTTTCAAAAACAATATGTTTGCAATAGGCTGCTTTTATTGTAAGATGTTTGATAACTTCTAAGTTTTTCTAAAAATGGTTCTCAACCACTTTTGAGGCAAAACTGGTTCAAGGAAACCATTTGAAAGTTGGTTTTTTCCTTTGCAACTTTTTCCATACTCTTTCTCTTCCTTTTCGCTCTCCCTTTCACTAGATCTAAGGGTGTATATTGGATAAGATAGAAATGTAGAAATCACTCATTCATCCAATGGTCAATATGTGTGCTATTTTTTTTAGATGCGAACTGTTTTAAAACAAATTTTAATAGAAGTTAACTAGTTACAAAAAACTATGAATCAATGACTAGCTTTTCTTAAACAGTTCTAAACTAGTGTGAGATTTGCCAAATCAGAAAGCACTTGTAGTGAAATCAAGGCACTATAATGCATAGTATCTCATGGTATCATTGCTAAAGCTCTTTGTATTGATGTATTGTATTTAATGTAAAATATTTCATAGTATTTAATGTATAGTATTTCGTGGTATACTGTATTTAATGTATAGTATTTCATGGACCATGGTATCATCGCTAAAGCTACTTTAAATAGCACTATTAATATACTGTATTGCTTTTTTGGCCATAAAATTGCTTTTGCATATAGATTTTTTTTTAAAAAAAAACTGCCATTTAAAATATGGTAGTTGTTTTAAATAATCTAGATCTATCATTTAAAAATAAATGTATACTATAGAGTTACCATGACTTGCTCAGTCTATGCCATCAATAAAAGTATGAAAAAACCCTTAAGGATTGTATATTTGATAGAACATTCAACGAGAATGCTGCATTTAATGTTGTCCTTATTGTGAAAAACATTTAATGAATACAATCATAATTCATCTTACCTGATAGATCTGTCATCTGAAAATGCAGAAGCTGAAGATACAACAACCACTATGTGTGGATTTGAAGCTGAAACATTGTTTTGTGTAATAAATTGGTTAGAAATTTTATTTTGGAACCATAATTCGAGTTTTCTCCATGACAATTTTCTTCATGGTCATAAAACTTGTTTAGCATCGACTAACATTAGAATGAGGGTGAAATTAAAGTTAAAGATTAGGAGCTAATTGATAGGACCCAAGTAGAGAATGAAGGTCCAAGTGAGCAATGGGTGCATCAGCCAAAGGGGCCCACGGGTTCGGTTGGGAGAGTCGATGTGAGGGAGGATAGGAGAGAGAAAGGAATGTGAGGTAACTTAGTGTTTCTTTCTCTTTTGGATTTGTACCCTTACCATGTTTTCCCCTCTTTTGGTGTGGTGTATTATTTGTTGAGGTATTTTTTTATGATTGACTGTTTTTTTACACAATAAACTTATTTGGTATTTGGTCTGAATATGTTTTAGTTGTTGTGCACCCTCTTCATATGTTATAGAAATTTATCTCGGTTATTAATGCTATGGTCTCAATTTACATTTTTTTTGATCTCCAGATAAAGGAGAAAGACACTGCATAGTTTGTGAAATTTTGCGTTCCTTGGTGCAAGCATTGGTGAGTAATTCTTTCATAGTTCAAACTTGATGTTAACTTGCTGTTTTTTATTTATTTATTGAGAAAAAGAACTGTTTGCTAACTTGTAAAATAATAATAATAACTTGTAAAATAATGAAGATGAAATAGAGATTGGAGAAGTGGACTGCGGCATAATAATAAATTGAAAAAATTAATTCAAATACACATAATAATAAATTGTGTTAGATGATTTACTTATAGTTATGATTTATACAAAAAGTACTAACGACCTTTCATTTTTGTTGATTGCTATTTGGTAGCTTGTTAGTTAAAATTTTCTATGTTTTTTCAGTATTTTTAGTTCGAGGCCACCACACTGCTCGGAGACTGCCACTGACATCGAAGGACGTGGACATGCTCTTGTTCTGAGAATTAGGTATGCACTCTAACGAAATGTCGGTTGACTCATTGGGTGGAAAAGGGTTGGTCATTGACCCCACACCGACATATTTAGTTTGATTTGCATCATAGTTCTCTCAGAGAGAATTTTGAGGTGATGTGTGTTTTGACGCTCAATGGATGTAGTAGCGTAATTAATCAATAGATGTGTGTTTTGGGATCATAACAAGATATTCCCAGATAATACTTCTTTTCCACTCTCTTCAGTTTTAATACAATTTTACAGATACCAATTTCCAGTTCAAAATCGTTTGACAAATAAAAATTAGGGAGATATTTACAATATAGAATAGACGTAGTAGCGTAATTATTTACACCGACACCACCCAAAGCTTGCTAAGAGCACAAAGTACTCTATGCAAATAAGTTAGCCGGTAAAAACTTTTCATCATAGCCACTTGGCGATAGGCGAGCTATTTTGTGCCATTATAAAAACTTGTAATTCTATTTACGTAAAACCATTATAAGGAAGTTAGTTGAGTAAAATAGGCAAATTACTTTCAGTTTAATTCTGAATTTATGTATGTGTACGAGTTAGTTCTTAAATCCATAAACTGATACTATCATGTTAGCCCTTTAACTTGTTCAGCCATTTATACTAGAAAGACTAGCATCATGTGAATTATCATAAATTTTAGAACTAACAGGTAGGTAGACATGAATAAATTCAGAGACCGCTATTAAGGAAAACAATTCTATTGAACATTTATGCTAATTAGTAATGACTTCAACCTCAAATCCCCCTATAGCATCAATTCCTAATATAAACAAAAAGAAGAAAAGAAAACAGGAACTGAAGACAAAGCTTCATACCCATTATTATTGGAAACAGGGCTTCCACCAAACCCGGCCATCAATTCATCAAAATAAGGCGCTTATGACCAGGAGATAGCCGAGTTGAAGCGGACCGTGGCCCAGCAGCAGGAGCTTTTGACTCAGTCTTTGCGGCCAATGAGGCGAGATGTACCAGTTGCTAGCTCGCCAGCAGCCTACTCCGCCTCAGCCTCAGCCTCCGCCTCCGCCTCCGCCTCCGCCTTCGCCTCCGCGTACTCATGGTCATGTCGATGATCCAGATGATGTAGAGGATCTAGATCATGATCAGGAGTACCAGGACTATTAGTTCTGTTTGTACTTATATTTTTTCATATTTTTGGATATCATTTTTTTCCGTTTCGGATATTATTTTAGTTACTGATTTTTATTCGTTGAATTTTTTTATTTATTATGTTTTCTTTTTTTATTTTGCTTTTTAGTTTACGTTATCACATTTTTATATATGGAAAATCAATTAATAATTAAATTAAATTAAATTACAAGTAATTTTTAATTAAATTAATAAATAAATATTTTTAATATGAGAGTAAATTATTTTTATAATTAAACAAATAAATAATTAAATTAATTAATTACTTAAAGAATAAAATTAATTTGGTTATTAATTAATAATTTTATTATTTTTATTAAAAATTCCCGACACGACGGCCTAAGCCGTCGAAATATTTCAGATTTACCGACGGTCAAGTCCGTTGAAATCTAACGACGGCTTTACCCGTCGTATCGACCTCATTTACCGACGGTTATACTCCACAAGATATCGACGGTAAAGGAGAGTCCGTCGGTAATCCTTTGCGACGCCCATATTTCCGACGGATTTTAGGCCGTCGGTTATCCGTCGGTAAAACTGGATTACCGACGGCTTTTATGGATTACCGACGGCCTAAAGCCGTCGGTAATCCCGTGTTTTCTTGTAGTGTTTCTTACTACATTTTATTAACCATTTCAATTCCAATATTCTATATCCTGTTCTTTATTGTTCTGTCATTTACGTTTAACAGTCTTTGAAATACTTTATTTTGGATTCCTTTTCATTTTAAAAGCTTTTCTTTTACTTCCCAGTCATTTAAATGCTTTCTTTTACATCTTCATTCAACATTTTCTTTAAGTTTAAATTCGTAAATGCATGTTCATAATTTTGCAATTTTACGCTTTCTGTCAAGTAGTAAATTTACTTACTTGTTAGTCAAGTTATTGGCTCTCGATGGCCAATCTTGTTTGCTCTAACTTAAGTGTCATTCCAACAACAATCCACTTGTTAGTTGATATTGTTTCATATGAAATTGGCAAAAAGAATAACAATTAATAGCTTAGAAGCCAAGAATGTTAAAATCTGATAACGTGTCGAACATTTGACCGTTACCTATCAAAACCTTTGTTTTTAAAACGAGATTACCACATAACTCGTCGATCATATAATCGTTTAAAAATCTAATTATTTGTTTCTTTGACGAATTTAGTAGAAATACACTACAAACCAAATTTTTCAGTAAACAAATTGGCACGCCCGGTGAGACGAGTTTAGAGTAACTCATTTTTAGACAATGGTTTTATGCGTCTAAGAAGTGAAAAAGTTACTGCTTCTAACGTGTCTAGACAACGAAACTTGAGTGGTAGCGCAAATTCTAGCGTCACAGTTCCAAGTGTTACAAATGCAAATGCGTCCACAAGCAATAATAATGCGTTGACCACCAATGCAAATGCTAAAGTGGTTAATATTCCAAGAATGAATAATGCTACCACTAGCACGGGCACTGGGATGATAATGGCTAACGCACAAAGCGAACCAATTCCAAGCGCGATAATATATGAACCCGTAGTGGTTCAAAATGCCTAAGAAGTGCAAGTATCGCCTTGAAGCGTGAGGTATTCAAGTGTTAGGCCAACAATGAATGTAACACAACCTATGTTTGGGATGCCTTATGGATATTTAAACAATTCGACAGTTCCCGCTATTGGTTCAACCATGTTTAATCAATTTGCCAATCAACCTTTTATGCCGTTTGGTAATGTTGCCAATGCCCAAGGAATAGTAGGTGTGACTACTACTACAACAAATCGACAAGGGTCAGGACCAGGGGACATGTCAAGGGAAATTCCCCAGAATAATGGTGGATTAACACAAAACTCGTTGGCGAGTATTCGACAACAAGTTGATGATAGTAACCATGAGATGGTGAACATGTTCAATCAACAAATGGGAGTAGTAATTACGCCTCTTATGGAAACTACTAACCAAGCATGCAATGCATTGGCTTTACACATGAAAAGGCTAAATCAAGCATTAGGTTTGGCTGCACCAGTGAGCGAAAATGTTTAACAAGTCCAAAGAGTGATACCTCAAGGTCAGGGTATGGGAGGCATTCAACAAGATATGAATAACCCCATAATGGTGCAGAATGAAGTGAATCAACCAAATCAGAACCTTGGTCAAAATATAAATAACTTGGCTTATGGTCAAGTGCAGTTGTTACAAAGGAATCAAGACCAAGGACCTCTAGTGCATCAAGGTTTAGCCAAGCTCAGGCACAATATCATGGGAAACCAGATAAAGTAAAATGTAAATCAAGCTATCGAGCAAATGTTGAACATACTTGGTTTTAACATTGGTCAGGCTACTAGACCATATTTCATATCTACGTTTCCTGAATGGGTACAACAAGCTGAAGTGCCAAGAGGAATAAAGATCCCCAAATTGTCCAAGTTTTCAGGTGACAGCAGAATTGACTGTCGAACATGCTGCTAGGTACAATGTAGAAATGGGAAAATTGGCCACTATGGAAGGTTTGAAAATGAGGTTCTTCCCAAGTTCTTTGACAAAGAACACATTTTCTTGGTTCTCGACATTGAGGGCTAACTCAAACCATTCTTGGGCACAATTAGAAGGATTGTTTCATGATCAATTCTTCAGGGGCGATTTGAGGGTTAACTTGACTGATTTATTCAATATCAAGCGTATATACAATAAGTCTATGGATGATTATATCTGTAGGTTCAAACAAATGAAGAGTAGGTGTTTTACGCCTGTTCCTGAAGCGAAAGTTGGTTTGGATTACTATATTAGAAAGAAATTAATAAACCAACACATAGTTGATCTTGCCCAGTTAGGGGAAAAGGTTCGACAGATTGAACAACTTATGTCTGAAAGGAACCAGAAAAACAATAAAAAGGTCATTAGGCATGAGAAGATCAATTGTGTCGAACAAGATCAAACAGACAGTGAGGATGAGGCTATTGCTGAACAAGAAGTAAACCTTGCTGAATTAAAAGAAGGGCCACCTTATGCTTGTCAAGCATTAGTACCTTCCAAGGGAAGGGAAAAAAATGAGCTATGTGAATAAGAAAACATACAAATTTGATATAAAACTGATAATATATTTGATATTTTGCTAAAAGATAAACAGCTTAAGCTGTCAGATGATCACAAAGTGCAAAGGCCTGTTGTAAATAGGCCTTATGGAGCAGTTGGTGGATGGTTGGTCGAATCCTCAAGGGAATCAATATGAAGCAAACATGGAGTATTTCTCGGTCGAGTGACAAACATAACTAGGAAACCGGATGCCAACGTTATGGTGAACAAATGGGTCGAGAATTCTGCTAAGGCTCGTTGCCCTGAATTGAGAAATAGGGTGAGGGCTAGAAGGAGTATTTCTCGACAAATGCCATTTTGGGATGAAGATTACCAATATGGAAGAGTGCGTTATCCTGGAGATGACCAAGTGAAGTAAACACCACTGTCGAAGAGCCAAAAGTGTAATCGATAGAGGATAAGGCAAGCTCAGAAACAGAAAATGAAAGCTGCTTAGTTAGGAAAATCTCAACATGAGAATTGTTTCATGGTTCGGATACAGAAGGTGCCATTGCCCAAAGAGCCTGGTCCAAAGCTGAAAAGTGTGGTAGTGGATGTCAAAGGGAGTAACTACGAGAGGGGTCAGACTTCCAAAGCACGAGGACAAGCACCACAAGCAGGTTTCAAACAGAATAGCAATGTTGCCAAGGCTGCATCTGCTGCAGAGGAAAGAAAGCCTTGGCTAATAGGTTTGATTGAAGCTAAGAAGTTGGCTTTAGAACGTGGCAAATTTGGTGTTCGAGCCGCTCCAGTGAAAGACACTGACAGTGATGTGTCGATGGATGAATTAAGAATCATAGTTAATTATTCTGATCTGCTAGATGAACTAACGGAGCCTGTGGAACAAAATGTTGTCAAAACAGATTTGTCCATGGAAGAAGTCATTGAAGCATTGAATGATCCAGATGACCCCATTGGCCTTGAAGACAAGGAAGATTTTAACCTTGACATCAATTTGGACAATGACTTGGATGAACTGGTGATGGTAATGGGTACAACTCTATCAAATTTGGGATCTAAAGATTGCCTTCTTTATAAGGAAAACATGAGGCTAGGAAGTCATTTAGAAAATGAAGAAACAGTTGCTGAAGAAGAGTTTACTAAACTCAATGTAAACTTGGTCTCAGTATTGCCAGCGGAATATGAAGCTCATTATGAGTTTGTCATTGAAGTACCCAATGAAGAGGCATTTGAAGATTTTCCTATTGGTTGGTAATTTGTTGAGCAAGATATGGTGACTATTTTTGATAATTTTGCTCGACTGGACAAGCCAACTAATGAGGAGAGAAACCACCTTCGACCATTGCACATTAAAGCAATGATTGAAGGTAAGCTTACTAACAGGGTGTTGGTCGATGGGGGAGCATCTATAAATTTGATCCTAAGAGCTATGTTCAAAAAGCTGGGCAAAGATGAGACAGATTTGTTGCCAACCAATATAGTGGTTATTGATTTTGGAGGAAGATCTGCACCAACAGATAGTGTAGTGATGCTAGATGTACAAGTGGGATCAGTAGAAAGATCTACTTTGTTTGTGGTAATTCCTTCAAGGTCTAGATACAATGTCTTGTTGGGTAGGGATTGGATTCATACTGTCGGAGCAGTTCCTTCAACAGTACACCAGAAAATGATTCTTTGGAATGCTCATGATAAAATTCAGATAATTGAAGCTGATGATAGCCCATGCTATTTGCAACAAATGCATGTGGATTTTAAAGTTTACGATCCAAAAATAAAGCCCATTTCTGTTCAGGGTGGTGTTATTGACAAAGAGGCTCTGAATGTTTGCTTGATGGACCAGTTTGGTGTCAAGTTGCTGGATGAGGCTGACGAGAATCGACAATCGACAATGATGACTCTTGAACAACACCAAGTACAGTTGTCAGCCAGTGAGGCCGACAAACAGCCAAATGCAGAAGAAGGTGTATTGGTTGATTGTATATTCGACAATGGCCCTTTGGGATTTGAAAAAGGGCTAGCGGATAAGAGTGGTTTTGAGTTGGAAGATCCCTTAAAGGAAATAGATCTTGGGGATGCTGACAGGAAGAGGCCAATATATGTTAATGCTTTATTGTCGGATCACTTCAAAAGGCAGATTGTGGAGTTAGTCTCCGAGTACAAAGATTGTTTTGCTTGAGATTACCATGAGATGCCAGGTCTAAGTAGAAATCTTGTAAAACATAGGTTGCATCTAAAACCTGATTGTAGGCCTGCTAAACAAGCTAATAGGAGATTTGCTCCTGAAGTTGTGTTGAAAATCAGGGAGGAAGTTGAACGCTTGTTGAAGGCTAAGTTTATTCGCACAACTAGGTACGTTGAATGGTTGTCAAATGTAGTGTCTGTCATAAAGAAGAATGGCAAGATGAGGGTATACGTCGATTTTAGGAATCTTAATGCTGCTACTCGTAAAGATGAATACCCAATGCCCATAGCAGATATGCTAGTGGATGCAGCTTCTGGTCAAGAGCTTATAAGTTTCATGGATGGATATGATGGTTACAACCAGATCTTCATAGCTGAAGAAGATGTGCCTAAAACTGCTTTTAGGTGTCCAGGTTCAATTGGAACTTATGAATGGATAGTTTTGCCCTTTGGTTTGAAGAATGCTGGTGCAACATATCAAAGGGCAATGAATACTATTTTTTATGAAATGATAGACAAGTTCATGGAAGTTTACATTGACGATGTTATTATCAAGTCGAAAAGTCAAGAGGAGCATTTGAGTCATTTTAGATGAGGTTTTTAAGAAATGAGGAAGCATAGTTTGAAGATGAATCCTGAGAAGTGTGGTTTTGGGAATTCTGCAGCCAAGTTCTTGGGCTTTTTGGTGCACAAAAAGGGCATTGAAGTAGGCAAGAACAGGTTAAGGCTGTGTTGGAAGCTAAACCACCAACCAACAAAAAGAAGCTTCGGTCCTTTTTGGGAAAAGTGAATTTCCTCAGAAGGTTTATATCAAATCTCTCAGGAAGAACAAGAGTTTTTGCTCCTTTGGTGAAACTCAAGGCAGAGGAAGCTTTTGTGTGGACTCGACAGCATCAGGAAGCTTTAGACCAAATCAAGCAGTATTTGACAAGCCCACCGGTCATGATACCTACAGAGCCATATAGACCAGTGAAGTTGTACATTTCTACATCAGAAGAAACCATAGGTTATTTGTTGGCTCAAGAGGATGAGAACAATGTTGAAAGAGCTGTTTATTACCTCAGTCGAGTACTCAATGATGCAGAGACAAGATATAGTGCTATAGAAAAGTCGTGTCTACCATTGTATTTTTCTTGTACAAAAATTAAGTATTACTTGATGCCTTGTAATGTCTTATTTATGTCAAAGACAAATGTAATTAAGTACATGTTGTCCTAGCCAATTCTGAATGGTCAAATTGGAAAGTGGACAGTTGCATTGTCTGAATTTTCTTTGCAATATGTACCTATGAAGGCTGTTAAAGGTCAAGCAATTGCTGACTTCTTAACGGACCATCCATGTTTAGAAATAAAAGACTTGCCAATGCTAGTTGATTTGAAGCCCTGGCATTTATATTTTGATGGCTCAAGACATAAAAACGGCGTTGGTGTTGGTATTTTGATAATATCGCCCTTAGGCATACCAACCAAGTTAATGTTTGAATTAAAATATGCTTGTTCTAACAATGAGGCTAAATATGAAGCCTTAATTGTGGGTTTGGAAATTTTGATAGAAATGCGAGCACGCACTGTCAAAGTTTTTGGAGATTCCCAATTAGTAATTAGGCAGTTAACTAAAGCATATAAATGCATTAGCCATAATCTTGTCAATTATTGTCAAGTGGCTGGCAAGTTGATGAAGCAGTTCGACAGTGTGAAAATGGAACATATTCCTAGAGAGCTAAATCAAGAGGCTTCTATAAGTTATCTTCAAAGGTGCTAACTGAACTCATAGAAATTCGTGAGTTATTGTATCCTTTAGATGAAAGAGATATCCTCATTTCCAGTGTGTCGAACACAGCTGATTGGCAACAGCCAATCATTGAGTGTTTGGAAATCCAAGTGCATAAGTCGACAGGAAAATCAAATACAAAGCAACTAAGTTTATTGTGCTTGCAGGAGCTTTGTATAGGAAATCTATTGATGGAAATTTGGAAACTTGCCTAAGTGAAGAAGATGCTTATTTGGATTTGGTAGAAGTCCATGAGGGGATTTGTGGTGCTCACCAAGTAGGTGAAAAGATGAAATGGGTCTTGAGGAGACAAAGAGTATATTGGCCAATATTGGTCAAGGATTGCATAATGTTTGCAAAATCCTGTGAAGAATGTCAAAAACATGGCCATATACAGAATGTTCCTGCTAGTGAGTTACATTCCATTATCAAGCCTTAGCCTTTCAGAGGTTGGGCATTGGATCTCATAGGCTAAATATATCCTACTACTTCTAAGGGTCATAAATATATTTTAGTAGGGGTTGACTATTTTACCAAATGGGTAGAGGCAGTAGCCCTAAAAGAAGTAACACAACAAGACATTGTAAATTTTATTGAAAATCAATTGTTTGTCGATTTAGCATACCACAGACAATAACAACAGATCAAGGATCTGTATTTGTCGGAAAGAAGGTTGTCGAGTATGCTGAAACAAGGAAGATCAAGATGGTTACTTCGACACCATACTATGCTCAGGCAAATGGTCAAGTCGAAGCCATGAATAAGATCATCATTGGTTTGATAAAGAAACACTTTGGCAGATATCCAAAAAGTTGGCATTCAACTTTGGAACAAGTTCTATGGGCATGTAGAAACTCTCCTAAGGAATCAATAAGTACAACTCCTTATAAATTAGTGCATGGACATGATGCTGTTCTGCCTGTCGAGATAAACCTTCGTTCATTGAGGATTCCAAAACAAGATGAGTTACCAGTAGACCAATACTGGGACTTAATGTTTGATGAATTAAATGAAGTGCATGATGAGAGAGTTATTGCTTTAGAACACTTGATTCGACAGAAAGAAAGAATAGCTAAATTCTATGATAGTCGAGTTAAGTATAAACATTTCAAAGTTGGTGACTTAGTTTGGAAAGTCATATTGCCAATGTATAAAAAGTTTCGAGATTTTGGAAAATGGTCTCCAAAGTGGGAAGGGCCATTTGAGGTTGTTCAAGTATTCTCAGGAAATACTTATGCACTTGTCGAAGTTAATTCTGGTTTAAGAATTAAGTCTATTAATGGCAAATATTTGAAGTCATATAGACTAACAATGTGCGAGATAAAAATACAACCTTGAGTGATAAACTGGATTACTTAATTCATAAGCCATTTGGCAATATACAATACATTGTCGAATAGGCTTGTAGCCTGGAAATACAAATCATAAAGCAAAGTTCTTAAACCTAGGCTATCACAAGTAAATCTAGTAGTAGAAATTTCGCCATGTTCAGGTTCAACATTCGCTGAGTAAGGAGCTTAGGAAGTTGAAGAAAACATGGGAAGCAGAAGCAGTCTCCCTGACAGCACATATAGGTGAAACCAGGTGATGATATTGTCAGGTTGAATGAGATGCTTCAAAGCAAGGATAACCTAATTGACGGGGATGTGAAGTTAAATTTTGTAAATACGTCAAAGAAAGGTGTCGAGCTCCATGTGAGCAAAGGAAAAGCTGAAGTCAAAAGAGAGGTAGTCGTAGGTGCCATAATGCGCTTGACAATAGGCCTAGACGTGCCATACTTTCTCTTGTTTTGTGTAATTTTGCAAACCTTCACGTTGGAACTTTGAACATGAGGTGTGAAGAAGCGCAAAACTATAGAAAATAGACTGGCTCAAGCTTTTCCCTTTCTCACATAGTTCAATGAGCTTGGTAAGCTACATTAGGAAACTTATCAAAACTCATTGTTATATGTTAGGCAAATTACCAAAACCCGGCGGGTGTTTCACCGTTGAAACAGAGACCTTCAAAGAAATTCCAAAAATGGAATCCCCTGGTTCCCATATGAAACAAGCAAAACCAAGCGAGAAGGGGTCAAAGGGGATGAAGGTGACTTCAATTTTGGTGTTTCACTATAAGTTGGGTTTGCTGAAGGAAAATGTGAGTTGGACTTTGGTTTAAAGTTTGTGCAAGAAAGAGAGATTTTCTCAGAAATTCTGGAGATAGAAGTGAAAGGAGTTCTGAGAACTGTTGTACAGAAAGTGGAGCAAATGCCTAGTTGTGAAGATGACAACCAAGATGTATACCTCTATTTATAGCACAAACTGGCGTTAATATTTAAGTTTTTTAGTTAATTTGACTGGTCAATGGATTTAATTTTCATTTATGGCCAAAAACTGAAAATTAAAAAGCTAAAAGAAAACGTGCAAGCTGGACGGGGAAACGATTGATTGATTAAATGTCAAATCAAGTTCAGTTCATCAGTGAAGTACAAGTTCGGTCGAGGAAAATGGTACTCAACATGCATAAATAAAGAAATTAAAGATGAACTAAAAGAAATTAAAGTGGATTCTTCTTGATTTCTTCCCATGCCATGGCAAACTCCTCCTTGGCAACCTTAGCATTCACATAGCTGACATTAAGATCTTCGACCTCCGTCAAAATAGCCTTTGCTTCGTCGGTACTGGTGGATAATTGCCGGTCGAGTGCCTTTATTTCTACTGTACGAGAGGCTTTAGTTGCTTCTTGCAATTGAGTCTTGGCAGTGGCCAATTCTGTTTCCATTCGCACAACGGTTTGTTCTAGCTCAAGTATTTTAGTTTGATTGGGAGCATCTTTTTCGACCAGTGTGGCCTTGTTGAGTCGAAGAGTTACCAACTTGTCTCGTAGCTCTTGTTTCTTCTTGACAGCTTGTTGGTAAGGCAGAATACTATTGTCAAGTTCAGGCAGTTTGGGGGCCAAATCTTCAACGAATTCATATATTGAGTTGAAGCGACATCGACTGAGTGGAGGAATTCGTTTACGAAGTATGTGGATTTCATTAGCTGTGCGAATGAAATGGCCTCTGATTTCTTAATTGAGATAGAGCTTGTCAAAGGAATATTTGAAGAAGCCTTTTAGCTCTTTAAGTAACTCATCAAGTTTCTCAGTGAAGTTGTCCCCAGGTAGAGTAGAAGAACGAGCGGATAAAGGAGAAGTCTTGTTGCTGGATCCTGAAAGCAAGTCAATTAGCTCATCTACTCCGACATCACCCTTTCCAATGTTGGTGTCTATCGACACAGGGTTAGTCGCTGAAGCAAGCTGAGCAGTGGGAAGAGTCAGATCGTTGAAAAGAAGATCCATATCAACATTGTCTGCCCTAATCACCATGGGAGATACCTTCCCAATGACTTAGGGGGCAGGAATTGTTTCTTCTGAAGGTATGGGATCATCTTTTTGAGAAGAAGCCAGAGATGGATTTTTTGTCGAGAGGGTTGGTGGAACCACATCGACATCCATAGCGGAAGGGTCTTCGACCACTTGTTCAGGTTGGGTGTTTGGGACTTCCTGTATAAAAAAAATCAAGATAACAAGGAATAAATTGTTGTTCCAATGCAAATAAGGTATTAAAATGAGTATAATACCTCAGTGGGGGAAGGAAGAACAGTTGGAAAAATAACTTGCAAAGGTTTACCAGAATCTGCTTCACGTGGTTATTCAGGTGATCCCTGTCGAGTAAATTTGATAAGATAAACTTATAGTTACAAACACAAGTGTTTTGTGAAATAAAAGTATACCTTGTCAGTACTCGATGAACTAACCTCTTCAACAGAGGGAGGATCTTTTGAGGTGTATTCTTCAGAAACACCTTTCTTTGAGGATGTAGTCGTTGTTTCCTGAAACAACAGAAACAAAGTAAGTGATAAGTTGTGTAATATGAGATGACCATCAAATAAAAAATGGTGAAGTGTGATATACCTTTACAAATTCCACTATTGGAGTGTCATCTGAACTTTTAGAAGTGGATTTCTCTATAAGGGATTCCAGATAAGTAAAGGTTTAACAGGTTAACGTTTTGATGGGTCATGGAAAATGCATCATATAAGTAAAAGAGAGGAATTACCGTTTGAGGCATGGAGCGTGAAGGAGAAGTGACCTGAGCAGTAACAAAAACCAGAGGTTGAGGTCAATAACACTTAAGGATAGGGGTTACGGTTTACGGTATCTAAGGACAGGTGTTGTGAACCTATCAACCAACATAGGAGTAATATTGTGTTTTTCGGGTCCACTTTTTGACCTACTTAGTGTGTAATAGTGAATTATTGTGTTATATGTGATATTAGAAACATATGTAGGAATATGTGATATGTTCCAATGTGATGAAATGTCTATGTAATACTCTATGTGTATAATATGTGATATTAAGTGTTGTGTAGCTGCTAAGTGACTAATGATTGAGGATATGACTAATGTGAGATGTAACATGCATAATGTAAATAGTGAACAAAGTTAATCAAAGTGCAAAGTGATATGTGAGTGGTGTGAGCTTTTAAATAAATGAATGTGTTGGTGCTATGTCACAGCCGTGTGTGGCGCACGAGGTCAGGAGATACTCGAGCACGAGTATGAGGTAACAGTACAGGTCACATAGACCTTGTGGGTGCATATCATGGGGTCTGGAAATATCCCACAGGAGGCCGATAGTTTGGCCGCTATTGTGCTGTGGCTCCAGTTGTGCCCGTTTTCCCCGACGAGTACTGTGAACTTCAAGTCCTTGGTGAACTATCCCGAGTGCATGTAACATCCCAATTTTTATGAAAATTATTTTACTGTTTCAACTACTTGAAAATAAATCATAAAGATTGATCACCTCAATGGTTTGTTAAAAGTACGAAGAACTACAAAGATTTATTGTAAATAATTTACTGTTTTAGTAATTAATTCAGATTAAGAGACAGTGTAGACGTATACTGTTTTTAATATGAATTAAGCTTGAAAAATGTGAAAAATTGTTGTTTGATTAAAGAAAAATATTTTATTGAAGGAGAAATAATTTTTAGGACTTAATAGTTATTTTTAAGTCACAGTTTAGATTTTCAATGTTTAGTTAATTGTCAAATTGTCTGTTTTATGTCATATTTAATATGACTTTTATTTTTATAATTTTTATATTGATGATTTTATTGTTTGAATAATGTCTAGATGACAAGAGAAATTGAAATTAGTGATCCTCACTAATTTACGCTTTTATTACGCGAGAATTCTCGCTGAATTTCGCCAGAATTAGGCTATTGGGTGAGTTTCTAACTGAAACATGCCCAAACGTGATCCAAATTTTATAAAATTTTAGATCTTAGCATTTTCCAATATTTAGGATTTATTGAAAATTTTTCTAGAATTTTTGGGCATCAGAAAATAATTAGTATATTGTCTACGCCCAGAACTGCATTACAGTAGGGTTTTAGCTCGTAAATCGAGAAAGCGACATTCATAGAAATACTTCTAATATTTTTGTGGACATTTTGGTTGATTAATAATTTTTGAGTATAGAATAATTTATTAGATTTATTTTTGGAGTTTTTGATACAAAAACCCTAATAGACGTGGAACGCCAAGACACATGCCGAAGCTAAACCCGGTTGATCGATAACGTGCCGAAGCTAAACCCTTTGAATTTTTTAGGGGGATGTAGACTACTTTAGACCAATGGGAGCCAAGACACATGCTTGGGAACCACCTTGGGCAAATGGAATGTTTTGATTGGCTTAGGTGTGAATGGTAGTTAGGTTACTTAGTTAGTTTGTAACTAAATGGTTAAGATCCAACTAAATGAATAATTTTTATCTCTTCCTTGTCCCTTGAGATCTCTATAAATAGGAGATCAGCCCCTTAATAATTTTTCCATTTATGCTTGGTGGAGAAAATTCTAGAGAGAGAAAGTGCGAGAAATATTGAAAAACTTAGTGTTTATTGAGTGCAAACTTCCTTCCTTTGTTCTTGATTCTTGATCAACCATCCCTAGACTTCTTGGTAAGCCTCCTAACCCATGTTATTTTCCTCTTGGCTGCTATGGAAGAGTTCTTCAAGGTTTTAGTGTTGTTTTGTTTAGAAATTGTTAGATCTTGATGTATTAGCTTGATTAATCTTTAGATCCATCATTTTCCTCCATGATTAAGCTTGTTTAGTGTTTTTAAAATTTGAAAACTTCAACTCTTGGTTCTGGTCAAATTTATAGGGCTATTGGGGGCTTGATTTTGTTGATTTGGAGTTAGTTCTTAGAGGGTTTTGAGTAGTATGTTTGAAAACTCGTCATATAAGCATGTTTTACAAAGTTTTGGAAAAATAAATTTGGTTGTTTAGGGGGCTAGAAACCGTGGCCTCTAAGATGGTTTTGGGGGATGTTTTAACTTGATTTTAAAGAATGTTAGATGTTATGGAAGTTGGTTTAAGGTTTAAGGATTTAAGTGTGGTGAAATGATATGTTTTGGAAATGAAAAGTTGAAAATTTTGGGGTTGTTTTAGGGCACTAAAACCGTGGCCCTTATGTTATTCTTAAACATTCTTTTAAGTTGTTTTATGTCTCTAAAATATTGTAAAAGTTGGTTAAGAATTTGGTTTGGCAAAACATTTCAAAGAAGTTTGATTTTGGGAAAAGATTTGGTTTATGTTTCAATAATTGTTTTGAACTTGTAATGAAATTGTTTCTAAAATTTGGTGACATGTTTTAGTGTTTTAAAAAGTGGTTCAAAGTTGGGAAAATACTATTCAAAGTGGTAAAACACTATTCCAATTGGTAAAATTTTGGGTTAGGTATTTTTCTAAGTGTGTAGTGTTTGAAAAAGTTTCAAAACTTGCATAACTTTGACTTGATTCATGACATATGACTAGGTGTGATTCAAATGGGATTAAGTGAGTAATTCTTAGGCATTTTAGGGACCTAAACCGTGGCTGTCCTAGGGTGTTAGGACTTGGATTTTCGGGTTCTAATTGCATTAAGTTTGTGTTGTTAAGGTTCGTGCTTAAGGTTCGCGCGAGATTCGACTTGACGATAATTTGGAATTGCCTTAATTGGATTGTTAAAGCGCCCAAGGTAAGGGAAATTCTTACATAATGAGTTTGGAAGTTTCTCCTTGTTTGTTGAGTGGTTTGATTGATTGTTAATTGTGTGGTAGTACTTGTAGTATTACTATGTGTTATAGAGATATTGTAGCATGTTTTTGGCCCCGTGTGGCAACAATGATTTGGAATTTATGTCTTAAATCAATTATGAATGTTTTGATTTGAACTTGGAATTGATTAAAGTATGCATAAATAAGGTCAATGATGATGGATTAATTAATAATACGACGATCTACTATTATTGGTTTGACGAATTACGAATGGTAAATCCGATACGATTTCATAAGCTGAGAAAAGATTTAATAAAAGAAATATTAAGGGGCATTTTAACTTAAAAGTAAGCGTGAGGATTTTAGTAAAACTAGCCAAAGCTTGCAAAGAATTTTTCAATGGAACCATAGTAGAAAAAGAACTTGAGTAAAATTTGCGAAAATGGTTGAGTTGAATGATGCGTCTGGGAAAATTCTGGCTAGAAAAGACTTGGTAATTAAGAGTGTTCGCACCGCGTCTCTTTCCTGGGAATTCCCTTAATGCCTTATTTAGCACAACTAGAGTTCCAACGACCTAAGATCAAAAGCTATTTTTGGCACAATATCACTTATATGTGACACCAAAACTGAGATTTAAAATTTCACTAAGAAAGTGAGGACTCGTCGATCCGCATTGATTAAAATAAATTATGTCTCAGACGCTCCTTAAAGATAAGTGGGTTGTATAAAAAAATTGTTTGGATGCATACTGACCATTGAGCATCGACACTCGTAGCGTTTGATTGTCTTAAGGACTTCAAAAGGGCGGGTTGTCACTTCATTTGCCAGCTACCCACGGTACCCATTGGACCAGAGGTAGTAGTTGGCAACACGGCCTAATGTGTGGCTATGCCCTTGGTAGGGAAATTTGTTCGGACCTGGAAAAGGCTTTCCTTGTTCCTATTGTTGTCCTTGTTTAAGGCTGCAAGTGTATACACAAACTTGTTCATAATGCATTCGCATGCATGGCTAACCACATTTATGATATGTGATGAATTGTTTGATGAATCTGACATTATGATGACTAGATCATTGATCTGGTGATAGAACTGTCTGCTCACATGCAATTGTTTAATATTGTGGTGACTCGATTGTTGATCTGATTGGTTGATTTGTCTGTTCACATGCAAATGCTTGATATACCATGATGATGTGTGGTCTATTAAGTATGTATATGTATATAAAGGCGTGTTGTTGTATTATATATATATATATATATATATATATATATATATATATGCATGTGACATAGCCTATGATAAACTCGTGGACAAAGAATTTACCCGTGCACTGTTGTTGGATTGGACATTCTTATGGATGTTACCAGATGGAGTGTCACATTGCTGCTGCTGTTTCGTCCTTCCCGGATGTATTGAAGAATGAGTCAGTGGAGGAAGATTCCTCTGAGTGCTTTGTGTTGTGATCTTGTTGAATGATTTTTTAGTAAAGTTTATAGTTGTTGGCCAGCTTAGCTTAGGGTTTTATTTTGATTATTTACGTAATTAAGTATTGCCTTGTAATTACACTCTTCGAAAAACTCGCCTCAGTGCGAAATGATAATGTTATGTCTTATGTGATCTGAAGCATTAATTGTGATGTGATATACTCTGATATTTGCAAAAGACTGATTTGGCATCATTTAGAAAACTGCAGTACTCTTTATGTCTCAATTTTGAAAAGGATTTCAAGGAAAGAAAAAGAAAAAAAATTACTCCTATTTTCCATTGCGAAATACAGAAGAGTACTTTTTACTGAAAGCATATAAGCATTAAATGTTTTTTAGCATTAGATTGGGTTGCACAGTAGCGCTCCGGAAACAGGGTGTTACAAGTGCTGGCCTAGATACTCGACCCTGATTATTCAGGGCTACGGGGATGTGCTCTTATAGGTCACGATGAGTGGGATATGTTGCTTGGACAACTGACTGATACTCTGAGTGGTGAGGAGTATAGCAAGCCGGTGTAGTTAGTGGCCACGAGTCTATAACTAGGTAACCACAGTGTGATAAATAATTAATGTCTAAAATGTCTTTAGTTTATAAAACCAAGTCTTTTACACCGGTTATTTGTATACCCGGTATAAAAAGTGATGCGATAATTTCAAAATTGCCACCGCGTCACTTTCTACACCGATTAAACGTAAAACCTGTGTAAAAACCCTAATTCTTTTCTGTTTCGTGTGCTAGTGGAACTAAAAGGAACTTAGGATTAGCTATGGAATGAGTTTAGGTGATTGCTTAATAAACTTGTATTTCGTATCAAATTAGACTTTGTGGCTTAAGTTAAATGATAAACGTTGTGACCTTGTACTTTGAGACTACCTTGTGTCCACTTTGTGACCTTGTGATTACTTTGTGACAAGTCCACTTAATAGTGGCAACGATTACGTGAAAATCCTAGCCATATGGGCCATTATGGATTGATTTGAACCATTTCCTCCTAGCTATAAGTAGCCATCATGGAGTATGGGTCATTATGAACTTTGTGACAAGTCCACTCACGTGTGGCCATGACAAGTCCACTGACGAGTGGCAATTACCTTGTGACAATCCTAGCCATATGGGGCCATCATGGATTGATTCACACCTTAGATGGTGAAGTTCGTCGAAGTAGTAGATGGTACTACATTCATATGGAGTAAAGTAGTAGGATTTGCATAGTCCTACATTGATGACGAGTCTATGTGTCATCGACATACGCATGGAGTAGAGTATTATGAGCATTGCATAGTCATTGCATAGTCATACTTTGAGTTGTGTTATTGAGATTAATTGACTTTGTACTTGTGTTTATGTGTTCTTGAAATGGATTGTCCTTGTACTTGATCTTGTGCTTGTATAAATGGAAACTTTGTGCTATTGGATTTAATGTGGTTTATATATGTATGTAAAGAAATATTGATTAAGTGTGTTTGTTTTCGTTTACCTTCCCTTTTATCTGCATGCCCAATCACAATGAACTCACCCCCTTCTTCTTTGTTTGCTTCCTTGTACTTGGTTTTATCTGTAGATGAAAATGATATCGAGGCAAGTGGCTAAGATTTTTACTTGGATGTTCCACTACCATTTTCTAGAGCTATATTTTATTCTCGTTTTATTTGAATTATTCGAGTTGTTGACTTGAGTTTATTTTGGGATTTTATAGCTCTGAACTGATGTGACAGTGTTAGGATTTTCATTTGTAATTTTTTGAAATTCAGATATTATTTCCACGAGGCATTTTGAACTATGAGTTATATTTATGTATTCCGCATTTGATTTTTATTATGTATGAGAGTTAAAGTTTAAAGAGAATGAAAATGAGAATGTGACGTTCTTAACTCAAGAGATGAAAGGTTTTGAAATCCGTTAATTTTTCTATAATAGTTACCGTTAATTTCTATTATAAATTCCTATTTAATTATTTTAATTAAATAAAGCGTATTTGGGGTTAAGGGTGTCACACAGTACCATCGGCGGTAGCAGGAATGGTAAACCCTGTTTCAACCGCTTCCCATAACTCTAGTTGTTGAGATTCAAAGAATGTTTTGATCTTATCCTTCTAATAATCAAAGTTTTCTCCAGTGAATAGAAGACGATGATTCATGTGGCCACCTTCTGTAGACATATTGTTAAAGATAGGATTTTTTCCTCTCACACTGTTAAGTGCTCAACCAAGAGGCTGAGCTCTGGTACTAATTGAACGTGAACACAAGAAGGGGGTTGAATTGTGTTGAAAACTTTTTGCAAGCTTAAGACTAAAACCAAATTAAAATAAAGTTCTTTTCAAAATCTTTTAATACCGGATGCAGGAAAAAGTACCAGACGCTGAAATACAGTTTGTGAAAACTTGTTTTTATCGTAAAGCAGAAATAATTAAAGCAATAGAGAAGAATTGGACACATAGATTTATACTAGTTCACCACCTACTGGTAGCTACGTCTATTCCCTTCGTTTCTGAAGGATTTTTCACTATAATCACACTAATTACAAAAACACTTAAGAGAATTCTACTGTCATAAACTTGACAATACTCTTAACTTCTCAAAACGACTTAGTACGTTTGAGCCTTTGAGGAATCAGCCTATTACAAGGCTATACAAGTTTTACAATAAAGATTTGAGTACAAAGAAAATAACTCTTAATAGGAGAGGATGAAAAGTTTAAGCACAAAATATATAACTTTCTAAAAGAAAGAATAAGATGCTGAAGAATTATTCACAGCCTGGTTCGCAAAGTGCTTGGCACAGAATCTTAGGTTGCTCACTTAAATTGTAATTCTGTAACATTCTTCAATGGCAGAGTTGGAGTATTTATAGGCAGCTTTAAAGTTACCTTATTCATTGATTGAGGTAATTTGGCAAAATAACAACAATTCCCTTTCCATGGGAATATTCGAATAGTACACCTTTACTACCGTTTGTACTATTTCCTTTTCTAATCATTTGCAGCCTGGAACAATTTAAATAGTGTACGAAGTTTGTCCTTTAGCTAAAGGTATTATCTTAATTCCTCGTACTATCAAATTGAGCGCACAATCAAATTTGAATTTATTGCAAGGATTCACTGAGATAGGGAGCAGAAAGATCAAGCGTCATTTGCACGTGCTTTATTAAAGAACCAGATGCTCGCTGGTTTTGATTATGTTCCATGTGTCGTAGTTTATGAGAATCGGACGCTCGCTTGTAATCATATACCAGATGCGAGGATAGAACCAGATGCAAACAGCTTTCGGTGTGTTCATCTTCTTGTAAACTTCGTCTTCTGTTTTGAGTGACGTTACCAATATAGATAAGTTTATTTCCTACACACTTCAAGACTTATCAGAAGGTAAATTATTCTCACATAGATACTTTGTTATCATCAAAATAATTGAGGGTCTAAACTTGTCAATTGTTTATGTTCCAACAGTACAGTTGTCTGAGCCACAACAAGTTTTTGGCGTCGTTGACGGGAAATGTTTTAGCGATATTAGACCAACGAAATTCTTGTTACATTAGACATTTTTTAATTATTATTATTTTCATCATTATTATTATTGTTATTAATTGTTATTACTGTTATTATTATATTTGTTATTTTTGTTATTAGTTATTATTATTAATTATTATCATTAAAAAATCTTAAATGCTTGGTTATTAGTGTTATTATTACTATTTTAATTTAAAGAAATTCCCTAGTTTATATTTATCTTTATTTTTCTTTATTTTATTTTAAAAATTGTCTTATTTCTATTTTATTACAACTTACATTATTTTGTTTTTTTTATTTTGTTTCACCAGACTTGATTTTCTTTTATTTTAGTTTGATTCTTTCTATTTTACTTTGATCCTATCTTATTTTGTTTTGATTCTACATGACTTTACATTGTCTTATTTTATTCCAACTTATCTTATTTTGTTTTTATTTGTTTCATCATACTTTGATTCTCTTTTATTTAATTTGATTCTTTCTTTTTTTCTTTGATCTTGTCTTATTTTGTTTTGATTCTATTTTACTTATAGCGTATTTGCTTTTATTTTATATTTATTTTCTAAAAAAAGGAATTCTTATTATTTTATTTTCTGGAAAAAAATTCTCACAGGTTCTCTTCATCCTTGTGAGTATTGTGGTTTTGTAGGATCTGAATGGCAAGATTGTTCAGCACACAACTTCTGGGCTGAAATCAAAGCAGATTATGTGAACAACTCCTAAAGAAGTCAGAATCAAACAGAAGATTTTTATTGGTCACCTCAACTGTACAATCAAGTGCAAAGCGAGAGAATGCCTAATTTGGAATAGACTGTGCACACTCTCATGGGGCAAGTGGGTAAAATTTCTTTGGTACCCTTTTTATTGTTATTGTTTATTATTTTTATTTAGGTAACATTGGAAAATAATTTTATTAGAGCAATTAATAGGTAAAATCAAAAGGATAATGTTAGAAATCCCTCAGGAAAGCTTTTAAAAGGAAGGCTTAGCAGTTACTTTTCCCTCCTAGAATTATTAAATTGTTTATTTGTTGCATAAAAGCATAAAAGGATGAAAGGAAAGAAAAAAAAGAAAAAGAAAAAGAATAGAAAAAATGTGTTATTGCCTTCAAGGAAAAAAAAGAGAAAAATGATAAATATTAGAGAGATTCTTGCCTGTGCTTTATAGTTAAAAAAAGAAAAATATTACTTGTTTAGTTGATTTGTTTTTGACCATTTGCATGGCATTTTCTTTCTTTGTATCCCATCTAACATTATTACCTTGGTCCCATTACAACCCATGAAAGACCCTTTTTCCTCTTTTGCATGATAAATTGATTTTAATAGTAGAGTTTTGGTTAATGTACAAGCGTATGGTAATGTCACTTCTTTGAAAAAATGTGAGCGTTAATGACTACACCTTTAAACACTTTGAGGGTGGTGAGAAGAGTGATTTATAAATCACAGACTTGGTGAACTTGTTGAACTTGTATCTCTAATTAGGCATTCTATTACTTAGCACTTCTTGTGATATTACTTTGTTGTCCCACATCTCGTTTAGGCCCCTAGTCAGTAAATTCAATTTTTCTTATAATTATCCAAGGAGTTTGCTTGAGGGCAAACAAAGCTTAAAGTGTGGGGATGTGTTAACACACCAAATTGTCTACTTTTATAGGGCATTTTTAGTACTTAATTATATTATTTTGTGACATTTAAAGTATAAAAGTACTTACTTATGTCTTATTTTGCAGAATTATCATAAAGACATCATTCAGAGCAAAATATACGGGTATGGAACAAAAACTGGCAAGTTTTGGAGATTTTTAGCACTTCTGAACGAGCGGTACGGCCTGACAGTCAGTAAGTACGGTCGTACCTATGCAAGAGAAGAAGTAGGGGCGTACCCCCTTGGTCAGTACAGCCTGGCGCCGATGAGAAAGTTTAGTACGGCCGTACCAAAGGCAGTACGGCCGTACACAAATGCCGTCAAGGAGTGCAGAGTGCACAAGTACGGGTCAACATTGCAATTAAAGTCCGGTACGGCCGTGTATAATAGCAGTATGGTCGTACTGTTAACGCACCAATTTGTCTACTTATATAGGGCATTTTTAGTATCTAAATACGTCATTTTGAACTAAATAAAGCACAAAGGTACTTATTTATGTTCTATTTTGCAGAATTATCATGAAGACACCACTCGGAGCAAAAGAGGCAAGAAAGGACCAAAAACTGGCAAGTTTTGGAGAGTTTTAGCACTTCTGGACAAGCAGTACGGTTGTACCTAAATCAGAATTTCAGTAGGGGCGTACCCCCTTGGTCAGTACCATCTGGTGCTGATCAAAAAGTCCAATACGGTCGTGCCAAAGGAAGTACGGCCGTACAAAAATGATGTCAGGGATGCAGCACGTATAGGTACGAGCCAACGTCACAAGAAAAGTTTGGTACGGCCGTGTATATATCTGGTACGACCGTACCCCGTCTCAGAATGTGCAGATTTGAAAGCCAGATGACCTAATCCGCAGCCAATGTTATAAATAAGGGCTCTTAACCTTTTCTAAAAACCTTTTGACGAATTCTGATGTCAAGAGCCCCCCTTTTGAGAGTTCATATCAATCCCTTGCCTTTCCTGTTGAATTCTGTTTCTTTGGAGCTGGGTGCCAATCCCGAATTACTACCAGAGCTTGTGAGGACGCGAAGAACATGTTTAAGGACCGTCGCCATACCGAAAGGGTGTCCCGGTTTAGATTTATTCTCTTGCTTATGGATTATTGTGGTTTTATGATTAAGTTTATGTTATTGTCATTGATAATGTGTAGCTAAACCCATCACTAGGGGTGATAGGAGATCCTTTACAATACTTTTGATTATTTATCTATTTAATTCTATGAGTTTCTATTGAATGCTTGATTGTTTTATGCCTAGTGTGCTTAATCCTATAAGGCCTGATCAACCTTTAATAAGTTAGCTTAATTTTGGTAACAGGATCATAATTAGTTAACGAATCTCTAGGAATAAAAGAACACACTTTATATGCCGGATAGGTTATTGCTTGTTTCTAATCAGTTATTAGATTAACAAACCCGTCGGTGCTTAATGCTCTTTTCTTTAATTACCTTCTAGGATCAAACGGAGTAATTAGTTTAGAGGAATGTTATTACATGCTGGGTAGTTCTTATTAATTTAGAGTGGGTGATTAGCTCTCTTTCATAATAGATAACTCATAGTAATTACATAGTAAACTCAAGAGTAGAGTATTGGTGAACCCGGTTCCCCTAGATCTCCCATAACATAGTTAATCTGTTCTTGCATTTAGTTTGATTATTGCTTTAATTATGTGACAACTTTTACCATTTTCCAATTACACTTTTGCTAGCCTAATAGAATAGAATCGTTTAAGTCATTGGTACTCGCGCATTCCCTGTGGGTTCGACATTCGCAGTCCTAATTATACTCCACTATTATTACGAGTTATGATCAGGTGCACTTGCCTGAACCGCAACAAGTTTTTGGCGTCGTTGCCGGGGAGTATTTTGCGATATTAATTGACTTAAGATTTTATTTTCTTTGGGCATAATTTTATTTAGTTATTTTCTGTTTATTTCTAATTAGTTCTAAGACATTCTAATTTGGTTTTTTTTTTTTGTATGCAGATAAGGTCTCAACATCCTGAATTAATTTTTGATCCTGAAATTGAAAGAACACTCAGATTGTTGAGAAGACAGCAACTAGCAATGGATAACGAACTTACATTGAACTCCAACTATGGATGTGGCGGACAGCATCAACTATCCAGCAATTGAGGCCACTAATTTTGAATTAAAGGCAGCACTGATCTGTATGTTATCTACAGTGCAATTCTCTGGCTTATCTTCTGAAGACCCGAATGCTCATCTTAAAAGGTTTTAGAAAGTTGTTAATACTGTCAAGTGTCAAGGTGTAACACCGGAGGCCATCAAGTTGAGATTGTTTTCTTTCTCACTGCAAGGGAAAGCACAATTATGGTTGGATTCACTTCCACCAAATTCTATTACCACTTGGGAGGACCTGAAAACAAAGTTCTTGAATAAGTATTTTCCTCCCGCAAAATCTGTTAAGCTAAGAGCTGACATATCTGGGTTCGATCAGAATGAAGGAGAATCAATGCATGAGGCATGGGAATGATTCCAGGATTTAATTAGAAGCTGCCCTCATCTTGGTTTCACCAAGTGGCAGCTGGTTCAGATTTTATACAATGGTTTTACCATGCAACCTAGAGGAGTTATTGATGTTGCTTGTGGAGGATCTTTCGAAAAAAAGACACCCACTGAGGCTTATGAAATAATGACTGAAATGGCTCAGAACATTGCTCAGTGGTCAACAAGTGATAGACAAACCGGAAGACAGAATCATCAAGCGGGGATTTATAAAGTGGAAGCCAACACAGCTCTTGAAGCAAAATTGGAGGCAATGACTAAAAAGATAGAGACTTTAATGGCAGCACAGACCCAGTCCAATGCATCTAATAATGACTGGGGATGCATGGCAATTGAAGCCTAATTGGAAGAAGTAAATGATGTAGGACAGAAAGATTTTGACCCAAAAAGGGGATGCAAGAAGCTATGTTAAAATTTATGCAAAGGCACGGACATCCGTGTATGGGAGTTCTAGCTAGTTTTATGGAAAAGACTGAAGAAATACTAAAGGCTATAGAAACCAAGGCAACTATGGCATCTTGCAATTTTTGTGGAGTAACAAATCATGACTCTAAGGATTGCACTGAGGAGGTAAATTTTGTTGGAAATAAGCAACAGAATGACCCCTACTCAAGCACCTACAACCCCGGATGGAAGAACCACCCTAATTTCTCATAGGAAGGTCAACAGAGATCACAAGGTCAAAATCAGAACACTTACAAACCTCCTCATTTGTAGAATTGTGCTCACAATGATAGAAGTCTCGGAGAAAATGAGATTAACAACTTTATGGGACAAATGACCGAAAAATACAACAACTTGGAAAAGTTAGTTACTACTAACGCAGTAGAGCAGAAAGCGTTGAGAGAACAAATGGCAACCGTGTTGAATGTGGTGATTCAAAAAGAAAAAGGAGCACTTCCAAGTCAAGTGAAACCAAATCCAAATGAGAAGTACGATGCAGTCTTCATGGCAAAGGAGGAACCAAAAGAGGAGAACGCTCAAACTGAGCCTCAGCAGGTAAGTAACTCTTCTTCTCAAGGTTCTAAAATTTTTTGTAAGGATAGGCAAGCAAAGAGATTGTTAGAAACTCTTTAAATTGCATGTCAATATTCCCTTTGCTGAAATTGTCTTTAAAGTTCCTAAATATGTAAAGTTCTTAAAAGAAATAATTTTTAATAAAAATAAATTAGAAGAGGTTGAGACTGTTAAATTAAATGAAGATTGCTCTGCTATGTTATTAAATAAATTACCACTTAAGCTTAAGGATCCAAGAACCTTTTTTGTTTCTTGCTCAATTGGTAATAACACTTTTAAGGCACTATGTGATTTGGGTTCAAGTGTTAATTTAATGCCTCTGTCTATTTTTACAAAACTAAATTTGCAGGAACCACAACCTACTCACATGTCCTTGCAGTTAGCTGACAGAACTCTTGATTACCAAGAGGAATAATAGAGGACATGCTGGTAAAGGTTGGGAAATTTATTTTCCCAGTTGACTTTGTAGTTCTGGATATAGAGGAAGACAGAGATGTTCCTATTAATTTAGGAAGGCCATTTTTGGCAACTGGAGATGCTATCATCCAAGTGAAAAAGGGAACCATGACTCTGAGAATTGAGGATGAAGAAGAAACATTTAATATTTATAATTCTAATAAAATTTCTTCCTCTAATGCTTCTTGTTGTTTCTTGCAGCATGTGGAAGTTAAAAAGCAAAAAGAAAAAGAAGAGCAAGTTGAAGAACAAGATAGCAACTCTTTGGAGCAGGACAAAGACATAACCCTTCCTTGATAATGGAGGCACTTTGTTTGCCCAAATTTAAAGGACTGTATGGAGAGGATCTTATTCCTCATATATTGAATTTTTATGACTTGGTCAAAACTAATGATTTTCCAGGAACCACCGCAGATAGACTGATACTTAAGTTATTCCCCCTTTCTCTTGGAGGATTGGCTAAGCAATGGTTCTCAATATACTCAAAGTTTCACTTTTCAAGTTAGGAGGAATTAATGGAAGATTTTGTAAGGGCTTTTCAGTTTACACCAGAAGAAAAAGTAGACAATATCCAAGGATTCCAAGAATTAAAGGATGACACTCAAGAAAAATTCACTGGTTTTGAATTAGACCTGTCCATTATCTCAGAGGTGTCACAATTATAGTTCAAGGGAACAACAGGATAAGATCCTATTGAGCACATAAGACAGTTCTGCAAGAAGATGAGAAAAGCAAAATAAGAGAACTTGTCTCCAGATGAAGCAAAACTGATGATTTTCCCATTCTCATTAGATGAGGAGGTCAAGTTGTGGCTATATCTCCTACCAATTGAAGAAATAGAGATGTGGAATGACTTAGTAAAGAAATTTATTATGACATTTTCACCTATCCTAAAGGAGCCAATTTACGCCTGTGAAGACTGTGGGTACACAATGAACCCACCAAAAAAGTGCTCAGGTCCTGCTTGGATGGATCACTCTGAAAAAGGTAATTACACTGCAGTGTTTCCCAATGGTAAGAAGACAAAAGGTAATGTCAAAGATGGGCCATTGCCTGCTGAGGACTAATTCTAAGTCCTCTGAACCGTCAGGCTCGGGACGTTAAACAAGCGCTTATCAGGAGGTAACATGTTCACTAACATTTTTTCTCTATATTATTTTTCTCTTATCTGTTTGTTTTGTTCATGAATTTTATTCTTATTAGTTTTGTTTTATTTTATTTTATTTTTATGATTATTAAAAAATACAAAAAATTATTTATTCTGGAAAAAAAAAATCAAAAAATCAAAAATTTTCTGGAAAACCAGTTGGTACGGGCGTACCTTACATCAGGCACGGCCGTACCACACGGCTTCATCCTGAGAAATGCGGAGAACAGACAGGTACGGTCGCACATAAAACCAGGTACGGTCGTACCCCGTGTCCAAAGGCAGAATATTTAAGGTAAACAGTGAGAAGTAAGGGCGTACCATACCTTCGTATGCCCAGAACATCTCCACTCAAGCACCCTCTTCCCTCAATATCTTCGTATTTCTCATCACAATATCATCCAGGTACTGATTCTAAACTCATTTTGTGGATTGATTGCATGTTCTACAGGTTATTTTAAGTTTTTAGTTAGTTTAGGTTTTTGGTTTTGTTTAATTCTAACTTTAGTGATGTAGGAGTAGTTTTGGCTTGGTTTAGCATGCTTAGAGACTCTAGGAATGATTAGAGACTTAAAATCTAGGCTTAAAATTGAGAAATCAAATCATAGTGTAGATTTTTCACAAAACCGTAGCGTAGTACGGTCGTTCCTATGAAGAATAGGTCGTACTAAAGGCCGTATTGGCGGCCTTAGGGTTTAGACTGACCATAGGTACGGGCGTACCGATGGCATTGTATGGCCGTACGTGTTCATTAAGTCAGGCCGTACTAACCTTTTTGATTAGGGTGTACATATAGACACAATACGACTGTACCACACGAAGCACGGTCGTACCTAACACAGTTTCTGCTTAAAATTTAATTTCTCCTATTTATTTTGCAAGAAAATGCCTAAACACCAGAAAATTGAAGGCTCTTCATCTGCATCAGTACGTGCCTATAAGGTCGTACCTAATTATATTCCCCAGCAGTTCAAAGAGAGACACAAGCTGCTGCGGGACTTTCACACCCACACCCAAAGGCATTTGGACTTTGATGCCCTCCAGCAGGTTGGCCTGCGAGAGGAAGAGGCGACTTTGCTGCAGCGGATAGGGTGGCTCCAGGCAGCCTCAGTCAGACAGCCTTATCCTCCCGCCGAGTTATGCGGGACTTCATTTTTATTTCCTCCTTTAGTACTTAGGCTTCTGCTTTTGTACTAAAAAGAAATGTACATATTCTTTGTATGCTCGCAGGATACATTTTATTTTTATTTTTATTGTTTTTAAAATTTATCTTATTGCTGTTACTTTTATTTTTATTCCTTTTATTTCTAAATTTTTGAGTTTTGTGATGCACAGCTCTTCCGCCGCTTACCAGCTCCATCGATATTGTGACAAGGAAACAACATACCTTGCCCATATCCCCATCCATTTTTTTCTCGTGATATTTTTCAGAGGGGAGTCTCTTTCCACCTTCTTTTATTATAGCACTTATTTAATTCTCTTTTATCATTTTGTGTTTGCTTTAACTTAGTCGCAGTGAGAACACTACTAGAAATAAGTGTGGGGAGGGAATATTTTATTATGCTTATTACTTGGCTGTGCTTTCAACTGCTTATAATTATAGAAGAACTTTAAATCTTTGCTGATTTAAGGGCTACAAAAATTTTTTCCTTCCGGACAATATGAGATTGAGTCAATTCTTTGCTAGTATTAGAATTTGCTGAAAATTAGCATTGAAGTTCTGTGAGTTTTAACTTTCTGTGTAAGCTACTAAATGTGAGATTTGAGCCTGAAACAAGAGGCCACATCATGCTTTTGCCTCTTTTCTTTGTTAAGTGATATTTTTCTATGAATGTGCATTCTAGAACTTGTGCTGAGACCATTACAAAGCGAATATGAGTTTATTTTTATGTGAATTTGGAAAAGGGCAATTTTTAGGAATTTTTCAGGCCACTACTATTTTGAATACATTGTACCACTAGTTGCCCACTATTGTGCCTAAAAGTACTTTATTTAATTTCTTTGGTACCCTTCTTGTTACTATTGATTATTTTCCGCGAAGGCAACCTTAGAAAAATTTTCTTTGAGAGCAATTAGTGGCAAAATGAAAAGAATGAAGTTATGAATCCATTTTATATGCTTACGAAAAGAAAGCTTAGCATTTATTCCCCTCCTAGTTCTTAAAAATGATTAATTAAGGCATAAATGCATGAACGGAGAAAAGGAAAAGAAAAGAAAGAACATTGAAAAGAAAAATTGTTTATCCTGCTAAGGCCTTCATAAATTGCAAAAAAATATATATTGATCGAATAATTTGGGATTCTTGCTTGCTCTTTAAAGTGAAAAAGGAATAGGTTGCTTGTTTTGGTTGATTTGTTTCTGACCCTTTGCATGACATTTTCTTTCTTTTATTATATCAAACATTATTACCTTAGCCGCATTACAACCAATGAAAGACCCTCATTCCACTTTTGCATGTTAACTAGATTCTAATAGTAGAGTTTTGGTCAATGTACAAGCCTATGGTGATGTCATCTCATTTGAAAAGTCTAAGCGTTAATGACTATACTTATAAACACTTTGAGATTGGTGAGAGTGTCACTTGAAAATCAGAGATTGTTGGCTTATTTGAACTTACACCTCTAATTGGGCATTCTATTTATTAGCATGTTTTGAGATATCACTTTGTTGTCACACTTCTATTTTTGCCCCTATCCAGTGAAGATAGTTTTTCTTACTATAGTTACCCAAGTAGTTTGCTTGAGGGCAAGCAAAGCTCAAGTGTAGGGATGTATTAACACACCAATTTGTCTACTTATATACGGCATTTTTAGTATCTAAATATGTCGTTTTGCACTAAATAAAGTACAAAGGTACTTATTTATATTCTATTTTGCAGAATTATCACGAAGACACCACTCGGAGCAAAAGAGGCAAGAAAAGACCAAAAATTAGCAAGTTTTAGAGAGTTTTAGCACTTCTGGACAAGCGGTATGGCCTGATCTACATTCAGTACGGCCGTACATAGATCAGAATTTCAGTAGGGGCGCACCCCCTTGGTCAGTACCACCCGGCGCCGATAAAAAAGTCCAGTACGGTCGTGCCAAAGGCAGTACGGTCGTACACAAATGATCTCAGGGATGCAGCACGCAAAGATACAGGCCAACGTCACAAGAAAAGTTCGGTACGGCTGTGTATATATCCATTACAGCCGTACCCCGTCTCAAAATGTGCAGATTTGAAAGCCAGATGACCTAATCTGCAGCCAACGTTATAAATAGGGGCTCTTAACCTTTTCTAAAGACCTTTTGATGAATTCTGAAGTCAAGAACCCCCTTTTGAGAGTTCATATCAATCCCTTGCCTTTCCTGTTGATTTCTGTTTCCTTGGAGGTTGGTGTCAATCCCGAATTGCTACCGGAGCTTGTGAGGACGCGAAGAACGTATTTAAGGACTGTTGTCATACCAAAAGGGTGTCCTGGTTTAGATTTATTCTCTTGTTTATGGATTATTGTGGTTTTATGATTAAGTTTATGTTATTGTCATTGATAATGATATGCTAAACCCATCATTAGGGGTGATGGGGGATCCTTTACAATACTTTTGATTATTTATCTGTTTAATTCTATGAGTTTCTATTGAATGTTTTATTGTTTTATGCCTAGTGTGCTTAATCCTATAAGGCCTGATCAACCTTTAATAAGTTAGCTTAATTTTGGTAACAGGATCATAATTAGTTAACGGATCTCTAGGAATAAAAGAACTCGCTTTATATGCAGAATAGGTTATTGCTTGTTTTTAATCAGCTATTAGATTAACAAACCCGCCTGTGCTTAATGCTCTTTCCTTTAATTACCTTCTAGGACCAAACGGAGTAATTAGTTTGCAGGAAGGCTATTACAAGCTAAGTAGTTCTTAGTAATTTAGAGTGGGTGATTAGCTCTCTTTCATAATAGATAACTCATAGTAATTACATAGTAAACTCAAGAGTAGAGTATTGGTGAACCCGGTTCCCCTAGACCTCCCATAACATAGTTAATCCGTTCTTGCATTTAGTTTGATTATTGCTTTAATTACGTGACAACTTTTACCATTTTCCAATTACACTTTTCCTAGCCTAATAGAATAGAATCGTTTAAGTCATTGGTACTCGCGCATTCCCTGTGGGTTTGATATTCGAAGTCCTAATTATACTCCACTATTATTACGAGTTACGATCAGGTGCACTTGCCTGAGCCGCAACACGTACCCAAGCCCAGAACTCATAGATTTGAATCTAGTTGACCTAGTACGCCTCAAAGCCTATAAATAGGCAATCTTAGCTCTCTTTCAGGGAGAGTTGGAGGCTGAGGGTCTTTAGACCACTTTAGCTTTTGCCTCTTGCCTCTTGCCTTTTGTCTTTCATATCTTTTCTTTTATGATTTCTTGTTTGGATTTATGTTATTCTATTATGTTGACAAATAGTATGAGTAGCTAATTCCATCACTAGGGGTGATGGGGGATTTTTTACGCTGTTCTTGACATTTATTTAATTGTTATTATGAACTTCTTATTATCCTTATGAATGTGTTTTTTCTAGCATGCTTAATCCCATAGGATCTGGACAGTCCTTAATAAATTAGTTAATTGGAGGCGATCATACCACAATTAGTTAATAGAACTCTAGGATTAACAGAATTTGCGTTTTATGCCCGGTCAAGGGTAACTGCTTATTTCCAATCAGTCATTGAATTGATAAACTTACTAGTTCTTAATGCTCTTTCTTTTAATTGTCTTGCATGACCAAACAGGGTGGTTATTTAGGAAGAAGACTGTTAACATTGCATGACCAAACGGTGTTAATAGTTTTAGAGTAAGTGATTGACCTTCAATAAGGAGATATAGTTCGTAATAGCAGGTAATAGATTCAAGATCTAGTATTAGTGAACCTGGTTCTCCAAGGCTTTTCTTACTTGATCTCTATTCTATTCTTGCGTATTTGCTTTTTAATTGATTGTTCTCATTCTCATAATCCCTATCTTCGTTCGTCTAAAAAATAAAGGATCTCTATTAATTTAGTACTCGCGCATTCTCTGTGCGTTCGATATTCAGAGTCTTAAAATACTCCACTATTATTACGAGTTACGATCAGATGCACTTGCCTGAGCCGCAACAATACTCTCTACTTATCTGGGACACGATGAGCTAGGAATCAGTTCGGAGCTTCACTTCAAGTGCTCCAACCTCCCGAGCTAGGGTGAGTGCGGCTACGCAAGCTTCGTATTCGGCCTGGTTGTTTGAAGTGGGAAATGAGAATCCCAAAGAAAACTCAACAGTCAAGTCTTCCTCATTTTCAAGAAGTAACCATGCGACGCTACTTATTGCAATTGATGGCCCATCCACGTACACAGTCCTCTTCGATTTTGGTTTCACTGCTCTTGGAGTCATTTTGGCAATAAAGTCAGTGAGGCACTGAGCTTTGAGGGCTTACTGCGACTCGTAGGTGATGCCAAACTCAGACAATTCGATGGACCATTTGATGATGTGTCCCGCCAGGTTGGGTCTATGCAAGATTTGTTTAATGGGTTGGTCAGTTTCAACAATGATTGGATGAGCTAGGAAGTACTATCGGATTCGTCGACCTGCCATGACTAGTGCCAGGCAACCTTCTCGATTTTCTGATATCTCAATTCAGGGCCTTGCTAATGAAGTAAACCCGTTTCTGTCCTTCTTCAGTTTCTCGGACGAGTACAACGCTGAGGGCTTCATCAGCAATTGAAAGGTATATATACAGAGTTTCCCCTTCCAGAGGTCTTGTCAACACAGGCGGTTAAGAGAGGACTTACTTTAGTTGTGATAGGGCTTCTTCGCATTCGTCAGGCCATTCAAATTGTATCCTTTTTTGGAGTAACTTGAAGAAAGGCAAAGCTCATTGGGTAGGCCTCGAAATGAACCTCATCAATGCGGCTAGCATTCCAGTCAGCTGCTGGATCTCCTTCTTCGAGGTGGATTAATGCATCTCAGTTATCGCTAGGCACTTGTCTGGGTTAGCTTCAATTCCCCTCGGTCAAGTAAAAGCCAAGGAATTTGCCAACTCTTACCCCGAAGGTGCACTTGTCAGGATTTAATCTCATGTTATGCCGCCGAACTTCTTTAAAAACCTTGGTTAAGTCAAAGAGATGGTGGACCTCCTCTGCCGACTTGACGATCATATTGTCCATGTACACCTCGAGCATCCTCCCAATCTGTTTCTTAAATACCTCGTTCATCATTCTCTGGTATGCGACTTCAACATTTTTGAGTCTGAAGGGCCTTAATTTGTAACAGTAATTGCCTCTATTGATCTTGAAAGCGGTCTTTTCTTGATCGACTGAGTGCATTGGAATCTGGTTATACCCAGAGTATGTATCCATAACGAAAAGTAACTGGAAACCTGATGATTTATGACAAGTTTGTCGATGTTGGGGATGGGATAGGTGTCCTTAGGGTACACCTTATTAAGATCGGTGTAATCAATGCACATCCTCCATTTTCCATTAGATTTTTTAACATTGACTACATTGGAAAGCCAAGTTGTGTACTTGACTTTTTTAATGAAACCAATTTTTAACAAATCTTCAACGGCCTTCTCGGTGGCTTTTGTTTTCTCAAGAGACTACTTATGATGTCGTTGCGCTATCCAACATGCGGAAGGATACAAAGCGAGTTAGTGGCAAGCTACCTCGAGAGATATACCTGGCATGTTAGCAGTAGTCCATGCGAAAAGGTTGCATTGGCTCTTAGGCAATCCGCGAGGTGTTGCTTCACTTGATCGGGTAGATCCGCTTTGAGTTTGATCGTTTTGTTCGGATCATCCCCCACTTGGATCTGGAAGAAGTCTCCATCAGGAATTGGCCTCTGGATCTTCTGCTGAAGCTCGAGTGCCATGGGGTCATCTTCCCCTTCCTGATCGAGCTCTGGTTCTACTGAGCATCAAAGTCTGTAACATTGACCTTGGAAGCCGCTGCTGATTTCCTGGGTAGGGGTCATTTTTCCTCTTCAGTGTCCTCCATCTTCAATGGCAGAAGATAGCATCTCCTAGCTACCTTTAGATCGGTTGCAACTGTAACGATCTGATCTTCTTCGTTGTGGAACCGCATCTTGATGTGCACGATCGAGGTAACCACTCCTAATTCACCTAAGGTTGGACGACCCACGATGCAATTGTACACCGATTTGCAAGGGAGAGCACAATGAATTGCACTATAACGATCTTTGTAGTCGGCTCCTCTCTGAACGTGACCATAAGCTCGACATATCCTAAAGGTTTGGTTCTTGACTCGTTAAAGCCCTGTAAGTTAGATCCCCTGTATGGAATGAGGCCCTTCTCCGACAGCTTTTCTTGAACAACTCATGGAATATAATATCGGCCAAGCTCCCTTGATCGATAAGGATTTTCCTGACATCCTAGTTTGCCATGTAAGCACGCACCAACAATGGTATCTGGTAGTTTGGCTTTCCATTGATGAGGTATTCATTATAGAAAACTAATGGTGGCCTGCTCGGTTTCTGTCTTCTGGTTGGAGAGAGACTGGCATCGCTTCTCTCAACTTCCTTTTCACCGAGTTGATGTTAGCCCCTCCTCGGTCAGAAAATCCTCCAGAGATAACCATTACCACGGGTGGAATCCTTGCTCGCTCATTGCCTTCATCAGAGGAAGGATCTTGCTCCCTAGCTTGAACCACAGCAGTAGTTGTGTCTTGAGTTCTCTTGGACCAAGCTGATCGAGTACTCGACCACCTTTCGCCAATTCGGGGCTTTGAGTTAGTATACTTCTGCAACTTCCCTCAATGGATTAATTGCTCAATTGCGTCCTTGAGTTGAATGCCCCTGTGGAAACGGTAATATTTCGATTTATCATTCCCCACCCTCTCTTTCAACAACTTTGGGAACCGAATTCCTGCATCGCGAAACTCAGCATTTGCGTATTCGTTCAAAATACGAGTACGGGTTGTGTTCAGCGGGGTATACTCATCGTATTTCCCAGGAGGAGCTCGGGAGTCACACTCCTTATGAGGTTTCTCATCACGAGGTCCTCCAGTTTTGCCTTGCGCCACCTTCATTTTAACCTTAGTTACCACCAATTTCTCTTCATAATTGATGTATTTCTCGGCTCGCTTGAGGAAGTCATTCAGATCGGTCGGTTTGACTACGTGATCAATGCATTTTAATGCATCTTTTATAGCTTTGCACTTGGTGTTCTTAATTGTGTGTTTTGCCCAACAACTGCTTTTTAACATGGTTTTATATCTTTGGGTCTTGATTGGGCTTTAGTGGAATTATTTGCTAATTTTCGGATTTTGTTACATCCTGACCCATGTCGCTTCTATAGGCCATAACTTGGGCTATACTTGTCCGATTTCAGTGCTCTTTGTGGCATTGGAAAGCTAAGAAGCAGAGCTACAATTCTTATGTTGGCACGGAAGCCCAGTTCTGCCATTTTGAAGGTCGAAAATGCGAATTACTGCTGCAGGCATGGTTCACTGCGAGTTTTGGATCAATTACTCATGTGATTAGTTGTTATTGGGCTAATTAATCTCTTTTGGGCCCTTCTCTTTAGTCATAAACTTCAGGTTACCTAGGTTAACCTAAGAAGACATTATAAATAGGATTTTTAGAGTCTTAGGATTTACCTTTTGATTACTTTTGAATATTTTGCCGTTTTTGAGTTTTAGCAATCTTCTCTCCTTCTCCCCTTCTTAATTTCGTTTTTGTCAAATCCTTCTATAGAAGGCTAAGACCTTGGATCAATTCACTGGTTAAGGATTTCATAGACGATCTTGAGGTTGGTTATTAATATTAATTTCGTTTTTGTGTTCTACTTCTTTCTCTTTTGATCCTTCATCTCTTCTAATTTCTGTTTGCAAAATCGTTTTACATATTGATACTTAATCATATAATTTCGGTTTTGCTCTCTGATTTAGACTATTGGAATTAAACTTAACGCTTGTTTTGGTTTAGTTCGAATAGAGATCAATAGGGTCTATGACGCTTAGTTATAGGTTTGATGAATTCGGTTGTTAAATTGATTATATGTTTGTAACGCGTGTTCCTTATTTATAATCAATTGAATTCTGTGATGCTTAATCCAGTAGGAATTCGTATAGGATTAATCACCCGCTTGATTGGTTAATTCTGTGATCAAACAAGATTAGAAGACGAATTAGAATAATCTTTTGAACCTGTGATAGATCCGAAGTGAAAGTTCCTGTGACCAGTGGATTGGTTGTTGTTATCAAGTAATTTTTGTAATTAATTAAAACTGTTTTCACGAAACAACCCCCCATTCTGTTCTTTGCGTGTTCTTGCTATTGGTCATTGTTAATTAGAGATCCTTGTGAGACGACCAAGGTTAACTGCCTTGTTACTACATTACTGTTTTATTTAATTTGACCCGTGTACGACAGCGGATCACTACGCCGAGGTGACGCTAAATAAGTTGTCCTCGAGTAAACCATGCTCAAGTAAATATAGCTTCATCTCGTTTAAGACTATCCTCCTGAAGACTGCTTCCTTGTTGAAACGCTCAATGTAATCTCCGAGGAGTTCGTCCTTTTTCTATTGGATTGCCACTAAAGTTGCTACTGATGGCTGAACCCCTGATGCAATGAAGTGCGAAGAAAATTGATGAGTAAGGGCGGACCATTAATCTTTGGAATTCTTCTTCAAGCCTTGGATCCAAGTGAGTGTCACTTTTTCAATGTCAATGGGAAAATCTTGTACTTAACTAGTCCTTTGGCTCCTCAGTATCCCATGATCGTGTCAAAACATCTGATGTGCTCATCGGGATAGCCTATACCGTCGTAAGTATCCAATAGTGGAGGTTTCTGGAGTGTCTTTGGAATCGTAAATTTGGCTATCCTCGCTGTGAACGGTCCAAACAGGCAAAAGGTTTCATCTTCGTCATCACTCCTACGAGGAGAAATGGAAGGCGGAGTACGCTCCCAGTGACGGTGCGAAGTCATTTTCGCTGACCTCCCGCGGTGGCATGAATGAACTTGAAACTGCCGTGGAGGTGTGTCACTGCTGTCTGTCGCATGACATCGATGAAGAGAGCGATCCAGTGTCCAATAGCGATGGGAAGAGCACTCAATAATCTATGGCGATGCAGTGGGGATCGCCCTTCGAATCTTGGGGCAGAGCATGATCAAGCGAAACGCGGCCATGAGGTAAGCGGATCGGAGATCTGTCGCGGCAAGCAGAGCGAATCTGAGATCTGTAACCGTGAGGAGAACGGATCTGAGATTTATGACCGCAAGGAGAGTGAATCGGAGATCTGTGGCCGCGAGGAGAGCGAATTGGAGATCTGTGGCTGCGAGAAGAGTGGATCGAAGATCTATGAGAAACATCGTCGCATTAATGGCGACGAACAAATATACACATCTTGGATGCTTCCGAGCAGCAATGAAGTGACGGAGAAGTCCGTCCCTGCCGGTTCTCCAACTGCATAGCAACTTGAACGGAGATCTCCTTTTGCTGACTCTCCATATATTCCAAGCATTGGTTATGAATCTCCATTTCCTTTGTCTGCTTCTGGAATAAATCACGTAACTCGTCGAGCAGGAAGGCCGCGATAGGTGGCAGCCTAGCATTGGCTTCAGTAGCGATCAAAGCAGCTATGATCGGCACAGCGAGCGTGAGAGGTGGCTGCACCAGAGGATCGTTTCGGAACTTCGAACTCAAAGGTGATAGGCACCTTCTCCGGTAGTTGTTGAGGATTGGAGAGTTCAGCATGACGCTGCGAACTTCTAGTGGTGATCATGCACTTGGACCCAACCATAGTGAAATTGAAAACGATCTACTGGAGAAATTGAAATAGAGGAGTGTTCCCACAAACAGCGCCAATGATTCGAGGTGAATCTTAGAGATGGCTGGAGAAGATCATTGAAGGCAGAGCTCGCAGCGGAGTACGACAGTGTCATGGTAGTGTGGTACCTACAAGCACTCTGATGCCAAAGTCAATAATGGCTCAAAGGTGTGAGGTGAGAGAATGAAGCGTACCTGAGCGCCGAAAAGCGAGTTCCCTTATATAGGCGAGGTTGCGGGTTAGTTTTGGCGGGAAGGCCGTTTTGTTGATGCAACGATTTAGCGCACAACGCGGCGAGAAATGCGGATCACCGTTGGATTGATCTCGCAGTGATTAGGCAGTGGCTTTTCAGATACTAAGTTCTAATGTGGGTCGGCGAGGTAAACCTGGTTCGGATTGGGCCTTGGCCCAGTCCAAAACAATTGGTAATTCTGTATTCTTTTCTCTTAATAGTGGCACTACTTTTGCATCTATTAAGGTTTAATAATTTTTTAGCTTATTAGAAAAAAGTTAGATAATGTGTCAAGGTAGCTTAATTTAAAATTTCACTTTAGTCGTTTTTCTATTTTTGTGTCAAGTTAGTCCTTTAAAGTTAATTTTAGTTTCAGTTTAGTCCCACATGTTCTAAAAAATTGACAATGTTGGCCAAATTAGTCTGCTTTTGCCTTTTTGCAACAATTTTTTGGGTTTTGATTTGTGGCACAATTGATAGGCAGATTGTTCTTGTACCAACCATACAATTCTTGTTGTAAATCAGCCACAAGTGGAACTAAATTGAAATAAAAAAAGATAAAAGATTAACTTAAAACTTTAAATTAAGATAGAAGACTTCTGAAATAATTTTGTCTTTATATTATTTTAAAGGCTAAAATACATTTTTCGTCCCTTAACTTTATTTTAGTTTTCATTTTCATCCCTTAACTATTTTTTCTTTCAATTTCATCCCTTAAGTTATGAACGTTTTGTCACATTAGTCCTTTCCGTTTATTACCCATTGAACACCGTCCAAATACTCCTATGTGGCAAATGGTTGTCCTACGTGATAATTTTATTAATGACTCAAACTACATATCATCATCTTCTTCCCCAATCTTTTTGTGAAAAAAAAAAAAACTCTAATGTTAAAAATATGACTCCTCCATTATCCTATCCTCCTCCTTAAATCTCACCAAATTCCTCCAACTCCACCACCCTCCGCTCCAAATCGGAACCGAAACAATCTTTCTCCTCCACCAAATTTTCTCCAGCAATGTCAAAGGGAATCCCTCCATGCTCATCGAACTCAAAAACCCTGTGTCTCTAGATCTCTCTAATTCCGTTGCAGAGTTCTTCACAAGGAATAGGGTTATAGGTTGACACAACCGTTCAACTTCCATGGCTGATGCCACCAAGTACGTTCCCATTGGTGGTGGTGGTGGTGGTGGGAACTTAATTACAAACCTCAAGAGCATCTTCTCCGTTCTCAAAACAAGAAGAACGGTTGCTTTTGCCTATGCTTTTATGCTTGTGGCGAATCAGCAGGTTCTACTGAGCAAGGTTCGAATGAACTGGATTTTTTTTTTTAGGTGCTCGAATGAACTGGATTTGACAGGAAGATTGGAGAAAATGATGATATGTCATCTGAGTCATTAATAAAATTGTCACATAGGACAACCTTTTGCCACATAAGAGTATTTGGACGATGTTCAATGGGTAATAAACGGAAGGGACTAACGTGGCAAACTGTTCATAACTTAAGGGACGAAATTGAAAGAAAAAATAGTTAAGGGACAAAAATGAAAACTAAAATAAAATTAAGGGACAAAAAGTATATTTTAGCCTATTTTAAGATGTAGGATCCAATTAAGAACTTAATAAAACTGTAGTGACTACCAAATACCAACATTATTGTGTTAAAACGTTACTAACGTTGCTCTGCTGTATTGTTGTGGAAAGTGCAGGGAGCATCCATATCGGCAATGGAATGAAGAACGATAGCATCCAATGGGGTTGCCAACAACAAGCAGAAACGTGCTTATTCTCCTTAAGAGTTCGAGTTTCTGCACCATTTCACGCGCAACTCATCACAACACCAAACCGATTCCACTCACCAACAACAATCTGCGAACATCTCATTCTCATTACAGGAAACAGATTTCACTCGCCAATCTCTTCCAAACCTACGGTTTCCCTTCCTCCCACCTCCACGACTTTCTCTCCCACAATCACTTTCTCTTCGATTCCGATCCCTCCGAACTTCGGAATTCCCTCGCCACTCTCTTTTCCTTCCGAATTCCGCAGAAAACCCTCGTTTCCCTCATTCGCGATTGCCCCGGTGTTTTGGAACCCCGCTTTCTCCAGAACTGGGAATCCGGTTTCCCCGAATTGAAATCCCAAGTTCCCAACCCTTCCCCTTTGATGATCGCGAATTTATTGCAATGTTCTAGAAGGTTCCACCTTGACCCCCTTGAGCTTTTCCACAAAATCGAGGTTTTTAGGGGTTTAGGGTTTTCTGGCGCCGCCATGGCTAGGGTTTTGGAAGGTTTTCCCAGCGTGGTTGTTATGAGTGAGAGTGAAATTGTTGGTGTGATTGATTTTCTTGTGGAATTTGGAGTCCCCAGGGATGAAATTGATCGAGTTGTTCGATTGTATCCTAGGGTTTTGGGATTTGGAGTGGAAAATAAGTTGAAGCCGTTGATTGAGGAATTGAGGGGTTTGGGATTTTCTCGCCGCGAGGTTAGAACGGAGTTAGTTACGGATCCAAGGATTCTGGGAATGGAAATTGGGGAAATTTCGCGTTGTTTGCGGTTGCTGGAGACTCTGAAATGCAGGGAAGCAATTAAAGAGAGAATTTTTGGAGAGGGTATGCTTAGGGCTTGTTTTGAAGTGAAGCTGAGAGTGGATTGTTTGTGTGGTCACGGTTTGATTCGTAGGGATGCTTTGAAGGTGTTGTGGAAAGAACCAAGGTTGATTACTTATGATTTGGAGGAAATTGAGAAGAAGATTGAGTTTTTAGTGCATAGGATGAAATATGGTGTTGATTGTTTGCATGGGGTTCCTGAATACTTGGGTGTGAATTTTGAGAAACAGATTGTTCCTAGATACAATGTGGTGGAGTATTTGAAAGGAAAAGGTGCAATTGGTTTTGAGGTTGGATTGAAGGACATTATTAAGCCTACTAGGCTTAGATTTTATAATCTATATGTCAAGCCTTACCCTGAGTGTGAAAAAATTTATGGGAGATTTTCAGGAAGTGTTGAAGTTAAAAGCAAGCATCCACCTGGACTTTGGAAGCTCTTTAAACCACAGAAGTTTCCTCAAACTGGTCAAGATGTGAAGAACATGAAGGCTTTCATGAACTCACTGGTGTAGTGGGTTAATCTCTGTATATTATTAGTTGGATGCATGGTTGATGAGGTGCCATGCATTGTATTAATAATACTAAGTAATTTAACAACTTAGATTTTTTTGATTTGTTGATGACACTAACCTAGTGTAGGGTATACTTATATTTTAATGCCAAAGGAACACATGCTGACAGATACTTACAAATATTAGTCACTTCTCTTTTATGCTAGTTATTCGATGGAGCACTGATAAGGGTTATGCAATGTTGTTCTAGTTTTAGAGTAAGATTTTGGCAAGAGGGCAAAAGCAATGATAATGACTAATGGATACTGGGTTATATGGTTGAAATGGTGTGTGCCCCTGTTGGCGACAACTGCTAATTGGATTCAAATATAGAATTAGGGTATTGGTTTTCATTTGTAGCATGTATAGGTTCAAAATTCAAATCTACTATAGAAGGTCTTCCCATTATCCCAGAAAGAAAAGATAAAATGATATGTATGTTTGTTTAAAGCATGATTATTTAAGTTGTACTAGTTTAAGTGGCTTCATTTACTACCATCGACATTGAGCGTAACAAAGCCATTCACTAGTTTTTGCCAAGAAACCTCACGCGGGCCAGAGCTTAAAGAGGAGGCCGCACCAACATAAGAGAAGGCTTGCAAAGTATTCTGATACAAGGCTTTAATCTGAGTAACAATGGCATAAGGCTTTGAACGGAATATCCTGCTTCCTTATTAGTTATAATTTTAATATTTTATCGGAGAATAAATTATTAGTAGGAAATTGGCATGATTTTAGAACTATAAATTCCGGGCTTTGATATCCGATTTCAATTGCGACTACTTTTATTCCATTCAAAAGCTGAAACAGGATATAAAACTAAGGAATGAAATCGATCTGGAATATATATCTGGCTAGAAATTAGATTTTTTCGTTTGTTTTATTTAATGAAAAATAGAGGAAAATTTTAATTAAAATAATAAAGAAAAAATGAAAAATATAAAAAACTATAAACCCAAATACCATTTCAAGTAGCGTGTGAAAAACACTTTTTTTATTAAAGGGCCGGAATTTTATCAACTACCAATCAACTAGTCGTAAAAGAGCCCCTACAATCATCTTGGACAAGCATGCCCAATAAAGGAGAAACAGTGTCAACTAACTCCAAGTCAAAAGAAAAACTAATACCACATCTAGCTAGAAAAATTAGCACACCAATTAGCTTCACAAAAAACATGTTGAGCAGAAGCTAACCAATTATTAGAACAAAGTAGAGAAAGAGTATCCTTCAAAATAGGTTGAAGGTGAGTATTTGAGGCGGTCTTCGTTTTAATGAAATTAACCACCGAAGTAGAGTCAGTCTCAAAGATGACTTGATGACGAGATAGGATACGAGCCATTTAGATTCCATGGAGTAAAAGCTCTCATTTCAGCCCAAAGAGAATTACACAGTCCTAGTTTAACAACAAAAAAACCCTTAATAAAAAACTTTAAACTCATAAAATAAACTTATTTTTTATAAACATATCTATATCTATTTTGACCCAAGAAACTTATTAACTAGTCATACATGTTATAACCTATCTTAGCAGATAGAACCTAAACTATCCTCTTATTGCTCGAGTCAATTCTTGCTCATTCATAATTTATTAGCTGAAGGAACTTCAAATAGAAGCATGTGAAAATAAACATGGAGAACATAAAAATTGGAGTAAATAATCAAATTAATCCCTTAAAATATATTTTTGTATTAGCAACTTAATAATGGAATTTATGATAGATCCCTGAGTGACATTTTATCTGTCAAATTAATCCCTGAATGTATATTTCATTAGTTAAATTAAATCCTAAAATATCTAATATGAAGACAAATTTGGCTAGTAAAATACACACTTACTCTGTGTTTGTTTTTGATGAAATTGCCGAGAGAGAGGTGAACAAGAGAGGTATGCGAGAAATGTGCTACTTCTTCAGTTTGGTTTGGTTTGATGAGAAATACAACCATGTGGAACCCATGATTTTTGCAATCTTCGCTCATGTGTGAAGAAACTGCATAGAAGTTGCTCCCTTTTTTTTCTGTTTTCCTTTATTACCCTTCACATGATCACGTCAAGATGAAAAACATTTGTGCCAATGTGAACAACCGAATGTGTTTCTTATATAACCAAATGTGTTTCTTTTTTATAATAATAATACTGGTACCATATATACGAAAAAGAAAAAAAACATCAAAGCCAAAAAATTCATTTAATGTTCTAATTTTGAAAAGCTATTCCAAATATAACCCTGACATTAAATATTTTACAGCCACTTATATGAGTAAGATGAATTTACAGTAAATATTGAATAAGGATATAGAAGTAATTTTAGCAATTAATATATTTAAAAATTTGTGATTTTTCTTTAGGATAAAAAAAATTACTAAACATTTTTATTATACATGGACCAGAGAGAGTAATAACCGAAGGTTATGTGCTCACCAAAAAGTGAACGTTATATAATAACCAAACGTGTTTTTTTTGGGTACAGCAAGATAAGAAAAACCGAACATGTTTATAATTAATTACAACATATCAACATTAAAATCTTAAAGAAATATGAGAAGAGTAGAAATTAAAAAGAATTTATTTATGGTTTTATTCAGATGTTTAAATAATTTAAATTAATATTTATTTAAATTACTAAAAAACAAAATTACGTAATTCTATAAATTATTTAATTGATTTTAAACAAATAAAAAATTAAATTACATTTTATGGGAGTTTTTTAAGGGGTATTTTATGGGAGTTTTTCAAGGGTTATTCTCATGCTTTCCAAAATAATAAACACTTCTATTTTCTACATTTCTATTCCCTTTCTCTTATTCCAAACAATACCTCAAATCTATCATATTTCTCACATTTTTCTCTCTTCTCACTCTCTCACATATTTCTTTCTTCACAATTTCTCTTGAAAACCAAACACACCATTAGAGAGTTTAAATATTTATTCAACGACTGATATGACCCACACTACATTTTTTCTTTTCGTTTTTTTTTTTTTGACTCAAGAAAATCAATTCATTTCATTATAAATAATAGGTTCAATACATGGTGGAATCTCATTAAAATCTTGCGGATTAGCTTCAAACAAAACCACCTTAGCCAAGCTATGTGCTATCTTATTAGCATTCCTCCTAATAAACTCTACATTAGAACTTTTGCAAAAAAATAAAAGAATATTCTTACACTCATAAATAATAGCTCCTAATTCAGTATTATTTTCAATGCAAGAATTTAAACTATCAACCACTATTTTTGAGTCCATCTCAAAAATAACATCCTCAAAATTCAGCTCCATCCATTTAATAGCAAACAATAAACCCAAAGCTTCTCCATATTTAACCTCCAAGAATGGTTCAAAAACATAAGTTCTAGCACCCATAAAGAGACCAAACTCATCTCTTAAGCACAAAGCAATCCCAACCTTATTGTTATTAAAAGAAAATGAAGCATCAATATTACAGTTAATTCTTCTAACCTACATTTTTTTTAAGAAATAATTTGATTATTTACTCAAAAATGGATTCGGAATGGGGAATACGACACAGACCTGCCAATATTCAATCATATAAAAAATTAAGTTATTTTGATCAGAATAGGGAATATGAAACAGAAAGAGTTATCAATAACTGCTTGAAAAACTAAGCACATCACATCATTAGAAACTAACATAATCCTCCAATTTCAAGCGGTGATTGCATTTACTTGTTATGATCAGAAATTGAGATTGAGATTGCGAGAGATTTTCTGAGTTTATTTGCATTCAGTGAACCCAATAATTAAGGACTGTAAATGCATTCAACCTCCTTTCACTTTATACAGTTTCCTTCCAGAACCGAATTGACCTATCAGTTCCACATGAAATAAACGCAGGTTCTACGGGTGAGTGTTCGAGCCAGCGGGGTGCACCAACGTGATTAGAAGGCCATTTTGCTACTTTTTCTGTTGTCATCGCATCCCAGATAACAATCTGCAAAGTATACCGGATTCCTCAAATAAAATTCACTTTATAAAGCTAACATCACCATACAGTAGACAGCTGAACAAACCTCATTGTTCAGTTCATCTATGGATAGAATAAATTCTTCTGTCTCATTAAAAATAGCCTGCATAGAGAGTTCGCAGAATGGTAACTATAAGAACATAGATGACAATGCCACCTGGACATAGGCTCAGGTAATTATACATTTGGATAGAGGTTATATTATATATAAGTTGTGATAACTACTTCAAAATAAAGACAACTTATGGATGGGTATGAGCATAAAGTTTTTGTAAAGCTTTTTCTTTCCAATGATAATGACAAACAATAAGTACTTGTGATTCTAAAAAGTAAATCAAGAGAACCATTTTTAAAAGTGATGGTAGGCCAATCTAACTAACACAAAAAGGAGGGGAAAATGAAAAGCACAAACATATCTCTCAGTGCAAGTTAAAATACTATGCATCTGCATCACTAAGACCAGAAGGTTGGCTTATCATTATATGAATTGACGAAGATTAACTTCAAAAAAATACTTAATAGAACGTATCTATGTACCTGGGATCTTAGCTGTGTATGTATGGCACCGAGATACTGTTTGACTAATCTTCCAGAGCCAACTTCCCAAAGCTTTATGGTAGAATCCTTCCCGGAGGAGAGGACAAACCTAGAAAACTAACAGTTATATCTACACCAATCGAAGCCTTTCAGAAAAGTTTAGAAGTGTAAAAAGTTGGTTAATGGCCATTGGCAGTAATGTCCATTACATCAAAAGCAATTATTAGCAAAGAATCTGATAACTTTTATCTTTTTTTATTGGGGGAGTTAGAGCAAAAATTGCATTGATCAAATAAAACAGACGATCCTAATGTGTATTGTAGTAATTAGTAAACAGGATGTTCATTGCAGATCGTTAATTCAGATGTTAAGACCAATAAGGATTGGAACTGCAGGGGAAGGGAAGCAACCGCTTCAACATCAATCTTTCCTTCCACTGTGGTTTCAAAAACATTAGCAATTTGGCACCAGATCGTTACGATGGAAATTAAACAGTGATGATGACGATTCACGTCGGTTAATAATGGGTTAAGCAAGAAAAATATAAGTTTAAAGACCCATATACTCATTGCCTTAAGGTTTTTGATCAAATGTGGTTTTAAGTCCACTATTGCGGTCTATCACTTAAGCCCGTGGTAGAGATCTCTCCTCTTTTGGGCTCCCTCTCATTACCTAATGGTGGTATCATCAGAGCCAGGTTTTATTGAGTCGAGTATTTGGTTGATAGTGGTTAATATTCGAGTCTGGCCTTGGTAATCCCATGCTACTCAGCAAGGTTTCCGCTTAAGGGAGAGTATAGTATGTTGGGTCTCGCGCTAAGGACTAATATTTGAGGGGGGAATGTTTGGAAATTCAAGTGTGAGTAATGATGTCCCACATTGGTTAATAATGGGTTAAGTGAGGATAATACGAGTGTAAAAACTCATCTACTCTTTGCCTAAGATATGTGGTGTTAAGTTCACTATTGTGGTCTATCACTTAACCCTTTTTTGTTGACACATGCACCCCCCTTTCAACAAAAAAACCCCATTCTAACTTCTCAACACATCAAAGGATAGAAGGTCCAAAAATATATGAAAAAACTGCTAGCCACCGTCAAGAATAACTCGTGACGCTGCTGGCAGTGGCAATATCATTCTCATGGCCTTTTAGTGCATCAACATATGCGTTCTTCACTTTGTCAAACATTTGCTCCAAAATATATTATACCTTTGATCTCTTGTAAAAATGGCACTGGTAGCCTCTGCTGTACCATGTGCTCCAGTTATTGAGCGCACACAATTGGCAGTGATGCCATCCCACAACCGAATAGCACCATCTTTAGATGCTGTAACATACATGGCACCTGTACAAGAATATCTAACCTACAAATTAGACAAGGAAATGATTGGCATCACTGTAGCATTGATAAAAGTAAAATAGAGGTAACTGACAGTTTGTGAATGAGAGAGAATTGTCATGCCTGGTTTATGGCTCCATTAGGGTTAACATCTGGGATATTTGCTGACAGATAACACTGAAAGGTATTTATATCATACAAATGAGGAATTGCATGATCAGTGCCTGTCAAAAATTAATATTTATCATCTTTGATTATTTGTGAGAAAAATCAAGGAAGAAAGCAAGGATGCTGATTGGAAGATAATCTAGAAACAAATACAGGCTTCCCCCCTGTAAAGCCAATTATACTATCAATAAGTCACCCAGTGGCACTCTATCACAATGCCTATAAAGAGAAAATCATTCAAATTGATGAGTTATTGTCTAAACTCAGAAATAAGAGTGGATTCACCGAAATATAAAACATTAAGGTATTGACTGAGCTATTGCCTATGCTCAGATAAGGTATTGACACCAACCAGAAGTAGTTCACTAGAACACAAAACTGCTTAAGCTTGGTTGCATACAGATAACATTGAACACTAAAGGGCGAACATGATGCATATACAATGAATATAGCTCCACAACAACTATATCTGAGCAAGATGTTTGTAATTGTAAATTTGCATACCAGTAAGAAACACAAGAACACATGAATGGAGATCGAATCCATTTTAGTAAAGACAAGAAAACCACTAGCATATCATCAAGCAGGAAAGACATGATAAAATTAAATACCTGCCAAAAGAAAGTCCCCAGAGGGGTGAAAAGATACAGAGCGAACATTATGTGTATCCTGCAGGACAAAATTCAACACAAAAGGAAGTTTATGCTTAATTCTTATAAGTGCTCACATGTTGCTAGTACATAAATGTAGGATAGCACTACCTGGATAACCCTGTAAGATCTCTTTGCATTGGCTTTTGAAATATCAAAAAACCTAAATGATGTTAAACCAGCATGTCAAATTGTAAGAGCACTTGCAATATATAAAGGACAGAAACACAAAAAATGACTACAGACGAGATGAGATGCATATTACAGAACAAAATTAAATAGTTACTCTACAAGAGATCATACTTTATTGTCTGATCTTTGGCTCCAGAAATCAGGATAGTACCTTGTGGATGAAAATCCAGATCATTTATTGGCTGCAGTTTTGTTATATATATAAAAAAATAAGGGATATGAGGACAGTTTCTCAGGATCATTTTATAAATTTTTTATTTTAAAAAGTAAGTGCCTAATGGGATATGTCAAAAGAAGAATCGGGAAAAATTCATCAATATTAGAGCAAGTGTAATATAGGTTAAAAAACTCCACTACAACAAAGACAGATAGAAGTTGGCACATTGATATTTAAATATTATGATTGTGTTAAGTAAATTCATCAAGACAACAATAATTTGAACTACGAACTTCCGCAGGTCTGGTGAAATATAACCGAAGAATAATAACCATACAATTTTAATCACAAGTAAATATGCTGACCAGCATAATCTGATGCTCCAATTTTCAGAGAAAAGTATGCTAACTATGCATCTGCCTACCCAGTAACCATAAAATACCCAATATTATTAGATTTTAAAAGAATAATTAACAATATGCAATATTTTCAAACTCGGACAAAGTAGTTATTTCGCACATTAGAAATTAAACTGCTATAATGAAGCCAAGTCATCATCAACAATCAGTGCAGAGGAAAATTATTAGTTCAAGATCATACATAACAGAAATATCAAATCTTGTAATAGAAGAAACAGTTTCACATAATAAATTCAGCAGAACTTGGAAGAGTGCAAATATACTTGTATATGGTCATAATATGTTCGTATGACAGACCGCACAGGACCATCCTTTGCATCTGGGAGCAACATCTGCTTGATCTTTGAAACCTGCCAAATGAATGGAAGCATAAGTTTGAAAGTTGAGTCAAGAAAGAGCACTACATTTAATCTAAATAATAAATCAGCACCTCAAATAGCTTTATTGATGTATCTGCACTTCCAGTGGCAACAAACCTTCCATCAGGACTAAACCTAGCACATCTGGCAATATTCTACCAAAAATCAGATAACAAGAAAGCAACTGCTCATTAGTAGGGTTTGCAAGGCATTTTGAAATGATACTACCGGATATGTATAAGTTATTAAAGCATATTGCATACCTTGTGTTCTGAAAGGTGTCGTGTCTCATGTTTTGGGAAACTTGTCGATGAACCTTTTATATCTGGTAAAGAGCTGTTATACCAAAATGCAATTTTCAAGGGTTGTTTTAGAGAGCATATCACCAATGGATGACTTATCATTATGCCTATCCTATTTTCTATATGAAAATGAATGAACTTAAAAGCAGCATTCCAAGTAGCATGAGACAAAAATGAAATATATCAAATTATGTTCAATGATGAATAGGAAATGTCATTTTAGAAGTCTTTGTTAATCTAAAGATGGGTTCAAATCTGAGGTTGTGTTTTCATAAGATCATTCTTTTCTACAACCAAAAAATAAAAATAGGTTAAAAAGACACACCTCCAAGTAAAACCTAAAAGTAATATCCAACGGCATATCACTGTATCCTCTAACAAACATGCATGTTAACCTTATTCATTTACCAATGAAAGGAAATGAATGTTAGCCTTGTTTAAACTGTTACATACTCACTCACTTAAAGTAGGTAAGTCATCTGCTTTTACCTTACGGGTTTTGATAAAGATAAAGAACAAAAAAAAAATACTGAATTAGAAGTCAAAGCAATAATTCCCCATAATGCCTGTGGAACCAAATGCTAATCATCTCTTAGTATTCCATGAGAAATAAAACATATAAAACTACAATGGAACATCATAACTGGCATTGATGGCACAGCAACAACCAACAGCATAGTATCAACCATTTCTCCAAACAAAGAACTAAACAATCTTCCATTGACTTCAAATGCATAAAAGGAGAACAGCCAAAAGAGCAGAAAAGTGTAAAAAAAAAATTGCCTGAAATCAATGGCTGTTGCACTGGGACGAGGCACGGGCAATGATGCACCCAAATCATGAATGGGAGAAGAAGTCCCTCTTGACACGTCATCTTTTTCCACTGCAAGACCCTGTTATTTTCTTAGAAAATAATGCTTCCTCATGCTTGCATTAAAGGGTAGGAATAGATTACACAAAAGAAAAGAGTAAATTCCCAAAATCATACTTGATAAATTTCACTGTGAGACATATTAGTCACGAGAATGCCAAAAAAAACCCCTTTAATCCCTAAGAACCATAAATATAGGTCAGATTAATCTTTCTTAAGGACTAATGCATCCAATGTACAGTGATTATTACGAATAAATTGGAGAATTTTAAAGAATAGGACACACTTTTTGCATTCTCAGGGACTAACATGTTCACCAATATACTCAAGCAAGAATTTAGGGGTTTATTCCATGAGAAAGTGTACAAGTAAATAAGTAAGAACCTTAGCAAACAACTCAAGAAGCCTGTTGGGAGGGGCTTCCACATTCAGTGGTGTCATGGTTGCTGAAGCAACAGCACTTGCAGCCTGATCAAAACAATAATATTTTTTTTTAACAAATATAGTTTATTCATCTATGTTAAAAGCAAGATTAAACTTAAATAATAAAATATGAACTATAAATTGAGCAAATAAAGGTAAATGGTGGTGAGATTGCCTGAGTGAGATTGTTGTGACGAAGATGAGCGACGATTAGAGAGTTGAGGTGTCTGTAGAGGTTGCCATCTTGCACAGTCTGCTCCGAGCTACTGTTATCCATTCTATTATCTTCTTCCAGTTAAAGGACCCTGATTTCTCCGAATCTAGAACCCTAGAATCTAATCAATTGCTTAGCTAAGCTCTCGAATTGGAGAAGCTGCTTCGTCGCTTATTTTACTGCCGCCACTGGAGTGAGTTTCAGTGTGCGCTTGCTTGGTGTTTGATAATTGTGTAAGGAGGAGGATTATTTTAATTCTTTTTTTTTTTTGGGTATAAAATTTTAATTCTTTTTCTATTTGGTTCAATTTTGGGTAGCAAAATTTCTAGCACCATTTGAGTGAGATGCATTTCCCATCTTTTCTCCTCTCAAAAATTTCTAGCAAAATTTCTAGAAAGCCAAAATTTATTTGCCAGAAATTTTGCTTCCCGTTTATATTACGAACTTGATTAGATGAATAAGAGCTAACCATATTAGTCATTCCTGCCAACGTGTGAACAACGACATTAGATTTTCTCTTAGTAAACTCGACGGAAGAGTTGGAAACAAAAAAAGATAAATTTGTCTATATTTTGCAATAATAGCAGCAAACTCTGAATGGTCCTTCTGGGCTATAGAGAATATTTATAGCCCACTTAATGACATGTTATTATGTTTATACTCTCAAAACTATAGTTATAGAGGAAATGGAGAGAATGAGAAATGGAGAGGATGCAAACCCAAAAAGATGGGTTTAAGATTTGAAATTACGACGGCAGTCGTGACTATGCTTAATGATCATTGACGGTTTTTTCACTTAATAGTGCAATTTAGTTTAACTCTTGCCAAAATGGGGTCGATTGAAAAGATATTACCCACTTGAGATAAGTCGTACATGCAGAGTACAACTTTGTTTTTATTTTTTGGAAGTCATACATTTGTGAGTACGACTTTATTTTTTTAAAACATTTTATCATAAAAGTCGAACATGTTGTATACGACTTCAATATTCTTAATTTTTTTAATAAAAGTCGTTGTTTACCACATATACGACTTTGCACGGGGAATTTATTTTACGTACCTGAGGTATACGGCCCCACTTCAAATATTAGAGTTTCCAAATAAGTCGTATATGTCATGTACGACTTACCCCTAAAGTCGTATATGGCGTATTCGACTTCTATTAGGATTTTTTTTTAAAACAAGCATGTAAAGGGCACATGAATAATGAGAAGAAAAAAGCATCCATCGATTAGTAATACTAGGGGTGAGCAAAAAAGAGTGACCCGCCCGAAACCCGTTAAAATCGAGTGATAATGTGATGTAACGGGCGGGTCCAACTGGGTATCGGGTAGAAAAAGTGAAAAAACTGAGTAAGAACGGGTGTCAATGGGCGGGCTCGGGTGTTAAAAAATCAGTCCAACGGTACCCGGCCCTACCGAAATAAATGAGACAAACTGTTTAAAAGCAATAGCCTGACCTACACATTGTCTCGAGACACACAAACTGTCCACTATCTGAGACAAGCAATAAATTAAAAATTAAAATCCATATGAATGAAATTAAAGCTACATGTTTCATTTTATAGTTCATATTTTAGTAACGTGACTTGCTAGTAAAGGTAGGCATAGGGAGTTAAAGCAAGCAGAGTCCCAATAAAAAAAATACCTCTCTCTCTATTTTTCTTTTGTAGTTCCTCTCTCCTACTCCCAAAATGAAGAGCCCTTTGCCCAGTTGTCTCTCATAGTCTGTGACTATTCTTCTTCCTTCTCACCTTCTTCACTATCACCCTCAACAACACCATCTCCTTCTTCTTCACACACCAACGACCAACCCTTCTTAACTTCTTCACTAAGTGCCACCCACCTCCCTCATTTTCACTTCGATTTCCTTTCTCTTATTCTCTCATCCTCTCTTTTCTCCCAAGAGATTTGCCGATGCCTCCTTCACCCCCATTTTCGACCGCCGTAGACCTTAAAAATACAAAACCCGATTAAAACCTTCCTTATCTTTAGATCTACAAAAGCCCTCTATCAATTTTGAAGAAAAGGCAACGCCGAAGTTCAAGGCTTTTGGTAAAACCCTAATAGCTGCTTTCGAGAATCCACATCCATATTTTCAAGGGCAGGACCTCTTGCAATTGCAGCACATAAATCCCATACGTTACCATGTCCTTTTCTGGCCAAAGCAAGACAAAGATCAAATGCCAATTGTAAATCACCAGAAACTGCAGCTTCTCTTGCAATAGCTTCTTCAACAGCCGATACGTCATCAGCAGACCTCAAGCCAAGAAGTCTGGCAACCTCAATAAGTTCATCAACATGAAAATATGCTCCAGTTTGATTTGTGATTGCCATTTTTACAATTTGCATAGCATCTTTTATTTGCTTGAATTGCATGGGCAGAATATTCACGCCAATCTAAAAGTTACAAAAATGACAAGCACATTTGCAATCATCGGGATGGATTTCTGCACTCAAATTTTCTGGGTTTTGTGTTGATTGCTTCCATTTCGAATTTTCTCGGTTTTTATTCAATTTTTTTGTTTGCTCCAAAACCGCCCCAACCCACCTGTCCGCCCGCCAAATCGCCGAACCCGTTACTCGCCCAAACCGATGGCTCAAACAGACGGAAGTGGGTGAGATATTGCCCTCTCCCGTTTTGGTCGGATTGGGATTTTTTGGCCCGAATCCGACTGTAACCGCCCGGTGCTTAGCCCTAAGTAATACTACATCTTTACTAGATTAAAAGCCTAATGATTAGATGATGTCTCACAATGAGATCGTCATTTGCTACATGTCGTTTGAACTTTGTGAGGTTGCTCCATGTCATTGGCTCATAATCCTTTACCAACTTCATCATGAATATCACAATCGTCCACTTCACTGAATTCATTGACATTATCGTTAATCTCAGCACCGTCAATAAAGTTTTCCATTAACATCTAATAAATAAAAAATAATTAACAAATGTTAACATTTTAATAAGAATGTAACAATTAAGTATGCAAAAATTAACCACACATCTTAAAGTACAATAGAATATGTTCGGTTGAAAATGAAGACGTCCGGGTAACTTTGGAGAGAATCGATGGTGGCACAGCTCTAGAGAGAATTGAAAACTCGGTTGTGAATCTCTCGTTTAATGGTTTTATATAGTTAAAGTCGTATAGCAGCAAATCAATCAAAAATAAATCAACCACCAAAAATAGAAACACATAGAAACAACAACCAAAAATAAATCAACCACAGCATGTATTTGGGTTAGGTTCATATAATTAAAATATGCAGAAAAACAGCACTTTTCACAACATTAATCTATATATAGAAACCGAAACAATAACCACAAAATTCTACATACACAAATTTCACACATTTGATTTCCAAACTTGACTCAACCAATGCATCATTTGGATTAGTATATAGTGCAGAATTTTCCATAACAGCCATCAATAAAAGTAACGAACACATGGTCAAACGACCTTGGAAATTTTAAATATTTAACTGAAGGTATCTAACTCATATACAAACACAATACAAGTGGTCTCATCTAAAAATTCGAATCCAATAATTTATGAGAAATCCTATACTAAAGCGGTTTTGACATTATGTTACTCAAAACAATGTCCTGGACATCCCAAAGGTTTTAAAATTCTTAAGGCAATCAAAAGAAACCAAACAATTATGCCAATTTTTATGGAAGCATTCAACACTCATAGAAACCTTTTAAAAGCAGTTTTAGTCAAAAATACCAAGTATAAAAATAATAAAAATTCGTATACTGGCCGAATTTTTCAGAAATCAGAGTTAAAAACCGCAGTTAGTAAAAATAACGAATGGAGTGTCAAATGACTTGGGTATTTTTTGTAAATTATACAGGAAGTAACCAATTCAAATATGAACACAATGCAATTAGTCCCATGTTAAAATGCAAAACCAACAATTTATGATAATTCACGCACTGGATCTGTTTTATGCAGTAATTTCTAGAAAAATAATCATGCAATAAGAAGTGATTCATAAACATTAAAAATAGATTTTCTTTAAAACTATTATCAAACAACGGGGGTTCAAGGACAACCCCTTCACCTATTCCCTCAAATATTCCCAACCACAATAATCTCCCCCTTACCTTTAATGACTTGCGAAATCTGTCCAAACGAGAGGAGTGATGACGAAGCTCGGTTTCGATCCTACGGGAAAGAGTTCACTACGAATAGCAAGGAATCCAAAAGAATTGTTAAAAATTCCCAAACTCTAAATCCCTAACACTTAGAATTATGAAGGAATGGATTATAATGCTTACCCAACTTTTAATGGATAGCGAATTCTCTCTAATACGACGGGGATGTGCGGCTAGCCTTGCTTTGGCGTGTGGAAGAATGGACAGAGGCGAATTGGTGTGCCTCTTCTTCCTTGGTAGGGCGCTATTTTGAGAGAGAAGGGAAGAAGGAGAAAAAAAGAAATCTGATTGGAAGAGTAGGGTTTTGAGTGTCTAGGCTAATGGTGTCGGGTTACTCAAGTTGCTAAATGGGTTGGGTTGGAGAAAACCCATAACACTAAGCCCGACAGTAAAAGAAAAATTCTGCACAATTACCTTGGGCTATAAAAATTCTAGGCGCCACCTACCCCCAATCCTGGTTGCCACTTTCATTTTTTTTTAAGACTCGTCACACGTCATAATTATACTAAATAAAATTCAAGGTAATTACACTAATAATTACAATAAAAAATAATTTAATCATTCACATACGCTACGCATAATTAAAATAATAATCACAAGAAGGAAAAATGAGGGTTGTTACAAGGCACATGTGATTACCAGACACACATGTGATATCAGAGGCATACACTACCAGATGCACATATGATATCAGAGGCAAGCATGTTATCATATGTAAGCAAATCAAAGGCACTTATATCAAAGGTAAATATATTCAATTTAAACAATCATTCCTTTATATGATTAAAATTCAAGTTTTTCCTTATAAAGTTGAATCTATCTTCAGCAAGGGGCTTTGTAAAGATATTTGCCCATTTGATGGTCAGTATCAATAAATTTAATTTCAGGAATCCCTTTCTGAACATATTCTCTAATAAAATGATATTTAATTTCAATATGTTTAGCTCTAGAATGTAAAATAGGATTCTTAGTCAAACATATAGCATAGGTATTATCACAAAAGATAGGAATGTTACTCTCTTTTAACTGATAATCCTCAAGCTGATACTTCATCTATAGGAGTTATGAGCTATAGCTTGCTGCAGATATATACTCAGCTTCTACTTTTGATAGTGTTATTGTTCTCTGTCTTTTGCTAGACCATGAGATAAGGTTTGCTCCAAGAAATTAGCAGCCACCACTTGTGCTTTTTCTTTCAATTTTATCTTCAGCAAAGTCAGCATCACAGAAACCTATTAACTTGTAATCATCAGATTTCTTATACAGCAAACCAAGGATCAGATTTCATATACAGCAAACCAAGGTTAGTTGTTTCTTTAAGATATCTAAAGATTCTCTTAACAGTAGTTAAATGAGATTCTCTAGGATCAGATTGAAATCTAGCACATAAGCACACACTAAACATTATATCTGGCCTTGAGGCAGTAAGATAAAGAAGTGAGCCCATTCGATGGTCAGTATCAATAAATTTAATTTCAGGAATCCCTTTCTGAACATAGTCTCTAATAAAATGATATTTAATTTTAATATGTTTAGCTCTAGAATGTAAAATAGGATTCTTAATCAAACATATAGAAGAGGTATTATCACAAAAGATAGGAATGTTACTCTCTTTTAACTGATAATCCTCAAACTGATACTTCATCCATAGGAGTTGTGAGCTACAGCATGCTGCAGATATATACTCAGCTTCTGCTGTTGATAGTGCTACTGTGCTCTGTCTTTTGCTGGACCATGAGATAATGTTTGCTCCAAAAAATTGGCAGCAACCACTTGTGCTTTTTCTTTCAATTCTATCTCCAGCAAAGTCAGCATCACAGAAACTTATTAACTTGTAATCATCTGATTTCTTATACAGCAAGCCAAGGTTAGTAGTTCCTTTAAGATATCTAAAGATTCTCTTAACAGTAGTTAAATGAGATTATCTAGGATCAGATTGAAATCTAGCACATAAGCACACACTAAGTATTATTGTTGGAACCTAAACGATTGAGAAGTTTAGACCCTCATTAATTTTGATGATAACAAAGTAATTCTCAAGAGAACAATTTATCTTCTAGCATATCTTTGAGTGTACAGGTATCAAAAGCTTCATATATATGTACAAAACACTCAAGGAAGAAGAAGAAGAAATTTACAAAAAGAGTTGAATACAATCCACTCGTGTCAACATCCGAACTCACTTCAGGGTCTTGTTAATAGCAAGCATCCAAGCAGTGCTACTCCTTGACACGTGGAATACTCAATTGCTGCGAGCGTCCGTCCTCTGTTCTGAGTGAGCGTCTGATCTCTTTAATGAAGCACGTGATGATCACGTTTTTGCTCTTAGCCTCGGATTGCGGAACTAATTGAATTTGATTTTATGCGCTCATTTTGATGTACGGGGAAGCAAAGGTGACACCTTTAGCATAAGACAAAAATCGTACAAGGCAATTGCAAATAGCAGATAGTACGAAAACGGTAATGTGTACTATTCTGATATTCTCTGGAAAGGAAGAAAAGGACTTCATTTCAAATTACCTCACTCAATGGAAAGGAGATATTTTTTACTGCAATGGTAATACCCTTGAATACTCCTATAAATACCCCAAGGTATTCATTGAAGAAGCGTTGGAAAAACTGTGAAGAAACTTCATTCTAAAAGCAATATTACTCAAGTGAGCAATCAAATTTAGTGCCAAGCTTCTGGTCTACATAGAACTGAACTCAGCGTCTTATACTTTCTTTTAGAAAGCCATTATGTTTTGAGCTTAATCTTTTCATCCTCTCTGTGAGAGTTATTTTGATTGTATTCAAAAGCATAATCTTTTTTGTAAACTAGTTTTGGCCTTGTAAAGACACTGTTCCTCAAAGGCTCGACTGCACTGAGTCGTTTTGAGAAGTTGAGAGTATTGTCAAGTTTGTGACAGAAGAATACTCTTGAGGAAATTGTAATCAGTTGATTATAGTGAAAAATCCTTCAAGAACGAAGGGACTAGACGTAGCTAACAGTTGGTGGTGAACTAGTATAAATCTATGCGTCTCATCCTTTATTGCTTTACATTTATCTTTACCTTGCTCAGTAAAACAAGTTTTCATAAGCTGCTTAATTTCTGCATCCGGTTTAATTCTCTGCATCTGATATTCAAACAGTTTTGAAAAAACCTGTGTTGAAGTTTTTACGTATAGTTTGCGAAAAGTTTTTAACACAATTCAACCCCCTTCTTGTGTTCACGTTCAGTTGGTATCAGAGCTCGGCCTCTTGGTTGAGCACTTAACAATGTTAAGAGAAAAGATCATATTCTGTGAACATGTCTACTGAAGGTGGTCATATGAACCGTCCTCCTCTATTCGATGGAGAAAACTTTGATTACTGGAAAGATAAGATAAAAGCTATCTTTGAGACACAACAACTTGAGTTGTGGGATATAGTTCAAAGTGGTTAAATTCCTCCCACTAATCCTCGTGGTGTTGCTATAGCCAGAGAAGATTGGAATGATGAGCAGAAAAAGAGATATCAAATCAATCAAAAGGCTAGATTCATTCTTATCTATGCTATGACAGAAAAAGAATATGATAAATGTGGCAAATTTGATACTGCCAAAGAAATCTGGGACTCACTTGTTTTATCGTACGAAGGCTCTGCCCAAGTAAGAGAAACCAAAGCTAGCATGTTAGTTCGCCAATACGAGTTATTCAAAATGGAAGATGGTGAAAGCATTGAAACCATGTTTGGAAGATTTCAAACACTTGTTCATGGGTTACAGGCCCTTGGAAAAAGTTACGCTACACCTGACCATGTTAGAAAGATCTTAAGAAGCTTGACTAAGCAGTGGAGACCCAAGGTCACTGCTATTCAGGAAGCAAAAGATCTAAATGTCCTACGACTTGAAGATCTTATGAGTTCGTTGAAAGCTCATGAACTTGAGCTAAATGAAGAAGAACCTGTCAAAAAGGGCAAGTCTATAGCTTTGAAAGTCGCTCAACATAAAGTCAGTTCTTCCAAAGCCCTTCAGGCTGAAGAAGAAGAATCAGAAGATGAAGCTTCAGAAGGAGATGTTGACACATCAGAAGATGAGCTCGCATTTATATCCAGAAAGATACAAAGAATGTGGAAGAAGAGAAACTTCAGGAGGAAGTTTCAGAAGAAAGATACTAAGGATAAGAAGGAAAGCAAGGACAAGGCTCAAGTCATTTGCTATGAATGTAAAAAGCCTGGACATTTCAAGTCCGAATGTCCTAATCTTAAGGAGAAGCCCACAAGAATTTCTCTCAAGAAAAAGAAGAAGAGCCTCATGGCTACATGGGAAGATCTAGATTTATCCTCATCTGAGGAAGATAATGAAGTAGAAGCAAATCTCGCTCTCATGGTAGACACCGACCTTGATTCAGAAGAAGTTGAAGAGGTAATAGTATATGATTCCTACTCTGAACTTCAGCTTGCATTTGATGATCTTCTTAAGGACTCTGCCACTCTCTCTGTTGAGTATAAGAATTTGAAAAAGAAATTTTCAAAATTATCACAAGGCTTTCAAGCTTTAAACAAAGAAAAATATGTACTCAATAAAGAGAATCAGAAAACGAAAATCAAAGCATCGATGGATAACCCGGCCTGACCGCTAACAAGCAACTGTGTCGAGAGCTCTCAAGCTGAAAGCTCTAAAGTTACAGGCAATCCTAAATGCAAATCAAATGATTATGAATATGCTTTTCAAAAGTTTCTTGCAGAGAGTGTAACTCGTAGCAAGCAAGCTTCAATGATTTGGGGTGTCAGTAAAATGACAACTCATGGTCTTGGTTATATATCAGATGAACCCCTTTTTGAAAATGATTCAGCATCTGATAAATCCAATAATCATAGTAAATGCTTGCATTGTACTTACTGCAATAAACCTGGTCATTTGAAAAGTGCATGTACTGTTTTTAAAACTGTGAAGGATAAGCTTCCTTCAAGAACTAACAAGAAAGGACCCAAAAAGATATGGATACCTAAAGATAAAATAGTCTATGTTGTAGACATGCTTAGCAACAAAGTCAACACACCTATCTTGGTACTTAGACAGTGGATGCTCGCATCACATGACGGGAGAAAAGCATATGTTCCAAGAACTAAGGCCTAAAGAAGTTGGATTCGTTGGTTTCGGAGGAAACCAGAAAGGTAAAATAGTTGGAATTTGTCGCATTGGTAAAGGCTCTCTTCCCTCTATTGATAATGTACTATATGTTGAAGGACTTAAACATAACTTATTGAGCATAAGTCAATTATGTGACAATGGTTATGAAGTCATCTTTACAGAAACTGGATGTCTAGTAAAAAGCAAGAAAGACGGCTCTACTTTCTTTACTGCTAAGAGGAAACAAAATATTTACAAAATTGATCTCTTTGAACTTGCAAAACAAGATGTCAAGTGTCTCATGTCTGTTGACAAAGAACAATGGATTTGGCACAAGAGATTGGGTCATGCCAATTTGAGATTAATCTCAAAATTAAACAAGAACAGTCTTGTCAGAGGCTTACCAAATCTTAAGTATCAATCCGATGCTCTCTATGAGACATGTCAAAGAGGAAAACAAGTTAAAACTTCTTTTCATTCAAAAAATGTTGTTTCAACCTCTAGACCACTTGAGCTTTTGCATCTTGATCTTTTTGGTCCAACAAGGACAGCCTCTTTAACTGGAAAGAAATATGGGTTAGTCATTGTTGATGATTTTACTAGATGGACATGGGTTAGATTCCTTGCTCACAAAGATGAGTCATACAAGGTATTTACTGTATTCTGCAAAACAGTTCAAAATTAAAAAGGAATTTGCATTTCTTCTATTAGAAGTGATCATGGGGGAGAATTTGAAAATGAATGCTTTCAAAAATTTTGCGATGATAACGGCATCTCCCACAATTTCTCCTCTCCTCAAACACTTCAACAAAATGGTGTTGTAGAAAGGAAGAATAGGTCCCTCCAAGAAATGGCCAGGACCATGATCAATGAAGCTAACATTGCAAAGCATTTTTGGGCAGAAGCAGTAAACACAGCTTGTTACATTCAAAATAGAATTTCCATTAGACCTATTTTGAAGAAGACTCCATATGAACTGTGGAAAGGAAGGAAACCAAACATATCATATTTTCATTCATTTGGTTGTACGTGTTACATTTTAAATACTAAGGATCAGCTTGGTAAGTTTGATTCAAAAGCTGACAAAGGAATCTTTTTGGGATATTCTGAAAGATCTAAAGCTTTTAGAATATACAATAAAGAAACTATGACAATGGAAGAATCCATTCATGTCAAATTTGATGACAAGAAGCCTGACACAGCCATGTCGAGCTAGATGAATTATTTTCAGAATTAAATATAGGTAATACTACAAATAGTGAACCTACATCTTCATCGTCGATGGTGACCAGACACAAGAATCTTGAGTGAATTGAGAAAGAGTGGAAGTACAAAGCCAATCATCCTAAAGATCAAATCATAGGAAAACCTGGAGATAGAGTAAGAACCATATCCTCTTTTAAAGAGCATGCAGATATGGCACTACTCTTAAATGGAACCTAAAGCGATTGATCAAGCATTGAAAGATGAAGGTTGGATTACGCCATGCAAGAAGAGTTGAATCAGTTCAAAGAAACGATGTATGGAAGCTGGTTACTTTACGAGAAGATAAGCAAGCTATTAGTACTAAATGGGTATTTAGAAACAAGCTTGATGAAGATGGAAAGGTTGTGAGAAACAAGGCAAGATTGGTTGCTCAAGGTTACTCACAGAAGAAGGTATTGATTTTCTTGAAACATTTGCACTGTTGCAAGGTTAGAAGCTATACGCATCTTACTTTCATTTCTTTGCACATCATGATATAACTCTTTATCAAATGGATGTGAAAAGTGCTTTCTTGAATGGTTTTATAACTGAGGAAGTCTTTGTAAAACAACCTCCTGGATTCAAGACATTGAATTTCGTAACATGTCTTCAAACTCAAAAAGGCCTCAGATGGTCTTAAGCAAGCTCCCAAAGCTTGGTATGAAAGACTGAGTACATTTTTGATGAAAAATGGCTTTACCAGAGGTCTAGTAGACACTACTCTTTTTAGAAAAACATCAAACAAGCACTTTATAATTGTTCAAATATATGTTGATGACATTATTTTTGGAGCTACTAGTGAAAGCCTTTGCAAAGAATTTTCTAAGCTAATGCAGGCTGAATTCGAGATGAGCATGATGGGTGAACTGAAGTTTTTCCTTGGAATTCAAATCAAACAATGCAATGATGGTATATATATACATCAAAGCAAATATATCAAGGAATTGCTAAAGAAATTCAAAATGGTGGATTGCAAACCTATGTGTACTCCTATGCATCCCACATGCATAAAATGAAACTGGTAAAAAGGTAGATCAGAAGATGTACAGAGGTATGATTGGATCTCTACTTTATCTTACAGCTTCAAGACCTGATATTATGTTCAGCGTCTGTCTTTGTGCTAGATTTCAATCAGATCCTAGAGAATCACACTTGAGTGCTGTTAAAAGAATCTTTAGATATTTGCAAGGAACTACTAATCTTGGTTTGCTTTATAAGAAATCAAAAGATTACAAGTTAGTAGGTTTCTGTGATCTTTGACTTTCTTTGGAGACCGAATTGAAAGAAAAAGCACAAGTGGAAGCTGCCAATTCCTTGGAGCAAATCTTGTATCTTGGTCAAGCAAAAGGCAAAGCACGATTACACTCTCAACAGCAAAAGCTGAATATATTTCAGCAGTAAGTTGCAGCTCTCAACTTCTGTGGATGAAATATCAACTTGAAGACTATCTGATAAAAGAGAGTAACATTCCTATCTTTTGTGATAATACTTCTGCAATCTGTCTTACCAAAAATCCCATATTGCATTCACGAGCCAAGCACATTGAGATTACGCATCACTTCATAAGATACTATGTTCAGAAGGGTATTCTAGAAATAAAATTTGTAGACACTGATCATCAGTGGGCTGACATATTTACAAAACCCCTTGCTGAAGATAGATTCAATTTTATAAGAAGAAATTTAAATTTTCATCTTATAGAAGAATGATTAATCTCAGCGTCAGATAATATGCACAATCTCAGCATCTGGTATGACATAAGCATGTATATGAATAAGCATCTTCTTTGTCATATGCATCATAACTCATCGTCTGGTGAATCGGTTGCGTGCTTCCGAGCACACCCACACGTGTCACATGTGTTAAGGACTTAAGCGTCTCATCACATCTACTGAGTCATAATTATTTATGTCTTTCGATAAAATCTTTTTACTCGATCTTACTTTTCTTTTGGCTTCTGCATTTAATGAAAAGGCGAATCTTCATTTTCTTTTCTTTTTGTTTTAATTTTTGTGTGGAAATACGAAGCGATTTTTTTTTTGAAAAAGGACTGTACCATTTTCTATCAACTTTCCCACTACTCCACATTTTTCGCTCCATCACTTCACTCTGCGTTTTCTTGCAAAACTGTTCTTTTTCTCTCTCTCTCTCTCTCTGTGATTTCGAACCCTAAAACCTCCATCACCCTCTCTGTAACTGCTACCATGGCCAACAGAAAGGTTGGACAATACACTGCTGCCTTCGATGTCTTCTCTGAGGCAAAACTCATGAATGAGAACAGGATTGACTTTGAGAACTTCAAGCTATACGGTTTTGATTTTGAAGAAGGTCTGGAGAAACTAGGCTGGAAAAATTACTTCATCTGGGAACCAGTCGACGTACTGAGCTATGCTATTAAGGAGTTCTGGGGGAACGCTTACTTACTTCCGGGGGAAATCATAGAAGGACACATCAGAGGCTTCAAGCTACGCTTCACCATCAACTCTATTGCTCAGACGATCAAGTGCCCTTGTGAACGAATCAGTTACCATGCAAACTGGGCTGACGCATACAGAGGATTGGAAAACGTCAACGAAGCCCTGTTTGAAAACTACCGTGAATTGAAGAAGAAGAATATTACTCCCACTGCCAAAGACTTGAAAAGCCACTACAGAGTACTGCACAAAATCATCGCTAAGAGCGTGATTCTGAAGGCTGGCTCAAGCGACATAGTGAACTACGAGCAAAAGTTCATTATGAGAAACTACATGGATGGGAAGAAAATCAATCTGCCAAGGTTGATTATCAACAATCTGATAAATGCTCTTGTCTTCTCAAGGAAGAGTGTCGATAAGAAGAATATCGTCAAGGTTATCCCTTATGGAGTTCTTCTCTCCATAATGATGATTAAAGACGGTGTTGTGAGGAAGCTGACTGACTCTATCAACACAAAAGAAAAAGAAAAATACTTTGGTGTTGGCGCTGTTGTTCGTCCAGAAGTTTTTGGAGTGAACAGTTTAGTCAGAATGCAGCTGATAACTGGCTCTATGATCAAGAAGGTGAAATTAGAGCAACAGGAAGGAGAAGCTGAAAAGAAAACCACCAAAAGCTCAATGGCTGGTGTGAAGAGACCTGCTGAATCTCCTTCAAGGGAGACAAGAAGAACGAATGTAAGGTGGCTCTGCACTCTTGTTGAGGAACCAGAAGATGAGGATAGAATTCCCATCAGAAAGGTCTTGGAGAAAAAGTATAGGCCAGCAGCTGAAAAAGATGCTTCAGCGTCCGGACAAGGGAAGCAAGTCCCTCCTCATCCTCTTGCTGTTGTTGTCCCGAGAGGATCAAAAAGAAGGTTGGTTAAGTCTTCAGAGCTTAACCCAAAGGTACTCGACTTTACTGCTGATGAATCAGTATCTGTCTTTGATGCTCATGATATTATTCCTGCACCCCCATTGTCTGTTTCACAACCACAAACCAAGAAAACCAGAATGAGCCTCCGACAAACCTCTACCCTCTCTAAACCTACCCAACCATCATCCTATACACTCAACCTTGAACTACCACAAAATTCTTCAACTACTTCACTTACCACATACATTTCTAAAATTCACTCTCATCCCTTTAACCTACTATTCAAAGTACCTCCCATTAATCCCTTCAAACCCTACATACCTAAAACCTATTCAATCACCAAAACCACTCCCACTTTACTCACCATTACCCATAAACCTACAGACTTTGGTGGAAGAAAGAATGTCTCATGTATTAACAAACCACGGTTTATTAAGTATGAGTCATATCTCAGCATCTACAATCGTCCCTCTACATGGCATTTGAAAACCTTCACCTCTGGAGCTGCCAGACTGGAGATTGCCTCTCCGATGAATGCTACCTTCAAGGATGGAGAAGACCACTTTCAGATGTCATTCAAAGGAAGATTGAGACCAGCACCTGGTAGCAGAGCAATTCCCTTCTCTGTTGACCTTCCTAGATCCCTACCACAAACTGAACCTCTCACATTGGAGGAATGCGGAAGGCGGATCACGGATGAAGAAGCTTCTTTCATGGCACACTGTCTTGAGATGAAGAAGATTGAAGTAATCAGACAGTTCAGGGATCCTCTATCTGTATCAGTGAAGATTGTACCAGACAGACAAAGGTGGCTACCTTGGTCTATCCCTGGGAAAAGGAAAGAACCTGCTCCTGGCAAGCAGCCATTCAGCAAGATCGGGCTCACAGAGTATGAGAAGGCTCCCAAGAAGTATAATCTTAAGGAATTCTCTAAGCTTCCGATTGCCAAGATCACTGAGGATCATGCCAGAAGGTTTTACCTGTGTTCTCTGAAGGAAGATGAATGGAGAATCGCTCTCAAACTGCTGCAATGCAGAGAAAGCCACAATTCCAACAGTTGGCACTATCAGCAGAATTACTGACATCAATCTGGGAACAGTCTACTTTGATGATATGTTCAGATGCTCGATGTCGCACCACTTGATCGCATGAAGACATATGTCCAATGGCTGCTGTGACCAAGCACTTTGACATTGGATTTACTTGGAGTCAATGGTCAAGTCGTGGAAAGACAAAGTCGTGTTACCATGCCTCGTCCCCCTAGTGCTTACAGAAGATGACAGGGAAAATCTGAGAAGAATATACCTGGCAGAAAATGAAGGACTCTCTTTTGCTTCTGAAGCATTGAGTGACTTCATCAGAAGAATATGGGGAGAAGAAGCTGGGAATAAGTTTGATGTTTTCACTGCTGACGTGTTTCTGCATAGGGAAACTATCTTCATGGATTTGCTGTATCCAGAAGAGGTGGAGAAAAGGAGAAGAATTCAGGCAGATTCTGAGCAAAGGAAACTTGGAAGTCTCATCAAATGGTTTATACCAAATGATGCGTTCTTTCAAAAGGCTCAACAAAAGAAGGACTTGAGACTAAAGCTTTCCAACTGGGTGCTAGCAGAGCATCAGAAGATGAAACCTGCACTGTGTTTGGACCTTCTACTTCTACTCCTGCAGTTGAAATGGTCACCATTCCTAAAGCAGAGTTTGAAGAAATGAAGGCCACTAATCTGAAAGTCACTCAACTGGAGAATGCACTAAAGCTGTTATATGAACGTCTCAACATCCCTCCACCACCACCAAACCCTTAAATTATTTTTATTTTTTTGTGTGATATAAATTTTTTTTGGTACTCTCATATTTTTACATATATTCAGTGTTTTTCTGATTATTTGACTATACATACCTATATCTGATTATCTGTTTATATATATTCAAATTTTTCTAAGCCATTCTTTGACTATGATGTGCTTTACACGCTTTTTGTCTGATGACAAAAGGGGGAGTAAAAGAAAGGTCTGATGAACACGTGAAAGTCTGATTAACAAATTCACCGTCCGATGAATACACTAAAACTGAAGTATCATGCATATCATTTCATACATAGCATTTGTATGATTATTCATTGCTCTAATATCTATTAATGCTTTGATATTCATTTGACCCAATAATCTTACAATGATCAATAAAATTGGTACAATGAAAATCTTTTTGATAAAATGAAAATCAGCATCCGATCTCACTTTGTTAAAAATATGCTTTGATACATCTACGTATTTTTGCGATCACTTAAATGAATTTGTTTATCAACAATTGCCTTAATACCAGAATTGTCGTATATATCTTAATTGTTAAATTCAGGGGGAGACCCTTGATGTTATTTTGAAATTAAATTGTTCATCAACCTTGGATATTTGTCATCATCAAAAAGGGGGAGATTGTTGGAACCTAAACGATTAAGAAGTTTAGACCGTCATTAATTTTGATGATAACAAAGTAATTCTCAAGAGAACAATTTATCTTCTAACATATCTTTGAGTATACAGGTATCAAAAGCTTCATATATATGTACAAAACACTCAAGGAAGAAGAAGAAGAAATTTGCAAAAAGAGTTGAATACAATCCACTCGTGTCAACATCCGAACTCACTTCAGCGTCTTGTTAATAGCAAGCTTCCATGCAGTGTTACTCCTTGACACGTGGAATACTCAATTGCTGCGAGCGTCTGTCCTCTGTTCTGAGCGAGCGTCTGATATCACGTTTTTACTCTTAGCCTCAGACTGTTCTGGAACGGAATTCGAATTTGATTTTATGCGCTCATTTTGATGTACGAGGAAGCAAATGTGACACCTTTAGCATAAGACAAAAATCGTACAAGGCAATTGCAAATAGCAGATAGTACGAAAACGGTAATGTGTACTATTCTGATATTCTCTGGAAAGGAAGAAAATGACTACATTTCAAATTACCTCACTCAATGGAAAGGAGATATTTTTTACTGCAACGGTAATACCCTTGAAGACTCCTATAAATACCCCAAGGTATTCATTGAAGAAGCGTTGGAAAAACTGTGAAGAAACTTCATTCTGAAAGCAATATTACTCAAGTGAGCAATCAAATTTAGTGCCAAGCTTCTGGTCTACATAGAACTTCTTATACTTTCTTTTAGAAAGCCATTCTGTTTTGAGCTTAATCTTTTCATCCTCTTTGTGAGAGTTATTTTGATTGTATTCAAAAGTATAATCTCTTTTGTAAACTGGTTTTGGCCTTGTAAAGGCTCTGTTCCTCAAAGGCTCGACTGCACTGAGTCGTTTTGAGAAGTTGAGAGTATTGTCAAGTTTGTGACAGAAGAATACTCTTGAGGAAATTGTAATCAGTTGATTATAGTGAAAAATCCTTCAGGAACGAAGGGACTAGACGTAGCTACCAGTTGGTGGTGAACTAGTATAAATCTATGCGTCTCATCCTTTATTGCTTTACATTTATCTTTACCTTGCTCTGTAAAACAAGTTTTCATAAGCTGCTTAATTTCTGCATCCGGTTTAATTCTCTGCATATGATATTCAAACAGTTTTGAATATGGCCTTAAGGCAGTAAGATAAAGAAGTGAGCCTCTGTATACCTTTTGGTCTACCTTTTTACTTGATTCATCTTTGCTTAGAGCACATGTTGGATGCATTGGTGTGCTCATTGGTTTGGTTTCCTCTAGCTTAAACTTCTTCATGAGTTCTTTCACATATTTTGTCTGATGGATATAAGTTTCATCTTGACATTGTTTGATTTGAATACTAAGGAAGAACTTCAATTATCCCATCATACTCATCTCAAATTCATTCTGCATAAGCTTAGAGAATTCCTTGCAAAGAGATTCATTAGTAGCACCAAAGATAATATCATCTACATATATTTGAACTAATATGAAATGCTTTTTAGATGATTTCCTAAAGAGTGTAGTATCCATTTGTCCTCTTTCAAAACCATTTGACATTAAAAAAGAGGAAATTCTATCATACCAAGCTCTTGGGGCTTGCTTAAGACTATATAGAGCCCTTTTAAGTTTGAAGACATGCTCTGGAAAAGCAACATCTTTAAAACCAGGTGGATGTTTTACAAACACTTCCTCGTTTATGAAACCATTTAAAAATGCACTCTTTACATCCATCTGATATAAAGTAATGCCATGATGTGCAACAAATGATAATAAAATTCTAATTGTTTCTAATCTAGCTACAGGTGCAAAAGTTTCAGTATAGTCAATATATTCCTCTTGCGAATACCCTTGAGCTACTAACCTTGCTTTGTTTCTTACCACTTTACCATCTTCATCAAGTTTGTTTCTGAAAACCCACTTAGTTCCAATGGCTTGCTTATCCTCTGGTGCAGGTACTAGTTTCCACACATCATTCCTCTAGAACTGATTTAGTTCCTCTTGCATAGCAAATATCCATCCATCATCTGTTAAGGCTTTATCAATTTTCTTTGGTTTTATCTCTAACAATAGAGTAAAATCAGAGTGTTCTTCGAGAGATGATCTGGTTCTGACTCTATTACTTGGTTCACCAATGATCTGGTCCTTTGGGTGATGAGTCTTGAACTTCAAATCTCTTATTAACTCTGCTTGAGTCTGGTCACCAGACGCAGGACCAGAGGCAACACCATAGTCACCACCAGATGCATCAACATCTATTCCATTATTTATCTGCATGTCTGCAAAAATCTCATCTAGCTCTGACATTTCAGTATCAGGCTTCTTGTCAGCAAACCTCACATGCATTGATTCATCAACAATTAAAGTTTCTTTGTTGTATACTCTGTAAGCTTTAGAGCATTTAGAATATCCCAAAAAGATACCTCTTTGTGCTTTAGAATCAAATTTGCCAAGACTGTCCTTTGTATTGAGAACAAAGCAGTCATACCCAAATTGATGAAAATATGAAATGTTGGGTTTTCTCTCTTTCCACAATTCACATGGAGTCTTATTCAAAATAGGTCTAATATAGATTCTATTTTGAATATAGCATGCAATGTTTACTGCTTCTGCCCAAAAGTGCTTTGCAATATTGGTTTCATGAATCATGGTTCTGGCAATCTCTTGAAGAGATCTATTTTTCATTTCTGCAACACCATTTTGTTGTGGTGTTCTAGGAGAAGAAAATTTGTGAGAAATGTCATATTCTTCACAAAAGTTTTGAAATAGTTCGTTTTCAAATTCACTACCATAATCACTTCTAATGGTTGTAATACAAAAGCCTTTTTCATTTTGCACTTGTTTGCAGAAGACAGAAAACATCTTAAAAAACTCATCCTTGTGTGCAAGGAATTTTACCCATGTCCATCTGGTATAGTCATCAACAATAACAAGACCATATTTCTTACCAGACAAAGAGGCAGTTCTAGTTGCGTCAAATAAATCCAAATGTAAAAGTTCAAGTGGTCTTGAATTGGAAGCAACATTTTTAGACTGAAATGAAGATTTTGTTTATTTCCCTTTTTGACAAGCTTCACAAAGAGCATCAGACTGATACTTAAGATTTGGTAAGCCTTTAACAAGTTCCTTCTTGTTAAGCTTTGGGATTAACCTCAAGCTGGCATGACCTAATCTCTTGTGCCAAGTCTATTATTCCTCATCAAGTGACAAAAAGCACTTGACATTTTGATTGGCCAACTCAGAAAGCTTGATTTTATAAATATTATTCTTTCTCTTTGCTGTAAAGAAAATAGAGTCATTTTTCTTGTTTTTGACTATACAGTCATTATCACTAAAGCCAACATCATAATCACTATCACATAATTGACTGCTAAGTAAGTTATGCATAAGGCCATCAACAAGTAAAACATTATCAATAAAAGGTAGAAATTTCTCACTAACCCTTCCAATGCTAATGATTTTACCTTTCTGGTTTCCACCGAAACCAATTGTTCCACTTTCTTTATACTGAAGCTATTGGAACATACGCCTTTCTCCCGTCATGTGACGTGAGCACCCACTGTCCAAGTACAAGGACTGGTGTTTCAACTCTGTTGCTAAGCAGATCTGCAACATAGATAATCTTATTCTTAGGTACCCAAATCTTTTTGGGTCCTTTCTTGTTAGTTCTAGAAGGAAACTTGTCCTTCTTATTTTTCAAAGCATAGCAAGTACTTCTTATGTGACCTTTCTCATTACACTAGGTACATAGCAGATAGTCACTATGATCGTTGGTCTTATTAGACTTTAGATTGGTGTTTTGAAAAGTGGGTTCCTCTGGTTTGTAACTAAGACTCTTTTTGTCATTTTGGCTGACACCCCAGATTATAGATGCCTATTTGCTGCGTGTCACACACTCAGCAAGAAATCTTTGAAATCCCCCTTCATATTTAGAAGAGTTACATTCAAGCTTTTCTTCAGTCTTAGAACTGGCATTCACCAAATGGTGATTTTTAGCTTTGAATTTCTCACTTTCTTCATTGAGCATTAAAAATTCTTTTGAAAGTTTTGAGAATTTACTTTTCAATGCTTTATACTCAATGGAGAGCTTAGAAGACTCATCTAAGAGTTCATCAAAAGCTTTTTGAATATCAAAGGATGAGTTAGAATTTACCTTTTCTTCCTTTTCTTCACGGTCGGATCCAATAGTAGCCATCAGAGCCATGTTAGAATGTTCTTCATCATCATCAGACGATGATGAATCATAGTCATCCCATGTTGGCATGAGACTCTTCTTCTTGCCTTTGAAGTCACTTCTCTTTGGTTTCTCTTTTTAAAGTAGTGGAAATTCTGACTTGAAATGTCCTGGCTTCTTGCACTCATAGCAGACTACTTGGCTCTTGTCTTTGTAATCCTTTTTTTCTCTTGTACCTTCTTCTGGAATTGCTTCCTGAACCATCCCTTCTTCTTCCAGATACATTGAATCTTTCTTGAGATAAAAGAAAGTTCATCGTCTGTTCCATCACTGCTTTCACCAGACGATCCTTCGTCAGTTTCTTGTTCAACTTGCAGAGCCTTGGAGGTGGAAGCTTTGTTAGTAGATTTTAAGGCAATAAACTTTGACTTCTTTGGAAGTTCTTCTTCATTCGGCTCAAGCTCATGAGCTCTCAAAGAACTAAGGAGGTCTTCCAGACGCAAGGCATTTAGGTCCTTGGCTTCTTGAATAGCTGTGACCTTAGGTCTCCATTGCCTGGGCAGGTTTCTTAATATTTTCTTCACGTAATCAGCAGTACTGTAGCTTTTATTAAGAACTTTTAGACCGTGAACCAAAGTTTGAAATCTCCCAAAACCTGTTTCAATATCTTCTCCCTCTTCCATCTTGAAGAGTTCGTACTATATAAAAAGAATGTTAGCCTTTGTTTCTCTCACTTGGGTAGTACCCTCAAAGGACAAAGCCAATGAGTCCCAAATGTCTTTAGCGATGGCATTCTCGCCACACTTCTCGTACTCTTTTTCAGAAATAGCAAAGATAAGAAAATATCTTGCTTCCTGATTCAGTTGATATGCTTTCTTCTGATCAGGTTCCCACTTATCCCTAAGAATGGGGTTTTTCTTAGAATCAACTGGTTCGGTATATGATTTTTCAACCATATCCCAAAGTTCAAGTTGTTGTGACTCAAAAAAGATTTTAACTTTATCTTTCCAGTAGTCATAGTTTGTTCCAGTGAACAAAGGAGGACGGTTAATGTGGCCACCAGCTTCGTTGTTTGCCATAGATAAAGTATAGGATCTTTCCTCTCACACTAGTTAAGTGCTCAACCAAGAGGCCGAGCTCTGGTTCCAATTGAATGTGACAAAAACACAAGAAAATGGGGTTTGAATTGGGTTTTAGAAATCTTTTCAGAAATACTTATGTTTTTGAAAACCTTTTCAAAATAACTCTTCAACTAAAATAATAATGAGAACGAGGAAAAAGAAGAGAAAGAATAGGACACAGTGATTTATACTAGTTCACTATCACCTGATAGCTACGTCTAGTCCTTTCACCACACTGAAGAATTTCTTCACTATAATCAACTGATTACACTTAAGAGTATACTACTTCCAAACTAGCTATACTCTTAACTTCTTAGAACGACTTAGTACAGTCAAGCCTCAAAGGAAATACAGCCACTATTAGGCTAAATAAAAGAGTTCAAAAATACTTTGAAACAATATAAACAACTCTCAGCAGAGAGGATTTACAGTGAAAGCTTTAAGCACAGAAAATAACTTTCTTGAAGAAAGAATAAAACGATTTGAGTGTTGTTCACTTGGTCTCAGAGACTTGGATTATTTTCTTGGTTGCTCACTTCTGAAACGTTGGAATAATTTCGTTAACCTTCTTCAATGAACTGATTAAGGTATATAAAGCTAGGGTTACAAATAATACCGTTGTGACCTAACAGCTCTTTCTCCAATGGACAAAACTTGAGATCCGTTTTTTGTGGCTTTTAGTGAGACATGTCACTTTTAACTTACAAGTCGTACACTGTCACAACAGACAAATACAGTTTATGTCCTCTTGTGATCCTTTTTGAATTTGAGACACTTTCAGAGCAGGACATATTTGATGATTATATCTGTTAACATTCTCTTTGGCCTTTGATTCCTCGTACATTAAAAGATCATCAATGAGGTTTCTTTAATGTATGAAATAGCCTTTAATGCTTCACTTAGTCTGGTTTCCAACCAAAGGCATCTTCTACCAGATGATGCTTGTTACTGAGATACTCTGCTCACCAGAGTAAGCTTAGACCAGAGGCAAGTTCTTCAACGTAGTTTAACTTGGCCTTCCATATACCAGAATCATGTAGATACCAGACACCGGATTCCAACAGTGTAGTCTTACCAGAGCTTAGTCTAACCAGAGCATGGTCTACCAGAAGGTTGACTACCAAAGCTTTTTACCAGAGCGTTGACTACCACAGTGTTGACTACCACAGCTTGGTCTACTAGAGCAAGGCTTATAAGACGCTGACGTCATCAACTCTTACAAGATGATCAAAGCCAGAATCAGAGGAATGTAACAGATAGTGAAATGCGCACAGAGCCAAAGCTTTCTGAGATAGTTCCATCTGATGAACAGCGACTTACTCACTAATTTCTGCATACTAACAAACACATCAGAGGATAAATTGTTCTTTTTATTATTTGTTATCGTCAAAACAATTAAGGGTCTTTGTTTCTAAATCCACTTGATTCCAACAATTGTTTGCCATATCCTTCCCAAACTATAACTTTTCCACTAACCATTGTTTTCTTGTTCTTAACGATGTTGATAGGTGCTCCTTAGACCGGGAGATTGTTTTTAAGAGGTTAAGGGCCTGCTTGAATTCTATTTTCAAAAACCTTTTTTAGTTTTTAAAAATTAAAAAACTAAAAAATTTGTTTGGTAAACCATTTCTAAAATAATAATTCTGAAAACAATTTTTTGTTTTCCAATTTTGGGGACTAAAACAGTAAAACAAGTTAGATGAGTTTTGCTTTTCACTTTCTCTTCTGTTTTAGAAAAATTGAAAACACACGAAGAAGAGTGTGTTTTCATTAATGGCATGATTGTAATTTTATGATAAAAAATGGCACGATCGTAATATTATCAATTCGAAACCTTATGCATTTTTCTCTCGTGTCTGCAGCACTACGAAAACCCTGCGTATTCCTTTCTCGCTAAAGCGTCGTCTCATCTTCATCTCCGTCGCATCTTCTGCTCATCATCTCCGTCGTGCGTTGCCTCTACTTGCAGCTTCATCTTCGTCACGGTTAAACAGGTAATATACCCTTTTATCACTGTGGATCGGATCTGGGTTATGGAACTGATCTTTTAGTGCAAAATGTTTGGTCTCAAACTTTTCATATTACTTCCAGTTCAAATGGGTTTGGTTTGATTTGGTTTTCATTTATTAGAACAATCGATTCCAATGGTTTTACATCCGGTGTCATATACTGTTCATATTACTTTTTATTTGCTTTTTAGTTTTAAAATCAATGGTTCCCTGTTCTCATCATTGTTAAGATAGCAGCGCCTATAAAATTGATTAAAGGTTTGTGACAAGTTGCTCAGAAGATGATGCAGGGGCATAAATTTACCTTTTGTTTTGGCTTTCCTTGTTGATTAACTCTTGTTCATTATGAGGAGGTTACAATGTCTGTTGAAACATCAAAATGATGTTTGTTCCCTCTTTTTAATTCCCCAAATTGATACCTCTTTTTAATCTAAAGTTCTGCAGTTCAGATCATTTTTTTCTCATGATCTTTCAAGTTACATACCAGTGTGTGTGATAAAACTTTGATGTTGTCAGGCTCTGTGATTTGAAGGTTTAGAGTGGAGAAGATGATGTAAATTAAAAGCATCTTATAGTGGCCCATTTATATTAGATGTGTTTCATTGACTAAAGTAGCGTTTCTGCATTTCTATACACATCTTGTTAATTAATGATTTGAAAGGCATTTAGGTTGAATCTTTGTCGGAGAGAAATAGTTAAGGTTTACTCTGTGACTTTGTAATGCTTCATAGAATAATCGATATTTGGAAGCTCTTATGATGGATTCATAATATCTTTAATGCCATGCCATCCAGTATCTACTCAATTGTAGAATTTTGTATCAGTATAAGTTGGCATTATTCAAAGCTTGTCAAGGTTTTCACCAATGTAATTATGCAAGTTATGGATGCACATTATTTTACTTGGGTATGCACAAATTCTGAAGACACAAATTTGCATAACATAGGGTAAAAGTTAGCACTCTGACCTGAGGTCAAGATGTTGGTAACAACTAAAAGACTCATGTTTCGGTTGATCTTGCTAAATTCAGCTTCATGACAAGCTTCTGTGTAGTTGTAACTTGTAGCATTAGTATTAGCATGAGCATTTTTATTGTATTTGTGATTACTGTTTTCACTGCTCTCATTTCTTGTGGATTACTTGTGTGGCTTAGAATTACTTTTATTGTATGTGTGATTTTTAGTTTCTAATAAATATGAATCTATGATACAAATCCACTTCCCTCCCTAAAAAAAATGATGAAAAGGACTCTTAAAAATGTTCGGTCTATTTCCAATTCCATGACGACTAGAAGAGCAAACCCAGCTATATACTTGACAAACATAAAGTATATTTGCAACTGTCGGCTTAACTTGTTAATATTTTGATCTGCTTGTGCTTCTAAATTCTAGAAACTAGAAAATGCATGTTGCATAAAAATATGGTTTTATTTGTTAATGTAATTCAATTTATCGATTTTGTCAACTAAAGCACTATACACTGAATAAATGCTAAATAAATGTTGAGGCAATATTGATGTCAATGCTATAATATGGTTTTATTTATTGCATTGTTTGTTAGAGACTCTTTTCTATCTTGGATTAGACTCACTGTCGAGGAACAACTATCTATAAATTGCTGGAAATTGATATTGTCTATTTGATTGATCACCCACAATGTCCTAGCGAATTGGGATATTAATTTTGTTAGTCCTTGTAGTTGGTTGGTTTAAGTATAGAAATCTGATCATTTCCTTGGAGCTAAACTTTTGTTGATGATTTATGATAGATGGCAACTAATGTTGACAATAGGGACACAAAGCTTTGGCCTGACTTAGTAACTAAAGCTTTCATAGACATTATGGTTGACGAAGTCACAAAAGGAATTATTTGGTGTATGGGAAGAAATGGATCCGGGAACAATTGAGGGCGTAAATGAAGATCCTTACAAAGTGGAAACAAGCTCCAATGAAAACAACTTATCAAGGTTATCTGATGATGGTGCAGCTGAAATGGCAATGCATGGGGATCGTATTGTAAATATGATGTGGGCACAACGTAATAATTAGTTGAACCAATTTGACTTCCTTTTTTTCAAAGACCAATTTAACTTTTTATGATATTAGATTTTACTTAATTAATTGAGTTGTCATGGTAAATGTTACTTGATTAATTGACTTTTATGACCAATTTGAATTTTTTGCAACGCATCTACCATTTTTTATGGTGATATCATGCTCCTACATTTGTTACTCTTGTTTTAAGTCTCTCGTTAAAATAATTACAAGAAAGTGTTGAAGATGAGGTGGTGGTATAACTTAATTAATTATTAATAAATAGAGTTTTAGGTTTCATGATGAAGTCTAATAAAAAACAAAAATCTCATGAAGAATAAAAAAAAGTCTAATGATGAATAAAAAAATGTGAATAAAAAAATCATTTAAAAATGTGTATCAAACAATTTTTTCGTTTTTTAGTTTGCAAAACACATTTTAAAAATAAGTCTATCAAACAAGTTTTTTCATTTTCTCATCTCTAAAACAGTTTGTAAAAATAGGATAACCAAACAGCTTTTTTTCTCTCCTTAAAAGCAGTTTTTTAAAACCGATTTTTAAAATAGTTTTAAAAACTGATAACTGAAACCAAATCAAACACCCCCTAAATCTACTCTTTTTCAGATGGGGAATCTCAAAAAGTGTTGGCTCTTTCTCAATAAAAAATGTTTATGAGTACCTCTCCAATGCAGTTATTGTTAACAACACTGATTCCCTCTTTAGCCTGGTTTGGAGTTGGCATGGTCCTCAAAGGATTCGTGCCCATTTGTGGAAGCAAAGTCATGGTTGTCTCCTCAGCAATGACGAGCTTCGAAGGTGCCACCTGACCACTGATGCCATTTGCCCTAGATGTGAACAACAAGATGAATCAATTATGCACCTCTTGCGAGACCGTGATGAGGTTCGTGAATTTTAGGACCCTTTTATTAATGAAAAGCATTGGAGTAGGTTCTTTAGTCTTGACTTCTTCAACTGGTTGCATTGGAATCTAGCCTCTAACAGTGCAAGCTCTCTTGATCTTAACTGGTCGTCTTTCTTTGGTGTTGCTACTTGGCTTCTTTGGAAGAACTGCAATCATATTGTCTTTGAAGGGAAAACTAATCTCGGCCCTAGACTTTTTCATTCCATTGTTAGTTATATTAGGTTTATTGATCTTGATAAATCTAAGCCTATTCCCACTTATTTTGGCCCATCTAAGAGGGAACTTCATATTGTCTGGAAGCCTCCTCCTGAGTACTCTCTCAATCTCAATGTTGATGGATCACATTACACTTCTATTAGAGCCTCCACTTGTGATGGTTTGATTAGAGATGTTACTGGTTGTTTCATTAAAAGATTCCATTGCAACATTGGAACCTCCGCAACAATCTCACCAGTGCTTTGGGTCCCTCTTCTTGGCTTAAAGCTCACTCTTAGCCTCAGAACTTCAACCCTCTTAGTGGAAGTTGACTCTCTAGTTGTTTTTCATTTGGTGTGTAAGGGTACCAGCTCTAATGCGGCCCTTTAACCTATTCTCAATGATATCACTCAATTGATTCATCTCGAGGATTGGTAATGTCTCTGTAACATCTCGGTTCGTACCAGGATTGTTACTACTACTATCTGTAAATCATCTTTTAAAATAGCAGTAGAAATTGAAAATGGAATGGGAATTTAAGGTAAAAACTAGACCTTTGCTTAGAAAAGGAGAAGGAAAAAAAATACAATTTAAAGCTTTAATACAGTTTACATAAAAATCAAATACAGACATGTGGCTCGACTGTGATCCGACTATGACACACGAAGATCTTCTACTTCCACTGGCTAACCATGAAGCGTCCCGGTAATGCTTAACGATCTCCAATGGGTACCTGTCACTAAAAAAAATACATGGAACGGGGTGAGATATAAAATCTCAATGAGTCCATAGGGGACAACAAATACAATTTCATAAGGTATGTGTTGAGACAAAAGTATAAGATTAAACCTAAACGGGAATTAAATCTAAAAATAGGCATCCTTAAAGAAAAACATTGCTAGGCACCCAAATGTGCACCCAAATGTAAGGGACTCAGGATATTCTAGTTTAAGATTTTGATATGGCTATGTTAAAGCTCTATGACCACAATCAGATGTCCCTTGGATTGTTTAACACCATATCCTAACCTTCTCATAAGGAAGAACTTACAAAACATGCTCACCCTCAATTAAATGTGGCCTTGATAACTATTTTAGTTTGGGAACCTTGCGCTCCACTAAACATAGACTACCTTAACGAGGATGCTATATATGTTATGATTCAATTCCTAATTATCCTTCGCTAATGGATAGGATAATTTAACATTAGATAGAAACAAAAATCAGTTTTCCAGCACAAATCATAAGCCACAACAATTTCGATTATCCATCCCTAGCCTATCTTCCAGCAACCCAAAGTTTACCAAACAAGTACATGATAGCCAAAGGACCAACACATACAAATTTAGCTATGAATTCACCCAAGATCAACACCAATATTAGTAAAATAAAAGGATCATATATTCAGCCATACACTTAAACACATCCGCTCCATTTCATCACAACTTCTAGCAAACACATTCCACATATATCGCAAGCATAACACTTATTCCACTTCAATTTCCCACATTACTCAACTAACACATACAACCCCTAAACCAAGCATTCTCAGCACCAGGGTTCATTTATAATCAGGTTGAACAAAGGTTCCAAAGACATGTGAGAGATTTCATGCTAAATTCCAAGCAATTAAAGAGAAATTCATCAAACAACATGCGCAGAATTTTTCAGCACCTAAAACATTTACAGCAGAAAACTCCAATTTTACAAATGAATTTAATGGATCATAACTCAAACAAATCATGCAAATGAGGTTTCTAAATTGAAGCTCCAAAAAGTTTAGTTTTCAGAATTATGCCCAGTTTTTCAAAATACAATTCATATAAAAAGTTATGATTGAAAGAGTACCTGAAGGTCAGGCTGCAAACAATTTTGTATGATAGCAAAAAACTACAACTTTGATGATTTTATTAAAATATCAAACGATGTCGGATTTGAGTAACTGACCACTATTTGGAAAGCTTAGAATGTCTAGTTTATGAATATAATTTTTATTTTACAAAGTAATCATCCAATTGATACAGTTTAATAAAAGAAGATACATAGGTACAAAAATTGGGCAACAACTGTTGTCCGACTTGTAACACATTTTAAAATATCAAAACTCAGTCAAATACAATGAAATTTGTGCTCAAACTGAAGGAAAATGTGTCTAGTTTTCAACAAAATAAGAATCATTTAAAAATGAGTTCTATGGATAGAGTTATGGGCAAAATACCAGAGATATGTCTATAAGGGTCTCAAGACAGCAACTTCAAGGAATTTACTCACACTAAAATTTAACATGCACTCAACAAATGTGCCATCTTTATGCAAGATTTAAACATGCAACCATGGAAATGAAATTAAAATCACTTATCTCAACTTCATCCTTGTTTAATAGCCACATGCAATAGAATGTGACACCCGTAGGCTTGCTTTGCGTTTTGATGTAATGGGATGTGACCATAGTAGACAGGAGCGCGCTCCGGCTCGTAGGAGCGTACGCTCCTGCGCTCCTGCTCCCTCTCTGCGAACTCGCTCCCACGTAGGATCGGAATTTGCAGGAACGTTGGCAGGAGCGTCGCTCCCGACAGCGGGAGGCCGCGCGGCTGCAGAGCGGTCGCTCCCGACGATCTCACGATCCTGATCGACTTTCAAAACGCTGCGTTTTGTGACATTAACGGGTCGGGTTCGCGGGTCGGGTTCGATCAAATTGATTTGGTGGGTAAAAACCCTAAAATCGCAGCTTCTTCTGTCCAAAAGAGAGACAGAAGCTCTTCGTCCTCCCTCGCGATCGTCTTCAACCTAGAAGCGCGGCTTTCTTCTGCTTTGTTCGCCGTCACCCTGCTTCGTGCTGCTTCGTGCTGCTTCTGCTTCTTCCTTTCTGTCTCTGTTTCGTTCGTGTTCTCCACTGCTACGTGTTCTTCGTCGCGGTGGGCCTCTGTTTCTCCTGTGCTTCGCGTTCTCCACCACTGCTTCTGCCTCTGTTTCTCCTGTGCTTCGCGTTCTCCACTACGACTTCTGCCTCTGTTTCTCCTGTGTTCTCCACCACTGCTTCTGCCTCTGTTTCTCCTGTGCTTCGCGTTCTCCACCACGACTTCTGCCTCTGTTTCTCCTGTGCTTCTGCCTCTGTTTCTCCTGTACTTGTATTTTTGATGGCTTCATCTTCAGCCCCTAAATCAGGTGGTGGCTCCAATCCCTCTCCAAATGTGCGTACGGGCCGCAAGAAAAAATTGGCTAAAAATGCTGCTGGTAACAAAACTGATGTGGCCTGGAATTATGGTGTTGCGGTTGATGGAAATAACAGGAAAATTATGTGCAAGTTTTGTGAAAAGATCATAAATGGAAGCATTTACAGGCTGAAGCATCATTTGGGTGCAACTTCAAAAGATGTTGGAGCATGCACTAGTGTTCCTGATGAGGTGAAGCAACAAATGCTGAAAATTGTTTCAGCTTTGCAGGAGAATTTGATAAAAAAAAACAAGCATTGAAGTGGAGGAGGAGGTTGAAGACCCGAAGGTTGCTGGAAAAAGAGTGGTCAATGAGGTGGCTGCTAGTGGTGGTTCTTCTACTACTTCCACTCTCTTCAAGAGGAGGTGTCTCAAACAAACATCCATCAACTCACATTTTAAGAAGAGTTTGAAAGATGATGCACATCTTGCAATTGCAAGGTTCTTCTACAACAATGCCATACCATTTAATGTGGCAAGGAGTGAGGAATACAAAACTATGTTTGACTTGGTTGCAAAACATGGGCAAGGATTTCAACCACCATCCTATTATGACCTTAGGGTGAAATTATTAAAGCAGCAAATGAAGTTGACAAATGATTATTTGGAAGAACATAAAGCTGAATGGAAGAGAGTTGGGTGTAGCATAATGACCGATAGGTGGACCGATAAGAGGAGGAGGACAATTATGAACTTCTTGGTGAATTCCCCAAAGGGCACGGTCTTTATGAAGTCTATAGATGCATCTGCTGTATCAAAAACTGGTGAAGTAATCTTCAAAATGATTGATGAGATTGTTGAAGAGGTTGGAGAAGAAAATGTTGTCCAATTGGTGACTGATAATGCGGCTAATTGCGTGCTTGCCGGTGAGTTGTTGATGGCAAAAAGAAAACATTTGTATTGGACTCCTTGTGCAGCCCATTGTCTTGACTTGCTGCTAGAAGACTTGACGGACATACCTTATCATGCGGAGACAATTCCAAAGGGTAAAAAAATCACAACTTTTATTTATGGCAGAACTTCTCTCATTTCTCTTATGCAAAAATTCACGCAAAATAAAGATTTAGTGAGGCCAGGGGCAACTCGTTTTGCCACATCTTACCTTACTTTAGCGTGCTTGCATGAGAACAAGGACAATTTGGTAAGAATGTTCACAAGCAAGGAATGGAAGTCAAACCGTTGTGCAAAGCTAAAGGATGGGCCAATTGTTGAGGATATTGTTTTGGACAAGGGGTTTTGGCATAATGTTGTGAAATGCTTGAAGGGTGCACTCCCTCTTGTTAAAGTGCTTCGATTGGTTGACTCGGATAAAAAACAAGCCATGGGTTTTATCTATGAGGCAATGGACTAGGCTAAGGAGGAGATTCAGAAGGCTTTTCGTGGAATCAAAAAGAGGTACCTTGTTTTTTAACTTGATCTTTTGCTTTTTTCGTGGTATTGGTCTCAAAAGTGAACTAATTTAATTTGTTTTACTTTTTAGCTATAATCCTTATTGGACTATAATTGATAAAAGATGGAACAAGATGCTCCATAAGCCTTTGCATGCTGCAGCATACTATCTTAATCCTCAGATGCACTATAGTCCTAAATTTAAAGCTGATCTTGAGGTTTAAAAAAGGCTTAATGGATGTAATGGAAAGATTGGTACCTGATCTAATTGAAAGATCTTTGATTGATGTTCAGAAAGATGAGTTCAGGAAACGAACAGGGTATTTTGGTTGTGAATTGGCTAGACTAACACAAAATAAGAAGGATCTAGCAGATTGGTGGGAGTCTTATGGAATTGAATATCCAGAGCTCCAAAAATTTGCCATTCAGATATCTTGAGCTTGACATGTAGTTCCTCTGGTGTGGCGTAATCGAGTGCCTTTGATCTAGTAAGATTTCAAAAATCTAGACTTTGAATTGTAAGATAGATCCATTTGTCATATCTTAATTGTATTTGTTATTGTCTAGGTGCACACAAAAAGAAGAAATCGTTTGAAGGCAAAGACAATGAATGATGTTGTTTTTGTCATGGTTAATTCAAGATTGGCCAAAAATAAGACTCAAAGAAAAGCACGAGAGTATGAAGACCTTATATCCGAAAGTGAATGGGTTTGTGTGATGAAGATGAAGGCACGAGCACCCAAGGCAATGAAACTATAGATGTAAATGATGATGAGGGTTATGATGAAGACCCAGAGGCAACAGAACATGATGGTGATGGTCCTATTTTGGATGGTTTGGACCAAACTCCTACTTTTGGGTATGCATCAGAAGGTCTAGAACATGATGGAGATGGAGGAGAGGAAGAAGATGAAGATGAAGATGAAGATGAAGGAGAGGAAGAAGATGGAGATGAAGGAGAGGATGGAGATGGGGGGGAGGATGGAGATGATGGAGGAGATGATGATTTTGAGGTTAACGTGGCCGATTATGTCTAAGTGTTTTGTGGGATTTAGTATATGTCTAGTTGTTTGTTAAGAATTTGGTGTTTTAAGCCTTTATGGCACTTATCTTGTGTATGACTTATGTTTGTGGCACTTATGTTTGTGTATGACTTCAAAGTTTATTAAGTATTTGTGGTGTTTTGAAGTTTTTTTCACTTATTTATGGTTTTTATATTCCTACATATGTTTTTATATGCATATATATACTAGTTTGAGAATTTGGTAGGAGCTTACGAACCTTCCTACGAACCCCGCTCTTACGCTCCTATGTCCCCTCCCCGCTCCTATGTAGGATCTCGCTCTTGTCTACCTTGGATGTGACACCATTATGCTTGTGTTATGGTTCTTGTGTACCTCTCTTTATTTTTAAAAAGAAAATAAAGTTCATTAATGTGCCCTCTACTTGAGTGATGTTGCATTATTGCTTAACGAGGAATGGGGATATCAAATAATGTTCATAAATAGATAAAATAATCATAGTTAACGACTAATTTATCCTATATATCAAGGTAACAAAAACGGACCGGATCGGGCAGTCGGACCGGTTGGACCGAGAACTGGACCATGGTCTGGTCCGGGTGAACCTTTTCGACCGCCTGGCAGAGAACCGGCCGGTTCGGTTCTAGAACCGGTTGAAAACCGGACCGGCCCGGCCAAAACCGGCCGGTTCAGGATTGAACCAGTTCATCTTTTTTTTTTTTTAGGGCAAAAGCAAGAAGAAGAAGTAACAATGAACCAAACAGATCAGAAAATAAGGAGAAGGAGAAGGAGAACTCAGAAAATAAAACCCATCAATACAAGTTACAACAGATCAAACACAAAAATAAAACTCAGAAAATCAAACTTTGAATGAAACAGATCAAAACCCAAAAATGAAACAACTTCGAGATACAACAGATCAAACTCTGCAAACCCAGATCGCGTCTTCCACTTCGTGCTTCCGTGGAGAGTGGCGGAGTGTAGGTTGATGGAGACCGAGAGAGTGTGGGGGGGCACAGATTTGAAAATGAAGGAGATGAGGGAGTGTGGGGAAGAGGGAAAGAATGACACGGGGAGGAGAGGAAACGGGATGGAACGGCGCAGATGATGAGGGAGTCTTTTAGGGTTAAAACTTAAAATAAACTAAACGGGTATTGGGTTACATGGGTATTGGGCCTTTTTGGCTGAAGCTCATCTTTTTTTTTTTTTTTTTACTTTCATTAAAAAAATCTATTTTTTTTTATTTTCTTCTATTAAAAAAAATCAATTTTGGTCTCAAAAAGGCTTGAATCTCTATTCCCAAGACCACAACAAGCCACTTTACTACTAGACTACATGTCATTATGTACATATATTATATATTTAGTGTGTATATATTAAAAAATAATATTTTATTCAAACCCAATTCGACCTCGATCCGACCCCAATCCGACCCAAAAATCTTGAACCCTGATCTTCTCCGGTCCGATTCGATTTTAATTACCTTGTTATATATATTTATATATTTATGTTCCTATGACGGATAGATCTAGTCTAGAACTAAAATATGTTGGGACAAAATATCTCGTTAACTCGTTAACACGTCATCGACTTCTCGCACCCAGCACCGACAAACATGGAAGGAGAGTTTTTCCACTTTTCTTTTTAACCCACGCAGTTTTCTTTCTTAATTCACATGCTCTTTCTCTGTCGGTATAATTCATTATTCCCACAATATCCCTATATTATGTAATGACTCCAGTTGTCAATTAGTAGTTTGAACCATAGAGTTTCCGAATTTAATTGGCACACCACACACATTGTTTAATTAAATATTTATGTTTACTGTCAAAAAAAAGAATTTAATATTTACGTTTAAGTTTAATAAACTATTTACATTAAAATATACACATTTTAACTATTTGTTTTATCCAGAAAATAGAATTTAGAATGGATTGGAAATCGAAGAGTGAACAAAGATAAATTCCATGAATTATTTCTACTACAAAATTATTTAAATAAACTGAAAACAACTCAGATATATAAATTTTTATAAATTCTTCTAAATCCCTTTATTTTATAAAAAACACTGAAATGAACTTTTAAATGATCCAGTTTTTCATTCATTCAAACAAAACCGATCTTCTAGTAGATTTAATTTAACTAGCTGGCTAGCTGGCATTTACAAATCTCAACCTGCTTCATAATCAATCAATGTATCTGGTTTGAAAAATATAAACCTCTATGCTGTCACTAAGGGTATTATTGATATTTGATGCTGAATGTCTGCATCAGATCTTCCCTATGTTTTTTTGCTTTAATTTTACAATTACATAATAAAGACAGTGATTACATTGAACATCCATGAGAGTATCAGTCCTCATCACAAAACCAAAAACTCTTACTGTGTCATGGAACTAGAGAGCTAAGAGGCCTACACCCTTTTTTGCTCTTTCTCCCTTTCTGGTGCAGCAGATCTTGAACTTGATCTAAAATTGTTGTTATAGAAAATCTGCACCAAGAAATGGAGTCTATACGGTTATCTACCATTGGATCTGTTTTACTCCTGTTACTGTTCTCTTGCTCCACATTCACTTCTACAGGTATTATCTTCCTCTCATTGTCCATGTAACTCAAATCTAGTTCTTGGAAGTTCTTCTTTCATACTTCGCTTGTTTCTCTCTGGGTTCTTATACTAGTTCTACTTCTCTGTAATAATGAGTTACCTTTTTCTGTTTTCTCAAAAAAGCTAGGCTCTTCTAATGGAGCTTTGATAAAGGTAGTTGAAGAAACCAATTTATTTAGCCAATAGTCTGTCTAAAACCATAAAGTTACACAGATTGTGGATATCACAATTTATAATTTTTGGTGATTATATGGATGTTAAGCATCTTTAAATTGAAGAGGGAAAAATGAAATAAGTATAGGTTTCTAACTGTTTCTATATCGATCTTGGAAAAAGGGTGATGTTATTTATGGATACAGATTACATTCACTTTTTTTCTATATCTGTTTAATTCTCTAATGTCTAACCTACACTTGAGAAAAAATTCAGTGAGTATATAGAGCTCTAATTTGTTAAAATTTTTGCTTTGAAGATTACTGATAACTTAAAAGTGCTTGTTCTTTATTGCAGAAGCTTATGATCCACTTGATCCAACTGGAAATATAACACTCAAATGGGATGTCATTAGCTGGACTCCAGATGGCTATGTTGTAAGTGATCAGAACTTCCTTAATATGATAAAGTGCTAGGAAAAAACATTAAATACTCTATATGATTTGTGCTATGGAAAATTTTCTGGAACCAGTAAGAACTATGTAAAATGCTGATATAGAAAAAGTAAGAAAAATTGTAAAACTAGACTTTTTTAGCTTGATGGAATAGACTTTTTTAGCTTGATGGAGCAGTACTTAAAAGGTTATCTTATTGGGTAAATTTTGATATGGTTTATTGGTTAATTATTCTTTTAACATATTTAGTGACCATCACTTGGACTGAAACAATGAATAAATTCATGTGTCAAAGGATCAATCCAATTGTTTTCATTTCCTTTAAATTTAAATGTAAATGAAATTTTGGGTTCTATCTGTTTTACGAGGGGCGAGTCTTGGCGCAACGGTAAGGTTGCTGCCGAGTAACCTGAAGAGGCGGGTTAAAATCCTGGGATCAGCCTCTCCGCTTGCGGGGGTAAGGCTGCATATATCTACCCTCCCAAACCTCACCTGGTGGGAGCCTCGTGCACCGGGCCGCCCTTTATCTCTTTATGTATCGTAAACATATATTGAATAGTTTTGTTTTGGTTGAGCAGGCTGTTGTTACAATGTACAACTTTCAACAATATCGCCATATTCAGGCACCAGGATGGACATTAGGGTGGACATGGGCGAAAAAGGAAGTAATTTGGAATATGATGGGAAGCCAAACCACAGAACAAGGAGACTGTTCAAAGTTCAAAGCAGGTATCCCACATTGTTGTAAGAAGGACCCAACAGTGGTGGATTTGTTGCCAGGAACTCCTTACAACCAGCAGATTGCGAATTGTTGCAAAGGCGGAGTCTTGAATTCATGGGCTCAGGATCCAGACAATGCAATAAGTTCTTTTCAGGTTAGTGTTGGTTCTGCTGGAACAACTAACAAAACAGTCAAACTGCCAAGAAATTTTACCCTCAAAGCACCTGGACCTGGTTATACTTGTGGTCCAGCAAAAATTGTCAGACCAACTCAATTTATTACCACTGACAAGAGGAGAGTCACCCAAGCATTGAGTAAGTTGCAAATTACATTTACTTAATAGTTATATGTTCATTTGTCTTTTCATAACTTTCTTGATAAAAACCAACATCTAGATATAAGATGTGTACACTGTAGCCTTTGTCCTATAAATTGAGATGGCTAACAAACAAAAATTGAAGCTTCTTGTGAACTTTGATAATTTTTTTAGTTATGGAATTTTATTCTTTCCCATATTGTTCACTGTCATGTTTTATTTCCAATTTTTCTTGATAGCAGCATTGCCTTTATTGATGATATGGATTTGAATTTCATCAAACAAATTATTATGGGTGATTTACTGTGAATAATTGTTTATGGAGTGAATAATCAATTTAGTCCCTTAATTTGCAGGGCGCTGTCAATTTAGTCACTAAAATTATTAATATTCCAAATAGTCCCTGAAATTTAAAATCTCCGATCATATTAGTCCTTTTGGATCAGTCAGTTAAGTCCTTGAAATTGTCTGGCAGATATTAATGTGATTAAGAATTTTCAAATTTAGGGATCATTTTGAAATTTCGGCAATTTCAGAGACTAAGTTCACAACGCCCTACAATTTCAGGGACTAAATTGGTGATTCTATAATTGTTTATGCTTTGTTCACTGTTCAGAAGAGTAATGAGTATGGACACCAAATTTTAGGTTTTCTTTAACATGACCTGCATATTTTGTTGCAGTGACCTGGAATGTTACCTGCACTTATTCTCAATTCCTGGCTCAAAAGACACCAACTTGTTGTGTTTCCCTCTCTTCCTTCTATAATGACACAGTAGTAAACTGCCCAACCTGCACCTGTGGCTGCCAAAACAAAACAGATCCTGGCAGCTGTGTAGAGTAAGTCTCCAATTTATCTTTTTTATAGATATCTGAAGCTGTGAGGGCGAGCTTTAGCGCAATGACAAGGTTGCTGCTCTGTGACCTGGAGGTCACGGGTTCAAATCCTCGAAATAGCCTCTCCACTTGTAGGGATAATGTTGTGTATATCTACCCTCCCCATACCCCACCTGGTGAGAGCCTCATGCATTGGGCCGCCCTTGTATAGAAATCTGAAGCTGTCTTTCTATAGAATGTTTCATAGTAATCACTTTCCCTATTCATGTGATTTAATTTTTTTGAGCTTGTCTTACAGGCATGACTCCCCACATTTAGCTTCAGTTGTATCATCATCGGGCAAACCTATAAGTACACCTCTACTCCAGTGTACCAGTCACATGTGTCCTATTCGAGTGCATTGGCATGTGAAGCTCAATTATAAAGAGTACTGGAGGATCAAGATCACAATCACAAATTTCAACTACAGAATGAACTACTCACAGTGGAACCTTGTAGTACAGCATCCCAATTTTGATAATCTTACTGAGCTTTTCAGCTTTCGGTACAAGTCACTAACACCCTATGAGGGCTTAAGTAAGTTCTTCTATTTTCTCATAATAATATATAGTTTTAATTATTCTGGAGGTCCCTGAACTATTTGAGAATTTTTAAGTAGGTCCCTGGACTAGAGAAGTTTCTAATTGGGTCCTTCTGGTTAGGGTTATGTGAGTGAGCCGTTAATTTGTTATGGAAGCTGTTAATTATTTTTTAATTGGGTCCCTAAACTAATATTTCATTTGTAATTGGGTCCTTCTGTACAGGCCTCATTCCTTCCAAATTAACGGCTCACTCATAGAAGTCTAACAGAAGGACTTAATTGTTGCAAATAAAATGTTAGTTTAGGGACCCAATTAAAACCTTTTTTAAGTTCACGGACCTACTTAAAAATTCTCAAATAGTTCAGGGGCCTCTGGAGTGATTAAGCCTAATATATGTGCCATGATGATTTTGTGAAGAAAATATTCCAGTTCTGATGTTATTGTTTTGGGATGTGGTTTTACAGATGATACAGGTATGCTGTGGGGAGTGAAGTTCTACAATGATTTTCTTTCTTCAGCTGGAACTCTTGGTAATGTGCAGTCAGAAATCTTGTTTAGAAAGGACAAATCAACCTTCACATTTGATAAGGGATGGGCCTTTCCAAGAAGGATTTATTTCAATGGGGATAACTGTGTTATGCCTCCTCCAGATGCATACCCTTGGCTACCAAATGCAAGTTCAAAACTAGTTTTCTCTTTACTTAGTACAGTCATAGCCACTTTAGCTTCTTTGTTAATCTTATTGACATAAAGGGAATAGCTACTCTTTTGGAGTATTGTTGCACACTTCTCTTCTGCACCAAATTATTTAAGATGAAGTCAACTCTACTGTGAAAAATGCGGAGGAGCTGCCAATGAAGCAATAAAAAGTGAAGCAGGTGCATCAATGCTTGCTACAAGAATTCTGTCCTGTCCTGTTATTTATTTTAGGGGGTTGATTTTTACCACCATTTATGTAACATATATTTTCTATCTTTTGCATTGTATTGTATAATTATTTTAAGTTATTTGCTTGGATGATCATTTTTTCCAATTAGAGAATATCCATGTTTTTTATTGTTGAGATCAGGAGTTGTTTTCTCTGAAAGAGTGCGTATCTCAGAGTGTGAGTAACTCTTTTTTATATAGATACCAGATGCAGGGGAGTGATAGATGCCTTATTGTAGTTTGAGCTCCTCCGTTTTTATGGGCTCACGGTGGGGTGGGTCGACCCACGTTGTCATCCCTAGCAATGCGGGTGTTGGATGGCAGGTTAGTAAGAATGACAATTAGTTAGGCTTGATTGGGCTTTCTAAGGTTTGAGTATGGTTTATGTCCCAAATTTAAAGATCGACGTATTTATTTGATATAGTTTTTTTTTTTTTTTGAGAAATATTAGATATAGGTTTTAATAAAGATTTGACATAACTTTTTTAAAAGTCTAATTTAACTTGAAGCTTATTTAAAATCCTATTTTGTAATAATAGTTCAACTCTATGTATAGGTTGACATATATATTTTTAAATTAGTAAATGATTTTAAAATATTATAACAAAATTTAATATAATACTCACTCCAGTCTCATATATAAAAGATAAATGCAGTTTTTAAGTTCAATGAATGATTGATGTATCTGGTCTAGACAAGATATATCAATCATTCAATGAACCTAAAAAGTTTATTTGTCTCTTATATATGGGACCGGAGGTAGTATAACTTAACAGATTTAGTAAACAAGTCTAACATAGCTTAGGCCTCATGTAAGTTAGGGCATATATTCCCGTTGAGTAGTCTGACCGATTTCCATTCGTACCGACAAGAATATTTTGAATTCTATAATGTGGATAGCTAGGATGAGCAGTCTGATGGGTTTCCATTCATACAAAATGAATAGCACATGAAGCTTTGACGCCTTCAACTGGCACGAGTTTGGTCACCTTTTTGGGCCAGATTAGAACACTACTTCCCTTTTGGGTGCAACTATTGACACATTGATTTTTGTCAACACACCCCAACCTTTTTGGATGTTAATTTCTGGAGGGGAAATTTTTTGTACTTATTTTGCCTTTCGAAAGATTATTTCTATACAATTTTTGCCGTCCGGAAAAATAATTTCCAAAAAGGCAGGATGTGTTAGCAAAAATCAAGGTGTAAATAGCAACGCTCTCCCCCTTTTTTGATGAGTCATTTTGACAATCCCAAAACCAAAGTCGAGGCTTTGTGATATATATGTAAAAAACACTGAAAATTAGTTTTTGAATATAAAAAGGAAAATTAATCTGCAAAAACATACTTTACAATGATGACTAATAGTATATTTATCTACTCATAATCGTGGGACATGCCAACTTACATTTCAGAGATATATGTTTTCTTTGGGTGAATATACATTAGTGTTCAAAAGAAATTCCATCTTGCATATCTCCCATCTATGTCAACACTCTTTAAGTTGCAAGCTTCACAAAATAACATGCCGCAATTACCTCACAAAAGAGTCAGAACCAAATGCAAAAATGATGCAAAAATCACATAGGCTGCCGTGGATATAACACTTATTGGTAGCCTATGAGCATAGTTTGGCAAGAAAGGATATGAATCAGGAGGTGGCAGCATACATTCATCGCCATTGAAGTATACCCTTCTAGGAAATGCCCATCCCTGCTTGAGAGTAAATGTGTTCTTGTCCTTCTTCATAAGCACCTCAGACTGCACATTCCCTTTAGGCCCAGCTTCCATTAATAAATCATTGTAATATTTCAAACCATAGAACATGGCTGTGTCATCTGTATACACAAACACAAGTCAATTATGTTATGCACATGGCTAAAAATACCTCTTCATACCACTACACTACTACAAGAATTACCGAGAAATTAGAGATCGAAAAAAAAAAATTGTCTCTAATTCCGTTGTTAAGGGTTAGAGATGTCAAAATTGGAGACCGATTTCATTTTTTTCATCTATAAATATTTTCAGTAATTCACATTTTCTAATAGTGTACAAAAAAAAAATTAAAAAAACATTTTGTGCTTATTTCAAAGAACTCACTAATGGCTTGATAGGGAAGAAGTGGTATGTATTCAAAGCTATAAACTTGGGTGACATTATTGAGATTAGGATGTTGCACAACAAGAGTCCATTGTGTATAATTCATTCTATAGTTGAAGTTGATGATGGCAATCTTGACACGCCAATAATCCTTATAGTTGTCTTTTATATGCCAGTGCACCCTCACATGACACAGGTGGTGTGTGCATCTTAACAATGGTTTTGGTGTGATATCCGTCTTCCTGGTCTTGTTTAAATTTTCGTCTCGTAGGATCTTCGAATCGCTCCTGCATGTCCATCACGAGAAACTGATCATTACAATTCAATTCTTGAAATTATAGGGGTTAGATAAATTGGTTTTTGTAAATTAACGAAATTTTAAAATATTCTTGAAATGAAAAATTCTTGATTACATTAGTACAAATTTAAAATTAAATTGACTGATTTAAAAAGACTAACATAATCATGAATTTCCAATTTTAGGAATTATTTTGAAATTTCACTGGTGATTCACTCTTGCTTGTTTCCCAATATTGTAGTACACATGTTCATTAGCAGTTAAGAGTAATGTGAAAGTTGTAGAATGGTGGCTTACGTGACACAAGTGTCATTATTCTGACAACCACAAGCACAAGTTGGGCAAGCTGTGACTTTGTCATTGTAGAAAGATGACAAAGAAACACAACAGCTTGGGTTCTTGGAGGCAAGAAACTGTGAGTAAGTACATGTCACGTTCCAGGACACTGCATAGAAAACCAAACAATGGGAACATTAAATAATACTAAGAATGCATTTATAAGCATAAATATTTTCAATGTGAGAATATGAGAAGTGATAACAAGAAACTCTCAAACATACTTTTTTCAACTAACTCTCTATTACCGTCAAAAAAAAAAAAAACTAACTCTCTATTATTGACTGAAATTCATGTGGATCTCATTTCCTATGTGGTGGGACTCATTCGCAAAGTGATGAGAACCATATGAATTTCAACCATCAATAAAGAGTGTTTGAAAGATACTATTAGATAATGTGTGGTTAGAATCATGGTTTTAAATTGTAGTCGTGGTTGTAGTCGCATTGCGATCCTTGATATTGTGCAGAATCCCGGTCAAATACGACTGATGAGGCTACAATCGCAGTCACAAAGACATCAAAAATCTTGATGTCGTGGTCCAGATCGTAGCCGCATACCATTTTTTTTAAAAGCTATACTTAGTACTACTCTTACAATATATACTATGCACAAATAAGGAATGGAGGGAATCAGTATGCATACATAATGCTTGAGTTTTTCGCCTACGGTCATCTGTAGGAATGACAGTGGATGGAACCTTCTTAGCAGGGCCACAAGAATATCCTGGTCCTGGTCCCAACAATTTGAAGTTCTGGGGGAGTTTCACTGTCTTGTTAGTGGTGCCAGAGAGTCCTACACCAATCTGAAACGCTGAGACTGCACCTGAAGGGTCCTGTCCCCAAGACGTTAGCACACCCCCTCTACAGCAGTTGGTGAATTGCATGTTGAAAGGAGCCCCAGGTAACAAGTCAACCACTTGAGGACTCCTCTTGCAGCTATGAGGAATCTTTAACTTGAACTTGGAACAGTCTCCTTGTTCTGTAGCTTGAGCTCCCATCACGGTCCAGATAATTTCCTTTTTTGCCCATGTCCACCCTAGAGTCCACCCAGGGTTCATAATATTTCGGTATAGTTGAAAGTTAAACAATGTCACAGTGGCCTGCCGAAGTTCAACATAATAGAATATTGATCAGTTTGGGGATAATTAGAGCATTATTTAGGTGAATATCATCTTTTGAAATTAAGCTAGTTTTGCTCTTTGGTAATCACAAATATTTTTAAAAAAGTCTGCGGCCTTGATCAGAGTCGCGGCATCAAAGTTTTTGATGTCTCAGCGACTGCAATTGAGACCGCATTTGAGGATAACTAGAACATTGTTTAGCATGTTTTGAAATTTACCAAAGGCCAGTAATTTCTACCTTCTAGAAACCTTATGATATTCACAACTTCTAATCATTACATGGCTGAATTTGCTTTTCCTTCATGTATACAATTAGATTAAAATGATCAGATTCAGAATTTAGAAGTTACCATATAACCATCTGATGTCCAGGACATGATATCCCATCTTATTGTTACGTTACCAGTTGGATCCAGTGGATCAAATGCATCTACAAGCACAAAATAAAGAAGCTAAACTGAATTCATGAGCAATTATATTACATTCTCACCACTAGTGTCACACATTTTGCATGAGGGCAACAAAGTAATTTACCAGCAGGAGAGATTAGAATGAGGCATAGAGCAATAAAGGAAACCAACTTCAGCTCTCGAAATGTGCTACCATTATTAAATTCCATGCCTGAAGTTGAAGTTCAAACAATCACAAATTCTAATGTTGTACACAATATGCAAGTGTGCAAATGTGCTAGTGTTTTTATAGCAACATGTGCTGGGACTGTAATTATATTGTAATGTATGTTATTATCACCTAGTAGTTGTTAGGTCCTTGTGATGTCATCTTCATATGAAATATTATATCTCTATCTCTTTCATCCAATATCTACAGTTAAAGCAAAACATAGGCAATGTGGAGTGAAGGGAGTTTTTCTGTTTGTCTCAGGACACATCAAACGGTAACCATTTTTCTGTTTCTTCAGTTTTCACTTACTTTTCATTCATGAAATGAAATCATCAATTTCAAATTGATGATTTATGCTTTATGGCTTGGGATCTTTTTTAGTCTAGTTTATTCTCTTAGGTGATTAATTATTAATATTACCCTTGAAATAGTTCTGTATATCTGGCGTTGTACATTCACATCTATGAATAACTATTTACGGTTACAGAGCAAATAGCTAAATCATTTGTTATCTCCATGATAAAATATGGCAATCAGCCCATGAAGTGTCGTTGCGGAATGTGGTCTAGAGTTACCATCTTGGGATTGATTGAAAACAAGTATAGTGCCGTGCAGTGCCGGTCTTTAGTTTTTTGGTGTCCTGGGCGAACCAAAAAATAGTGCCCTCATAATTATTTAAGTATTGTTCTCCTTGTATTTTTGTTGCAATATCATTAATTATACGTTCATAATCAAGATTTTTAAAAAATCATTTTTAATAGAAATCAAAGCAAGACTATTTAATCTATCTTGTAACATAGTAGATCGTAAATAAGATTTTAACAATTTCAATTTGGACAAATGCAAAACTACTAATTAATAAACAAATGATAGTTGTAAAAGCATAATTCAAAACCTTAATTCAAACCCCATTAAAATACTTGCAAAAAGCACCGCCAAATCAAATGATTCACTACCTTCTATTTTCTTGCTACTGCAAAACAGTGTGAGACAGACGTTTTTATCTGACACGCATGGGCAAAAGGCTTTGTACAACAATGCAAGTTTGGGAGAGATGGATTGATGGGAGTCTGTAAAGATAAAAGATGTCACTGAGAAACATAAAGATTAGAAAATGATGTTGATACTTGTTACAAGAAGTGTGACCGATTATTTTATAAGATAATTGATTCATAAGAAGTGTGACTCTTGATTTGTTCAAACATTCAAATGCTAGCAGTTAGCTATTAAATTTGGACGGTGCTCAATACCAAGAAAAAAATTGGACGGTTCTTGGGTTCAACTTTTCAAAATTGTGAATGTGATTAGTTAAATTTATTCTACAATTTATTTAATCATATTGTTTGTTTACTTTTTTACAATAAATTTTTTATATAATTTTATATATTTTTTAAATATATATACATACTACTGCTAAGTAAAAAAAAAAAATTTGGTGCCCCTCTAAAATTGGGGCCCTGGGCAGTTGCCCCTCAAGACCACCCTCAGGGCCACCACTGGCACCGTGCCCAACCAAACCATGCTTCCCTCCTTGATTCTCGCTACTTCTTCTAACTCTTGACCTTGTTCATCAAATAAGTTCACTCTTTTTAAAAAATTTTTTTGAGAAAATACCTAATTTCGTCCCTAAAATTGGAAAAAAGATCAATTTGGTCTCTGCTTTATTAATATTCCTAATTAGTTCCTGACTTTTGAAAACATTAATCAATTAGGTCTCTTTGTTAGTCTATATCGGTTAATAGAGTTAGGGCATCTCCAATGGGATACCTATTTAGAGTGGTACCCAATAGGTACCCTATTGTGGGAAAATTGTTTTGGGTACTTATTAGTATTTGATACCTCTATAGGTACCCTTCTCTCTCCTCTTTCGCGGGTCCCGCATGTAATTTTATCTATTTGTCATCATTTTAAATAAAATCTAATTTAGGAAAATTGGCAGTGTTTTTATTTTTCAATTTATAAATTCAAATTATTAATTTTATATTAAAAAATTGTATCAAAATAATTTTGTATTATTATTTAAAAATTATTAATTTAAATTTCGTATTTTTAATAATTTAATATTTAATATATCAGATAATTATTAAATAAATTTTTGTTGATATGTGATGATGTGAAGGTATTGGTGGTGATCTGTCACGTTAAGTGTCTCACTGTTACACACGTCACTGTCCATGTAGACACCACCTCATCTGGTTCATTAAACACAAATGTCAGGGACGAAATTAATACATGTCTATTTTTCTCACTCTCTCTCTACTTCATTGTTGTCTTCTTCCCCCTTTCTTCCCTTTATTCCAAAACCCTAACAAATCCCCTTCCATAGTAGTCTCACACCCAAGATCTCATCAAACAAAAATAGCCACAATTGAATAGCCACAATTTAATGAGTAGCTGTAGGAGCACTCCATCCAAAAATAGTCACAATTAAATCAAACTTGCCACACCATATCAAATCAGAGAGAATGAAGAACTTGCATGGCTGAGAATGATCTCATTTTCTGATTGAATTGAATTGAATGAAAAACTATTACAAGAGGTTGGTTATATAACCAGTTACAAGGCAGTTACAAGACAGCTAAGCAAAACTAATTCTAACAACTTACAGTTGTGTACAACTAAGCTAGGCTAAGAACTAATTAAATATTAACTGTAGAATAACTAAATACATTTAATTTAATTGAGAGTTCTAATACTCCCCCTCAAGTTGGAAGATATATATCATAGATTCCTAACTTGGATATGAGGCTCACAAACAAAGGTCTAGGAAGAGCTTTTGTGAATGGATCGGCTAGTTGATGTTTGGAAGAAACATGAAAGAGATTAATGAACTTTTTGCTAATGTGTTCTCTGATGAAGTGCACATCAATATTAATATGTTTAGATTGTTCATTCAGAGTAGGATTGCTGGCCAATTGAATTGCTGAAATGCTATCACAGAACACTTTGCAGGAAGGGACTTTAACTTGAAAAGCTCTTAGCAATTGTCTTAACCAGAGTAGTTCAGAAGTAAGAAGAGCTAAAGCTCGATACTCTGCCTCTGCAAAGGATCTAGACACTGTAGGATGTTTTTTAGATTTCCATGCTACCAAGGAATCACCAATGAACACACAAAAACTAGTTGTAGATTTTCTGGTTGATGTGCAATTTCCCCAATCAGCATCTGCATATGCTAATATGCTCAAGGAAGGCCTGGAGGAAAATAAAATGCCTAGTCTATGAGAGGACTTGATGTACTGCAGTATATGATGGACTGCCTGTAGATGATGAACACGAGATTGAGTCATATATATATTGACTAAGTTTATTTATAGCAAAAGCTATGTCCAGTCGTGATATAGTAAGGTACATCAACCTTCCAATCAGCCTTTTGTACTGAGAATTGTCATCAATCAGATCTCCTTCGGTATCACTAAGTTTTACATTCGGATCCATTGGTGTGGGTAGTGGTTTGGAGTTTAGAAAGCCAGTGTCACTTAGAAGTTGAACTGAATACTTTCTTTGGCATAAATGGATACCTTTTTGAGAAGTGGCAATCTTTAAACCCGGAAAATACTTCAGATTTCCTAACAACTTTAGCTTGAATAAACCTTTGCGCAGTTTCTGTGTTGATGCAATTGATTGATCACTTGGACTTGCAAGTATAATATCATTTACATACAACAGCAGAATGACCAGATTTGAACCCGAGCCTTTAGTGAAGAGGGAAGGGTCTGCAGAAGCTTGAACAAAACCATTCTGCATAATGGTGGTTGAGAATTTATGGAACCACTGTCTAGAAGTTTGCTTCAATCCATACAAGGATTTATTGAGCCTGCACACCATGTTTTTCCCCTTGCTTGGATAACCAAGAGGTAGCTTGATAAGTTTCATCACATGTAGATTTATAGTGCTTAATTGGATATTTGTGTTGTGATTGAAGAGAATTCAAAGTGATTATTTGCTTAAATTGGGTGATTTAGTGTGTTCATTTGGATTCGTTCTAACGTTTGTGCATTAGTGTTTTCTATAATTTTTTATCTCTAAGTGCACATGAATGGGAGCATAGCCAAAGGATTAACCTGAAAGCTTGTCTAAAAGCACTGTTTCCTAACAAAGAAGGTTCCAAAAGCTATATGTTGAGCCACACTAATCCGAATGAGATGATCTTGGTCTTGTTGGAAAGATAGAAGAATTATCTACAACTTTGATGAAGAAATCGAGACCTAAATCAATCTCCAAGTTGGGGTAATTTGTGTTACAAACTGATAAGGTGATGTTGTCCCAGCCTGATACATGTTCGATGTTTTAATTATATCTAAAGTTTTAGGTGTCCAAATGAGATGTAATCAGTGCCATTGGAAAGCTAAGATCCATAGCTTATACTTTCATAAATACACGTTGAGCTAATTCAAACTTTACAGAGGTGAAAAATGCAACACAACATGGAAGAACGGGTGTAGGAGGGCACCCTACACGCGACGCGCACATTGAGCGCTCCCGGAGTGCGAATTCTGCTACCTGTCTGTCTTGGAGCACGCGGAGCGCACCCGAAGCACACCGGTTGCGCTGTAACTTTAAAATCTCACGTTTTCACTAATTTTGATCATTCTTTACCATTCCAAAGACCTAAAAACGCTAGAGGCTTGCCAAGGGGTGCTAGGGTTTCATTCTCTACCATCTCCAAAGAGGATTCAAGCTTGGAAACAAGGATTTGAGTCATCAATGGAGTGGTTCTCTATCATTATTTCAAATTTCTAGTTTACTACTTTGTTCTCTATGAGTAGCTAAACTCATTTAGGCTAGGGTTAGATGAATTTTGTGGAAACTCTTATGTAGTTTGATTTACTTATATCAATGCAAGTTTATTTCATTTATATTTGAGCCTTCATCTCTATTCTTAATGCTTTTGGTAATTGATCACTATCAAAGTGATTTTGGGTTTGTCTCACAATTGGGAAATTGGGGTTTTGAACTTGACATTGGGATTGTTGGCCATAATCATGATGAGTATAGAGATATAACTTTGTGATTATTTATTCTTATGAATCACTATTCTTATTGCTTAACCTAACTTTCAATCACCTAAGGGATTAGGGGTTTTAGTTAGAGTAAAGGGTTTATGAGGCAAGGAATTGTCTTTGAACTAATTTAGTTGATTCGGACTTCAATTTTACATGGAATAACTTGTTTTGATCGTAGATTAAATGCATAAGAGCAGAAACAAAAGGATTCAACCCTTAGTCGTTTTTATTCTATCGAATTACAAATTATTTGTTCTCGTTATTGTTATTGCTTTTCACAATTATCCTTAACTTCAAATACCAAGAATTTGTTCTCGTTCAAAAATTAATACGAATTTTGTTAAGTTAAATAATCAATCATAATCCTCATAAAGACGATACTCTACTTTTTACTGTATTACTTGTACGATTCAGTACACTTGCCGAATTCTCATCATAGCTGCATATACACTTCCTCAAATAAATCCCCATTAAGGAATGCATTGTTGATGTCTAGTTGAACCAGTTTCCATTTATTCTGAGCTGCCAAAGCTTGCAATACCCGAAAAGTAGTCAGTGTTGCTACTGGAGAAAAGGTATCTACAAAGTCTAGGCCAAGCTGTTGAGTGTATCCCTTGGCTACAAGCCTAGCTTTATACCTATCCAAATTCCCATCAGCTTTGTATTTGACTTTAAAAAGCCATCTGCACCCTATACTTTTCTTTCCTGCAGGTAGTGGTTGTATGGACTAGGTGTTGTTAGTCTCAAGAGCATTGATCTCCTCTTGCATGGCTTTACACCATTTGACCGATATACAGGCTTGATGATAGAATTGAGGTTCATAGATTGATGAAACTTGAAAAATGTAATTGTGATATGCAGGGGACAATTTGGTGTAGGTGAGGTGAGAGTCTATTGGATAAGTAGTGCTGCACACATAATCATTGAGGTATGCAGGGGTTTTATGTTTCCTAGAGGATTTTCTAAGGGCTAGTTCTGTTGGTGGCAAGGTAACAGATTCTGTTTGAGGCAGAATAATGGGTTCTACTATATGCAGAATGATAGGTTCTGTTTGAGGCAAGTTGACAGGATCTGTTTAGGGCTTTTGATCTGGTTCAAGGTTTGTAACAGGTATAGGATCATCATGAGAAAACACAATAGGTGGTTGTGAAGAGCATGGCAAAACAAGATCAGGAAACAGATCAGTATTAGAATGTGTATGAGGGGAAGATTGAAAGGGAAATGTGTCTTCATGAAAAATAACATCTCTAGATATGATGAACTTTCTAAATGTTAAATCATAGAGTTTGTAACCTTTGTAACCAGCAGGATAACCAAGTAGAATGCATGGTACAACTCTAGGTGAGAATTTATTTCTAAGTTATGGAATGGTGGAAGCATAGGCTAAACAACCAAAAACTCTTAACCTTTCATAAGCTGGAAATTTGTTATGAAGAACCTCATAAGGTGACTTATCTTGTAAAAGAGGAAAAGGAGTTCTATTGATGAGATGGGCTAGAGTACATACACTGTCACCCCAAAATTTGATAGGCAACTTTGCTTGAAACATAAGTGCTCTAGCTATGTTGAGTAAGTGTTGGTGTTTCCTTTCCACCACCGAATTTTGTTGTGGTCTATATGGGCAAGAAAACTAATGTTAAACACCACTATCCTGCAAAAACTCAGTCAAGGCCAACTCTTTGGCATTGTCAGATCTTAAGCATTTAATAGTTTTGTCAAACTGTTTTTGAACAAAAGTGAAAAACTGCTTAATCCGTGTAGGTGCTTCTGACTTTTGGCTTAACACGTAGATCCATGTGAATCTACTACAATCATCCACAATTGTCAAAAAATAAGTCTTGCCATCATAGGTAGATTGACTATAAGGACCCCATATGTCATAATGAACTAAATCAAAAGGATTTTTGGACAAGTTATTTAAAGAGGTGAAAGACAATTGTTTGAATTTAGCTAAAGGACAGATTTGGCATTCATGAGAATTGAAATTTGAAGGTACAGTGAATGGAATTTTAGCACTAACAACTTTCAGCACATGATCAGACAAGTGACCTAACCTAGCATGCCAAATTTTGGTATTTTGGTTCAGATTTGATGAAAAAACAGAATTACAAACTTGCTCAGTAAGAAAGTTTTTACATGAGAAGTGGAATGCCTTATTTGATGCAATGTGTCATGGTGTAGAGACCATTGTTTAGGTCACCCTTGCCAATCTCCTTCGATTGCTGGGTTCCCTGGATGAAAAATTTATTTGCAAGAAATGTTAGTGACATTTCAGTGTTCTGTAATAATTGACTTACAGAGACTAAATTGGCACTAAAAGTAGGTATATACAACACATTGTGCAGCTTAAGTGTTGGTGAAAGAACAACTTTAAAAATGGCACTGTGACACCCTTGTCACATTTATAATATTATCCCATAATTACGAATCATAATAACAATACGAATAATAATAATAATAATAATAATAATAATAATAATAATAATAATAATAATTATTATTATTATTATTATTATAATAATAATAAATTAATCAGATTACAGCGGAAGAAAATAACTTCTCCATTATATACGTTAAGTTTGAGTACATACAAGGGTTCCTTCCTATGAACCACCAAAAGAATAATATACATCAAGTACATGAACCCCTATGGGTATACAAAAAGATATCAAAAGTCAACAACACCTAGCGAGAAGCCTCCTCCTACATCTGTCCCGGTCTAGGAATCCTAAATCGCATACGTGGCGGAATGTCACTAGGGCTTTCACTAACATGACTTATATGTGGGAAAAGAATGGGAGTAGGGGTGTTGTTGGCAATAATTAGGGGTGTTAAAAGCAACCCCAGTTATCTATCACAACTCTAATGTGGGTCTCTTTCTCTGAAGGCAGTTGGTATCCACACCGAACACTTCATTTACCACACCCCCCGCATAAGCATGATTTGACAAAAATACCCCTACTTCATCCCTTTTTCATCACACCCCCACACCACTTTATTCTTTTACTGTAAATTGCCTATCTACGGTACTCGTTCTGTAAACAATATATACCGTAAATAGGCTATTTATACTGTAAATAGGCTATTTACGGTATGTATTTTTTAAAAACATACCATAAATAGGCAATTAGGTAGTGTAAATTGTCTATTTACGGTATATACAGGGACAGACACATGGGTGGGCACCCAAGGGCTCAAGCTCCATCCTCCATTCAAATATTATTTTGAGACACAAACCTCTCTCTGTGTGTGTGTGTGTGAGGTACCCATTAAGTGAATCAGGGAATGAAGAATGAGTTGGGCCCATCGTGAGGTGAACTAAAAAGGAGTAGGTGGGACTTGGGATATACAAGGTCCAGTAAAACATTGTTTTTTTTTTACAAAAGGAAAACATAAACATTGCTTAGCCACTCATTCATGCAATGTAGTTTTGGTTTTTTTTTTCTTTCTTGAAGTATTAATTGATTCCGGAGTCTGTTAGTTTCTACTTTTTAATAAAATATTTTACTTTTATTTTACAAATATCATTTTTAACATTTTTAATGGATTTGTTTAATGCTTTTAAAAACAATTAATTTTTATTATTATTTTGAAAGTTATCTTAAGTAGTTTCTGAAAAAATTATAAGTGTAATAACTTTTTAAAATAAAAAATTGTTTTTTTAATTGAAATCAAACAAAAATTACTTCTACTTTTCATAGATTGTTTTATACAAAGTAAATTGCGTTTCCATACAATTTTAAAATAATTACAAATCTTAGAATATTTACTTTGAGTTTAATTTTACTTTGAATTCAGCCCCCTTATCATAGATTTCTGGATTCATTACTGGGTATATATTTGTCGAAAAACAACTACTGTAAATAGGTAATTTACGGTATTTTTTCAAAAAATATATACCGTAAATATGTTAGGCACTCATTTTTTTTACCGCAAATTACATATTTATGGTATTGTTTACGAAAAAAAATTGTCCATACTGTGAATATGTAATTTACGGTATGGCAGATGGGGAAAAAAAATAACAAGCACTGTACCAGAAATGGAGGAAGAGTGATTAAGGATTTTTTTTTTTTTTGGACAAAATGAAGGAATATTTTGACAAAAGAGTGATTAAGGAATTATTAGATAGGGATATTTTGGGATTTTCGTATTTTGGGGGTGTGGTAAATGGGTTGATAGGTGCTGTGACCAACAGCCTCTCTGAATATTGGCTTGAAATATTTGCTTGGGTTGTTTCCTCTTGGGCTCCGACTTCGGCCCATTTGTCGATTTGGCTTATAGTTAAATTCTACACCCCTCAACTTAGCAACCACACCCCCACATTTTTTGAAAACCTAAAATACCACTGAGTTAGCATTTTTTTTCCGTTTATGTTGTCTTTATCGTAAATTACACAATTTACAAATTCATGGATTCATGGTATGGTATTAAAAAATTCAATACTGTAAATTGTGTAATTTACGGTATGTATTTTGAAAGAAATTACGGTATTGAAATTTTTTAATATCGTAAATTACCCAATTTATGGTATTGAATTTTTTTCAATACCGTAAATTAAGTTATTTACGGTATGATTTTATTTCAAAATACATACTATAAATATCTCAATTTACGGTATTGAGCAAATGGTGCAACTAGATGTTGAGACAAAGAAAAAGAAGAAAGACATAAACATCTAGTGTAGATGGTATATGATATGATATGGTAGACTACTCAATCTTACAGTTATTTAAACATGCTGTAGGTGCACCGCCAACTAAGGTAGTGCATATTAGACGTAACCCAAGTTAATGGGCATTTGCTCTGCATACCGTAAATTACTCAATTTACGGTATTCAATTTTTTCAATACCGTAAATTGCCCGATTTACAGTATTCAAAAAAAATTTAGTACCGCAAATTGTGCAATTTACGGTTCAAAATAGTATACCGTAAATTGCCCAATTTACGGTATAATTTTTTCAAAATAGTAATTTTTGCATAATAGTAAACCGTAAATTGTCCAATTTACGGTTTTCAATTTTTGTTCAATACCGTAAATTGTCCAATTTATAGTATGCTATTTTTGAAAGAGTGAATGAGAGATGATTGAATTTTTTTATGTGTATTTTGGTTAAATCACCGCAATGTAAGGGTGTGGTTGCTAATATGTGGGTGCAGAATTTAACTGTCTTTTGCTTTGAATGTCATTGGTGTCCAATACAACCACAGTCCAGCTATCATGTGAAGTAACAGTTCATAATTGGCAAAACTACGGAGGACCTTTATCTTAATTTAAAGTTTTGAGTTAGTCCTTTATTTTTTTTGTTTCAATTTAGTCCCACATGTTTTAAAACGTTAATTTCTAGGCAAACTGTTAGTTGATTACAACAAGAAATACATGTTTGCTACAAGCACAATATGTCATATCAATTGTGCCACAAATTAGAGACCAAAAAGTTGTTGTAAAAAGGCAAAAAAAAAGGCCAATTTGGCAAATATTGTCAATTTTTTAGAACATATGAGACTAGGATTTTTTATTTTATTATCCTCATTTTAATAATTATTAACCGATATATCCTAGTTTTTTCAATATTTCCCTAATTGTCCTAGTTCTTGGCTAGTTGAGAAATCGGGTTTAGCAACCCCGATTTCTCAACTGTGTTGATTTATTTTTTTTGTGACTTACGTTGAGAAATCGGGATTTGTATCCCCGATTTCCCAACTGCTATATGTTTTTTTTTTAATATTTTCAGTTAAGAAATCGGGATTTGTATCCCCGATTTCTCACCTCTTTTTATTTTATTTTATTTTTTTTATTATGTTTTGAGAAATCGGGTTTGGGGTCCCCGATTTCTCACCTATTATATATATTTTTTTTTTCGTTTTCAGTTAGGGTTAGGGTTTAGGCATGTATTTTTTAAAATTTTTTTTGGTGAAAATATATTTTTCAATTTTAATGTTAAACAAAAATGTTAAATTTATTTTTAGGGATTAATTAAGCTAATGTGGGTCTTAATTAGTTACAATAATTTAAAAAATATTAAATCAAAAAAACTAAATATATTAATTAGATGAATTCAGAAAACATATTAGATAAAAACGGTAATTAATTACAAATTAGTTAACAAAAAATTAGTTTGAAATACTAAATATATTAATTACTTGGATTATAAAACGGTAATTAAATACATGGTTTCATTAAATACTAATCTCTTTAATGGTGCAAGTGGTGTCCAGTCCCACATGATGGAGGCTGTAACACCTGAGGACGAGATCGACATCGTATTAGGACGACGTATCGAGACCTCGACCAAGACCTTGTGTCGAGATCCCGTGCCTAGATCGTTTGCCGAGGTCATTTGCCGAGCTGAGGAGACCGCGTGCACTAGCTGCTGAACTGAGGAGATCGCGTGTCGAGTTGATGAAGTCGCGTACCGAGCTGATGAGGACGCATGTCGAGCTGAGGAGACCGCGTTCACGAACTCGTGTTAGAGCCTTGTGCGTTTGCACGAGCACCCTTGTCGACATCGTGTCGAGATGATACCTCGTATTCTTTCGAACGTTATTCAGCGCTATTATTATATTGTTTGTAATAATTATATTGTCGGCTTGACCGTTCTCGTCGCGTGTCTAGACCGTTGACCGACAGAGTAGAAGGTAATTATGAGAGAGGAACGATTAGACGGGTAGATGATTGATGGGATTGGCATCTTATAGCTGGAGTTACGATTATACCCCTTTCTCACCAGCTGTATACCACGACCGATTCCCTCAAACACTCATTCTTTCTCTTTTCTTCTTTCTTCTTCCTTCCTTCTGCTCTGAGTTTCGTTGTTTTCTTCAAAATCTCCATCGACGAAACCGTGAGTTCCATCGAGATTCTGCACAAGCTTTCTTCATCAACCTTGTTCATCATCATCTTCTCGACATATCTCGCCTGCTCGACCATCACCATTGAGGTATGAAGAACAGATTTTTCTTTTCCTCTGTGCTACTGTTTAGCGCTATTTCTTCTTCCATTTTTAGCCAGTTTTATGCTTCCAAATCATGTCAAATTGATGGGTTTTCTTCTTCACGATATTACCTATCTTTCTAACCGATTAATTGGGCTTGTAAAACAAATTTTCTTCCTCTGTTTTTTCGCAATTGGCGCGCCCGAAACCCCATTTTTGGTTTGTTTCGATTTCTTGTTTTCGCTTGTTGCTTCGTTGTTGTTGTTGTCGATCTATCTGCTGAAGCATCAGATAACTTTTTCATGAACTTTTGATCGAAATCCCTAACTTTGTGTTAGAGGAAAAATATATTTCAGTTCTTGAGTTTTATATTTTTCTGGATTGTGGTTAAGTTTGGGAAGAGAGCTAAGTGTATTAGAACCCATAGATCGATCTGAGTTGTGTTTGTTTTAGGAAGTCCGATTCCGAGATCGAGTGATTTCGAATCGAGGTGTACGGAGAGCGAATCCAAGGACGTGGAAGCGCCGAATCCAGATCGAGAATCGTGCGTGTCGTCGGTCGACTGAGAAGCGTACGTGTCGAGGTCGATTGAAGACAGCCGTGTCGAGATCGAGTAAGAGAAGTCGTTGTCGAGCTCGTTGAAGACAGCTGTGTCGAGGTCGTTGTCGAGCAGCATTTACTTGGAGTTCGGTAAGGGCGCTTCACATTAATACTTTCATAGTATGCTAGCGTAAGGGCAACTCTTAGACATTATTAAGACTTTATTTTTATTGTTATATTTATGTATGGACTCCTTGATTGGTGTCGAGATTGGAATGTTGTGATATGATTGGGTTTTTGCATGTATTTGATATGTGATTGAATATATGTTGTGAATGGTGTATTCTTTGTCAAGTGCGTTTCTTCATGCAGAATGTTTTATTGCTTAAATGTCGAATTGTGTTTTCTTCATGTTAAGCATGCTCTCTTTATTTGATATGTGATCAAGTAAGTTGTGTTACTCTTTGACATGCGGCGAGCTAATCATCGAGTGAGAGAGCTAGGAGTCGTATGACGTTTGAGCCTGACCCGCATAATCGAGGGTGCTAGGTCCCCTTTTTGTTTATGGTGGATTGGCTAGGCGTTGTAGCATTATCGGTTGGGGATGGACTCGCCGATTAATGTATGGAATTGGTTTGGGGATGGACCTGCCGTTTACCTATTACGTCAGTTTGGGGATGGACCTGCTGACGATATTCCGGAATAAGAGTCGAGTCGAGTCTAGAGTGAGATGGTCGAGTCACGTGTGGTGATTGAGATATATTATTGCTGTTTGCTTATATCCTTTATGTCGAGCTTATCTTGAATTGTTGAGAAGTTGACCCTTTCCCGTGGTGCCTTCAATCCATGACGGTTACCCAGGCGATGTCGAGGGCGCAGGGAACCCGACAGTAGATGATGCCGAGGAGGAGCTCGACGAGGACCCGAGTGACGACCTCTATCTGTCGTGATTGTTTGTTTGTTGGATGTTTGTTTTTCTGAGGACTGTACCTTGTTTTCTTTTGGAGTAGTATGTCGTGACCAGTTTGGGCAGTGTTGTTTTGTTGTTTCAGGGTAGACTGGTGGTCTTACTTTTGGAGCAATGCGTGGGAGTTCTGGAAGTACCCCAGGTATGATTGCTCTTTTGAAGTCGTCATACCTTAGGTGTATTTTCTTTATACATTGCTACTCTGTATTTTGTATACATTATTATTTAGAGTGATATATATATGTATGTTATGCATGTATGTTTTATTAGAATTTAAGTCTTGTGTCTTAGTTGCACCATGTTTCGAAAAGCTGTAATTACTCTGATGTGCACGAGTTGGTTTTATATAAAAAAAATATATATATCGTATTTTTAAAAGGCACAAGAGTTTTGTTTTTAAAACACATCTCATATATGTTTATGTTGAGCTTGGTGTGTTGAGCTCGGTAACTCGAGCTCGGTATATTGAGCTCGGTAGCGGTCCGGAAACGGGTCGTTACATCATGGTATCGTGAGCTTGATTCGACCGAGCCGTGTGCATAGGAGATTTGGACTGGTCACTGTGTCGGGTTATGTGTGTTGGGTACGTGTATTATGTTGATTGCTGTTTGATTAAGTGAAGCACTTATTGCTTGAGAAATTGTTTGAACTGTTTCTTGATTGAAGCAGTGTGTTTTAACACATCCTTGTTCTGAGATTCTGACAGGGTTTTAAACTTTGTGGAATCTAATGCCACCTCGTAGGAATACGACAGCTGCAACCGAGAACGTCGACATGGAACGAGCAATTCAAGCTATGACCGAGATGGCGGCAGCCATGGCTCAACAATCACCGCCAGAACTCAACAGTTAACGCGATGGCTCAACAGACGGCAGCTGCTAACTCAAGCAGAACTCAGCAAAGAATAAAGAACGAAAGCGTAACGAAATGTCAAGCGAGAGGATCGCGCATCAGAGGCATGATCCACCGTTCTACGGTGAGCCAAATCCGGATAAAGTCGATCTTTGGATGCAAGAGATCGAGAAGATCTTTGAGGCACTTCATTGCCTGACAACGTGAAGGTCGACTATGCCACCTACCTACCGCTAGGAGACGCAGAGTATTGGTGGAGGGAGTGAAGCAACGCTTATAGCGTAACATCGCGAGATGACCTGGAGCTTTTTCGTGAAAGGTTCTTGGACAAGTACTTCCGGACATCGCACGAGCCGAGAAGGAGCAAGAATTTCTTCAATTGCAAGAAGGCAACTCGACAGTTGTCCGAGTATGCGCCAAGTTCGAAGTCGTTGGCGAGGTATTTCACCCATTTCGTGATCGAGTTGACCAGAGATGGTTAAGTGAGAGATTCCAACGGGATCGAGATTCAACATTCAAGTCGATGGTGTCGTTGAGGATCCAAACCTCCAAGAGTCGATTGATCGATGTATCGAGGTAGAAGGAGTGAGAAGCCACAAGAAGAAGATCGTTGTAGGCGGACCGGTGAGACCCCAGTGCGGGGCGTAGATTTGCACGTAAAGAAACAACCGCAGAAGAAGCCTTACGACCGACCTCGTGGAACGACAACAGGGGACAGATCGTCCGATGACCCAGTACCGAGAAGCGGAGGACGCATCAAAGGTCGAGGTGACTTGTTTCCGCTGTGGAAAGACGGGACATTACGCCAATAATCGTACTCGAGGGTGGAGGTGTGTTTCAACCGTAGAAGCCGTGACATTTTGTCAAGGATTGTCCTACACCCAAAGTCAACCGACTATGCTTGCGGCAAGGGCCAAAGGAAAGCGTCAGTAACTAAAAGCGAGTTTTCTGCATGAGTGGCGAGGAAGCGGTCGAGTCAAGATCTTATCCAAGGTGAATGTGAGATCGAGGGTAAATCTTTATCCGTTCTTTTGATTCGTGCAACACATTCCTTTATTTCTTCCGATTGTGTGAACCATTTGAACTTGACTGGTGATCGCTATCGCTTAAATTAGTAGTTACAACCCCAAATGCTAAAACCTTAGTCACAAACACCGCATGTCTTAATTGTGTAGTGGTTATTCGTGAGTAGGAAGTTTGTGGTCAATTTGGTTTGTTTGCCTCTTAAGGGCTTAGATGTCATTCTCGGGATGGATTGGTTGTCACACCACCATGTCCTTTGGACTGTGCCAGAAAGCGTAATTTTTCCAGACCTTGGAGTCTCCAATTATCTTTCGCGAACGTATTGGAGTTTCTTTGAAAGAAGGAACTAGGGAATACATGTATCCGCTAGTTCGAAGTTTTCCAGCAGATCGACGTGAAGAATGTTCCAGCAGTGTGTGACTTTGAGGACGCTTTTTCAAGACGTGCCAGATTACCACCAAGACGAGAGGTCGAGTTCTCCATCGACCGATTCCAGGGACAGACCGATTTCCAAAGCGCCATACGTGATGTCTCCCGCCAAGATGAAAGAGTCAAGTCCCGGATCGAACACTTGGAGTCGAAGCAATTCATACGACCGAGCGTGTCACCGTGGGGAGCTCCAGGTGTTTTTGGTTAAGAAGAAGGATGGACGATCAAGATCGTGCGTGGACTATCGCCACCAACAAGGTTACCGTGAAGAACCGTTATCCGTTACCACGTATTGGCGACTTGATGGATCAACTTCGTGGAGCGGCGATCTTTTCCAAGATAGACTTGAAGTCGGGCTACCATCGATTCGCGTGAAGGAGGAAGATGTCGCCAAACAAATTCAGGACTAGATACGGTCACTACGAGTACTTGGTGATGCCGCTTGGAGTGACGAATCGCGCCACCGTGTGTTTATGGACTACATGAACAGGATTTTCCATTCGCTCTTGGATCAGTTTGTTGTAGTGTTCATCGACGACATACCGATCTACTCGAGGAACCGAGAAGAGCACGCAGAACACCTATGTCGAGTAATCGCAGATATTACGAGATAAGCAACTCTATGCCAACCTGTCAAGTGTGAATTTTGGCTTGAAGAGGTGAATTTTCTTGGTCACGTGATTTCCGCAGAAGGGATAGTCGTGGATCCAACTAAGATTGAAGATGTGCTAGCGTGGGAACAACCGAAGACTACACGAGATCGAGTTTTGTCGGCTTAGCAGATATTACCGAAGATTCATTGAAGGTTTCTCGAAGATTGTCGCGCCTCTTTACGGTACGAGGAAGGATCAACCTTTTGCCTGGGCCGAGGAGTGCGAAGCGGTTTTCAACGGCCGAAGGAGCTTTTGACGGCGGCGCTGTCGATTTTGCCTCAACCCGAAGAGCCTTTCGAGGTGTATTGTGATCGTCACACCAGGGATTGGGATGCGTCTGATGCAACATCGGAAGGTGGTCGCGTATGCTTCAAGACACAAGATTCACGAGAGGAACTACCCTACTCACGACTTGGAGTCGGCCAGAGTTTTTGCGCCGAAGATATGGAGGCACTACCTTTATGGGAGCACTCTTCATCGCTTTCAGCGATCACAAGAGCTTGAAGTACCGTTCGACCGTAAAGAACTCAACATGCGTCGGCGTAGATGGACGTAATTTCTCAAGGACTACGACTTTACGCTGGAATACCATCCCGTAAGGCTAACGTAGTAGCGCATGCATTGAGCAGAAGAGCGCTTTAACCCTGTGAATGATGATCAAGGAGTTGGAGATGCTCGAGAAATTCCGAGACTTGAAGTTGAGTGTCGAAGTTTCACCGGGGAAGCTGAGATTTGGTATGCTTACCATTTCTAACAGATTGTTGGACGAGATCCGAGACCAGCAAGTTCATGACGAGCTTCTGCAAGAGAAGATTCAGTTGATAGCGCAAGGAAAGGCGACAGAATTCAAGGTCGGAGCGGACGACATCTTGAGGTGCAATGGCCGAGTGTGCGTACCTAACGTATCCGAGCTGAGGAAGTTGATTCTCGACGAAGCGCATAAGAGCAACTTTAGTATTCATCCCGGAGTTACGAAGATGTATCAAGACTTGAAGAAGCAAGTGGCCGAGTACGTAGCTTCGTGTTTGACGTGTCGGCCGAAGGTGGAGCACCAACGACCGCGGAATGCTACAATCGCTGACGTACCAAAGATGGAAATGGGATAGTATTTCCATGGATTTCGTTGTAGGTTTGCCGAAGACGCAGAAGAAGAATGATTCGATTTGGGTGATCGTCGACCGATTGACCAAATCTGCCATTTCTTACCAAAGGAGTCGACATACAACGTGGAAAAGCTGACCGAGATCTACATTGCCGGAGATAGTACGACTTCATGGAATACCTCTTCGATCGTGTCGACCGAGATCCGGTTCACGCCTCATTTTTGGAGGGAATTGCAAGGAGCGATGGGAACCGAAGCTCGCTTAGCTCGGCATATCATCCACAGATCGACGGTCGACCGAGAGAACGATCCAATCACTTGAAGATTTGTTGCGAGCTTGACGTTAGATCACCGAGGAAGTTGGGACGACGCCTTACCATTGGTGGAGTTCACCTACAATAACAGTTTCCATGCGAGTATTGGAATGGCACCTTACGGCTACCGTATGGATCTGAAATGTCGACGCCTCTTTGTTGGTACCAGGACGGCGAAATGAATCGTCAGAGGACCAGATATGATCCAACAGACTACCGAGAAGATCCGTTTGATCAGAGATCGGATGCGAACATCTCAAAGTCGACAGAAGAGTTATGCAGACCAACGACGTCGACCACTCGAGTTCGAGGAAGGAGAACATGTATTTCTTAGAGTCACCCCCACTACTGGAGTTGGTCGAGCGATCAAATCCAAGAAACTTACCCCTAAATTTATTGGACCTTACCAGATTCTTCGTCGTATTGGTCCAGTGGCATATCAGATTGCCTTGCCACCCTTCTTGTCAAACATTCATGATGTCTTCCACGTCTCACAATTGCGGAAGTATGTTTCCGACCCCTCTCATGTCATCGAACCGGATGTGATTCAACTGAAGGACGACTTATCTTTTGAAGCTTTACCAGCAAGGATCGTTGATCGGAAAGCCAAACAGTTGCGGAACAAAGAGATTCAACTTGTCAAAGTTGTGTGGGATCAGAAGACGGGAGATGCGACTTGGGAGCTGGAGGAGAAGATGAAGATTCAGTACCCTGAACTTTTCCGAGGTGAGAATCTTATTTGCAATTTCGAGGACGAAATTTTTTTTTAGAGGGAGAGATTGTAACACCTGAGGATGAGATCGACATCGTATTAGGACGACGTATCGAGACCTCGACCAAGACCTTGTGTCGAGATCCCGTGCCTAGATCGTTTGCCGAGGTCATTTGCCGAGCTGAGGAGACCGCGTGCACTAGCCGAATCGAGGAGATCGTGTGTCGAGTTGATGAAGTCGCTGCATCGAGCTGATGAGGACGCATGTCGAGCTGATTAGACCGCGTTCACGAACTCGTGTTAGAGCCTTGTGCGTTTGCACGAGCACCCTTGTCGACATCGTGTCGAGATGATACCTCGTATTCTTTCGAACGTTATTCAGCGCTATTATTATATTGTTTGTAATAATTATATTGTCGGCTTGACCGTTCTCGTCGCGTGTCTAGACCGTTGACCGACAGAGTAGAAGGTAATTATGAGAGAGGAACGATTAGACGGGTAGATGATTGATGGGATTGGCATCTTATAGCTGGAGTTACGATTATACCCCTTTCTCACCAGCTGTATACCACGAACGATTCCCTCAAACACTCATTCTTTCTCTTTTCTTCTTTCTTCTTCCTTCCTTCTGCTCTGAGTTTCGTTGTTTTCTTCAAAATCTCCATCGATGAAACCGTGAGTTCCATCGAGATTCTGCACAAGCTTTCTTCATCAACCTTGTTCATCATCATCTTCTCGACATATCTCGCCTGTTCGACCATCACCATTGAGGTATGAAGAACAGATTTTTCTTTTCCTCTGTGCTACTGTTTAGCGCTATTTCTTCTTCCATTTTTAGCCAGTTTTATGCTTCCAAATCATGTCAAATTGATGGGTTTTCTTCTTCACGATATTACCTATCTTTCTAACCGATTAATTGGGCTTGTAAAACAAATTTTCTTCCTCTGTTTTTCTGCAATTGGCAGTGCCCAGAAACCCCCATTTTTGGTTTGTTTCGATTTCTTGTTTTCGTTTGTTGCTTCTGGTTGTTGTTGTTGTCGATCTATCTGTTGAAGCATCAGATAACTTTTTCATGAACTTTTGATCGAAATCCCTAACTTTGTGTTAGAGGAAAAATATATTTCAGTTCTTGAGTTTTATATTTTTCTGGGTTGTGGTTAAGTTTGGGAAGAGAGCTAAGTGTATTAGAACCCATAGATCGAGCTGAGTTGTGTTTGTTTTAGGAAGTCTGATTCCCGAGATCGAGTGATTTCCGAATCGAGGTGTACGGGAGAGCGAATCCAAGGACGTGGAAGCAGCGGAATCCAGATCGAGAACTGTACGTGTCGAAGTCGACTGAGAAGCGTACGTGTCGAGGTCGATTGAAGACAGCCGTGTCGAGATCGAGTAAGAGAAGTCGTTGTCGAGCTCGTTGAAGACAGCTGTGTCGAGGTCGTTGTCGAGCAGCATTTACTTGGAGTTCGGTAAGGGCGCTTCACATTAATACTTTCATAGTATGCTAGCGTAAGGGCAACTCTTAGACATTATTAAGACTTTATTTTTATTGTTATATTTATGTATGGACTCCTTGATTGGTGTCGAGATTGGAATGTTGTGATATGATTGGGTTTTTGCATGTATTTGATATGTGATTGAATATATGTTGTGAATGGTGTATTGCTGTCGAAGTGCGTTTCTTCATGCAGAATGTTTTATTGCTTAAATGTCGAATTGTGTTTTCTTCATGTTAAGCATGCTCTCTTTATTTGATATGTGATCAAGTAAGTTGTGTTACTCTTTGACATGCGCGAGCTAATCATCGAGTGAGAGAGCTAGGAGTCGTATGACGTTTTGAGCCGGACCAGATAATCGAGGGTGCTAGGTCCCTTTTTGTTTATGGTGGATTGGCTAGGCGTTGTAGCATTATCGGTTTGGGGATGGACCTGCCGATTAATGTATGGAATTCGGTTTGGGGATGGACTGCCGTTTACCTATTACGCCGGTTTGGGGATGGACTCGACGATATTAGGAATAAGAGTCGAGTCGAGTCTAGAGTGAGATGGTCGAGTCACGTGTGGTGATTGAGATATATTATTCTTTGTTTGCTTATATCCTTTATGTCGAGCTTATCTTGAATTGTTGAGAAGTTGACCTTTCCCGTGGTGCCTTCAATCCATGACGGTTACCCAGCGATGTCGAGGGCGCAGGAACCCGACAAGATGATGCCGAGGAGGAGCTCGACGAGGACCCGAGTGACGACCTCTATCTCGCCGTGATTGTTTGTTTGTTGGATGTTTGTTTTTCCGAGGACTGCACTTTGTTTTCTTTTGGAGTAGTATGTCGTGACCAGCCAAGTGTTGTTGTTTTGTTGTTTCAGGTAGACTGGTGGTCTTACTTTTGGAGCAAATGCGTGGGAGTTCTGCTTAAGTACCCTGTGGTATGATTGCTCTTTTGAAGTCGTCATACCTTAGGTGTATTTTCTTTATACATTGCTACTCTGTATTTTGTATACATTATTATTTAGAGTGATATATATATGTATGTTATGCATGTATGTTTTATTAGAATTTAAGTCTTGTGTCTTAGTTGCACCATGTTTCGAAAAGCTGTAATTACTCTGATGTGCACGAGTTGGTTTTATATAAAAAAAAAATATATATATCGTATTTTTAAAAGGCACAAGAGTTTTGTTTTTAAAACACATCTCATATAGGTTTATGTTGAGCTTGGTGTGTTGAGCTCGGTAACTCGAGCTCGGTATATTGAGCTCGGTAGCGGTCCGGAAACGGGTCGTTACAGAGGCCTCCTGTTACGTGCGGGATTACGGCGCCGAGGAGGTGGCTGAGGTTGTTCTTCAGCAGTAACATGGTGCTCGCCATGCTGGACGTCGACATTTATCGGCTGCACATGCTCATTTTGCTCGACGTATGGTCCTGCAGAACTAGAAGCACCATGGGCATGAAACGATGGCATTTGGAATGGGGAATATGGTTGGCCAAATGCAGGAAAAGGGGCATTCCCGTACATCTGATTAAAGGCCAGCTCAGCAGACTGTGGTGTTGGACAATTTGCACCAAACAAGTTCATAATAAAATCATCTTCGCCAGATGCGAACAAATACGATTTAACGCCATAATTTTCATGGGCCTCCTCTGGTTGTGACGGGTGTAGCCAAATGATCTTGGCCGGGCGATGTGAGTTGAAAAGAATGGCGATGCGGTTGAATCTCTTCTGTTTGCACGGTTGGGGGAAGCGGCGGGGAGGATTGTCGAGCCGTCCGACGACGTGCATGTCATTGTCTAGGCAACTCTTGTGGTGGTGCAGGTGATGGTTGTCTAACATCCGGGTCATATTCACGTCGCGGGTCTCGCAACTGCTGCTCAACAGATAAATAGGGCTTACCATTTTGATAAAACCAAGTAATATATTCACTAGCTGGAGAAATTATATCATCCCCAAGTGGTTGCCCCTCTAATTGCTGACCTCGACGTTCCTTCCAAATTAAAAACCAGTCTGCGTGCTTCTCGACCCAATTAGTGGTGTGATTTCCCCGCATGTCGATGTCATGGACTTGTTCCAGGTTTACAGGTGGTTCTGGTATTTCTTGTCGTAGCCCAAACTGCAGTTTCACCCTGTCTGTTTGATGCCACTCTATTATAGCGAAGCAGATCAAGACGGTACAACCATTCCAATATTCCTCATGTTGAAATGCACGTTTTGGTAGGTTGTTTCGAAGACCTACATATGGCATCCACATAAACTGCAAAGATAAGACTCAAGTAGTGAAAGTACATGTTAAAGAAAGCATAAATAACTTTATGCGCTTATGCATAATTACCTGGTCAAGTCGCATATGATCAAATTTTGATCTATATCCAACGGTATCACCTCGAGGAGTTCCAATATAGTGCATACCCCCACCACTCCATCTAGTTAAAGATACATAAATGTTAGTGTAATCAATACATATGTAAGTAGTGCTTAGGGACAAATTTAATATTTACCGCTCATGAGCGGAAATGTTAGCTCACGGGTGGTTTGTGGGGCAATGAACGGCATTCGGTACCATGCCCAAGATCGGCAGCGTTGTGCACCCACCCCTCCAACGTATAGTTGGTTCGGTTACCCGACACATTTCTCGGTACAGGGTTGCTAACCATGCCGACCCCCAGCTGTAACGTCCAGCAGTCTCAAAATCCTCCAACAAAGGTAGCCACATAAAGTGGACTCTATTGCCCGATTTGTCAGGCATTAACACCCCCCCGATCAAGCGTAAGATGTATGCTCTATAATGATGCTCTATTTGTTCAACTGAAGCATCAGGCGCGAGATCAGAAAAAGTTTCTGCTAACCATTTCATTTTGATAAACTGCCCTACCTTGTGGTCACTTTTTGGAACAACACCCAAGAGTCGTTGGAACCTATCATCCCGCCGAGGAAAGCGGGGTTTGTAACCAGACGACCTTTCACCCGTAGTCCTAGTTGAAGTGCAACGCCTTCTAGTGTAATCGTGCATTCACCGCACGGAAGATGGAACGCAGCGTCTCAGTCTCCACCTTTCTACCAAAGCGCTACCAACGCGTGGTCTATTGGACAATGTTTAACTTTAGCACTTGGTCAAACCCCGCTTTATTTAACAGTGGTATTATGAGAGGATTTGGCTCGGGAACTACGTGAAGGTAGGATTTGATCTGTCTTTGTTGGACCTGCAAATAAAAGTTCAAGTAATTAGTATTAATGAAGTTAAAAAATTGTACATAAAACGAAATTTAATATAGAGTTGATGTGAACTTACAAAGCTCTCTATCCACTGACGTTGAGACCTGTGTTCCTCTTGTTTCCAGAGCAATTTTGAGTTAGCCATGAAAAATAGGGAAGTATATGAAAGGAAACTATTAAAAATAGGGGGACTCTGTGTGTTTGATAAATAAACTATCAAACTATTCGTAAAGGAAACTATGAAAGGACTATGAAACTATGATAAAATTTGTGAAACTATGAAACTATTTATAGAGGAAATAAGTGAAAAGACTCTGTGTTTGATAAAAAAAAATTTAAAATAAACTACTACTTCGGTCTGAAATATAAGCAAAAAAAGTGTCTAAAATATAAATACCTGCAGGATTCCTAATATGCACCGGTCTTAACATCATGTGATAATTATTCATAGCATAATTATTCATATCCTATACCTATGAGCATATGCATGCATCACTTTTCTCCAATAAGTGAATGCTTTCCATGACATTTTGTCCACATGTGTGTGAATAATGTGAGGGAATCGTTTATTGCTACCTGCAGGATTGTCATACAATTATTATATGTACATGCATGTGGTGTATTATATTACTTGTTTAATATATGTACATGCATGTGGTGTATTTTTTTAACAATGCTTGAACAAATCTATGGGAACTGGGAACAGTCTTATAATGAACTACCCAGATGGCTCCTCGTTATGAAGACATTATGTGTTACTAATTTGTTTTAATAATAAAGAGTAATTTTTTTTAGACAAAATAAACTACTAAGTTTTTTTTTTTAATAAACTATACTTCGGGCTGAAATATAACTACTAATTTTTTTTTATAATAAACTACTACTTCGGTCTGAAATATAAGCAAAAAAAGTGCCTAAAATATAAAACCTGCAGGATTCCTAAAAAAGAGCATATGCATGCATCACTATACCTGCAGGATTCTCCAATACGTGAAGGCTTGTCAACAGAATTGTCATATTGTCATACAATTATTATGTACATGCATGTGGTGTATAGTGTGATATGCTTTCAATAAGTGAAGGGTCCTGTGTGGGATTCTTTTATTGTCATAATTGAAGAATTGAAAGGCAAATGTGAAGCGTGAGATTCTTGTATATAAATATGCATGAGTTAAAGTTATTTTAGTCAGTCTTTTTCCACACAAGTCGATGGCATCCACACAAGTCGTGTGTATGCTATACTACGATGGACAAATTGTAAACATAGATGGCATTGGGGCAACGTTTGATTGTCAAGGAAAAAAAGCAATCAAAGTCAATAAAAGATGCAGACTTGATCATTTGAAACAGAGAATCCAAACCAAACTTAATGTGCCTACATCGAATAGGGTGGCCGATCTTATTTTTCGATTTCCTGTATCCATCGGGCCAGGATATGTCCATTATGAGACATATAGTCTTAAAGAGCAAGAAGATGTGAATATCATGTTTGATGTCTACGACCAATATGATTGTCTCAAGTCTATTGAGTTATATGTTACATTCGAGGATGTTCCATACTTTCAACCTCCATCCCAGTTATCTCTACAAAACCCACATCAACCATCAACATCCATCAACCCCAAATTCTTCATATACTCAACAACAATCATACCAGCCATTTGACCTAAATGATCCCTACCCGAATATCAACCTCGATCCCAAGACCACCATGAATCAGAACCCTATCAATCATTTCAACCTCCATCACAAGAATACCAGCAATATCAACCTCCATCCCAAGAATACCAGCAATATCAACCTCCATCCCAAGACCACCACTTCGAACCATACCAACCATATCAACCTTCATACCAACAATCCCAAGAATACCAGCAATCCCAATTCTACGACACCCAAATAGACCAAACAGAGCGTCCAGAGCACCCATCAAATCTAACCCATGCTTCTCCTATCAGTGTCATGGCTGGCCCTCACGACGAAGAAGTCGGTGAGGCAAACGACAATGAAGATGAAATTATAGAGCAATCATTCTATGACGATGATGAGGATGCCGATAATCACTTCAGTGGCATGCCTCCCCCACAAAACACCCCTCCTTATGAACCTACACAACACATGCGTACTTTGAACTTGGAGTACATGGATCATTGCACAGAGTTCGGCGGCCACACGCTAGGAAGCTCCAGTTCACAGTCATATTTGGCCACACACGACCTTCGTTTAGGAATGTCCTTCCTAACAAAAGAAGACATGATATATGCGGTTAAGGAGTACCATATCAAAAACCATGTCGATTACAAGGTACAGAAGTCTGACTATGATAGATATGTTGTCAAATGTAAGGTGGATGGGTGTTTGTGGAGGTGTAGAGCTTCTTATCGCAAGAAGAGCCGTCAATGGGAGATCGACACCTTGGAAGGACCTCATACATGTGCATCAGCCAGGCTTTCACAGGATCATTGCAAGCTCGACTCAGACATCATCTGCGACAGTATCAAGCCACTTATTGAAAAAGACCCATCAATAGCAGTTTCATTGTTGATTGCACACATTCAGGAGAAGTTTAACTATACGACCACATATAAGAAGGCATGGTTAGCCAAGCAAAAGGCCATTGAACAAATCTATGGGAACTGGGAACAGTCTTATAATGAGCTACCCAGATGGCTCCTCGTTATGAAGACATTTATGTCAGGCACCATCATAGAGCTGGAGACACTACCGCGTTCAATAGGAATAGATCAATCATTCCTGGTGTCGATCTTCCATCGGCTTTTCCGGGCTTTCCAACCATGCATCTCTGGTTTCCATTACGTAAGCCAATTATTCAAGTTGATGGCACATGGTTGTTGGAAAATACAAGGGACTCTCTTGCTAGCAATTGCTCGGGATGGGAACAACAACATACTTCCCATTGCCTTCGCCCTGGTAGAGGGTGAGACGAAGTGCCTGGAGCTTCTTCCTCAAGAACTTAAGAAGACACGTAACTCCACAAATTTCAACATATGCATTATTTCGAGATAGGCACGAGTCAATAAAAAGTGCCTATAATAACCCGGAAAATGGATGGCTAGATCCGCCTTGATGCATGTTTATTGCATTCGACACATTGCACAAAATTTCATGAGGAGTTCAAGGATGCGAACTTCGAAAAATAGTTGTCAAGATGGGTTAGTACTTGCGTCATATACATTGTAATTAACTTACTATTTGTATTAACTATATTGACAATGTTTTCTTCCAACTCTTCAGGATATGCCATGAATGAACCCACATATAATTATTGGTACCAGATTATCACGCAATCAGATGCACAGGCAGCCGGGTGGGTCGATGCCCTCCAAAAACCAAAATGGGCTCAAGCTTTTGACAGTGGAGGCCTCCGTTGGGGACACATGACAACCAACCTTGCCGAGTCATATAATTCTGTATTGAAGGGGACGCGGCCCTTCCAATCACAAAGATTAGTCGAACAACCTATATTAGGTTGGGTGAACCGCTCCCAAATCGGGAGGGAAATCGAGGCAATGATCAAATCGGGCCGTCTACACTCCAAAGCTAACCGCGAAAATTCAGGATGCCCTAGAAATGGCCAACACCCACAATGTTCGCTCATTCGACCGCGACATAAACGGTTCTACGTGCAAGAGACGATTAACCCACGAGAGGGACGACTGCAGGAATTTCAATGTTGATCTCGAAAGAGGTGGTGTGACCGTGGAAAATTTCGTAATCTTCACATCCCGTGCTCACATGTAATTCTTTGCTTGTTCACATTGTCGTCTTGACTATATGACACCGTGCCGATGTATACAAGTTACAAAATGTATTAAATGTCTACAACCAAGAATTCCCATGCGTGCCATATCAAGGATATTGGCCACAATATGAAGGAGATATGGTGTGCCATAATTCAGCCATGCGGCGAAATTCTAAGGGTCGCCCACAATCTGCTCACATACATACTGAGATGGACCTCAGGGAAAAGGGTAACCCAAAACGTTGCGGACTATGTCGGGCTGTGGGTCATGACCGAAATAAATGTCCAAACCGTCCTGAAGATCCCGCTTAATCCTTCAAGTCAATTTTTTGTTGTTGCTATGTATTTTCAAAATTTTTATCTAATATGTTTTCTGAATTCATCTAATTAATATATTTAGTTTTTTTAATTTAATATTTTTTAAATTATTGTAACTAATTAAGACCCACATTAGCTTAATTAATCCCTAAAAATAAATTTAACATTTTTGTTTAACATTAAAATTGAAAAATATATTTTCACCAAAAAAATTAAAAAATACATGCCTAAACCCTAACCCTAATCGAAAACGAAAAATATATATAATAGGTGAGAAATCGGGGACCCCAAACCCGATTTCTCAAAACATAATAAAAAAAAAAAGAGGTGAGAAATCGGGGATACAAATCCCGATTTCTTAGCTAAAATATTAAAAAAACATATAGCGGTTGGGAAATCGGAATACAAATCCCGATTTCTCAACGTAATCATAAAAAATAAATCAACACAGTTGAGAAATCGGAGTTGTTAAACCCGATTTCTCAACTAGCCAAAAACTAGGACAATTAGGAAAATATTGAAAAAACTAGGATATATCGGTTAATAATTATTAAAATGAGGATAACAAAATAAAAAATCCTATGAGACTAGACTGAAACTAAAATTAATTTTAAAGGACTAACTTAACACAGAAAAAAATAAAAAACTACAGTAAAAATTTAAATTAAGATAAAAGACGTCTGATATAATTTTACCTTAATAATTATATTTCCGCCACCCTTTGTTAGTATAAACTCGTACTACACGATAAAAAAAACGCTTTCTAAATTCTAATACACTTTTTATCAAACTCTAAAGAAAACGGATCCCCTCCACAACCACAAGTGCCAATTTGGCAATTTTTTTGTTGGCTGCATTTGTCGATTTGAATTTTTAGTGTGAACCTTGAAGCCATCGCCAAACTTTGTTGGCATATAGTCGCGTCAACATTCATCACGCGCTCTGATATGCCAGCCAAAAATTTCTCAAGCTGTCATTTTCTGTTGCCAGACATTGTTGTTTTGTCCGAACCCAACCAATATTCGATGGACATTTCCGACATTACCTCGACTTCACAATATTTGTCACTAGTTAGGCATGATTTGAGTCAATTAATTTGTCTTCTTTCACTTAATAATGTTATTAGTACTACAAGGGTTCTTTAACCGTTTGCAAGGAAAATTCACGACCCTGCTATTTCCAATACAGCGTAACGAAACAGATCACAGAGAATCTTCTTATAGCAAGAAGTTACTAAAGCTCATACGCACAAAGATTGTGGACCCAAATATTTGGTTTCTCCGGAGCAACATTGACATCATGAAAGTCGTTTCACAATGGGTGGTTTTCTCACCACTATTATGCATTTGTTTGATGGGATCTTCTGTTTTGAAAAAAAAAAATTCAATTACTAGCAAGTTTTTTAATTGAGAAATTGCAAATTTTTTATTTTACGGATTGGAACCCATTTAAGACACCTATCCTTTATCGTACAATAAAATGCAGTGGTTCATCTGGTGGTTGGATACGAGCACTAAATTCTGCTGAATAGTTGTTTCCTGATTTTTTTGACGATACAAAAATTAGTTTCCTGACTTTTAAAATGTATTATCTCGTTAAAAAATGAGGATGGTTTCAAATTCAACATTTATAATTAATAAGTTTTTCTTTGTATTTTATACGGCTATTTTAACTAAAAAATACAAAACTTAAATTAAATTTTTTAACAATGAATGCAATTGATAAAAAATATTTTGATGATAATAAAATATAAAATTTAGATATTTAAAATGTTAATTTTTAAAGAGTCTAATATTGGTGCACTAGTCAAAAAAAAATGTTGGTGCCGGTGTAAATATTTTTACAATGACAACTAATCACAAATCATTTTATATGTGACTTTTAAAGTAGTTATGATTAAATTTGAATTTTCAATGATGTGACAATTTATTATTGGTTGACAGTATAAAAATTTATTACACTGACGGTGCATAAAAATTAAATCTATTTATAAAACTCTTGAAAATTAATTATTTAATGGAAAATATTTCTTTTTTGGTGAATAACAGGGAGCTAAGCCTCCAAAAAACAGAACAAGACACTGGAAACCCCTTGGGAAAAAGGTCCCAACACAATTCGCCCTGAGGGCATTCGAAAGAAAACTAAGAATACAACCGGAAAATCTACTACAAAGCATTAAACTAAGGCCAAATTTAGCTAAGGCATCCGCCCCATCACAATTCAACTTGAACCAACCATGCTCCGAGCTTTCCACCTAATGGAAATTATTTCAAAGGCTATTCATAATTTACAAATATCGTATTATATATAACGTTGACAAAAGAAATTGAAGTATAAATTAAAAAATAAGGAAAGAAAATTTTTCAATTGAATAAATCATTACAAAATTAATATTAATTTGATTGGATTTAATATGGATGATCTTGACACATAAAATGGGAAAAATACATGACTTTATCAGACAGAGATATGACATAGTTTCATGACATTAATTAATTTGATTGATAAAATATATTCTAATAGTAAAAAATAATTAAAATGAAAACTAAGAATACAACCGGAAAATCTATTATAAAGCATTAAACTAAAGCCAAATTTAGCTAAGTCATCCGCCCTATCACAATTCAACTTGAACCAACCATGCTCCGAGCTTTCCACCTAATGGAAATTATTTCAAAGGCTATTCATAATTTACAAATATTGTATTATATATAACGTTGACAAAAGAAATTGAAGTATAAATTAAAAAATAAGGAAAGAAAATTTTTCAATTGAATAAATCATTACAAAATTAATATTAATTTGATTGGATTTAATATGGGTGATCTTGACACATAAAATGGGAAAAATACATGACTTCATCAGACAGAGATATGACATAGTTTCATGACATTAATTAACATTAATTAATTTGATTGATAAAAAATATTTTAATAGTAGAAAATAATTAAAATGAAAATAAGAATACAACCGGAAAATCTACTACAAAACATTAAACTAAGACCAAATTTAGCTAAGTCATCCGCCCTATCACAATTCAACTTGAACCAACTATGCTCCGAGCTTTCCACCTAATGGAAATTATTTCAAAGGCTATTCATAATTTACAAATATTGTATTATATATAACGTTGACAAAAGAAATTGAAGTATAAATTAAAAAATAAGGAAAGAAAATTTTTCAATTGAATAAATCATTACAAAATTAATATTAATTTGATTGGATTTAATATGGATGATCTTGACACATAAAATGGGAAAAATACATGACTTCATCAGACAGAGATATGACATAGTTTCATGACATTAATTATATTTATCTTTCCATTTAAAAATTTAAGCGTTATTAAAGTAAATTAAGAAAAGTGAAATTTTATTTATTTAAACAGTTAATTAAGGAAGAATTGATATTGATATGATTTAATTTAGTGTAAAAACTTAAAATATGAGTTATAACTTTTTTTTGACACAAAAATATGAGTTATAACTTGGAAATGACACATAACTTTATAATAACGAGAGTATGATATAATTTCATGATGTTTAACCATTAAGATTTGAGTTTAATATATTTAGAGAGGAATTGTTTTGATAATAATTTTTGGAAGAAAATAACTGTTTCCCCTTTGTTACTATTCATGTTTTTAAGTGACAAATTAATAAATTTAACAAATTATTAAATAAAATACATATCACCTGTGTATAGAAACGCATTTTCACCTAACATTACATTAAATTTTATTGGACCTTATCAAAACCTAAAAGACCATTTCACTATTAACTGTCAGTTTGATTTCAGAAAAAAATATAAGATTTTTTTTTTACAAAAAAAGTAAAAAATGAGATAAAATTTTATTTTTTTGGTAAAAAAAGAAAATGAAAAGAATAAAAGCTAAATTTTTTCTTCCCATATTTGATTGTTTAGAGTGTCAAAGAAATGAATAAGACATGTTTATAAAATGACATAAAACCTTATAAGTAAATTTAGAATGTCATAAAAGAATAAGTATACTCTTTCCAATGCAAAATGAGGAAATAAACTATCAATTAAAACTCAATAAATTTTAAAATATTTGTATTATTCCTTAAGAAAAACTCAAAATGTAACTGGTTACCCTCTCGTGCTACCAATCTGTCACTCATAGAAATATCTATCACCCATGTGGTATTTCTTTTGCATCTTACAAGAATTCGAACCCATAACCTGAGGCTTAAGTATATGGAAGTATCATTGTGTCCCATCACGTGAATTATTCTAACACCTCTCTCTAGCTCTTTTTATTGGTTTTGAATGTGTCACTCATAGGACTATCTACCACCTCATGTGGTATTTCTCTCGCTTCCCTCAAAGATTCAAACTCATGACCTGAGACTTAAGTACATGAAATTATCATTGTGTCTCACCACTTGAGCTATAAAAAGAGCTTGGGATGGGTGTTACACAAAATGCCGTAATTTTAAAACAATAATTATAAACAGGAAAAAAGGTAATTTTTCCTCCCAAAATCTCGCATTCCCTTTCTTTTCCCCTTTTCCCCCTTGTTAAAGCCTAAAACCAAAAATCTTTTTCTATAAAAAAAAAACCCTAAAACCAAAACCCAAACGTTAAAGAGGCGAACAAATATCTGCTATCCCAAAAATTGGTGTCTTTCTGTCTCTTACTAATCAAAGGCTAGAGAATATGTGTTAATAAGTTATAATTTTATTTTATTATGTGGCAAATTTTTATTGGTAAGAGACAAAGAATGTGACAAGAAAGTGAGACCGGAGATTTTCACCCTAAAGCGACGATATTCAAGAAATCATTACAAAACTTCAAAAGTCTTGAACTTTTTCTTTTCTTTTCTTTTGCTCCTTTTTTGGGTTGTATTAGATCTAATATTCTTTCTTCATCTCTATCAAAAATAGATATTCTTTGTAACAAAAAAAATGATATTCTTTCTTCATAAAAAAAAATAGAGTAAATATCCAAATTAACCCTCAACAAAAAGCATAGAGACCAATTTAGTACTGAGAAATAAAAAATAACAATTTAGTCCTTAAGAATCTCAAATATGAGTCAAATTAGTAATTTTTAAGATAATTTTTAGAGATATTTTAGTTCTTAATAGAGACTAATTTTACCCGAATTTAAAATTTTTAAAAAACAAATTGGTATTTTTTTGGTATCCCTCATTTTTGTCCGTGATCAATTTAGATATTTACTATAAAAAAATAATATTCTTTCAATTTTTCTCTGTCTCTGCATCTCACACGCATCACAATTGGCACGTACCACCAAGTCACATCAGGTTCAAATACAATACAAAAACCCCTCAAACCCCCGAACAACAACAAGAACAAGAAGAAGGAACCTTCTCTCTCTAAACACCTGCAATCGGAGGGAGGTAAGTAACCGAGGGAATCAAATCAACCATGTCAGCAGCAGCAACACCGGTCCTGAAGGACGAGTTGGACATCGTGATTCCAACGATTCGAAACCTAGACTTCTTGGAGCAGTGGAGGCCATTCTTCGAGCAATACCACCTAATCATTGTACAAGATGGAGACCCTTCAAAGGTCATCAAGGTCCCCGAAGGATTTGACTACGAGCTCTACAATCGCAACGACATCAACCGCATTCTCGGCCCCAAGGCCTCTTGCATTTCCTTCAAGGATTCTGCTTGCCGTTGCTTTGGCTTCATGGTTTCCAAAAAGAAGTACATCTTTACCATTGATGATGATTGCTTTGTAAGTCCCTTTTTTACTCATCTAGATCTGATTCAATTACTCTAAATTAGTCAATTTTTTTTTGTTAGTCAAAAGTGTTTACTCTTTTTCGTGTTGGTGTTGACTTGTGTGATATTTGATGTGATGCCTTTGCTGGAATTTGACATGATCTATGTTGTTTCCTTGGGCGATTTTTATAGAGCTTTGCAATGTAGGGAGGGAGTTTGAAAAAAAAAATTGTGATTATTTGTGGATCTTAATGCTCTCTTTTCTGGCTTTGTTGTTTAGATTTTCGGATCTCTGCTTACTATGAACTTCTCTGTAGTGCTTTGCTAATGAATGGCTTTTCCATTAAGATCTGGCTTAATTCTGTGGTCTGTTAGGAAAATTGAGCGCATGAATTACCAATTTAGTTCTTGAAAAATTTAGTCCTTAAAATTGTAGAGCCATGTCAACTTTAGTCCCTAAAATTATTGAAATTCCAAAATGATCCCTGAATTTGAAAATTCTCAATCACATTAATTCCTTTTAGGGATCGAAGAATTTTAATTCCAAAGACTGTGCTTGCTATGAGCTTCTCTGTAGTGCTTTGCAATGGAATGGGTTTTCCAATAAGATCTGGCCTAATTCTCTGGTCTGTTTTTAATTTTTACAAGGAAAATTGAACATGTTAGGGATCACTCATGGCTCATTATATTTTGAAATCTGATAGGACATGTTCTTTTATGGTGGTTGTCACTGTTTGGTTTGTTAACCAGAAATATCCTGAGCAGGGTTTGTTATTGGTAGATCCTTCCAAGGTCTGAGATGTCTTTTTTTTTTTTTTTTTTTTTCCTTTCTGATTTTTCAGGTTGCAAAAGATCCATCTGGCAAGGAAATCAATGCCCTGCAGCAGCACATTAAGAACCTTCTGACTCCATCAACCCCATTTTTCTTCAACACACTCTATGATCCATACAGAGATGGTGCAGATTTTGTTCGTGGCTATCCATTTAGTCTTCGTGAGGGTGTCCCAACAGCTGTCTCTCATGGCCTCTGGCTCAACATTCCTGATTATGATGCCCCAACTCAGCTTGTCAAGCCTCTCGAAAGAAACTCTAGGTATATAGTATAAGCTCATTTCTTGTTGGTTGAGATGATATGAATATCTTGTTTTATGAGGTCGGTTTTTCAATAGCATGTCTCCTACTCTTTTCTCAGGTTTGTGGATGCAGTTATGACAATACCAAAGGGAACCCTCTTTCCCATGTGTGGTATGAATTTGGCATTCAACCGTGAATTGATTGGTCCTGCAATGTACTTTGGGCTCATGGGTGATGGTCAACCTATTGGACGCTATGATGATATGTGGGCTGGTTGGTGCATGAAGGTATTCCAAACTTAAACTAAATTAATGCACTCCTCAATGTATGTTATATATTGCGTTGAGAGAATTAGATTCTCTGCAATCAACAGTCATGCAGTCGCGAATCTCAGCCATTGGATGGAGATTAGACTATTCGTATTTCAAGTTATATTTTAAAGCCAATTTCGTGAAGTCAGAATACGAGGCGTCCAGTCTTCATCCAATGGCCGAGATCTCGACTGTGTAGTGTGTACTACTCCTAACTGCATGGAATCTAGGTCCATTTTTTTGAGCTTTGGACTAACTAGACCCGCTTTTGTTGTTGATCATGTAGGTCATAAGTGATCATTTGGGATTTGGAGTGAAGACAGGTTTGCCTTATATCTGGCACAGCAAAGCCAGCAACCCATTTGTGAACCTTAAGAAAGAGTACAAGGGAATTTACTGGCAAGAAGAGCTGATCCCATTTTTCCAATCTGTTTCTCTTCCAAAGGACTGCACAACTGTTCAGAAATGCTACATTGAACTCTCCAAGCTAGTTAAGGCAAAACTTGGAGGGGTTGATGAGTATTTCAACAAGCTTGCAGATGCCATGGTCACTTGGATTGAAGCTTGGGATGAGCTGAACCCATCTGGGGAAAAATCTGATGCATTGCCTAATGGTCCGACAAAGTAAATTCTTGATCTTTGCGGCTCTAGGGATAAGTTACTGAGCAGGGAAGAGGATATGGCTATACTTATCATTTTACTGTTTTTTTAGTAGAACAATATAATTTGAATGGCTCTTCATTTTATTAATTTATGTAATTTCTTCTTGTTGGCATGTAGCTTATTATTAGACTATGTTAACTTTCAAATTTAATAGTGAGATTATTGCTTTTGGGAATGTCTTACTCTTGCCAGAACTGAGGTTTATCTTGATTGTTAAATTATTGTTCTTCCATCCTTTTTAACATTTTTTTTATAAATTTATGTTCAATCCAAATCATTATGAAATTTGAATTTGGAACCTAAAAAATGGCTGAATGACTTGCTCTAGCTGACTTTTTAAATATTGGATAGTGACAAATCCAAAAGGGACCTTGCTGTCTTGGTAGTCTTATTTTTATTTTTATTTTTGTTTTGCATCTTTATCTAGTCTCTCCTAGTCTTAAGGGAAAGAAGAGAATGGCTATTGATTTCCTTAGTAGAGGAGCTAGAATTTTAAAATTCAAAATTACCAATGATTTCTGTCGGTCTTACTCCAAAGCATGTTGCTATTTTCTAGTCAATCACTGTGAAAATCTGATAATTCCAGGTAAAAGAATTTCTACTGTTAAAAAGGTCTTCACATCTGAACACAAATTTTAAATTGATTCTTAATTTTTGTTATTATTATTATTTAATTATTTAATAATTATATTTAATATCAAATAAAATGTTTACCAAAACGAAAAAAAATGTCTTTTTTTTTCCCGACAAAATCAATAATATATCTCTTGTCGCTACTATTTTTTTTGAAAAAACAGATGAAACATGATACTTTTTATCCATTTTGTTTTTCCAATTTCTTCCTTATTTAATAATTTTTCTCCTTTACAACTTTTTATCATCATAATTTTTCCTTTTTTCAAATATGGATTTTTTACATTTATCTTCTATTCACATATGTATTTCTTTTATGAAACATACATTATGTATTTATTTGTGTTTGTATGTTTTGCTTTAAATAAATAAATAAATAAATAAATTCTGACAAAAATAAATAAATGTTTAATGGTCAAACATGAGGTAACTAGTAAAAACATCAAACTCAGGTATATTTTTCTTTTAAAGAAAGTATTACACGGATTACCGTAAAAATATATTAAAAACTTAATATAGACTTTTTTAAATAACTACCGTAATTGACTAAGGGTCCGAATTGATTTCAAACGAATTGATTTTAAAAAAATTGAGTATAAAAAATGATTTATATTTGATAATGATATTTTAAAAGTGGGTTCAAAAGAATTGATTTCGTTTGGATGATAAAAGTAGAATCACTTTTGATGTCAGAATTGATTTTATTCAACGCAAAAACTATGAACTTCTTGCTATTATCAGAATCAATTTTACGCACCATATAATCAATTTTATCTACCAAGATTTTATCACTTAAACACAATAATAGTGATTTTCAATTATATTGCCTTTATTTTTGCTTCCAGAATTGATTATGAGATGTCTAGAATCTAAAACAAACGGCCACTAAACAAGTATAAATATATTTAATAACCCGTTTTTAAAGGTTACATGGATTGGCCCGGCGGGTCCAATCCGCTTTGCCCCCATCACAAGTACAACCCCATGGGAGACCCAAAGGAGATTAAATACAGGAGAGCACTCATCTTCACACCATCCAATTGTAAAACTATTTGAATTCATCAAAACAAGGATCTTAAGAAGACTTAACACTATTGGGTTATGGTTCATCAAAATAAATGAAAACTTGTTTTGCAAGACACGATTCTTGGTACAATTTATAGCCTAATATCTTTGTGGGATTTAATTATATTTAATTTTTGTGAAAACATAAAAGTAACTTAGTCTTAAAACTTGTTTAACTTACATTATAGAAGGCTCTTAAATATGCTAAAAAATTTGGACTCTCTATTTCAAAAACTCATATGTTATTTAATTAAATTATTGTCAATGTAAAATAAATATATGGTAAGCCATTGCCAATGGGGTTGGTACAGATGGTCGGACCTTTCGCCCACACTAGCTGTGACTTGAATTCAAATCCTGAACTCTATAGTTAGTAACCTATACGTAAATTTTATCATAAATCGTCGTTTAAGTTGGTGGTTCTCCTTAGCCTTGCAATTGCATAGAGGTGTGTCTCCCCTACTCTAATTTTTTTTGTATAAAAAATAAAATAAATATATGGTATCAATATATAATTAACAAATAATGCAAGTATTAAGGTGGAGTTAAATTTCCGTCAACGAAAAGGTGGAGTTTTTTTTTTGTTTTTTTTGACAAAGGTGGAGTTAAATAAGCCCTTCAAAACTAAGGATCTTGATTAAATAGGTCTTTTTAAATTTTTTTTATTAATTTTAAATGTTTAAACTTGATTTTTTTTTGGGTGAAATCATAACCTATTGATCTCCTTGCTATTGGGTGGGTTCCCTCCTAAGTGGGACCCACGAGATATAGTGTTGTTTTGTTTATTTGTCAGATACATGAAAGATATGTGAAAGATATTATACAAATATGTTTTTCCTATAAAAAGAGAAAATAAGGAAATAGGAAATATTTACTTAGAGGAAATGATATATGTCAACAGAATCAGTGACATATCTCAACAGGTGCAGACCAAAATATGTCTTCTTTATTTGTTTCTCATCTACTATAAATAAGTATGGTATACGAAAGAGAAAGGTGGTGCAAGAGGCACCCAAGGGGTGGTGCAAGAGGCACCCGAGGGGGTGTAAAATGTAGAGAGGAACCCAAGTGTGTGTGCGCGCTATTATTCTTTGTAACTCTTGAGTGAGGTATTTGAGTTTGTAGGGTGATACACAATTTGGGGTAGGTTTTCCAAGTTTCAGACTAGAAAACTTGTTATATTTTGGGGTGGGTTACAATACTATTTTGTAATATCTTTTTATGGTAGTGGAATAATTTTGTTGAAGTATTCCGTGGATGTAGACAAGAGGGGCCGAACCACGTAAATCCTTGTGTCTTTTACTATTTTCTTTGTGTGTGTGTAGAGGTTTTCCAACACTAGTATCAGAGATTCTTGGGCGTGTGTGAGTAAATCAGAGTGCCGTGTAACACCCGCACCTCAACTTAAATCGAAAGCACGAATTAATTACATTAAAGTATAGGAGTTACTAAAATTTATAAACTTGTTTACAGTAATCCAAGTCATAAATTTAAAACTAATTCATAAATCTAATAAATAGCTTACACCTATTACAACTCTTGAATTTTAGTATTCAAGTACAGCATAAAGATTATAATCTGTGAATGCCAAGCCGGGAGCTTCGCCTTATCAGCCTTCGGTATCTGCTTATCTGAAAACAATAAAAGGAACGGGGTGGGATTAAAAATCTCAGTGAGCCCTTCGCAGACTCCTCACCACTCACTTGTTGAATCAGACTATATTAATCTATCTAACTGAGGCATTTCATGTCACATCATACTTTTCATTTAATACATAACAACTTGTTCCAAGAACCTGCTATATGTTAGTGACCCTAAGCGGAAATACCCTAGGATGTACTAACCGGGATCTAATTTTACCGTATTGTGCTAAACTTAATCATTAACTCATACCCGGTGGTAACACCTCAACTTCCTTTGTGTTGAGCGGGTTACCTACAACTCAACTTCCTTTGTGCTGAGCCTGTTTACTAACTCCCCAGCTTCCTTTGTGCTGATGTGAACTTACTAACTCCCTATCTTCCTTTGTGCTGGGTAAACTTACTAACTCCCCAGCTTCCTTTGTGCTGGGCAAACTTACTTATACCTTAGCTTCCTTGTGCTAAGCGTGTTTACTACGTAAGCATTTATTCTTCTTAATCACATCTTTATTACATTAATGCATGTCTACAAAAATGCACACTTAGCTAACTAGGATTATCAACCCTCACCACATTTAACTATTCAAGGAAATGTACAATAATTTCAATGAATCAAGCTTAACATGAGTTTGAAAGCTAAACATATACAAATCATGCTTCTTTGACAATTCATACAACCAAGACATTACAAGATCATAAGGAAATTATCAACAATACTTGAGCCTAGTCATTAATAGACCAAACCCTTCCCTTTGAAGCTCCACGGAACTATCAAAGGGGCAAACATAACATACATTTGTGGGGGGTTGGGGGCAGCCATCCAACCTCTTTTTAACCAAACCCACTACATACAACAACAATAACAAACTCTATTTCATATAGGTGTCCAAACCCTAACTTGAACCAAGGGTTCACATATTACTAAAGGAAAGGGAATTCCTAATGTGGGACTTATGGTTGCCCATCACTTAAGGGATGAAGAGCTCACCCTTGCGCTGATAAGCTCGCCGGTCATGGGTCTAGTATCAGTGGTTTTGTTTGGTGGGACCTTATTCCTAGTTTCATTGCTGAGTATTTTTTCAGAAATAGGTTAGGTTTGCCTAATTACAGGTTTAGATGATTCTCCTTGGGTTCGTTGACAGTCCCTGCTGTTTTGATTTTGGTGTACAACAAATGATTGTTAATGTCTTTGGTGCCAATATAGTTAGGATTAAAGTCATTATAGTGATGCTTTTGCATACCAATTTTGCTTTTCTTAGATTTAGTTTCTTTTCTGTAGGTTTGCCTCTCATTCCTATTGGATTCACTATTGTTTTTGTTCATGGGTTTTGGCCTAGTCCCCCCATGATTTTTGTTTATCTTTTTTCCTTTTTTTTTATTAATAAAATTTAGGGTGGAGTACTCTTTTTCCTTCTAGATTTTTTTCTTAAGGAGGGTTTTGCATCAGAAGGTTTTAACGAGGCTCCTTTCTTTTCTTTTGCTTTGAAAAAAAAAGATGAAGAACTCACCCTAATTCTTCAAGATCTTGAGCTAGAATGGTGGAGCTTTGCCCTCTTTGCTTTCCTTCACGTTTTCCCTCTTGTTTTTCAACTTACGGCACTCCAAATCTTCCCAAATCTTGATCTTCCACGTTCAATCTTCCTCTTCAAGTCCAAGAACTCGAGCCAACTTTGAAGAAGCTTGATCTTCTTCCTCTTCTTCTCCTTCAAATTCGGACCCCCCTTTTTCTTCTTCTAGGGTTCCTCCAAATCCTTCATTTAAACTCAACCTCAACTCTCAAACTCACCCTCAACTAGAAATTAAGGAAATCTAGTAAGAATTCCTCAAATCCCACTTAGAATCATGAAACCCTAGCTCTTTTCCCCTTTTCCCCTTCTCCTTTCTTTTCTTTCCTTTCCTTTTCTCTCTTTCTCGCGTTCTGTGTGATTTCTGCTGCGTTTTCTGCTTTTATAAGGCTGTGAATCGATTCATAGCTTATGTGTGAATCGATTCACACAAACACAATGTGACAGCTCGAATTTTAAGTAAGTGAATCGATTCTCACTGCATAAAAATCAAAGAAACTTAATTCTAACACCCATTCTTGAGAATTCTTCCTTAAACATTCTTAAACCAACTTAAAATCAATCCTTAACATCACTTTAAAGCTAATTTCAGCTCACCTAACCACTTAAGATCAACAAAGACACAACATCCTCATTTTTGCAATTATTCTCATCAACTTGAAATCAAATTGAAATTCACAATTAATTACACTAATCTCATGCACATAATTTTTGAGCTAAGATTGAAAAATTTGGGGCGTTACATGCCGCGTGCGGATTTTTTTCCTACAAGTGCTATTAGAGTCGATGGTTTGATTAAAGGTGATCGGCTCCTTGTATTGCCTAGCAATATAGAATCTAGGTGGCGTGTTTCGTTGATGTGTGTGAGCCAACGGCGGTGCAACTACACAAGTATGTGGTTGAAAAAAGCTTCCGCTTGAGGGGGGTCCGGGAATGCCTCGATGAAAAAAAAACCGAGTATCTCTCGAAAAGGCCTGATGTGGAGGATACTCACACTTGAGGGAGAGATGTTGGGTATTCAAGTATGAGGGGTAAAATAAAGAAGTCCCACATTGCCTAATAATGAACAAAATGAAGAGTATATAAGATGCTAGACCTATTAACCTAACACCTTAAGGTTTTGAGAGCAAATGTGGTCAAAGTCTCTTAGTGCTCCCCTCGAAAATTTCCTACACTTGCTAGGTGCTGAAAGAACACCTTGATGACACTCCTCTTAGGGTATAAAAATAACTAGCTTTAAGATAATCTGGAACTAATATGTTTATTTTTTGAAACAAAATTTATATATCCTTTTGCGAGTTTCCATAAACATCATTCTTATGTTATGTATGGCTCATATAGTTGCTGGAAGTTGGGCGGACGCTCGAGCGGAGCAGAGCGAGAGCATCTGCCCTTTGGGCTTGGGCCATCCGTTGTGTTGGGGTGCGACGAGTGGGTTGGGGGGTGCGGGGGTCTGTACAGGGTTATTGATGTAATTGTATTGCACTATTAAGCAGTATAAGTACTGCGCTTGTAACCCTATTCTGATTAATATAACAAGACAGCCACAACAGCTCCCGTAGATGTAGACACACTTTCTCGAACCACGTTAAATCTCGTGTTCTTTATTTCTCCACGTGTGTTCGTTCTCGATTTATCTTTAGATTCCTGATTGCATGTGTTCCAACAGAAACATAAAACATGATTTTATGGAACCTATTAGAATTTGGGTTGGGCCTAACTCAACCCCAAAAGCTAGCTCTTAGGATGAGGGTTGCCCCCCACTTATAACTACTAATCAGGCTATCTTATTCTTTCATGTGGGACTTCTAACATGGGTTTGGGCCTAACTCAACCCAAAAAGCTAGTTCATAGGATGAGAGTTGCCCCCACTTATAACCACTAATCAGACCATCTCATTCTTCCACGTGGGACTTCTAACACACCCCTCACGCCCAGGACTAGACAATTGGAGCGTGACCCGAGTGGCCCGATAACAGGTGGCCCAATAAATGGATCTATGATAGGCTTTGATACCATACTAAAATTTGGGTTTGGCCCTAACTCGACCCCAAAAGCTAGCTCATAGGGTGAGGGTTGCCCCCCACTTATAACCACTAATCAGGCCATCTCATTCTTCCATGTGGGACTTCTAACACACCCCCTCACGCCCAGGACTAGACAACTGGAGCGTGACCCGAGTGGCCCGATAACGGGTGGCCCAACAAATGAATCTATGATAGACTCTGATACCATATTAAGAATTTGGGTTGAGCCTAACTCAACCCCAGATGCCTTGGTGCCCTCGGGATATAGATAACGAACGATTGACTTGGATTAGGTGCTATGGGATTCCTGCTCATGCTTGGTCTGTTGAGTTTTTTGAGTTCATTGCTCTTACACTTGGAACCTATGTGGATGTTGATGATAATACACGGAAGAAAAGAACTATGGATGTTGCAAGGATTCTGTACCGGACTAGAAATCACGATGTGATCAATAGGGTTCTGAAGATTGACATTAATGGAACAGTGTATCCTATCAAAATCGTTGAAGATTGGTACGGCCCACTGCAATGGCGCACGCCGGCGATCAAACTTGCCTCCGGCTCGGTTTCGGATGGGGATTCGAACGCGAGCGATTTGAGTTTCCGGGTGGAAGTTGAAGAGGGAGAAAGTAGTGGAGATGAAGCTGGCATTGATTTCGATTTATTGCAGCCCAATAATGACCCAGATTTTGTGGAAAATAACGATACAAATGATGTGGAGTTAATACCTGAATCATTTCTGGGGAAGAACAAGTCAGAATTAAGTGTGAGAGGGGGGACGAATCTGAGTGAAGTAAATAAGAAAGATGCTACTAGGTTGGGTATTGAAACATCACAGTTAGTGGGCTTTGATCGTAGTGGGCCTAAGGAAGCGAATTCTGGTGGTGTCTTGGGCTGGAGTAATGCGGATCATTCGACTCGGTCCAATACCATTGGTGGCCATTTTGTGAAGCCAGGGGGTGCGTTGGTTAATGATAAGGGTGTGGAGTGTGCTAATGGGCTTCAATACTTTTGTGAGGGTGGGCCTAATGTCTTGCGAAGGGCTGGTGGCGTTGATGAATCGAATAATGAATCAGAATCTCGCACTATCTCTAGTTTTCCTTTCGTGAACATGAGAGTAAGGAGGAGTGGAGTTCGTCAGGTGGGGGAGGTCGATGGTGCACCTATTCCAGGTTTTGCTGGCCGGGTTTCGCCCTCTAGGGACTCGAATACGTGTTCAGATAGGAGTCACAACAATGGTGGCTCTAGGAGGGGTTTCACGAGGTCTGCAGCTGAAAAATTATGGGTCAAGGTTCGTTCTCTGGGGATTTCAGGGGTAGAGGAGGATAATGTTTATATCTCAGAACTTAAGGTGTTGGAAGACAATGCGCGCCAAGCAATGGTGGAGAGGGAGTCTAGAAGATGTTCCCTATGAAGGTCCTCACATTGAATGTACGAGGGGTGGGAGATCGGGCAAAAAAGGGCAGACTGCGATCTCTTATTAAATCAGGTATGTTTGATGTGTGTTTGCTACAAGAGACTAAATATGATAATGTGGATGATAGGTTTGTTCATGGTATTTGGGGAGGGGTGGACGTTGATTGGGTTGCTAAGAATTTTGTTGGATTGTCTGGTGGTTTAATTTTGATGTGGAGGGCAGGTTTGTTCTCGGTGAGATCACGTTTTTCTGGTACTGGTTTCGTTGGCATTGAGGTTGAGTTTGGTAATTTTGGGAAATCTTTGTATATTGTGAATGTGTATTCGGCCTGCACTATGGAGGGGAAACGACAATTATGGAGGGAACTGTTGACTATTAAGATGAGTTCAGTAGATGGGGTTTGGTGCATAGCAGGAGACTTCAATGTTGTGCTACACTCTAATGAGAGGAGGGGACGTAACTTTATTAATAGTCAGTGTGAGCGGCTGGAATTTAATCAGTTTGTGGATGGAATGAATGTTGTGGATGTGCCAATATTGGGCAAAAAATTTACATGGTTCAGCTCGGATGGTACTGCTATGAGTAGGCTAGATAGGTTCTTACTTTCAGAAGAGATTATTAAAGAATGGAAGGTGGTTGCTCAATGGGTGGGATCACGTGACATTTCTGATCACTGCCCGGTCTGGTTAAAATGCGAAGACTTGGATTGGGGGCCAAAACCATTTCGTTTCAATAATTGCTGGGTTGAACATAAGGATTTTATGCCATCGGTCACTACTTGGTGGAATGGTTTTCAGGTGGAAGGGTGGCGCGGATTTATGTTAAAGGAGAAGTTCAAGCTGTTGAAAGATAAGTTGAGGTGCTGGAATAAGGAGGTATTCGGTATTATGGATCTTAACATTGATAACATAGTGGCTGATCTGAATTCTTTTGATGAGGAATTGGCTGATGGTGGAGATGTAGATTTGGCAACTAGAAAAGAACTCACAGGCAGGTTTTGGCAACAACTCCGGTTGAGAGAGGGCCTTTTGTTTCAAAAATCTAGAATCAGGTGGAATTTAGAGGGTGATGCTAACACCAAATTTTTTCACTCCTTTTTAAAGACTAGGCGACGTAAGAACCAACTGGTCGCTTTGAAAGTTGGTGAGAATTGGGTTGACACTGTGAATGGCATGAAAGGGGAGGTGTACAGACATTTTGAGGATCATTTCTCTCGCAAAAATATCTTTAGGAGGCCAAAGTTGGATGGGGTGGATTTTAAGCAAGTTACTATTGAGGAGAATACTTTATTAACATCTCTTGTGTCTGAGGAGGAGCTGAAAGCAGTCGTTTGGAGCTGTGATGGGAATAAAAGTCCGGGGCCAGATGGATTCAACTTTACATTTATCAAATCTTGCTGGGATGTGTTGAAGGGGGAGGTGTTGGCTTTTGTTCATGAATTCCAACGGAATGCACATTTCCCTAAGGCAATTATGGCAGCTTTTTTGGCACTGGTTCCGAAAACTGAGCACCCTCAATCCTTGAATGAGTACCGTCCTATTTCATTGGTTAATTGCTTGTACAAGATTGTTGCTAAGATCCTGGCTGCGAGACTGAAGACGATTTTGAACAGAATTATTTCGCCTTGTCAGACGGCTTTCTTACCTAATCGGCAGATCCTGGACGGTGTGTTACTGGTTAATGAGTTGGTTGATTTAGCTAAGCGGAGAAAAGATAAGTGTATGGTATTTAAAGTGGATTTTGAGAAGGCGTATGACTCTGTTGACTGGGGTTTTCTGGATTACATGTTGGATAGGATGGGTTTTTGCTTTAAATGGCGTAGGTGGATTAAGGCATGTGTATGCTCTGGGACGATGTCGGTTTTGGTGAATGGGAGCCCCACCCAAGACTTTCGTATATATAGAGGGCTTAAGCAGGGTGACCCCTTGGCTCCGTTTTTATTTCTCATTGCAGCAGAGGGCTTGACGGCTCTTGTACATAAAGCGGTTGCGGCAGGCCAGCTAGAAGGGTATCAAGCATATGAAGGTATGTCTTTCCCTATCCTACAATATGCAGATGATACTATTATTTTGTTTAAACTGACTTGGGCGAATTTGTGGTGCATCAAGGCTATTTTGCGTGGTTTTGAGCTAGTTTCGGGGTTACGAGTTAATTTCTTTAAAAGCAACTTGATGGGCTTACAAATTAATGATTATTTTTTGAGGGATGCTGCTTCTTTTTTGAGTTGCTCTATTGGTTCGATTCCCTTTAAGCTGTTGGGTATTCCTGTTGGAGCTAATCATAGGAGGTTGTCTACCTGGAAGCCGATTATTGATATGATGAGGAAGAGGTTATCTAATTGGAAACATACTCAACTGTCCATTAGAGGTAGGGTAACCTTAATTAATTCGGTGCTGAGTAATTTACCTATATATTTCTTCTCCTTTTTTAAAGCTCCCAAAAAGGTTCTTGATACCTTGATCAGTATTCAGAGGAATTTTCTGTGGGGTGGTTCTGCTGAGAGGAGAAAGATTTGCTGGGTAAGGTGGGACAATGTCTGTAAGCCTAAGTCTTTGGGTGGTCTGGGTGTTAAGCATTTAGAAGTCTTTAATATCAGCCTTTTGTTAAAGTGGAAGTGGCGTTGTCTTAATGATCGAGGGGCATTATGGTGGGAATTCCTCAATCATAGATATGGATCTTTGTCGAATAGAATTTTGGATGGCACTACAGCCTCAAGAAATAGCTCGTTATGGTGGAGGGATCTTGTTAAGCTCAAGGTAGATTGGTTCCGGGATGCGGTATCTTGTTCTGTTGGTATGGGGGATGTTGCCCGCTTCTGGATTGATAAGTGGAGGAGTGAGGGACCGTTTAAGGATACCTTCCCCAGGTTATATCAGGCTGCAGCTTCACCTAATTGCACCATTGTTGAGGCGGGGAGTTGGTCAGATGTTGGTTGGAGTTGGAACTGGCAATGGAAACATGAGTTGACTACTGCTGAACAGGTTTGTTTGCATGATTTGAATTTGATTATTGATGATTTTACCCCTTCTTTATCTTCTTTGGATGGATGGCGCTGGAATTATAGTGAAGAACATATTTTTAGCACAAAATCAGCATATGCTAGTTTGATGAGTGAGTATGAAGTAGGTGGGGATTCTCTGTGGGAGGCCGCTTCTAAGCTGCTGTGGAGGGCTTCTGTTCCATCAAAGATTTTGGTCTTTGTGTGGAGATTAGTTCAAAATAGACTACCAACGCGTGATATGCTTGTGCGTAGGGGTATTATTTTGTCTCAAGAAGAACAAGGGTGTCCTTTTTGTATGAGCACAACTGAGTCGGCCGGTCATTTGTTCTGTGGGTGCAGTATTTCTTATAATGTTTGGAACCATGTTTTTGCTTGGGTTGGTATAAGTAATGTTGGTCTGTGTGATGTTCTAGAGCATTTCTTGTCATTTAAGCTTCCTATTAAAGGTAAAGGCAAGCATCGGCTTAAGCTTCGTCATCTTATTTGGTGTGCTGTGGTTTCGAATCTGTGGTTGACTAGAAACAATGTTATTTTTAACGGAGGTATGGTGGATTTTACGGAAATAATGTCAAGGATTAAAATATCTTCTTGGAGGTGGTTTATTTCCCGGGAGGGTAGATCTTCAAATTGTTCTTTTTCGGATTGGTGTATAAATCCGATTGAGTGTTGTAATGCGGTTATCTGATTAGTCTGCTGGGTCTGTTGGCTCTTTTGATTGTAGCAGGTTGATTAATTTGATTAGGTGGAAGGGATATGTTGTTATGCTGCCAGAGTTGGGTTGGTTTGTTGGGTTGCTTTGTAATGCTTGTTAACATGTAATCCAGTGGGAGTGTACTCTTTTTCTTTCCTTGGTCTTTTTTCCAATGGGTTTTGGCTTTGAGAGGTTTTAATGAGGCACTCTTATCTGTTTGGAGTACTTCTTGTACTCCCTTAATAAAGTTTTTTTGCTTACCAAAAAAAAAAAAATAGGATGGGGGTTATCCCCACTTATAACCACTAATCAGACCATCTCATTCTTCCATGTGAGATTTCTAACATAAGCAAACGACTTTCTTGTTTTGATTTTGAGGGGAACATGTTTCTTGTTTTGAGTTCAGAATTAGTAGCGAAAAGGAATAATGGGAAAAACGTTAGTAGCCTTTTTGTTTAGCAACATTGGGGTGAACGTAAACAGGTGACATAGATAGCGTTCCTTGTTTCGTGAAGTTGGTAGTCAATTATCACAGCTTGATGGCGTGTTCACGTTGTTCCCATTTGCATGTTCCTTGTGCCGCCCAATACCCAGTGCCTAAAGCTGCTGCCAAATTCTCTTAAGACTACTATATAATGTGAAAGCCGGCAGACACCGACTTTTTAAATTCAATTTGAGGTTCGAGCTCCGAATTATTCTTAAAAAAATAATTCAATACCATAAAAATTATATTTTTTTCAATACGAATTTCGAGATCTGTGTTAATCCACGCTTTAGCTGTCTGGTTCTGAGCGTAAGAGGGTGTGTTAGACGAACAAATATCTGCTGTCTCAAAAAATTGTGTCTCTCTATCTCCCACCAATCAAAGGTCGGAGATATGCATATGTGTTAATAAGTTATGATTTTATTTTATTGTATGACAAATTGTCATTGATGGGGGATACAGAAAATGTGACAGAAAAATGCGACAGACGATTTTCATCCGTGTTAGACTTAGATATGACCAAATTAGTTTTTACGAGACTTAGATAGTCCTCACCTTAAAAACCAATTTTATGGGGTTGAGTTAGACTCTAAGCCCAAATTCTAAGAGATTGATTTGATTCATAATTTCTTTCTAGCATTATTTTAAGGTTTAATTACTCTGGAATCCCTGAACTATTTGGAGATTTTGAAATAAGTCCCTCAACTATTTTTTTTTCAATTGAGTCCCTAAACTATTTTTTTATTTTTAATTAGGTTCTTCCGTTAAGTTGCTGTTAGTGGGACACTAATTTATTTTTAATTAAGTCCCTAAACTATTAGTTTTTTTAAATAGGTCCTTGAGACAAAATGTCCCAAATGAAATTTTCAGTAAGCCTTGGATCCATTTCCAGTGAAAATGTCCCATACATTGTTTAGGTCCATTTGTTTCGAATTCATATATATGCAGTCGGAATAATTCTCAACAGAGTATATATATGTATAACTTGACCTTTTCTGGTCATCTTTCTTTTCCTCCTCTTTTGTCCGGTTGAGAGCTTATGGGGAAGGGGAAGAAATCCCATTACATCCATATACTTTTGGTGGAATTTCCTACTAAATTTCATTTGCATGAATATTCTTTTTTTTTTTTTTGTCTCATGGACCTATTTAAAAAAGAAACCAATATTTCAGGGACCAAATTAAAAATAAATTAATGTCTCACTAACAGCAGCTTAACGGAAGAACCTAATTAAAAATTAAAAAATAGTTTAGGGACCCAATTGAAAAAAAAATAGTTCAAGGACCTATTTCAATTATATAATATTTTTAGAATTTAATGAGTATGAACTGATAGTGCAAAATAGTTTATACATTCATCCACACTATATACATTTTCGTGGAGATATTTTAGGAAAAGAAATATTTATTTAGTATGTACTTCCAGTGTAAAGATTTTTTATACTATCGACTGATCGTAAATTGTCAAATCAATAAAAATGTTTGACTTTATAATAACTACCTAAAAAGTCCTGATAAAAAAAAACTACCTAAAACGTCACATATGAGATGATTTGTGATTTGTTGATAGTGTAAAATTTTTTTACACCGATAATGTATCAAAATTAAACTCTTTTAGGAAGTAATATAATATGAGTTTAATTGATACTATTGACAGTGTAAAAAAGTTTTACATCGGCATCCAATCATATATTACCATTGTGCCACTTTGTTATATCATTTTTTAAAATATCTCCATAAATATCTATATGGTAAAATATGATTGGATGATAGTGTAAAACTTTTTTGCACTGTCTGTGCATATCAATTAAACCAGAAACATCATAATAAAATGCAATTGAATGTATATGTAATTTTTTTTTATACCGTCGTTAAACTCATATATTTTAGTATTCGAATAATACAATGAATATTGATTTTTTTTTGTCATGGCATTGGTAGAAGTATCCCCCGGCATTGCCGATGACTAATCTTTCCGGGGCCTTGGCTACATTAAGGCTACCCCTCCCAATGACTTTTTTGTCATACTCACGATTCGAACTCAAGACTTTGGGTAAGGAACCCAACCGCAATACCAATCAAACCAACGCTTAATTGGTACAATGCATATTGATTAATACTAGCCGAACTATTATTCAGGGGAATAAAACTCACTAGAATTGGTTTGTACCAAAAAAAAAAAACAACTCACTAGAATTGGGCTTTGCCCTCTTTCTGTACAAAAAAAAAAAAAACTCATTAGAATTTTATTTTTTTTCCCTGTAAAATACAATTATTTTTTTATTTACAAAATTTGAAATTCAGACTCTGTTTAAAAGAAAATCAAACTTCTTGCGTTTTAGAACAAATGTGTTGATAAAAGATGTAGTATTATAAATGTTGTAATTTAATATCTGCATCTGATAATACAATTCGAGAAATACCTAACAATTCCATAGTGTTATAATTATGAGCTAAGGTGAGTTGTGAGTAGAGTAGTCCTTCTTTTTTTATTCCCTCCGTAATAAAATATAAACAAAAAAATACATGTATTTGATTTAAATGAGAGCAGCAAATAGCCCAAAAGTTATGAGCTAGCCCGTGTTGACTACACACTTGATTACTTCCTCTGTAATAAAATATAAGAAAAAAATACATGTATTTGGTCTAAATAAAGTTATGAGCTAGCCCGTGTTGACTACACACTTAATTACTCCCTCCGTGACAAAATATAAGCAAAAAAATACATGTATTTGGTCCAATTCAACACTTAATTACTCCCTCCGTTACAAAATATAAGCAAAAAAAAATATGTATTTGGTCCAATTGGACCAAATACATTTATTTTTTTTGCTTATATTTTGTCACAGAGGGAGTAATTAAGTGTGTAGTCAATACGGGCTAGCTCATAACTTTTGGGCCATTTGATCCTCTCATGGGGTGACTTCCAGCACCCCCTCTCCCCCCAAATGTTCCCATCCTTTCCCTACCCTCCCTTTCTCTCTCCCAACCCCTGCGAAACACACTCTGCCTGGACCCTTTCCCCTAGTGGCCCCCACCCCATGCAACCCCTGCCCCCTTTGTGCACACATTTTTTCCCCGTCAAGTTCTCACCAAAATCTTGTTTTCGAAAGCATTTTTTTGCAATCCTAGAAACAAGTTTCCGGTCTTGCAAAAATAATTGTCGTTCGAAAACTTATTTCCAATATACATTTTTTTTGTGTTCAGAAATCTTTTTCCGAATGGAAATTTTTTTCATGTCCGGAAACAAATTTTCGAATGGCAAAAAATGTACTTCCTGAAACAAGATTCTAGTGAGTCAGAAAACAAAAAAAGACGACACAGGAGAAGGGGAGTGGTGAAAGGCATAGGGGAGGGGGTGGGGACGACGGCTAGGTATGGGAAGTGGGGATTGGGGTAGGTGGCCATTGGGTGGGGAAGGGGGTCGTAGGGGGTGTTCAGGGATGGGTTTTGTGCAAGGGTAGGGATGGGGTGAGAGAAAGAGAAGGGGTAGGTGTAGGGGCATTTTGGGAAAAAAAAAGAATGGAGTGTTTTATGGAAAAGGGGGGGTGCCGGAAGTAGCCCCCGCTCTCACCCTTTTAGGTTTGGGACTGGGCCAAAATACCATTTTCTATTGGCCATTATTAAATGCACCCCCCACCTATTGAGTACACCACCAAATTAACGAATTATCCAAAATACCCCTACTCAAAATCTTAGTATCGAAAATTCATAATTTTCGGAATGCAAAAAAAAAAAAAAAATTCTTACCGGAAATTCAAATTTCCGGTATCCAATTTGTATACCAGAAATTCGAATTTTCGGTAAAGTAATTTTTTTTTCCTTACCGAAAATTCGAATTTTCGGTAAACAAAAAAAAATTTGTGTACCAGAAATTCGGAATTTTCGGCACACAAATTTTTCTTTTGTTTACCGGAAATTCGGTGCACAAATTTTTGCCTTTATATATCGAGGAAACGGAAAGAATGAAATTGCATAATGTGAGAAAGCGAGCAAGGCAGAGTTCCTGATAGATACGACAAAGATTCTTCTCCAATCTGAGATGAACAATAGAGTGTGCGAACTAATTGTAAGCGTTTGAAAGACATCATCTTCAACTTCGATGCACAAATATTACTGTTACAATTCGCTGATCACTGATGAACAACGAATGATTCAACCAAAACACATTCCCACCAATATTGGTTAGTAGTTTCTGGAAAGGCAAAATTTTGTATACCGGAAATTCCGAATTTTTGGTAAACAAAAAAAAATGTGTACCGGAAATTCTGAATTTCCGGTACACAATTTTTTTTTGTTTACCGAAAATTCGGAATTTCCGGTAAAGTAAAAAAAATTTTTTTTACCGGAAATTCGAATTTCCAGTAAGAAAAAAAATTTCTTTACATTACAGGAAATTTGAATTTCCGGTAAGAATTTTTTTTTTTTGCATTCCGGAAATTATGAATTTCCTGTATTAAGATTTTGAGTAGGGGTATTTTAGAAAATTCGTTAATCTGGGGGTGTACTCAATAGGTGGGGGGTGCATTTAATAATGGCCTTCTCTATTCTATGCTATTCAAGTAACAATTTTTTTTTTAATTTTTTTTAATGAAATTATTTAATCGACTAGTTTGGTGCTAACTAGTCAGGAGTCTTGCAATGCCTTTTTAATTAAATTTTAATAAATTTAAATTATTAGAAATAAATAGATAGCTAAACACGTCCATCAATTAAATTTAAGAATAATATGCATATATAAAGGTTATAAATTTTAATTTTAATTTTAATTTGTTGTCGTTTATTTTCTTTAAAGAATATGTAAAGAAAATTAACTTTATAAAGATTTAAATTGCATTTTCAGTAATGAATGAATAGGGATAATAAAAAACTAAAACTTAAGTATGTGTGTACTAAGGGATGATTAGTTTGAATTTAAATTTAATATCACAATATTAGGGAATCATTACGAAAAAGAATTCTCATTTAAATTGAAAATTTTGAAAATGAAAAATAATAAGAGAGACCATATAAAGTTCAATAAAGAGCATTTTGCAAGTGAGTGTGTGTTTGGTTTTGCAGTGACAAAAATTGATTTTAAATGAATTAATTTTATAAAATTGATTTTAGTTAGAAGTGGATTGAATATAAAGTGATTTATGTTTGAATACGTTTACGTAAAAGTGTGTTGAACAATAAATTTGATAGTAAAAATCACTTTTGGAAGTAAAAACTACAAATCCTAGGCAAAATTAATTCTATTCAAGAGCACTCAAATATGTCAAAATCAATTTTCTGCTTCCAGAATCACTTTTCGCTCTCCCAAAAGTGAAATCAAAATAACGCTTTCAACGTGATAATGCTATCCAACTTTTTGGAGGCTATTCGTCTTTGCATGAAGACAATGGAGACATGCCATCACACACCAACACCATGCAATGTGATGTTTTAGTTGGTCTCTCTTTCCTTTTTATTTTTTCCTGCTCTTTTGTACTGATAAAAACATTTTAGGAGTAACTATTAGCACCCTATTTTTGCTAGCCTGCACCCCATCAGGAAGTTATTTTCTAAATGTGTATTTTTCGTATTCGGAAAATTTGTTCCCGGACAATTTTGTACGGAAATAAAAAAGGTAGGTGTTTGGGAGATGTTTTAGCAAAAACGTAGTGTTAATTATAGTCACTCCCAAACACTTTAGCTTCCTGTGTTGGATTTCATCACAAGCATTGTTACCACAATGCCAAGATGGACTAACAGATTAGTGCTCAATTTACATTCATCAAGATATAAACATTAATAAATCACCTTATTGAAGTACTTATGACAAAAACCCGAAGGTCACACTTTGATACATCTCAGGCATTTTGTTTATTAATTGTTACATCTAGATGGACTTATGTAGACTGGGAGGGACTATTGTGTCCCAACCATTGGTCAGCTTCTTGATCTGAATCAGTGCAAGAAAACTACTTAAACTAGGTAGCAGTTCATGAGTATGCAGATACCACCTTAAAGGTTCTTCCCTGTGCCTTACATTGTTCAAGATGAATGGCATTAGTGTGTGTCACAACATGCTGCACATTGCACAAGCACAAGTTGTTTCCTGTAATAATGGAAAATGAAATCTTTTAAACATCTAGACTGAGAAATGTTGTGAGAGAACTAAATAATGGAAAACAATGCTGCAAATGGAGAGGCTAGATGCACACCGAAACAAAAAAAATAACTTCTCGATTCAATCGGACATCTATCAAATATTTTGTTTTCTGTTTCCAAATATTTGTACATGAAAGTTTCAATCGGATCTCTATCAAATATTGTTTTCTGTTTCCAAATATTTGTACACGAAACACTGAATCCTGTACAAATATTTGAAAACACGAAACATGGTGAAAACAAGGTGATATTTTTATAAATAAGTAAAAACAGAAACTCAAACTAAAATTGAGAAACTAAAGCTCTGTAAATTAAATTATTTGAAGTATTTGGTTTAAAGATCAGCTTGAGGCATCCAATGCTTCTGAGAGGTGCATTAACACATTTCCATTCAACCTTTCAACAAACTAGATGAAAAGGGGCTCGGTTCCCCTTAAAAGGAAACAGATGAAGGACAAAATGATCGGTTTCAAACTCACACAAGAAATCTTTAAGATCTATCAGCCAGTATATAATTTGATTAAGAAAACATATCGTTCACCAATGACTGTGGTTCGCATATTTTGAATCGTCATTAAGTCTCTAAATGACAGCTAAGATTTCCTTTTTTGTCCAGAGAACAAGAAGCATGATTTCAAGCTAGGAATAATGCGCAGTTGTATGACAGGTACAGTTTATCCATGGCGAAATGCTAAAGTAGTGAATGTAGAGAAAATATGGTGATTAAATATCATGACACAGAAAATTTACCTCCTGAAAGCATCTTAAGTAATCCGGAGAAAGCAGGAAGAATCATTTTCTTGCTTCACCTGCAAGGACTGCCTCTGATGCTCGACTCGTTGAAGTTGTGATGACAGTTGAAGCAAGTCAATTGTCGGGCCATCTTCACAGGAAAGGCGATTTTTCACATTGACAAAATCTGACCCTTGGAAAATACCATCTGCCATTTCAAAATGGACAATTTCATTATTGTCTGATATCAACATAGGACTAAGATGACTTCCATCTGTAGGATTTAATTCAGATGGAAACCTATCTGACACTCCACTCGAAGCCCGTGAAGTCATTCCTATCATCTTTTCAGAAATCTGACTCATGCTGTAATGGCTATGGCTGCTTGGAATAACCAAAGGGCGAGCCATGGGAATTCCTGACGATTGGCTTGAAGAGTTCTGGGATTGAGATGACAGAAGAGAGAGAGCACAACCAGCATCCGAAATTCCCGATAATCCTTGAACAGTTGATTCTGTATCAAAAACATTGAAGTCCTCACTTCCTAAGGAGTTGTCTTGGAATAATGATTGTGATCCAGAATTTGATCCCCCAAGGGCAGGTTGATATTGACTATTGTTTTCACAGAAGATGCTTCCTGTAGCAGACGTAGTGCCATTATCATGAAGGAAGGGAAATTGTTTATCACTATATGAAGGAAATAGAGCTCTTGACTGAGGATTTCCATTGGTTATTGGAATAGAAGAAAGAGGCCTAAAACCGGTGCCGTCTTCGGCTTTTATAGGTCTCCACCAGTTACTAGTTCCATATTTCTCAGAAGACAAGACCCCACTTGGGAGTATCTCTTGGCAGATAAAAGATCCTGATGTTAGCATGGTTCCTTGGAATCTGCTATCTGCAAGAACCAATGAATCTTTATAAAGCTTAAGATCAAACAACTTTAGTAATATAAGAAGAATGCCTAAGTAAATAAAACTAGTATCGGTGAATCAGTTATTATAAAAGTCAAAGACCAAACTTTAATTACGAAAAATAATAAGAAATGAAGCAGCTCAATAGTCAAATAAGGACCCAAAAGGTTCTTAGAATTTATGACACACTGGCAAATATTAAACATATAGTGACTACTTCCACCTTTTCAAACCTTAATCTCATTACATGCATTAAACAAAGTATACAAGGCACAATGACCTACGAAAATCCCCACATTGCTTAAACATTAAGCTTTGGAATATCAGATAAAAAATGAGAAATAAAGTCATTTACGTAGGCTACATATTATTAATAATCGGGCAAGTTAATGATTGATCATAAGCAGATAGCTTTATTCTTTGAAGAAATTTTGGCACTCAGATGACTGACTATGTAAAGTGACTGAAAATCATTTCCTTCAGATGTGACACCATTTTATTGTTGAATAAGTCACTTATGGTTCACATCTACCATGTGACCAAAGAATCCAAATTAAAGCTAGCTTTACACCAAAGATGACAAATGATAAAGGATGGTGCAAAACCGACACATGTGGGAAAATAATTCTGAAGCAAAAAGGACAATTTGTAACAAATAACAATGGCACATAATCCGCAATGTTGTAAATGTATATACATATAATCAATCGACATCCGAAAAGCAGCACATTTTCTTTTTCTTTTTCTTCTTCAGGGTGAGAACACATGTACATCTTTATGTAAATTACTTCAGGAACATAATTTATACGAAAACTAAATTACTTATCATGGAGTGCAGGGCATGATGATAAGGAGTTAGCAAAGACATTGCATCTTTCCAGAAAATTGTCAAACAGACGTACTACAGGATACCAGAATCGTCAAAATTGAGAAGTACAAAAGTGAAAAAACATGGGGAACCAATTTTCCGACGACATGCTTCTATATCTATCATAATCAAGCAGTCAAATTATTGCTATGATGGAAAAATAATCATCTTGCGAAGTAACAGTTGATTATTCAGGTGTAGCTAGGAAGGATGAAACTTTGAGAGGGAGGAAGGGAAGTTTCATCATTATATAATTTCTTAAATATATAATTACCCCCATATGGCTGAAGCAATCTCCCAGCTTTTCCACAGTGAATACCCACTTGTGGCTTTCTTCGACGCTCATTATGGCCTGCAAGGCGTTTACGACAGCTACGCTTACCATCATCAAATTCAGCCAGCAAATGAAACCTGGATAGTAAGCTAAACATTACAGCAGCGCTATATATCATAGCCATACAGCTTCTTGTTTCAAGCTTGTCTATTTTAGAAAACCTGAAGCTGAAAAATTAGAATTTGGCTCCTTAAAAGCGAGTAATTCACTTTAGAGAAGAAAGTAAGCATATCAACTGTTGATGAAAAAAAAATCAAGGGATTACATTTTAACAAATCCATGATTTTTTATGTGCCTATAATATTAATTACTGATTTTCTCATCAACAGATATGTCTTATTTTCCTCTGTAGAGTGAGTTAAGTCCAAAATTAGTGGAGCAAAAATCCAAAAGATTAGAGAGCAAAAATAATACAGTTAATAGAAAATAGGAATATTCATAAAATGGTTGTTTCTTCCATTTTAGAAAAATAAGTAGCAACCCAAAAACAACTAAATCTGCTTAGTTCAAGAAGCATATCCAAGAACCCAGAATCATTAATTTGAAATATTGAAAAATTTGGTAAAACCAACCTTTTCTTCCCCAATAATGCATATTTGAAGTAACTTAGTTAGGAAGAAAAGTTAGAAAAAATTGGAAAAGAACGGTAGGGATAAGGATAACCACATGGGGGTAAGAACAAAATTGGATAAAAGCTTTTAAAACCCACATGACATGCAATTGAGGAGGTTAAAGGTCAAGATTTAGGGTTGTTTGATTTGAGAAAATTTTATTTTTAATTACCAGAATTCTGTAACAATTTAAAAAATAAGTATCATGTTTTCAAAATCTTGTAAGTGAAACAAATCTTTAAAAGGCAACAAAGTAAAAACAATGTGCCATTTTTGTAATTATTAGTTAAAAATAAAGGCAAGGCTTTGTTAGGCCTGAACCAATTTTCTCAATTATTAGTTCAAAACTTGTATGTTTAGCACACAACAGGAAACACAAGGTTGGAAGATTGACCAACCTGCTACATTGCTGACAAAACCTCTGTTCAATTCCATTCACTATAACTTTGGAAGTCTTTGAGTGAACCTCACAAACTTTGTGCCTCTTGTGGTAGTCTTTGCAAGCACTCAGATCCTTGTTACAACCATAGACTTGGCAGTAAGCAGTATGAGAGTGGACCCCCGAATTTCGAACCCTCTTCGGTGGTGTCGACGACTCAGACGAAGACAAAATGGTGGTTCCTTTAGAAAATGTTGATCCCATGGCATCTCCATGATCAGCAAACCTACCCAGCTTCAAATCAATGAGTGAATTGCAACCATTAGTGTCCCCAGGAGAGTTCGAAAGCTTGGAGTTGAAGTGTTCTCTTGTAGAAAATGAATTTGGGACATCCACAGCAACAGGAGTACTAGTAGTAATTCTACCCAATTCCTCAAAACCTTGATGATGATTCTCAATGTTTTGATGACTAAAACTAGTTGGGGTTTTGAGTTCCCAACCCAAGAAGGAACCTTTGTTTCTCCCAAGTGTGTTGTTGGGAGAAGAAGAAAGGGTATCATTAGAGACATACCCTCCTCTGTCTTCAGGAACATAACTCCAAGAAGAATCCATCACATTCACACACACACACACCCCACTTCAATTTGATGCAGGAACAGTACCTTAACAGTAACTGAATCTCAATTTGCATAACCTCAAAAGAGAAGAACCATTGAAGAGCCTTCAAAAGGAACTGTACAGTGCATAGGGTACAAGAGTGTCACAACAACAAAAGAAAAATAGGAAAAAAAAAAAAAAGTAAACAAATTCACCTTTTCCTGAAGCTGAAGCAACAATTTTTTTTTTTTTTTTAAATCCCTCAATTTCTGAGAAACTAAATAGATTGAACCCCTAATCCCCAACAAGAGAGAGAGAGAACATGAATGTCAGAACCTCACGTGCTATGAATCAACAAAACCGTGGAAATAGGTTGATATGTTTCAATGTGAAGAGTGTGTCAGGTGAAGCAGAGGACTGAATGGAGGCAAAAACACAATCAAGATAATGAATGTGAAAGCCATTCAGTGGTGTGGAAAAAGTTGCTTAAATCATGAAAGAGAGAGAAAGCGAGAGACTAAGAGAGAGAGAGAGATACCAGTGCACTTGAAGTAGTGGAAGGAATGGGGTTTGAGGGTGATGCAACTCAAAGTGAAACAGATTTGAAGTGCTGCCTCCCAAAATCAATGGAAATTTATGAGCTTTGTGGATAGTATTTCTAGAAAGGGGTTGTAAGAGTTAAGTTTTTACTTTATTTTCTGCTTTGCTAAGCAACTTAGCAGCTTATTTTAATGTGTAGGTAATGATGAATCCATGAGGAACTAAGAAATGTTTTGGAAAAAAAAAAAACGACGAGTGGCTTAATGTTAACAAAAATGATATTTGGACACAAATTTTGGACACCAATACGCTATACCGTATGTCCGTACGGGTTCGTACGGTACGAACATGTATAGAACCGTATGGAATCCATATGATTTTTTTTTTATAGAAATTTTTAACTGGTTAACACAGATTTTGTCATTAACCAAATAATGAATAACGTTAACTAGATATTTGAACTTGATTAACCAAATAAAAAAAAAGTTTCAGGATTTGACATTAACCAGATAATGAATAACATTAACCAGATATGTGAACGTGATTAACCAGATAAGAAAATGAGATGTCCAAAGTTTCAGGATTTGATATTAACCAGATAATGAATCGCATTAATCAGATAAAAAAATTTGTAATATTTTTTTGAAATTTTTTTTATAAATTTATTTTTTTGGAAGAAAAAAGGCCGTACATATAGGAACATACAGTCCGTACAAGTTGTCGCATATTGATGTCCAATTTGTGTATGCAAATAACGGGACCGTAATGTTAATATCCCGGACGTAGAAAAATAACCTCTTCAGATGTATGATATATATAATAACTACTGTTGTAGTGTCACAAGTTCCTATCATGCTTTTTATTTCTTGAGCAAATAATTGCTCTCGTTGACTCGGAAAGTTGTCACAAGTTGTGGTTCAGTTGCCAATTTGAACTCTACCCCAGTGAAGTTTAATTGTAGTGTAAAAACTTCGGATTTTATGTGGCCACGCCATGAGATAGTTGGGCAAACCCATGAATGTCGAAATACCTTAAGAAAGCTTGAAAAAAGGTCTCATAAATTCGAGTTACTGGGTGCGCTTGATTTGCTAAAAAACAAGAGACTAACCGGACAAAAAGCATTTGATTTAAAAAATAACTTTAGGATAGCACAAAACAATGGGTGTGAGACTAGACAAATACCCTAAAACTTGTCCCCCACTAAACTCCTTACAACTTTTTGTCTAGTGAATAAAAATAGTAAAAAGACAACATTGTCCTTATGACTTCCGTCTCTTCGTTTTCCACCCATTCAATTTATTTGCAAAACGTACACGCCTACTTTACCTCTCTTCTCTTCTCTCCGCTTGTGGCTTGTTGTTTAAACGTTCTCTCTTGTGCCATTTTCTTTTGCGAAACGCCATCAGAAGGTAACCATATTCTGATATCTGCTATTTATTTTTTGCCAGATGCTCAAAAAGTACTTTTTGTGGTTGCTTGACTTTATTTATCTGATTTGAATATTATTTATTTGAGCTTTCTTACCCCAAATTGAGGTAAACGATGTCATTTGCAAGAGTGGAGCGTCAGTCGACGCGCATCAGTCGACGCACACCTCAAGATCGTTAAGAGTTATTTAATTATAGGCATGCTCGGGCAAGGAATGTAATAGAGAGATGTTTTGGTGTCTTGAAGAAACGATGGGCTATATTAAGAAGTCCATCATTTTATCCAATAAGAATACAATGTTAAATGCTTTTTGCTTGTTGTTTATTGCACAACTTCATCCGCATGAACATGGCATTGGATTTAGAAGAATTTGCTCCATTTGCAAAAGATGAGGTACCTATAGGTGAGGAGCCAATCAATGTAGTTTGTGACACGCTCACTACCCCATCGTACGAAAAATACATATAAAGAGCATGCAAGAAGTAATAAAATACTAAGTTTATAAAAACTTTTAACGAAATAACGGTTCACATTAAATCATATTAAAAACCACATCTGCGGAATAATAATTTAAAAACATAAAAACTCTTTGCAGAAATAAAAACCCAATAACCTGATGTCACATGTCTCAGAGCTTAACCTTTAGTTTACATCGGAATAATAAAGATAATAAAACATAAATAAATTCTAAGCTAAGCAGCATTGCATAATCTACTCCTCAGCGTCCACGTCCACGTCATCACCTGCAATCTTACCATCTACCCGTACATCGGGTGTATAAGTAACCATAAACACAGAGAGGTGAGGAATCATACTCGATATGAAAAGAAATACGACATAGACACAATATAACATGCTGCGTCAACAAACAATTATCCAACTTAACAACAAAGTCTCGTCGGTCAACACTAATCGGTCAATAGTCCTACGTCGACAACCAGCTAACACGAACCTAGCAACTACTTTGTCGAAGTCTCCAGGATCCTTTTCCTCCCCGAGTGGGTGGATGAGAGTGCCCTTAACATCCAGAAATACAGGCTGAGTCTAGTCAGGATGATTCAGTTAAGCGTGGAAATAGGCCAGGCCGCCCGATTGGGGCCTACGGCCTGGCCATCTAAGGTCTGGCCTGGCCTGTTTAGTAAGAAGGTCAGGTTTAGGCTTTTTTTAAAGCCTATAAACTTAAAAAGGCCAGGCTCGGGATAGTAAAATGGCTTACTTGGCCTAATAGGATAGCCCATATATTTCCATGCACTAATTCATGTTTGAATGTTTGACCAGGCCTGATCCACGAACCACGATCTAGTCCAAAGCAACTCAATTTATTAAATGAAATGAAATAACCATATGGCCTCTGCGCTTCAAGAGCTCAAATTATTAGATAGAAACCAAAAAACCCTAAGCCCACAGACAAGACCATCTTCTGTAAATCTAAACACAAACAACCTCCAAGCCTCATCTCCTCTGGTTAATTGTTTGCAGACCAAAATAATCAAGCTAACAGAGGGGAGAGAGAAAGGGGAGCAGCTATTTACAGAGAGAGAAAAGAGAGAGAAATCTAGAGTGAGAAGGTAGTGGGTCGGAGGCCACGATAGCGGGCGGAGACTCCACTGCTTGTGACGGTGAATCGCTGGTTGCAAATGGTGGCGCCGACACCGGTTGATGGTGAGACACCCTTGCGCCCCATTTATAATATTATCCCATATTTACGAATAATAATACTAACACAATATCAGAGTACAGCGGAAGAAAATATTTTTCATTTTATATATAAAAGTTTTTGTACAAACAAGGGTTCCTTCCTAGGGACCACCAAAAGAATAATATACATACATATAAGAACCACAGTGGGTATACAAAAGAATAACATCATCATCAGTCAAAAGATATCAAAAGCCTAACGAGAAGCCTCCTACATCTGGCCGTTCGGTGAAACCTAACGCGCGGTCGTGGAGGAAGACGGGAGTCCCCAGTGGAAGGACGTCCCTGGAGCCTAGACTGATAGACCCTCAAAGGCTCTACCAGAGGAGCAACAAGAGATGAAGGAACGGTCGTCTCTGACTTATGACGAACCTCCCAATCTCCGATACTATCCCTAGCCATACTATAGGATCTAGAAGATGAAGGAGCAGTAGGGTAACGTTGCCTAGACCTAGGCTCTCGCCACATGCGGTTAAATGGCAACCGCTGCGCAATTCTAAAATCACCAATAAAGGAGGCCCTTGGTGATCCTAAGAGACGAAAAAAGACACTAACAAGACCTGTGTAGATAACGACATGGCGGCTATAATCAATCTCCCAGCAATCCTTGTCCATGTCGTGGTAATACACCTCGAAGTCACCCCATACCGGGATGCTCGGCTACTCCAGCATCGACGGGTGAAAGTAGTGAGACATCTTCAAGCTCTCGAGAATCTTCAGAATCTAAATATATAAAGTATAGAAAAGACAGAAAACAAAACAAAGCATGGGAGATGAGAACACATTACACACCAACAAATGAGAAAGCAGGAGAATAGAATATGTGAAGAAATAGGTTCAAGCATCCTCGAGCAATAGTTGGGATCAACACCTAGCTACCCCATTTATGTAGCCTAGAACTATATGCCTACGTGGCAACACAACTTAGTAAAGCAGCAGCAGCGGCCCCACCATAGCCTTATAATTAACAGCTCAGCTAGTCAGTTGTCCATCCCCATATCCCGCTCATCGTACCCCTAAGAGTGCATCCCTGCTCCCTAATTTCGGCTGATAGGAACAGGTGTCGGGGCGGCACTCAGGATCGGCATTATGAATAGTGATACAATAGTACCCCGTCAGGATGAACAGGCTACCTGACGTCCCGACACAATGGCGACCTAACCATTGGTCACCTGTAGACTTGTTGGACCCAGACTATCCTCAAGGACCAGCGCGTCCTATACTGACTGTATCGTGCCCGCACTCTGGCACCTGACCTCGTACACAACCTATGTACATGGCGGAGGATTACAACACAGCTATGCATATGATTATTTATTACTCAGCGCCTAACAACTTATCATTATTCATCAGCTCAGCCTAACAGCTTATTATTATTTATTATTTCAGCCAACATTTATAATTAATTAATTATCCTCCCACATCATTAGCATGAAATAATTCAGGACTAACTAAACAATTAAACAATCAACATTAATCAGCAGTTTTAAGAGTTAAATCTAGCGTCGCTCAGGCGACGAACTACTAACATATTATCAAACAGCACACACAATCACCAAACAACTATAAGTCGTCTACCCTAGGGTTTTCACACAACAATCATTCCTATGGTTGATGGACTAGCGACTACTATCCTTAGCAATCGTAGTCTCAACATCCCTCCCAGGGTGTTAGGCATCAACCCCTAGTAGGGCTTGGGCCACCCTACTTTCCTATTATACACCTATCCTATTCCTACTATCCCTAGTGTAGAGGGTTCTGATCTCCCCATACCTGCCTAGAAGACTGCTGTCGCCCATGTCCCCGCCGTGCCTCCGGAGCTCTCCCACGTACTCCTTAAAGGAATGCTTGGAAGAAGGTGAGTGGGGAGGAGGGGAAGGGCACTATTTATAGATGCGGAATGGGTCCATCGCGTCGAGATGGCCACAGACACAGCCTCCATCGCGTCGCGATTAAGCCACATGTCTGTGGTTAGACGGTTGTGATCACCGACATTCATCACGTCGCGACATCCTTCACTCTGGGGTCCCTCGCGTCGCGATGGTCGCATTTTCGGAAAGTTCTAATCTCTTGGTTTCTAGGGTTTTCTAGAGTATTCTTGGGTTTCTAAGGGTATTTTCGTCCTTTTTACTCCTTTTAGCCTATTTTTATCGCTTTACGACTTTCCTAGGTATTTTTTTGCCTATTTTATTTTCTTAGGATGTCGCAGATGGTGGTAACACCTTTCTCTTTTCATTATCTGTTTTCTCAATCGTAAAAAAATGATTTTGTACTCCCTTTGTTTCAGTGTTGCTGTTGTTGCTTTTGAGTTGTTATAAATTTCTGTAACACCCCGAAATCCAGGCGCTACTTACGAGACAAAAACCACCAAGTATGAAATAGTTTTGATACTGTTCGATAGAAATCACAGTTAAATTTTTTTTTTATAAAACCCCTTTTGCAAATAACATGACAGAGTAAATACAGCGTTGACAGAACATGGCATACAAAGAGAATAAAAGGAAATACGTCTGGAATACATATATAAAATCCTGAGGCAATACACCCTACAAGGTTTTACAAAATACAACATCAAAATAGGAATACATCTGACATATAATTTCCTATAAGAAATACTCATACATCTGAGGTACTCCCGGCAGACACCTACGCAGAGGGCTGCTCCAAAAGTAAAGCCTCACTCGACTACTAAACTACTACAAGTACAGACATAATCCCAAAATACAACAGACAGACTCCGACATAAGAAACACTAAGCTGATCAACACGCTAACACAAGGAACTGCCAAGGGCAGTGCCTGCCACTCATAGAGGCCCTCCTCCTCCTCCTCATCCTCCACCATCGAATCCTCCTCCATATCGTCTACCATGGGCGTAATGACGTCGTCGTCACCAATGGCGTCGACAGTAGGGATATCGAGAGGTGCATCCCTAGTACTATCCTCCTCGTCAGATGAATCTATGATCCAACCTCTGGATCCACACCCTACCTGGCCACATCGAGGGCATACAGAAGGATCCGCCGAGGGAGTAGTCTCAGGGATAGGAATCAGAGACGAGGGAGTATACTCTACAGGTGATACGGATCTAGCAGGGGAACCCGACGGGTCTACAGCGGCGTGAGAAGAGGGTGCTCCGACGTCCATCCTCCTGGGTCGCATGCGCAGTACAAATCTAAGGGGAGTAGCGCGTAATGCTGAATCCGTAGCCCGAGGCTCGCTGCGAAAAGTGGTCCGGCGTGGAATCTCGGACATGCCCTCTGAAGCTGAGGTGTCTCCATCAGGGTGTGCGTCTATCCAAGCAGCTACTATGCGCACGAAGGGTACCGAAAACCGCATCACTCGGCGCGTGATCCCTATGTGTGTAGCCTGTCCGTCGGTATGCGTCGTCTCGACCACGTTCCCTGTGTACGTCACCTGGCCTGAGCCGTGGTCTACCTCCCAGGCGACCGGCTCCGAGTCAGGAACTCAAATGTCGTCATGGACGACATGACTAGCGGGGTCAGCTCGATCGTCGTCATCGCCTGGGTTACATTCATTGATTGAAAGAACCACGGGCAATGGTCAACTTCTTAACAAGACATAAATAATGACAACATATACGAATAGGCAAGCATATCATAACGAATAGTCCACAAAATAAGATGCACAACAAATCCCTATTTGTCAGTCTATATGCCAATGCACATGATTCCGGAATATCACCCTCGCAAGGGCCTTAGGAGCTCTGGAGTCCGCTACCAGGCTTTCTCAAACGCTATTCCCCGTAGGGATTTGTGCCCAGAGCAATCCCCCTGATGACACAACGCCCGTTTTTCCGCTTGACTGTCGGTACGTGCTCGCACCTAGGTCTGGGCGACTCTACGACACCTCTCTTCTGGCATCGATGTATGCATGAACAAACAACTCTATCATCATAGTTAGTTTACCTTGACGGGATCACTCACACGGAGTGTCCGAGATCATCTATTCTTGTACTAATTCCCTTAATTAGAACCCCATATTTTCGGCTCAAGATCTCCCTTTATAGTCCTAAGTCTCTTTTCTTTAGAAAATCTCCTACTAATTATGAAATGATTTATGTTGGAAATCCACTAATAGTTCAAAATAATTAATGTAATTATTCTAACTCTCACTTAATTCTTGTTAATGAAAAGGTGGTTAGTCCATTACTAATTAAGGTTTTAAAAAGATCTATTTTTAAGTGCCTCTTTGATTTTAATAAAATGCCTCTTAGTTTTTATTTCAAAATCCAAGATTTATTTGCGTTGATGCGACGGTAACCCAACTCGCGTGCTCTCGGCACTTCCCCAAATTATCACAGTCATTTAACAATATATTCTCAATATAGTAAATGATCACAACACAATAATCATAATCACAAGGCATCATTCGAGAAAATCATTCCATCACATTGTTCATCATATTGTCACATACTTAATTTATGCATTCACATATTACTAATATACACACTTAAAGATGTTCTTACACATAAGCATATGGAACATAAGCATGTAAAATACAAGCATATAAAACATATGAAATATAAGCATGTAAAATACAAGCATATAAAGCATAATCCTTAACAATATCTAAGAGTTGCCCTCACCGTAGACGCTTTCCTTCCAACGCACGATTTTGCTCTACAAGTTTACTTTCTCACACCTTCAACCAATCAACCCAACCTAGTGTCCTAATCCCTACCTTATGGCCACGGTTCTACAAGGAAAGAGCAAGGAGAGTTTATTTCTCAAAAAAAGTGTAGGATCACTTAACTATATAAAAAAACATTATTCTTTATTATCAAGAAAACAAGGAATCAAATGGAGAATTTGTCTCCTTCTCCTAGTGGAGCTCACGGCCTCAAGGCCATAAAATGCCTAGATCATTCTTTCTTATTTTAAATACCCATTCCCTTTATCAACAAATTATGATAAGAGAATGAAAGTAGTAAGAAACTTGTCATGGGTTACATCCTTTCATCAAGTAGATGTTTCACCCATTCAAAGTGAGGCTCTCTTTTAGATCATAGCCCAAACAATGGAGTTTTAAAATATACATATTTTTCTCAACTCATGGTATTCAAGAAGGTAAGGAGGAAATTTTTGATTCTTACTCCCAAAATGGAGAAAGGGGCGGTCAACAAGAAGCAACAAGAAAATATTTTGTTGTTTCAAAAAAACCTTTTTATTACTATATTACAAATGATGTAGTAGAGTTCTTTTCTCCAAGGTTCAGAATTTTATTAACTCATTTACAAAACTTTGATAGTAATATTAACCAATATGTTAGTTTTTAGAACTACAAAACCTAAGTCACAACTTCAAGAAATGCTCTCAAGCCTTTACATAGACCATTCATGACACACATATATATATGTATCCATCTATGTTCTTGGCTTCTCATCAAGCTTGAAATGAAAAGAAAACACATGCTTAAGTAACTAGAACTATGGAAGGAAAATGGCAACATAAGTAGTGTAAAATCTTTCTTTTGCTTTGGAAGAACTTAAGTAGGGATCATGGCCAACTACTAGTGATATAAAGTGAGCTTAAGAAGGAAGAAGAATGGTATTTTTTACCACAAAGAGCTACTGGTTGCAGCTTGAAAAAAAAGGAACAAGTGCAGAATTTTTGTGAACAAAACAACTTCAATACTCTCTCCAACTACCTCACTTCTTCCACTATTTTTTTTTCTCAACTTAATGAAGTGAATGAGCTGAAGTTGTTGGCCTTATATAGGCCTTGAGGGTACGCCAAACTGAAGTGAAAATGGGCAGAATTTTACTTGCTCAAGTGGTTAAAAACTAGTCAAAAAATTTCATGGTTATTACCCTTGAGTTCCTCATTTTGTGCTTAGTAAATGACACAAGAAAAGTGATGGATTTGATCACTTAAGGAGCTGATTTCCAGACAGCAAAAGAGGAGATTTGATGTTAAAAAAAAAGAAGGAGATTTGGTGTTGAAGTGATCTTAGGAGATGGTAGGAAAAGCTAGGAAAAGATGGGAAATCATCATGCATGAAGTCAAGATTTTGGTGAATGATTTTGGAGTGGAATTTTCCTCAAAATCAGCTGCATAATGCGACCAATATGGGCTGAAAAGGAGAGGAGGAAATCTTGGCCAAATCCATGGGTGGAAGCTAGCACAAAGACCTTACTAACTCTTACCATAAATGGAACTAAACTTTAACATTTAAGGTAAGTTAATCACATCATCCTATCCTTATGTCACTCTTAAAATCTAACATAATCTAATCATATATTTTCTGATTTCACTCGCCCTCTCCCTAGGGTCTCTCAGCTCCCAGTTTAAATCAGCGTTAGGTTTACGTGTCTCGCTTCCTACGTAGAAAATACATTATTATAAAAAATTAAGTAAAATTGCCAAAAAAATTCTAATAAATCAGAAATATTATAAAACATCCAATTCCCAAATATTTAAATAATCGGGTCGAATTAGAGTTTTCAATCGGGCAAAAACTTACCCGGGTAGTTCAAAACGCGACCGAAAAACGGTGGAATTTTGAACTGAAAATTTAACTGTGACTTAATATAATATATTAAGTCCCAAATATAATTTCATTTTAGTTAAATTCATCCACTTGATTAACAGCGCACAAAATATTAATTATGCATATTAATGCGTAATACAAGAAATTACAATACAGTAGCGATAATTAAGCCGTAGTAAAACTACCTACAAGCATAATACTCCCCACTAAAATAGTTTCGCCCTCGAAACTAAGGGTTAGAGAATAGCTCGATATCGTTCCCTAATCTTGTCCTCAAGTTCCCAAGTCGCATCTCCGGTTGCCTGGTTCCAGTTACCTTAACCAAAGGAATCTCTTTGTTTCTCGGCCGCTTGATCTTTCCGCTTGATTCGATCGGGGGTAGTTCGAATGAGAGGTCATCCTTCAACTGGATCACATCCGGTTCAATGACATGAGACGGATCAGATATGTACTTTCGCAACTGCGAGACATGAAAGACGTCATGAATGTTTGATAAGAATGGCGGTAAAGCTATTTGATAGGCAACTGGCTCCACACGACGAAGAATTTGGTAGGGTCCGATAAATTTAGGAGTAAGCTTTCTGGATTTGATCGCTCGACCAACTCCAGTGGTGGGTGCGACACGGAGGAATACATGGTCGCCTTCTTCAAATTCCAGTGGTCGGCGACGATTGTCTGCGTAGCTCTTTTGTCGACTCTGAGATGTCCTCATGCTCTCTCGGATTTTCTTCACCTTTTCAGTGGTTTGCTGTACTATGTCAGGTCCTATGATTGCGCTCTCACCATCTTGGTACCAGCAGAGTGGCGTCTGGCACTTGCGTCCATATAAGGCCTCGTACGGTGCCATCCCTATGCTTGCGTGATAGCTGTTATTGTAGGTGAACTCGATCAGCGGTAGTAAGTCGTCCCAACACCCACGATCGTCCAATACACAAGCTCTCAGTAGATCCTCAAGTGACTGGATTGTTCTCTCGGCCTGGCCGTCAGTTTGAGGGTGGTAGGCAGAACTAAGTCTCAGCTTCGTCCCCAAGGCTTCTTGTAATGCTCCCCAAAAGTGAGAAGTGAATTTCGGATCTCGATCGGATACGATACTTGAGGGAATCCCGTACAGTCGCACGATCTCTGCAATGTAGATTCAGTCAGCTTCCCCACATTGTACGTCGTCCTTACTGGCAAGAAGTGAGCGGATTTGGTTAATCTGTCGACGATTACCCAAATTGAGTCGTATCTTTTCTGCGTTCTGGGCAGTGCCACAACAAAATCCATAGAAATGCTGTCCCACTTCCATTCTGGTACGTCCAACGATTGCAGCATCCCGGCAGGTCGTTGATGCTCCACCTTTGCCTTCTGACAAGTTAAACACGACGCTACGTACTCAGCCACCTGTTTCTTCATTCCAGGCCACCAGAACTTCTGCTTAAGATCCTGGTACATCTTAGTTGCTCCCGGATGTATGCTCAACTTGCTCTTGTGCGCCTCATCTAGGATTGTCCTCTTTAGTTCTGTCACATCGGGTATGCACACACGTCATTGCACCTCAGAATATTGTCGGGTCCAACATTGAATTAGCACGATCAATTCCCTCTTGTCCTGTAGCAACCTATCATTAACTTGCTGTTCTCTAATGTCATCCAACAATCCACTGGAAATAGTGATCATCCCAAAACTAATCCTTCCTGAAGACAGTTCCACATCCAAGTGTAGGTCCCGAAACCTTTCCAGTAACTCCAACTCCTTAATCATCATCGTCGAGACCAACATACTTTTCCTGCTTAAGGCATCAGCCACTACATTTGCCTTTCCGGGATGATACTCTAGCGTAAAGTCGTAGTCTTTCAGGAATTCCATCCATCTTCGTTGTCACATGTTGAGCTCCTTCTGATCAAACAGATACTTTAGGCTCTTGTGGTCACTAAACACGGTAAATGTGCTCCCGTAGAGATAATGTCTCCAAATCTTCAGTGCAAAAACTACGGCAGCAAGTTCCAAATCATGCGTGGGATAGTTTCTTTCATGGGTCTTTAGTTGTCTTGAGGCGTAGGCCACCACTTTCTTGTGCTGCATCAGCACGCATCCGAGTCCCTGCTGAGAGGCGTCGCAAAGAAACTTCGTGAGGTTCTTCCGGGCCGTGGCGGGACCAACACAGTGATGTCGCTGCCGCTTTCTTCGTGCTTGAAAACTGTTCTCACACTTCTCTGTCCAAGCGAACAGCTGGTCCTTTCTGGTAAGTTGAGTCAGTGGTGCTACGATCTTCGAGAAACCCTCAATGAATCTCCGATAGTATCCCGCTAGTCCAACAAAGCTTCTAATATCAGATGCTGTCTTTGGTTGTTCCCATGCCAATACTATTTCTACCTTGGTCGGGTCCACGACAATTCCGTCCTTTGAGATAACGTGTCCCAAGAATTTGACTTCCTCGAGCCAGAACTCACACTTCGACAGATTAGCGTAAAGCTGCTTCTCTCTTAAAATCTGTAAAACTTGACGCAGATGCTCCTCATGCTCTTCATGACTCCTTGAGTAGATCAAGATGTCGTCGATAAATACCACAACGAACTGATCCAGGAACGGGTGGAAGATTCTGTTCATGTAGTCCATGAATATTGCTGGAGCATTCGTTACTCCAAACGGCATCACAAGATACTCGTAATGTCCATATCGAGTTCTGAACGCGGTCTTCTGAATATCTTCGGTCTTCACACGTATCTGATGGTACCCGGACTTTAGATCGATCTTCGAAAAGACTACGGATCCTCTAAGTTGATCCATCAAATCGTCAATGCGCGGTAAGGGGTATCGGTTCTTGATGGTAACCTTGTTGAGTTGCCGATAATCCACACAAAGTCTTGACCGTCCGTCCTTCTTCATTACTAATTGTATTGGAGCTCCCCACGGCGAGACGATGGGTCTAATGAACTGTTTGGACATCAAGTCTTCTAGTTGCTCCTTCAGCTCTGTCAATTCAGATGGGGACATCCGATAGGGTGCTATTGAAATCGGGCCCGTTCCAGGTAGTAAATCGATGGAGAATTCGATGTCTCTTACTGGCGGTAAACCTGGTACGTCGTCAGGGAAAACATCCGGAAAATCTCTCACCACGGTCACATCTTTCAAATCTAACTCCTGAGTGACTTCTAAGCTAGCGAGCGATATGTATTCCTGAGTCCCCTCTTTCAAGGAAACTCTGACGAAATTGGCAGATAAGTACTTAGAAACTCCAGGGTCGGGAAAAATCACGGTCTTACGGGCACAGTCCAAAAGGACATGGTGTTGTGACAACCAATCCATCCCGAGAATAATTTCAAGATGTTTCAAAGGCAGACATATCAAATTTGCCAGGAACTTCCTACTCTGAATGACTACCGGACAATGAAGACATGCGGTGTTAGCGGTTAATGTCTTAGCAGCCGGAGTAGTAACTACTAAGTCAAATGGCAATGTAGTCACAGATAATTTCAAGCGGTTCACACAATCCATGGCAATGAATGAATGGGTTGCACCGGAATCAAAGAGTACGGATAGAAGGTTACCAGCGATCTCGCAGCCCCCTTGAATCAGCTCATCAGATTGCTCTGCTTCCTTTCCGTTCATGCAGAAGATTCGTCCCCTTGCAGTTGGGCGGTTGGTTTTTGCGGCATTCACTGATGGTTCTGCCTTAGGCGCCTTGCAGTCTTTGGCAAAATGACCCGGCTTCTTGCAGTTGAAGCATAGTTCATCCTTGGTGGGGCACTGGTTGGTGAGATGTCCTGACTTTCCACAGCGGTAGCAACGTACCTCTGCACCTCGAGACTGACTCCTACCTCCTGAGTTCTGAGCCATTGGACGATACTGACCCTTGTTATGTCCATGTGGCCTATTGTATGGCTTCTTCTGCTGTTGTTTTCCCCTTTGGTTCTGGTCGTTCTGTCTGATTGGTCCCCCAGAGTTGTTGCCTCCCCGATTGAGTCTTCGGTTCTTCATGGTCTCCACTTCTCTGCACTTCTCGACCAGTGGCTGGAATTGTCGGATTCCCAGTGGTAGCACTGAATCTTGGATGTCATAACGGAGTCCCTCCATGAATCGATGACACATGTATCCTTCATCCACAAATTGGTCGAAAGAAGAGGAAATATCGAGACGGTGACTCGAACTTTGCAACAGACTCACCGATCGTCATATTGCCTTGTCGTACCTTCGTAAAGTCGCCTCCAAGTTTGGTCCTTGCACTAATTGGGAAATACTTATCCATGAATTTCTCCGAAAGGCCTCCCTGTAATTGCCTGATGGTTTGCCTCCATCATCAGTCTTGTGCTTCTCCACCAAAGATTCTCAAGGCCTCCCAAGAGCAGATAAGTCGCATAGTTCACCTTTACTTCCACCGGGCTACGTATTACCTCAAAGATCTTCTCTACTTCCTGCAGCCATAGGTCTGCCTTCTCCGGATCGACTTCTCCACGAAACTTCGGGGGGTCATGTCGGCAGAAGTCAACCAATCCCCTTGATTCAGCAGCTCGTGCTTCCCTCTCTTGTTTGTGTAAATCCCGTTTATTCTTGGCAGCAGTTTGCTGAGCAACAGTAGTCGCCATCTCGGCCATGGCTTGAGCCTTCTGAGTCATTTCCGGGTTGTTCATTCCTTCAGCAGGGACTTCGCGTCTTGGAGGCATTGGGTTCCTATAAGGTTTAAAACCGGTCAGAACCCCACAACAAATAGGTGTGTTGGCACGCATTGCTTCAATTAAGAAACAATTCAAGCAATTATAAGCATAGATGCTTCACTCAGCAAACGAGTACAATTTAGACACAGCTCAAAAGCAGGCAACAACCCGACGACCTTGATCAGCTTAGACTACCCAACTCACAGTCCGGTGAGGCCGAATTGCTCTGATACCACAATGTAACACCCCGAAATCCAGGCGCTACTTACGAGACAAAAACCACCAAGTATGAAATAGTTTTGATACTGTTCGATAGAAATCACGGTTAAATTTTTTTTATTAAACCCTTTTTGCAAATAACATGACAGAGTAAATACAGCGTTGACAGAACATGACATACAAAGAGAATAAAAGGAAATACGTCTGGAATACATATATAAAATCCTGAGGCAATACATCCTACAAGGTTTTACAAAATACAACATCAAAATAGGAATACATCTGACATATGAATTTCCTATAAGAAATACTCATAATCTGAGGTACTCCCGGCAGACACCTACGCAGAGGGCTGCTCCAAAAGTAAAGCCTCGCTCGACTACTAAACTACTACAAGTACAGACATAATCCCAAAATACAACAGACAGACTCCGACATAAGAAACACTAAGCTGATCAACACGCTAACTCAAGCTGCAGGGGCGGCTGTGCGATCTCGGTCCGCCTCAAAATGAACTGCCAAGGGCGGTGCCTGCCACTCATAGAGGCCCTCCTCCTCCTCCTCATCCTCCACCATCGAATCCTCCTCCATATCGTCTACCACGTGCGTAATGACGTCGTCGTCATCAATGGCGTCGACAGTAGGGATATCGAGAGGTGCATCCCTAGTACTATCCTCCTCGTCAGATGAATCTATGATCCAACCTCCGGATCCACACCCTACCTGGCCATAGCGAGGGCATACAGAAGGATCCGCCGAAGGAGTAGTCTCAGGGATAGGAATCGGAGACGAGGGAGTATACTCTACAGGTGATACGGATCTAGCAGGGGAACCCGACGGGTCTACAGCGGCGTGAGAAGAGGGTGCTCCGACGTCCATCCTCCTGGGTCGCATGCGCCGTACAAATCTAAGGGGAGTAGCGCGTAATGCTGAATCCGTAGCCCGAGGCTCGCTGCGAAAAGTGGTCCGACGTGGAATCTCGGACATGCCCTCTGAAGCTGAGGTGTCTCCATCAGGGTGTGCGTCTATCCAAGCAAGTACTATGCGCGCGAAGGGTACCGAAAACCGCATCACTCGGCGCGTGATCCCTATGTGTGTAGCCTGTCCGTCGGTATGCGTCGTCTCGACCACGCTCCTCGTACGCCACCGCCTGGCGTGGTCTACCTCCAAGGCGAACGGGGCTCCCGAGTCCGGGAACTCAAATGTCGTCATGGACGACATGACTAGCGGGGTCAGCTTGATCGTCGTCATCGCCTGGGTTACATTCATTGATTGAAAGAACCACGGGCAATGGTCAACTTCTTAACAAGACATAAATAATGACAACATATACGAATAGGCAAGCATAACACAATATCATAACGAATATTCCACAAAATAAGATGCACCACAAATCCCTATTTGTCAGTCTATATGCCAATGCACATGATTCCGGAATATCACCCTCGCAAGGGCCTTAGGATCTCTGGAGTCCGCTACCAGGCTTTCTCAAACGCTATTCCCCGCAGGGATTTGTGCCCAGAGCAATCCCCCTGATGACACAACGCCCGTTTTTCCGCTTGACTGTCGGTACATGCTCGCACCTAGGTCTGGGCGACTCTACGACACCTCTCTTCTGGCATCGATGTATGCATGAACAAGCAACTCTATCTTCATAGTTAGTTTACCTCGACAGGATCACTCACACGGAGTGTCCGAGATCATCTATTCTTGTACTAATTCCCTTAATTAGAACCCCATATTTTCGGCTCAAGATATCCCTTTATAGTCCTAAGTCTCTTTTCTTTAGAAAATCTCCTACTAATTATGAAATGATTTATGTTGGAAATCCACTAATAGTTCAAAATAATTAATGTAATTATTCTAACTCTCACTTAATTCTTGTTAATGAAAAGGTGGTTAGTCCATTACTAATTAAGGTTTTAAAAAGATCTATTTTTAAGTGCCTCTTTGATTTTAATAAAATGCCTCTTAGTTTTTATTTCAAAATCCAAGATTTATTTGCGTTGATGCGACGGTAACCCAACTCGCGTGCTCTCGGCACTTCCCCAAATTATCACAGTCATTTAACAATATATTCTCAATATAGTAAATGATCACAACACAATAATCATAATCACAAGGCATCATTCGAGAAAATCATTCCATCACATTGTTCATCATATTGTCACATACTTAATTTATGCATTCACATATTACTAATATACACACTTAAAGATGTTCTTACACATAAGCATATGGAACATAAGCATGTAAAATAAAAGCATATAAAACATATGAAACATAAGCATGTAAAATACAAGCATATAAAGCATAATCCTTAACAATATCTAAGAGTTGCCCTCACCGTAGACGCTTTCCTTCCAACGCACGATTTTGCTCTACAAGTTTACTTTCTCACACCTTCAACCAATCAAGTTATTTAGCTAAGTTAGAAACCCAACCTAGTGTCCTAATCCCTACCCTATGGCCACGGTTCTACAAGGAAAGAGCAAGGAGAGTTTATTTCTCAAAAAAAGTGTAGGATCACTTAACTATATAAAAAAAACATTATTCTTTATTATCAAGAAAACAAGGAATCAAATGGAGAATTTGTCTCCTTCTCCAAGTGGAGCTCACGGCCTCAAGGCCATAAAATGCCTAGATCATTCTTTCTTATTTTAAATACCCATTCCCTTTATCAACAAATTATGATAAGAGAATGAAAGTAGTAAGAAACTTGTCATGGGTTACATCCTTTCATCAAGTAGATGTTTCACCCATTCAAAGTGAGGCTCTCTTTTAGATCATAGCCCAAACAATGGAGTTTTAAAATATACATATTTTTCTCTACTCATGGTATTCAAGAAGGTAAGGAGGAAATTTTTGATTCTTACTCCCAAAATGGAGAAAGGGGCGGTCAACAAGAAGCAACAAGAAAATATTTTGTTGTTTCAAAAAAAACCTTTTTATTACTATATTACAAATGATGTAGTAGAGTTCTTTTCTCCAAGGTTCAGAATTTTATTAACTCATTTACAAAACTTTGATAGTAATATTAACCAATATGTTAGTTTTTAGATCTACAAAACCTAAGTCACAACTTCAAGAAATGCTCTCAAGCCTTTACATAGACCATTCATGACACATATATATATGTATCCATCTATGTTCTTGGCTTCTCATCAAGCTTGAAATGAAAAGAAAACACATGCTTAAGTAACTAGAACTATGGAAGGAAAATGGCAACATAAGTAGTGTAAAATCTTTCTTTTGCTTTGGAAGAACTTAAGTAGGGATCATGGCCAACTACTAGTGATATAAAGTGAGCTTAAGAAGGAAGAAGAATGGTATTTTTTACCACAAAGAGCTACTGGTTGCAGCTTGAAAAAAAAGGAACAAGTGCAGAATTTTTGTGAACAAAACAACTTCAATACTCTCTCCAACTACTTCACTTCTTCCACTATTTTTTTTCTCAACTTAATGAAGTGAATGAGTTGAAGTTGTTGGCCTTATATAGGCCTTGAGGGCACGCCAAACTGAAGTGAAAATGGGCAGAATTTTACTTGCTCAAGTGGTTAAAAACTAGTCAAAAGATTTCATGGTTATTACCCTTGAGTTCCTCATTTTGTGCTTAGTAAATGACACAAGAAAAGTGATGGATTTGCTCACTTAAGGAGCTGATTTCCAGCCAGCAAAAGAGGAGATTTGATGTTAAAAAAAAAGAAGGAGATTTGGTGTTGAAGTGATCTTAGGAGATGGTAGGAAAAGCTAGGAAAAGATGAGAAATCATCATGCATGAAGTCAAGATTTTGGTAAATGATTTTGGAGTGGAATTTTCCTCAAAATCAGCTGCATAATGCGACCAATATGGGCTGAAAAGGAGAGGAGGAAATCTTGGCCAAATCCATGGGTGCAAGCTAGCACAAAGACCTTACTAACTCTTACCATAAATGGAACTAAACTTTAACATTTAAGGTAAGTTAATCACATCACCCTATCCTTATGTCACTCTTAAAATCTAACATAATCTAATCATATATTTTCTGATTTCACTCGCCCTCTCCCTAGGGTCTCTCAGCTCCCAGTTTCATCGCGCGTTCGGTTTTACGTGTCTCGCGCCTCCGGCACGTAGAAAATACATTATTATAAAAAATTAAGTAAAATTGCCAAAAAAATTCTAATAAATCAGAAATATTATAAAACATCAACTTCCCAAATATTTAAATATTCGGGTCGAATTAGAGTTTTCAATCGGGCAAAAACTTACCCGGGTAGTTCAAAACGCAACCGGAAAACGGTGGAATTTTGAACTGAAAATTTAACTGTGACTTAATATAATATATTAAGTCCCAAATATAATTTCATTTTAGTTAAATTCATCCACTTGATTAACAGCACATAAAATATTAATTATGCATATTAATGCGTAATACAGGAAATTACAATACAGTAGCGATAATTAAGCCGTAGTAAAACTACCGGTGTTACAATTTCTGTGGAGGAGCCTTTCAACTTTGAAGACAATAGGTACAAAAGGTGCGGCTCTTTGTGTGGTTGTGGTGCATTAGTGTAAGTAGGAGATTGGTGGAATGAAAGAGTCCGCAAAGGTCACAAAGGCAATTAGGACGAACCCCTAGCAGCTGCTGAGCCTGTGACTGGAGCATTAACGGATTGTAAACCCTAATTTTGTTTGGTTGTTAATTATTTAGTTGTTTATTTATTTTGACAGATCAACTATTGTTTGTTTTCTTTTTATGATCGAACAAAATCAGATGTAGCGTGACTTGGCCTGTTAAATGATATGATTTTTTTGGACCTTTTTAATAGTAAGGCCTTACGTGAAGTAGGCTTTTAAACAGACTTTTAGGCCTTGTTAGGCTTTTAAAAAGGCCAAACCTTTAAAATGGGTCTTTGACAGGTAATAGGCGAGGCTTAGAACCCCTACTAGCAACAACCTACAAGGCCGAGCAGAGCTCCTCGTGGCCGTCTCTGAACTGTTCCCCATGAAATCATTTGCTCACCACCCTAGCGTCACCACATCCTCGATGTGAGACAACTGACCTAAATGTCTATCAGCGTGTGTAACTCAAAATCTGGAGTCACTATCTAATCACATTTTGGGGATCAATGGTCATGGGGTCCACTGCGTCCACAAACCGATCGACAAGTTTTCCAAAAACCAAATACCCAACAAAACTCGTTGGGTATACAATCAAAGTCGTCATCGCACATTGATCACAAACCCATGACCAATAAACAAGCAACGAGGGTAAAAGTCCTTACCCTCTCAACACAATCCACACATTGGTCACAAACTCGTGACAAGTAATCAAACAACGAGGATATTAAGTCCTTACCCTTTAAAAATAAGTCATACATCAAGCATATACCAAGCCTAGGTGGTTACTACCCTTAACCAATCCTTACAAGTCATTTAAACTAGTTATTATCCAAGGATCAAGGGTATGAATTAATTCATAGCCCCTATGAATCGATTCAAGATCAAAAACTCATTTTGTGAATCGAAACTGTAGTCATGAATCGATTCATGACTTCAATTCGTCAGTTCCGTAAACAACTGGTGTGAATCGATTTTTGTATGTGTGAATCGACTCATTGGACCTGCAGAAGTGCAGTAAAGTTGTTTTATGCACTTTCGCGAGTTGTGGACCTCTCCTAAGTGGTCCCACGTCCAATCCAGCATTTAGGGCAATTACTAAATTGTCCCTAGGATCTCTAATAACTTGTTTTACATCCAATCTTTAATTAAACACTTATTCTGTGATTCTTACTAAGAAATCCATGATCATGCCTCTTTCTCTTCCTTTAATTCCATTAATCCATAACTTATTCAATTAAACCAAGTTTAATAATTACCACTTACGACCCCTAATTCCAATCGTTATTTCATCAAAGATCTCTCATCTAATTCATTAATTCTATTTATCCTTTTTATTAAAACTTTCACACCTATCCACTTCTCTAATTAACTCTAAGTCCAATAACACATACTAATCACATTCCAAATTAATACTAAAATCTCCATACCAATTCTAAACACGGAATCACACAATCATACTCCGAAACAATGACTACAACTATGAATCATGCTAACATAAAATTTTGATTTATTCAAATACTATCAAAGCATCATAGATCATATATCAAACTAACTATTCATGTTAAATACTATCAAAACATCACTAATCATGCATCCAGTTATCTAATTATATTAAATAGCAATAATTATGGCTCTTTGCTCCTAAAAGGGCCTTATAATTCATCAAAAGAGAAACTAATCCAACCAAAACCATTGCTCTTCAAATGATGAACAACAACTTACTTTCCCCGCAAGGCATAGAGGTCATGGGACACCCCTAGCATATAAATTAAAGCCATAGGTCTCTTTTCATAGGATCATCCACCCCATACCTTGTGAATTCATAGCCACCAATAGTAGTCCTAGAGAATTGCGAATTTGATTTCCTTCCCGGTTCCTATCATAACGAAAGTCAAGGAGTTCGAATCTAAAGTTAGAATTTGAATCTCAAGAGAATTTAAAAAAACTGAATTGACATTGTCAAAGATACCAATAAATTTCCCTTTCTTAGAATTAGAAAGAATGAGAAGAAGAAGAAGAAGACATTTCTCTGGTTGTAACTTGAAGACGGCGTCCAATTCGGTGGAGGAACGAGAAAGAACGGCTTGAAACTGTGAGAACGAAAAAGTAAGAGCTCTTGGAGTTCTAGGGTTTATAAGAGCTCTTAAGAAATGTTTAAAAATTAGGTTTAAAGTCCTTTTACGTTTAGAATTAGGTTTAGGCCGTGATCAACAAGTCTTATCACGTTTAGAAGCGAAATGGGGTGACACGCTAATTAAAAAACACAGTCAATTACCGTGAATCGATTCATCCATGGGTGTGAATCGATTTACAGACTCAGAATTACCTAAAAAGCGATTTTCCCCATTCTAAGTCTATGTAGTCCCTTCTAGGGTTCTCCCTTCTCAACTAAATGAACATGAACACAAGAAGGGGGGTTGAATTGTGTTGAAAACTTTTCGCAAACTTTAAGTTAAAACACGCTTGAAACAATTTAGCTGGAAGAACGTTTGTAACCGGATGCTGGGAAAGTACCGGACGCTGAAGTGAAGTAAGTTAAAAACTTGTTTTTCTTCGCAAGTTAAAGGTAAAGTAATAAAGAATGAGACACGGAGATTTATAATAGTTCACCACCAAACTGGTAGCTACGTCTAGTCCCTTCGTTCCTGAAGGATTTTTCACTATAATCACACTGATTACAAATTTTCTTAAGATTTCTCTACTGTCACAAACTTGACAATACTCTTAACTTTTCAAAACGACTTAGTACGTTCGAGCCTTTGAGGAAACAAGCCTATTATGAGGCAATACAAGTTTCACAAAGAAGTTTTGGAATACAATCAAATAACTTTCAACAAGAGAGGATGAAAAACTTAAGCTTAAAATAGATAGCTTTCTAAAAGAAAGAGTAAGACGCTGAAGTTCAGTTCTGGTTCACAGAAAACTTAGCACAGGAACTTGGTTGCTCACTTGAGTAATAGCTTTAATAGTATGTCGTTTCTAGCAACATTCTTCAATGGAGAGCTTGGGGTATTTATAGAAGGGCTTGAGGATATTATTGTTGCAGGAATACATAGCTCCAAATCATTGAGTGAGGTAATTTGAAAAACGTCCTTATCTTCCTTTATCAGAGAATTTCATAATAGTACACTTTATCGTTTTGTACTATCTGCTTTTCAATCATTTGCAGTGTACGAATTTTGTCTTATCCCAAAGGTGTCACCTTTGATTCCTCATACATAGAATTGAGCGCACAAAATCAAATTCGAATATCGTTCCAGAATAGCTGAGGTAAAGAGCAGAAAGAATAAACGTGACTAGCACGTGTTACATTAATAAACCAGATGCTCACTCAGAATTCATAGGACGCTCGCTGCAACGTTGCATTCCATGTGACTTAAGCATTGCTATACCGGACGCTCGCTAGAAGTGCATACACCAGATGTTCAAGTAAACCGGATGCAGACAGATGTGAAAGTATTCATCTTCTTATGAATTTCTTCTTCTTGCTTGAGTGATGTTTATAAAATATGAATGATTTTAATACCTACACACTTCAAGACTTATTAGAAGTTAAATTGTTCTCATATAGATACTTTGTTATCATCAAAATTATTGAGGGTCTAAACTTCCCAATCGATTAGGTTCCAACACTAAACCCTAAAATGCTTATTAAAAACATAATTAACACACAATAACCTATAATTTCTAGCACTTAAAGATCATAGAAATTTGGGGTGTTACATAGTTGGAACTGTTGAACCTAGCAACCTATGGAGTCAAAAGAGGGATGCACTTACACAAGAAATGTTTACGGATTGGAGGAATAGACATAGGCGTTAGAGAGAAAGTAGTTTATTTACAATGAAGTTTGTTTTACAATGAATGTATTGTACTATTTTTGGATTTTTTGTGTGTGGTTTGAACGAAGTATGAACTTATTGTTCTACATGACATTGAATTTTGTTGCATTTATGATTGAAATATTTATTGTTATAACCTTTTGACTTTGTGGTCTTTAGTAATGGAAAATGAAGGTGGGAATAATAATGAGCAACCAAGGAGTAACATAAAAGCTCGACGCAATTAGAGTGAACTTGAAGAGGAAACTCTACTCACTATATTAGAAGAGTTGGCAGTGGCTAGCAACAAAGGAGATAACAAAACATTCAAGCCTGGAACTCATGAGGAAGTTTGTAAGAGGATGAGAAATAAGATTCTTGGAATTGCTATAAATGCCAAGTAAGTTGTTAACAAGATGAAAAGGTGGTCAGCGAAGCTTAATGATGTTGTTGACATGATGAACCCTAGTGGGTTTGGATGGGATGACGCAAAAATGTGTGTCACTTGTGACAACAGTAAGTTTTTTCTCAATATTTGGAGATATTTAACTTGTAGTTTGTAGAGTGTATTAGTTTCTTATCAGTAATTTTATTCACTTGGTAAGTTTTTTTTGACTTGTAGAAGCATCCCAACGTCGGCAACTATGTCAATAAAGAGTTTAAAGAGTTTGAGAGGCTGCAAGGTGTTTTTGGCAAAGGTCATGCAAATGGTCGTGGGGCTGAGGGTTGTGTAGATGGAATGGAAATACTTCTAGAAATACTTTTATTGGAAATACTTCTATTGGTCCACCTTCTAAACGACCACGCCCTGCTCAATTAGCCACTAGATTTCTTGAAAGTTTTGATAGTAAAATGGATGTGATGACAACTAATTTTGCAAAGGTGGTAGCCGAGCTTCTAGATCCTTCAAAGTCGGATCCTTTAAAAAGAGACTTGGTTGAAGAGGTTGAGAAATTGGGATTAACTGAAGAAGGGGAAACTGATTTGGTTATAAAGTTTTCTCATAACCAACAATATGAAAAGTTCTTTTGGGAGTTCAAATGCCCCTAAAAAACGTCTTTTGTGAGGAAGATTATGAGGATGCGACGACGAATGAGAGTTTGATGATGATATTTAGATAGATTGCTTGGCAAGACATACTTATAATTTACATGTTAATTAGAAGTATGTTTCGAATGTTATCAACAATAGACTTCTTTATGGTTTATGTGTTTATCAAGCTTATATTTGGGATACTATCAGCAATATACTCTTTTTTTAGTTTATGTGTTAATCAAGCCTTTTGGTTTCATTTATATATTTTTTGTGTCTTTAGGACATAAGTATAATAGCAATTAATAAGCTTTTATGTTTATTTTTTATTACGTATGAAGAATTAATTAGTTTATTAATGTATTCCATTAATTTATTTTGAATTATTTTGAATTTATAATATGATAATAATTTATGATAAATAATAAAATTATTCAAAAGCTTTAAAATCTTGTTCTGTGATGTTTCCTAGTTCAAATCAAATATTACATAGCACAAAGGGTATTATAGTCAATTTAACATTAGCCTTTCTAGTACATAGGCATATCAAACAAGACACAACACAATATTGCTTGTGTTGTGTGTCAACCACCAAACAACGTACAATACAAAAAATTGTCCAATGACTCGAGTACTTGTCCAGTGTTGTTCTGTCTGTTCTATCCTTTGTTGTGAATCAAACACACCCATAGTGTTGACTTAGTGGTTGGGGTGGGGAAGTTAAAAAATGGAGTGATAAGGAAGGAGAATGTCCAAACCTTGTCCACTAACAAAATACTAATAGCTAAAGCTAACATTTGTCGTTAAAAAAAGCTTAATAAACTTTTGTTCCTTATTTTCCTTTTAGAACTTACCAAAAAACAAGAATTTTGTTCCAAACCAGTATTTTAGGAACTCGGGCCCAGTGTGTTTTAAGCCTATTAAAGAAGTCCATAAATAAGTTTTTGAGATCCTCGAATGAATATGACCTGATATGGCTTCCTAACCAAAGATTACAATCTTATCACTTTAACGGAATACTGGCCAACCAACTTAATCATATCGGTAAACTCCTACACACACACAAATATATATATTAGATTCCTCTCAAAATCTAGCTATGTTTTCAATCCTCACTCTCTTTGGATATCATACAGGCATTAACTTAAGCATCGTAGTCCTTGCAGATGGCCACCACCTTTCGCTCCGGAAATCTTATCATCATCATCTATCTTAATTCCAGCGCACGCTAACCATTACCATATGAAATGTTAACAGGAATACACAAGAATGATGGTTGAATTGTGTTTTCCAAAAATATTTTTCAAACACACACGTAGGGAGCAAACACAAAGCATTGTAATCCTTGTTGTGAGTTTTAAACAAGTGCAGGCACACTTATATTACTAGACAGAACTAGAACTTAACATCTTATAGATTAAATCTTTTTATAAACTTTAAATCCTTTTTAAATGATTCAATCTCCAGTAAATATATAATAAACAAGTTCTTAAAACTTAAGGAGAAAAGGACAGAGAATCACACACAACATTTTAACCTATTTAACTATTAACCTGAAAGCTATTCCAGTTCCTTCACGAGAAGAATTTTTCTACTAACCAAACTTGATTACAACTCCACAAATATCTCCTAGCCAACCTGACTATACTTGTAATAGTCTTACGACAGTACAACAATCATGTACTCCTTAACTTTGGCCTTCACTTGGCCTTACACAAGTTTACAAAGGAATGTGTTTTAGAATAAACGATCACTCTCAACAAGATAGAATGTGAAGTTAAAGCTCAAGTGAAAAATAATAATTCTTAATAGAGACGATAATAAATGTGAGCTCTTAAAGAATTAAAAAATAAAGAATGTGAAATAAATTTGACAGACCTTCAACACTAAATGTTTGTTGTTGTTTTTCATTCTTCTTTTATTTATAGTTAATGATTAAATAGATCTGTTTGGACTCAGATTGTTTCCATTGTGAAATTTCTTCACTGAAAAACATTAAAGGTTGTATCTATTTGGCTTGTCCTCTTCTCAAGTAGTGGTAACCTTTCTGCAAATTAAGTGGCTACTTTTGCACACCTTACAAATTCTCCATTGCTTGCTTCCAAGCTTCTCGTTTTTCTCTTTGACAAGACCGTTGCTTCTGAAAATCCTTTTGTCTATTGCCAACAGTAGGTAGGTTTCTTCTTCAGAGTGGACTTGATTCAAAAAAATAGTTAATAACTGATAAAGCTAACCCCAATTTTGTCTATTTTATGGGATGTTTTGAGTAGTTAATCATATCATTTTGTGCTATATAGAGTATAAAACTACTCATTTATGTCTCATTTTGTAGAATTATCACAAAGACAACACTTAAAGTGGAAAGGGCATAAACGGAGTAAAATCTGGCAAGAATTGAGTGTTTTTGTGATTCTGGATAGTCAGTACGGCCTTACATACAGTCAATATAGCCATACCTAACCATGCACAACAGTAGGGGCGTACCTCTTGGTAAGTACAGCTTGGCGTCGAAGAAAAAATCCAGTACGGCTGTACCAAACGCAGTACGGCTGTTCTCAAAGCTATCAGGTTGCACTAAGTGCAGAATTATAGGCCAACATCGAAGTTAAAGTGCAGTACGACCGTGTATAAAGCCAGTACGACCGTACCTAGCCCCAGCTCGTACGGATTTGAAGCCAGTTTGCCTAGTACGCAGGAAAGCCTATAAATAGGCATTCTTAGCCCCCTTTCAAGAACTTTTAACTATTGAACCTCTGGAGCTCTTGCCTAATCCTATTTTGTCGTCGGAGCTCGGGAGAATCATGAAGAACAAAGGAGAGGAGTACATTTCTACCTTAATATTTTTTTAGCTATTTTAGTTGAATACATCTTTTAGAACTTATTTTTTTTAGGTACTACATCTTTTAGAGCTTATGTTATTACTAATTAGCAGTGAGGACACTACTAAAAATAAGTATGGGGAGGGAATTTATATTACTTGGTTATGTTTGCAATTGTTAAATTATGGAGAACTTAATACTTTCTGATTTAGGGGCTACTTTTAAAAAAGTTTTTGATAACTTGTGATTGAAATAAGATTGTTGCTAGTTTTAGAATTTGCTGATAGTTAGTATTAAAGTTTTATGAGTTTTAGATTATCTATGTAAACCACTAAATGTGAGATTTGATCCTAAATAAGAGGTCACATCATAATTTTTACCTCTTTTCATTGATTAAGTAATATTTTTCCAGTGCATTCTAGAACTTGTCCTGAGACTATTACTAGGCGAATAAAAATTTACTTTCATGTGAAACTGTAGGGGCAATTTTAGGTATTCTTTAGGCCTACTTCAACTTCGAAAAACATTTTATCACTAGTTGCCCATCTTTGTGCTTATTGTTAAATTTTGTTGGTAACCCTTTGTGGTATTAATTCTTATTATGTTGGTAACCTTGGAAAATACATTCGTTAGAACAATTAGTGGTAAAAATCAAAAAAATAATGTTAGAAACCCCTTAGGAAAGTTTATAAAAAGGAAGGCTTAGCAATTAATTTCCCCTCCAAGAATTATTAAATTGTCAAATTGTTACACAAAAAGCATCAAAGGAGGAAAGGAAAGAAAAAGAAGAAAAAAATAGAAAAATGTGTTATTTCCTTCAAGAAATAAAAAGAAAAAATTGATAAAGTTTAGAGGGATTCTTGCCTGATCTTTACAGTTACAAAGGAAAAGATTTCTTGTTTGGTTGATTTGTTTTTGACCCCTTTACATGACATTTTCTTTCTTTTATCCCACCTAACATTATTACATTGGCCCTATTACAACTCATGAATGGCCCTTTTTCCTTTTTGCATGATAAGTGGATTTTAATGGTAGAGTTTTGGTTAATGTATAAGCCTATGGTAATGTCACTTCTTTGAGAAAATTTGAGCGTTAATAATTACACCTTTAAACACTTTGCGAGTGGTGGAAATAGTGACTTTTAAATCACAGATTGATGAGCTTGTTGAACTTGCATCTCTAATTAAGTATTCTATTGCTTAACGCTTTTTGTGATATTACCCTGTTGTCATGTAACTCGTTTTTGCCCTAGTCTGTGAAAACAATTTCTCTTATAATTATCTATGTAATTTGCTTGAGGGCATGCAAAACTCGAGTGTGGGGAGGTTGATAAACCCCAATTTTGTCTATTTTTATGGGATGTTTTGAGTAATTAATCATACCATTTTGTGCTATATAGAGTATAAAACTACTCATCTATGTCTCATTTTGTAGAATTATCACAAAGACAACACTTAGAGTGAAAAAGGCATAAACAGAGCAAAATCTGGCAAGAATTGAGTGCGTTTGTGATTCTGGACTGTCAGTACGACCTTACTTACAATCAATATGGCCGTACCTAACCACGCACAGTAGTAGGGGTGTACCTTTTGGTCAGTACAGCCTGACGTCGAAAAAAAAGTCTAGTATGACCATACCCAAAGCTGTCAGGTGGTACTAAGTGCAGAAGTGTGGGCCAACTTTGAAATTAAAGTGCAGTATAGCCGTGTATAAACGGCCGTACCTAGTCCCAGATCGCACAGATTTGAACCCAATCTGACTTAGTATGCACGAGAGCTTATAAATAGGCATTCTTAGCCCTCTTTCAAGAACTTTTAACTATTGAACCTCTGGAGCTTTTGCGTAATCCTATTTTGCCGTCGGAGCTCGAGAGAATCGTAAAGAACAAAGGAGAGGATCGTCCTCATACTGAAAGGGTGTCCCAGTTCTATTTAATTATGTCTTTTAGGGATTCATGTTTGGATTCTTGTTATTCTATGTTATTGAAAAAAACTGTGAGTAGCTAAATCCATCACAAGAGGTGATGAGGGATCTTTTACTACGTCTTTGATATTTGTTTAATTGTTATTATGAGTTTCCTATTATCCTGTTGAATGTATTGTTCTTAGTGTGCTTAATCCCATAGGGTATGACCAATCCTTAATAAGTTAGTTGATTGTTGGCGATCGTACCACAATTAGTTAACAGAATTCTAGGAATAATTGAACTTGTTAATTATGCCGTATCAAGGATAATTGTCTATTTCCAATTAGTTATTGAATTGACAAACTGATTGTTTCTTAATGCTTTTTCTATTAATTACCTTGCATAATCATTGGGGGTAGTCCTAGGAAGAAGACTATTAACATTGCATAATCACTGGGTGTTAATAATAAAAGAGTGAGTGATTGGCTTTCAAATAGGAAATATAGCTCATAATAGTAAGTTAATAAATTCAAGGACTAAGTATTAGTGAACCAGGTTCCCCTAGGCTTTCCCTATTTAATCTATATTCTGTTCTTACGAATTTGCTTTTGTTTTCTTGCCTTTTTATTGATAGTTCTTGTTCCCATAAACACTACTTTCGTTAATCTAAATAGCATAGGATCTCTATTAGGCTAGTACTCGCACATTCCTTGTGTGTTCGATATTCGGAGTCTTAAATATACTCCACTTTATTACGAATTGTGATAAGGTGCACTTGCCTTTAGCCGCAACAAGTTTTTGGCGCCGTTGCCGGGAAATGTTTTAGCGATATTAATTTAATGAGGTTCTAGTTACTTTAGACACTTCTATTTTATTTTATTTCTGTTTTAATTGTTATAATTATTAGTTTTTTTTTATTCCCGATTTTATTACTTATTCTAACTATTTGATTCTTGGTGTACACAGGCTTAGTAGATAACCAAGAACAATGGCAGAGGAACGCACTCTAGAAGAGTACTTCACTCCGATAATTGACGTGGCAGACAACATCAACTATCCGGCAATTGGGGCACGTAATTTGGAACTTAAACCAACATTAATATCAATGGTATCCGCTGTGCAATTTTCGGAGCTACCTTCCGAAGACCCCAATGTTCATCTCAAGAACTTCCAGAGGATAATTAATACTATTAAGTACAACGGTGTATCAGTCGAAGCCATTAAGTTGAGGTTATTTCTGTTCTCTTTACAAGGGAAGACTCAAATTTGGTTAGATTCACTGGCTTCTAACTCTATTACCACTTGGGAGGATTTGAAGAGCAAATTTCGCAATAAGTATTTTTCCCTAGCAAGATCTGCAGAATTAAGAGCCAATATAGCTAAATTCAAACAATTTGAGGCTGAATCTATGAATGAAGCCTGGGAGCGATTCCAGGACCTACTCAGAAACTTCCCACATCATGGGTTTGCTAAGTAGCAACTAGTTCCGATTTTATATAATAGGTTTAATATGCAGATTAGAGCCGTCATAGATGCTGCTTGTGGAGGATCTTGTGGAACGAAGACACTTACTGAGGCCTACGAATAATAGTAGAGATGACTCAAAATAATGTTCAGTGGTCAACAGGAGAAGAGCAAACCGGTAGGAGGTCTCAACGAGCTAAAATCTATAGGGTGGAAACCAACATATCTTTGGAGGCTAAATCAAAAGCAGTGACTGAAAGAATCGAAGCTCTGGTGGCAGCGTAAACTCAATCTAATGCTGCAGGAAATACTCATAATTGGGGATCCATGGCAATTAAGGACCAAACTAAGGGAGTCAATTCTGTGGGAACCCAGACTCGAGGTATCTCCTATTCCAACACTAACAATTCTATTCGGAGGAATCATCTTAACTTCTTATGGGGCAGACAACAAAAATCAAGGGATAAAAACTAGACTACACGAAGTTCATCTTGTTTAGGCCGAAACTGTGCATAATTTCATGGGATTAGTAGATGAAAGGTTTAGATCCATGGAAAAGATAGTGAGCGCTACTGTAGAGAACCAGAAGACTCTACAAAAACAAGTCTCCTCCCTGGTGAGTTGCATGATTCAAAAGAACGACAGGGAAGTGTATGTCCAAAAGATTTCACTCCAGAAGAGCAGTCTAAGTTGATCACTACATGGGGAGGAAAAGTTCTCACATGTCCTGTTGCAAGATATAACCATAAGATATTCCAAATCATGTTAAGAAAAACCATCTGTTCAGGATGAAAGTAAGGATGCAGAAATTAAGGAACTTGAGGTGGAACAATTGACAGATGAACGTGACAAAAACATAAGAAAATGGGGGGTTTGGATTGGGTTTTAGAAATCGTTTAATAATACTTGTGATTTTGAAAACCTTTTTCAAAATAACTCTTTGAGCAAAAATAACTTTAAGAAGCAGTAAAGATAAGGAAAGAAATGAGACACAGAGATTTATACTAGTTCACTAACACCTGGTAGCTACGTGTAGTCCCTTCACCACACTGAAGAATTTTTCACTATAATCAACTGATTACAAAACTCAAGAGTATAGTACTGCCAAGCTGGCTATATTCTCAACTTCTCAGAACGACTTAGTACGGTCAAGCCTTTGAGAAAATACAGCCACTACTGGGCTAAATACAAGTGTGTTCAAAAATGATTTGAAAAATTATAATCAAACTCTCAACACGCGAGAATATACAATGAAAACTTAAGCACAAAAATAACTTTCTTGAAGAAAGAATAAAACGATTGAGTGCAGTTCTCTTGGTCTCAGAATGCTTGGAATATTTTCTTGGTTGCTCACTTGTGTTTCGTAAGTTTTTCTAGACCTTCTTCACTGATTTGAAAATGGTATTTATAGCAAGAAATTCAAATAGTGCCGTTGTGACCTAAGCAAGTCCTTCACTAGCGGATAAAACTTCAGATACACTTCTTGTGGCTTTTTGTGTGTGGTGTCCTTTTCAACTTTCCATTCCGTACACTGACACAACTGTCAATAAAAATATCTATCCTTTTGTGATCCGTTTTGAAAATGACATCCTTTCAGAGTAAGACATATTGAATGATTATTTCCGTTGACATTTCATTTGGCCTTCAATTCCTTGTACATTAAAGAGCCATCAATGAGGATTCTTTAATGCTTGATATGGTCTTTAATGCTTCGCTCAGTCTGGTTGGATTTCAGAGGTATCTTCTACCAGATGATCTTTAACATATTGATACTCTGCTTACGAGAGTAAGCTTGTACCAAAGTCTAATTCTTTCAGAGCGTAGTTTCACTTAGGCTTTCATATACCAGAGCTTTGTTGTACCAGATGCAGGATTCTAACAGAGTGTAGACCCAACAAAGTGTGATCTACCAGATCATCTCACCAGACCATTGGCTACCAGAGCTTTGTCAATAGAGCTAAGCTATTGGACACTGATGTCATCAGCTCTTACCTGAGCCTTCATGCCACATTTAGCTCAATAGACTAGAGTGAAATACGCACAGAGCCAAGGTTTTTTGAGACAGATCCATCTGATGAATAGTGACTTACTCACTAGTTTTTGTACACTAAAGAACATATCAGAGGATAAATTATTCTTATACATTATTTGTTATCATTAAAACAATTAAGGGTCATTGTTTCTGAATCCACTTGATTCCAACAATCTCCCCTTTTTTAATGATGACAAACACATGGATTGATGAACAATTTTCCATTATATTTAGTAAAATATTTTCAAGGGGCTCCCCCGGAATTAATTGCATAAAAATATTTTCTGAGTGTAGCAACACTTCGGATGAATGCTCATTTTCAATCATTTATATGACATATCAGATTGTATATGCAGATGCATCGTGTTCATGTGTTCTTTTCTTTTTAACACTTGGTTGATATGATACATTTAGTTCATCAATTACTCTCCATATTCTTCTCTATTTTCTTCTCCACTTTTGTCATCAGACAAAAAGGTTAAGAATAAAGAACATCATTATCAAAACAAAACAGAGTAAAGAAAGATAAATGTTAAAACATAATAACCATAAAAAGTAACTTTGTCGTTTAATCAAAATGTTACCAAGTTACAAGGTAAAAGTTTGTAACAACTAAAACAAAACAAAGAAAGGGCCAAAAACAAAAGGGTGAGATTCCTAAGGCTGTCTAAGGCTTGGTCACTTTCTCAAGTAGTAGCTTTAGCATATCAATAAGTTCATCTTGTCTTCTACTTGAAGAGACCATGAAGTCTAAGGCTTGGTCACTTTCTCAAGTAGTAGCTTTAGCATATCAATAAGTTCATCTTGTCTTCTACTTGAAGAGACCATGAACTGCTTGAATTCCCTGTTGTGTTCAACTAGCCTCTCAAGAATATCCTTTGGAACCTTAATGCGATAAGATTGACTGGATTGAGCAGAGGTAGAGGAGTTGCAACCATAGCAGATGTAGGAAAAGCTATTTCCTGAACAATAGGTACAGGTTTAGGTTTCCAAATTACAGGAGACGGAGGTGGGGTCCTTTTCCATGCAGGAGCAGCCAAGAGTCTCTCGTTGATCTGGAGTTACTGCTGCTTGTGACTTTCAAACCAGCCAAAGAATTTTTTCCTATTAGAATAAAATTCTTCCAAGGCTAGCAAAGTGTGAACAGACAAGGCACAGTCCTTTTCTGTTTATTGTTCTATTTCAATCAGTTCAAACCTTTGGTTCATGTACTTCTGATAGGTTGGGATAGCAGAAGGAGTTGCCAGAGGCAAGGGACGTGTTTGGGTCTGGTTTTGCGTATCAGAGGGTAAAGAGTTGATAGGGATAGAAGGAAGAGTTTGGGTAGGGTCTGATTCTGGGGAATTGGGTCCAGACTCTAGTTGTTCAACAACTTCAGAGGCAATCTTAGAAGTGATGATGATTTCATCTTCTAGAATTGGATCCGTTGTTGTCTCAGGTTCAGTGTGATGTTTGGGTGATCGTGATGGTGGAATTGGTTCAAGTAAAGTTAGAGGTTGTGGTTCTTGTACGGTTTCAGAGCCAGGTTCAGATGTTTGAGTCTCCTAGGTGACAAGTTCTGGTTCTGTTTGTGTTTGGTGGATAGGGTCTGGTTGTTGTTCTGTTTGAGGTTGAGGAGTAGATTTTGGTTGTGGTGTAGGGTAAACAAATGTAGGTGGTTGAAGTATAGGAATAGAGGCAGAGGTCCTCATTCTCTGTCTTAATGGGATTTCATCCTCTGAATCATCAGAGTATGTGACAGAGGGTATAGTGGTTTGAGGGTTAAGGGTAGTTTGTGGGTTCTGGGTTACACGAGAAGTACCAAGAGGATCAACGTAAACAGATTCAAATAGACTAACAACATTTTCAAGTAGCTTGGTTTTCTTAGGTGCTGCTTCGCTGGCTTTGATAAGCTTTCTCTTCCTTGTACCAGAGTCAGAGGGAAGAACTATCTTAGCAGAGACTTCTCTTGAATTCTTTTGGTCCTACGTTCCTCGTGATACTATGCAGTTTCTGCCATAGTCTTCTCCAGAAATTCCTTTCAGTGTTCCTTGTTGTCTTTGTCTTCTTGAGTAAGAATGGAAGGCATACATACTGGACAAACTGAAGGTTGTAACAGAGGAACTTGTGATGAAGTGGAGATTCCAGAGCTTCTGGTGACTCTCCTTGTTGGTTTAGAAGGATCAACACCAACAGTTTTTATTTTCTTCCCCTTCTTCCTTTCCTCAACTTTAGCTGCTTCTTCTTCTTCTTCCTTTGTAGCTTGCGCAACCAACTCTTGTGTTAAGAGGCCCATTCTTTAAGGTTTTTGCTGTCAAAGATTACGGCACTGCTCTTACGGAGCAGGAGTGCAGCTTCTTCAGTGTCCTTCGCTTGAAGGTCCTTGATTACTTGGTGTCCTTCCAAGATAGCTGAAATAACCCTTCCATAGGGTATGTTTATGTTTTTTCCTCCTCTGGAGAAGGTCACAGCTCTCTTCAAGAAATTGAAGATGATTCTGGGGAGGTTAACAGGCTTCTACAAGTCATAGTGCCACATCACAAATTTGTGATAAGAGCTTACAGTGTCCACTGAGCTTGCTTTTGACATTACATTACTCTTGACGATTTTGAAGAGCATTCTGAAGTGATTCTTCATGTCCGCCTCCTTAGAAGCACCCGGTTTCTAATAAATGTGATCTAAAATCACAGAGGGTCCACCATGGAGAGTTTCCCAGTCAGAGGTTATCTCCATCCCTTCGTCTGGACAGTCAATAACTTGGGAGATCAAGCTTCTATTTACCAGAATCTGCCTTCCCTGAACATTACTGACAATGCCTCCATGAGCGACCTTTGAAAACTTTCAGAATTCCTTGACTAATTCTGGGTAGATTTCTTTGACTCTATGTGGAAGAACTCCCTCCAACCCATATTAATGAAGTTGTTTATGAAGTCGTAATCATTTTCAGCTAGTTCGTTGAGTGTTAACACACCAATTTGTCTACTTTTATAGGGTATTTTTAGTATTTAAATATATCATTTTGTACTATTTAAAGTATAAAGGTACTCATGTATGTCCTATTTTGCAGAATTATCATAAAGACACCACTCAGAGCAAAAGATGCGAGAATGGACTAAAAACTGGCAAGTTTTGGAGAGTTTTAGCACTACTGGATGAGCAGTATGGCCTGACAGTCATTCAGTACGGCCGTACCTAAGTCAGAATTTCAGTAGGGGTATACTCCCTTAGTCAGTACGACCCAGATATATACACGGTCATTGTGCAGATTTGAGAGACAGATGACCTAATCCGCATCCCACTCTATAATTAGGCCCTCTTAGCCTATATTAGAGACCTTCTGACGAATTTCTGAGTCAAGAGCCCCTTTTTGAGAGTTCTTCACAAACACCTTGATATTGGAGTGAGTATTGAATCATTGGAGCTTCCGGTCAATTCCGAATTACTGCTGGATTTCGTGAGGACATGAGGAACAAATGAGAGGATCGCCGTCTTACCGAAAGGGTGTCCCGGTTCTATTTAATCATGTCTTTTAGGAGTTTATGTTTGGATTTATTCTATTTTATTTTGTTGAAAAACAACATGAGTAGCTAATTCCATCACTAGGGGTGATGGAGGATCTTTTACGAAGTCTTTGATGTCATTAAATTGCTTTTATGAATTCCTTATTATCCTTATGAATGTGTTGATTTTAGCATGCTTAATCTCATAGGAAGTCACTAATTCTTAATAAATTAGTTAATTGCGGTAACAGGATCACAGTTAGTTAATGGAACTCTAGGATCAATAGAACTCACTTTATATGCCAGATAGGTTATTGCATGTTTCCAATCGGTTATTAGATTAACAAACTCACATGTTCTTAATGCTCTCTCCTTTAATTACCTTCTTGGATCAAACAGAATAATTATTTAGGAAGAAGGCTATTATAAACTAGGCAGTTCTTAGTAATTTAGAGTGAGTGGTTGGCTTTCAATAAGGAAATACAATTCATAATAGCAAAGAAGTAGATTCAGGATCTAATATTATGTCTGAGGCATGCCTAAAAGCTTTCAAACTTTAAAAACTCAATTAATAAATGCACCTGTTGTAATAACGCCCGATTGGTCTAGTCCATTTGAGCTAATGTGTCATGCAAGTGATGTCGTAGTTGGTGCGGTTTTGGGACAAAGGAAATGAAAAAAATTGCATGCTATATATTATGCTAGTAGGACATTGGACGAAGTGCAGCGGAACTACTCTACTACTGAAAATGAACTACTAGCGGTCATATTTGTAGTTGATATATTTCGTTCCTACTTAGTTATGTCTAAAATTATAATTTATACTGACCACACTACTATTCGACATTTACTTGCCAAGCAGGATGTAAAACCCAGATTAATCAGATGGATTCTACTGCTTTAAGAATTTGACATCGAAATCAGAGACAAGCGGGGTGTAGACAACGTCATCGCAGATCACCTTTCAAGGATAGATCCAGTAGTCAGACCACTGAAAATGAACAAATTCAAGAGACATTTCCAGAAGAGCACCTATATTCTATCTCTACGGCACCATGGTATGCTGATTATGTTAACTATTTGGCCGGTAAGTTACTTCCACCCGATTTAACATATGCTCAACGTAAGAAATTCTTCTCTAATATTAAACATTATTTCTGGGATGAACCTTACTTATTTAAAATTGGTGCCGATAGAATAATCTGGAGAAGTATTCCAGAAATAGAATATCAATCTATATTAGAACATTGCCACTCTAGAGAAGTAGGAGGCCATTATGGCCTAACACGAACAGCTCATAAAGTCTTGCAATGCAATTTTTATCTGGCCTACCTTGTTTAAGGATGCTTATAAATTTGTTAAGGCCTGTGATCCATGCCAAAGGAGCGAAAATATCTCTAGAAAACAAGATATTGCGAACTTTTTGATGTCTTGGGCATAGATTTCATGGGACCATTCCCTAAGTCTAATAACAACACGTATATTTTAGTGGCAGTAGATTATGTCTCCAAATGGGTAGAAGCAGTAGCGTTACCCACTGACGACACTAGAAGGGTGGTTAGATTTTTGAAAAGAATATCTTTACTAGATTTGGAACTGCTAGAGCAATAATTTGTGATGGCGGCAGTCATTTTTGTAATAAGCAATTTGACAACCTCTTAACAAAATATGGAGTTACTCATAGAGTAGCTACACCTTGCCACCCACAAACTAGTGGCCAAGTAGAAATCTCTAACAGGGAAATTAAGAAAATTCTTGAGAAGACTGTTAATGCTTTAAGAAAGGATTGGTCTTTAAAACTTGACGATGTACTATGGACATACAGAACTGCTTTCAAAACCCTATAGGAATGTCACCACATAGGCTAGTGTTCGGAAAAGCTTGTCATCTGCCTATCGAATTAGAGCACAAGGCTTATTGGGCTATCAAATTTTTAAATTTTGAAATGCAGGCTGCAGGTGACCAACGGTTGTTGCAGCTCAACGAAATGGATGAATTTCGACTAGAAGCCTATGAAAATGCAAAATTGTACAAAGAGCGTACTCAAAAGTTGCATGATTAGCATATCCAAAAGAGAAGTTTTCAAATTAGAGACAAAAGTACTAATTTACAACTCTCGATTTCGACTATTTCCAGGAAAACTCAAATCCCGTTAGACAGGTCCCTATGAAGTAATACAAGTCTTTCCCTATGGAACAATAGAAGTGGTTGCTAAAAATGGTACAACTTTTAAGGTGAACGGACAGCGAGCTAAGATCTATGTTGCAGGAACGCCAAGGGAAACATATGCCATATCCTTGCAACACCCAACCACTTAACAAAAAGCAATGCGTCAGGCTCGTGACGTTAAACAATCGCTTTACAAGAGGCAACTTGTAGACTTTTATTTTGTGCTTCCTTTAACTTAGTCGCAGTGAAGGCACTGCGAGAAATAAGTGTGGGGAGGGATTTTATATTGAGCTCATTACTTGGCTGTGCTTACTCCTTATAATTATAGAAGAACTTTAAATTTTTGCTGATTTAAGGGCTATCAATTTTTTTTCCTGACAGAATTAATTCTATTGCTGGTATTGGAATTTGCTGAAAATTAGCATTGAAGTTCTATGAGTTTTAACTTTCTGTATAAACTACTAAATGTGAGATTTGTGCCTGAAACAAGAGGCCACATCATGCTTTTGCCTCTTTTCTTTGTTTGAGTGATATTTTTCTGTGAATGTGCATTCTAGAATTTGTGCTGAGACCATTACAAAGCGAATATGAGTTTATTTTCATGTGAATTTAAAAATGGTAAATTTTAGGAATTTTTCAGGCCACTGCTGAATACATTGTACCACTAGTTGCCTAATTTTGTGCGTAAAAGTACTTTATTTGATTTCTTTGATACCTTTCTTATTACTATTCATTAAATTCTTTGAAGGCAACCTTAGAAAATTTTCTTTAAGAGCAATAGTGGCAAAGATAAAAAGAATAATGTTTTGAATCCCTTATATGTCCTTACAAAAAGAAGACTTAGTATTTATTTCCCTTCCTAGTTCTTAAAAGTTGTTTAATTAATGCATAAATGCATGAAAGGAGGAAAGGAAAACAAAAGAAAAAGCATTGAAAAGAAAAAAAAATTATAATTATTTATCATGCTAATGCCTTCAGAAATTGTAAAAAAAGTATTAATAAAAAAATTGGGTATTCTTGTCTGCTCTTTAAAGTGAAAAAGAAATATGTTGTTTGTTTTGGTTGATTTGTTTCTGACCCTTTGCATGACCTTTTATTTCTTTTATCATACCTGACATTATTACCTTGGCCCCATTACAACCAATGAAAGACCCTCGTTCCTCTTTTGTGTGATAAATAGATTCTAATAGTAGAGTTTTGGTCAATGTACAAGCCTATGGTAATGTCACTTCATTTGAAAAATCTGAGCGTTAATGACTATGTCTATAAAAACTTTGAGATTGGTGAGAGTGTGACTTGAAACCCACAAATTGTTGACTTATTTGAACTTGCACCTCTAATTGGGTATTCTATTTATTGGCATGTTTTATGACATCACTTTGTTGTCATACTTATGTTTTTGCCCCTATCCAGTGAAAACAGTTTTCCTTACTATAGTTACCCAAGTAATTAGCTTGAGGGCAAGCAAAGCTCAAGTGTGGGGATGTGTTAACACACCAATTTGTCTACTTTTATAGGACATTTTTAGTACTTAAAAATATCATTTTGCACTATTTAAAGCACAAAGGTACTCATGTAAGTCCTATTTTGCATAATTATCATAAAGACACCACTCAGAGCAAAAGATGCGAGAATGGACTAAAAATTGGCAAGTTTTGGAGAGTTTTAGCACTACTGGACGAGCGGTACGGCCTGACAGTCATTTAGTACAGCCGTACCTAAGTCATAATTTCAGTAGGGGCGTACCCCCTTGGTCAGTACCACCTGGCACCGATGAAAAAGTCCAGTACGACCGTGCCAAAAGCAGTACAGCCGTACACAGTTGATGTCAGGGAGTGCACTACACATAGGTACGGGCCAACATTGCAAGAAAAGTTCGGTATGGCCGTGTATATATCCGGTATGGCCGTACCCTATCCCAGAATGTACAGATTTGAGAGCGAGATGACCTAATCCACATCCCACTCTATGAATAGGCCCTCTTAGCCTATGTTAAAGACCTTTTGACGAATTTCTGAGTCAAGAGCCCCTATTTGAGAGTTCTTCACAAACACCTTGATATTGGAGTGAGTATTGAATCATTGGAGCTTCCTATCAATTTCGAATTACTGTTGGAGTTCATGAGGACGTGAGGAACAAACGTGAGGATCGCCGTCTTACCGAAAGGGTGTCCCGGTTCTATTTAATCATGTCTTTTAGGAGTTTATGTTTGGATTTATTCTATTTTATTTTGTTGAAAAACAACATGAGTAGCTAATTCCTTCACTAGGGGTGATGGGGGATCTTTTACGAAGTCTTTGATGTCTATTAAATTTCTTTTATGAATTCCTTATTATCCTTATGAATGTGTTGATTTTAGCATGCTTAATCTCATAGGAAGTAGCTAATCCTTAATAAATTAGTTAATTGCGGTAACAGGATCACAGTTAGTTAATGGAACTCTAGGACCAACAGAACTCGCTTTATATTCTGGATAGGTTATTGCTTGTTTCCAATCGGTTATTAGATTAACAAACTCACCTGTTCTTAATGCTCTCTCCTTTAATTATCTTCTTGGACCAAATAGAGTAATTATTTAGGAAGAAGGCTATTACAAACTAGGCAATTCTTAGTAATTTAGAGTGAGTGGTTGGCTTTCAACAAGGAAATACAATTCATAATAGCAAAGAGGTAGATTCAGGATCTAGTATTAGTGAACCAGGTTCCCTAGGCTTCTTCTATTCAATCTTACTCTAATATTTGAGACATAAAGTTTTATTCTAATTTTCCTTAGTTTATTTGTTTAATCCCGATCCGGTTATTTTGATAGCTTAGATGACTTAAGATCTTTACTATGCTGGTAATCGCGCATTCCCCGTGGGTTCGACATTCAGAGACTTAAATATACTCCACTATTATTACGAGTTACGATCAGGTGTACTTGCCTAAGCCGCAACATTAAGGTCGACCCTTGCTTCAATCATGACGATGAAATCGTCAAGGTCAAAATCTTCAGTAGGAACAAGAGCATTTTGGGGAACAATCTCATGTTGTTGTTGTTGTTGTTCTGCTATTATAGAAGATAGCAGAGAGATTGCAGAGAGAATCGCGAAGGGGGGTTAGGGTTTAATGTGTGTGATTTCTCAGAGAGATAGAGAGTGGGTAGTGGGTAAGTGAGTGAGTGAGTGAGTGAGTGGGTATAAAATGTGTAGTGGAATATAAACCGCCTTCAGCAGTTTTTCAAAATTGAATTCAAAAAAAAAATTAAATATGTCTCTTAAAAAATAAAACGTGTCAAACACACTTTAAGAGGCGCAGTAAAACTGTCATCCGGCAGTTAAAATAATCATGACTCAAAAAAGAGCAATTCACAGCCACTAACATATCAACCAGTCTCAGAGAGACACGTGTACACCAATATTCCCAGAGGGAACAAGGTGATGAATGCACTAGATGCATGTTCTTATAAACAGTACAACAGATGCATGAGTGATAATAGAGGAAATATATATGAACAGACGTAATATGCTCAATAGATGCAGTATGGCATCAGAGGCACATGTAATCACTAGATGCAACGTATCAGATGCAATATTATTAGAGGCAAACATGTTATCAGATGCAAGTACATCAGAGGCAGAAATATCAGAGGCAAATATATTCAATTTAAACAATCATTCCTTTATAAGATAAAAATTCACGTTTTTCCTTATAAAGTTGAATCTATCTTCAACAAGTGGTTTTGTAAAGATATCTGCCCATTGATGACCAATATCTATAAATTTAATTTCAAGAATCCCTTTCTGAACATAGTCTCTAATAAAATGATGTTTAATTTCAATATGTTTAGCTCTTGAATATAAAATAGGATTTTTAGTAAGACATATAACAGAGGTATTATCGCAGAAGATAGAAATGTTACTCTCTTTTATCTGGTAATCCTTGAGCTGATACTTTATCCACTACAGCTTGCTATAGAAATATACTTTGCTTCTGCTATTGAAAGTGCTATTGTGCTCTGCCTTTTGCTGGACCATAAGATAAGGTTGGCTCCAAGAAATTGACAGTCACCACTTGTGCTTTTTCTTTCAACTCTATCACCAGCAAAATCAGCATCACAGAAACCTACTATCTTTTAATCATCTGATTTCTTATACAACAGACCAAGGTTAGAAGTTCCTTTAAGATACCTAAAGATTCTCTTAACCGCAGTTAAGTGGGATTCTCTAGGATCATATTGAAATCTAGCACATAAGCACACACTAAACAATATATCAGGCCTTGAGGTAGTAAGATAAAGAAGTGAGCCTATCATACCTCTGTATACCTTTTGGTCTACCTTTTTACTTGATTCATCTTTACTAAGAGCACAGGTAGGATGGATTGGTGTGCTCATGGTTTTGGTTTCCTCTAGCTTGAACTTCTTAAGGATTTCTTTCACATAGTTTGTCTGATGGATATAGATTCTATCTTGACATTGTTTGATTTGAATACCCAGGAAGAACTTCAATTCTCCCATCATACTTATCTCAATCTCATTTTGCATAAGCTCAGAGAATTCCTTGCAAAGATATTCATTAGTAGAACCAAAGATAATAACATCTACATATATATGTACTAATATGAAATGCTTTTTGACGATTTCCTAAAGAGTGTTGTATCCATCTGTCCTCTTTCAAAACCATTTGACATTAAAAAGGAACTAAGTCTATTGTACCAAACTCTTGGAGCTTGCTTGAGACTATACAAAACCTTTTTAAGTTTGAAGACATGCTCTGAAAAAACAACATCTTTAAAACTAGGTGGTTGTTTTACAAATACTTCCTCGCTTACGAAACCATTTAAAAATGCACTTTTTACATCCATCTGATATAAAATAATGTCATGATGTGCAACAAATGATAAGAGAATTCTAATAGCTTCTAATCTAGCTATAGGAGCAAAAGTTTTAGTATAATTAATAACTTCTTCTTGCGAATACCCTTGAGCAACTAACATTGCTTTGTTTCTTACCACTTTACCATCTTCATTAAGTTTGCTTCTGAAAACCCACTTTGTTCCAATGGCTTGCTTATTCTCTAGTGGAGGTACGAGCTTCCACACATCATTCCTCTGAAATTGATTCAGCTCTTCTTGCATAGCAAGTATCCATCCATCGTCTGTTACAACTTCATCAATTGTCTTTGGTTCAATCTCTGATAGCAGAGCAAGATCAGATTGCTCTATGAAAGATGATCTGGTTTTAACCCTGTCACTTGGTTCACCAATGATCTGGTTTTCTGGGTGATGAGTTTTGAACTTGCAATCCCTTCTTGGTTTAGCTTGAGTCTGGTCACTAGATGCAAGACCAGAGGCAACTTCAGAGTTGTCACCAGACGTAACAACATCTGCTCCATCATTGATCTGCATATCTGCAAAATGCTCATCTAGCTCTGACATTTCGGTGTCAGGCTTCTAGTCATCAAATCTCACATGCATTGATTCCTTAATAATTAGAGTTTCTTTGTTGTGTACTCTTTAGGCTTTAAAGCGTTCAGAGTATCCCAAAAAGATACCTTTTTGTGCTTTAGAATCAAATTTTCCAAGATTGTCTTTGTATTGAGAACAAAGCAGTCACATCCAAATTGATGAAAATATGAAATGTTGGGTTTTTCTCCCTTTTCACAATTCATAAGGAGTCTTATTCAAAATAGGTCTGATATAGATTCTATTTTGAATATAGCATGCATTGTTTACTGCTTCTACCCAAAAGTGCTTTGCAATTTTTGTTTCATGTATCATGGTTCTGGCCATCTCTTGAAGAGTTCTATTTTTCCTTTCTGTAACACCATTTTGTTGTGGTGTTCTAGGAAAAGAAAAATTGTGAGAAATTCCCTGTGCTTCACAAAAGTTTTGAAATAGTTCATTTTCAAATTTGCCACCATGATCACTTCTAATAGTTGTAATACAAAAGCCTTTTTCATTTTGCACTTGTTTGCAAAAGATGGAAAACATCCTAAAAGACTCATCCTTGTGTGCAAGGAATTTTACCCATGTCTATCTGGAAACAACATTTTTTTGATTGAAAAGTGGATTTTGTTTGTTTCCCTTTTTGACAAGCTTTACAAAGAGTATCAGACTGATACATGGTAAGCCTTTAACAAGTTCCTTGTTATTAAGCTTTGAGATTAACCTTAAGCTGGCATGTCCCAATCTCTTCTGCCAAGTCCATTGTTCTTCATCAACTGACAAAAAGCACTTGACGTTTTTGTTGGGCAACTCAGAAAGTTTGATTTTGTAAATATTATTTTTCCTCTTTGCTGTAAAGAAAACAGAGCCATCTTTCTTGTTTTTGACTATACAGGCATTATCACTAAAACCAACATCATAACCACTATCACATAATTGGCTTATGCTAAGCAGGTTATGCTTAAGGCCATTAACAACTAAAACATTATCAATAGAGGGTAGAAATTTCTCACCAACCCTACCAATGCCAATGATTTTGCCATTCTAGTTTCCTCCGAAACCAACTGTTGCACTTTCTTTGTATTGCAGTTCTTGGAACATACGCCTTTCACCCTTCATGTGTCACTGTCCAAGTACCTGGATTGGTGTCTTAACTCCGTTGCTAAGCAAATCCGCAACATAGATAATCTTATCCTTAGGTACCCAAATCTTTTTGGCTCCTCTCTTGTTAGTTCTAGAAGGAAACATGTCCTTCTTGTTTTTCAAGGCATAGCAATTGCTTCTTATGTGACCATACTTATTACAGTATGTATACAGCAGACTGGCACTATGATCATTGGTCTCATTAGATTTTAAATTGGAGTTTTGAAAAGTGGGTTCATCTGGTTTATAGCCAAGACCTTTCTTGCCATTTTGGCTGACACCCCAGATCATAGAGGCTTGTTTGCTGCATGTCACACGTTGAGCAAGAAATCTTTGAAATCCTCTTCATATTTGGAAGAGTTATATTCAAGTTTTTCTTCTGTCTTAGAGCTTACATTCAGCAGACAGTGATTTTCAGCTTTAAGCTTCTCATTGTCTTCATTGAGCGTTAAAAACTCTTTTGATAGTTTTGAAACTTTTTTCTTTAACGCTCTGTATTCAATGGAGAGCATGGAAGACTCATCTAAGAGTTTATCAAAAGATTTTTGTAAATTAGAGGATGAGTTAGAATTTACCTCTTCATCTTCTTTTTCACTGTCTGATCCAATGGTAGCCATCAGAGCCATGTTGATATGTTCTTCATCATCATCAGACGATGATGAATCAGAGTCAACCCACGTTGCCATGAGACTCTTCTTCTTGCCTTTGAAACCACTTTTCTTTGGTTTCTCTTTAACGAGTAGTGGACATTCAGACTTGAAGTGTCCTGGCTTTTTACACTCGTAGCAGACTACTTGGCTCTTGTCTTTGTTCTCCTTCTTTTCCCTTGTATCCTTTTTCTAGAATTGCTTCCTGAACCTTCCCTTCTTTCTCCACATACGTTGAATCTTTCTTGAGATAAATGAAAGTTCATCATCTGTTCCATTCTGCTCTCATCAGATGATCCTTCGTCTGATTCTTGTTTAGCTTGCAGAGCCTTGAAGGAGGACGCTCTGTTACTAGATTTCAAAGCTATAGACTTTGATTTCTTGGGATGTTCTTCTTCATTCAGCTTCAGCTCATGAGCTCTCAGGGAACTGAGTAGATCTTCTAGACGCAAGGCATTTAGTTTCTTGGCTTCTTGTATAGCCGTGACCTTAGGTCTCCATTGTTGGAACCTAAACGATTGAGAAGTTTAGACCCTCATTAATTTTGATGATAACAAAGTATTTACAAGAGAACAATTTTACTTCTAATAAGTCTTGAAGTGTGTGTAGGTATTAAAATCATTCATGTTTTATGACTCACTCAAGCAAGAAGTAGAAATTCACAAAAAGATGAATACATTTTTATGTGTCTGCATCCGGTTCACTCCAGCGTCTTGCTCTATGCAGTTTTAGTGAGCGTCCGGTTATGTTATCTTATGACACATGGAAAACTCAACTGCTGCGAGCATCCTATTGATTTCTGAGCGAGCATCTGGTCTTTTAATAAATCACGTGATGGTCACGTTTATTCCCTCTGCCCTCAGCTTTCCTAGAACGATATTCGAATTTGATTTTGTGCGCTCAATTTTATGTACGAGGTATCAAAGGTGACACCTGTAGAATAAGACAAATTCGTACAAGGCAATTGTGTGAAAAGCATATAGTACAATAACGAAAATGTGTACTATTCTGATATTCTCTGAAAAGGAAGAAAATGACGTAAATTCAAATTACTTCACCCAATGATTTGGAGCTAAAATGTCTGCAACGGTATTATCCTCAAGACTCCTATAAATACCTCAAGGTCTCCTTTGAAGAAGTTGGCTAGAAACGAGATATTGAAAAAGCTATTACTCAAGTGTGCAACCAAGTTTCTTACCAAGTTTTTGAGAATCAACACTGAACTTCAACGTCTTATATTCTTTCTTTAGAAAGCTATTGTTTTAATCTTAATCTTTTCATCCTCTATGTGAGAGTTATTTGATTGTATTCAAAATATCTTTGCGAAAATTGTATTGCCTAGCAACAGGCTTGATACCTCAAAGGCTTGATCGTAATGAGTCGTTCTGAGAAGTTAAGAGTATTGTCAAGTTTGTGACAGTAGAATACTCTTAAGGAAATTTGTAATCAGGTTGATTATAGTAAAAATTGTAACGACCCGTTTCCGGACCGCTACGAGTTTAGGATCAACCCTACATGCGACGCACTTTTTAAATAGTACTCTTGTGTCCTTTGGAAAAGCGGTACGTTTTTATTATTATTATAAATTCTTCCGCAAAGCACACTCAGAGTAGCCACATCGTTTAGAAACACGATGCAATCTAGACATAAGACAAATGCACTGAAAATACATACACATATATATAAACAAGGTAGTCATAGTGCGTACAAAATATAAGCTGTGCAGAAATATGTACAAGAGAATACACCTAAAGTATAAAAACCCTCGTGAGAGCAATCATACCCCGGGGTTACTCCCGACAGACACCCACGCAGGGGGCTGCTCCAAAAGTATGCCACCAGTCTACCCAGCTGTACACAAAAGACAATAATCAAAAGCCCGACTGGTCACTACTAGCACCTGTACACTATAAACAGACCCCACAGTCAACCAAAATACAAACAAGCAGACAGACAGTCATAGCAGCTAGAGGTAGCTATCCGGATCCTCAGACGGATCCTCCTCATCATCATCCTCCATCGAGTCATCTGTATCCTCGCCAGTGTTAGGTCTACGAAAGGTACCGTAGCCGGTACACCCTCTGTCACATCCTCCTCTAACAACACCTCATCAAGAAATCCTGCACCGCTACACCCTGCTTCACCGCGCTCTCCACAAACAGGTGAAAGATGTCCCGGTGGGGTAGGGGTCCTGACAATCATGGGGGAAGCCGGCTCTGCCTCAGGCTCAAACTCTGCCAAAGAACTCAGAGTAGCTGCCGCTCGGGAGGTAGAAGCACATGTAGTCCCACGTCTGATCACGCTCTTTCGAGCAGTCCTCCGGATCCTCGCTCCTCTGGGTATGGGTGCACAACGAGTAGTACTACGCCTCAGAATCTCAAGAGATCCCTCCGGCAAAGAAGATGAAGGTGGCATCGTCTGCTCTCTCTGAATGATACGCCAAGCATCCACCACCTGCATCGTCCTAATGGGAAAGCTGACTGTCCGTCGGAAGGTCTCCTGCCTCAGCACCAAATCGTCAACTCTGAAGATCTGTACAATGTCCCCGGTATATACAACTTGGTAGGAGATGGGGTTGAACTCCATCGCTGAGGGTAACTCGATGTCTGGGAAATCAAACACGATCTCCGGCGATGTCGTCATCGCCAGTATCACCAGTGTCTTCGCCATCGCCTGGGTTGCCATCATCGGTTGAAGGAACCACGGGAAAGGGTCAACTTCTCAAATAATCATAGAAACAGTAAAACATAGAGCAAGAGACAACAAAATGCACAAATGCCCCCTAATGCAACTCAAGACTCTCTCCCAAAACATTCTCTGAAATTTTTGGAAAGTAACGCCGATCCATCCACTGAATACCAGCCGTAGCCTTGGGCTTTCCACTCACCCTAGGACATTCAGCTCAGGTTCCTTGACATTACGACGCCTAGCTAACTCAACCAAAAAACCAGCCGTAGCTTTTTAGAGGATCCTAGCTCCCTAGGTTAATCGGCTCAAAGCTCACAAACATCACGGCCAAACATCCACAACCCCAATGAATGAATCAACTCATATGATAATTCAAAGAAGCATAATTAAATAGATATTCAATCTCATTAAATAATTATTCAATTAACAATCTCTCAACAACACCATTCAATCAAATCAAAAATCATGTCACATTCAAACATCAACATCCAAACATAGTTCATCCCTTTGCAACTCGATGGAGTTAACAAAGAGGAAAAGCAAACAAGTGTGGGGGGTTGGGGACAGTTGCCAACCTCTTGCAGACAAGCCCACTAAATAATCAGTATAGATATCAGACAATAAAACAAATGAAGGGGTACGAGACCCTCACTTCGAACCCTGAGGTTCTCAGACTTCTTCGCTTTAAGACTTCAAATTAAATACTATGCAATATCTAAAGTTGCCTTTTCCGAACTCCAAGCCACGCATCCATGTACTCCTCGATTCTATGCCGCACGGTCTTGGATCACTCAAGCCTATTACACAAAGTAAACTTAGCACAACTCTAAAAACTTAATTCTATAACCTTTGGCTCTCAAACTTAACCCTTTTCCTAACCAACACTTTCACTTAGAAACCTAATGCATAAAACAACACCAATTAACGACTTTTTTCTCAAATATTTGAGCAAAGCTCCACTTGGTTTTCTTGGGTCTCTAGGAACCCAAATTACTCAATGTGCTTCATAGCCTTGAACTTCAAAACAATTCCAAATGAAATCAAATCTTTTCCTAAATTTTCCAAAACTCAATCAAACATCATTACCACCATGAAAAACAAGATTGCAACAAATTTTTTCTTCCCCATAATCTATAGGTCTCGCGGCCCTTACACAAAAAAAAAAAATTGGGGACAATTTGCAAACTTCCAAAACCATGTAACAATACCATTCCTTAGAGAATTATTTTTACAAAACAACAAACCATTACTCATGAGAAAGCTTAATCAAGATCCAAAATTACTTTTCAAGTCCCTCAAGAATAAGGGTTTTCAACAAAAACCTACTAACTCTTTTAAGTCAACAACTTCAACAATAACAATGGTAATTATAATAACTAAGAAACAAGAATCATCTATCAATTAAATGATTCACCAGGTATTCACCATAAATCCCTCTTTCAAGCATAGGTTTTTCATCAACAAAAATAACTGAAACAATGTGCTAATTCCAAAACTATCACTCAATACAACAACAATAACATCAAGAAGCTAAACTAACCAATTTAATTCTTGATTCACTAGGATCACACTTTTTCCCTCTTTTCCCCCCTTAAGTCACGCCTAGGGTTCCAAGAATTAGGAATATGATGTTCATATCCATAATTGATCACAACCAAGCATAAATCAAACACAAAACAAGCCATAAAATTAAGAAATGGAAGTGAAAGAACTACCACCTCTCCTCTCCTCTTGCTCGCGGCCTAGGCACTGTTTTGGGGAGAAAAATGGTGCTCTCCAACTTTATTGATGATGAACTAGATGATGATGAAGAGTAGAAGAAGAAACTAGCAAGAAGATGGAAGCAAAGAGGTGAAGTGATTCAAGACATGATGGAGGTAGCTTCCATGGAGGGTTTGGAACTTCTCTCTCAAGAAAATGAAGAAGATGAAGTTGTGAGGGTTTGAGAGAGAAGGGGCACGAGTTTGGGGCTGCTTATGGGAGGGGAGAATTAATTTTTATCACTTAAAAATAATACTTGGTTAAAACTAGCTTAAATAAAGTGTAGAAAAAACTAATCACACAAAGTGTGACACCTTTCAATAAAGCAAAGATGCTAATCACATCAACTAATCTATCCCATCTAATCTCACATCTCTCAAGATTACCCTCTAATTCTAGAGTCTTAGGGTTGCTAAAGCACGACATCGAGCAATCGCCTTACCCGATTAATTTCCCGCCGATTAATTCGCGAAAATTAATTTACCGAGAAGTTAATTCACCGCGAGAAAATAAATTATCATGCATAATAAAAACAATCTAAAACACTCACAAATAATCACAACAAGTCACGATTCGATTTTCATCGAAATCAGAGTTCGTTTAAAATTTTATCTCAAGAAATCGCCTTACGATTCAAACGCGATTTAAACTTCGTTAGAATTTTTCGACGATATTCGAACCATGAATTAATATAAAATATTAATTCTTAAATTCAATTGGATCTTGATTTAATTAAATCACTTTATTAGCGAACAAGAAACTACTTATTATAGCATAAATACGACATAATATACTATAATAACGATAAATAACGCATCGCGAAAAATATGGGTGTTACAATACTCCCCCTCTAAAAATAGTTTCGACCTCGAAACTACACGTAAGTCACGTACCGAGAAAAAGTTCTGGATACTGGTTCTTTATCTTCTCTTCCAACTCCCATGTTGCATCGCCTGTCTTCTGGTTCCACACGACCTTGACAAGTTGAATCTATCTCTTTATTTCTCAACTGCTTAGTCTTTCGATCCACAATCCTTGCAGGTGATACTTCAAACGATAAGTCGTCCTTCAGTTGAATCACATCAGGCTCGATAATGTGAGAAGGGTCGGAAACATACTTCCGCAACTAAGAGACGTGAAAGTCGTCGTGAATACTTGACAGAAAGGGTGGCAAGGCAATCTGATATGCCACTGGACCAATACCACGAAGAATCTAGTAGGGTCCAATGAACTTAGGAGTAAGCTTTTTGGATTTGATCGCTCGACCAACTCCAGTAGTAGGTGTAACTCGGAGAAATACATGCTCTTCTTCTTCAAAGTCTAGCGGTCGGTGACCCTGGTCCGCATAACTCTTCTGTCGACTCTGGGACGTTCGCATCCTTTCTCTGATCAGTCGTATCTTCTCGGTAGTCTGCTGAATCATGTTCTGTCCCACAAAAGAGCTCTCACCATCCTGATACCAACAAAGAGGCGTCTGACATTTACATCCATACAGTGCTTCGTAAGGTGCCATGCCAATGCTTGCATGATAACTGTTGTTGTAGGTGAACTCCACTAGCGGTGACACGTCGTCCCAACTCCCTTTGTGATCCAATGTACATGCCCTCAGCAAATCTTCGAGTGATTGAATCGTCCTCTCGGTTTGCCCGCCGGTCTGAGGGTGATATGCCGAGCTAAGCTTGAGCTTGGTTCCCATCGCTTCTTGCAATGCCCTCTAGAAGTGAGATGTAAACTTCGGATCTCGATCAGAAATGATGAAAGAAGGCACACCATGCAGTTGTACAATCTCTGTGATGTAGATCTTTGTCAGCTTCTCCACGTTGTAAGTTGATCTTACCGGCAAGAAATGAGCAGATTTGGTCAATCGGTCGACGATTACCCAAATCGAGTCGTGCTTCTTCGGCGTCCTTGGCAAACCCACAACAAAATCAATAGAAATGCTATCCCACTTCCACACAGGTATGTCAAGTAATTGTAACATCCCCACTGGTCGCTGATATTCCACCTTCGCTTTCTAGCAAGTCAGACAACAAGCCACATAGTTTGCCACCTGTTTCTTCATCCCGGGCCACCAAAAGTGCTTCTTCAAATCCTGGTACATCTTCGTGACTCCTGGATGAATACTTAATCTACTCTTGTGCACTTCGTCGAGAATCAACTTCCTTAGCTCAGCCACATCAGGTACACAAATGCGTCCGTTGCATCCCAGAATGTTGTCCGTTCCAACCTTGAATTCCGTCGCTTTCCCTTGTGCTACCAGCTCAACCTTCTCTTGCAGTAGCTTGTCAAGAGCTTGTTGTTCTCTAATCTCCTCCAACAGTCCGTTTGAAATGGTGAGCCTACCAAACTTCAGCTTCCCTGGCGACACTTCCACGTTTAGCTTCAAGTCTCGGAACTTCTCCAGCATCTCAAACTCCTTGATCATCATTGCTGAAGCTAAAACGCCCTTCCTACTCAGTGCATCTGCTACTATGTTTGCCTTCCCTGGATGATATTCCAAAGTGAAGTCGTAGCTCTTTAGAAATTCCGTCCATCTCTACTGTCTCATGTTGAGCTCCTTCTGATCGAATAGGTACTTCAAGCTCTTGTGGTCGCTGTAAACAGTGAATGTGCTCCTATACAGGTAGTGCCTCCAAATCTTCAGCGCGAACACCACTGCAGCAAGTTCCAGATCATGCGTAGGGTAGTTTCTTTCATGAATCTTAAGCTGTCTCAAAGCATAAGCCGCGACCTTCCTATGCTGCATCAGCACGCATCCTAAACCCTGGTGTGAAGCATCGCAGTAAACCTCGTAAGGTTCTTCGGGTTGAGGCAAAACTAACACAGGCGCTGTCGTCAAAAGCTCTTTCAACCTCTGAAAACTGGATTCGCACTCTTCCATCCAAGCAAAAGGTTGGTCCTTCCTCGTGAGTCGTGTAAGCGGTGCTACAATCTTCGAGAAACCTTCGATAAATCTCCGGTAGTAGCCTGCTAATCCAACAAAACTTCGGATATCTGTCACAGTCTTCGGTTGTTCCCATGCTAACACGGCTTCAATCTTGACTGGATCCACAACTATCCCGTCCTTAGTTATCACATTCCCAAGAAAGTTCACCTCTTCAAGCCAAAACTCAAACTTGGAAAGGTTAGCGTAGAGTTGCTTCTCCCGCAGAATCTGCAACACTTGGCGTAGATGCTCTTCATGTTCTTCTTTGCTTCGCGAATAGATCAGGATATCGTCTATGAACACCACCACGAACTGTGTGAAAAATCCTGTTCATGTAGGCCATAAACACTGCCGGCGCATTCGTCACTCCAAATGGCATCACTAGATACTCGTAGTGATCATATCTTGTCCTGAATGCTGTCTTGGGAATATCCTCTTCCTACACTCGAATCTAATGGTAGCCAGACTTTAAGTCGATCTTTGAAAATATCACGGCTCCTCGTAGTTGATCCATCAAATCATCGATACGCAGTAACGGATACCGATTCTTAACAGTAACTTTGTTGAGCTGACGATAATCCACGCACAATCTTGATCGTCTATCCTTCTTCTTCACCAATAGCACTGGAGCTCCCCATAGTGACACGCTCGGTCGTATGAACTGCTTCGACTCCAAGTGCTCGATCTGACACTTCAGCTCTTTCATCTCGGCTGGAGACATCCGATAGGGCGCTATCGAAATCGGTCCTGTCCTTGGAAGCAAATCAACGGAGAATTCAATTTCCCTCACTGGTGGTAGACCTGGCATGTAACGACCCTCATTTTCTTTATTTTATTTTTTGGTAGCAGTTATTTTAATTAATTGCATTACATGTTTGTGCATAAAAGAGAGACTTTTAATTTAATTGAATAATTCTTGAGAGTTGTTAAAAAGAAAAAGAAAGGATGAGGACGCCTTGGGCTAGCACTTGTATGCATAGTTATATTCCTTTCCACCTACCTAATGGACCAACACTCATGGGCTCTCACCAACCCAACCCAAATAATAGAACCATGGGCGTATGAAGGGCATGTGACGCCTCAAGCCCTAGCGCCTCAAGCTCTCTCCCTCTCTCAAGTTGATTCACTTGTTTCTTCTCCTTCCTATCTCCAAACCCTAGCGCCACACAAGGTTGAAGGGAGCAATCCACATTTTTCCTCTCTTGCATAATTCGCCACCAAGGTTAGGAGCAACTCCATCTTTGTTCTTCATCGAAATTGGGTAAGTCATGATTCTTTTCCTTCCTAAATTTCGTATCCTAGAGACTTGAGTTTGAGAATTTCCAATGTTTCTTATAGCCTCTTTTACATTCGTAGCAAACTCATCGTAGGATTGGTTCGAGTCATCATCATCTCTCTTCCACAAGAGGATTTCGCAAGGACCCAAAGGTAAGGGGAGATTATTGAAATTGGGGATATTTGAGGGAATAGGTGAAGGGGTTGTCCTTGAACCCCGTTGTTTGATAATTAATCGAAAAAATTCTGGTTTACATGCTTATAGACACTATAACTATGGTTTGAATAAATTATGTGGCTGCCATGGTTGTTCATATATGTTTTAAGTGTTAGAAAAATTTCTGTTTTGATGCCTAGGACGTGGTTGAATTATTAGAGCACCAAATTGATATGTTCATTAATTTGGAGATGAACTTCAATGTTGGAATGGGTGAATTGCGCTTGAGACTATCTAAATGATTAAAATAGATGCTGTTTTATGGATATTGTTAATGGAAAATTTTAGAATAATTTAACTTGTTGCGTTCATATTTTAATTAGTATAATTTTCCTTGTAATAATGTTGCCGTAACTATTTTGAAATTCGAGAACCGGGTTAGAGCTTTAAGAATTACTCCTAAATACTAATTAAGATTTTTCCCTAAGTGTTAGTCTTAATTGTGATGTTCCTAAATATTTAGAATTGAAGAAAAATAGGCGAAAACGTTTTTAAGACAGCAAAGTAGCGCTGCTGTTTTCGGTTTCGCTGCTGTTTCTGTTTTTTGCTGCTGTTACTGTTTTTGCTGCTGTTTCTGTTTTTGCTGCTGTCTCTGTTTTGTTGCTGTTTCTGTTTTGTTGCAGTTTTGTTGCAGTTTTTGTTGCTGTTTTTGTTGCTGTTTAAATTACTGCAAAAATCCTGTTATTTCTGCTGTTTAAATTGCTGCAAAAAATTCTGTTGTTGTTGCTTCTGTTTTCTGCAGAATTTTCGTTGGCTGCGGTAGTTTTTTTTTTAGTGCAGTTCCTGTTTACATTGTCGCAGAATTTTCTGCTGCAGAATTTACGCGTTATCTTGTGCAGTTTCTGTCTTTGTACGATTTTTGTTGTTGTTGCTGCGTTGTTACGGTGTTTGTTGCGTTGCTACAGATTTTAATTACATGATCAAGAAATAATTATTCTTAAGACAAGTCGTGGATTTCTTATGATTTATTCTTTGATCCGTTTATTATTTTGTGATGATGGTTGTGAAAAGTCCACACTTGTGGCAATGACCTTGAAAGGATAAATGACCTTTTGTGCAAGTCACCTAGCTATTAGTAGCCATAATGGGACTTGAGTCATTCCTTGTGAGATGATCCTAGCCATATGGGCCATGATGGATTCGGCTCACCGTAGAACTTCGGTAGATCATGCTTATGGAAATCGGCCAATCCTCTAGCCTCTGCATTCCTCTCTGCCCTTTGCTGTTGCTGTAGATTGTGCTGGTTCATGGCCGTAGTCTATTGAGCCATAGCCGCAGATTGCTTGGTCGTAGCAGCCGATTGTTGAGCCATAGCCGCCGCCATCTCCGTCATTGCTTGAATCGCTCTCTCCATGGTAGGGTCACCAGGTCCGGCTGTAGTATCTCTGCAAGGTGGCATTAGATTCCTACAAAGTCCAAAACCTGTCAGAACCTCACAATCAAGTGATGTGCTAACACACATTGCTTCAATCAAGAAACAATTCAAACAATTGGCAAGCAAAATTTGCTTCACTCAACAAACAATAACAATACAGCATAACTAGGTACCTGACAACATAATCCGACACGGTGACCAGCCTAGTGCTCCCTATGCACAGTTCGGTTAGAACTGAACTAGGCTCTAATATCACTATTGTAAAGACCCGTTTCCGGACCGCTACGAGTCTAGGATCAACCCTACATACGACGCACTTTTTAAATAGTATTCTTGTGTCCTTTGGAAAAGCGGTACGTTTTTTTTTATTATAAATTCTTCCGCAAAGCACACTCAGAGTAGCCACATCGTTTAGAAATATGATGCAATCTAGACATAAGACAAATGCACTGAAAATACACACACATATATATAAACAAGGTAGTCATAGTGCGTACAAAATATAAGCTGTGCAGAAATATGTACAAGAGAATACACCTAAAGTATGAAAACCCTCGTGAGAGCAATCATACCCCGGGGTTACTCCCGATAGACACCCACGCAGGGGGCTGCTCCAAAAGTATGCTACCAGTCTACCCAGCTGTACACAAAAGACAATAATCAAAAGCCCGACTGGTCACTACTAGCACCTGTACACTATAAACAGACCCCACAGTCAACCAAAATACAAACAAGCAGACAGACAGTCATAGCAGCTAGAGGTAGCTATCCGGATCCTCAGACAGATCCTCCTCATCATCATCCTCCATCCAGTCATCTGTATCCTCGCCGGTGTTAGGTCTACGAAAGGTACCGTATCCGGTACACCCTCTGTCACATCCTCCTCTACCAACACCTCATCAAGAAATCCTACACCGCTACACCCTGCTTTACCACGCTTTCCACAAACAGGTGAAAGATGTCCCGGTGAGGTAGGGGTCCTGACAATCATGGGGAAAGCCGGCTTTGCCTCAGGCTTAAACTCTGCCAAAGAACTCAGAGTAGCTGCCGCTCGGGAGGTAGAAGCACATGTAGTCCCACGTCTGATCACGCTCTTTCGAGCAGTCCTCCGAATCCTCGCTCCTCTGGGTATGGGTGCACAACAAGTAGTACTACGCCTCAGAATCTCAAGAAATCCCTCCAACAAAGAAGATGAAGTTGGCATCGTCTGCTCTCTCTGAATGCTACGCCAAGCATCCACCACCTGCATCGTCCTAATGGGAAAGCTGACTGTCCGTCGGGAGGTCTCCTGCCTCAACACCAAACCGTCAACTCTGAAGGTCTGCACAACGTCCCCGGTATATACAACTTGGTGGGAGATGGGGTCGAACACCATCTCTGAGGGTGCCTCGATGTCTTGGAAATCAAACACGATCTCCGGCGATGTCATCATCGCTGGTATCACCAAGGTCTTTGCCATCGCCTGGGTTGCCATCATCGGTTGAAGGAACCACGGGAAAGGGTTAACTTCTCAAATAATCATAGAAAAAGTAAAACATAGAGCAAGAGATAACAAAATGCACAAATGCCCCCTAATGCAACTCAAGACTCTCTCCCAAAACATTCTCTGAAATTTTTGGAAAGTAATGCCGATCCATCCACTGAATCCCAGCCATAGCCTTGGCCTCTCCTCTCACCCTAGGACATTCAGCTCAGGTTCCTTAACATTACGACACCTAGCTAACTCTACCGAAAAACCGGCCGTAGCTTTTTAGGGGATCCTAGCTCCCTAGGCTAATCGGCTCAAAGCTCACAAACGTCACGACCAAACTTCCACAACACCAATGAATGAATCAACTCATATGATAATTCAAAGAAGCATAATTAAATAGATATTCAATCTCATATTAAATAATTATTCAATCAACAATCTCTCAACAACACCATTGAATCATATCAAAAATCATGTCACATTCAAACATCAGCATCCAAACACAGTTCATCCCTTTGCAACTCGATGGAGTTAACAAAGAGGAAAAGCAAACAAATGTGGGGGGTTGTGGACAGTTGCCAACCTCTTGCAGAGAAGCCCACTAAATAATCAGTATAGATATCAGACAATAAAACAAACGAAGGGGTACGAGACCCTCACTTCAAACCCTGAGGGTCTCAGACTTCTTCGCTTTAAGACTTAAAATTAATTCCTATGCAATATCTAAAGTTGCCCTTACCGAACTCCAAGCCACGCGTCCACGTACTCCACGATTCTACGCTGCACGGTCTCGGATCACTCAAGCCTATTACACAAAGTAAACTTAACACAACTCTAAAAACTTAGTTCTATAACCTTAGGCTCTCAAACTTAACCCTTTTCCTAACCAACACTTTCACTTAGAAACTTAATGCATAAAGCAACTCCAATTAACCACTTTTTCTCAAATACTTGAGCAATGCTCCACTTGGTTTTCTTGGGTCTCAAGGAACCCAAATTACTCAATGTGCTTCATAGCCTTGAACTACAAAACAATTCCAAATGAAATCAAACCTTTTCCTAAATTTTCCAAAACTCAATCAAACATCATTACCGCCATGAAATACAAGATTGCAACAAATTTTTTCTTCCCAATAACCTATAGGGCTCGCGGCCCTTACACAAAAAAAAAAGAAATTGGGGACAATTTGCAAACTTCCAAAACCATGTAACAATACCATTCCTTAGAGAATTATTTTTACAAAACAACAAACCATTACTCATGAAAAAGCTTAATCAAGATCCAAAATTACTTTTCAAGTCCCTCAAGAATAAGGGTTTTCAACAAAAACCTACTGACTCTTTTAACTCAACAACTTCAACAATAACAATGGTAATTATAATAACTAAGAAACAAGAATCATCTATCAATTAAATGATTCACCAGGTATTCACCATAAATCCCTCTTTCAAGCATTGGTTTTTCATCAACAAAAACAACTCAAACAATGTGCTAATTCCAAAACTATCACTCAATACAACAATAACAACATCAAGAAGCTAAACTAACCAATTTAATTCTTGATTCACTAGGATCACACTTTTTCCCTCTTTTCCCCCCTTAGGTCACGCCTAGGGTTCTAAGAATTAGGAATATGATGAGCATATCCATTATTGATCACAACCAAGAATAAATCAAACACAAAACAAGTCATAAAATCAAGAAATGGAAGTGAAAGAACTACCACCTCTCCTCTCCTCTTGCTCGCGGCCTAGGGGCTGTTTTGGGGAGAAAAATGGTGCTCTGCAGCTTGCTTGATGATAAACTAGATGATGATCAAGAGTAGAAGAAGAAACTAGCAAGAAGATGGAAGCAAAGAGGTGAAGTGATTCAAGACATGATGGAGGTATTTGGAACTTCTCTCTCAAGAAAATGAAAAAGATGAAGTTGTGAGGGTTTGAGAGAGAGGGGGGCGCGGGTTTGGGGCTGCTTATGGGAGGGGAGAATTAATTTTTATCACTGAAAAATAATACTTGGTTAAAACTTGCTTAAATAAAGTGTAGAAAAAACTAATCACACAAAGTGTGACACTTTTCAATAAAGCAAAGATGCTAATCACATCAACTAATCTATCCCATCTAATCTTACATCTCTCATGATTACCCTCTAATTCTAGAGTCTTAGGGTTGCTAAAACGCGGCGTCGAGTAATCACGTTACCAATTAATTTCCCGCCGATTAATTCGCGAAAATTAATTTACCGAGAAGTTAATTCACCGCGTGAAAATAAATTATCATACATAATAAAAACAATCTAAAACACTCACGAATAATCACAACAAGTCACGATTCGATTTTCATCGAAATCGGAGTTCGTTTAAAATTTTATCTGCGGCAAAACTGCCCCACGATTCGAAACGCAACGAAACTTCGTTAGAATTTTTCGACGATATTCGAATCATGAATTAATATAAAATATTAATTCTCAAATTCAATTTGATCTTGATTTAATTAAATCACTTGATTAGCGAACAAGAAACTGCTTATTATAGCATAAATACGACAGAATATACTATAATAACGATAAATAACGCATCGCGAAAAATACGGATGTTACAAAAATCCTTTAGGAACAATGGGACTAGACGTAGCTACCAATTTGGTGGTGAACTAGTATAAATCTCTGTGTCTCTAGCTTTACTGCTTTACATTTACTTTTGTTCTATAAAGAAAAACAAGTTTTCATAAACTTCATTCCAGCGTCCGGTTAATTTTCCATCTTATAACAAACAGTTTTCATATCCAAGTGTTTGTAACTTAAAGTTTGTGAAAAGTTTTGAACACAATTCAACCCTCTTCTTGTGTTCACGTTCAGTTAGTACCAGAACTCGGCCTCTTGGTTGAGCACTTAACAGTGTTAAGAGAAAAGATCCTATACTTGTGAACATGTCTGCAGAAGGTGGTCACATGAACCGTTCTCCTCTATTTACTGGAGAAAAATTTGATTACTGGAAAGACAAGATAAAAGCTTTCTTTGAGACACAACAACTTGAGCTGTGGGATATGGTTGGAATTGGATACCTTATTCCCACTAATGCTGCTGGTGTTGCTATAGCTAGAGAAAATTGGAATGATGAGCAAAAAAACAGATATCAGCTCAATCAAAAAGCAAGATTCATTCTTATATGTGCTATGTCAAAAAAAGAATATGATAAATGTGGCAAATTTGATACTGCCAAAGAAATTTGGGATTCTCTTGTTTTGTCTTATGAGGGCTCTGCCCAAGTAAGAGAAAATAAAACTAGCATGTTGGTTCACCAATATGAGTTGTTTAAAATGAAGATGGTGAAAACATTGAATCTATGTTTAGATGATTCCAAACTCTTGTCCCTGGGTTACAAGCCCTTGGAAAAAGCTACACCACTCCTGATCATGTAAGAAAGATCGTGAGAAGTTTGACCAGGCATTGGAGACCCAAAGTCACTGCTATACAAGAAGCAAAAGATTTAAACGTCTTACGACTTGAAGATCTTTTGTGTTCTCTGAAAGCTCATAAACTTGAGCTGAATGAGGAAGAACCTATGAAAAAAGCAAGTCTATTGCCTTAAAAGTCAATAAGCATAAAGCTAGTTCTTCTAAAGCTCTTCAGGCTGAAGAAGAATAATAAGATGAAGCTTCAGAAGGTGATGATGATGGGACAGATGATGAGCTCGCGTTCATATCTTGGAAGATCCAAAGAATGTGGAAGAAAAGAAACTTCAAAAGAAGATTCCAGAAGAAAGATGTCAAGGACAAGAAGGAAAGCAAAGATAAAATTCAAGTCATTTGCTATGAATGTAAAAAGCCAGGACACTTCAAGTCTGAATGTCCTTGCCATAAGGAAAAGCCCACAAATAGTTTTTTCAAGGGAAAGAAGAAAAGTCTCATGGCTACATGGGAAGACCTGGACCTATCATCCTCTGAGGATGATGACAATGAAGAGTAGCCAATGTTGCTCTTATGGAAAACACTGACTCAGACTCTGAAGAAGAAGTTGAAAAGATAATAATTTATGATTCTTACTCTGAACTTCAAATTGCATTTGATGATCTCCTTAAGGATTTCACCACTCTCTCGATTGAGTATAAAGATTTGAAAAAGAAATTTTCGAAATTATCACAAGAATTTCAAGTTTTGAATAATGAAAACTCAAAGCTCAATGAAGAGAATCAGAAGCTGAAAATTGGAAATCAGTAACCGGTGGATAACCAGCGTCTGGTAGCAATTCAGTAACCAGAAGCTGAGAGCTCTCAAGCTGAAAGCTCTGAAGCTAAAGGTAATTCTAAGTGTAAATCAAATGATTATGAATATACCTTTCAAAAGTTTCTTGCAGAGAGTGAAACTCGAAGCAAGCAAGCTTTAATGATTTGGGGTGTCGGTAAAACAACAACTCAAGGTCTTGGTTACATATCTGATGAACCCACTTTACAACATGAAAAATTAGCATCTAATGGACCCAATGATCACAGTGAATGCTTGCATTGTACTTACTGTAATAAACTTGGTCATTTGAAAAGTGTCTGTACTGTTTTTAAAATAAAGAAGGATAAGTATCCTTCAAGAACTAACAAGAAAGGACCCAAGAAGATATGGGTACCTAAAGATAAAATAGTCTATGTTGCAGACAAGCTTAGCAACAAGGTCAACACACCTATCTTCGTACTTAGACAGTGGATGCTCACATCACATGATGGGAGAAAAACATTTGTTCCAAGAGCTAAGACCTAAAGAAGAAGGATATGTTGGTTTTGGAGGAAACCAAAGAGGTAAAATAGTTGGAATAGGTCGCATTAGTAAAGACTCTCTTCCCTCTATTTTCTTTACAGCAAAGAGGAAACAAAATATTTATAAAATTGATCTTTCTGAACTTGCACAACAAGATGTCAAGTGTCTCATGTCTGTTGAAGATGAGCAATGGACTTGGCATAAAAGATTGGGTCATGTCAGCTTGAGATTAATCTCAAAGTTGAACAAGCATAGTCTTGTTAAAGGCTTACCAAATCTTAGATTCCAATCCAATGCTCTCTATAAGGCATGTCAAAGTGGAAAACAAGTTAAAACTTCTTTTCATTCTAAAAATGTTGTTTCAACCCCTAGACCACTTGAGCTTTTGCATCTTGATCTTTTTGGTCCAGCAAGGACAACCTCTTTGACTGGAAAGAAATATGGGTTAGTCATTGTTGATGATTTTACTAGATGGACATAGGTTAGATTCCTTGCCTACAAGGATGAGTCATTCAAGGTGTTCTCTAATTTTTGCAAATCAGTTCAAAATGAAAAAGGAATTTGTGTTTCATTAATTAGAAGTGATCATGGGGGAGAATTTGAAAATGAAAGCTTTCAAAAATTTTGTGAAGAAAATGGCATCTCTCACAATTTCTCCTCTCCTAGAACACCACAACAAAATGGTGTTGTAGAAAGGAAAAATAGGTTCCTCTAAGAAATGGCTAGGACCATGATCAATGAAGCTGATATTGCAAAAAAATTTTGGGCAGAAGCAGTAAACAAAGCTTGTTATATTCAAAACAGAGTCTTTATTAGACCTATTTTGAATAAGACTCCACATGAACTGTGGAAGGGTAGGAAACCTAACATTTCTTATTTTCATCCCTTTGGTTGCATATGTTATATTCTGAATACTGAGGATTAACTTGGTAAGTTTGATTCCAAAGCTGACAAAGGTATCTTTTTGGGATACTCTAAATGATCTAAAGCTTTAAGAATATACAATAAAGAAATTTTGATAGTGGTAGAATCCATTCATGTCAAGTTTGATGACAAGAAGCCTGACACTGCCATGTCAGAGCTAGATGAGTTATTTTCAGGTTTAGATATTGGTGGTACAATAAACAGTGAACCTGGCAGAAGTTGAAGCTGAAGCCAGAAAGAGTTGGTAATATAAAACTAATCACCCAAGGATCAAATCATAGGAGAACCTGGAGACAGAGTGAGAACAAGATCTTCTTTTAAAGAACATGCAGATCTTGCACTACTCTCTGAGATGAAACCTAAAACGATTGATCAAGCATTGGAAGATGAAGGTTGGATTTTGTCTATGTAAGAAGAGTTGAGTCTGTTCCAAAGAAATGATGTTTGGAAGTTAGTCACTCTACCAGAAGATAAGCAAGCTATTGGTACTAAAGGGGTATTTAGAAACAAGCTTGATGAAGATGGTAAGGTATTGAGAAACAAAGCAAGGTTGGTTACTCAAGGTTACTCACAAGAAGAAGGTATAGATTTTACTAAAACCTTTGCACCTGTTGCAAGGTTAGAAGCAATTCACATTTTACTTTCATTTGTTGCACACCATGAGATAATTCTTTATCAAATGGATGTGAAAAGTGCTTTCTTGAATGGTTCTATAACTGAGGAAGTCTATGTGAAACAACCTCCTGGATTTGAAGACATTGAATTTTCTGAACATGTCTTTAAGCTTAAAAATGCTCTATATGGTCTTAAGCAAGCTCCCAGAGCCTGGTATGATAGATTGAGTTCCTTTTTAATGGAAAATAGTTTTACCAGAGGTCAAGTAGACACTACTCTATTTAGAAAAACATCAAACAAGCATTTTATACTTGTTCAAATATATGTTGATGATATCATTTTTGGAGCTACTAATGAAAGCCTTTGCAAAGAATTTTCTAAGTTAATGCAGGCTGAATTTGAGATGAGCATGATGGGAGAATTGAGGTTCTTCCTTGGAATTCAAATCAAGCAATGCAATGATGGCATCCATATACATCAAAGCAAATACATCAAGGAATTGCTCAAGAAATTCAAGATGGTCGATTGAAGCCAATGTGCACACCTATGCATCCCACTTGTATTCTTAGTAAAGAGATGAAACTGGTAAGAAGGTAGATCAGAAAATGTACAGAGGTATAATTGGATCTCTACTTATTTATCTTACTGCTTCAAGACCTGATATTATGTTCAGCGTCTGCCTATGTGCTAGATTTCAATCTGATCTTAGAGAATCACACTTGAGTAATGTTAAAAGAATATTTAGATATTTACAAGGATACTAATCTTGGTTTGCTTTATTAGAAATCAAAAAATTACAAGTTAGTAGGATTCTGTGATGCTGACTTTGCTGGAGACCGAATTGAGAGAAAGAGCACAAGGGGAGGCTGCCAATTCCTTGGAGCAAATCTTGTGTCTTGGTCAAGCAAAAGATAAAGCACCATTGCACTCTCAACAGCAGAAGCTGAATATATCTCAGCAGCAAGTTGTAGTTCTCAACTTCTGTGGATGAAATATCAACTTGAAGACTACCTGATAAAAGAGAGTAACATTCCTATCTTTTGTGATAATACATCTGCAATTTGTCTTACTAAGAATCCAATATTGCATTCTAGAGCAAAACACATTGAGATTAAGCATCACTTCATTAGAGACTATGTTCAGAAGAGTGTACTTGAAATTAAATTTGTAGAAACTGATCTTCAGTGGGCTGACATTTTCACAAAACCCCTTGCTGAAGATAGATTAAATTTTATAAGAAGAAATTTAAATTTTCATCTTATAGATAAATGACTAATCTCAGCATCTTGTGATATGTATCTTTCAGCATTTGGTATGACATAAGCATTCATACGTGTAAGCATATGATATGTCATTCTCATTGCATAACTCAGCATCTGGTGAACTTGTTGCGTGCATCCGGACACACATGTGTCACATGCGGTGGGACTGAAGCGTCTCATCACACCTACTGAGTCATGATTAAATTTGCATTTTCAATAATTTTTCTTTCTCGATTTACTTTATTTTTGACAACTGCATTTAATGCAAAGCGAATCTTTATTTTTATTTTCTTTTTGATTTAATTTTATCAACGGAAATGTGAAGCGGTTTTGAAAAAGTAACTGTACTTTTTGTTTCAAAACTTTCCCACTACTCCACTTCTTTCGCACCACTCTGTACCCTCTGTTTTCTCTGTCTTCTCTGCAAAAAATTATTTTCTCTCATTCTCTTTGTGTGCCCTCTCTGAAAACCTTAAACCTCCATCTCCTCTAGTGCAATCATGTCTAATGTTAGAATCTGGGAAGACAATGCTATTTACAACATTATGACTGAAGGAAAAGTCCTGATTGAGAATAGGATTGATTTGGAGAAGTTCAAGCTTTATGGTTTTAATTTCGATGACGGATTAAGGGCTTTAGGCTGGTCGAACTACTTCTTTTGGGATCCAGTTGAAGTTCTGGTTACTACTATCAAGGAACTCTAAGGAAACATTCGTATGTTTAAGGGTGGTATTGTTAAAGGCCATATTAGAGGTTTTAAATTGGTGTTTACTATTAACGGCATTGCTAATACTATTGAGTGTCCATGTGAAGGAATCAGTTTCTACACTGGTTGGGAAAATGCCTTCAATGGAATGGAAAATGTCAATGAGGCACTGTTTGAGAATTATCGCCAGTTGAAGGAATCTAGGGAATCACCGTCTGCCAAGCTTCTAAAGAGTCACTACAGGGTGCTTCACAAGATAATTGCTAAAAGTGTCATTCTGAAGGTAGGGTCTAGTGACGATGTGAACTATGAACAAAACTTCATAATGAGGAACTATATGGCTGGTTACAAGATAAATTTTCCTAGATTGATCTTCAATAATCTGGTAAATGCATTTGTTAATTCGAGAAAGGGTTCTGTTGAAGAGAAACAAATCAACAAGAGTATTCCTTATGGTGTTCTTCTTACTGCGATGAGGATTAAAGACGGAATTGCAAGAAAGCTTGGAGCTTTGCAGGGGAAGAAAAGGAAAAATATTTTGGATTAGGTGCTGTTGTTCGTCCTGATGTTTTTGGAGTCAATAGTTTGGTGAGAATGAATCTTATCGCTGGTGACATGATCAAACTGTTAGTGTAAGCCCTAGAGGCCAATGTAGTTCCTTTCGAACTTATAATTTGTATCATGTTATTTATCTATTATATGAGGCATTTCAGTTATTATGTTTGTTTCAACGTAATAAAGTCCTTGAGTAAAAGTTCAATTTTAATAGAACATCGAGTAGATGACTTAGTTGTGAGATACTACAGAACTTACTCTTAAATATCCGCAGTCGAGTATTATTATCAATAAGGGCAATAATAATACATTAAGACTATTATGTGGGTGGACTGATAACCTTATCTCACTGGTTATAGATATGAGATATCAAGTCACCGCATAGGTACACATCAGGGTAATTGTGTGCTGGATTGACCCGCCATGAGAATACTACATAGTACGTTATATAAGTGTCATAAGTTGTTCTCATAGTGATAGTGGTGTATTCCACCCTTTGACCTGAAACCACTATGGTCCCTACATGAGGAGTTGAGTGTTTTGTTGCCGTCAAACATTGTCTGTAACAAGACAATTATAAAGTCGGTTAACTAGGCACTCCACGAGTCATGCAGAGGGACATGAGTGACCTAGATGGGATTTGCCCCTCCTACATAGCAGGAGTAATATCTGTGGGCCCCTTGATAGAGTATGACTGTAAAATGCATGGCCATGCTGAAATAAGTCAATATGAGATATTGATCTTATTTGTTGTTACTTAGTCTATTTGGGTATCAAGGAATATAATGTTGAACAATACAAGGGTGACGCACACTATGCCTTGTGTTCAATATAGATATAAGGGCAAAAGGCTAATTATACACATGATCATTATCACGGAAAGGTTACGTCATAACACTGACATTCTCGTTACTTGGGTAACAGTGATGTGTTGCTTGACACCGCTCTCTGTTTATAATATTAAATAGTGATTTAATATTATTGCCAACGTTACAGGAACCTACAGGGTCACACACATAAGAACAGATTAATAGGAGATTAAATATAAATGAGTAAGACTCGTTTCATTCAGTGGTGCGCTCTTATGACGCACCATCGTAAGTCAAGAGCAACGCAGCACATAGTAAGCTACGGTGTACCGCTAGGTCAGTCTTAAGTGGTTCTATAAATAGAACACTTAAAGCTGAAAGTTCAGACAAGGAATTAACCCTAGCCGTACTGAGAGACCTTGGAGTGCGTTAAGGATCGCCGCTCAGTTAAATCGGCCAGCACAGTAGATGATGGCTGCTCCCATTCGAAGTCTGTTCGTGTGGACTGCGTAGAGGCGTTGTCATCAGTACGGTCTGCAACGGTCTGCGCTACAAGAGGTAACCAACGTAATCCCTGAATCATGACCATTCGCAAGGATCCATGGAAGGGAAAAAAAATTTTCGCTGCGTTTTATCTTTGATTATTGCGCGATTTCCCTACAGTGGTATCAGAGCCACTTGCGAAACCATGATTCGGTTTTTGTGATTACCTGTATGTATGTGTGACATGCGTTCTTGTATGAGACAGTTAGATTATGAATCTATTCGTTTTAAAAATTATACCTTGTATGATTATTACGAAAACCCGGTTAGGTATATATGTGATATATATGTTGCTTCGGATAATATGTATATATGAGATATATATGGTGATTCTGTATGCTTGTTTGAATAAACGATTCGGTTTTGTGTCAAGTGTCGATACAGCGTGTTGTACTGCTGGTCTGAAGATTGGCGTCGTTGGGTCCAAGCATTGGTACCCAGAACCGTGTTAGTAACAACGTGAAACGGCGACACTGTTCTTGTGGCGTGAATCTGCGAAGCGAGTTATTTTGAAATTATTTAATTTTAATTAATTGGCTTTAATAACATTTAATGATAAGATTAATAGTAATAAGTGTGTATTATTATTATTATTAATTGTCATTAATGTTTTGTGATGCATGGTGAGTGGTTATGGCCTTAGTTCCTTTTATTTTATTTTGGAATTTTAAAATACGGCCTGCGTGCCGTGCCTTTTGTTTTTCTTTTAAAATACGGCCTGCGTGCCGTGCCTTTCTTTTATTTTCATTAATGTAATGTAAGAGAGGAGACGAGAAGGAAATTTCATAAGAGGGCTGTTGGAATCAAGTGGATTCAGAAACAATAACCCTTAATTGTTTTGATGATAACAAAAGATTAAGAGAACAATTTATTCTCTAACATGGTTATAAGTGTGCAGAAAGTATTTATATTCGGAAAAATTCTGCTTCAGAAGACTTAGTGAAATCTTGAATTTCACTCTGGAAAGCCCGACTGGCTCGCTCGTTCTTGGCACATAGAATCTGTTTGGTCAACGCCCGTGTAAGTCAACGACTCGTAGATCGATCTAAGAGACTACACTGTTTGGTCAACGCCCGTGTAAGTCAACGACCTGGTAGATCAGACTAAGAGACTCCACTTTATTTAGTCAACGCTCTGGTCTTCAGTCAACACTCAACAGATTGTGTTATATGTGCTCTATGATAGACTTAGTGCTTTCCTACACGATTCTGTCATTTGATAGCCCATTAAATTCTACACACAAGAATCTGGTGATCTGTGAAGCTCAGTTCTGATAGTAAAATTCAAGTACCTTGTTATACGAGGTATCTTTAGACAAGAAGAATGTCAAAGGATAAAATCATCAAGGAAACTTGTGCTTGAAGTGTCTATATTTTTGAAAAGCTCACTAAGGACAAAGTTACTGACAATGCGTATATACTCAGAATACTTTTCTTCGTCTTGAAAGCGACGTATCCTGCAAAAGCCGAAATTCCAGGATCTGAACTTTGACTTTGGACAAAAAGAAACGTTGTGCGGACAAAAAGAGACGTTGTGTCACAACGGCACTTTTTCAACCCTAGCTATATATCCTACCTCATACACTGAAGTAAGACAAGTATTGAGTTTTTACAAACGATTTTCAACACAGTTGTACGCAATCTAGCAACTTGAATATTTTTCTGAGTAGTGAGAGCATCAACATCTATCTTCTCAAACACTACCCAATCAAGAGACAGTGAGCAATCAAGAATTCATCCAAGTCTCTGAGATCGTTGAACAAGACACTTACTGTTTTATTCTTTCTTTTAAGAAAGTCATTTTGTGCTAAAAGTATTTTCATTGTAAATTCTCTCTGAAGAGAGTTATCTCTATATTGTTTCAAAAAACTCTTATTTGAATCTGTACTTAGCCCAAGAAGGGTCAGTATACCTTAGAGGCTCAACTGTACTGAGTTGTTCTAAGAAGTTGTGAGTATAGCCAGTTGGCAGAAATATACTCTCAAGTGTAATCGATTGATTATAGTGGAGAAATCCTTCAAGTGAGTGAAGGGACTAGACGTAGCTATCAGGTGATAGTGAACTAGTATAAATCTCTGTGTCTCTTTCTTCTCTCTACTCTTTATTCCTTGCACAGTTTATTCAATAGTTATTTTTCATAAACATTTGTATTTGCGAAAAAGTTTTTAAAAACCCAATTCAAACCCCCCCCTTTCTTGTGTTTTGCCACGTTCAAGGGCTACATTGGAGGTCACACTTGGAGAAGCTTGGTCGTTCCTAGGTTTAGCTTGGATTCTCTCATTGGCTTGTGAGAATCAATGCGTTAGGGGCCATAACCACGTCACATTTATTTTCTATATATGTATGAGATGCATGTATGAATGTAGTAGGTTAAATAGTTTAACAAATATGTATGAGATGTATGTATGAATATAGTAAGTTAAATAGTTTAACAAATGGTGAGATCATTTTTAATAACAACCCTCAAAAGGAAATATTAAGTTAAATTTAAATACCTTCCAATAGTTAGCACTCATCAAGACTAATATCGGAAATGTGGGTTCGCCAAAGCGGAGTACATTTTCAATACTAGTAAGATGCGACGGGATAAACATAATATCCAAATGCTATCTTTGGGTCTAACTTAACTAAACTGAGTATAATAGGATTGAATAGTTATTCACCTAACTAACCGAGAATTGTATGAGATACAATTGGAAAGAGTTCCTACATAAATAACTGAGTTTTAAGTGATCAGCTAAAGCTGACTTAAAATAAAGTGAAATATGGATCTCGGCCCACTAGAAAATCTTCCAACGGGATTTTCCAAATCAATGTTGAGGGTCATTGGTTTGAGTAAAATAGTGGGAGGCATATTTAATTAAAGACCTAATTAAATATGTTTATTGCATGATACTTATATTCTGCATATTTTCTTAATGTAGATTACCATGGCATCAAACACTCACAATAACCTACTGCGATCAATCCTTGAGAAGGATAAACTTTCTGGACTGGCATCGAAACTTGAGGATTGTCCTCAAACAAGAGAAAAAGCTGTATGTTCTCGAAAGGGCCCTTCCCCAAGAGCCACCGGCTGCCACTGCCCCTAGGGCTGAAAAGGATGCTTATAAGAAGCATCAAGATGATGCCCTGGAGATGGAAGCATTCGATATGATCGAACACCTCAAGATGCTCTATCAAGAGCAAGCAAGGCATAAGCGGTATGAAGTTTCCAAAGCCCTTTTCCAAAGCAAACTGGTATAAGGATGCCCTGTAGGTCCCTATGTACTCAAAATGATTGGGTATGTTGAGAACCTTGATCGATTGGGATTTTCCTTAAGGCGAGAGCTTGCGATTGATTTGATCCTGCAATCGTTGCCGGAGAGTTTAAATCAGTTTGTCATGAATTTCACTATGAATGATATGGACAAAACTCTGCCAGAACTATTAAGCATGTTAAGAACTGCAGAACATAACATCAACAAAGGGAAAGGGAAGGCCATTTTTATGGTCAATGGTGGAAAGGGCAAGAAACAGTTCAAGAGCCCATGAACAAGTATAAGGGCAAGGGCAAGGGAATTAACAAGCCCAAACCTGCGACTTATGCTTTGAAGCCTAAGGGCGGTGTGGCTAAAGAGGGAAATTGCTTCCACTGTGGTGTGACTGGACATTGGAAGAGGAATTGCCCAAAGTACCTGAAAGAAAAGAAGAAGGGAAGTGAGACTTCCACCTCAGGTATTTTTGTTATAGAAGTCAATTTATCTACTTCTGCATCATGGGTATTAGATACTGGATGTGGGTCTCACATTTGTACTAATGTGCAGGAGCTCAAAAGGAGTAGACCATTGGCAAAGGGCGAAGTTGATCTACAAGTTGGCAATAGAGCAAAAGTTGTTGCTTTAGCTGTGGGAACTTATGGCTTTGCCCAGTGGGCTTATTATTCTGTTAGAGAACTGTTATTTTGTGCTTGCAATTAGTAGGAATATTATTTTTGTTTCTTGTTTGGACAAGTTTGGTTTTTCATTTATAATAAAGGACAAATGTTGCTCTATTTATTTAAATGATATTTTCTATGCTAGTGCACAAATGAGTAATGGACTTTATATCCTTGATCTTGAAACGCCCATTTATAACATCAATACAAAAAGGATGAAACCAAATGAGTTGAATCCGACTTATCTTTGGCATTGTCGTTTAGGCCATAAAATGAGAAGCGTATTTCCAAACTCCATAAAGATGGATTCTTGGACTCTTTTGATTATGAATCATTTGTGACATGTGAATCTTCTTTATTAGGAAAGATGACAAAAACCCCATTCATAGGAAAAGGTGAAAGGGCTAGTGATCTTTTGGGCCTCATACATACTGATGTATGTGGACCACTAAACACATCAGCTAGAAGAGGTTTTCAGTACTTCATCACATTTACTGATGATTATAGTAGATATGGATTCGTGTATCTCATGAAACACAAATTGGAATCTTTTGAAAAGTTCAAAGAATTCAAGAATGTAGTACAAAACCAACTAGGTAAAAATATTAAGACCCTTCGATTAGATCGAGGTGGTGAATATTTGAGTCTAGAATTTGATGATCATCTGAAAGAGTGTGAGATCCTATCCCAACTCACCCCTCCTGGAACACCGCAATGGAATGGTGTTTCTGAAAAGAGAAACCGAACCTTATTGGACATGGTCCGGTCTATGATGAGTCATGCGGATCTTCCAAATTCCTTCTGGGGACATGCTCTATTAACTGCATCTTTCACACTTAACCGTGTTCCATCCAAAACTGTGGAAAAGACACCATATGAGATATGGACTGGCAAGAAACCCAGTATGTCTTTCATGAAGATTTGGGCTGTGATGTATATGTGAAACGACAGATTTCCACTAAGCTTGAGCCCAAATCTGATAAATGCTTCTTTGTGGGGTATCCTAAATAAACCAAGGGATACTACTTTTACAATCCTTCTGAGGGAAAAGTGTTTGTCGCTCGAACTGGTGTATTCCTAGAAAGGGAATTCGTTTAAAAAGGAATCAGTGGGAGGAAAGTAGAACTTGAAGAAATTCGAGTATCACAGAGTAGCGACATACCTATGGAGGAACAAAAGCAGCCTACACAAGATGTTGTGATAGAACAGCCTGCTCAAGTAACAAAAGACCAGCGTAGGTCAAGCAGGATACGTCACCAACTCGAGAGATATGGATTTCTCATGACTCAACAGGGTTATGTATTTCTCATGGATCAAGATGAGCCTGTGACTTACCAGGAGGCCATTACTGGCCCTGAATCTGAGAAGTGGCTTGAGGTAATGAAATCTGAGATTGACTCCATGTACACTAACCAGGTATGGACCTTGGTAGAGCCACCTGAAGGAGTTACTCCCATAGGGTGCAAGTGGGTCTTCAAAAAGAAGACTGACATGGATGGTAAGGTTCATACCTATAAGGCACGACTAGTTGCTAAGGGTTTCAAGCAAATTCATGGTGTAGACTATGATGAAACTTTTTCACCAGTTGCAATGCTTAAATCTGTTCGGATTTTACTTGCCATCGCTGCATACCATGACTATGAAATATGGCAAATGGATATCAAGACTGCTTTCCTTAATGGAAATCTCCTTGAGGATGTGTACATGACACAACCTGAAGGTTTTGACACTCCAGATGATGCCAAGAAAGTATGAAGTTGCAGCGATCAATCTATGGATTGAAGCAAGCTTCCAGAAGTTGGAATCTTCGTTTTGATGAAACTGTGAGACAGTTTGGATTCATAAAAAATGAAGATGAACCTTGTGTTTACAAAAAGGTTAGTGGGAGCATAGTTGTATTCCTGGTGTTATATGTGGATGACATATTACTCATCGAAAATGACGTCCCTACTTTGCAACAAGTTAAGACTTGGTTAGGGAATTGTTTTTCTATGAAAGATTTAGGTGAAGCTACCTACATATTAGGAATCAGGATCTATAGAGATAAATCGCAACGATTGCTTGGCCTGAGTCAGAGTACATACATAGACAAAGTCCTAAGACGCTTTAATATGCATGATTCCAAGAAAGGATTCCTGCCTATGACACATGGCATATGCCTATCAAAAGCACAATCCCCTTCTACTCAGGAAGAGAGGGATCGCATGAATAAGATTTCATATGCGTCTGCAATTGGATCTATCATGTATGCCATGTTATGTACCCGACCGAATGTCTCGTATGCCTTGAGCACAACGAGCAGGTACCAGTCTGATCCTGGTGATGGTCATTGGGTTGCTGTCAAGAACATCCTTAAGTACTTGAGAAGAACTAAGGATTCATTCTTGGTATATGGAGGTCAGGAAGAGCTCGCAGTAATAGGTTACACTGATGCTAGCTTCCAGACAGATAAAGATGATTCTAAATCGCAATCTGGTTATGTGTTTTGCCTAAATGGTGGCGCTGTGAGCTGGAAGAGTTCAAAGCAGGAAACAGTCGTTGATTCTACTACAGAGGCCGAGTATATTGCTGCTTCCAATGCAGCAAAGGAGGCTGTTTGGATCAAGAAGTTCATTACTGAACTTGGTACAGTTCCTAGCATTGTGGACCCCATTGATCTCTATTGTGATAACAATGGTGCCATTGCACAAGCTAAGGAACCTAGATCTCACCAGCGATCCAAACACATACTTAGGCGCTTCCATCTCATTCGAGAGATTATCGATAGAGGAGATGTAAAGATATGCAGAGTACCAACACTTAACAATGTTGCTGACCCACTTACAAAGCCTCTTACCCAACAGAAGCATGATGGTCATACTAGATCTATGGTTATTAGGTACATGCTTAATTGGCTCTAGGGCTAGTGGGAGATTGTTAGTATAAGCCCTAGAGGCCAATGTAGTTCCTTTCGAACTTATAATTTGTATCATGTTATTTATCTATTATATGAGGCATTTCAGTTATTATGTTTGTTTCAACGTAATAAAGTCCTTGAGTAAAAGTTCAATTTTAATAGAACATCGAGTAGATGACTTAGTTGTGAGATACTATAGAACTTACTCTTAAATATCCGTAGTCGAGTATTATTATCAATAAGGGCAATAATAATACATTAAGACTATTATGTGGGTGGACTGATAACCTTATCTCATAGGTTAAAGATATGAGATATCAAGTCACTGCATAGGTACACATTAGGGTAATTGTGTACTGGATTGACCCGCCATGAGAATACTATATAGTGCGTTATGTAAGTGTCATAAGTTGTTCTCATAGTGATAGTGGTGTATTCCACCCTTTGACCTGAAACCACTATGGTCCCTACATGAGGAATTGAGTGTTTTGTTGCCGTCAAACATTGTCTGTAACAAGACAATTATAAAGTCGGTTAACTAGGCACTACACGAGTCATGCAGAGGGACATAAGTGACCTTGATGGGATTTGCCCCTCCTATATAGTAGGAGTAATATCTGTGGGCCCCTTTATAGAGTATGACTGTAAAATGCGTGGCCATGCTGAAATAAGTCAATATGAGATATTGATCTTATTTGTTGTTACTTAGTCTACTTGGGTATCAAGGAATATAATGTTGAACTATACAAAGGTGACACACACTATGCCTTGTGTTCAATATAGATTTAAGGGCAAAAGGGTAATTATACATATGATCATTATCACGGAAAGGTTACGTCATAACACTGACATTCTCGTTACCTGGGTAGCAGTGATGTGTTGCTACACACCGCTCTCTTATGATGCACCATCGTAAGTCAAGAGCAACGCAGCACATGGTAAGCTACGGTGCACTGCTAGGTCATGTCTGCTGAAGGTGGTCAGATGAACCGTCCTCCTCTATTCAATGGAGAAAATTTTGATTACTGGAAAGATAAGATGAAAGCATTCCTTGAGGCACAAAATCTTGATTTATGGGATATAGTTGAAAGTGGATACATTTCTCCCGCTTATGCCCTTGGTGTTGCAATACCTAGGGAAAATCGGGTGATGATCGTAAAAGAGATATCAAACCAATCAAAGGCTAGATTTATTCTCATCTGTATATGACAGAAAGAGAATATGATAAATGTGGTAAGTTTGATATCGCCAAAGAAATCTGGGATTCTCTTGTTTTGTCTTATGAGGTTACGCCAAGTAAGAGAAACAAAGGCTAGCATGATGGTACGCCAATATGAGCTATTCAAAATGGAAGATGGAGAAAACATTGAAACTATGTTTGGAAGGTTCCAAACACTTGTTCATGGGTTGCAGGCCCTTGGAAAAAGTTATACTACACCTGATCATGTGAGAAAGATCTTGAGAAGTTTGACTAAGCAGTGGATACCCAAAGTCACTGCTTTTCAAGAAGCAAAAGATCTAAATGTTCTTCGGCTTGAAGATCTTATGAGTTCTTTGAAAGCTCATGAACTTGAGCTAAATGAAGAAGAACCTACCAAGAAGAGTAAGTCTATTGCTTTAAGAGTTAATCAACATAAACCTAGTACTTTTAAAGCTTTTCAGGCTGAAGAAGAAGAATCAGATGATGAAGCTTCAGAAGGAGATTATGATGGATCAGATGATGAGCTAGCTTTCATATCCAAGAAGATCCAGAGAATGTGGAAAAAGAGAAACTTCAGAAGGAGGTTTCAGAAGAAAGATACAAAGGACAAGAAGGAAAGCAAAGACAAGGACAAAGCCCAAGTCATTTGCTATGAATGTAAGAAGCCTGGACATTTCAAGTCCGAGTGTCCTAATCTTAAAGAAAAGCCCACAAGAAGCTCCTTCAAGAAACAGAAGAAAGGTCTCATGGCAACATGGGAAGATCTTGACTTATCCTCCTCTGAGGAAGATAAAGAAGAAGAAGCTCACATTGCTCTTATGGCAGACACTGATCTTGATTCAGAAGAAGAAGTTGAAGAGGTAATAATATATGACTCTTATTCTGAACTTCAACTTGCATTTAATGATCTGTTAAAGGATTCTGCCACTCTCTCTATTGAGTATAAGAATTTGAAAAAGAAATTTTCAAAACTATCACAAGATTTTCATTCTTTACACAATGAAAACTCAGACTAATGAAGAGAACCAGGAAACTGAAAATCGTCTGGTGGATAACCGACATCTGAAGCCAACAAGCAACCGTGGTCGAGAACTCTCAAGTTAAAAGCTCTGTAGTTACAGGCAATCCTAACTGCAAATCAAATGACTATGAACATGCATTTCAAAAGTTTCTTGCAGAGAGTGTAACTCGAAGCAAGCAAGCTTCTATGATTTGGGGTGTCAGTAAAACGACAACTCATGGTCTTGGTTATATATCAGATGAACCTCTTTTGGAAAATGATTCTGCATCTGATAAATCCAATAATCATAGTAAATGCTTGCATTGTACTTACTGCAATAAATCTGGTCATTTGAAAAGTGCATGTAATGTGTTTACAACTAAGAAAGACAAGTATCCTTCACGAACTAACAAGAAAGGACACAAAAAGATATGGGTACCTAAAGATAAAATAGTCTATGTTGCAGACTTGCTTAGCAACAAAGTCAACACACCAATCTTGGTACTTAGACAGTGGATGCTCGCGTCACATGATGGGACAAAAGCATATGTTCCAAGAACTAAGACCTAGAGAAGCTGGATTTGTTGGTTTTGGAGGAAACCAGAAAGGTAAAATAGTTGGAATTGGTCGCATAGGTAAAGGCTCTCTTCCTTCTATTGATAATGTTTTATATGTTGAAGGACTGAAACATAATCTATTGAGCATAAGTCAATTATGTGACAATGGTTATGAAGTCATCTTTACAGAAACTGGATGTTTAGTAAAAAGCAAGAAAGACAGATCTATATTCTTTACAGCAAAGAGGAAACAAAACATTTATAAAGTTGATCTTTCTGAACTTGCAAAACAAGATGTCAAGTGTCTTATGTCTGTTGAAGATGAGCAATGGATTTGGCACAAAAGATTGGGTCATGCCAACTTGAGGTTAATCTCAAAATTAAACAAGCATAATCTTGTTAAAGGCTTACCAAATCTTAAGTTCCAATCTGATGCCCTGTGTGAGGCTTGTCAAAGAGGAAAGCAAGTTAAAACTTCCTTTCATTTAAAAAATATTGTTTCAACTTCTAGACCACTTGAACTTTTACATCTTGATCTTTTTGGTCCCACAAGGACAGCCTCTTTAACTGGAAAGAAATATGGATTAGTCATTGTTGATGATTTTACTAGATGGACATGGGTTAAATTCCTTGTGTGACACTCTAATCCCCGTTTCGAAAATCGTTAAATAAAATAAAGCAAATAAAAAAATAATTTAAATAAAAAAAGAAAAGAAAGGATCAACGGATAACTCGACGAATAAATCAATTTCAGATATCATTCAGTTTGCAAGTATTTAGTAATAACAAGCATAGTAAGTATTTTTCTTTCAAAGATCTTATTTGAACTGGTGAAATAAAAATAAAACCGAACGATATACGAACCCCCAAAGAAAAAGAAAACCCGTGTCACATAGTCTCAGAGCTTTACTTAGCCCAACTTACACAAGAGCGACAAAATACATGAATGACTCAACGTCTCAATAAGAAAAATATTCGAAATAAAACTATAAAGTTCTCCATAAGAAACCTTCACCACTAGCTACGTGTCCTGGTATTAGTAGTGTCTGCAATCGAACATGGAAGAACAAGAGACAAACAACCATAGAGGGGTGAGTACGTTGAAATCGAGTTATAGTGATATTTAGAGAGAAAAAGGTGAACAAATAAATAATATATTTATATACGTATACAGATATATATATATATGTATTTTCACACCACACTATAACAATCAATTCACATAAAGTAGCAACAACATCTCGTATCATCCACGAGTACACGCAGAAAATTTCATTATTCCTCATAGTCACATAATTATCAAAAGAAATAATGCAGATGCTAACGACACTACTTCTTATGCATGTGGTACCATCTACTACTCTGGGAAGTCTCCTAGGAGTACATATTTGGTTTATTAGAGATCACCTCGCGGGTGTTTTACTCTATTACCGCATACTCTCAACTAGGGATGATAATGTCCGGTGACGGTCAGGGTAGCTAAGTCTGATAAGTGGTCCCCAGTCCAAGGCGCGACACTCAAACTATTAGGGAACACAAACTCGGCTTCTCACCCTCTAGGCCGAGGTATTGCCACGCAGGCTTACTCATATTGGCCTCCACCTTTCATTTCAATAGTGCTTCCCCCCATCCTGTTACAAGGGTTGTATGACAAATAAACACACAAGGTCGGGTTTCCTCCGAACGTCATAGTTCAATTTTTCATCGACAATCCATCATGGCCCATATGGCTAGGATTATCTCACAAGGAATGACTCAAGTCCCATTATGGCTACTAATAGCTAGGTGACTTGTACACAAGGTCATTTATCCTTTTTCAGGTCGTTGCCACAAACGTGAACTTTTCACAATCATTATCAAAATTTAACAGGCAAGATACAAAGTAAGTTACAATGGCAACTCAAGAATAACCACCACATATTTGAGTATTTAGGCGAACACATAGGAGCAACAACAATGACAAATAAACCACAACACTTATTTGGGTCATATTCATAAAATTAAAATATACAGAGAAAGACATTTTTCACAACATTAATCTACACATAGAAATAGAAACAACAGATGTTCGCAACCTTAATTTTCTGCATAAAAACAGAAACACCAAACAGGAAATACAGCAGGAAAATGCAATTTTTACAGACAGCAACAACACAAAACAGCAGCAGCATAACATTTACAGAAAACAGCAACAACATATAACTAATTATGTGATTAAATTCGCAACAACAGCAACAGCAAACAGCAGAAACAGAAACTGCATAGCATGCAGAAACAACAACACAAAAACTGCACAGCAGCAGAAATCATACAGCAGAAAGAAAACAGCATCTCATTATAACGAAACGCCATGAATTAATTATGAACGAGACAAGTTAAATTATTCCAAAATTCTTATTAACAGTAATTATAAAAACATCATCTTTTCTAAATCATTCTTATCATTTCAAGATATAGTTCATCAATTTCGATACTACTAATTATCACGAAAATTAGCGGACATGTTAAGAATTAAAACCAAATTTTTTTCTAACACTTACATAATCTATAAACAGTCATGGCCGCTATACAAATCATCCAAAATAGTGATTATGTTGTATATAATCATTCAAAACAGAATTATTTTCAATCAATTATCAAACAAAGGGGTTCAAACTTGACTCAACTAATGCATTATTTGGATTAGTACATAGTGCAGAATTTTTCCAGAATAGTCATCAATAAAAGTAACGAACACATGACCAAACGGCCTTGGAAATTTTTTAGTATTTAACTAAAGGTGCCTAACTCATATACAAACACAACACAAGTGGTCCCATCTAAAAATTTGAATTCAGTAATTTATGAGAAATCATATAATGAAGCTGTTTTGACATTTTGCCACTCAAAACAATGTCCTGGACATCTCAAAGGTTTTAAAATTCTTAAGGCTATCAAAAGAAACCAAACAATTATGCCAATTTTTATGAAAGCATCCAACACTCACAAAATCCATTTAGAAGTGGTTCCAGTAAAAAATACTAAGTATAAAAATAATAGAAATTCATATACTGAATGAATGTTTCAGAAATCAAAGCTAAAAATAGCAGTTAGTAAAAATAACGAACAGAGTACCAAATGACTTTGATATTTTATGTAAATTTTACAGGATGTAGATAACATAAATATGAACACGATGCAATTGATCCCGTGTTAAAATTCGTAGCCAATAATTTATAAAAATTCATGCACTGAGTCTGTTTTATAATGTGATTTTCAGAAAAATAATCATGTTTTAAACTATTATCAAACAATGGGGTTTAAGGACACCCCTTCACCTATTCCCTCAAATATCCCCAATTTCAATAATCTCCCCCCCTTACCTTTAATGTAGAATTTGCAACCTTTAGAGAGGGTGGGTGTCCTTGGCTTCCTTCTTGGTCCCACTAACAAGGATAAGGGTAGAAGATGGGATTAAAGATTTGCTTCTCAAAAACTTAAAATGAGGGACAACGAGAGAGCTTCCTAGGAACCTTACCAAATAAGAGAGATGCTTATGATTCCTTTCATGGTCCTAGAGTTGACACTTGGGTGGCTCCTCCATTCTCAACCCTTTGCCCCTTCAATGGTGGGAGGGTGTTTGGTGATGAGAGTGTTTGTGAAGGAGAGAAAGAGAGAAAGCGTATGAGAGGGTGAGAGGGAGATAAGAGGCGCCACTTTTAGTGGAGGCAAGAATGAGAGCTTGTCTTACTCCTTAGGTTTCTCTAGCTAGGTTTTTAGGTAAATGGATCACTTAAGCACTAATCCTCTAGGCCCAATAACAACATAACAATTCTAAACTATCTTAAATCATTTCTTAATAGCCCATGGCACATAGACTAAGGCCTAAGAGCATTAATCAGTAACAAATTCAAAGTCACACAAGGTATCACATCATCACTTATTTAATTGAGGCATTGCACATAAGCACCTAATTAAATAATTATAGAAATTAAGGAAAAACAACTAGAATCATTTCTAGACTCCTGTAATTATATTCACACATATAACACATAATTAAAATTTAATTAACACATAATAAATAAAAATGAGAATGAGATAGTCTATGAGAATGAGAGGCGTATCGATGAGAGCAGTGTACACAAGAAATCAAGTAAAACTCATTTTTATATACCTTTAAAACCTTTTAACCCATCAAACTCATTTTTAACACTTCTTTAAGTCAAAATATTTTTTCCAAATAATTGACCTTTCAAATACTAACATTTTATAAAGGTAAAATGATTAAATAACAAATTACTAATATTTTCTAAAAATACAAATAAATACAACTTTAACAATTTTCAACAATTTAAACACACCTAGGAAAATCAGAATAACTACATTTACAAATCGTCATAATTAATGAAATAAATACATTTTAAAAATATAAAATGTATGAGAAATGCGGGGTGTTACATTCTACCCCCCTTAAAAGAAATTTTGCCCACAAAATTTGCAAAAACGTCGATGACAAAATGAAAGAGCCATCCTTCCTCAAGTTCGCAATTAATCATCAGGGTACCCGTGCACACTTTTGATTATTATTATTTCACCTACCAGTGACAAGTTGTTGGGGTGATCAGTCCCTCCTACTCATCCATTTGGTAACTGAAACAATAATAATTATACAAATCAAGCACACACACCTCTATAAGGATCTTCGATAAAGACTTGAATGTAATTATGTCCGCGCAACATAATTACTCTCACAACTCTATTAAAGTTCCTTTGTATGGCATAATCATCAAGTCCTACATTTCTACCGAACATATTACAAAACTCATATAAACATCTACCAAAAACAGCATGAACAAGCATATGTAGTAGCAAATTTACTGAATTTATAAAAATGTCTCCAAGGTAAGAAAATTTTAAATAAATGTCAGGTCAACATATAACATGTTAAGACTTTAGAAATAATTTTTATAACTCGGGAGCAACTCATTCAGTCCTCAAATAAATTCAAAACCGAAACATATATAGAAAGTGCGAAATTTCTCAGTTATTACACTATTAAAAGTAATGATTTTTGTGCCATATCAAACGGAATCGGGTTTTAACAAAATTTAGTATGTAGGTCCTTGACATGCATATGTTCATTGATATATTTTTATTAGGTCAAAATACGTTACCAAAAATTACAAAAAAAAAAAAATTATGTAAGGTTCGGATCCTGCCCAGAATTTTCCAGCAAACACTGTCTGTGATGCATAATATCATAGGACAGTTAAAACACAATGAAAATCCACCAAATTAAATATGCAAGATCCTAACACACATACAAGCAGTCTCCAAGTGGTCTTATGTCAAAATCTTGTCTCAAACGTTCTCAAAAAAATATTTTGAACAGAAACTCCTTCTACACACAAATCCAGAAAATTACAAGTTTCTATCTTTTACATGTTTTAAGTCATCGTAATTCACATGCAAGCTTAGATAAGTCAAGCATCATCTTAACTGATATCACATCATAAGTCATATATTCAATGTAAGGTACTCACATAGCCATTTAATCATGCTATCATGCGGTTTTCACCACAGGCATATGAGTCACATTGGTACACAGTATCATGCAAATTTATTAGTCATGCACACTCGAGAATCACGTGGACCCCTTCATTAAACATTTCAGAGGTTGCATATGCATCGATTGTACCATAAAAATTTAATAACAAAGCATACTACATGCTTACACAGATCACTCAAGGTATGAATCCTATAATCACAGATACAGAATTTCCACATAATCAACATGTTATAAAATCACAGAGATAATGTAATACAAACAGAAGTGGCATCATGTTATAGAGAACACAAGCAAAGTAGAAAAGACATAACATATATGGCCGGACGAGTCGACCGAACTCTGATTCCTCTCTGTGGTCCAGAGAGCATCAGTAATCGCACAATCGTTCCTACCAATAGCCATTACCTCCTACTCTAGCAGAAAGCAAAGCTACTTAGTAAGTCCGAGTACAAGGAACACTATTAAATCAAAGAATACACAAAACAAATCAAACAAGGTCACAGAGTACACAGAAAAGCATAATAGACACATACACAGTCCGGTAAGACCGAACTGCTCTGATACCACTTAATGTGACACTCTAATCCCCGTTTCGAAAATCGTTAAATAAAATAAAGCAAATAAAAAAATAATTTAAATAAATAAAAAAAAAGAAAGGATCAACGGATAACTCGACGAATAAATCAATTTCAGATATCATTCAGTTTGCAAGTATTTAGTAATAACAAGCATAGTAAGTATTTTTCTTTCAAAGATCTTATTTGAACTGGTGAAATAAAAATAAAACCGAACGATATACGAACCCCCAAAGAAAAAGAAAACCCGTGTCACATAGTCTCAGAGCTTTACTTAGCCCAACTTACACAAGAGCGACAAAATACATGAATGACTCAACGTCTCAATAAGAAAAATATTCGAAATAAAACTATAAAGTTCTCCATAAGAAACCTTCACCACTAGCTACGTGTCCTGGTATTAGTAGTGTCTGCAATCGAACATGGAAGAACAAGAGACAAACAACCTGAGTACGTTGAAATCGAGTTATAGTGATATTTAGAGAGAAAAAGGTGAACAAATAAATAATATATTTATATACGTATACAGATATATATATATGTATTTTCACACCACACTATAACAATCAATTCACATAAAGTAGCAACAACATCTCGTATCATCCACGAGTACACGCAGAAAATTTCATTATTCCTCATAGTCACATAATTATCAAAAGAAATAATGCAGATGCTAACGACACTACTTCTTATGCATGTGGTACCATCTACTACTCTGGGAAGTCTCCTAGGAGTACATATTTGGTTTATTAGAGATCACCTCGCGGGTGTTTTACTCTATTACCGCATACTCTCAACTAGGGATGATAATGTCCCGTGACTGGTCAGGGTAGCTAAGTCTGATAAGTGGTCCCCAGTCCAAGGCGCGACACTCAAACTATTAGGGAACACAAACTCGGCTTCTCACCCTCTAGGCCGAGGTATTGCCACGCAGGCTTACTCATATTGGCCTCCACCTTTCATTTCAATAGTGCTTCCCCCCATCCTGTTACAAGGGTTGTATGACAAATAAACACACAAGGTCGGGTTTCCTCCGAACGTCATAGTTCAATTTTTCATCGACAATCCATCATGGCCCATATGGCTAGGATTATCTCACAAGGAATGACTCAAGTCCCATTATGGCTACTAATAGCTAGGTGACTTGTACACAAGGTCATTTATCCTTTTTCAGGTCGTTGCCACAAACGTGGACTTTTCACAATCATTATCAAAATTTAACAGGCAAGATACAAAGTAAGTTACAATGGCAACTCAAGAATAACCACCACATATTTGAGTATTTAGGCAAACACATAGGAGCAACAACAATGACAAATAAACCACAACACTTATTTGGGTCATATTCATAAAATTAAAATATACAGAGAAAGACATTTTTCACAACATTAATCTACACATAGAAATAGAAACAACAGATGTTCGCAACCTTAATTTTCTGCATAAAAACAGAAACACCAAACAGGAAATACAGCAGGAAAATGCAATTTTTACAGACAGCAACAACACAAAACAGCAGCAGCATAACATTTACAGAAAACAGCAACAACATATAACTAATTATGTGATTAAATTCGCAACAACAGCAACAGCAAACAGCAGAAACAGAAACTGCATAGCATGCAGAAACAACAACACAAAAACTGCACAGCAGCAGAAATCATACAGCAGAAAAAAAAACAGCATCTCATTATAACGAAACGCCATGAATTAATTATGAACGAGACAAGTTAAATTATTCCAAAATTCTTATTAACAGTAATTATAAAAACATCATCTTTTCTAAATCATTCTTATCATTTCAAGATATAGTTCATCAATTTCGATACTACTAATTATCACGAAAATTAGCGGACATGTTAAGAATTAAAACCAAATTTTTTTCTAACACTTACATAATCTATAAACAGTCATGGCTGCTATACAAATCATCCAAAATAGTGATTATGTTGTATATAATCATTCAAAACAGAATTATTTTCAATCAATTATCAAACAAAGGGGTTCAAACTTGACTCAACTAATGCATTATTTGGATTAGTACATAGTGCAGAATTTTTCCAGAATAGTCATCAATAAAAGTAACGAACACATGACCAAACGGCCTTGGAAATTTTTTAGTATTTAAATAAAGGTGCCTAACTCATATACAAACACAACACAAGTGGTCCCATCTAAAAATTTGAATTCAGTAATTTATGAGAAATCATATAATGAAGCTGTTTTGACATTTTGCCACTCAAAACAATGTCCTGGACATCTCAAAGGTTTTAAAATTCTTAAGGCTATCAAAAGAAACCAAACAATTATGCCAATTTTTATGAAAGCATCCAACACTCACAAAATCCATTTAGAAGTGGTTCCAGTAAAAAATACTAAGTATAAAAATAATAGAAATTCATATACTGAATGAATGTTTCAGAAATCAAAGCTAAAAATAGCAGTTAGTAAAAATAACGAACAGAGTACCAAATGACTTTTATATTTTATGTAAATTTTACAGGATGTAGATAACATAAATATGAACACGATGCAATTGATCCCGTGTTAAAATTCGTAGCCAATAATTTATAAAAATTCATGCACTGAGTCTGTTTTATACTGTGATTTTCAGAAAAATAATCATGTTTTAAACTATTATCAAACAATGGGGTTTAAGGACACCCCTTCACCTATTCCCTCAAATATCCCCAATTTCAATAATCTCCCCCCCTTACCTTTAATGTAGAATTTGCAACCTTTAGAGAGGGTGGGTGTCATTGGCTTCCTTCTTGGTCCCACTAACAAGGATAAGGGTAGAAGATGGGATTAAAGATTTGCTTCTCAAAAACTTAAAATGAGGGACAACGAGAGAGCTTCCTAGGAACCTTACCAAATAAGAGAGATGCTTATGATTCCTTTCATGGTCCTAGAGTTGACACTTGGGTGGCTCCTCCATTCTCAACCCTTTGCCCCTTCAATGGTGGGAGGGTGTTTGGTGATGAGAGTGTTTGTGAAGGAGAGAAAGAGAGAAAGCGTATGAGAGGGTGAGAGGGAGATAAGAGGCGCCACTTTTTAGTGGAGGCAAGAATGAGAGCTTGTCTTACTCCTTAGGTTTTCTCTAGCTAGGTTTTTAGGTAAATGGATCACTTAAGCACTAATCCTCTAGGCCCAATAACAACATAACAATTCTAAACTATCTTAAATCATTTCTTAATAGCCCATGGCACATAGACTAAGGCCTAAGAGCATTAATCAAGAACAAATTCAAAGTCACACAAGGTATCACATCATCACTTATTTAATTGAGGCATTGCACATAAGCACCTAATTAAATAATTATAGAAATTAAGGAAAAACAACTAGAATCATTTCTAGACTCCTGTAATTATATTCACACATATAACACATAATTAAAATTTAATTAACACATAATAAATAAAAATGAGAATGAGATAGTCTATGAGAATGAGGCGTATCAGAAGGAACGAGTGTACACAGAAATCAAGAAACTCATTTTTATATACCTTTAAAACCTTTTAACCCATCAAACTCATTTTTAACACTTCTTTAAGTCAAAATATTTTTTCCAAATAATTGACCTTTCAAATACTAACATTTTATAAAGGTAAAATGATTAAATAACAAATTACTAATATTTTCTAAAAATACAAATAAATACAACTTTAACAATTTTCAACAATTTAAACACACCTAGGAAAATCAGAATAACTACATTTACAAATCGTCATAATTAATGAAATAAATACATTTTAAAAATATAAAATGTACGAGAAATGCGGGGTGTTACACCTTGCCCACAAGGATGAGTCTTTTAAGGTATTTACTGTATTCTGCAAATCAGTTCAAAATGAAAAAGGCATATGTATTTCTTCTATTAGAAGTGATCATGGGGGAGAATTTGAAAATGAAAACTTTCAAAAAATTTGTGAATAAAATGGCATCTCCCACAATTTCTCCTCTCCTAGAACACCTCAACAAAATGGTGTTGTAGAAAGGAAAAATAGGTCCCTCCAGGAAATGGCCAGGACCATGATCAATGAAGCTGATATTGCGAAACATTTTTGGGCAGAAGCAGTAAACACAGCTTGTTATATTCAAAATAGAATTTTTATAAGACCTATTTTGAATAAGACTCCCTATGAATTGTGGAAAGGTAGAAAACCAAACATTTCTTACTTTCATCTTTTTGGTTGTATTTGTTATATGTTGAATACTAAAGATCAGCTTGGTAAGTTTGATTCCAAGGCTGACAAAGGAATCTTTTTGGGATATTCTGAAAGATCTAAAGCTTTTAGAATATACAACAAAGAAACTTTGACAGTTGAAGAGTCCATTCATGTCAAGTTTGATGATAAGAAGCCTGACACTGCTATGTCAGAGCTAGATGAGTTATTTTTAGAATTAAACCTCGGTGACAAGTCAGACGGTGAACATGCATCTTCATCATCCGGTGGTGAAGAAAGCCTTTGCAAAGATGATATCATTTTTGGAGCCACTAATGAAAGCCTTTGCAAAGAATTTTCTAAGCTTATGCAGGCTGAATTTGAGATGAGCATGATGGGAGAATTAAAGTTTTTCCTTGGTATACAAATCAAGCAATGCAGTGATGGTATTTATATACATCAAAACAAATATATCAAAGAATTATTAAAGAAATTCAAGATGCTGGATTGCAAGCCTATGTGTACACCTATGCATCCTACATGCGCTCTTAGTAAAGATGAAATTGGTAAGAAGGTAGATCAAAAAATGTACAGAGGTATGATTGGATCTCTACTTTATCTTATAGCTTCAAGACCTGATATTATGTTCAGCGTCTGCCTGTGTGCTAGATTTCAATCAGATCCTAGAGAATCACACCTAAGTGCTGTTAAAAGAATATTCAGATGTTTGCAAGGAACTACTAATCTTGGTTTGCTTTATAAGAAATCAAAAGATTACAAATTAGTAGGTTTCTGTGATGCTGACTTTGCTGGAGATCGAATTGAAAGAAAAAGCACAAGTGGAGGCTGCCAGTTCCTTGGAGCTAATCTTGTGTCTTGGTCAAGCAAAAGACAAAGCACAATTGCACTCTCAACAGCAGAAGCTGAATACATCTCAGCAGCAAGTTGCAGTTCTCAACTTCTGTGGATGAAGTATCAACTTGAAGACTACTTGATAAAAGAGAGTAACATTCCTATCTTCTGTGATAATACATCTGCCATATGTCTTACTAAAAATCCTATGTTGCATTCTAGAGCAAAGTACATTGAGATTAAGCATCATTTTATAAGAGACTATGTTTAGAAGGGTATTCTAGAAATAAAATTTATAGACACTGATCATCAGTGGGCTGACATATTTACAAAACCCCTTGCTGAAGATAGATTCAATTTTATTAGAAGAAATTTAAACTTTCATCTTATAGAAGAATGATTAATCTCAGCGTCTAAAAATAAACAAAATCTCAGCATCTGATATGACATAAGCATGTATGTGCATTAGCATCTTATTTGTCATATGCATCATAACTCATCATCCGGTGAATTGGTTGCGTGCGTCCGAGCACATCCACACGTGTCACATGTGTTAAGGACTCAAGCGTCTCATGTTGGGCAAAATCGCAAGTGTACGATTTCGTCGTTAAGTAATAAAAGATCGTATCCACAGGGATTGTGACCAATTCTTAACTATACCAACAATGTACTATTTGAACTATCAGACGAACGAGTAGTGTTTTAATTGTGTAACTCGTGTTCAACAATAAGATTATAACTAACAAAACAATTGATTTAAATATTAAGGAGAATAGAGTGACTAGGGTTCGAATCCCTTTGTCTCACCCTTTACGCTCTTGAATCCTATTCCAATGCAAGTAATGATCACGTATTTGAAGTTCGAATCCTCTAAATTAGATTAACGAAAATTCCTTTCCTCTTAATCCCTTTAATTCAACTAATAAGCCCTAATCCCTTAGGTTCCAATTAATTAAATCAAGCAATAAGGATAAGGATTCATACAAACTCATACCAAAGAGAATTATATCCCTATAACCCCATAGATATGTCAAAATATCCCAAAGCAAGTTTAAAACTTCAACTTTCCAATTGATGTTAAACCCTAGTTCAACCCCATGGTGATCAAGCATAGAATCGCATTAAGAAAAGAGATAATTGATCAAATGACATACATCAAACTTGCATTGAAAATTCTGAATTCAATTACACAAAAGGATCCACAAAGTTCATCTTACCCTAGTACAAAGGAATTAGTTCCTCATGGAGGAGAAAGAACCAAGCATTTGAGATGTAGAAACAGCAATAGACTCCATTGATTCCTCAACTTTGCCTAGAATCCTTGTTCTTGATTCAAACTCACAAGAGGCCACTAACCAGTAGTAAGTCCCTAGGTCAATGTTTCATCTATCTATATATAGTTCTGGACCAAAAGGGTTGAAAAACATCTAAAAATTAAGTCAAAACGTGCAAAAATAAAAGTCCGCCGAGACGCAAAGACGGCCAGGAGCTGGCACGGCCTGGCCGTGCTGCTTTTAAAGCACAAAAACGCAGATGAGCAGCCCGACACGGGCGTGGGGACGAACACGGCCAGGCCGTGTTGTTGTCTGGAAGCAGAGGCACAGCCGTGTTGGATAACACGGCCTGGCCGTGTTATTTACTGACTTCAAATTCTCGAGTTTCATCATATCCACCAAGGCACGGCCGTGCCATAGGGCACGGGCAGGCCGTGTTTTCCTCTGATCTTGCCATATTTTGTCATTTTGACCTCCGAGTTGGTTGCAACATCCGTCTAAGTGATCTAGCTCCGCTTTCCTAGGCCAATAACCTTCTTTTCTGCACAATTGAACTCAAACCAAGTGCATTATCTAATTCAAGCAAAAAAGCATGAGAACTATGGGTAAAAACCACTACAATGCCTACTATGCAATGCAAAACTAACAACAAACTATATGCTATTATGAGCGCATCAAATTACCCCAAGCTTAGAATCTTGCTTGTCCTCAAGCAATTGCAGTGGCCAAAGATAAGCAAAGAAACAAGAGACGCAACAAATAAGGAACCCGAGATAATAGCACATCCAAGCAATAGGCTAAAGGCTAGAACTGACAATAGGGACAACCAAAATCAAGTTCAATAAGAGAATCAGGCGCTCTGGAATCATGTCTCTCACTGATAGGGCACTCTCCTCCCAACTCTCCAAGTGTTTAAAGATTATGACAAATCGCTCAAATCCATCCATGAAAGTGTTCTACCATAAGCTTGACTATTAACCAAATCTCAGCATACAATTCATGAAAACACACAAGAATCAAAAGGTCTTTGTAAGGTTGTAACGTGGCCATGGGATTTTTCTTGCACGGTGGGATAAAAACAAGAAAGGGGGAACACAAGGGCTAAAATAATAGACAAAGAAAACAACCCTTTTAAAGCAGCATAAGCGGAACAATTTATTCTCCCTTTCGTTTTCAATACCTTTTTACTTTGCTCCTCTTCTGTTATTTTATTTTATATATTTATTTATTTATTTTTGTTTCCTCCCCCATTTGAGTTACTGGGAAGGAATTGAATAACAGAAGAGGTCCCAAATGTCAAGCACTGCATAATTAACACAAGATTCACAACTAATTGCTCCCTTACACATACTTTAAGAGGTACTCAAACATTTAGCAATCACCTGGGTACCAAGAAAATTAATTTCAGTTCAGGCTCAAAAGGGGCAACTAAAGGGAGTTTTCATTCAACAAACAGAGGCTTGAAACATGCCTAAATCGCCTAAATCATATTCAAGTGTGTTGACAAAAATTTTCAAGTTTTGAAACGGTTTCAAGTCAAGTTCTAGAGAGCACAATCAGGATGGACACACTCATACAAGGAAAAGGGGGGCATATAAACATGATAAAGTAAAAGCCCCAATATTAAGCTCAAGTCTCACATTTAGAAGTTAAATTCAGTGAAAGACATCAAATCAGAGTGCCACACGCTAATTCTCAACTTATCCAAAGATTATCCCTATGTACATTAAGAATATTGCCTTAAAGCCTATCACAAGAAAAGATAGTTGGGTTCCAACTCATTGTAATCTCAAATTTCAAAAAGGTTGTAGCACACATGCCAAAACACAAGAGGATAGCATACAATTGGGGGATAAAATGATGCGAACAAAACAACAGTTAAAAAAAATATGCAAACATTAAACTAAAAATGCAAAACTAATATGCAAAACTAAATGCAAAAATTTAAACGCCCTACCCCAAGCTTAAAAATTTACATTGTCCCCAATGTAAACAATTAAACTGAGATAGGGATGAGGAGGAAAGAACTCACCGAAAAACTTGGGTTGCCTCCCAAGAAGCGCTTCTTTAACGTCACTAGCTTGACGCTTGCAGGAGTCGATCAAGGCTCCTTAAAGGAGGAAAAGAAGATTGAAGCACCGCCTTCCTTGGGAAGATGCACACCCATAGCCCTGAGTGCTTGCATGGAAATCATTTCCCCTTTTCGCATTGGTCTCCTTTTTCTCCTCTTGAATTTATGTGGGTGGACATTGTCATCCCTCGCCTGTTTGGTGCGCTCTTCATAAGAATGAGTAGGTTCTACATGTGCCTTCTTTGGAATTTTGCAATTTGGGAATTGTTTCTCATGGCCCATATGCAAACTACTCTTTCCTTTTCTTCCTTTTTTGTGCACTAAAATTTTTTCCATCTCATCATCCAGCTCTTCAGACATCTCCTCAATAGAATTCATTGTCCTCTTCTCTAAGGGTTTGGAAGGTCGGTTTTGATCAAGATTCTCTCCAACCGGCTGCCCAACCACATCAATTCTAGAGCACTTTTGATTGTCATCGGGATGCCTCATACCCTCAACCACATTGAAAGTCTCTTTCTCATCTTGGAACCTCAAAATTAATTTACCTTGTTGGACATCAATCAAGGCTCTTCCTGTAGCTAGGAAAGGTCTTCCAAGAAGAAGAGGGACCTCCTTGTCTTCTTCCATGTCAAGGATCACAAAGTCTGTGGAAAAGGAATTTGCCAACCCTTACCAATACATCCTCCAAGATTCCATAGGGGTATTTCACCGATCTATCTCACTTGCAAAGACATCTTGGTAGGCTTGACTTCACCTCCTCCCACTGCTTCAACATAGAGAGGGCATCGATTAATGCTAGCTCCTAAATCACAGAGAGCCTTTCCAATGTGCAAATTCCCAATAGTGCAAGGAATTGTAAAGCTTCCTGATCCTTCATCTTTGGAGGAAGCTTCCTTTGGATAATGGCACTACACTCTTCACCAAGGCTACCGCCTTATCCTCCTTGAACCTTCTCTTTTTGGTCAACAACTCCTTCATAAATTTTGCATATGTGGGCATTTGCTCAAGAGCTTCTGCAAAGGAATGTTGATTTGGAGACGCTTGAAAACATCCATGAACTTAGAGAATTGTTCATCCTTCTCCTTTTCTTGCTCACAGGAGGATATGGCGGCTTCTTATATGGAGGAACAACTCGGGCTTCTCTTGTACTTGCAGTTTGTCAAGAATAACCCTGGCCTTCCTCACCTTCTCTTTTTTCTTTTTCAATATTTACTCTACTCTCATTTTCAACTCCACCTCTTTCTTTTTCAACTTCTTTTCCTACTTCCACTCTCTCTTTTCAACTCCATCCACTTCACTTTTTCGCCTCGCTTCTTTCTCTCTACTTGCACAACAACTTTCCACTTCTCAAAAACAAAGACTACAATTTTCATTCTTAGGGTCATTAACCGTAAGCAGCGTAAAACTTACCTTTCGATTGCTCCGCTAGTTGCTTTGAGAGTTGCCCAATTTGGTTCTCCAGATTTTTGATAGAAGCCTCTTGGTTTTTGAAATGGGACTCATGATTCTGGAAGTTGGATTGTGTCATCTTCATAAACTGAATAAGAGCTTCTTCTACTTGATTTGGCCTCTCTTGCTTTTGCGGTTGTGGAGGGTTGCTGGATGATGGGTTATCTTGCTGCTTCCAAGAGAAGTTGGGATGATTCTTCCACCCTGGATTATAGGTGTTAGAATACGGATTCCCTCCTTGCCTTTGAAAATCACCCATGTAATTAGCTTGCTCCTTGGAGTTTCCTAATGTATCACACCCTCCATTCTCATGAGGCCCTTGACAAAAGTCATATCTCAAATTTTGATTCACCTGATTCACTTGAGCAGAGGAAGAGGCTCCCACTTTCAGTGCCTTCAACTCCTTTGTGATAGCCTCCAATTGTTGAGAGGCTAACTTATTTTGAGCCAAGAGTGCATCTTGCGTTTCTAGCTCAAGGACTCCTCTTTTTGCCAATGTTCCTCTATCATTCTGACACAACTGCTCGTTGGAAGCCATTTGCTCCACTAAGGTTCTTGCTTCTGCAGCTGTCTTGTTGTTGATTGTACCTCCAGCTGAGGCATCCAACATCATCCTGGTGTTTGGTCTCAAACCATTACAGAACATTTGCATTTGGTTGAAATCGTCATATCCATGTCCTGGACACCTCTTTAGAAGGAGCTTGAATCTCTCCCATGCCTCATACAAGTTCTCACTTTGGTTCAGTTGGAACTCATGAATCTCACCTCTTCTTTTGATGAATTTGGATGGTGGAAAAAAATTTGTCATGAATTTCTCCTCCAAATCGTCCCAAGTTGCAATGCTTCCTGTAGGCAAGGTGTCTAGCCAATCTCTTGCTCTCTCTCACAGGGTCCAAGGGAAAAGCCTCAATTTCTTGCTTTCCTCAGTCACTCCAGCCAACCCAAAAGTATCACAGATTTCATAGAAGCTCACCAGGTGTTGATTTGGGTCATCAATTTCATTTCCCGCGAATTGGCTTTGCTTGAGAGTGTTTAACAAAGCCGGCTTGATTTCAAAATTGGCATTTGCCTCACCCTGTTGGTAGGCATTGACAGTCCTGGCATGGTTGTTCCGTCTCCCAAAATCACCCAAAGTACGTGGTTGGTCCCCCATGACTTCTTGAGTGGTGACTTGAGAAGTAGATGCAGAGGATTGTTTTTGTTGCTGTTTTGCCTCCTTTGTCTTCTTCCTTAATGCCTTTGCTGTCTTTTCAATTTCTGGGTCAAACAACAGTTCACCTGTTTGTTTACCTCGCATGCACAAAACTAAGGCAAAAGGTAAGTAGCAAAGCAACAGTTAATGTAAAAACTTGTTGGGCAAAATCGCAAGTGTACGATTTCGTCGTTAAGTAATAAAAGATCGTATCCACAGGGATTGTGACCAATTCTTAACTATACCAACGATGTACTATTAGAACTATCAGACGAACGAGTAGTGTTTTAATTGTGTAACTCGTGTTCAACAATAAGATTATAACTAACAAAACAATTGATTTAAATATTAAGGAGAATAGAGTGACTAGGGTTCGAATCCCTTTGTCTCACCCTTTACGCTCTTGAATCCTATTCCAATGCAAGTAATGATCACGTATTTGAAGTTCGAATCCTCTAAATTAGATTAACAAAAATTCCTTTCCTCTTAATCCCTTTAATTCAACTAATAAGCCCTAATCCCTTAGGTTCCAATTAATTAAATCAAGCAATAAGGATAAGGATTCATACAAACTCATACCAAAGAGAATTATATCCCTATAACCCCATAGATATGTCAAAATATCCCAAAGCAAGTTTAAAACTTCAACTTTCCAATTGATGTTAAACCCTAGTTCAACCCCATGGTGATCAAGCATAGAATCACATTAAGAAAAAAGATAATTGATTAAATGAAATACATCAAACTTGCATTGAAAATTCTGAATTCAATTACACAAAAGGATCCACAAAGTTAATCTTACCCTAGTACAAAGGAATTAGTTCCTCATGGAAGAGAAAGAACCAAGCATTCGAGATGTAGAAACAGCAATAGACTCCATTGATTCCTCAACTTTGCCTAGAATCCTTGTTCTTGATTCAAACTCACAAGAGGCCACTAACCAGTAGTAAGTCCCTAGGTCAATGTTTCATCTATCTATATATATTTCTGGACCAAAAGGGTTGAAAAACATCTAAAAATTAAGTCAAAACGCGCAAAAATAAAAGTCTGGACGAGACGCAAAGACGGCCAGTAGCCTGGCACGGCCTGGCCGTGCTGCTTTTAAAGCACAAAAACGCCGATGAGCAGCCCGACACGGGCGTGGGGACGAACACGGCCAGGCCGTGTTGTTGTCTGGAAGCAGAGGCACGGCCGTGTTATTTACTGACTTCAAATTCTCGAGTTTCATCATATCCACCAAGGCACGGTCGTGCCATAGGGCACGGGCAGGCCGTGTTTTCCTCTGATCTTGCCATATTTTGTCATTTTGGCCTCCGAGTTGGTTGCAACATCCGTCTAAGTGATCTAGCTCCGCTTTCCTAGGCCAATAACCTTCTTTTCTGCACAATTGAACTCAAACCAAGTGCATTATCTAATTCAAGCAAAAATGCATGAGAACTATGGGTAAAAACCACTACAATTCCTACTATGCAATGCAAAACTAACAACAAACTATATGCTATTATGAGCGCATCATCTCATCATATCTACTGAGTCATGATTATTTACGTTTTCAATAAAAACTTTTACTTTTATTTTGGCGTCTGCATTTAATGAAAAGGCGAATCTTTATTTTCTTTTCTTTTTGATTTAATTTTTATGTGGAAATACGAAGCGATATTTTGAAAAAGAACTGTACCATTCTCTATTAACTTTCCCACTACTCCACATTTTTCGCTCCACTCTGCATTTTCTGCAAAACCGTACTCGTTCTCTCTTTCTCTCTATCTCTCTGTGTGTGTGTTTGAACCCTAAAACCTCCATCACCTTCATCTCAACTGCAATCATGTCTGGTGTAACAACCTCTGAGTATACGGCTATCTACGACACCATGGCTGAAGGAAAAGTTTTGTTGGAAAATCGTGTTGATTTAGAGAACTTCAAACTCTATGGCTTCGACTTCTACAGTGGTTTCAAGACAATGGGTTGGGAACACTATTTCTTCTGGAACCAGGTTGAGGTTCTAGTGACTGCTATCAAAGAATTTTGGGGTAATGCTCGTTTACACAAAGGTGGTATTTTTGAAGGAACCGTGAGAGGCTACAAGTTTGTTTTTACCATCAACAACATTTCTGAAGTCACTGGTTGTCCCTGTGAAGGTCTCGTCTTCTACACAGATTGGGCTGATGCATTTCATGGCATTGAGAAGGTCAATGATGATCTGTTTGAGAACTATAAGCAGTTGAAAGAATCTGGTGAAACTCCTATTGCAAAGAATCTGAAGACTCATTACAGAGTTCTTCACAACATAATCACCAAGAGCGTCTTGTTGAAGGCTGGCTCTAGTGACATAGTCAACTATGAACAGAAGTTCATCATGAGACACTACATGGCTGGTAACAAGGTAAACCTGCCAAGATTGATCTACAACAACCTGATTAATGCACTGCTAAATTCAAGGAAAGGTATTGCTGACAAGAAAAACACCTACAAGTGCATTCCTTATGGTGTTTTGCTCACTAAAATGATGGCCAAGAGTCTGGTTATAAACAAGCTGACTGCTTTACCAGATCAAGAAAAGGTGAAGTATTTTGGTACTGAGAGTATTGTGATTCCTGACACCTTTGGAGTCAACAGCCTGGTTAGAATGAAATTGATCACTGGGTCCATGATCAAGAAGGTGAAAGTAGAGCAACAGGAAGGGGAAAGTCGAAAAGAAAACCACCGTAAGCTCAATGCCTGGTGTGAAAAGACTCGCCGAGTCTCCTTCAAAGGAGACCAAGAACAAGATGCAGTTGGCTCCTGTACCTACTGTTGAAGAACCAGAAGATGAGGATCGAGTTCCCATCAGTCAGGTTCTGAGAAAAAGGAGCAAGCCAGAAGCTGGGAAACAAGTTTCAGCGTTCGGTCAACAGAAGAAGGAAATTCAACGTCCGCCTCCAACTACTGCCCCCAGACAGAAGCTGAAGAGATTGGTCAGGCAGTCTGAGCTTGAACCAAAGGTACTGAATTCTTCTGATGATTCTGTATCTATTTTTGAATCTGATGATACCATTCCCGCTCCACCAATATCTGTTGCACAACCACCAAACATTCAAACCCGTGCACAGAAAGCCAGAAACACAACCACCTCCATAGCTCCTAAACAACTTACCCAAACACAGACCAATACACTCGACCTTGACATTCCACAAAATTCTTCAAATACCTCACTCACTTCATTTATTTCCAAACTTCACTCTCATCCCTTCAATCTGTTATTCAAAATACCTCCCATTAATCCCTTCAAACCCTATACACCTAAAACCTACAAAATCACCAAAACCACTCCCAACTTACTCTCCATTACCCTTAAACCTACAGACGTTGGTGGAAGGAAAAATGTCTCATACAAACCACAGTTTGTTAAGTATGAGATATATAATAGCATCTACAATCGTCCCTCCACATGGCATTTGAAAACCTTCACCTCTGGAGCTGCCAGACTAGAGATTGCCTCTCCGATAAGTGCTACCTTCAAGGATGGAGAAGACCATTTCCAGATGTCATTTAAAGGAAGATTGAGACCAGCTTCTGGAAGCAGAGAAATTCCCTTCTTTGTTGATCGTCCTAGATCCCTACCACAATCTGAACCACTCACGTTGGATGAATGCGGAAGATGGATCACAGATGAAGAAGCTGCCTTCATGGCACACTGTCTTGAGATGAAAAGGATGGAAGTAATCAGACAGTACAGGGATCCTTCTTCTGTTTCAGTTAAGATAGTACCAGATAGACAGAGGTGGCTACCTTGGTCTATCCCTGGGAAAAGGAAAGAACCTGCTCCGGGCAAGCAGCCATTCAGCAAGATTGGGCTAAAGGAGTATGAGAAGGCACCTAAGAAGTACAATCTTAAGGAATTCTCCCAGCTTCCGATTGCCAAGATCTCTGAGGATCATGCCAGAAGGTATTACCTGACTTCTCTGAAGGCAGATGAATGGAGAAGCGGCTCCTCAAACCGCCGCAATCTTTGAAGGCCACTATTCCAACGGTGGGCATAATCGCCAGACCATCGACATCAATCTTAGAACAATTTACTTCGATGATATGTTCGGATGCTCGATGTCGCACCTTTGACCGCATGAAGATATATGACCAATGGCTGCCGTGACCAAGCACTTCGACATTGGATTTACTTGGAGTCAATGGTCCGAGTCTTGGAAAGCCAAAGCTATGTTACCATACTTCGTCCCCTAGTGCTAGAAGAAGATGACAGGGAAAATCTGCGAAGAATTTACCTGGCAGAAAATGAAGCACTCTCCTTCACCTGTGAAGCCTTGAGTGTCTTTATCAGAAGTTTATGGGGAGAAGAAGCTGGAAATAGGTTTGACTCTTTCACTGCTGATGTTGTTCTTCACAGAGAAATCATCTTCATGAATATGCTGTACCCAGATGATGTGAAGTATCAATGGGAAATTCAAACAGCATCTGAGCTCAGAAGACTTGGAAATTTCTTCAAATGGTCTATACCAAATGACGCATTCTTTCTAAGAGCTCAAAGGAAAAAGGAATTGAGACTTCAGCTATCTAACTGGGTGCTAGCAGAGCATCAGAAGATGAAACCTGCACATGTACCAGAAGTTGGATCTTCTACCTCTGCAGTTGAGATGGTCACCATTCCCAAAGCAGAATTTGAAGAGATGAAGGCCACCAACTTGAAAGTCACTCAGCTGGAGACTGCTCTGAAATTATTATATGAACGTCTCAACATCCCTCCACCACCTCTTCCAAACCCTTAAACTTTGTTTTGCCTTATATTTTTTTTTGGTACTAAGTGTTATTTCTTATTTTTGGTTGATACACTTATATATATAACTATTTTTGCTCTAATTATCTGCCTTATATTCAAATTTTTCTAAGTCTTATTTTGACTATGATGTGTTTTTACACTCTTTTTGTCTGATGACAAAAGGGGGAGTAAAAGAAAGGTATGATGAACACGTGAAAATCTGACTAACCCACCGTCCGATAAATACGTTGGAACTGAAGTATCATGCATAGCATTTCATACATAGCATTTGTATGGTTATTTATTAATGCGCTAATATTCATTGTTCTAATGCTCTTATAATGTTAAATAAATTTGGTACTAATGCTCTTACAATAATAAACAAATTTGGTACAAGTTAATTAAATCAATCTTTTTAATTACTCTGATACATCTACGTATTTTGTTTTGCGATCACTTAATTGAATTTATTTATCAACTATCGTCTTAATACTAGAATTATCTTATATATCAAAATTGTTAAATTCAGGGGGAGACCCTTGATGTCATTTTGAAACTAAATTGTTCATCAACCTTAGATATTTGTCATCATCAAAAAGGGGGAGATTGTTGGAACCTAAACGATTGAGAAGTTTAGACCCTCATTAATTTTGATGATAACAAAGTATTCACAAGAGAACAATTTATGTTCTAACAATTCTTGAAGTGTGCAGATACTAATATTACATATAAAGCCACTCAAGCAAGAAGGAAGAAATTCTCAAGAGAAGGATACACTCCAAGTGTCAGCATCCGGATCATCCTAGTGAGCATCTGGAATTATCTCTTTATGATACTAGGCTTATCCATTTGCTTCAAGCGTCCGATCTTCCGATTCTGAACGAGCGTCTGAACTTCATTTCAAATCACGTGTTGGTCACGTAGTTGCTCTTCCTCTCAGAAGTTTCTGGAACGGATTTCAAAATTGATCTTGAGCGCTAAAATTGTTGTACGAGGTATCAAAGGCGACACCTTTAGCTAAAAGACAATAATCGTACAAGCAATTGTGAAAAGCAAGGTAGTACGAAAACGGTAATATGTACTACTGGGATTTTCTCTGGAAAGGAAGAAAGAGACAGCTTTTTGAATTTACCTCACTCAATGGAAAGGAGCCATTTTTACTGTAACGGTAATATCCTTGGGAACTCCTATATATACCTCATGGTATCCATTGAAGAGCTGGCTAGAAATACTGCTGGAAAACTGTCGAAAAACTGTCCAAACTCTACAAGAGAATATTGCCTCATTTACTGAGATCAAGCACTGTTGATAAACACTACAAAGAGTCAATACTCTGAAAGCACTGCTTCTGTGAGCAATCAAGTTTCGTGCTAAGTCTCTGGACTACAAGAACTGAACTCAGCGTCCGACCCTTTCTTTTAGAAAGCATTTCTATATTTGAGCCTAAGCGTTTATCCTCTCTGTGAGAGTTATTTTTTATTATATTTCAACTTCCTTGTAAAAGTTGTTTTGACCTAGTTAAGGCTGTATCCTCAAAGGCTCGACTGTACTGAGTCGTTTTGAGAAGTTGAGAGTATTGTCAAGGTTGTGACAGAAGAATACTCTTGAGGAAATTGTAATCAGATTGATTATAGTGGAAAATCCTTCAGGAACGAAGGGACTAGACGTAGCTACCAGTTTGGTAGTGAACTAGTATAAATCTCTGTGTCTTTTTTCTTTACTGCTTTCTAGTTACTTCTATCTTGCTGTGTTAAAAACAAGTTTTCACAAACTGCTTTTCCAGCGTCCAGTTTATTTCGTGCGTCCGTTTAACAATCTATTTTGAAAAACCTATGGTCTAAGTGTTTTTAACTTAATATTTGTGAAAAGTTTTCAACACAATTCAACCCCCCCTTCTTGTGTTCACGTTCACAACTCACATGCATGACCAAGAATCAAAACACACATCCTCACAAACAACACAATGATAATTCAATACTATGAACAACCATCCCATGCTAGATTAATAAAAGTCCTTCCATGCACATCAAAATTGAATTCAATCATAGTAGCAAACATAGCAATCCCATAAATAATCCGAGTGAAGTTCAATGGAAGTCACAACAGAACAAACATCAACATCAAACATTGGTTTAGGGGGGTTGGGGGCAGTAGCCAACCCTATTTCAGTCAGACCCCATACAAGACCATTTCAGATTAATTCAGAAACTAATTATAAAGCTAAAGAATTTAAATGACAAATCCTAGCACACCCTAAGGGAGGTTTTGGGGGAGGTCTATGTTACCTGAATAATCCCAAATTAGGGATTTAAGCTCCAAAAATCCCCTTTCCTCTTCTTCCATCATTCTGAGCCCAGATTCTTCGTCTCCATCAGTTAGAACCAACATGCATGTCCTCTTCTTTGTAGTTCATCCCTAGCCTCCATGGAAGTGAATCTTCAAGCTCCAATTTTCGTCCTTGAGGCTTTAATGGAGATGAGACCTCCATCTTCTTCTTTCCTCTTCCACCAAGTCGAGCTCTTTCTCTCCCTCAACATCTCTCACTCTTGGCATCTCTCCTCTCTCTCGGCCTATCCCACTTCTCTCTCGATTCTCTCTCTCTCTCTAGCACCTCTCCCTCTCTCGGCCCTGAACTGGGCGCTCGGTGGTGCGCCATCGCGGCCACCACCCCTCTCCTCTCCCTCGGCCGATCGTTCCCTTTCTTCCTCTTCTCCTCTTTTCTTTTCTTCCTTCTCCTCTCTTCTTCTTTCTTTATTCCCTTTCTTTTTTCTGGTTTTCAGAAACAGATCGTGAGGGGGAGGGAGTATAGGGTTTGTGAGAGGGCTCTAGGGTGAGAGTAAGTGAAACATGGAGTATGGTGGGGTAGCGGTGTGTATTTAATTAGGATTTAGCAAATAAACCCCTTTAAGATGGCAAGATTTGCCCTTATGTCCTTAAACCAAGCTTAGGTAATTTTATTCACTTAAAACCACTCATCACTAATTAGTCCCTTAATTCCTTAATCCTAGAGTGAATTTACCATTTTACCCCTAAGATCCAAATTCGCTGTAAGACACTTAATTAAAGACGGTAAACTTTATTTAATCCTTAGAGATTAAACCTCTTATCCACTTAGGATTTCTAATAATCAGGCTTAGGGAATTCGGGATGTTACAGCGATGAATCTAGCAACTAGGGGAGCTGAATCCAAGCTTTAGCAGCTTCTTTGACATGTGTTAGATTATAGTTGGTTAGTTAGTAAATGGTGGGTAGTTAGTTTGGTTAAGTTGTAACTAAATTAGCTAGATTCCAACAAAATGAAAAAATTTCCTTCCACCCATATCCCACCTGAATTCCGTGGCCTTCTCCCTTTCCCAAGAGCAGCACCTTCATTCCTCCATTAGAGAAAAAAATCAAGAGAGTTTTAGAAAGAGAAAGTGTGTGGAAACTTGAAAAAATTTGTGATTTTGGAGTTCAATCTTCCTTCCTTATTCTTGATCCTTGTTCTATCACCTCTAATCTTCTTGGTAAGCTCCATGATCATCCTTTTTTCTCTCTTGAATTCTTTGATATGGGTTTGCATGAACATGGAGTTATTTTTGCTTAAAAGTGGTAGATTTTGCAATATTAGCATGATTAGTCTTTTGATCCTTCGCTTTCTTCTATGATTAAGCATGTTTAGAGTTTTTAAATTTGGGAACCCTAACCCTTGACCTTTGGCCGAGCCTAGGGGCTGTTGTGGGAGACTGATCTTGACTTGTTTTTGTGGTTTTGGAGTTAGTTCTTGGAGAGTTTTGGGTAGTATGCTTAAAACTAGTCATATATGCATGTTTAACAAGTTTTAAGAAATTAAATGATTTGGTTTTTGGGGCTGGAGACCATGGCTGTTTTGTATGGTTTTGATGATGTTTTGGTTTGTTCTAAAGTGTATCAAAGTGATTTGGAAGTTGGTTTTGGTTAGGACTTTAAATCTATAAAGATTTGTATGATTAAGCTTTGCAAAATGGTTTGAAATAAAATGAATTTGGGGTTGTTTTGTGGTTCTTAAACAGTGGCTTAGCAACAAGATTTGGGTGAGTTTTAACGTGGTTTTAAGTGTTTTAAAGGGGTAAAGAAGTTTGGTTTTGGTAAGATGTTTGGATGTATCAAAGTTTGTGTAATTTAGAAGTAAAATGTTTGAAAACTTGGAGTTATTTTTAGAAGCCTAAAACCGTGGCCTTCAAAGGAATTTTAGAACATGTTCTTAACTTGTTTTATACCTAAAATAGTTGTAAAAAGTGGTTGATGATTTGACTTAGCAAAGCTTTTCAAAGAAGCTTGATTTTGGGAAAAGATTTGGTTTATGTTTCAAGAATTGTTTTGAACTTGTAATAAAATTGTTTCTAAAATTTTGTGACATGTTTTAGTGTTTTGAAAAATGGTTCAAAGCTGGGAAAACACTACTCAAAGTGGTAAATCGCTATTCCAATTGGTAAATTTTGGTTTAAGCATTTTCCTAAGTGTGTGGTGTTTGGAAAAGTTTGAAAACTTGCACGGTTTTAACTTGATTCATGATATATGACTAGGTGTGATCCAAATGGGATTAAGAGAGAAAATTTTTAGGTTTCTAAGGACCCAAACCATGGCTGTCCTAGGATTCTAGGATTTGTATTTTTGGGTTCTAATTGTATTAAGTTTGTGTTGTTAAGGTTCGTGTTTAAAGTTCGTGCGAGGTACGACGTGATGGCAACTTTGGGATTATGTGACATCCTAATCAATTTCTCAAATATATTAAATATATTAGTTTATTACCCAGCCTATCTTTAAGGAACGACATGTCCTATACCGACTGCATCGTGCCCGCACTCTGGCACCTGGCCTCGTACACAGCCTTTGTGTATGGCGGTGGATTACAGCACATGCATATGACCATTTATTATTCAGCATCTTAATGGTTTATCATTATTCATCTGCTCAGCACCTTAGCTCATTATCTCAGCCATTATTATCATCTCATCTCAGCACTTATCAGCTTATTATAAACAGTTCAGCTAATCATCATATCCCCCACTCACAGTAATAAACATTTGTCAACATAACCAGAATTATTATTAACTATCAGCACATACAGCATAATCATCATCATATACATCATAATTACTAACATGTAAAGCATAACAATCATTCTCGATCAATAGTATAGATCAATCAGCAACCATCATTTATCAACCATCCTTGATCAGTATATGGGTTAACCCTAGTGTCGCTTAGGCGACCAACTACTGACATGTTATTAATCCACATACCGGCAATTTCACACATAATTATAGGCAATCATAGGGAACCAACATCATATTAATCAACATCCATAAATATCAATCACTGGCTGTGTCTGGTTGGCTTCCCACTGGATTCCGACTATATCTAGATTTGGGTAGAGTAACCTCTTAGTAATTACCTAGGTTATAAAGTGTCAAGATAAATGAGTGCTCTAGTTAACTCATAAGGTAATCAATCTTATGGATCATGGGCTGAGAAAATATTACAAGAATTCATGGCTCATAAATGAGATAAGAGTGTTCCTCTTTAAGGGAGATAAGTTTACTACAGGGAAGATAGTTGAGTTTGACGATGAGCATATTAGGACTAGGAAAGTTATACATGTAGAAAACAATAGACAAGGGTCTACTAGGATTAAAAAGGAAATTAGTAATGATAAGGGAGCCTTAATGAGAAATAAAAATACTAAAAAAGATCTGAACCCTATCCACTAGGGATTGTAGGATTAGAATAAGTGTATAACTAGGCGTAGGGTTACCCAAGCCCTACTAAAGGTTGATAATAGCACAATAATGGAGGAAATAATTTTATTTTATTTAGCAGGCGAAAGTGTACAAATGTACCTAAAGGTACCCAATTTTAGGGCCTTTAACAGTATAAGACTCTTTTAAATACAGACTTCGACTCACTGGCTGTGGACCAAAAATCTTTGCCTTTCTTCTGATTGATACCTGCTAATATCTAAAGGAAAATATAGGCAAAACAAGAAATAAAACAGGAGATTCAGAACACACTATACGCACTATTAAATGGAAAAGCAGGAATTAGAATTGATGTATAAATGGCAAGCATATACAAGTAAAGTAGGACAACTGAATAAGTAAAAGAATAGTCCATATATCCCCTGGCAACAATTTGGATCATCACTTAGCTACCAGCATCCATGCAGCGTAAATCTATATGCCTACGTGGCCACACAGTTTAAAATATGACAAAGGCAGCCCCACCTTAGCCACCTTTATAGATAACAGCGACCTCTCACCGACGTGTGAGTAGGCCCAGCCAGTTGTCCATCCCCCTATCCCGCTCATCGTACCCCTAAGAGTGCATCCCTACTCCCCAATGCGACGATAGGAACAGGTGTCGGGGCAACACTCAGGATCGGTACTATGAACAGTGATGCAACAGTACCTCGTCAGGATGACCAAGCTACCCCGACGTCCATACAGGATGGTAGCTAGCCATCCGTCATTTGTAGACTTGTCGGACCCAGACTATCCTCATGGACCGACATGTCCTATACCGACTGTATCGTGTCCGCACTTTGGCACCTGATCTCGTACATTGGCTATGTGTACGACGGTGGATTACAGCACATGCATATGACCATTTATTATTCAGCATCTTAATGGTTTATCATTATTCATCTGCTCAGCACCTCAGCTCATTATCTCAACCATTTTTATCATCTCATCTCAGCACTTATCAGCTTATTATAAACAGTTCAGTTAATCATCATATCCCCCACTCACAATAATAAACATTTGTCAACATAATCAGAATTACTATTAACTATCCGCATATACATCATATTCATCATCATCATATACAGCATAATTACTAACATGCACAGCATAACAATCATTCTCGATCAATAGTATAGATCAATCAGCAACCATTAATTATCAACCATCCTTGATCTGTATATGGGTTAACCCTAGTGTTGCTCAGGTGATCTGCTACTGACATGTTATCAATCCACACACATGTTATCAATCCACATACCAGCAATTTCACACATAATTATAAGCAATCATAGGGAACCAGTATCACATCAATCAACATCCATAAATATCAATAGATCTTTCCTATGGTTGATAGACCTCTGACAATTGTCCTCAGCTATCACAGGTCACAACCCCTCTCCTAAGGTGCTGCTAATATCAACCTTTAGTAGGGCTTGGGTAACCCTACGCCTAGTTATACACTTATTCTAATCCTACAATCCCTAGTGGATAGGGTTCAGATCTCCCACTTGGTTAGAAGACCGTTGCAGCTGTTGTCACTCTCTGTTTCCTCACTGCTCCTGCTACTCGTACTCCTACCTCTGGATACTCCTGCCTTGCTAGGCCATTCTTATCCTCCTCTTTAAGGACTAACTACTAAGGGCTTTCTGATGCACAAGATCCTCACTTGAGGCTAGTGCAGAGCATACTTGCTCCTTAGTGGCCCTCTAAGTCTCACTCCCCTTCTAATTCTCTAAGATTACTTACTAAGGGTTTTCTGATGTGCCAGATCCTCATTAGAGGCAAGCACAGAGCATACTCACTCCTTAGAAGTTCCTAAAGAGGGAAGAGGATTTGGGGCGAGTTGAAATTGAGGGGTGAAGGGTGATATTTATAGGCATTTTTGGGTGGATCGCGTCGCGAGCAAAATACACATAAATCCCGCCGCGTCATGAGCTGGGTCACATGGCACGCATCAGAGGAGCGTGATCACCGACTTACCCACCACCATTCATCGCGTTGCGATGTCTTCCTTTGTTTTCTTCATTGCGTCGCGATGGACCATTTTTGGAAATGTCTAATTTCTTTCGTTCTAGAAGATTCTGGGGCACTCTACGCTCTTCCAGGGGTTTCTAAACTGTTCTTATGATTTCTATTTCCTCTCTAGGGTTTCTGGCTCCCATTTAAGCCCATTTTATCCCAAATTAAGGTTTTTAGCACACGCTTATCACTTAATCACCAATCTAATTATATATAAAATATTATGTACGATTATCTGAAAAATCAGGATGTTACATTACTACCCCCCTTAAATAATTTTTGTCCTCGAAAATTCAGCGGTGGTATATCTCTAGGAATGCTACTATCTTAAGTTCTATTCTGTTCTTATTTCTCTCTAACCTTTTTGAAACTTGAATATTCTAAACTTCCTTTTCTCAGTCCTTTCATTCTTTGCAATTCTTAATCTATTTCCAGTTTGACCTTCTTCGAATATCAATTCATCTTAGTCTCTATGGTTTTTCCTTACTGACCTTCATTAAAGGGGTTTCTCAATAATACCTATGACTTGTCTAAATTCCTTTTGCAATTTCATCAGAGTTGCACTAAGGCTGTTGTGTATCATTCCGATCTTGTCACATTCTCATATCCTTCTACCTTCAACTATACCTTGCTATTTCTAATCCCCAAACTCTATATCACGAGTACATATAGACTTGACTATATTCAAAAGTTAATTCTCCATCTTCTTTTCTTAATCTTCTTCAAAAGGTCAATTATGTACTACATCTATTTATCTTTGATATTATCATCCCATAAACGGGTCCTTTCCAATCTTTCTCCCAGAATAGATTTTCTAGCTAGATTCTTCTCCCTGCTTCTCACTAATCTATTGATCACACCATTTCCTTTTCAATTCCTAGAAAGAAACTTTTTGCTTATCTTTAGAGAAACCATTAAAATTGTTACTTAGTATTTTCTACTTTCATTATTATGCCTAGGTCTATTAAAGCATTCCTTCCACCATACTTAATTAAACTTCCTAAACCCTTCAATTGTTCCCTTCAAGCTCCTCTATTACCCATCCAACACTTATCCTATGGTTGCACCTGATTCCTGAAATCTTGTCCCAATTTTTAACTCAATGCTTAACCATTTTCTAACAAAACTTTATGAATTTTCTTACTTAATCCTTAGTCAAGTCCTAATCATATTTCACACACTCCTCTATGTATTCGTAATTCATAATCTTCGCACGATTTCAATCCTAATACAATCACTTCCTAATTCTAATCCAAAGCTTAAACTTTACATTCTTATCTTCTTAATTGGTTTTTAAAACCCAGGAGGTTACCATTATAAGTTTATGATTACTCCTGCTTAAGAGAAAACAACTTCAAAGGGAACGTGGGAGTATTCCTACAATGGTATGTAATAAAAGATGAGAGATTCGATACCTATCATCTTAATTGGTTTTCGACTCTTAGACCTAAATCGTTAGACTTTATCTAGTTCTACTATAATAAGTTGCTTCAAACATATCCATTTGGAAAAGATTGTCTCTTCCCAACCTCTAACAATTATCCTACAGATGATCGTATTCCTAATTGACTTCTAAAAATGATGAATAGATCGGTCAATATCCCTTATTGTCCCTGGGTCTTTCCTATTTTTACGATAAATTCTCTTTATAATTATTACTCCTAAAGGTTATTATGGTTCTCCTCAAGACTTATCTTTAGTCCGACACTCTTCATATCTTCATCTAGCACTGTTACCATTTAGACCAAATTCTCTACTTTTCACTTGTAACTTCTTGTCTCATACTGATAGATCAAAATCTTCACCTTCCCATAATTGTCGTCCTAATCACTTCCACCTCATCCTATCATCTGAAAGTCCATTCTCTTACTATACTTCTCTCTAACGTTATTCACCTTTTCTGTTCAACCTAATCCTATTTTTTACCTGTTCTACTGGTCACATAGTAAGAACTCCTTCCTTTATTCCTAGAAAAATTCTCAAGGGTTCCAATTCAGTTTGTTACTTATAGATCTTATTCTAGGAGATCTCATTCTATCCTTATGCCTAACTCCTAGATCTATACTAATTCCTCCTCTTCCACTATTATTTGTCATTTATAAAACTCATCCTGCATCCATGACTTTGGGGGCGTTTGTTATAGGTTTTTTTAGAATAAAATCACTTTTTTTATGTTAAAAATCATTTTTTTAATTTTAATTGTGTTTGTTTTAGATTTTTTAGAAAATGTTTTTTTAAAAAAAAATGATTTTTAGGATAAAAATGAAAAGCTGAAAAAAGTAGCTTCTCATTCATAAGAGTTGAAAAAATGATTTTTATGATCCTAAACAAACACAAATTAGCTTCTGATTTTTTTTAAAATCTATAAAAAATAATCTCTAGATTATTTTAAAACATAATCACTTTTTTTTAAGCCCTAACAAACGGGCCCTTTGTCTAAGATCTTTCACTTCCAAATACTTTTCCTTTCATATGTCACACGTTGTCTTTACCAATGCTTTTGCTATACTTATCCAAATCCATCCTTCTCTTTACTTCTTAATAACGGTTGCCCTGATTGCTAATCTTGATTAGCTCATACCTTATCATCTGGGATTCTACTTTCTTACTATATTGCACCTTTCCTTCTTATTTCCTTTGGTTTCAATCTGTTCATCCTTACTACACGATTTTATCCTAACCACACTTTCTACTAGATCCACTGGTCACATAATGGTAACTCATTCCTCCCAGAAAATTTTCTAGCTTCACTGGTTGGTGACACTATCTTACTTTAACGATTTCTATTCCACCTCTATGCTTAATCTTCCGAATCAAAACCTATACTAATTTCTTTTCCATAACTTTTCTGCTTAATGGCCGATCTTGTAAAGTTCCTTTAATGACCTAGTCTAACAACTCTCAGTTCACTGACTAATGAGTTTCCCCCACTTCTAACATATAAAGCATCTCACTCTTTATTCCTGGGTCTAATCTTTGTCAAATCTACTATTATCGGGTTGGTTATCTTTTGGTTCTAAGTCCTCTACCACCATACATCCACTCTTAAGGTTCAACTAATAATCATAGATCCACTTCAGTTCTTTAATCGTATTACCATGATTTAGGTCACCTATCTCACCCTTGATAATTAATTTACTAGTCTAGAAAAAAAAATTCAATAACTTTTCCTAATCAAACTTCAAGAGCCACTATATCTGAGCCTGGTTTTATCCACTTCCTCATCACACCCTTCATCCTTCTCTTCATATCCTTTTTCTGAATTACTTTATTCCTAGACTATTGGCTCTAACAACGTTTCCATCTCTCTTACCTTCCCTAGTCTTCATCTCTCTTACTTTCCCTAGTCGACTATTTCAATTTTCCCCTAATCAAGGTTTAACCTTCCTACCAAAACCTAAGGGTGTTCATCTGATATTCTTATCAATAACTCAACTCAACCTCCTAACTTCTCTACTTACTTATCCATCAAATCTCGGTAATGTCAATATCCATTTCATCCCTTCAATATTGGATCATTGCAAGATCTTTTCTAGTATTTTTATTTCTCATTAAGGCTCCCTTATCATTACTAATTTCCTTTTTAATCCTAGTAGACCATTGTCTATTGTTTTCTACGTGTATAACCTTCCTAGTCCTAATATGCTCATCGTCAAACTCAACTATCTTCCCTGTAGTAACCTTATCTCCCTTAAAGAGAAATAGTCTTATCTCATTTACGAGCCATGAATTCTTGTAATATTTTCTCAGCCCATGATCCATAAGATTGATTACCTTATGAGTTAACTAGAGCACTCATTTATCTTGACACTTTATGACCTAGGTAATTACTAAGAGGTTACTCTACCCATATCTAGATATAGTCGGAATCCAGTGGGAATCCAACCAAACACAGCCAGTGACAACATCCTGATGACTCCACAGTCCAGTTAGGACCGAACTGCTCTGATACCAAAATGTGACATCCTAATCAATTTCTCAAATATATTAAATATATTAGTTTATACAATAATGGATGAAATAATTTTATTTTATTTAGATGGCAGAAGTGTACAAATGTACCCAAAGGTACCCAATTTTAGGGCCCTTAACTGTATAGAGTGTCTAATAGCTAAGACTCTTTTAAATACTGACTTCGACTCACTAGCTGTGGACCAATAATCTTTGCCTTTCTTCCGACTGATACCTATTAATATCCAAAGGCAGATATAGGCAAAACAAGAAATAAAATGGGAGATTCAGAACACACTATACGCACTATTAAATGGAAAAGCAGGAATTAGAATTCATGTATAAAATGGCAAGCACATACAAGTAAAGCAGGACAACAGAATAAGTAAAAGAATAGTCCATACATCCCGGGCAACAATTTGGATCATCACTTAGCTGCCCGCATCAATGCAGCTTAAATCTATATGCCTTTGTGGCCACACAGTTTAAAATATGACAAAAGCAGCCCCACCTTAGCCACCTTTCCATTATAGATAACAACGACCTCTCACCGGCGTGTGAGTAGGCCCAGCTAGTTGTCCATCCCCCTATCCCACTCATTGTACCCCTAAGAGTGCATTCCTGCTCCCCAATGCGACGATAGGAACAAAAAGTGTCGGGCGCTTATGGACAAAGGATGCAACAAGATTCCCGTCAGATGACCAAAGTTACCCGATGTCCCGACAGGATGGAAGCTAGCCATCCGTCACCTGTAGATTTGTCGAACCCAGACTATCCTCAAGGACCGGCGTGTCCTATACCGACTGTGGATTACAGCACATGCATATAACCATTTATTATTCAGCATCTTAATGGTTTATCATTATTCATCCGCTCAGCACCTCAGCTCATTATCTCAGCCATTATTGTCATCTCATCTCAGCATTTATCAGCTTATTATAAATAGTTCAGCTAATCATCATATCCCCCACTCACAGTAATAAACATTTGTCAGCATAATCAGAATTACTATTAACTATCAGCATATACGGTATAATCATCATCATATACAGCATAATTACTAACATGTACAGCATAACAATCATTCTCGATTAATAGTATAGATCAATCAGCAACCATCAATTATCAACCATCCTTGATCAGTATATTGGGTTAACCCTAGTGTCGCTCAGGCCACCTACTACTGACTTGTTATCAATCCACACACATGTTATCAATCCACATACCAGCAATTTCACAAATAATTATACGCAATCATAGGGAACCAGCATCACATCAATCAACATCCATAAATATCAATAGACCTTTCCTATGGTTGATAGACCTCTGACAACTGTCCTCAGCTATCACAGGTCACAGCCCCTCTCCTAAGGTGTTGCTGTTATCTAACTCTAGTAGGGCTTGGGTAACCCTACGCCTAGTTATACACTTATTCTAATCCTACAATCCCTAGTGGATAGGGTTCAGATCTCCCACCTGGTTAGAAGACCGTTGTAGTTGTTGTCACTCTCTGTATCCTCACCGCTCCTGCTACTCATACTCCTACCTTTGGATACTCCTACCTTGAGGCAAGTGCATAGCATACTTGCTCCTTAGTGGCCCTCTAAATCTCACTCCCCTTCTCAATCTCTAAGATTACTTACTAAGGGTTTCTGATGTGCCAGATCCTCATTAGAGGCAAGCACAGAACATACCCACTCCTTAGAAGTTCCTAGAGAGAGAAAGATAGAGGGAGAAGAGGATTTGGGGTGAGTTGGAATGGAGGGGTTAAGGGTGATATTTATTGGCATTTTTGGGTGGATCGCGTCGCGAGCATAATACACTTAAATCCCGTTGCGTCGCGTGCTGGGACACGTGGCACGCATCGGACGAGTGTGATCACCGACTTACCCACCGCCATTCATCACGTCGCGATGTCTTCTTTTGTTTTCTTCATCGCGTTGTGATGGACCATTTCCGAAAATGTCTAGTTTCTTTCGTTCTAAAAGATTCTAGGGCACTCTATGCTCTTCTAGGGGTTTCTAAACTGTTCTTATGATTTTAATTTCCTCTCTAGGGTTTATGGGTCTCATTTAAGCCCATTTTATCCCAAATTAAGGTTTTTAGCACACGCTTATCACTTAATCACCAATCTAATTATATTTAGAATATTATGTACGATTATCTAAAAAATTAGGATGTTACAGATTACCTCTTTGGAATGCATTCGAGGTAATGAAAATTCTTACATAATGAGTTTGTGCTTTTCGCCTTATTTGTTGTTTGGTTTGATTGGTTGATTAATTATGTGGTAGTACTTGTAGTATTACTATGTACTGTATGAGATGTTGTAGCATGTTGTAGCATATTGAAATGTTATGTGCTGTGTGAAATGTTGTAGCATGTTCTTGGCCCTACGTGGCAATAATGATTTGTATTGTGTGCTTTAAATAGAGTTTGATTTAATTGGAGCTTGATATTGATTGGAAATTGCAAAATATTGTTGATGATAATGGATTAATTAATAATGCGTTGATCGACTATTATCGGTTTGACGATTTACTATTGTAAATCCGATGCGACTTCACAAGCCGAATTCTGATTTCTTGAATAAATGTAAAAGGTATTTTGACCTAAAAGTAAACGTGAGGGTTTTAGTACAACTAGCCAAAGCTTGCAAAGAATTTTCAATGGAACAATAGTAGAAAAAGAACTTGAGTAAACATTGTAAATTGCGAAAACGGTTGAGTTAAATAATGTGTTTGGAAAAATTCTGGCTAGGAAAGACTTGGTTATTAAGAGTGTTTGCACAGCCTCTCTTTCCTGGGAATTATCCTAGCATTTTATTTAGCACAACTAGGGTTTCAATGACATAGAACTAAAAAGTATTTTCAGATACTGTAGTACTTAGAAGTGACACAAGAACTGAGAAAGAGATTTCAAAGATCGAGATTTTTATAGATTAAAATAAGGGAACCTAGTGTTCCTATTAAGCATATGGGCCATGTGTCCTGTGCTGGGACTTAACGTCCTACTTGCGTGCGCATGTTCTTGATTAAGGATTGGACCTAGAGTTCCATATGACGTGCCTAGTATCTCAAGCTGAGAATTGAGCCTAGTGTTCTGCATTACATGCCTAGAGTTTTGATCTAAGATTGAGATTAGCATTCCACAGTTGAACACCTAGACCTAGTGTCCTGTGTTTGAACTCGAAGGGGTATTTCTCATTATCTCAGTTTATTGTGTCATGAAGAATACCCGAGCATTACTTGAGTAGTATGGGATGCTAAGTGTAGTGCTTAAACTTTGAGTTCCCTCCACTTTTCAAAAGTGAAACGTAGTTGATTGTCGATCCGCATTAATTAATTAAAACATTACTTGGGCACTCCTTACTGTGAGCAAGCCATATTAAAGAAATTGCTTTGGATGCACACTAACCATTGAGCATCGACACTCGGAGCGTTTTATTGTCTTAAAGACTTCAAAAGACGAGTTGTCACTTCATTGCCTAATGCGTGGCAACCCTAATGCGTGGCTATTTTGTTCGGACGTTGGGAAATAAATTCCTCATCTACTGCTAACCTTATTTAAGGCTGCAGGTGTATACACAAACTCATTCATAATGCATTGGCATACATAATTAACTACATTATAATATGTGATGACTTGATCGTTGATTTGTTGATAGAATTGTCTGCTCGTGGTCTATTAAGTATGTATATGTATATAAAGGCATGTTGTTGTATTATATATATATATATATATATATATATATATATATTGTTTGCATGCGACATAGCCTATGATAAACTCATGGACAAAGAATTTACCCTTGCACTGTTGTTGGATTGGACATTCTTATGGATCTTACCAGATGGAGTTTCACATTGCTGCTGTTGTTTCGTTCTTCCCCGAAGTATTGAAGAACGAGCCAGTGGAAGAAGATTCCTCTGAGTGCTTTATGTCTTGATCTTGCTAAATAGTTTCTCAGTAAGAGTTGTAGTTGGTGGCCAGCTTAGCTTAGGATATTGTCTTTGTTGTTTGCGTAATTACTTATTGTTTTGTAATTACTCTGTTCAAAAAAACCTCGCCTCAGTGCGAAATGATTATGTCATGTTTTATGTATGTGAAGCATTCGTTGTGATGTAATATACTCTGATATTTGCAAAAGACTGATTTGGCATCATTTAGAAAATTATAGCACTCTTTATGTCTCATTTTTTAAAAGGGTTTCAAAGGAAAGAAAAAAAAAATCACTCCTATTTTCCATTGCGAAATACAGAAGAGTACTTTTTACTGAAAGCAAATAAGCATCAAATATTTTCAGCATTAGATTGGGTTGCACAGCGGCACTCCAGAAACGGGGTGTTACACCTTTGTTTCCAAATTCGTGCGTTTGTGAGTTCGTGAGTTAGGCTTATCGTCAGTAGGAGCGAAACAGGAGTTTCACCAGGTGAGGAGAATGAAACCTTAATCACCGGGATTTCAAGTGTATTATATGATCTTTAACATGTGTAGAGTACCTCAAACCCTACTAGGGGTTAATGTCAGTAACACCTAAGGATATGGGTTACGTTCTACGGTGTCTAAGGATAGCCGTCGTATACCCATCAGCCAACATAGGATTTATTCATAATGTTCATGGGTGATTGATAACATGTGATATTAGGATAGATGACTTGATGGTATGACAATGGATTTGTATATGCATGATGAATTGATTATGTGTGACAACATGTGTACTTAATTGATAACATGATAGTTAGTCGCCTTCGCGACACTAGTGTAGACTTGTATACTGATCAAGAGAGTGTGATACCATGCTATGCTTAATAACATGCTTTTGTGTATTATGGTGCTATAACATGTTGTTCATTAAAGTGTGATAACATGATGTGTTTGGTACTATGCTCTGGTGTGTTGTAGTATCTGTGAATCTATGATGACCTGTTGTATGTTGTAACAAGTTATTAGTTATGTGGACCTTCTGTTGTTTAGTTGTATATGTTATAGCTGTGTTGTTTAGTAGGAGAATAGCTCATGGTCAGGTGAATGTTGATCTTAAGTTGGGGATCAGTGTTGAAAATAGTTGAGTACGACGTGCTAAGTGTCGGAAGTAGTTGAGTATGATTGCTTGACATATTGACCAGATTATGCTCTATTAGCCTACATGTTCGTAGATTCAGTTGTATATGTTGTAGTTGTGTTATTCAGTTATTTAAAGGAGAATAGCTCATGGTCGGGTGAGTGTTGTTCCCACAGTTGGGGAGTAGTACTCCTCGATTATGATCTATTAGCCTATATGTTGTGTTGTTCAGTTGCATATGTTGTAGTTGTATTGTTTAGTTATTTAAAGGAAAATAGCTCATGGTCAGGTGAGTGCTGTTCTTAAGTTGGGGATCAGTGTCGGAAATAGTTGAGTACAACATGCTAAGTTTCGGAAGTAGTTATGTACGATTGCTTGGCATACTGACTCGATTATGATCTATTAGCCTATATGTTGTGTTTTTCAGTTGCATATGTTGTAGTTGTGTTATGTAACACCCCGTTTCCGGAGCACTACTGTGCAACCCAATCTAATGCTAAAAACCAATTCTTTCCTTTGAAACCCTATTCAAAAATAAGACATAAAGAGTACTACAATTTTCTAAATAATGCAAAATCAGTCTTTTACAAATATCAGAGTATAACGGATCACAATCAATACATCTCATAACATAAACCATAACATAATCGATTTGCACTGAGGCAAGGTTTTCTGAAATAGAGTAATTACAAAACAACAAAGACAAAACCCTAAGCTAAGCTGGCCAACAACTATAACTCTTACTAAGAAACCGTTCAGCAAGATCAAAACATGAAACATTCAGAGGAAACTTCCCCCATTGGCTCGATCTTCAACGCTCCTGGAAAGACGAAACTGCTGCAGCTATGGAGCTCCATCTGGAAGTGACATCCAATCCAACAAGAGTACATGGGTAAATTCTTTGTCCACGAGTTTATCATAGGCTATGTCGCATGGACACAATATATACATATATAATACAACAACATGCTTTTATATACATATACATACTTAATAGACCGCACGCATCATCATGGTATATCAAGCATTGCATGTGAGCAGACAACTTAACCAGCAGATCAACAATCAAGTCACCACAATATCAAATAATTGCATGTGAGCAAACAAATCAACCAATAGATCAACAATCAAGTCACCACAATATCCAACAATTGCATGTGAACAACAATTCTATCAATAGATCAACGATCAAATCATCACATATCATAAATGTGGTTAGCTATGCATGTCAATGCAGTATGACTAGTTTGTGTATACACCTGCCGCCTTAATAGGTCAGTAGTATGACGAGGAATTTATTTCCCAACGTCCGAACTAGATAGCCACACATTAGGCTTGTCTCAATTTAGGCTTGCCACACATTAGGCAATGCAGTGTCAACTCGTCTTTTGAAGTCTTTAAGACCAATCAAACACTCCGAGTGACATGACAACTCGTCTTTTGAAGTCTTCAAGACAAATCAAACGCTTCGAGTCTCGATGCTCAATGGTCAATATGCATCCAAACAAATTCATCAATATGGCATGCTCTCCATAGGGAGCGCCTGAGTAATGTTTTAACTAATCAATAATATTTTTCATATTCCAAATTAATACCAAGTTCCAATTGAATCCAACATGATTCAAGGAATACAACCTGCTACATACTTTCCCCAATTTCAAGTCCAATCAAATCAATCAAACATGATTTAAGTCACACAATACTATTCAGTCTTGCCACACAGGGCCAAATCAATACACAATAATTCATGCTACAACATCTCAACAACACATAGTAATACTACAAGTACTACCACACAATTTAACCAAACATCAAACCAGCCAACACACAAGGCGAAAATGCCAAACTCATTATATAAGAATTTCCCTTACCTTGGAAGCTTTAACAATCCAAGCAAGATAATTCCAAACTATCGTCAAGTTGTTCCGCACACGAACCTTAACAACGCAAGTTTCACTCAATTAGAACCAAAACTCAACTCTAAAGCCCTTAGGGCATCCACGGCTTAGGACTTCCTAAAGCCTAGGAATTACTCTACTTAATCCCTGATTGGTTCTATCTAGCCATATGCCATGATACATATTCAAACCATGCAAGTTTTCAAGCTTTTACAAAAGCTACACACTTAGAAAAATACCTAAACCAAAATTTACCAATTAGAATAGTGTTTTACCACTTTGAATAGTGTTTTCCCAACTTTGAACCACTTTTCAAAACATTAAAACATGTCACAAAAATTTGGAAACAATTTCATTATTGTTTTGAAACAATTCTCACGACATAACACAAATCTTTTTCCAAAAATAAAACCTCTATGAAAGATTTTGCTAAATCAAATTACTAACCACTTTTCACAACCTTTTAAAGGTTTTAAACAACTAAATTCAATCCCAAAAAGTCATTATAGGTTACGGCTTAGCACAACAAAAACCAACTCAAGATTTTGGACCATTTTCAATGTTTTAAACATACTAAACTTTATAGTTCTAAAGCCATAACCAAAAGCCAAATTCTTTGAACGTGAACACAAGAAGGGGGGTTGAATTGTGTTGAAAACTTTTCCTTAACTCTAAGTTAAAAACACTTAGAACACAGGTTTTTCAAAACAGTTTGTTAAACGGACGCTGGAAATAAACCAGACAATGAAAAGCAACGTGAAACCTTGTTTTTAACAGAGCAAGATAAAGATAAATAGAAAGCAGTAAAGCAAGAGACACAGAGATTTATACTAGTTCACTACCAAACCTGGTAGCTACGTCTAGTCCCTTCGTCCTGAAGGATTTTCCACTATAATCAACTGATTACAAAACCTTAAGAGTATTCTCTGTCACAACCTTGACAATACTCTCAACTTCTCAAAACGACTCAAGACATTCGAGCCTTTGAGGGAACAAATTTTAACTAGGCCAAAACAACTTTTACAAGTAAGTTGAATACAAGTATAAATAACTCTCACAGAGAGGATAAAAATTAAGCTCAATATAGAAATGCTTTCTAAAAGAATGTGTCGGACGCTGAGTTCAGTTCTCGTAGTCCAGAGACTTGGCTCGAAACTTGATTGCTCACAGAAGCAGTGCTTTCAGAGTATTGACTCTTTGTAGTGTATAGCAACAATGCTTGTTCTCAGTAAATGAAGCAATATTCTCTTGTAGAGTTTCGACAGTTGCTTCAATGGATACCTTAGGGTATTTATAGGAGTTATAAAGGATATTACCGTTACTGTAAAAATGGCTCCTTTCCATTGAGTGAGGTGATTTCAAAAAGCTGTCTCTTTCTTCCTTTCCAGAGAATATCTCAGTAGTACACATTACCGTTTTCGTACTACCTTGCTTTTCACAATTGCTTGTACGATTTTTGTCTTTTAGCTAAAGGTGTCATCTTTGATACCTCGTACAACAATTTTAGCGCACAAGATCAAATTCGAAATCCGTTCCAGATTTATAATGAAGTTCGGACGTGAAGAGCAACTACGTGACCAACACGTGATTTATAATGAAGTTCGGACGCTTGCTCAAAACGAAAGATCGGACGCTCGTAGCAATTGGATAAGCTTTGTGTCACAAAAGGTTAATTTCAGACGCTCACGAGGACAATATACTAAGATGAGCCGGATGCTGACACATTGAGTGTATCCTTCTCTTGAGAGCTTCTTCCTTCTTGTTTAAGTGGCTTAGAGATATATGTAATATTAGTATCTGCACACTTCAAGAATTGTTAGAACATAAATTGTTCTCTTGTGAATATTTTGTTATCATCAAAATTAATGAGGGTCTAAACTTCTCAATCGTTTAGGTTCCAACAATCTCCCCCTTTTTGATGATGACAAATATCCAAGGTTGATGAACAATTTTAAGATTCAAATAAGAGTTTTAAGGGTCTCCCCCTGAGTTCAACAACTTAGATAAGTATAGCAATAAAAGACGCTGAGATCGGATGCTGAAATGATGTTATGAATGATTGATTAGCATGAATATCTATCTATCCTTAGCGTTCATCAAGCTTTTCTTAGCATGTGTAACTATTCATTTATCTTATCCTTAGCATGTTTATCTTAGCGTTCATCAAGCCTTTCTTTTACTCCCCCTTTTGTCATCAGACAAAAAGAGTGTAAAAACACATCATAGTCAAAAAACAAAATAGAAGAAAAATTTGAGTAATAAAGTCACAATATAATTGTACCAAAAATTAAGAAATATCACTTAGTGCCAAAAAAATAAAAATTTAAAACAAAACAAAGTTTAAGGTTTTGAGGTAGTAGGTTGATTCGTTCCATGATGAGTTTCAGTTGTATTTCAAGCTCAGGAACTTTCAAACAGGTTGCCTTCATGGTTTCAAATTCCTCCTTAGGAATTGTAACCATTTCCACTGACGATGTGGAGGGAGCGGATTCAGCTTCTGGTACACTGGCAACACCTGTAGCTTCTGAATTCATCTTCTTATGGAAGTCAAGAACAGTTTGAGACAATTCAGATCTTATCTTCTTTCTATCCTTTTCCCATTGGAAATAATTATCTCCTGGTGCAAACCATTTGATAATAGTTCCAAGTTTTCTTCTTTCAGACTCATATAGGGCTTCATTTCTTTGCTCAACCAGATCAGGAAACAGAAGATAATTGAAGATCATTTCTCTGTGTTAAAGAATGTCTCTGGCATATCCATCAAATTGTTTTGCAGCAGCTTCTCCAAACACATTGCCTAAGAAGACACTAAGGGCATCAAAAGAAAAGTTGAGGCCTTCATTTTCAACAATAAAGAGTCTTCTCAAAATTTCTCTGTCATCCTTGTCAATAGTCAGAGGCTCAAAACTAGGCATAATGGCTTTGTCTTTCCAAGACGCAGACCATTGCATCCAGCCAAATCCAATGTAAAAGTGTTTCCAGACAAGATCCCATGGAGCATAAAGCTTCACCAAGTTGGGCGGTCTAATCACAGAACATATGAACATATCGTCAAAATGAGCAGTTCCATGATTGGATTCAGGTACCTTCTCGATGATGCCAACAGTAGGAATTATTGCCTTCTCTCAGACATAAAGAATTGGAGGATCCAGTTCTCCATTGATCTTTCTTCAGAGCACTCAGATAATACCTTCTGGCATGATCTTTAGAGATTTTCTTTACCGGAAGCTGGGTGAACTCCTTGACCTTGTAGTCTCTGGGCGCTTTCTCATATTCCTTAGGCCCTATCTTACTGAATGGCATTTTGCCAGGTGCAGTTTCCTTTCCTTTTTCAGGAATAGACCAAGGTAATCACCTTTGCCTATCAGGAACAATTTTTATAGAGCCTCTATATTGTCCAATGACTTCAAGCCTTTTCTGTTCATAGCAATGAGCCATCATACAGGCTTCAGCTTCTGTAATCCATCTACCACATTCCTCTAATGTAAGAGGCTCATTCTGGGGTAGGAACCTTGGTACATCAACAGAAAAGGGGATAGCCCTGCTGTTTGGTTTGGGTCTCAGCCTTCCTTTAAAAGACATCTCAACATTGTCTTTGCCATCCTTGAAGACAGCATTCATTGGAGGAGGTATCTCCAGTCTTGAAACTGCGGAAGTGAAGGTCTTCAGGTGCCATACAGATGGGTGATTGTAGATAGAGTTATATGACTCATATCTAACAAATTTTGGTCTAATGTCAAGAGAGACAGGTTTCTTTGGAATTAGAGGCGATAGTTTTTGGTGTCACTTCTTGTGATATTGTACTTGGGAGGAATGTAGGGTTTGAAAGGATTAAATGGAGGGACTTTGAAAAGGAGGTTAAAAGGATGACAATGAAGTTTGGAAATGTATGAAGTGAGGGAGGTATATGTGGAGGTTTGAGGTGAGGAGATGGTGAGTGTATTGGTGCTGTTTGGGTAGGTTGTTTGAGGGCTATGGAAGTGGTTGTGTTTCTAGTTTTTACGTGCACGGGTTTGAATGGTTGATGGTTGTGCAATGTATATAGGTGGAGCAGAATGGTATTATCGGTTTCAAAAGCAGATCTGAGAATCATCGGAAGAATTCAAGACCTTTGGTTCAAGCTCGCAGGCTCGACCAATCTCTTCGTCTGTCTAGGCGGCAAGAATCGAGGCGGACGATGAATTGCCTTCTTTATGCACCGGACAATGAAACTTGTTTCTCGGCTTGCTTCTTTCATCGAATCTAATCGATGGGAACACGGTCCTCATCTTCGATTGATCTTTCTTTTAGGTGCGAAGCCACCTTACGCTTCTTGCTTCTTGTCTCCTCTTACGGAGAATCGAAGTCCTTTTCACACGATTCTTGAGCTTACGGTGGTTTTGTCAATAGTAGACTTCTTCTTTGAGAGAGGGACCAGATTCTATTCCCTGTTCCTTTTTCACCTTCTTCATTTGTTCACCAGTGATCAATTTCATTCTGACCAAGCTGTTAACTCCGAAGGTGTCAGGAATCACAACATTTTCAGTGCCAAAATACTTCACCTTTTCTTGATCTGGCAAAGCAGTCAGCTTGTTTACAATCAAGTTCTTGGTTATCATCTTAGTGAGCAGAACACCATAAGGAATGCACTTGTAGGTGTTCTTCTTGTCAGCAACTCCTTTCCTCGAATTAACCAGTGCATTAATCAGGTTGTTGTAAATCAATCTTGGCAGGTTTACCTTGTTACCAGCCATGTAGTGTCTCATAATGAACTTCTGTTCATAGTTGACTATGTCACTAGAGCCAGCCTTCAACCAGACGCTCTTGGTGATTATCTTGTGAAGAACTCTGTAATGACTCTTCAAATTCTATGCAGTAGGAGTTTCACCAGATTCTTTCAACTGTTTATAGTTCTCAAACAAATCCTCATTGACCTTCTCAAGGCCATGAAATGCATCACCGATGCATGCGATGTGATACCTTCACAGGGACAACCAGTGACTTCAGAAATATTGGTAACGGTAAAAATGAACTTGTAACCTCTCACAGTTCCTCCAAAAATACCACCTTGATGTAAACGAGCATTACCCCAAAATTCCTTGATAGCAGTAACTAGAACCTCAACCTGTTTCCAAAAGAAGTAGTGTTCCCAACCCATTGCCTTGAAACCACTGTAGAAGTTGAAGCCATAGAGTTTGAAGTTCTCTAAATCAACTCGATTTTCCAGCAAAACTTTTCCTTCAGCCATGCTGTCGTAAATAGCAGTATACTCAGAAGTTGTTACACCAGACATGATTGCAGTTGAGAGATAGGGAAATGGAGGTTTAGGGTTTTAGGACAGTTACAAAGAGAAGAGAAGGAAAACTGTTTTTCAGACCGAAAACAGAGAGAGTGATTGTGGAGCGAAAAAGAAGGGGTAGTGGGAAGGTTTTGTAATTAGTACAGTTACTTTTCAAAAAAAAAAACTCTTCATTATCCGAGTAATAAAAATAAATTTAAAAAGAAATTAAAATAAAGATACTCCTTTTCATTAAATGCAGTTGCCAAAATAAAGTAAAAGATTTTATTGAAAACGTAAATAATCATGACTCAGATTAGGTGAGATGAGACGCTTAAGTTCCACACGAGCTTACCACGTGTGTGTTTCGGATTCTCATAGCTGATTCATCGGATGCTGAGTTATGATGCAGTTGACATATAAAAAATGCTTATTCGTGTGATGATGATGTCATACCAGATGCTCAAATGATATCTATCATAAGACGCTGAGATTAATCATTATTTTATAAGATGGAAATTTAAATTTCTTCTTATAAAATTGAATCTATCTTCAGCAAGGGGTTTTGTAAGAATGTCAGCCCACTGGTGATCAGTGTCTACAAATTTGATTTCAAGTGTCCCCTTCTGAACATAGTCTCTTATAAAATGATGTTTAATCTCAATGTGCTTTGCTCTAGAATGCAATATAGGATTTTTAGTAAGACATATGGCAGATGTATTATCACAGAAGATAGGAATGTTACACTCTTTTATCAAGTAGTCTTCAAGTTGATACTTCATCCACAGAAGTTGAGAACTGTAACTTCTTCTTTGAGATGTATTAAACCTGTTGAGAGTGCAATAGTGCTTTGTCTTTTGCTTGACCAAGACACGAGATTAACTCCAAGGAACTGGCAGCCTCCACGTGTGCTCTTTCTTTCAATTCGCTCTCCAAAGAAAGTCAAGATCACGAAACCTACTAATTTGTAATCTTTTGATTTCTTATAAAGCAAACCAAGATTAGTAGTTCCTTGCAAATATCTCAATATTCTTTTAACAAAGACTCAGGTGTGATTCTCTAGGATCCGATTGAAATCTAGCACACAGTGAGTGCCGAACATAATGTCAGGTCTTGAAGCCGTAAGATAAAGTAGAGATCCAATCATACCTCTGTACATTTTCTGATCTACCTTCTTACCAATTTCATCTTTACTAAGAGTGCAGGTAGGATGCATAGGTGTACACATAGGCTTGCAATCCAGCATCTTGAATTTCTTCAATAATTCTTTGATATATTTGCTTTGAAGTATATAGATACCATCACTGCATTGCTTGATTTGTATTCCAAGGAAAAACTTTAATTCTCCCATCATGCTCATCTCAAATTCAGCCTGTATAAGCTTAGAAAATTCTTTGCAAAGGCTTTCATTAGTGGCTCCAAAAATGATATCATCAACATAGATTTGAACAAGTATGAAATGCTTGTTAGAGGATTTTCTGAAAAGAGTAGTGTCAACTAAACCTCTTGTAAATTCATTTTTCATTAAAAAGGAACTTAGTCTATCATACCATGCTCTGGGAGCTTGCTTAAGACCATATAGAGCCTTTTTAAGTTTAAAAACATGTTCTGGAAATTCAATATCTTCAAAACCAGGAGGTTGTTTAACATAAACTTCCTCAGTTATAAAACCATTTAGAAAAGCACTTTTCACATCCATTTGATATAGTGTTATCTCATGATGTGCTGCAAATTAAAGTAAAATGCAAATAGCTTCTGCAACAGGTGCAAAAGTTTCAGTGAAATCAATACCTTCTTCTTGTGAGTAACCTTGAGCAACTAACCTTGCTTTATTTCTCACAACTTTACCATCTTCATCAAGCTTATTTCTAAATACCCATTTACACTACAACATTTTTGCTTTTTGACAACAGTTGAAAAGTGTAGGCAAAACTCTAAAAAATGTTGCCTAAACGTATAGGCAACAGTTTTCGGGAGTAGTCTGTATAAGCGTTACCTATTGTTTAGGCAACATTTTTTCATACCTTTTGGCCACACTTCAAAAAACTGTTGCCTGTTGTTACGAATAGGCAAAAGTTATCACGCTAACCTAACGCAACAGTCAGAAAATGTTGCTTAACTTAACTACAGGTCACAACTGTTCCCTAAACTATAAAACGCAACATTTTAACACTGTAACTATAAACTTATAGACAACATTTTTTAACTGTTTGTACATAGTATTGGGTACAGTTTTAACATGTAAGCATAACCCTATTTCGAGTTAGTTGATAACTGTAGCCTAAACGACTAAAGACAACATTTTACAACTGCAATCTTAATTTTATTTTAATTTCAAAAAATTTAAAAAAACGCTATCAAATTAAAAAACTATTTTGCCTTAATATTATATTCCACAAGTTTACAAATAAAATCATAAATTGATTCCATATTCAATTCGCATCCAAATTTAAATTTTCAAAGATGATTCATAAATAATAAATGGATAAAGTGTCACATAATATATGTTATGTAATAGTAGTTAAAAAACAAATTAGTTTAAACGTCAATACAAATCATAAACAAAATAACATCATAGTTTGACCAGATATAACATTTTGAAGCATGAGGCTAACAAAAAACACAACCAAAACAAATATCTAGTGAGAATCAAAACCCATATCGTGGAACTCCTCCATAAAATCTTGCATCCGCTTCTTTGTTAACTAAAATCCAAATCGTCATCTTGGAACTCCTTCACAAAATCTTGCATCTCCTCGTCATTTGCATCTTGTCCAATGAGATCATTCTACACAAAAGAATGAAAAATAAGACCAAAACTTTTGAATAATGTAAAAACGATAAATTTGTAAGTTATGTATAATAGTTACCTTCTTAAAATTTGGAACATGTGTTGATATGGAAGAATGCATATGTGGCTGTCCAATCACTTTTTGGACACTATTTGCATCACCAGGAGATAATTCTAACAAATTTTCTAATGATTCCATACTATCTCCAGGACGACAATGTTGGAATAAGGCTTTCATAGCATATTTTAACCTACCCACTATATCTTCCATAGTCTGCACTTTTTCATTTAGTGAAGTGACCTCTTCATTATGTGCTTGTTTTAAAGCAGTAATTTTTTCTTTTTGCTTTAAAGAAGTTTTTGTGACATTTCTCCCATAACAACGCACCATTCCAGGATGTCTCCACTTTTGTTGAGCTCTACTTCTAGTGTTTCTTTCACTGATTGACTGCATATACGTTCTGTAATAGTTGTTAAACATCAAATGAGTTTAAACACCAATCCAAATACACAGTCATGAACAAAATAACATCATAGTTTGATTAAATCTAACATTTCAAATTATGAGGGTAGCAAAAAAACACATCCAAAACAAATATCTAGTGAGAACTAAATTCCAAATGCTTCATCTTGGAACTCCTCGATAAAATGTTGCATCTCCTCATCATTTGCATCTTGTCCATTGACATAATATACTAACTACTAACATTTGCTGTCCAAAAAAAAAATACCTATCTTAGCATGATGTCCTTCAACAAGATCACCCAAACCAATTTCCTCCCAAAATTCATCATCCCACCCACAAGCTTCCATATCTCAGGAATCTTTAGCATTGACATACTGCATGTGAACATGACCAAGATATGTCCATTCACAAACAGTGGTGCACAGACTGCGAGTATCATCTCCAATTGCCCTAAATAATAGCCAGAAATCAATCCAAGTACCACAAGACTCAAACACCAAACTGATCCTGGACATCAAGAAGACTTAAGCAACATAGAGTACCTGTATGACAACCAGTCACTCAGGTTCATCCACTTGAAAACCATTGACTAAGATTCTCGCAAATTTTCTTTAACCCATAGAAGCTGGAAAGTTAGATTGCATCAGTAAAATTTGATAAATCATAATTGAATCGATAAAAGGAGTATCATACTCAGTAATAAATAAAAGTACAATGCATTATATGAACAAACTATTACACTACACTCCAAAAGTCCAAATAAGAATATAATGATACAAAAAAAAGAGGAGCAACAAAACAAAAAGCTTAAAGAGCAAAACCAATTTTTGGGAAAGAATAATCATTTAATAGATAATCCTACAAATCCTATCAACTGAGTCTAACTGGTCATCAATTGGTCACCACAGCTCTGTTATCGGTGTTCAGCTTATCTTCTCTACCTACACAATTACCAGAGACATCAATAAATTACTGAGCACATACAAGGTTTTTAGTCAATCAGATATGATGAAGGCCTTTTCATTCAGGGTATAGCTAGCGACACTTCTTTAACTCTTCCTCTATGTTGGCAAGCAACTTGCTAGTCTTGTTCATGCAAGCATGTAGAATTTCTTAACAACAAAAAAATACTTCGATGTCTGATCTCAGTAGTATCATATTTGTTGCTTAAATCGGAGCATCGACGAACTTGGTCAACGTACTTGTTTTGCATATCCTTAAGTTGCTAGTTAAAACATATAAAACAAGTCAAGCATTACAGAGACAAAAAGCTGGTGCATAATATCTTCTATAAGACTACGGATTATAGTTTTTTAAGAAAACAAACCTTCTGATAAGATTCTATTGTGAGGCCCATCTGCTCAATCTGATCTGCCATAGCCTTAACACAAGAAAAACATGCATCAATAGAAGAGCCTTAGAATAGTGATTTTAACAATCACAGAATAACAAACCATAGCTAACTTGTTAGTAGCAGGTTCTTTGCAAAAAGAATGACCCATAAAGCACCTAGCTTGTCCCAGTACACTTGAAACATAATGAATTGAAATTGAAATAACCAATATTCAGAGGATTTTGGCAACAAAAATAATCATGTATCATCCCAATAATAGATCATATAGAGAAATCAAGTTAGTCCCTGAGATTATAATTGTATCATGAATTGGTTTAAACATATATCTAGTTATACTTATTTATCATGAATGTACAATTAAAATGCTATCATCCCAAGCCCACTAATTTGGGACTGCCTATAAACCCCCATCCCCCCACTTGGCCAATATCGTAACTAACTTCATTTGCCACTAATTTTGGCTTAAAACACTTTTACAAGGACTTTGATTATGTGAAAGATTGAACTGCTTAAGGGAGATTTGCTTGTCATCACATCTTTACATATTACTAAATGTGCATCCACTGGGCAGAAATTTAGAAATAGTATGTAATGTCATACGAGACTAAGAAGATGAAAAAGGAAAAATTAGTTAAACCAATGAACTAGGATAAGGCACAAGTAACCTATCTATTAGTTGGAGATGACTCATTGTGTTATGGCATTCTCTACAACACAATCCCTATGGAGAATCAAGAAATTACAAAACAGTGGATTTCACAGAATAAATAGGAAGTAGGGTTGGGAAAAAGATACACATTTTGTAAAATAATGTGGCTCAAACATTTTATCAAACAACTATTACACGATTGAAATAGCAATTAACCATAACAAAGTCCAGGAACAAACCAGGTTTGAAGTACGGGGGAGGTGCAGCAAAACGGTGGTCTGAGCGCACGATGTTCAGCGTCACCATTGGTGGTCCAAGCACCGTGTTCAGCTTCGGTGGTTTGTGTAGTCGTCCGAGCACGACAGTGAGGGAGTGGTGGGGCGATGGGGATGCGATGGTGCGATGGGTCAAAGAAAAAGAACGACAGTGAGGGAGTGATGGGGCAATGGGGATGCAGGACAGCGAGAGAGATGAAGAGATCGAGAACGAGGGTTTTCTGATTTGGTGTTTCTCTTTATTTTCTTTGGTAATTTTCAATATCTTCTAATTGGTAATGTGTTTCTCCCTTATTTTTAATCTAAAATAAATTTTCCTTCATCTAATCTAAACTTATTTTTGTTCAGATTTAATATTTCTTTAAAAAATTCCTTGAAAAAATATTTTGAATTTTTTTAATAAAATAAAATTTTGGAGGGAAGGATGATTAGATTACCACCAAGTATTTTTTACCCAGTATTCAATTGAAAGGCAACAAGATAGAAATGTAGCCTTTTATAATAACCAGGGAAATAGTTGAAAACTGTTGCCATTTATGGTTTAAGGAACATTTATTAATTGTTATGGTAAAAATGACATAGTGACAGTTAAGAACTGTTCCCATTTATATTTTAGGGAACATTTACTCAGTATTACGAAAAGAGCGTTGCATAAAACACTCATTTTGTGGCAACACTTCGAAAATGTCGCCTGATCTACTCTTAGGCTACATTTTCCACCTATTGCGAAAACATGTGTTGCCAGAGGACATAAATGTTGTAGTGTTAGTACCAATAGCTTGCTTATCTTCTGGTAGAGTGACTAGCTTCCATACATCATTTCTTTGGAACTGATTTAGCTCATCTTGCATTGCTAGAATCCACCCTTCATCTTCCAATGCTTGATCAATCGTCTTAGGTTCCATTTCAGAGATAAGTGCAAAATCAGCATGCTCCCTGAAAGAGGATCTGGTTCATACTTTATCACCAGGTTCTCCTATGATTTGATCTTTTGGATGATTGGTTTTGTACTTCCATCTTTTTCTTGCTTCAGCTTCTGCTTGAGTAGGATTCTTCGTTTGGTCACCACCGGATGATGAAGATGCACGTTCACCGTCTGACTTGTCATCGAGGTTTAAATCTGAAAATAACTCATCTAGCTCTGACATAGCAGTGTCAGGCTTCTTATCATCAAACTTGACATGAATGGACTCTTCAACTGTCAAAGTTTCTTTGTTGTATATTCTAAAAGCTTTAGATCTTTCAGAGTATCCCAAAAATATTCCTTTGTCAGCCTTGGAATCAAACTTACCAAGCTGATCTTTAGTATTCAAAATATAACAACTACAACCAAAAGGATGAAAGTAAGAAATGTTTGGTTTTCTACCTTTCCACAATTCATAAGGAGTCTTATTCAAGATAGGTCTTATAAGAATTCTATTTTGAATATAACAAGCTGTGTTTACTGCTTCTGCCCAAAAATGTTTCGCAATGTCAGTTTCATTGATCATGGTCCTGGCCATTTCCTGGAGGGACCTATTTTTCCTTTCTACAACACCATTTTGTTGAGGTGTTCTAGGAGAGGAGAAATTGTGGGAGATGCCATTTTCTTCACAAAATTTTTGAAAGTTTTCATTTTCAAATTCTCCCCCATGATCACTTCTAATAGAAGAAATACAGATGCATTTTTCATTTTGAACTGATTTGCAGAATACAGTAAATACCTTAAAAGACTCATCCTTGTGGGCAAGGAATTTAACCCATGTCCATCTAGTAAAATCATCAACAATGACTAATCCATATTTCTTTCCAGTTAAAGAGGCTGTCCTTGTGGGACCAAAAAGATCAAGATGTAGAAGTTCAAGTGGCCTAGAGGTCGAAACAACATTTTTTAAATGAAAGGAAGTTTTAACTTGTTTTCCTCTTTGACAAGCCTCACACAGGGCATCAGATTGGAACTTAAGATTTGATAAGCCTCTAACAAGATTGTGCTTGTTTAATTTTGAGATTAATCTCAAATTGGCATGACCCAATCTTTTGTGCCAAATCCATTGCTCATCTTCAATAGACATAAGACACTTGACATCTTGTTTTGCAAGTTCAGAAAGATCAACTTTATAAATGTTTTGTTTCCTCTTTACTGGAAAGAATATAGATCCATCATTTTTGCTTTTTACTGAACATCCATTTTCTGTAAAGACAACATTATAACCATTGTCACATAATTGACTTATGCTCAATAGATTATGTTTCAGTCCTTCAACATATAAAACATTATCAATAGAAGGAAGAGAGCCTTTACCTATGCGACCAATTCCAACTATTTTACCTTTCTGGTTTCCTCCGAAACCAACGAATCCAGCTTCTCTAGGTCTTAGTTCTTGGAACATATGCTTTTCTCCCGTCATGTGACGCGAGCATCCACTGTCTAAGTACCAAGATAGGTGTGTTGACTTTGTTGCTAAGAAAGTCTGCAACATAGACTATTTTATCTTTAGGTACCCATATCTTTTTGGGTCCTTTCTTGTTAGTTCTTGAAGGATACTTGTCCTTCTTAGTTGTAAACACAGTACACGCACTTTTCAAATGACCAGATTTATTGCAGTAAGTACAATGCAAACATTTACTATGATTATTGGATTTATCAGATGCTGAATCATTTTCTAAAAGAGGTTCATCTGATATATAACCAAGACCATGAGTTGTCGTTTTACTGACACCCCAAATCATAGAAGCTTGCTTGCTTCGAGTTACACTCTTTGCAAGAAACTTTTGAAAAGCATGTTCATAGTCATTTGATTTGCAGTTAGGATTGCCTGTAACTACAGAGCTTTTGACTTGAGAGCTCTCAGCTTCTGGTTGCTTGTTGGCTTCCAGACGCTGGTTATCCACCAGACGCTGATTTGCAGTTTTCAGCTTCTGGTTCTCTTCGTTGAGTACAGAGTTTTCATTGTGTAAAGAATGAAAATCTTGTGATAGTTTTGAAAATTTCTTTTTCAAATTCTTATACTCAATAGAGAGAGTGGCAGAATCCTTTAACAGATCATCAAATGCAAGTTGAAGTTCAGAATAAGAGTCATATATTATTACCTCTTCAACTTCTTCTTCTGAATTAAGATCAGTGTCTGCCATGAGGGCAATGTGAGCTTCTTCTTCTTTATCTTCCTCAGAGGAGGATAAGTCAAGAGCTTCCCATGTTGCCATGAGACCTTTCTTCTTTTTCTTGAAGGAGCTTCTTGTGGGCTTTTCCTTAAGATTAGGACACTCGGACTTGAAATGTCTAGGCTTCTTACATTCATAGCAAATGACTTGGGCTTTGTCCTTGTCTTTGCTTTCCTTCTTGTCCTTTGTATCTTTCTTCTGAAACCTCCTTCTGAAGTTTCTCTTCTTCCACATTCTCTGGATCTTCTTAGATATGAAAGCTAGCTCATCATCTGATCCATCATAATCTCCTTCTGAAGCTTCATCATCTGATTCTTCTTCTTCAGCCTGAAAAGCTTTAGAAGTACTAGATTTATGTTGATTAACTCTTAAAGCAATAGATTTACTCTTCTTGGTAGGTTCTTCTTCATTTAGCTCAAGTTCATGAGCTTTCAAAGAACTCATAAGATCTTCAAGCCGAAGGACATTTAGATCTTTTGCTTCTTGAATAGCAGTGACTTTGGGTCTCCACTGCTTAGTCAAACTTCTCAAGATCTTTCTCACATGGTCAGGTGTAGTATAACTTTTTCCAAGGGCCTGCAACCCATGAACAAGTGTTTGGAACCTTCCAAACATAGTTTCAATGTTTTCTCCTTCTTCCATTTTGAATAGCTCATACTGGCGAACCATCATGCTAGCCTTTGTTTCTCTTATTTGGGCAGAACCCTCATAAGACAAAACAAGAGAATTCCAGATTTCTTTGGCAGTATCAAACTTACCACATTTATCGTATTCTCTTTCTGTCATAGCACAGATGAGAATAAATCTAGCCTTCTGATTGGTTTGATATCTCTTTTTCTGATCATCAGTCCAGTTTTCCCTAGGTATTGCAACACCAAGGGCATTAGCGGGAGAAATGTATCCACTTTCAACTATATCCCACAAATCAAGATTTTGTGCCTCAAGGAATGCTTTCATCTTATCTTTCCACGAATCAAATGTTTCTCCATTTGATAGAGGAGGGCGGTTCATGTGACCACCTTCAGACATGTTCACAATAGGATCTTTACTCTTAACATCATAAGTGCTCAACCAAGAGGCCGAGCTCGTACCAACCGAACGTGAACACAAGAAGGGGGTTGAATTGTGTTGAAAACTTTTCCTTAACTTTAAGTTAAAAACACTTAGAACACGAGTTTTTCAAAACAGTTTGTTAAGCGGACTGAAATAAACCAGGCTGGAAAAGCAGTTTGTGAAAACTTGTTTTTAACAGAGCAAGATAAAGATAAATAGAACGCAGTAAAGCAAGAGACACAGAGATTTATACTAGTTCACTACCAAACTGGTAGCTACGTCTAGTCCCTTCGTTCCTGAAGGATTTTCCACTATAATCAATTGATTACAAAACCTTAAGAGTATTCTACTGTCACAACCTTGACAATACTCTCAACTTCTCAAAACGACTCAATACATTCGAGCCTTTGAGGGAACAACCTTAACTAGGCCAAAACAACTTTTACAAGTAAGTTGAATACAAGTATAAATAACTCTCACAGAGAGGATAAAAATTAAGCTCAATATAGAAATGCTTTCTAAAAGAATGTGTCGGACGCTGAGTTCAGTTTTCGTAGTCCAGAGACTTGGCTCGAAACTTGATTGCTCACAGAAGCAGTGCTTTCAGAGTATTGACTCTTTGTAGTGTATAGCAACAGTGCTTGTTCTCAATAAATGAAGCAATATTCTCTTGTAGAGTTTCGGCAGTTGCTTCAATGGATACCTTGGGGTATTTATAGGAGTTATAAAGGATATTTCCGTTACAGTAAAAATGGCTCATTTCCATTGAGTGAGGTGATTTCAAAAAGCTGTCTCTTTCTTCCTTTCCAGAGAATATCTCAGTAGTACACATTACCGTTTTCGTACTACCTTGCTTTTCACAATTGCTTGTACGATTTTTGTCTTTTAACTAAAGGTGTCACCTTTGATACCTCGTACAACAATTTTAGCGCACAAGATCAAATTCGAAATCCGTTCCAGAAACTTCTGAGAGGGAAGAGCAACTACGTGACCAACACGTGATTTATAATGAAGTTCGGACGCTTGCTCAGAACGGAAGATCGGACGCTCGTAGAAAATGGATAAGCTTTGTGTCACAAAAGGTTAATTCCAGACGCTCACGAGGACAATATACTAAGATGAGCCGGATGCTGACACATTGAGTGTATCCTTCTCTTGAGAGCTTCTTCCTTCTTGTTTAAGTGGCTTAGAAATATATGTAATATTAGTATCTGCACACTTCAAGAATTGTTAGAACATAAATTGTTCTCTTGTGAATATTTTGTTATCATCAAAATTAATGAGGGTCTAAACTTCTCAATCGTTTAGGTTCCAACATTCTTTACCACTTTGTTACACCTAAAAACAAATTTAAAACTCATTCCAAAGGAGCTTCATAACCACGGTTTTGATACACAAAAACTAGGAAATGTTTTTAGCTCATAAACTTCATTTTTCATGCTTAAATCATACAAACCATTTTAGATCTAGAACACATAGACCAACATCCACTTCTTTCACTACCTTTAGACAACAAAAACCAATTCATATGACTCATTTAAAACACAATTAGTTGTTGTTTTAAAGAAATAAAACCAAAATCAACTTTTAATTACGCAACTTCATCTTTTTCATACTCTAAATCATGCAAGCTTATAAATCTTTAACTCATAAGTTAAGATCTACTAAATGTACTACCGTTAAGCCATGAAACAAGTACATAAAACTCATTAAAGACCAAATAAGTTGTTGTTTTGGAAACCACACAAAAATACACTTTTCAAATCATTTTCAAGTTCTTATGCATGAATATGACTAAATTGAACTCATTAAGCCATAACCTTCCAAGATCTAACTCTAAGCAACTAAAATCAACCAAAATAAACCCTTGTAACAGCCCTTAGGCTTCGGCCTCTTTCAGATCTAGGGGTTCCACCATTTTTAAAATTACAAAACTCACTTAATCATGAAGGAGATGATAGATCCAGGAAGCTTTAAGCTTAAACATCAAGATTTAAACAATTTCTAAGCAAATCAACTCCAAAATAAACTCAACCCATTCATGAAACTCAGGAAAAGGAATGGATATAAACTTACCAATCAAGATGATGATGATAAATCAAGAAGGAAGAAGAAAGGAATGAAGATGGTAAGCAAAATCACCAAATTCCTTCAAGATCTCACACTTTCTCTCTCTACGTTTTTCTCCCAAGCTTTCCAAAAATGAAAGAAGGATGAAGATGGTTTCTAATGAAGGAGATCAGCCACGAAATGGAGGAGGGACAAGGGTGGAAGAATATTGTTCATTTAAGTTAGGAACCAACCAATTTAGTCATAAACTAACTAAGTTAACTAACCAATACTTACTTAACCACTAATCACACATTAACACATGTCAAAAATCCTCCCAAGATCAGTTTCAGAACCCCCTCTCCACCAAAATATCAAGATATTTTCGTTTCGTCGCGTTCTCGCTCAATCGGGTGCGCGGCGTTACGCGTATATTAGGGTTTTTCTACCAAAAACTCCAAAAATAAATCTAATAAGTTATTCTATAATAAAAAATTATTAATCAACCAAAATGTCCCTTAAAATATTAGAAGTATTTCTATGAATGTCACTTTCTCGATTTACGAGCTAAAATGCGACCGTAATGCAGTTCTACGCGTAGAAAACACCCTATATTTTTCTGATGCCCAAAAATCCCAAAAAAATTTCCAATAAATCATAAATATTGGAAAATGCTAAGATCTCAAATTTTATAAAATTTGGATCACGTTTGGACAGGTTTCTGTTAGAAACTCGCCCAATAGCCTAGTTACGGCAGAATTCAATAGAATTCTCGCAGCGCAATAAAAAACTATAAATTAGTGAGGATCACTAATTTCAATTTCTCTTATCATATAAATATTATTCAAATAATAAAATTATCTAGACGAAATCATTAAAATAATAGTCATATTAAATATGACATAAAACAGACAATTAATAAAATAACTAAACAATAAAAATCCAAACAATGACTTAAAAATATCTATTAAGTCTTAAAATTATTTTTCATTCAACAAAATAATTTTCTTTAATCGAACAACAATTTTTCACATTTTTTAGGATTAATTCATATTAAAAACAGTATACGTCTACACTGTCTGTTAATTTGAATTAATTACTAAAACAGTAAATTATTGACAATAAATCTTTGTTGTTCTTCGTACTTTTAACAAACCATTGAGGTGATCAATCTCTATGATTTATTTCCAAGTAGTCGGAACTGTAAAATAATTTTCACAAAAATTGGGATGTTCCATGTTGTTTAGTTGTTTAAAGGAAAATAGCTCATGGTCCGGTGAGTGCTGTTTTTATGTTAGGGATCAGTGTCGAAAATAGTTAAGTACGACGTGCTAAGTGTCAGAAGTAGTTGAGTACGATTGCTTGGCATACTGACCTGATTATGATCTGTTAGCCTATATGTTGTTAGATTTCGTTGCATGTGTTGTAGTTGTGATGGACCATGTGAGCTTATGCACAAGTCTTCACAGTTGAAAGAGTGCTGATCTTAAGTTGGGGATCCGTGCTCACCAGTTATGAATTCTTGTGGATCTACCGACATGTGTATTAATCGTGACGAACATGTTGATGTGTTGTATATTACTGTGTTTCCCACTGTATGGTGTTTTATGAGTTTCTTACCTCCTCTCTATATTTCTGTGTATCCTTGTATTATTGTTTTGAGATTAGAAGATGATGAGGCTGTAGTTGTTGATGAGAACGTTGAGCAGATTGATATTGATCGAGGTGGAAGATACTCTTGAGGGGGCTACTGATGTCTAAGAGAGTCTGTTGACTCGTCTGTAGTTTTGTACCACGACCAGTGGAGAGTCTATTGTTTCTATTGTTGTACGCACTCTGATGTGATACTTCAGTATTAATTTCCTATATGTTTTCACGTGTTTGGTTAAAGTTTTAGTTTTTTTCTGATTTTTGGATTATTGGATTTAGGTGTCACAGCTAAGCTATAGGACGCTGATGTCATCAGCTCTTACCAGAGTCTTCATCCCACATTTAGTTCAACAGACCAGAGGGTGAAATACGCACAAAGCCAAGGTTTTCTGAGACAGATTCATCTGATAAATAGTGACTTACTCACTAGTTTCTGCACACTAAAGAACACATCAGGGGATAAATTGTTCTTACACATTATTTGTTATCATCAAAATAATTAAGGGTCATTGTTTCTGAATCCACTTGATTCCAACAACAAAGCCTACCATGATACTTGATCCAACTCCCAAAGTACCGTTCCCGCATAATTTTGAAGAAGCTATAATAAAATTGAGTGAGGAATGCTCAGCTATAATTTTGAAGAATCTACCACCTAAGATGAAAGATGCAGGGAGTTTCACTATTCCTTACACTATCGAAAATGCTTTCTTTGAAAAGGCACTCTGTGATTTAGGATCTAGCATCAATTTAATGCCTCTATCTATTTTTCAGCTACTTGGATTAAAGGAGTCTAGGCCTACAAAACCTCAGTTGCAATTAGCAGATAGATCTGTGGTGCACCCAAAAGGAATAATTCATGATGTCCTAGTAAAAGTGGATAAGTTCATTTCCCGGTTGACTTTGTGGTTCTGGCTATGGATGAAGATAGGAAGACCATTCCTGGCCACCGGGAGAACACTCATTGATGTCCACCAAGAAGAGCTTACTCTAAGGTGAATGATGAGGAAGTTGTCTTCTGAGTTTTTGATTCCTTGAAATCCCCTACAAGTTTCCAATCTTACAATTTCATTAATACTATAGTTGAATCTTCACTAACATTTTCTGATTTATAGGGACATTTGCTTAAAGACCCCCTAGAGAGGATCCTAACATGCAGTGACAGTAATCTCCCTAATTTAGAAGATATAAAAACTGAGGCCATGGCACTGGAGACAGGAATAGTGCCGATGGATAGAATGGAATGAAGCAATTTGAAAAGCTAGAAAGACGAAATCTAAAGAAAGCAAAGTGATCCATTGAAGAACCACCGGAGCTTGAACTAAAACCTTTACCTGCAAATCTTAAATATGTGTTTTTACATCCACCTCTTCCTAACCAGTAATAATTTCATCCTCTTTGACATGTTGCATGGAATAGAAACTCCTAAGAGTCCTAAGAGAGAACAAGGAAGCTTTTAGTTGGACTATCCATGACATAAAGGGAATTAGTCCCTCAATATACTTTCACAGAATTTATATGAAGTCGGACCATAAACCAAGAGTACAACCTCAGCGAAGGCTTAATCCAAATCTGAAGGAAGTAGTAAAACAGGAAATTATTAAATTACTTGATGCTAACATTATTTATCCTATTTCTGACAGCTCTTGGGTGAGTCCTATGCAGGTAGTTCCTAAAATGGGAGGAACCACAATTATGGAAAACGAACAAAAGGAATTGATCGCGGTAAGGAACGTAATTGGTTAGCGCATGTGTATCAACTAAAGGAAATTAAATGAAGCAACCAGGAAAGATCACTTCCCCCTTCCTTTTATTGACTAAATGCTTGAAAAACTATATGGACATAAATTCTATTGCTGTTTGGATGGCTATTCTGGTTAAATGCAAATTCTCGTAGCTATGGAAGATCAGGAAAAAATCACTTTTACATGCCCCTATGGGACTTTGGCATATCGAAGAATGCTATTTGGTTAGTGTAATGCCTTGGCTACATTTCAAAGCTGCATTATGGCTATTTTTTCTGATATACTAAAAATTGCATAGAAATATTTATGGATGACTTCTCTGTCTATGAGTCCACATTTGATGTTTGCTTACATAATTTAGACCTTGTGCTGAAAAGATGCATAAAACAAATTTAGTTTTAAATAGGGAAAAATGTCAATTCATGATTTCAAAATGCATAGCGCTAGAACACAAGATTTCTAAAAAGGGCATTGAGTTCGATCCTGCAAAAGTTTAAGTCATTTCTAAATTACCACCCCCAAATTCAGTCGAGCATCTAGGAGTTTTCTAGCACATGCAGGTTTTTATCGAAGATTCATGAAAGATTTTTCTAAAATTGCAAAACCGCTTTCTAATCTTCTGGTTAAAGATGTACCTTTCAAATTCTCTAGTGATGCTTAGAAGGTTTCAAGACTTTAAAATATCAGCTAATCAATGCCCATATTGTTATAGCTCTTGATTGGTCTGTACCATTTGAACTAATATGTGATGCGAGTGATGTGGCAGTTGGTGCAGTTTTAGGCCAAAGAAAGAATAAAATCTTCCATACTATTTATTAGGATTTTTGGCCTAATTCATCCTTATAAAACCGACTTGTAAGGTGAGGGGTGCCATTTACTTATAAACTCTTTTTAGGCCTTATGTCTAGTCTATGTGGGACTTGGGTTTTTCCCAATACACCCTCTCACGCCCAGCATTATTGGGCTTGGTGTGTGTTTATAATGCGGGGGGTGGCCCAGTGGATCTACGATAGGCTTTGATACTATATTAGGATTTTTATTCTAACTCATTCTTATAAAACCGGCTTGTAAGGTGAGGGGTGTCATTTACTTATAAACTCTTTTTAGGCCTTACCTCTAGTCTATGTGGGACTTGACTTTTTTCTAGCACTATCTACTATGCCAGTAGGACTTTGGATGAAGCTCAGAGAAATTACAACATTACTGAAAAAGAACTACTAGCGGTTATCTTTGCATTTGATAAGTTTCGTTCTTATTTGGTCATGTCAAAAGTTATAGTTTATACTGACCACTCTGCCATTAGACATTTACTTGCTAAACAAGATGCAAAGCCACGACTAATCAGATGGATTCTACTGTTACAAGAATTTGACGTGGAAATCCGAGATAAAAGAGGCATGGAGAATATCATCGCAGACCACCTCTCAAGAATAGACCCAGTAGTAAGACCTCCCATTGAAGAAGGGATTAGAGAGACTTTCCCAGAGGAGCACTTGTTTTCAATCTCATCAGTGTCATGTTATGCAGATTTTTTAACTACTCGGCCAATAAGGTGCTTCCACCTAATTTATCATATGCTCGGCGTAAGAAATTCTTTGCTGATATTAAAAATTATTTATGGTATGAGTCATACTTGTTTAAAATCTATGTTGATAAGATAATTAGGAGATGTATCCCAGAAATAGAATACTGCTCTATATTAGAACATTGCCACTCCAGAAAGGTGGGAGGTCATTTTGGTCCTAACAGGACAGCTCAAAAAGTCTTACAATGTGGTTTTATTGGCCTACTCTTTTTAAAGACGCTTATAATTTTGTTAAGGCCTGAGACACTTGCCAAAGGAGGGGGAATATTTCCGTAAGACAAGACATGCCTTTAAATAATATTTTAGTATGTGAACTTTTTTATGATTGGGGCATAGATTTTATGGGACCTTTTCCTAAGTCCTATAATAACATTTATATACTAGTAGCTGTAGATTATTTCTCTAAATGGGTGAATGTAGTAGCATTACCTACTAATGATGCCGAAAGGGTTATTACATTTTTGAAAAGGAATATTTTTACTAGATTTGGAACTCCATGAGAAATAATTAGTGATGGTGGTACTCATTTTTGTAATAAACAATTTAAAAATCTTTTAGCAAAATATGGTGTAACGATAAGGTAGCCACCCCCTATCACCCACAAACCAATGGTCAAGTGAAAATTTCTAACATGGAGATTAAGAAAATTTTAGAAAGGACTGTGAATAGTTCAAGAAAAGATTAATCATTAAAACTTGATGATGCACTATGGGCATATAGGACTGCATTCAACACTCCAATTGGTATGTCACCGTATAGACTAGTATTCGGGAAGGCATGTCACTTACCTATTGAATTAGAGCATAGGGCTTATTGGGCTATTAAATTTGTTAATTTTGAGATGCAGCTTGTAGATGAGAAGTAGTTATTACAACTTAACAAAACGGATGAATTTCGACTAGAGGCATATGAAAATGCAAAGCTGTATAAGCAACGTACAAAAAGAGTCCACGACAAGCGTATTAAAAAATGAAGTTTCCAAATTGGAGACAAGGTATTGATTATAACAAGCGTCTTCATCTATTCCCAGGAAAGCTAAAGTCCCGTTGGTTAGGCCCATATGAAGTACAAGTATTCCATTATGGAGCACTCGAAGTATGTAAAAACAATGGCTAAACATTTAAGGTGAACGGACAACGGGCAAAGTGCTATGTAGAGGGTATGACAAGGGAGGCTCATGTCATGCTACTACAATAACCAACCACGTAACACATAGCAATACGTCAAGCTCACAACGTTAAACAAGCGCTTGCAAGAGGCAACCAGTGTTATTTAATTTCTTTCTATTTACTTTTATATTTTTAATAGTTTATTGTGATTCACTGTTTCTCCAGCTGCTTAGTAGCTCCATGGGTAACGGCAAGGAATCAATAATCAGCTCACCCCCACAATTTGCTCGTGAAATTATTCAGAGGGGAGTACTTTTCCACCTTAATATATTTTTAGCCATTTTACTTGAATACATCTTTTAGAGCTTATGATATTACTGATTAATTAGCAGTGAGAACATTGTTAAAAGTAAGTGTGGGGAGAGAATTTATATTACTTGGTTATGCTTGCAATTGTTAAATTATGGAGAACTCAATACTTTCTGATTTAGGGGCTATTTTTTAAAAAAAATTCTGATAACTTGTGATTGAAATGATATTGTTGCTAGTTTTAGAATTTACTGATAGTTAGCATTGAAGTTTTATGAGTTTCAAATTATCTGTGTAAATTACTAAATGTGATATTTAATCTTAAATAGGAGGTCACATCATAATTTTTACCTATTCCCATGTTGCGCATCTAGAACTTATGTCGAAACCATTACAAAGCGAATACAAATTTGCTTTCAAGTGAAACTAGTAGGGCAATTTTAGGAATTCTTTAGGCCTACTTCAACTTCAAAAACATTTTACCACTAGTTGTCCATCTTTGTGCCTATTGTTAAATTTTGTCGATACCCTTTTGTGATATTAATTCTTATTATGTTGGTAACCTTGAAAAATACGTTTGTTAGAACAATTAGTAGCAAAAATCAGAAGAATAATGTTAGAAACCCCTCAGGAAAGTTTATAAAAAGGAAGGCTTAGCAATTACTTTTCCCTCCTAGAATTATTAAATTGTCAAATTGTTACACAAAATGCATCAAAGGAGGAAAGGAAAGAAAAAGAAGGGAAAAAAATAGAAAAATACGTTATTTCCTTCAAGAAATAAAAAGAAAAAATTGATAAAGTTTAGAGGGATTCTTGCGTGCTCTTTACAGTTACAAAGGAAAAGGTTACTTGTTTGGTTGATTTATTTTTGACCCCTTTACATGACCTTTTCTTTCTTTTATCCCACCTAACATTATTACTTTGGCCCCATTACAACCTATGAAAGACCCTTTTTCCTTTTTGTATGATAAGTGGATTTTAATAGTAGAGTTTTGGTCAATGTACAAGTCTATGGTAATATCACTTCTTTGAGAAAATTTGAGCGTTAATGATTACACCTTTAAATACTTTGAGAGTGGTCGGAAAACTGACTATTAAATCATAGATTGATGAGCTTGTTGAACATGCTTGCATCTCTAATTGGGCATTCTATTACTTAACACTTCTTGTGATATTACTTTGTTGTCATGTAACTTGTTTTTGGCCCTAGTCAGTGAAAATAATTTCTCTTATAATTATCCAAATAATTTGCTTGAGGGCAAGCAAAACTCAAGTAGGGGGAGGTTGATAAACCCTAATTTTGCCTATTTTTATGGGATGTTTTGAGTAATTAATCATACCATTTTGTGCTATATAGAGTATAAAGCTACTCATTTATGTCTCATTTTGCAAAATTATCACAAAGACAACACTTAGAGTGAAAAAGGCATAAACAGAGCAAAATCTGGCAAGAATTAAGTGCTTTTGTGATTCTGGACAGTCAATACCGCTTTACATACAGTCAGTACGACCGTACCTAACCACGCACAGCAGTAAGGGAGTACCTTTTGGTCAGTACAGCCTGGTGTCGAAGAAAAAGTCTAGTACGGTTGTACCAAAGGTAGTACGGCCGTACCCAAAGCTGTCAAGTTGTACCAAGTGCAGAAGTACGGGACAACATCAAGTGTAGTACAGCCGTGTATAAAGCCAGTACGGCCGTACCTAGTCCCAGAATGCACGGATTTGAAGCCAGTTTGACCTAGTATGCAGGAAAGCCTATAAATAGGCAGTCTTAGCCCCATTTCAAGAACTTTTAACTATTAAACCTATGGAGCTCATGCCTAATCCTATTTTGCCGTTTTGCCGTCGAAGCACAGAAGAATCGTGATGAACAACGGAGAGGATCGTCCTCATACTAAAAGGGTGTCCCGGTTCTATTTAATTATGCCTTTTATGGATTCATGTTTGGATTCTTGTTACCCTATGAGTAGCTAAATCCATCACTTGGGATGATCAGGGATCTTTTACTATATCTTTGATATTTGTTTAATTGTTATAATGAGTTTCCTATTATCCTGTTGAATGTATTGTTCTTACTGTGCTTAATCCCATAGGGTCTTGCCAATCCTTAATAAGTTAGTTAATTGTAGGCGATTGTACCACAATTAGTTAACGAAACTCTAGGAGTAATTGAACTTGTTAATTATGCTGGATCAAGTATAATTGCCTGTTTCCAATCAGTTATTGAATTGACAAACTCACTGTTTCTTAATGCTTTTTCTATTAATCACCTTGCATGATCATTGGGGGTAGTTCCTAGGAAGAAGGCTGTTAACATTGCATAATCATTGGATGTTAATAATAAAAGAGTGGATCATTGGCTTTTAAATAGGAAATATAGCTCATACACTAAAACAAAAATAGGCAATAAGCAACGTTTATTTTGGCCTTAAATAGCGCTTAAAAGGCACTGCTTATTTAGCCGCTGCTGATTGTTATTCAAAAAAACAGCGTTTTTGAAGCGCTGCTGAAAATTGACAATAAACAGCACTTCCTTAAGGAAGCGCAGTTTATTGTCACTTTTCAGCATTAATAAGCAGCGCTTCGTTAAAGAAAGCGCTGTTTATTGTCAATTTTTAGCATCAATAAGCAGCGCTTCCATTAAGGAAGCGCTGTTTTTCATCCTTTTTTTTATTCAGCAATAATTCACGTAGATGTATTTTTTTGAGACAGTACCGGAAACATAAAAATGAATAAAACACATCCAGTACCAGATTTTTCTTTCAATATAGATGAATATAGATCCAAGATTTTTCTTTCAATACAGATCCAAGATGAATAAAACACAGAAACAGTACCAGATTTTTCCTTCAATACAGATCCAAGAAGAATAAAAATTGAATACAGATTCAACAAAAAAAAAAACTTAAGCTACGACCTTTCTCTCGTTTTGCCCCTTCTTCAATCGTTTCAAACGCTCTGCCGGTTCTTCAATCGTTGCTCTCTCGTTCTGCCCCTTCTTCAAATACAAATCTAAGGGAAGCTATTAACAGAGAGCTTGGGGTTAGGGTTTGGAGAAAAATTGGGGAAATCAACAGAAACATGAAAAACGAGCCAAACCAGATCCACAGAAACTTGAAAATTGGGTAACTCAGTATGTCAAAGAACGAGCCAAACCAGATCTACAGCAATACCACACCTCCTCTTCTTCTTGTTATCGCTGTTGGAACAGGACGGTGAGAAATGCGAGAGATGTGTTGCGGCGAGAAACGCGAGCTGTGTTTGCGATGGAGAAGAAGATCGCTGGGGTTTGCGATGGAGAAGAGGATCGCTGGGGTTTGCGATGATGACTGAGGAAAAAGCACTTGGGGTAGGTTTATGATGATGACGAAGGTTCTAAAAGCAGAGGGTTTCAGTTTGCGATGATGACGAAGGTTCTAGAAGCTGAGTGCTGAGGTGCCAAATCGAAAACGGGAAGAAAGCAAAGGAACAAAACAAAACAGAACAAACCCCCACACAACGACGCTGGGGTTTGTGATGAGATTGGGAACGTGAAGTGGGAAGAGAAGGCGTTATTGGCGTTGAAGTGGGAGATCGAGCGTGAAGTGAATAATTAATAGGAATTAAATGACCAAAATCAGCGCTTAAAAGCTTTAAACGATGTTTAATGTTTTAGGACCAAAATCAGCGCTTCATATTGGAAGCGCTGCTTATTGTTTAGCACCAAATTTTTAGGACCAAAATCAGCACTTCATAAAGGAAGCGTTGTTTATTGTGTAGGACCAAAATCATCGCTTCATATTGGAAGCACTGTTTATTGTGTAGGACTAAAATTTTTAGGACCAAAATCAGCGCTTCATATAGGAAGCGTTGTTTATTGTTTAGGACCAAAATCAACGCTTCATACAAGAAGCGTTATTTATTAGCTAAAGTAGCGTTTTTTTATTAAAGCGCTCCTTAAAGTGGCGCTATCTTTTACACATTCTGTTGTAGTGATAATAGTTAGTTAATAAATTCAAGGACTAAGTATTAGTGAATCTGGTTCCCCTATGCTTTCCCTATTTGATCTCTATTCTGTTCTTACGAATTTGCTTTTGCTTTTTTGCCTTTTTATTAATAGTTCTCGTTCTCATAAACACTACTTTCATTAGTCTAAATAGCATAGGATCTCTATTACGTTAGTACTTGCACATTCCTTGTGGGTTCGACATTCGGAGTCTTAAATATACTCTACTTTATTACGAATTGCGATAAGGTGCACTTGCCTTTAGCGGCAACAATAACCATTGGATAGAAGTTTGAATCTTCGTACTCATTGGTAGAAGCACCACTAGACGAAGGAAAACCTCTCTTGTACTCTTCAATAGTACAATCCAGTAACTATATGCAGACAGATGCTTGTTACTTTGAAAAGAGTCACCAAACACAAGTCCTTGTAGTAGAGTGTAAGATGTAGATTTGAAACAGACAAACTATGTTCCTTCTTCAAGCTTTCGCAAGTATACATTAAGTATATTTAGCATTTTTTGTTTCTACCTTATGGAATTATTTACTAAATTCCTTGTCGAAATATTATATCTGCACGCTTAACACACTTTGTTAAATACTTTAAGAAACTTGTTCAATCAAGGGGAGACGACCCCATCCCATTATCCCAAAAAATGAAATAATTAAACTCTAATCGAGTAATCAAGCGAAACAGATATGGTGAAAATTTGAATATATTTAACTAAATATATAGTCATATCCCGCACATCTAAGAAACCCATGCCTAGGGCCATGACCTATACAAGTGTGTGGGGTGATGTATACTATGATTCAATATCATACAATGATCAAAACAATCTATATGTAGACTCTGACTCACTGGCTGTAACACATACATATCAATCTGATCGGGTCACTCTAAGTGAGCACCCTCTGAATCCGTAATCCACGAGGATGAGGATGAAGCTCTTCAAAATCACTGCCAAATATCCTTGTCATACCGATCTTTACCGAATCTAATCACAGAGAGATTATATGCAATACAAGAAAAGCAATGGAAGATAAGGATACACACTAATCACCATACAGTTGAAAGGCAAAAATAGAACAAATGCATGATTAGCAGACAAGCACACATGATTATTATAGTACACGTTACTTTTCATTATTATCTCAAGTCCTATTGGTTTTATCCACACAGTCTGGGTAATACCATCTAACCCTTCTCTTCCCTAGTCATATTCATGCAAGCAGGCATATTCATTCAATCATGTAAATGTCCTTACAATCATGCAAGTTCACACACACATGTATCATCTCATAGGTATCGCCACACGGGCCAATCCACACAGATACTACACATCATAGAATTCATACTTCGACAGTAGTATGACACACAGGCATGCATCACATGTTATCATCCATCATTTGGTTTTGTACGAATCTATCATCCAGTCGCACAGGCGACATACTACTCCACATATTATCAGACAAGCACATATAATCAGGCAATCACATTTAACTAATAGTTGTTTATCCTAGGGTTGTCATGCATCCATAAGTATATCAATCATATGGTTGATAGACTTATGACAACTATCCTTAACTATCATAGGTCACAACACCTCTTCTAAGGTATTGTTGATATCAACCTCTAGTAGGGCTTACGTAACGTCCTAATTCCTACCAAGACATTACTTTAAGCCTTTTAAGAATAAGGTTAATTAGGAGTCTAAAGCAAATATGGTAGTTTTAGCGAAAATAAAATTTTCCTTTGAAACATAACATGGGCTAAATCAAATAAGAGTTATTATATGATGAACAACAATTTTAACATAGAAAACTTTTTATGGAAAGGCTACATGTAAAGTAATATACAAGAGAATATAGACTCAACATAAGATTTGAAAAGTTGACCCTGATCCGGCTTGAACACTGATCAACTTATGCTATTATTGGACTAATTGTCAAACATCCTCAATGATACACCTGCTATCTGAAACAATAAAAGAAAATGGTGAGATATAAATCTCAGTGAGTCCTCTCCAAACACCACTTAAAAACAATGATATACTGAAATTTCTTAACATAACTATTTGACTTAGTCTTCATGGTTTTGGAAGGTTTCTTATCTATTCCTTCTATCTTTTATAAAGTTGCTATGGAGCCCCTCTTGCTTGGGAAGGGACCTAGCAAGTCTTTATGTTTCTTACCTCATCTTTTTTTCCTTGGAGAGGATGTATTCCAGTCCTTCTTAGTCGAAGAAGAATACTACTTAGTCCCTCTTGCTATGGGAAAGACCTAGATAGCATGAGTGTTGTAACTATCAAGCAACGTATATTATCACTCTCAAAGATTTTCACAATCAAACATAATAATTACACTACTGGACATTACCAAGTCATAGACACTCAAGCTTAACCTTTTGGCTTCGAGAAGGCCCTTAACTATTCCTTCTTGCTAGGGGAAGAAACTCGTATTATTCCCTTTTGCTATGGGAGGGTTCTCACGGAGTGGATAATTAGCCAGACTATACCTCAAGCATTCTTCTTTCTTTGGGAAGAATGTACTCACACTTCTTTCTATGGGAAGGATGCTAACTAATCTATTAGGCTAATTTCTTCTTGCTCTGAGAAGGACATCAACTTATTCTTTGAGATTAATTCCTTCTTGCTATAGGAATGACATTTACTTAGCATTCTACGCTAACTCCTTCTTGCAATGGGAAGGACATTAACTTAGCATTTTATGTTAAATCTTTCATTCTATGGGAAAGATGGTAACTTGATCCCTTACTCTTAAACTTATCTCATTCTTTGTCATATAAGTAACAAAACATCATATACTCTACATTTGTATTCATGCAATATCATAAACACACATATAATACTTGATCATCTTGGAACCTCTTAGAACTAGACCACTATATAATCTCTATGGCATTTAGCCATTTCCTTAACATCTAGGCATTTAAGCCACTTATCTATTTTCTTAATATATATACTACGTGAATAATAATTATATCACTTGGGTCTTGTACTTATTCTTATTAGTACCAAGTCACTTATCTCTAGGGTGCTTAGACTAATCTCTTGTCATTGGTTATCAACTCATCTTAGATAATATAGAACTCTTATATCTTAACTCCATCCTACGAATAACATGCATTTATCCATTACACATTACGCAAAGGGTGATACTATATCTTGTGGGGTATCATTATGCCTTCCTTCGATTACTAGGTTATATTTGAAGTTCCTAGATTTAAGGATATTTACTTTGTATTTCTAAGTAATTGGATTTTACTTATCCTATATACCTTATTAAGATCTAATAGTCTATATAACTAATGCCCTAAGTCCACAACACACCCATTTCTCCTTTATTCTATAATTATCTAACCAATCAATATTGGCAAGGGAACATTCATAATTCTACTCTTAAAGCACTTATTTGTATCCCTTAGATTTCTTACTTTATTGCTATAGATTAGGATCCCATCACTATGGAACTGAAGTCTCAAACTACCTTATAGTCTTAAGAGGCAATTCCTCTTACTTGAGGGAGGATCTCTTCCTATCCTTCTATCTAGGGGAATGGTATTAGGCTAGCCCTATTTACTATGGGAAGATGCTAGTAACTCTTTGGATTGAGAATTATAATCCATTATAAGAATTCAACTTCAAATGTATACAATAATCAACTACTAAGACTCAAATTCTGCACACCATCGCATGGCGAGACTGCTTGGTCGCATGGCAAAGGCTGATTTCCAAACATCATCGCATGGTGAGGCATACCCATCGCCATGAGAAGCAAGACAGATGCAAAATTACAGGAATTTTGCCATGCTATGGCAGGCTTCACCATGCGATGACCCAGCAATAATACACGAGATTCTGCATAAAAGAGCATAGTGGTAACCCATCTCAATGCTTTCAAAGCCATGTTTTCTACCATGATATAACTTACTTTTAAACTACAATTACAACCATATACAAAGGAGAATACAACCTAATCACTAAACATGTTCTCAACATAACTCATCAAGTAATCAATCCATAATAATTTCATAAAACCCAGTAATGTCTTAAGCAACTCATGACACATCCAACATACAACCCATTGAGGACATTCATCAAACACCTCGCATACAATCAAAGAACTTTATACTTTCAAATCATGTAGAATACACACAACACAATCAAAATCCCTAAATTTCAACCATGCAACACTTGGTTTATAATTGAAAGAGCATTCATTTTAACATATCTAGATCTTCATATTCAATTCCCTAATTTTCACCAAGTAGCCTTGAAACTTATGTCTACCCAATCTCTCACTCAAGGGAGAGGAATTCTCCTTAATGATTGGAGGGCTTGAAGATCCTAGACTTGGTTTGAGTAAGATAGGGATACTCTCTAGGATAAATTTATGAGAGCTTCTAGGAGACTATAGAATTAGAAAATGTTGTAGTGTAATTATTCACCGTTATAAAACCCCATCACTTGGAATGCATAGGATTATAAACTGTGAGCGAGTTTTAAGATTAACAGTGTATTGAGTAATAAAGACTAATAGGACCCTAACCTAGTTTTTAATGATTTAATTGGAACTAAGATTAGTAAAGGGGTTAATTTATTTAGTGTAATATAGACTAACTATTAATATTAAAAGGGGATATTGTGTAGGTTAGTGAATGCATAAATTTCCATGGTACTAGATAATAGAAAACCAACTAAGTGTATGTCATAATATTGCCTTAATAGTGAAGTTGTGTCTGAACTCTTAAGGAAGAATACAAAATAATGTAGGGAAAAGCATGTAGAATTTCTAAAGTTGCTTAATAGACTTCTAGGGTTATTCCTTCAGCAATGTCCAATGTTTATGATAAGTCCACTATCCAGTGGAAATGTTTACGACATGTCCACTAATAGTGGCAATGTTTTGTGTCGCAAGGTAATCATTTGTTCCCTGTGTGACGATCCTTGCCATATGGCTACAATTGATTTCATATGACCTATGATAGGTGGAGCTTTGTGGAAACCAACCTTGCATGTTTGTTTGTCATATTGACCTTGTTTTAGAATGGATGGAAGTACAGTTGAAATGAAAGGTGGAGGCCAACAGGAGTGAGCCTGCGTGGAAATATCTTGGTCTTGATGGTGGGGAGCCCGAGTCTATGGTCCCCAATGTTTTGAGTTTTGTACCTTGAGCTGAGGGTCACTTGCCAGACTTAGCTACCCCAACCATCACCGGACATTCTCAAGGTTAGTCGAGAGTGTGCAGCAATGAAGTGTTCAGCCTTGCGATGTATTCCTTCAAAAAGCCACACATGTCCTCCTAATCAAACTTCCCAGAGTACTATATGACACGCATATTGGGTTATTTTGAATAGTTTTATGTAATATCTTTGCAAGTGTATGTATATCTTTTTTAAAACAATTATTTATGTTTTTCGTTCGAGGCAAATTCTTGAGTTGAAATGTGGTACCCTTAATTTATGTAAAAAGCATTTTTGAAACTCATTTTATTCCGTAATGAATATGAATAATTATTTTATTTATAATAATTATGAATGGGGTTAAGGGTGTCCATTAAGTGGTATCAAAGCGGAAGTTCGGTCTTGTCGGACTGTGTATGTGCCTATTATGTTCTCTGTGTGAACTCTATGCATGTGTGACATGTTTTGAATGTATGTCATCTGAGATACATCGCATATGTTACATGAACATATGATTCTGTGTCAATCATATTCACCTTGTATAGAGGTGGTAGATCTTGCTAGACACCATCTATGTGCAACATGATTTCTCTGACAAGTTTTTATTATTTACCTACGGCATCTGATTTGGTGAACTTGGATTGTGATGTGTGAATTGAATTCTGAACATGAACACAAGAAGAGGGTTGAATTGTGTTGAAAACTTTTTGTAAACTTCAAGTTAAAAACACTTTAGAACACTGGATTTTGAATCTGTTTGAAATCGGATGCCGGAGTAAGACCAGACGCTGGAAATAAAGTTTATGAAAACTTGTTTTTATGCGCAAGATAAACGTAAGTATAAAGCAGTAAAGCAAGAGACACAGAGATTTATACTAGTTCATCACCAACCTGGTAGCTACGTCTAGTCCCTTCGTTCCTAAAGGATTTTCCACTATAATCAACTGGTTACAAATTTCCTTAAGAGTATTCTACTATCACAAACTTGACAATACTCTTAACTTCTCAAAACGACTCAGTACGTTCGAGCCTTTGAGGAACAAAGCCTTAACTAGGCAATACAACTTTCACAAAGTTAGTTTCGAATACAATCAAAATAACTCTCACAGAGAGGATGAAAAGATTAACTCAAAAACAAATAGCTTTCTAAAATGAAAATATCAGACGCTGAGGTTTAGTTCTTGTTGTCCAGAAACTTGGAACGAAACTTGATTGCTCACTTGAGTAATAGCTCTTTTAGAATGTAGTTTCTAGCAGTTTTTGGCAACCTTCTTCAATGAATACCTTCGGGTATTTATAGGAGTCTCTGAGGGATATTACTGTTGCAGTAAATTTCAGCTCCATATCATTTAGTGAGGTAATTTGAAAAGTTGTCCTTTTCTTCCTTTCCAAAGAATATCAGAATAGTACATATTACCGTTTTTGTAGTATCTGCTTTTCACAATTGCCTTGTACGGATTTTGTCTTATACCAAAGGTGTCACCTTTGATACCTCGTACATCAAAATGAGCGCACAAAATCAAATTCGAATTCCGTTCAAAATAGCTGAGGTAGAAGAGCACAAACGTGACCATCACGTGATTCATTAAAAGACCAGATGCTCGCTCAGAACAGGAGACAGACGCTTGCAGCAATTGAGTAATCCACGTGTCAAAGAATAACACTACCGGACGCTTGCTACACAAGACACTAGAGTGAGTCGGATGCTGACTCACATGGAATGTATTCAATACTTGTGAGTTTCTTCTTCTTGCTTGAGTGAAATAAAACATAAGTGATTTTAATACCTGCACACTCAAAGACTTATCAGAAGATATTTTGTTATCATCAAAATTAATGAGGGTCTAAATTTCTCAATCGTTTAGGTTCCAACAATCTCCCCCTTTTTGATGATGACAAATATCCAAGGTTGATGAACAATTTAATTTCGAAAAATAATTTCAAGGGTCTCCCCCTGAGTTCAACAACTCAGATAAAATTAACTAATTCAGGTATTAGAGTGATTTTTAATAATCATATCATTTATTGTGATCGTAAAAATTCATAGTAACATCAGAGCATATATTCAATTAGACGTGGGGATTGGATGTTGAAATAATTGTACCAATAATGAGTATACTCAGCAAACAGATGCTGAAATTCATTGTACCAATATAATAAACCAATAGATATTAATGATTATCAGAGCAGTAAATCTTATAAAGTATCAAAGCAATTTAGAAATGTGTTATGTATGATTTATGCATGAAATGTATGATACTTCAACGTGTCCATCGAACTTTCAACGTGTTTATCAGACCTTACTTTTACTCCCTCTTTTGTCAACAGACAAAAAGAGTGTAAATCACATCATAGTCAAAATAGTAAGATATAATACTAGAAAAATTTGATGATAAAAGTCAGACCATAGAAATATAATAGTACCAAGTAAGCAGAATAATTGTTCCAAAATTATACTAAGTGCAAAATATACGTGTACCAAAAAAAGGATTTTATCACACAGTACCAAATAAAAAAATAAAAACAAAGCGTTTAAGGATTTGGTGGAGGAGGAGGAGGAGGAAGTAGTTGATTGAATCGTTCCAACAAAAGATTCACAGTGCTTTCCAACTGGTACACCTTCTGATTTGTAGCCATGATAGCTTCAAATTCAGCTCTAGGCAAGATGACAACATCATCATCTGCAGCAGGAGGAGCAGAAGAAGGTTCAGCTTCTGGAATAGGTTCAATAGTTTCTGATTTCAGCTTCTGATGCTCGGCTAGCACCCAGTTGGACAACTTCAATCTTATCTCTTTCTTTTCCTTTGCCTTCTGGAAGAAGTTATCATTTGGTAAGAACCATTTGATAAAACTTTCAAGCTTTTGTTTCTCAACTTCCATAGCCACTTCCCATTTCTGCACATTCTCTTCAGGATACAACAGACTTATGAAGATAATTTCCCTGTGCTTGATCAAATCTTCAACAAAAGCATCAAATTTCATAGCAGCAGCTTCTCCAAAAATTCTTCTAACAAAGATTCCCATTGCTTCAAAAATGAAGTCGAGTCCTTCATTTTCAGCAAGATACAATCTTTGCAGATTCCCCCTATCATCATCTTCAATATCCAGAGGCACAAAATGAGGCAAAATGGCTTTGTCTTTCCAAGACGCAGTCATTTGACTCCAAGTGAAACCAATATCAAAATGTTTGCAAACAGCAGCCCATTGGTCATAAATCTTCATAGCATTCAGAGGCCTGATCACATAACACATAAACATATCATCGAAATACAGTGTTCTAAGATTATTGTCAGATACCCTGGTGATAGAGCCGACTGTAGGAATCTTTGATTTTTCTGCATCACAATGACGGAAGGAGCCGATTCTCCATTCATCTATCTTTAGAGAATTCAGGTAGAATCTCCTAGCATGGTCTTCACACAACTCCTTAAGCTTAGAGAATCCTTTGAGATCATATCTCTGAGGAGCCTTCTCATATTCCTTTAGTCCAATTTTACTGAACGACATTTTTCTAGGAGCTGGTTCCTTCATTTTTCCAGGAATAGACCAAGGCAACCACCTTTGCCTATCAGGGACAATCTTAACAGACGTTGAAGCAGGATTTCTATATTGACGAATAAGCTCAAGCCTTTTCATCTCCAGGCAATGAGTCATAAGGGCCACTTCTTCATCTGTTATCCACCTTCCGCATTCCTCAAGAGTAAGAGGTTCATCCTGTGGTAGGAACCTAGGAAGGTCAACAGAGAAAGGCATATCAACTTTCTCATCTCCTTCTTTGAATACAACTCTTAATGGAGAGGCAATTTCCAGTCTTGTAACCCAGAGGTGAATGTTTTCAAATGCAATAGAGAAGGATGATCATAAATGGAATGATACACGTCTTCTCAAATAAACATTGGTCTGTTAATGGCAGATACAAACTTCTTTGCACCAGAAAAAGAGGTAGGTTTGTAAGTGAGGGTAAGTGGGAGAGGTGAAGTCTTCTTGACAGTGTAGTTTTTGGGCTTGTTTGGATGGATTTTGAAGAGAAGGTTAAAAAGGTGAGAGTGAAATGATGAAATGTATATGGAGAGGGATATGTATGAGGAGGTAGAGTTTTGTGGCGATGGAAAAATGATTGTTCTAGGTCTTGTGGTTAATTTGGTTAATTGGGGAGTTTTTGTAGGTATTAGGGCAGTGGTTTGTTGTCTGGTTTGTGGTTGTGGTTTTGTTTGTGGTCATGCAACAGACAATGGTGGTGCAGGAATACTATCATCAGACTCAAAGGTAGTTACAGAATCATTAACTGTAAAATCAGGTACCTTTGGGTTAAGCTCAGAATGCTTAACAAGTCTTCTTCTTTTGCCTTGAATGGCAACAGTAGTAGGAGGAGGAGGAGGAGCCTGCTTCCTGAGACCAGACGCTGAAACAGGTTTTTCAGCTTCTGTCTTCGTCTTCTTCTCCATTATTTTCTTGATGGGGACCAAATTCTCATCATCTTCTGCTTCAACATTCTCTTGAGGGGCAGGAGGCTCCTTCTGCTTCTTGCTTCTTATCTCCTTAGCTGGAGACTCAGCAATTCTCTTCACACCAGATGCTGAACTTCTGGTGGGTTTCTTCATAACTTCATTAATAGAAGCACCTGCTTCTTCTTGTTGTTCCTATTTCACTTTCTTTATCATATCAGCATTGATCAATTTCATTCTTACCAAGCTATATACGCCAAAGACATCAAGGCGAATAATAGCACCAACTCCAAAATACTTATCCCTTTCTTCTTTGTTTATCAAGGCAGCAAGCCTTCTCAGAATACCATCCTTGATCATCATAGTAGCAAGAAGAACTCCATAAGGAATAACCTTGATAATGTTCTTCTTGTCAGCAGAACCCTTCCTTGAACCAATAAGCGCGTTGACAATATTGTTGAAGATCAACCTAGGCAAGTTGATTTTGTGACCAACCATATAATTTCTCATAATGAACTTCTGCTCGTAGTTCACAATGTCACTTGACCCAGTCTTCAAAATAATGCTCTTAGCAATAACTTTGTGTAGAACTCTGTAATGACTTTTCAGGTTCTTGGCAGTAGGAGTTATATCGTCTTTTTCAACTGGTGATAGTTCTCGAATAGAGCTTCGTTGACGTTCTCCATTCCTCTGAAAGCATCTTCCCAACCAACATAGTAACTAATGCCTTCACAGGGGCACTTAATCGTTTCAGCAATGGTGTTTATAGTGAACACCAACTTAAAGCCTCTGACATGACCTTCAACTATTCCACCTGGAAGCATATGAACGTTTCCCCAAAATTTCTTGATAGCATAAGCCATAACTTCAACTGGTTCCCAAAAGAAAAAGTTTTTCCAACCCAGATTATTCAAACCTTCATCGAAGTTAAAACCATAGAGCTTGAACTTTTCCAAATCAATCATGTTCTCATTCAGGACCTTTGCTTCTTTCTCGGTATCGTAGATAGTAGTGAAGTCATTGACCTTAACATCAGTCATGGTAGCAGTTGGAGAGTGATTTGATGGAGGCTTAGGTTTTCAAAAAAATTCACACACATAGAGAAAGAGAGATGAAACAGTTTTTGCAGACAAAAACGGAGTGTGGAGCGAAAGTGAAGGAGTAGTGGGAAAATTTTGATAAATGGTACAGTTACTTTTTGAAAAACTCTTCACATTTCCTCTGAATAAAAATAATTCAAAAAGAAAATAAAATAAAGATTCCCTTTTTTCAATAAATGCAGTTGCTAAAATAAAGATAAAATCAAGAAAAAGATTTTATTGAAAACCTAAATAATCATGACTCAGATTAGGTGTGATGAGACGCTTAAGTCCCACACGCGCGTGACACGTGTGTGTTCGAACGCACGCAAACAAATTCACCGGACGTTGAGTTATGCATTATGAATGACATATCATATGAGAACACGTGTGAATGCTTATATTATACCAGATGCAGAATGATGCATATCATAAGACGCTGAGATTAATCATTCTTCTATAAGATGAAAATTTAAATTTCTTCTTATAAAATTGAATCTATCTTTAGCAAGGGGTTTTGTAAAAATATCGGCCCACTGATGATCAGTGTCAACAAATTTTATTTTAAGAATACCCTTCTGAACATAGTCTCTTATGAAGTGATGCTTAATCTCAATGTGCTTTGCTCTAGAATGCAATATTGGATTCTTAGTAAGACAAATTGCAAATGTATTATCACAAAAGATAGGAATGTTACTCTCTTTTATCAAGTAGTCTTCAAGTTGATATTTCATCCACAGAAGTTGAGAACTGCAACTTGTTGCTGAGATGTATTCAGCTTCTGCTGTTGAGAGTGCAATAGTGCTTTGTCTTTTGCTTGACCAAGACACAAGATTTGCTCCAAGGAATTGGCAGCCTCCATTTGTGCTTTTTCTTTCAATTCGGTCTCCAGCAAAGTCAGCATCATAGAAACCTACTAACTTGTAATCTTTTGACTTCTTATAAAGCAAACCAAGATTAGTAGATCCTTGCAAATATCAAAATATTCTTTTAACATCACTCAAGTGTGATTTGTCTAGGATCAGATTGAAATCTAGCACACAGGCAGACGTTGAACATAATATCAGGTCTTGAAGTAGTAAGATAAAGTAGAGATCCAATCATATATCTGTACATTTTCTGAGCTACCTTCTTATCAGTTTCATCTTTCCCAAGAATGCACGTGGGATGCATAGGAGTGCACATTGGCTAGCTATCCACCATGTTGAATTTCTTTAACAATTCCTTGATGTAATTCCTCGATATATTTGCTTTGATGTATATAAATACCATCATTGCATTGCTTGATTTGAATTCTAAGGAAAAACTTTAACTCTCTCATCATGCTCATCTCAAATTCAGTCTGCATTAACTTAGAAAATTCTTTGCACAGACTTTCAATAGTAGCTCCAAATATAATATCATCAACATAAATTTGAACAAGTATAAAATGCTTATTGGATGTTTTTCTAAATATAGTAGTGTCTACTACACCTCTGGTAATGCTATTTCCCATTAAAAAGGAACTTAGTCTATCATATCAAGCTCTAGGAGCTTGTTTAAAACCATACAGAGCCTTTTTAAGTTTAAAAACATGTTCTGGAAATTCAATATCTTCAAAACCAGGAGGTTGTTTCATATAGACTTCCTTTATTATAAAACCATTCAAGAAAACACTTTTCACATCCATTTGATAAAGAATTATTTCATGGTGTGTAGCAAATGAAAGTAAAATACGAATAGCTTCTAACCTTGCAACAGGTACAAAAGTTTCTGTAAAATCTATACCTTCTTTCTATGAGTAACATTGAGCAACTAATCTTGCTTTGTTTCTCACAACCTTACCATCTTCATCAAGCTTGTTTCTAAATACTCATTTAGTACTAATATCTTGCTTATCTTCTGGTAGAGTGACTAACTTCCAGACGTCATTTCTTTGAAATTGATTCAACTCTTCTTGTATAGCCAGAATCCAACCTTCATCTTCTAAAGCATGATCAATCATTTTAGGTTCCATTTTAGAGAGAAGTACATTATCTGCATGCTCTTTGAAAGAGGATCTTGTTCTAACTCTATCTTCAGGTTCTCCTATGATTTGACCCTTAGGATGATTGGTTTTGTATCTCCAACATTTTCTAGCTTCAGCTTTGTAGAATCCAATGTCTGGTTACCACCGGACGTTGAAGATGCTAGTTCACTGTTTGTTATACCACAAATATTTAAATCTGAAAATAATTCATCTAGCTCTGACATGGCAGTGTCAGGCTTCTTGTCAACAAACTTGACATGAATGGATTCTTCCACTATCGAAGTTTCTTTATTGTATATTCTAAAAGCTTTAGATATTTCAAAGTATCCCAAAAAGATACCTTTGTCAGCTTTGGAATCAAACTTACCAAGTTGATCCTTAGTATTCAGAATATAACATATGCAACCAAAGGGATGAAAATAAGATATGTTTGGTTTTCTACCTTTCCACAGTTCATATGGAGTCTTCTTCAAAATAGGTCTAATAAGAACTCTATTTTGAATAAAACAAGTTGTGTTTACTACTTCTGCCCAAAAATATTTTGCAATATCAGCTTCATTGATCATGGTCCTGGCCTTTTCTTGGAGGGACCTATTTTTCCTTTCTACAACACCATTTTGTTGTGGTGTTCTAGGAGAGGAGAAATTGTGGGAGAGGCCATTTTCTTCACAAAATTTTTGAAAGCTTTCATTTTTAAATTCTCCTCTATGATCACTTCTAATTGAAGAAATACAAATTCCTTTTTCATTTTGAACTAATTTGCAGAAAACTGTAAATACTTTGAATGACTCATCCTTGTGGGCAAGGAATCTAACCCATGTCCACCTAGTAAAATCATCAACAATGACTAACTCATATTTCTTTCCAGTTAAAGAGGCTGTCCTTGTTGGACCAAAAAGATTAAGATGCAAAAGCTCAACTGGTCTGGAGGTTGAAGCAATATTTTTAGAATGAAAAAGAAGTTTTGACTTGTTTTCCTCTTTGACATGCCTCACAGAGAACATCAGATTGGAATTTAAGATTTCGTAAGCCTTTAACAAGACTGCTTTTTTAGTTTTGAGATTAATCTCAAACTGGCATGACCCAATCTTTTATGCCAAATCCATTGTTCATCTTCAATAGACATGAGACACTTGATATCTTGTTTTACAAGTTCAGAAAGATCAATTTTATAAATATTTTGTTTCCTCTTTGCTGTAAAGAAAGTAAAGCCATCTTCCTTGCTTTTTACTGAACACCCAGTTTCTGTAAAAATGACATCATAACCATTGTCACATAACTGACTTATGCTCAATAGATTATGTTTTAGTCCTTCAACATAAAGTACATTATCAATAGAAGGAAGAGAGCCTTTACCAATGCGACCAATTCTAACTATTTTACCTTTCTGGTTTACTCCGAAACTAATAAATCCTTCTTCTCTAGGCCTTAGCTCTTGGAACATATGCTTTTCTCCCGTCATGTGACGTGAGCATCCACTGTCTAAGTACCAAGATAGGTGTGTTGACCTTGTTGCTAAGCATGTCTGCAACATAGACTATTTTATCTTTAGGTACTCATATCTTTTTAGGTCCTTTCTTGTTAGTTCTTGAAGGATACTTATCCTTCTTAGTCTTAAAAGAAGTACATGCACTTTTCAAATGACCAGGTTTGTTGCAGTATGTACAATGCAAGAATTCACTGTGATCATTAGATTTATTAGATGCAGGATTTTTATTTTCTAAAGAGGGTTCATCTGATATGTAACCAAGACCTTGACTTGTCGTTTTACTGACACCCCAAATCATTGAAGCTTGCTTGCTTCGAGTTACACTTTCTGCAAGAAACTTTTGAAATGCATATTCATAATCATTTGATTTACAATTAGGATTGTCTTTAGCTTCAGAGCTTTCAGGTTGAGAGCTCTCAACTTCTGGTGGCTAACATGTCACCAGACGCTGACTATCCACCAGATGCTGATTTTCAGATTTCAGCTTCTGGTTCTCTTCACTGAGCTTTGAGTTTTCATTTTTTAAAACTTGAAATTCTTGTGATAATTTTGTAAATTTCTTTTTCAAAGCTTTATACTCAGTGGAGAGAGTGGCAGAGTCCTTAAGAAGATCATCAAATGCAAGTTGAAGTTCAGAATAAGAATCATATATTATTACCTCTTCAACTTCTTCTTCAGAGTCTAAGTCAGTATTTTCCATGAGGGCAAGATTGGCTTCTTCATCATTATCTTCCTCAGAGGATGATGAATCCAGATCTTCCCATGTAGCCATGAGACTCTTCTTCTTTCCCTTGAAGGAACTTCTTGTGGGCTTCTTCTTAAGATTAGGACATTCAGATTTGAAGTATCTAGTCTTTTTACATTCATAGCAGACAACGTGGCTTTTGTCTTTGCTTTTCTTCTTGTCCTCGACATCTTTCTTGTGGAATTTCTTCTTGAAGTTTCTTTTCTTCCACATCCTTTGGATCTTCCTGGATATGAACGCGAGCTCATCCTCCAACCCATCAATGTCTCCTTCTGAAGCTTCATCTTCTGATTCTTCTTCAGCCTGAAGGGCTTTAGAAGTACTGGCTTTATGTTTGTTGACTTTCAAAGCAATAGACTTGCTTTTCTTTACAGGTTCTTCCTCATTCAACTCAAGTTCATGAGCTTTTAGATAACTCAAAAGATCTTCAAGTCTTAAGACATTTAAATCTTTTGCTTCTTGAATATCAGTGACTTTGGGTCTCCACTACTTGGTCAAACTTCTCAGGATCTTTCTCATGATTAAGTGTGGTATAACTTTTTTCAAGGGCCTGTAACCCATGAACGAGTGTTTAGAACCTTCCAAACATAGACTCAATGTTTTCACCACCTTCCATCTTAAACAATTCATATTGGCAAACCAACATGCTAGCTTTAGTTTCTCTTACTTGGGCAGAGCCCTCATAAGACAAAACAAGAGAATCCCATATCTCTTTGACAGTATCGAATTTGCCACATTTATCATATTCTTTTTCTGACATAGCACTGATAAGAATGAATTTAGTTTTTTGATTGATTTGATATCTCTTTTTCTGCTCATCATTTCAGTTTTCTCTGGCAATAGCAACACCAGCAGCATTAGTGGGAATAAGGTAACCACTTTCACCAATATCCCACAGCTCAAGTTGTTGTGTCTCAAAGAAAGCTTTTATCTTATCTTTCCAGTAGTCAAATTTTTCTCCAGTAAATAGAGGAGGACGGTTCATGTCACCACCTTTTGTAGACATGTTTACAGTATAGGATCTTTTCTCTTAACACTGTTAAGTGCTCAACCAAGAAATCGAGCTATGGTACCAACTGAACGTGAACACAAGAAGGGGGGTTGAATTGTGTTGAAAACTTTTCGTAAACTTCAAGTTAAAAACACTTTACAAACTAGATTTTGAATCTGTTTGAAATCAGATGCTGGAGTAAGACCAGACGCTTGAAATAAAGTTTATGAAAACTTGTTTTTATGCGCAAGATAAACGTAAGTATAAAGTAGTAAAGTAAGAGACACAGAGATTTATACTAGTTCACCACCAACCTGGTAGCTACGTCTAGTCCCTTCGTTCCTGAAGGATTTTACACTATAATCAACTGATTACAAATTTCCTTAAGAGTATTCTACTGTCGCAAACTTGACAATACTCTTAACTTCTCAAAACGACTCAATACGTTCGAGCCTTTGAGAAACATAGACTTAACTAGGCAATACAACTTTTACAAAGATAGTTTTGAATACAATCAAAATAACTCTCACAGAGAGGATGGAAAGATTAATCTAAAAAACAAATAGCTTTCTAAAACGAAAGTATCGGACGCTGAGGTTCAGTTCTTGTTGTCCAGAAACTTGGCATGAAACTTGATTACTCACTTGAGTAATAGCTCTTTCAGAATGCAGTTTCTAGCAGTTTTTGGCAACCTTCTTCAATGAATACCTTGGGGTATTTATAGGAGATTCTAAGGGGTATTACCGTTGTAGTAAATTTCAGCTCCATATCATTGAGTGAGGTAATTTGAAAAGCTGTCCTTTTCTTCCTTTCCAAAGAATATTAGAATAGTACATATTACCGTTTTTGTAGTATCTGATTTTCACAATTGCCTTGTACGAATTTTGTCTTATACCAAAGGTGTCACCTTTGATACCTCGTACATCAAAATGAGCGCACAAAATCAAATTCGAAATCCATTCCAAATAGCTGAGGTAGAAGAGCACAAACGTGACCATCACGTGATTCATTAAAAGACCAGATGCTCGCTCAGAACAGGAGACAGACGCTCGCAGAAATTGAGTAATCCACATGTCAAAGAATAACACTACCGGATGCTCGCTATACACAAGACGCTGGAGTGAATCGGATGCTGACACACATGGAATGTATTCAATACTTGTGAGTTTCTTCTTCTTGCTTGAGTGAGATAAAACATAAGAGATTTTAATACCTGCACACTCAAAGACTTATCAAAAGATACTTTGTTATCATCAAAATTAATGAGGGTCTAAACTTCTCAATCGTTTAGGTTCCAACAAATTCTCCTTGGATGGGTATGTGAATAACGTGTGGTCGTACCATGCAAGTGCTTGTGTGATTCGTGTGTTTGTGTGAAATCTATGCGACTAAAACCCTTGGAATTAGAATATTTTTGTGATTCAATGAACATTACACAAACATAGTGAATGCTTGAATGTTGTCTGATGCCAATTGGACTGCAGAATTACAGTTTTGAATGGATCTAATCGATTAAAGTCATGGCCTAATCGATTAGAATGATGTTCTGAACTCATTAAAACTCCCAGACACGTCTTAATCGATCAAACACTAGTTCTGAGTCCCAGTTTGATTTCCAGGGGTCTTCTAATGGATTAAGGAGGGATCCTAATTGATTAGAACATGCCCTGTAGAGTTAGGTTGTTTTCTGTGAGGTCCTAATCGATTAAGTGGGAATTTTACTTGATTATAACGTGTTTCACTTGATTGGTAAGTTTCCAGAGGGGATTTAATCGATTAATGAACCCTTATAATTGATTAAACCATGCCCTGCATGATTGGTGTGACTTCCAGAAGAAATCTAGTCGATTAAAACCACTTTCCTAATCAACTAGATCCTTTTTTTCATCTGTCCTAATCAATTAACCCTACTTTCTTATTGATTAAAACAAGTTTAAAACACAGGTCTGCATTCCAGGGGTGAGCTAATCGATTAGAACCCGCCCTCTAATCGACTAAAACGCAGAAATTCAGTCGTTTAGGATTAAAAAATTGAACGTGTTAATCGATTTTCCCCTGATTTTATATATACTTTCTAACGTCTGAACCCTAAAACTACCAAGTCTAAGTCCTTCTTCTCCTTCTTCCTTGCACCGTGACACTTCCCTTTCTTCCCTACCCAGCCTTCTTTCTTCTTCTTTTCACCAAGAACTATTTTCCTCCCATCCCTAAGACTTCCACCATGCCTAGAACCAAGAATGTCTCATCCCACCATGCTTAACCCCTCACGAAGAGGCCTAGAGCTGAAAAGGATGACTGCGAGGGAGTATTGATCGAGCCAGCTTCGTGAGGATTGAGGACCGTGATCCTCATCTTCGCGATCCTAATCACGATGAGGATCGCGATTTAATGATTGGGGCGTATGCTGATCCCCGTGTCGGTACTGATCGTTGGGGCCCGAGTCGTCGTATGCGTATGGTTCAGCGGAGACCACCCTATCCCAGGTGGCCTGTAGCTACTAGGAAGGTTCGTCGAGGGTCGGACATTATTCAGATCCCCAGCGATGACAATGAGATCTCGGAGTATACTCCATCCACACCGGAGTATTCTCCCATCGAACCCCGAGTACACTCTATCGACTCCTTGGAGCAATCTACTGCCCGATTTTGTCCTAGTTACTCCTCTAGTACTGGGCAAAACTAGCTTCAACACCGTTTCCATTATATGAAGAAGAAATATAGGCTTCAAGATTCTTCTTCACATAATGTAGGAATTCTAGGGTTGATGCATCAGTTGAAAAGATACAATGAGAGGTACCTGATGCATTTTGTCCACAAGATGATGGCAAAACTAATGAGTTCTTCTCTGAATTCTATGATGGTGTCAAGAAAATAACTCCTTGGTTAATTTCCTCATTATCTTGGGGACAAACTGCATCAGCTTCCTCCTCATTGTATTTTTACTTCTAATACTTCAACCTTACGCTTCTTGCATCATAGAATCCAGAGAAGAAATCATTGTTTTCGCCATCATCTTGTGGACAAAATGCACCAGCTTCTTCTTCATTGTATCTTTTTAACTAATGCATCAACCCTAGAATTCTTGCATTATGTGAAGAAAAATCATGCAGCCAATAATTTTTCTTAACATAACGCAAGAAGTGATAACATGGCTGTAGTTATCATCACATAATGTAGATATATTATTGCTTTTTTATTTGTGTGTAAATTGACTGCTAAATTAAATTGTAGTTTGAATTTTGGGCAAATTTGGTGCCAATATATTCTACTGTCAATTCTTGTCAAATTTGGTGCCTATTTTAATTGTCATTTAGAGTGCATTTGGGCTGGAAGGGACAAAAAAAATGATATTAAAAAAAAGTACCTTTTACTCCGGTTATTCTTAAAACCGGTGTAAAATACAGACTTTTTACACCGGTTATCAATAAAAACTGGTGTAACAATTAAGTATTTTACACCAGGTTTAGCTTATAACTGGTGTAAAAGGCATATTTTCTACATCGAGTAAATAACTGGTGTAAAAACCCCAACATACAACACCAGGACTATCTACACTGATACTAAAACCGGTGTAAAATGTCGATTTTAACCGGTGTTAAAACCCTCTTCTACACTAGTGTGGTGAGGAAGCTACGAAGGGGTAGTGCCTTAAAGTTAAACTTGTACTTGGAGAGCCCTCTGATTAATCACTTTTGAGATACTGTCAGGCTTGGGATGTTAAACAAGCACTTTATAGGAGGTAACATATGGTGTTTTCTTTCTTATTTTTTGTTTTGGTTTTTTTTGTTTTCTTTTAAGAAATAAAGCTCCAATTTCAAGTTGTTTCAGGGGAGTCATCTTCTCTTTCCCCCTTATTCTTATGCTTTTATTTAGAATTGTGGACATTGCTAAGATTAAGTGTGGGGAAGGAACATTCCAATTTTATATGATCACCCACTTGCACTTAACCATTTGCATTATTGGCTTGTTTATCTCATTTGTGCTTAGTTTAAAATTTTTAGAGACTTGTCCAATAAGGGACCCTCACCAAAAATTTGTGAAAATTGATAGTGGTTTGCTCTAGTGTAGGGGGGTCCCTTGGAAGTTGAGAATTATCTTAAGTGCTTGAATGACTGTCTTTCACACGAGTAGCTTCTAAACTGTGAGATTTGGGCCAAAATAGGGGGACTACATAAAATTGAAAATTTTTACCCCCTTCTCTTGCTCCTTGTGTGAATATGTTTTCTATCATATTGCATTCTTAAACTTCTCTTAGGACCATTTCAAAGGAAAAAAAAAATCGTTTTTTGTTGTTGTTATGTTTAGAACTTGTCTGAGGCATAACTCTAGGCATTTTTCAATCCAATGATTTTTGTTCTTACATTTAGTCCCTAGTTTCCCCTTTTGGGCCTACTGATATATCCTTTCTTTGGTACCTATTCATTTTTGTAAGATCTTTTTGGTACCTTTTGGAAGCCAATAAAAAGGAGCAACTGGGAGTCAAAGAGAAATGAGAAAAGGAGAAAGTACTTGCCTTCACTTTTCAAACAACAAAAGAAAAAGGCTACAATCTGGAAAAGCCTTTTCTTCCTTTCAAAAATAGATAAAAATAAAAAGAAAAAGAAAAAAAATGTATTTGAAAAAAAAAATAGTTGGATAAAAAGTTGAAAGAAAGGAAGAAAATAGAAAAATAAAATTAGCCTGCTCAATCGAAAAGGTAAGGCAAAGGAAGGAGATTTGGAGTCAACAACTGGAAGCGCAAAATTCCAAGAGCTCCCAAATTGCTTCAAGGGGTCATTTTGTTTTGTTTGTTTGAATATATTTCTAGCCCCTTGATTGTCCTTTCCTTGTCTTTTCCTACCTTGCATCATCTCCTTGGTCCAATTATAGTCATGTAAGAACTCAACATTTGCATGCATGTAGACTTTTGAGTAGAGATGTAGGTCCCATTACAAGCAAATGATAATGCATATATTTGTGGAAACTTGAGTGCATTATTTTCTTGACCTTAAACACTTGAGAAATGAGAGTTAAGTACCCCCTCTTGTGTAAGGCATGACTTTGAGTGCTTGAGCTCCTAATTAGGGATCCTTTAGATTTACCCTTCTTAGGTGTAATCACCAACTGTCAATTGTGTTGTATGTTTTGGGTATATCTCGTTTCGGCTATCTCTATACCTTTTTGCTCTTTATTGAAAGCCAAGAATTTTCTTGAGGACAATAAAAGGTTAAGTGTGGGGATGTTGATAAACCCCAAAATAGTGCATATTTAGGTGATAATTTTGTGCCAATTTTAGAGTGATAATGTTCTTATACTTGAATTAATCACTAATTTACTTTATTTTTATGCTAAAGAGCTAAGTTGGAGGAAAAAAGTGAAAATATTAGCTCTTGGAGCGAAATGGCAAGGTTTAAAGGCTTTAGCAGACTTGCACAGCTGCACAGAGATTCTGTATGGTCGTGCAAACAGCTTGTACTGGATTTCCTATTTTTGAACCTTCATCACGAATGTGCACAACAGAGCGCGGGAGTGCAACAACTTTAAATCACCGCCACTCAGCCTTGTGAGAAGCACCACGGGTGTGCATACCTGGGCTGCGAGAAGAAATCAACGCCTAACAAAGGGTCGAGCAAGACATGTAAGGTCGTAGATGAGGCTGCGCGCCTGTGCAATGGAGCGTTGTATTACCTTGCATCTATGTTTACGAGTCAGAATTTTTTGCTCTCTATAAACATGCATGCAACCTCCTGCTAAAATATCTTGATGGTGCTAGAGAGTCCCTGTGACCTGCTTTAAAGATCTCTGGAGCTGGAGCTAGGGTCAGAGTCAAGGAAGAGGATCTCCACTACAGTTTTCCTTAATTCTTGTAACAATGAACCCTATGTTTTTTATTGTGATATTTCTCAAACATGAGTAGCTAAACTCTTTTCTAGGGTTTAGGTGGATCTTGTTCTTGTATGACCCTTTTCTCTATGTCTTAGCTTTAGCATTTGGTTTTATTTGATTTTAATATTGTTTTTACAATTAGATTTATTCTATTTCACATATCACTTGTTAGGAGTAGCTACCTTATACATGTCAATAATCAACTAATTGACCAGCAACTGTACCGTAACTAGTTAATGGATCTATAGGATAAACAAGATAATAACTGTGAATGACTAAACACTAGTTATAATCTTTCAATCACTTCAATTAACTTCCTTGCTCTTTATGTTTTTCTTTGGCTTAAATCTCTTGCATGACTAAACAGGGGTTAACTTAGAAAAAAGAATATTAGTCATGAATTGGTAATCGAGTAATAGCAATAGAAGAATAAAATAGAATTAAGGCTTGAGAGATCCGAAAAGAACAAGTGAAACCGAGGCCCTAGGCTTCTCTCCATTGATTTTATCAACTATATTCTCTCCTTTTGTAGTGTTTAGTTCACAATCTCTCAAATTGATTTTCTTAGCTAACTTAGCAATTCCAGTAGTTCGGTACTTGCCTATTCCCTATGGGTTTAACAATCGAGTCTCTATATTTCCATCTTTATTACTACTTGCGATACAGTGCACTTTCCTTTTGACATACGCAACATTTAGGATGCTCCTTTAGGTCCCTGAAGTAGACTTCATTATTCTTGGGAAAAAAATAGCATCCCATATAGGATATTCTATCATTCCTTTAGAGACAGTATTTCAGATACTCCATGATGAGGAATGGAAGATTGATTGTGGAGTAAGTGAGGAGGTGTTAGATGATTGTCATTTCATCTTTTGTAAGCTCCTTCAAACCTCTGATTTTAGCTTTTGTTTTGGGAACAACAAAATGGCGACAACACTCTAGGAAGAATCTAGCCTTGCTGGTCAATAGGGTGATATCATTCTTTATCTTCCAAGCATTGCGCCCAAATAGTTTTTCATATCACTACAACATAAAACGAAATAGATAGCGCTTATTTGTTGCCTTCGCTAGCACTTAAAAGCGCTACCTATTCAGCCGCTAGTGATCTGGGTTCTTATAGACAGCGTTTTAAAAGCGCTAGCGAAAACTGACATCGCTAGCGCTTCTTTGAGGAAGCGCTATCTATTATCAGCATCGTAAATAGCGCTTCCTTGAAAAAGCGATATCTATTAGCAACAATAGGTAGCGCTTTCTCAAGGAAGCGCTAGCTATTTACTTTTTTTTTCTTTTTTTTTTTACAATTACAGTATTTTACAATGATGCCAGCTAAAATAAACAATACAACAATGCCAACCAACAATACAACTGTTACAGACCGGTCCCGAGCCGAGTTCTAGTGTGCCCACCGACCAAGGGCAGATAAGCTCGGTTCCTGCTTATCCGAGCTTGACGAGTTGCCGCCGACCTGAGACGCGCCGGACCTGACTTCCGGTACGACTCTCCCGATCTGGACGCCGAGCAGGGGGAGGGGCGAGCTAACTCAGGACTCACGAATCTTCTAGAGCGGGACGTGCCTGAGACAACGCTTGGAGCCGTTGTCACCCTAAAGATTGGAGACCACGTAGCCGGCACGTAACGGGCTTGGCAGGCGCGAAATATCAGGAAGAGATCAGCTAATCCCCGAATTGTCAGGGAGGAATTACCGCGCGCAGAAATCGGATCGGTGGTTGCCTTCCTTCCGCGCAACTCCACTATATAAAGGGGGCTGGACCCCCCAGGTTTGCATACTCTCTACTTACTCTAAACCCTAATACATTCTGCGCCGCTTCTCCTCCAAAGCCCTATCTAACTTAGGCATCGGAGTGTTTTTGCAGGTACCACCCCCCTTCGTCGGACTCTGGAAGAGAGAGCACCCAATCCCAAGGAATCTTCTAGAGCGGGACGTGCCTGAGACAACGCTTGGAGCTGTTGTCACCCTAAAGATTGGAGACCACGTAGCCGGCACGTAACGGGCTTGGCAGGCGCGAAATATCAGGAAGAGATCAGCCAATCCCCGAATTGTCAGGGAGGAATTACCGCGCGCAGAAATCGGATCGGTGGTTGCCTTCCTTCCGCGCAACTCCACTATATAAAGGGGGCTGGACCCCCCAGGTTTGCATACTCTCTACTTACTCTAAACCCTAATAAATTCTGCGCCGCTTCTCCTCCAAAGCCCTATCTAACTTAGGCATCGGAGTGTTTTTGCAGGTACCACCCCCCTTCGTCGGACTCTGGAAGAGAGAGCACCCAATCCCAAGGAGGAGGAGAGCCCTACCAATCCCAGCATCAACATTCAGAGTGTTTTAACTAAAAATCACCGAGTCCCGAGCTCGAAAAGTCTTAACCGAGCAACAGACCCCCGTGGTCCTAAACCCAAGTCAGCAAAAAGGCTTGGTGGGCTCATTCGCAGCTCGACCCCTGTGGTCCTAAACCCAAGTCAGCATAAAGGCTTGGTGGGCTCATTCGCAGCTCGACCCCTGTGGTCCTAAACCCAAGTCAGCATAAAGGCTTGGTGGGCTCATTCGCAGCTCGACCCCTGTGGTCCTAAACCCAAGTCAGCATAAAGGCTTGGTGTGCTCATCCGTAACTCGACCCCCGTGGCCCCAAACTCGCTCGCAGCTCGAGGCTCGGAACGTCTTGCTCAACCCAAACGATACGTTTAGTCTCAAACCCAGGTTAGCCTAAAAACTTGGTAACCCCTTTAGAAGATCCGAGGCTCGCTATCTGACCTAAAGGTTTCGTAAGAAAACTAATACTCGGCCTAAACCAGTACGCGGAGAATGATTTCTGCGCGCGGTAATTCCTCCCTGACAATTCGGGGATTGGCTGATCTCTTCCTGATATTTCGCGCCTGCCAAGCCCGTTATGTGCCGGCTACGTGGTCTCCAATCTTTAGGGTGACAACGGCTCCAAACGTTGTCTCAGGCACGTCCCGCTCTAGAAGATTCGTGAGTCCTGAGTTAGCTCGCCCCTCCCCCCTGCTCGGCGTCCAGATCGGGAGAGTCGTACCGGAAGTCGGGTCCGGCGCGTCTCAGGTCGGCGGCAACTCGTCAAGCTCGGATAAGCAGGAACCGAGCTTATCTGCCCTTGGTCGGTGGGCACACTAGAACTCGGCTCGGGACCGATCCGTAACACAAGCCCCCTAGACTCTTCGCACGAAAGGGCGGAGGGTCTATCCAATGTCCTCGGATCGGTATCCGAGTCGAGCCACTGAGGTCGGGGGCGTGTCCCGGAAGCTTGTTTGCCTGGGGGGACACGCTCCACGTGTCGCGCTTTTACTCGGCATTCTGCCATGTGATGGGACTCAGATGAGGCGTTCACTCAACCGTTCACCGTCGATCATCTGACGCAACCCGGACCGCTAGATCTTCACTTGATTTTGCAGATGGAGGGCTCGGATTAAGTTGCCCCTTCATCTCCCTCCCGCGGGTGGTTATAAAGTCGTCCCTTTTCCTTCCTTCTCTCTTCTTCTTCGTTTTGCTTTCCGTGAACGCTCCGTCTGCTATCTTACCTGCGTCTGTACTCCGAACGGCTATCATCCTCATTCCTTTGCGTTTCCTGGTAAGTCCCGCTGCTGTTCTTCGTTAATGGCTTTCTCCTCTTCTTCTCGACGTCCCCCTTCCCCCATACCTGTGAGTTCTGAGAGTGGCTCGTCGTCTGAAACGACGAGCACGTCTTTTGACCTTTCTACGCCACCGTATGCCGGAGGCTCTGGCCACCAGGGGCTACCGTCCGACGGTGGTCATGGCCCAGTGCCTCTTCAAGTGGTTCCTCCCACCTCCTGGGTTCCAGCCTCTCCCCCTTCTGTGTCCGTTCCCTCGTACTCACTTCACAAGGGGGGCGAGCGCCGAGTGGGAGATAGTAGGTCTCCCTACGCCTGGGTGCACCCAGATGTACTCGGGGTGGCTTCCAACATTTTTTCAGACACTGGGGTGGTCGCCCTTCGATCTAGTGTATCATTTACGCCGAACCGGGATCGAGACGAGGAGGTGACTTGCCTCCCCTGCTCTCCCGATGACCGAGTATGTTTTAACAAGGGCGATTCTAGTTCCCCCGACTTTTGTTTCTTCTACAAAACTATCTTTACGCAAATCGGCCTCCATTTTCCCTTAAGTAGGTTCGAGTGCGAGGTCCTCCAATGGCTGGACGCGGCCCCTTCGCAATTACACCCCAACAGTTGGGCTTTTATCCGAGCCTTTAAGCTCGTGTCAGAGTATTTTGAGGTTACCCCCTCTGCTGCCCTCTTCTTCAGTTTTTTCCAGCTCAGACTTGGTAAGCAGCTAAAGTGGTGCTCGCTCAATAAAATACCAGGTTTTTATATTCTTGAGCTTTTCGACCAGTCTTATAAAAACTGGAAGCCTGATTTCTTTAAGATCTGGGTAAGGAGAGGGGATCCCTTTTTCTTTTCCGCTCAGAACGAGCCCTTGTTTCCTTTTAACTGGAGCCCCAATCCTCGGCCCATAAAAGAGGTGGACTTTAATTCCTTGTCGGTCACCGACCAGTCGATAGCGAACTTTCTTGCTCGTTTGCCCACGTTGCATTGTGGTCCTCTCCTCACCCGAGCTCTAAAGGATCCACCCCAGTGGAAGGATTACTTAAGTAAGTCTCGTTGTCATCTTTTAGCATGGTTTTCAGCCCGAACATGAGTGCTAACTTTCACTTTATTTTCAGGTACGATGGCCCCGAAGATGAGCAAGAAAGAGATGGCCGAGCTTCTTAAGAAAGCTCAAAGAGAAAAGGTCGCCCAAGCTCCCGGGCCGGTTCCTTCTGGTGCAGCCGCTTCCCCTTCGTCTGTCAAGGCTACTAAGAAGCGACCGCGCGCTTCCCCGACTCCTGGTTCCGAACAGCCCCCTCCAAAGGAGGCGAGGGGACCTCATGGGGGGATTCCTCTCAACATCCCTGATGGCTCCGAGTGGTTCCTCCACCTCGGAGAATTTACCGATCAAGGCGAGAACGCCGAAGACTCCCTTTGGAACGTCGGCTTCGATCGCTCCGACCAGATCGATCAGATTATGCGTAGGTCCGACGACAGGTGTATGGAAGAGGCGGGCGAGCTGGGCTTGTGCAAGGCACTGGGTATCTACGGGCTCCGTACTTCTGCTATGGCCCAGTTCTTTCTCGACGGATAAGGGCACGCGATCGAGGCCGAGCCGGGCGAAGAGAAAGTTCCAGCAAGGCCACCGTTTGGCGAGCTCGAGGAAGATGAGCAAGCTACAAGAGGACTATGCTCGCTTCGGAGGCAAGGGACGAATTGAACAGAGCAACGCTTCTCTGGCCGCTCGTGGGGAGGAGCTCCAGGCCAAAAATGGCCTTTTGCTGCGTCAACTGCGAGAGGAGAAGGAGAAGTCCTCGTCCGAAGCTGCTCGAGTTGAGGAGTACCGCGAGTACAGTGCCCTTCAGTATAAGGAAGGGTTTGATAATGCCGTTGCGCAGTTAAAGGTGATCGCCCCCGATCTGGACATCTCCGAGCTCGATTTCACCAAGGTTGTGAAAGAGGGAAAGATTGTGGAAGAGGAGGACGAGGAAGAGGGCTGTGCTGATCAAGAGGAGCCTGGGGGCGAGGACACCGGAGTTGGGCCTGATTCGGAGGCTGCTGGTCCAAGCGTTGCGACCGAGGAGGTCGTCGGGGCCCAAGTCGAAGACCAAGGGGATGCCCTTGCGTAACTTGTTTTTTAGAATGCTTTGCTTTGTCTTGACGATGTACTCGCTCTTCTGTGAGCTCTTTTGTATTTTTGCTTCGAGCTAATGAAATTGGCTAAGTTTAAACATTGTCTTCTCGATTTGTTTTGCAATTTGTTGGTTATTGTTGTACTTGGATGGGGTGGACATCGGGTAGCTGCTACTCGGCTAGGGCAGTCCCCGGGTGGCTTCCCCCGACTAAAACTTGTGTCAACTGAAGTTGAGACAATTTCTCCGCGTACCGGTATAGGCCGAGTATCAGTTTTCTTACGAAACCTTTAGGTCAGATAGCGAGCCTCGGATCTTCTAAAGGGGTTACCAAGTTTTTAGGCTAACCTGGGTTTGAGACTAAACGTATCGTTTGGGTCGAGCAAGACGTTCCGAGCCTCGAGCTGCGAGCGAGTTTGGGGCCACGGGGGTCGAGTTACGGATGAGCACACCAAGCCTTTATGCTGACTTGGGTTTAGGACCACAGGGGTCGATCTGCGAATGAGCCCACCAAGCCTTTATGCTGACTTGGGTTTAGGACCACAGGGGTCGAGCTGCGAATAAGCCCACCAAGCCTTTATGCTGACTTGGGTTTAGGACCACGGGGGTCTGTTGCTTGGTTAAGACTTTTCGAGCTCGGGACTCGGTGATTTTTAGTTAAAACACTCTGAATGCAATGGGGGTTGACTTATATTAAATGGGGAAGAAAGGGAAAGAAGGATGCGCCTCGTTAAAACCTTTCCAAACCAAAAACCCAGTGGGAAAAAGGGTTTGCAAAGGAAAGAGTACGTCATCCGTGTACAAGTGTTTAACTAAAGTAGAGCTTGAGGTGCGTGGCATTCCAGGTCCTCGGTATTGCCCTTCCGGATAGCTCTTCTAGCCCATATGCATCGTGTCGGTGCTCCGACCTGATGCGGTATGGCCCTTCCCATGTCGGCCCTAGCTTGCCCTGCCTTACGTCTTTTCGAGCCAGTTCGACTTTCCGAAGGACCAGGTCTCCTTCTTTGAACGTCCTTGGTCGGACTCTGGAGTTATAGTGCTTGGTGACGCGCTGTTTAGTTGCAAAGTTTTGTATACGGGCAAATTCCCGAGTTTCTTCTAGGAGGTCGAGCTCAACTCTTACTTCCTCCGGTGTCAATGCCTGAGCGTGCTCTCTTCTCGCCGAGGTGGAACCGAGCTCTACTAGCACCATGGCCTCCATTCCATATGTTAGCCGGAAAGGTGTTTCATTTGTTGCCGACTGGGGGGTGGTGTGGTATGCCCACAGCACCCCGCAGAGTTCTTCCGCCCACGCCTCGCCCTTTCCAGCTGGGCCATGAGGCCATTGAGGATAATCCTGTTTGCGGCCTCGACCTGACCATTGGTCTGTGGATGCTCGATGGAGGCATAGACGAGCCGGATTCCTAGGCCTTTGCAGAAGTCCTTGAACGCTGCGCTGGTGAACTGTGTGCCGTTATCTGTGATGATGGTGTGGGGTAGACCATGGCGGCAAACCAGGCTTTTCCAGAAAAATTTTTTGATCCTCTCGGAAGTGATGGTTGCCAGCGGACACGCCTCTATCCACTTGGAGAAGTAGTCTATGGCGACTACGATGAACTTGAGTTGGCCCGGTGCAAGGAAGGGCCAAGTATGTCAAGCCCAGGTATTGAAAGGCCCGGGCGATGACTTCGCGGTGACTTCGGTGGAAGATGGTCTCGTTTGGCGAACCTTTGGCACTTGTCGCACTTCCCACGTATTCCAGGCAATCTGATCTGGCGTTGGCGATGTAGCCTGGCTCGTAGGATTTTGGCCGCCAAGGTCCGAAGTTCCACGATGGTTCCCGCAGATGCCCTCATGTAGTTCCTCATGACGCGTTTCGAATCGACTTCTACGCAGAGAGTAGTGGGTGTGAGAACCCTCTTCGTAGAGTCCGCCTCCGATTAAAGTGTAATATGCGGATCGCCGTTGGACCTGCGTGATTCTACCCGATCCTCGCGCCTTCCTCGCTTCAAGTATTCAACGATGTCCTTCATCCAAGAATCCGAGCCGATCAACTGCGTAGTTTCCGCCGCGATGCTTGGTGATCAGAAGTTTGGACGACCATCGCACGGAGCCGCCCTCGGTCTTCATACTAGCCAACTTTGCCGGCAGACCGCTTTGTTGTTTTGTTCTCGAGGGATGTGCTCGAGTTGGACCTCTTGGAAGTTCTGAATCATGGCGTTGACTTTCTGAGCATACTGGGCGAGTATGTCGTCTCGACATTGGTACTCGCCCTTGACCTGGTTGATCATCAGCTGGGAGTCGCTCTTGACTCGGAGTGTTTGGGCGCCCAGCTCCCATGCGAGTTTGAGACCGAGTAGTAAAGCCTCATACTCGGCTTGGTTGTTGCTAGCTTTGAAGAGGAACCTGAGTACCTGTTCGACGCTAATCCCAACAGGGTTTTCTACGATGATTCCTGCTCCGCTGCCTTTGGAATTGGAGGAGCTGTCCACGTAGAGCGTCCAGTACTTGACCTCAGGGGTCGGTGTTAGCTCTGCAACAAAGTCAGCCAGAACTTGTGATTTAATGTGTCCTCTAGGCTCATACCTAATCTGAAATTCGGAGAGTTCCACCGACCACGCCACCATTCGCCCTGAGAGTTCGGGCTTCTGCAGGATCCTTTTGATCGGGTAGTCCGTTTTGATTACCATGGTGTGCGCTTGAAAGTAAGGCCTCAATCTCCTTGCGGAGGTTACTATCAGGAGTGCCAGTTTCTCTACCTTCTGGTATCTTAGCTCCGCCCCGTGGAGGACTTTGCTCACGAAGTAAACTGGGCGTTGCTCGGCATCTTTCTCTTCTATCATGGCCGAGCTGATCGAGGTGTCGGTGGCCGCCAGGTAGAGGAGGAGAGGGTCTCCCTTGGTGGGCCGTGTAAGGACCGGTGGTGACGCCAGAAACTCCTTGAGCCTCTGGAAAGCCGTTTCACACTCGTCGGTCCATTCGAACCGAGTCGGTTTCTGGAGTACCTGGTAGAAGGGAAGTGATTTGTCAGCGGAACGAGTTATGAACCTGGAAAGGGCTGCGATGCGACCAGCGAGTCTTTGCACTTCCTTGATAGAGCTCGGACTGTGCATTTCCATCACTGCTCGGCACTTGCCGGGGTTGGCCTCAATGCCTCTGTGGGTGATCATGAACCCCAGGAATTTTCCTCCGAGCACCCCGAACGAGCACTTTTCGGGGTTAAGTCTGATGTTATATTTTCTCATAATGTCAAATACTTCCTAGAGGGTCGGTAGTGCGCCTCGAAGCTGGAGGTCTTGACTACCATGTCGTCCATATACACCTCAATCGTCTTCCCGATCTGCTTGGCAAAGACCTCATCCATCATCCTCTGGTAAGTTGACCCTGTGTTCTTCAAACCAAAGGGCATAGTGACGCTGTAGTAGTTGGAGGTCTCCGTCATGAAAGCCGTCTTTGGGGCGTCAAGTGGGTGCATCTTGATCTGATTGTACCCAGAGTAGGCATCCATGAAACTGAGCACCTGGTATCCTGAGGTGCCGTCCACCAGAGCATCGATGCTAGGAAGGGGGTACGGGTCTTTAGGGCAGACTTTGTTTAGGTCGGTGAAGTCAGTGCACATCCTCCACTTACCGCTGCTCTTCTTGACCAACACGACGTTGGAAAGCCAAGTTGGGTACTTGATCTCCTTGATAAATTCAGCTTTCAAGAGCTTTGAGGTCTCTTCTCTTGCTGCCTGCTTCTTTTCCCCCGCAAGTCTTCTTTTGCGCTGGCACCCGGCGAAGCGCTGCGTTCTATGGCTGGCCAGGACAGCCACTCGAGGTCTATTCCGCATATCCTTCGGGCCCCACGCCGAGCAGATCCGCGTTGTCGAGCAAGACCTTCGTCGTGGACTGCTCGCTTTCGCGATTGCGTCGATTCAGATGCTCTTACCCGATCCTCTTACTTCGATCTCCTTGATGTCATCGACCGGACAGCCGAAAATCACTCTCGGCCCGTCGAGCTCAATCATCGCTCGACTTGGGGCGATCTCTTCTGCTGTCATCCCTTAGGCTGTTGACATAACACTGTCTTGCCTCCTTCTGGTCGGCGTGTATCGTAGCAATCTGCCCATCAGATAGGGGGAACTTCATCGCCAAATGGGGGGTGGAGACAATGGCCCTGATCCCATTGATGACAGTTCTGCCGATTATCATATTGTAGGCGGTGTCCGCGGCCGAATCGGCTTCCACCACCAGGAGGTGGGCTTCGATTGTCTTGACCCCGACGTCCGCCTTGAAGGTAAGCAAGACGTCGAAGTACCCAGTCACCCGAGCTTTAGCACCTGAAAAACCGACTAACGTACCTCGATAGGGTCTGATAATCGAGCTCGGTAACTTGAGTCGATCGAAGGCTTCTTTGTAGATTACGTCCGCCGAGCTTCCTTGGTCGACGAGCACTCTCCTGACGTTAAATCCAGCGAGGTGCACTGTGATCACCATTGGGTCGTCTTGGCGGCGATCTATTCCCTGATAATCCCTCTCCGAGAAGGATATGGTCGGTAAGGCCTCAGGCGGGGCCGCTGTTGACGTCGAGCTATTGACGGATCTCAGGTGCCTCCTCCGACCGTTGCTAGGTCGCCCGCTGCAAAACCACCGCAATTAAATTGGTGAGGGGTACCTTCGTCTCGACCCTTCTGCGTTGACGGGCGGGTGAACGTCTTTCGCCTCTCTCCGAGCCGGCGATCGGTTGCGCCAAGGCCGGTGAACGGGATCTTCTACGATTTGTTTCGTTCTCTCGTGGGGTCGCCCATTCCCTTTGTCCACGTGCTTCGCTAAATGTCCCGCTGTATGAGTTTTTCAATTTTTATCTTCACCGACATTCATTGGTGGTGTGCCCGTAGATTCGGTGGTATTCGCAGATCTCTGGCGATCCGCATCTAGTGGGGAGTCCTTCCGAGGGGGCAAGGTAATGAGGTTGCCGTGTAGGCCTCCTTCAAGACTCGGTCCTACCCACGGTCGAGGGTGAACCGTCCCCTCGTAGTCTTGCCGCCTTCGACGCCGTTTCTTCTCTGCGCCTCTCGGCGGATCCCTACTCTGTCTTGCCGATTCTGGGTTTCCGCTTTTGGCGGCAACCTCTTCCATGTTGATATACCCCATCGCTCGGCTGCCTCACCGACCAAAGATCCTGCAGGTCGGCGAGCGAGGGAGTCCGAGAAGGGACCAGGTTTTAGTGCTGACACTATGGCGTGGAGCGCCACATCGGTGGGCTCGGATTTCGCAGATGGAGGGCTCGGATTAAGTTGCCCCTTCATCTCCCTCCCGCGGGTGGTTATAAAGCCGTCCCTTTTCCTTCCTTCTCTCTTCTTCTTCGTTTTGCTTTCCGTGAACACTCCGTCTGCTATCTTCCCTGCGTCTGTACTCCGAACGGCTATCATCCTCATTCCTTTGCGTTTCCTGGTAAGTCCCGCTACTGTTCTTCGTTAATGTTGATGCTGCATTTCCTTTGATTCCTTTGCGTTTCCACGGTGGGCGCCAATGTTGATGCTGGGATTGGTAGGGCTCTCCTCCTCCTTGGGATTGGGTGCTCTCTCTTCCAGAGTCCGACGAAGGGGGTGGTACCTGCAAAAACACTCCGATGCCTAAGTTAGATAGGGCTTTGGAGGAGAAGCGGCGCATAATGTATTAGGGTTTAGAGTAAGTAGAGAGTATGCAAACCTGGGGGGTCCAGCCCCCTTTATATAGTGGAGTTGCGCGGAAGGAAGGCAACCACCGATCCGATTTCTGCGCGCGGTAATTCCTCCCTGACAATTCGGGATTAGCTGATCTCTTCCTGATATTTCGCTGCCGCTAAGCCCGTTACGTCTGGCCACGTGGTCTCCATCTTTAGGGTGACAACGGCCTCAGCGTTGTCTCAGGCACGTCCCGCTCTAGAAGATTCGTGAGTCCTGAGTTAGCTCGCCTCCCCTCGCCGGCCCAGATCGGGAGAGTAAATGCTGGAAGTCGGGTCCGGCGCGTCTCAGGTCGGCGGCAACTCGTCAAGCTCGGATAAGCAGGAACCGAGCTTATCTGCCCTTGGTCGGTGGGCACACTAGAACTCGGCTCGGGACCGGTCCGTAACACAAGCCCCCGAGACTCTTCGCATGAAAGGGCGGAGGGTCTATCCAATGTCCTCGGATCGGTATCCGAGTCAACCCACTGAGGTCGGGGGCGTGTCCCGGAAGCTTGTTTGCCTGGGGGGACACGTTCCACGTGTCGCGCTTTTACTCGGCATTCTGCCACGTGATGGGACTCAGATGAGACGTTCACTCAACCGTTCACCGTCGATCATCTGACGCAACTCGGACCGCTAATTAAGTCATATATATGTATATGTATGTGTGTATATGTATGTGTGGGTCCTAAAAAAATGTTGAATAAGAAAATCCTAATTGGCAGGTAATCACATTTCACAAAATTTAGTATCGTTAATTAAGTCATATATATGTATATGTATGTGTGTGTGTATATATATATATATATATATGATTAAATTAAATAAATGACTCACCCTAGGTTAATCGGTGACAAAAACAAGGTGTCAACACCAGGCTTTGCTAATGCTAAGCGTTCAGATATATAGTCCACCATATTCCCAGATTTAAATTGAAAATTTGTTTTCTCTGGGCATAAGAACACAAACCTCTCGGTCCGTTCTTCTGGTATCAGTATCTCAGTATACAAGTACCTTGAATATAATTAAAACGTATACAAATTAATGGATTAACAATAACTTCAATATTAGGTGAAAGAATAAAAAAAACTTATACTTTAAAGTTGGATGTTGTACCTAATATATACACTAACTACAGTTTAACTGTCCCACACTCCATGAGTAAAAACTTCTACCAGTTCATCTTTAGCACTGAGAAATATGCATATTCATAACCGAAAATATTTTTTCCAGTGGTATTTGGATTTATTCTCCGGTCAATGTCATCCTTGTTTCAGCATGATCTTTTAGATAATTAAAGAATTTTACTTTAGGAGGGGAATACTGAGATTTGTCCACAGGCTTTACTGGGGATGTACAAGACCCAACTGTTTGCTGCTTGCCCTTTCCCTTTTCCTTGTCATTGGCTTTGGATTTTATGTGTTTCTATATATTTTGCATTAGTTAGCGACCACGTAATTTTTTAAATATATTATGATTATGATAATGAATCATGTTTATTAAAAAATAACACGTCACTTATAACGAGTTTTACCGTCCATGCCACATAAGTACCTATTGCCTGTCCCACTATCATGATATATGCCCCCTCAAGTGGTACAGGCAATGGTGCATCCTCTTCAGTTGCAAAGTCAACTTTAACCTTGCAATGATGGATAGGTAATGGACGATTATGCAATGTGGCACTTAAATCAGTGAAGCAAATCCCCTTACCAACCACTCAAGACGGGCCTGACAAATATAGCATACACTCTTTGAAATCCTAAACCAATGATAAACAAAATATTAATATGATAAACAATTGAAATAATACATACAAGTAACGACAATTTCTAATGATTTATTATCTCGGGTGACTTAAGAGTACATCCATCCATGGGTAAACTAGGCTCGTGCACCTCCACCGGTTCCATTACCTCCACCGGTTCCTTAAGTAATCAAGATCCACAATAATATTAAATTAGATTATTTGAATACTTCAATTTGAATTACTAACAAAATTTTAGCAGAGTCTCCCCTAAAATATGGACATTCCAAAATTTATCTAATACCTGTATCAACAAAAAATTATCATATATCTGCCAGCACAAGTCACTATACAAGACATGATCTACTCCAACACCAAATTATATAAACAAAAGTTCAACATGCATGATACAAGTTTCAATTTCAAGATTTACAACTATCTTTGGCGTAATTTGATTTATTACCTTGTGTGACTTTAGAGTGCAACTATCTTTGGCGCTACCATCCGATGCTCCCCTACCGGTCCCTTGTCCTGATACTTCCCCTCCGGTCCCTTGTCTAGATGATGCACCTTTTTCAATTCCTGGACCTCCTGATAGAGTTTGGCTACCATCCGCCTCAAGTCTTCATTTTCATCTTTTCTTACGCGCTTCAGTGGACCAAAGATAGCCTTTTATGGGACCCCAAATCCCACACCCCTTACACGTCCTAGATAATCTTTAATGGGATGGCTTGGGAAAGGATGTCTATGTCAACCCCCTGTGACATAACCTCCTATGATAGGGCATCTTGAGACACAAATATTATTCACAAAGATTGTAAAGTATTATCACTTTCATAAGAAAATTGCAAATGAAAATGTTATTTAATCCATCATACTTACAATTTTTTTCATACACTTCAGTAGTTGGGGGGTCTTCAATCTCACCATCCTTATTTCGGCGAGCTTCTATCCACAAGACATGGCGATCGATTGATTTTGAGGTTGCATATTCCTCTTCTCCTTCTTGCTTCATCTATACATATTAAAAAAAGTGAAATTCATCAGTGTTAATTATGTTACTCTACAGACATGCTCAAATTCACCAGTTGTATATATAATTTAAGGTTACTCTGTATACTAGATCTTGCTCAATGCCCAAATATATACCCCTTAACCCCTCCTCTGTATGGGTAAGGAGGATTTGATGCTCGCTGCCGATTTGCATTACTTATTCTCTATATAGACAAACATATAAATGTGCTTAGGAACGACAACAATTAAATATACAAGTATTGACATACATATACAGGTATACAAGTAGGGACATGTATAAGTATACCAGAAATTCAGGATCTCCGGTGTGTTTTGCTACAAAATCAGTCCAGACGTCCACTCCTATGACTAATGCATACAATGATGGAGGATTAGGTCTAATATTCCCTTTTTTATCTCTCAGCTACTTAGACAACCATGCTCAGAATGTCCAATGAGCTTTTCCGGCAATCTTCATTATGATGTTCTTACGGGTGTCATCAACATCAAATGTTTTCTGCAAATACATTATAAACAAAATGGTAGGGTAAGTATATTTACACAACTAAGAAGAAATACAAATGATCAACGTTAATTAATTTATATACCTTTATCTCAGCGCAAAGCTCCTCTTTGCATCTATCCAAAACTATATTATCTTTCTGTAACCAACGACTAAACGTACATGGAATCGTCATTCGCACTTGAGTTCCAATGAAACTTTTCAAATCTCTGCCACCTTTGCCTATGGGTTGACCTTTAGCATTCCATGAAACCTAAAAAAAAATTAGGTGTACCACATTAGATAATAAATAGATAAAAACAACTAATTATTTTAATTAGTAACTATCTTACCGCTTGTATCTCTCCTATACTCCTGGCTCGAATGATATTCTTTTTGTATGTCAGTCCACGGGGACGGCGCTTCACATTTTGGGCTGCTTCGGCATCACTATGATGAGCATCACTATCATGTTTGGAATTAGCCATGTATCTGCAATAATTACATATTTTATAAAAAATTTCCATGACCTATTTGTATTTTCAATAATTACCTATTTTCCAATTGTGATCTAAATAGATTCATGCACCTATGTTATCACAGCAAGCTTAAAACACAGCCAAACCAAAAGAAATAGTGCATAGCAGTAGTAAGGATCTCACAACATTTGAATAAGTTTCAGGTTTTAGCAAGATTGCTACAGGCCACAGAACAAAAACTAGTATTATCTAAAAAAAGCTTAATAATTAATGGCAATGAAAAAAAAAACAATTTTTTTAGGCTTAGGATGTGTGGAGAAACAGAGCATGCTTGAGTTGAGAGGCACTTGATTTTTATCATCAGTGTCAATATCTGTGGATCACAAACTAATCCAATAACCAGTTACACAAACTAAACACAGTGCTATCAAGATCACAACAAGCCACACAAGTCACCTCCACTATGGAGTTGAAATGCAAAAGGGGCAGCAACTAGCAATCAAATCCTACTTCAAAATATGCAAAAATTTCACCCATTTCTGAAGCATTCTCCCAAGAATAAAAAAAAGCAGAAAACACTTGCTCAAAAGGAAACTAAATAAGAAGTATCACAATCACAAAACTAAGCAGAAAGTCAATTCTTCCTAAGCACTAAATCAACATAGTGACACAATCCAGTAGCAGCTAGTTGTCACAATCCAAAACTAGGATTGAGAGTAGGAACAAAACAAGGAAACAAGTACCAAAATTAACTAGGATTGAGCAAAAAACCAAAACTAACTATCTAACCATCACAATATCTGCTCAATCTAACAATCTCTTCTCAATGCACAAACCAATCTAGGAACTCAATCCCATATAGGCGTTAGGGTAGAGAGAGCAAAGTGGGAAGGAGATTTGCCTGAGCTGCAACTTAACGAGGAAGAAGAGATGGGGTACGACCGGCACAATGGTGACGGTAAGGTGAACTTACGCGACCACGACGATGAAGAAGGATGAACGGTGCGGTGGAGAGGAGGAGGCAGATGAACTTGCGCGACGGGTCGAGAGGGAGAGAGCGGCGGCACTGAGCGACTGAGACGGAGGCACGACACAACAACGAAGGCTAGATAGAGACAGAGACGATGGAGGCACTATTCTTTAGACGAAAGAGAGGGGAGACAAATCGCACGTAAGAGAAATGATCAACTGCAACGGCAGGATATACATGATTTAATTCAGAGTATAGGTAGCGCTTTTTTTGAAAAGCTCTAGCGTTGAAGAAACATAGACAGCGCTTTTCTGGAGAAGCGCTAGCGAATATGCCATCACACAATCACCAACATTTTTCTGGAAAAGCGCTAGCTATTTAGTTGACTAAAGCTAGCATTTTTCCAAAGAAGCGCTAGCGATGATTTCCGAATTTTTTTAGCTGGCGCTTTCACTGGATAACGCTAGTTAAGGGGGCGCCATTTTTTTACAAATCTGTTGTAGTGTATACTTTTGCCATTTTGAGCCCTTCCCATTTCACCCTAACCATGCTTCTGAAACTCTCTAAACCAGTGTTTGGAGAACCAATTATCTTAGCAACAATAGCTTGTGTGATTTCAGTCGATGCTTGGTTTACCAAGCCAGTGATAGACCCCTTAGGATTAATCATGGCGATTGAACAGAATTTCGTGATCTAAACAACAATGGACGAGCTTGTAGAGCTTGAAGAACTCAGTCCATTCTTGGAGTTCAATCTCTTTTGTTTCGTCTATTCCTTCCTTCTTGTACTCTTCAAAGTCAATGACCATCATATTTGCGATGGGGTGAGGTTTCATCTTTCTGGAAGTGGAGGAAGACATAATGTCTGGGTGGTTTTGCAGAGAATGAAATTGAATGGTTTGTCAAGAGGGAAATGCGATGTTGTACTTTTTGACTCTCTTATGGTTTCGTTTATGGAGAAGGTATGCAGGTGGTGGAGTAGACAAGATTTATGTTGGCAATAAATAGAATTAATGGAGAAGGTAAGAAGATGGTATTAGAGGAAGCCTTTCAAGACAACAAGTACATTGAATCTTAATTAGATACACTTTGAGCAATATGAATCATCTCCTCGGTCAATGTTTCATCTTCTTTGAGTAAGTGTGTAACATTAGTATTTTTGTGATGCGTTATTTAACGTTATTCTAGTATAAATTGCAATATTTATGCTATAATAAGCAATTTCTTGTTCTTTAAATAAGTGATTTAAATAAATCAAGATCAAATTAGAATTGAGAGTTAATATTTTATATTAATTCATGGTTCGAATATCGTCAAAAAATTATAATGAAGTTTTGTCGCGTTTCGAATCATCAGACAGTCTTGCCGCAGATAAAATTTTAAATGAACCTTGAATTCGATGAAAATCGAATCGTAACTTGTTGAGATTATTTTTGACTGTTGATATGATTTTTATTATTTATAATAAAATATTATCACGCGGTGAATTAATTTATCGCCAAATTAATTTTCGCAAATTTATCGATAGAGAATAAATCGGTAACGCGTTTATTCGACGCCGTGTTTTAGTACCCATTGACTCTAGAATTAGAGGGTAATCATGAGTGAAGTGAGATTAGATGGGTAGGATTAGATGATGTGATTAGCATCTCATAAAGTGGATTAGGTGTCACATTGTGTGTGATTAATTTGAAAATTACCTTTTTACTTAATTATCTTATAATTAACTAAGTTTTAATTATTTTTAAGTAAAATAAAAGGAGAGGAGGACCCCTAATCATCCCATTTTCGTGACCCCTCCCTCTCTCTAACTTCACATCATCTTCTTCCTCATTTTTTAGAAAGAGAAGCTCTCCAAGAAAAACCTCCATGGAAGCTGCATGAAACCTTGAGTTACTTTAACTTTCTACCTCCATTTCTTTGCTATTTCATCTACTACAACCTTATCCCTACCTAGCTCACCATCAAGCTCTTGGAGAAGGATTTTCCTCCCCCATTTTGCTGTCAAAACCGTGCCCCCATCCTCTTGCTCTAGGTTGTATTTTCTTGCTTCCAAGTTTTGATTCATGCTTAGTTAAGTGTTGTTTTGTGTTTGTTTATGATTCAATGAAAGAGATGAGCATGTAAGTCCCTATTCTTGAAAACCCTAGGTGCAAGTCAAAGGGGAAAAGAGGGGTAATGTGATCTTGAGGTTCAATCTTGCAATTAGTTGTTTAATTGAGTTTAATTTGTGTTGTTGATTGTTATTTGGAGTAGTAGTTTGGAGCTAGCATGTTAAAGTAGTCGCTTTAGGGTCTGAACCCCTTCTTGAAGAGGTGAAAATGTGGGTTTTGGTGGTTAAGACATGTAATTAGTGGTTGATCCTATCTTGCTATGTGTTAATCTTCTTGTTGTAGTTGAAAGTTTTGTGTTAGAAGCATGATTAGGTATTTTATTTGGAAAATTGAGACTCTTTAAGTGTGGTAAAGCATGCCTAGACTTGTTAGTAATTGCTTTCAAGGTGTTTAATTGTGGTTTGATGAGGAAGGATTTGATAGAAATTGGTGTTGTGAATTTTGGGTGAAGAATTGCAAATTTTTGAAAAATTTGGAGAAGGGGCCGTGAGCCCTAGGTGAGAAGTAGGAGAGAAAAAAAAATTATTTTGAAACTTTCTCTTAATTGGTATTGAAAATTTGGTCTTCATTGAATTTGATTTGATGAAAAGGATTAGGACTCAAGTGTTAGTTAGAAGTTATTTGAAAATCTTTTGATTATGAGAATCGAGAAAATAGTTTGTTGTTTGATATAAGTTTTCTTATGTGTACTAAATGCTACTTGATGTTATTTGAGTTTGGAAATGATGTATGGAAATGGTTACCTATCTAAAAGAAGTTTTGCAAATTTTTATAAGAAAAAGGGGTGTGGCTGAGAGGCCCTTAAAGGATGTGGAAGGAGAGTTTTGGTTGTAACTTGGAAATAATGCTTGCATGAAGTGTGTTTTAGGCTTTTGGAAATTTATGAAAAAGTGGTTAATCGAAGTATGCTTACTTTCAGGTTTTCAAGAAAGTAAGGATATGTGTTATGTTAGCTTTTCAAGAAAATGTTTTAGCTTCAAAACCTTATTCTTTCCTAGTAGCTAGTAATTAAATGCTTGAGTGAATGTGTGGTTAGGAAAAGGGATAGGATGAGAGCCTAAGGTTTTAAGCTAAGCTGTAGAATTGTACTAAGCTTACCTTGTGGTGGTAGGATTTGTGAATTCTGAGATCGTGCGACGCGGGATCGAGACGAGCGGTACCACACTAACAAACAATTGTGGTAAGGGAAACTTTTAAATATGAATAAGGTTTAAATTTTGTTTTGCATATCGAAGAAGTCTGAGAGCCTTAGGGTTCGAAGTGAGGGTCTCGTACCCCTTCGTTTTAGTATTTAAGCTTATGTTATTATCTAGTGGGCTTGTTTGCAAGTGGTTGGAAACTGTCCCCAACCCCCCACACTTGTATGATTACCTCTCTACTAACCCCACTGAGTTGCAGGGGGATGAACTGAGTTATCAATGTCGTTGCTTGATGAGATATGATTGATTGTGATGGATTGCCTATACTGTTGAACTGTGTTGCATTGTATTAAGCTTGACGTGAATATTTATTTGAATGCAGTTGAATACTTATTCGAATTACTTCTCGAATTATCGTATGCGGCGATTTATTCATTGGAGGGCAAAAGTTTAGTCGTGACATTTTAGAGCTTCGATCCGATTAACCTAGGGTGCTAGAATCCCCTAAAAAGCTCCGGCTCGTTTTTCGGCAGCTTAGCTAGACGTCGTAGCATCAAGGAACTTGATCTGAATATCCTAGGGTGGTCGTGGAGCCCAAGGCTAATGGCTGGAATTCAGCAGCTTGTTCGGCGATACTTTCCGAAAAATTGTCGAAAGTGTCGCGAGATAGATTCTTGAGTTGCGTCTTGAGAACTGTGCATTTTTGTTGCCTCTTGCTTTATGATTTGCTATTTCTGGATTATTTGAGAAGTTGACCCTTTCCCGTGGTGCCTTCAACCAATGATGGTTACCCAGGCGATGACGAAGACCCTGCTGATACCAGCGATGGCGATATCGTCGGAGATCTTATTTGATTTTCCAGACATCGAGATGCCCGCGGCGATGGAGTTCGATCCCATCTCCCGTCGCGTTGTTTATACAGGGGACGTTGTACAGATCGAGTGGATGGTGTGGTGAGGCAGGAGACGTCGAGACGCACAGTTAGCTTTCTGATCCGGATGATGCAGGTGGTGGACGCCTGGCGCAGTATCCAGAGGGAGCAGGCGATGCCAGCATCATCTTCCTCGCCAGAGGGACCTCTCGAGATCCCAAGGCGCACTGCTTCCCGACTTGCTTCCCGAAGACGAGGACGAGGACCGAGGGTTCAATGGATCACTCGTAAGAGCGTGATTAGACGCGGGACTACAGGAGCATCTACTTCCAGGATACCGTTATTCGAGCTCTCCAAACAGATCTCGAGCCCGAGGCGAGCCGCCTCCCATGTTATTCAGGACCCCTACCCAACGGGAGACCTCTCACCTGTCTACAGAGAGTGTGGTGAGGCTCGGTGTAGCGGTGCGGGATTCTTGGAGGAGGCGGTGATAGCAGAGGACGTGCCGGAGGGTGTGCCTGTGACGGCACCTTTTATCGATTTGATAGGAGAGGACCCGATGGACGATAATGAGGAGGAGGATCCATCTGAGGATCCGGATAGTTATTTGTAGTCATCGTGTTGTCTGACTGTCTGTTTTTATTATTTTGGATGACTTGCTTTTGGTGTACAGTTTGTTTTGGTGACCAGTCGGGCTTGGTGGATGTCTTTTGTGTACTACAGTGTAGACTGGTGGCATACTTTTGGAGCAGCCCCCTACGTGGGTGTCTGTCGGGAGTACCCCCGGCGTATAATTGCTCTCACAAGGGTCTTCATACCATAGGTGTATTCTCTTGTACATGTTTATGCACTTTCTATTTGGTACGTATTGCCTATGGCTACTTGCTTATATATATGTGTGTATTTCCAGAGCATGCGTCTTATGTCTTAGATTGCACCATGTTTCTAAAAGCTGTGACAACTCTGTGTATGCTGGTGGATGTAATTGTTTTAAAAAAAATAGACCGCATTTTCCATAGGACACAAGAGTACTATTTTAAAAAGTGTGTCGCATATAGGGTTGGTTTTAGTTTTAGTAGCGGTCCAAAAACGGGTCGTTACAACGGTGGTATCAGAGCAGTTTGGTTTCCACCGAACTGTGCATAGGAAATTTGGAGCTGGTCACCGTGTCGGGTTATGTTTGTGGGTAATTAGTCGTGTTGTATTGTTATTGTTTGTTGAGTGAAGCAAATTGTTTAGATTGTTTCTTGATTGAAGCGGTGTGTGTTAACACATTCCTTGATTTTGAGGTTCTGACAGGTTTCTGGACCTTGGAGGAATCTCATGCCACCTCGTAGAGACCCTACGACCGGATCTAATAGTCCCAATATGGAGAGGGCGATTCAAGCAATGACGGAGATGACGGCGGCCATGGCTTAACAATCGGCTACTGCGACTCAGCAATCTAATGCTATGGCTCGACCGCAGCCTTTGACCAAATAAATCGAACAACAAAGAGAGAGCGAATCTAAATGCAGAGGCGAGAGGATTAGCTGATTTCTGTAAGCACGACCCATCGAAGTTCTACGGTGAGCCGAATCCAGACAAGGTGGATCTTTGGATGCAGGAGATAGAGAAGATCTTCGAGGCACTCCACTGCCCAGAGAATGTTATGGTGGACTACGCAACCTACTTGCTGCTAGGAGATGCCGAGTACTGGTGGAAGGGAGTGAGGCAGGCATTGACGGCAGAGCGTCATGAGATCACTTGGGAAGTTTTTCGCAGGAGATTCTTGGACAAGTATTTTCCTGATATTGCACGAGCAGAAAAAGAGCAAGAGTTCCTCCGACTACAACAAGGTAGCATGACGGTGTCAGAATATGCTGCTAAGTTCGAATCACTTGCAAGGTACTTTAGTCCTTTTCATGACCGAGCTGACCAGGGTTGGTTGAGCGAGAGATTTCAGCGAGGATTGAGGTTCGACATCCAAAAATCTGTGACATCTCTGAGAATCCGGAACCTTCAGGAGTTGATTGACAGGTGTGTTGAAGTGGAAGTTATGAGAAATAACAAGAAGAAGAGTGGTACAGGTGGACCAGTGAGACCCCAGAGCACAGGACGGAGGTTTGCTCAAAAGGAAAGGTATCAGAAGAAGCCATATAATCGACCTCAAGGGAACAACAGCAAGGGACAATACCGTCTGATGGCCCAGATTGCGAGAGGCGGGAGTCAGGCTAGCGCCGACGTGACTTGTTACCGTTGTGGTAAGCCAGGGCACTATGCGAGCAGCTGCACTGAGAAGGGTGATATGTGCTTCAACTGCCAAAAGCCGAGACACATTACCAAGGACTATCAAGCACCTAAGACTGAACCGACAATGCATGCAGCAAAGGCTAAAGGGAAGCGTCAGATAACTAAAGGCAGAGTCTTTTGTATGAGCGGTGAGGAGGCAGAGCAGGCTGATGATCTTATCCAGGGAGACTGTGAGATTGAGGGTAAATCCCTATCTGTTCTTTTTTATTCGGGTGCAACCCATTCCTTTATTTCCTTGCATTGCGTGGGCCGTTTGAAATTAACTGTGATTGCTTTACCATTCAAATTAGTAGTTGCTACCCCAGCTGCTAAAACCTTGGTTACCAATACCGCATGCCTTAATTGTGTAGTGGTTATCCAGGGTAGAAAATTTGTTGCTAATTTGGTCTGCTTACCATTAAAGGGTCTAGACATTATTCTCGGGATGGATTGGTTGTCTTACCACTATGTCCTTTTGGACTGTGCCCAAAAAGCACTGATTTTTCCAGATCTTGGAATCTCCAATTATCTTTCTGCCAATCATATCGGAGTTTCCTTGAAAGAGGGAACTAGGGAATACATGTATCTGGCTATTTCAGGAGTTTCTCAGGAGATCGAGCTGAAGGATGTTCCAGTGGTGTGTGACTTCGCAGATGTTTTTCCTGAAGACATACCAGGGTTACCACCAGTGAGAAAGATCGAGTTCTCCATCGACTTGCTTCCGGGAACAGGACCGATTTCCATAGCGCCCTATCGAATGTCACCAGTCGAGATGAAAGAGCTGAAGTCTCAGATTGAGCACTTGGAGTCGAAGCAATTCATACGACCGAGCATGTCACCGTGGGGAGCTCCAGTGTTACTGGTGAAGAAGAAGGATGGACGATCAAGATTATACGTGGATTATCGTTAGCTCAGCAAGGCTACTGTCAAGAATTGGTATCCATTGCTGCGTATCGATGATTTGATGGATTAGCTACGAGGAGCCGTGATATTTTCCAAGATTGACTTAAAGTCTGGCTACCATCAGATTCGAGTGAAGGAAGAGGATACTTCCAAGACAGTATTCAGGACAAAGTATGGTCACTTTGAGTACGTAGCGATGCCATTCGGAGTGACAAACGTGCCGGCAGTATTGATGGACTACATGAACAGGATCTTTCACTCATTCTTGGACCAGTTTGTGGTGGTGTTCATAGACGATATTCTGATTTATTCGAGGAGCAGAGAAGAGCATCTACGCCTAGTGCTGCAGATACTACGAGAGAAGCAGCTTTATGCTAACCTTTCTAAGTGTGAGTTCTGGCTTGAAGAGGTGAATTTCCTCGGACATGTGATACCTAAGAATGGAATAGCTGTGGATTCAGCTAAGATTGAAGTTGTGTTAGCATGGGAACAGCCGAAGACTGTAATAGATATCAGAAGTTTTGTTGGATTAGCAGGCTACTACCGGAGATTTATTGAAGGTTTCTCGAAGATCGTAGCACCGCTTACACGACTTACGAGGAAGGATCAACCTTTTGCTTGGACCGAAGAATGCGAATCCAGTTTTTAGAGGTTGAAGGATCTTTCGACGACAGTACCTGTGTTAATTTTGCCTCAACCAGAAGAACCTTACGAGGTTTACTGCGATGCGTCACACCAAGGATTAGGATGCATGCTGATGCAACATCGGAAAGTTGTGGCTTATGCTTCGAGACAACTTAAGATTCATGAGAGGAACTACCTTACGCACGATTTGGAGCTTGCTGCAGTAGTTTTTGCACTGAAGATTTGGAGGCACTACCTGTATGGGAGCACGTTCACTGTTTACAGCGATCACAAGAGCCTGAAGTACTTGTTCGATCAGAAGGAGCTCAACATGCGACAGCGAAGATGGACAGAATTTTTGAAAGATTACGACTTCACTTTGGAATACCATCCAGGGAAGGCAAACGTGGTAGCTGATGCACTGAGTAGGAAGAGCGTTTTAGCCTCAGCAATGATGATCAAGGAGACGGAGATGCTAGAGAAGATCTGAGACTTGAAGATGAATGTGGAAGTGTCACTAGGAAAGCTGAAGTTTGGGATGCTCATCATTTCTAACGGATTGTTGGATGAGATTAGGAACCATCAAGCTGATGACAAGCTACTACAAGAGAAGGTTAAACTGATAGCGTAAGGGAAAGCGACATAATTCAAGATTGGAGCAGACAACATCTTAAGGTGCAATGGACGTGTGTGTGTACCTAATATGGCGGAGCTGAGGAAGTTAATTCTCAATGAGGCGCATAAGAGCAGATTGAGTATTCATCCGGGAGTTACGAAGATGTACCAGGATCCGAAGAAGCATTTTTGGTGGCCCAGAATGAAGAAACAAGTGGCAGAGTATGTGGCTTCCTGTCTAACTTGCCAGAAGGCGAAGGTGGAACATCAGCGACCAGCGAGGATGTTACAACCGCTTGACGTACCAGTGTGGAAGTGGGATAGAATTTTTATGGATTTCGTTGTGGGATTGCCCAGGATGCAGAATAGGCATGATTCAATTTGGGTGATCGTCGACCGATTGACTAAGTCCGCGCATTTCTTGCCAGTAAGATCAACATACAACGTAGAGAAGCTGACAGAGATCTATGTCGCAGAGATTGTACGACTACATGGCGTGCCTTCTTCCATCGTTTCTGACCGAGATCCGAAGTTCACATCTCACTTTTGGAGGGAATTGCAAGAAGCAATGGGAACCAAGCTCAAGCTTAGCTCAGCATATCACCCTCAGACCGATGGTCAGACTGAGCGGACGATTCAATCCCTCGAAGATTTGCTGAGAGCATGCACGTTGGATCATAGAGGAAGTTGGGACGACGTCTTACCGCTAGTGGAGTTCACCTACAACAATAGTTTTCACGCAAGTATTGGTATGGCACCTTACGAAGCGTTGTATGGACGTATGTATCAGACGCCTCTTTGTTGGTACCAGGATGGTGAGAGCTCTGTTGTGGAACCATACATGATTCAACAGACTACCGAGAAGATCCGATTGATCAGAGATAGGATGCGGACGTCTCAGAGTCGACATAAGAGTTATGCGGACCAGGGTCGCCGACCGCTAGAGTTCGAGGAGGGAGAGCATGTATTCCTCCGAGTTACACCTACTACTGGAGTTAGTCGAGCGATCAAATTCAAGAAACTTACTCCTAAGTTCATTGGACCCTACCAGATTCTTCGTCGTATTGGTCCAGTGGCATATCAGATTGCCTTGCCACCCTTTCTGTCAAATATTCACGATGTCTTTCACGTCTCACAGTTGCAGAGATATGTTTCCGACCCTTCTCATGTTATCAAACCGGATGTGATTCAACTGAAGGACGACTTGTCGTTTGAAGTATCACCTGCAAGGATTGTAGATTGAAAGACTAAGCAACTGAGAAGAAAAGAGATTCAACGTGTCAAGGTCGTGTGGAATCAGAAGACCGGTGATGCGACGTGGGAGCTAGAAGGGTAGATGAAGGATCAGTACCCAGAACTTTTTCTCGGTACATATCTTACTTGTAGTTTCAAGGACGAAACTATTTTTAGAGGGGGAGTATTGTAACATTAGTATTTTCGCGATGCGTTATTTGACGTTATTCTAGTATAAATTGCAGTATTTATGCTATAATAAGCAGTTTCTTGTTCTCTAAATAAGTGATTTAAATAAATCAAGATCAAATTAGAATTGAGAGTTAATATTTTATATTAATTCATGGTTCGAATATCGTCGAAAAATTCTAACGAAGTTTCGTCGCATTTCGAATTATCGGGCAGTCTTGCTGCAGATAAAATTTTAAATGAACCTCGAATTCGATGAAAATCGAATCATAACTTGTTAAGATTATTTTTGAGTGTTGATATGATTTTTATTATTTATAATACAATATTATCACGCGGTGAATTAATTTCTCGCTAAATTAATTTTCGCGAATTTATCGGTAGAGAATAAATCGGTAACGCGTTTATTCGGCGCCGTGTTTTAGTACCCATAGACTCTAGAATTAGAGGGTAATCATGAGTAATGTGAGATTAGATGGGTAGGATTAGATGATGTGATTAGCATCTCATAAAGTGGATTAGGTGTCACATTGTGTGTGATTAATTTGAAAATTACCTTTTTAGTTAATTATCTTATAATTAACTAAGTTTTAATTATTTTTAAGTAAAATAAAAGGAGAGGAGGACCCCTAATCATCCCATTTTCGTGACCCCTCTCTCTCTCTAACTTCATATCATCTTCTTCCTCATTTTTTAGAAAGAGAAGCTCTCTAAGAAAAACCTCCATGGAAGCTTCATGAAACCTTGAGTTACTTCAACTTTCTACCTCCATTTCTTTGCTATTTCTTCTACTACAACCTCATCCCTACCTAGCTCACCATCAAGCTCTTGGAGAAGGATTTTTCTCCCCCATTTTGCTGTCAAAACCGCGCCCCCATCCTCTTGCTCTAGGTAGTATTTTCTTGCTTCCTAGCCTTGATTCATGCTTAGTTAAGTGTTGTTTTGTGTTTGTTTATGATTCAATGAAAGAGATGAGCATGTAAATCCCTATTCTTGAAAACCCTAGGCGCAAGTCAAAGGGGAAAAGAGGGGTAATGTGATCTTGAGGTTCAATCTTGCAATTAGTTGTTTAATTGAGTTTAATTTGTGTTGTTGATTGTTATTTGCAGTAGTAGTTTGGAACTAGCATATTAAAGTAGTTGCTTTAGGGTTTGAACCCATTCTTGAAGAGGTGAAAATGTGGGTTTTGGTGGTTAAGACATGTAATTAGTGGTTGATCCTATCTTGCTATGTGTTAATCTTGTTGTTGTAGTTGAAAGTTTTGTGTTAGAAGCATGATTAGGTATTTTATTTGAAAAATTGAGACTCTTGAAGTGTGGTAAAGCATGCCTAGACTTGTTAGTAATTGGTTTCAAGGTGTTTAATTGTGGTTTGATGAGGAAAGATTTGATAAAAATTGGTGTTGTGAATTTTTGGTGAAGAATTGCAAATATTTGAAAAATTTGGAGAAGGGGTCGTGAGCCCTAGGTGAGAAGTAGGAGAGAGAAAAAAAATTATTTTGAAACTTTCTTTTAATTGGTATTGAAAATTTGGTCTTCATTGAATTTGATTTGGTGAAAAGGATTAGGACTCAAGTGTTAGTTAGAAGTTATTTGAAAATCTTTTGGTTATGAGAATCGAGAAAATAGTTTGTTGTTTGATATAAGTTTTCTTATGTGTACTAAATGCTACTTGATGTTATTTGACTTTGGAAATGATGTATGGAAATGGTTTCCTCTCTAAAAGAAGTTTTGCAAATTTTTATAAGAAAAAGGGGTGTGGCCGAGAGGCCCTTAAAGGATGTGGAAGGAGAGTTTTGGTTGTAACTTGGAAATAATGCTTGCATGAAGTGTGTTTTAGGCTTTTGAAAATTTATGAAAAAGTGGTTAATCGAAGTATGCTTACTTTAAGGTTTTCAAGAAAGTAAGGATATGTGTTATGTTAGCTTTTCAAGAAAATGTTTTAGTTTCAAAACCTTATTCTTTCCTAGTAGCTAGTAAAAAAATGCTTGAGTGAATGCATGGTTAGGAAAAGGGATAGGATGAGAGCCTAAGGTTTTAAGCTAAGTTATAGAATTGTGCTAAGCTTACCTTGTGGTGGTAGGATTTGCGAATTCTGAGATCGTGCGACGCGGGATCGAGACGAGGGGTACCACACAAACAAATAACTGTGGTAAGGGCAACTTTTAAATATGAATAAGATTTAAATTTTGTTTTGCATATCGAAGAAGTCTGAGAGCCTCAGGGTTCGAAGTGAGGGTCTCGTACCCCTTCGTATTAGTATTTAAGCTTATGTTATTATCTAGTGGGTTTGTCTGCAAGTGGTTGGCAGTTGTCCCCAAACCCCCATACTTGTATGATTACCTCTCTGCCAACCCCACTAAGTTGCAGAGGGATGAACTGAGTTGTCAATGTCGTTGCTTGATGAGATATGATTGATTGTGATGGATTGCCTATATTGTTGAACTTTGTTGCATTGTATTAAGCTTGGCATGAATATTTATTTGATATGCGATTGAATACTTATTTGAATTGCTTCTCGAATTATCGTATGCGGCGATTTATTCGGAGGGCGAAAGTTCAGTCGTGATGTTTTTGAGCTTCGATCCGATTAACCTAGGGTGCTAGGATCCCTAAAAAGCTCCGGCTGGTTTTTCGGCAGCTTAGCTAGGCGTCGTAGCATCAAGGAACTTGATCTGAATATCTTAGGGTGGTCGTGGAGCCCAAGGCTAATGGCTGGAATTCAGCAGCTTGTTTGGCGTTACTTTCCGGAAAATTGTCGAAAGTGTCGCGAGAGAGAGTCTTGAGTTGCGTCTAGAGAACTGTGCATTTTTGTTGCCTCTTGCTTTATGATTTGCTATTTCTGGATTATTTGAGAAGTTGACCCTTTCCCGTGGTGCCTTCAACCAATGATTGTTACCCAGGCGATGATTTAAGACCTGCGATCTGGCGATGGCGATATCGTCAGAGATCATATTTGACTTTCCAGACATCGAGATGCCCGCGGCGATGGAGTTCGATCCCATCTCCCGTCGCGTTGTTTATACAGGGGACGTTGTACAGAGCTTTCGAGTGGATGATGTGGTCGTGAGACAGAAGACGTCGAGACGCACAGTTCGCTTTTTGATCCGGACGATGCAGGTGGTGGATGCCTGGCGCAGCAACCAGAAGGAGCGGGCGATGCCAGCATCATCTTCCTCGCCAGAGGGACCTCTCGAGATCCCGAGACGCACTGCTTCCCGACCTGCTTCCCGAGGACGAGGACGAGAACGAGGACCGAGGGTTCGATGGACCGCTCGTAAGAGCATGATTAGACGCGGGACTGCAGGAGCGTCTACTTCCAGGATAGCTGTTATTCAGAGTTCTCCATCAGGATCTGAGCCCGAGGCGGAGCCAGTCTCTCCCATGTTATTCTGTACCCCTACCCCACCGGGACACCTCTCACCTGTCTACAAAGAGTGTGGTGAGGCTCGGTGTAGTGGCGCGGGATTCTTGGAGGAGGCGGTGATAGAAGAAGACGTGCCGGAGGGTGTGCCTGCGACGACACTTTTTATCGATTTGACTGGAGAGGACCCGGTGGACGATGAGGAGGAGGAGGATCCATCTGACGATCCGGATAGTTATCTGTAGTCGTCGTGTTGTCTGACTGTCTGTTTATATTATTTTGGATGATTGTAGTGTTTGCTTTTGGTGTACAGTTTGTTTTGGTGACCAGTCGGGCTTGGTGGATGTCTTTTGTGTACTACAGGGTAGACTGGTGGCATACTTTTGGAGCATCTCCCTGCGTGGGTGTCTGCCGGGAGTACCCTCGGGTATGATTGCTCTCACGAAGATCTTCATACTATAGGTGTATTCTCTTGTACATGTTTATGCACTTTCTATTTGGTATGCACTGCCTATGGCTACTTGCTTATATATATGTATGTATTTCCAGAGCATGCGTCTTGTGTCTTAGATTGCACCATGTTTCTAAAAGCTGTGACAACTCTGTGTATGCTTGTGGATATAATTGTTTAAAAGAAAAATATAGACCGCATTTTCCAGAGGACACAAGAGTACTATTCTAAAAAGTGTGTCGCATATAGGGTTGGTTTTAGTTTTAATAGCGGTCCGGAAACGGGTCGTTACAAAGTGTCTGCATACAAAACTAAAAACCAAAAAATAGTTTGGCTAAAGTTTTCTTAAGAAAGCGTTATCTGAGAAAACGTTATCTGAGGCTGTATCTTATAACACTTAATCAAGGAAGCGTTATCTGGATGATGCACCGAAATAATGCTTAGTCATGAAAGTGTTATCCGGATGATGTATCCCGATATTGTTTCCTTAAGAAAACTTTATTGGAAATGTCATTCTGAGAATTGGCGCATGTTTTTAGTTCGCTTCTTATAACTCTTCTGAAGCATTATATGGGTTGACGCGCACATCAGATGATGCTCAATCTCTTAACACTTTTACACGTTACCAGAATCATTTTTAAACATTATTGAAAGCAAAATTCGCATAGTAATTTAATGAGTATGACGAGTAATATGTTTTTAAACTTATTAAATGAGATGACACCATATCATTAGGCGATTGTGTAAAATATATTTACAATATCGATGCATATAAATCAAACACAATTATTAATATGATGTATTGTAATTAATTTTTTTATTTTTATTATTGAGTCACACTGTTATTTTTAGATTTGAAGGATAATTTTGATCCCTATTCAACGAATTACCTAGGATAATTTATCTCACTAAAAAAAAAGGATAATTTATCAGTGAGAGTGTAGACAATAATATAAATTTATAGTAGTAAAATTTTAGGAAAATGATTTTTGGACACAAATTTTGGACAACATAAGCGACACCGTATGTCCGTACATGTATGGACAAATTTATTTTTTTTCAAAAAATTATTTTTAATATTTTTTTTAGATTTTTTTAACTGGTTAATACAGATTTTGGCATTAACCAGATAATGAATAACATTAACCAGATATTTGAACTTGATTAACCAGATAAGAAAAAATTTCAGGATTTGGCGTTAACCAGATAATGAATAGTATTAACCAGATATGTGAATTTGATTAACCAGATAAGAATATGAGGTGTCTAAAGTTTCAGGATTTGACATTAACCAGATAATGAATAGCATTAACCATATATGTGAACGTGATTAACCAAATAAAAAAATTTGTAATATTTTTTTGAAAAAATATTTTTTAAAAATGTTGTTTCGAAAAAAAAAAATCCGTATATTTACGAACCGTATATCCGTACATATTATCGCGTATATTGTCGGCTATTTGACGTCTAAATAGCACGACCCAAAATTTTATTATGCTCGTTTGATTTACGTGCGATGATTTGACACTAGAAGAAAGGGAGGAATATTCCAAACGAAGATAAAGCAATGCGAGGTGCGGAGAGTCTTCATGCACAGTCAACAACAACTCAGCATGGAATTAACATGATGGACTCAATTGGCAGGCCCCCACCACGACGGCTACTTCTTGAGTCAATCAGTTTTCTGAAACGTCGGGAACTCTCGAAAATATCATTTTATTTATTATTTACTAGCGGCAAGATGGCATTACCGTGCCCGTCTTTTCGCATTTCTATTACGCTACAGTATGAAATATTTTATCGCATTTTATTATTTAATGTTGGTTTTAAGAAATTTGATTAAACATTTCTTGTATTTTATTACACTAATTTTGAAAATGACATATTATTATTAATTAACAGTATTTAACGCCTATTAATATGTACACATATATGTTACTTTCTTTTAATAAAAAGAATTTGGATTTTGATTTACTTTTTAGAAATTGATTTAAGATATTTGATTTCACTATGAATTTACGTGTGTATATGTTAACCGCTATCGGGGAGAAGAAGTGCATAAGTTAAAAACGGTTGATATACACAAAAATAGAGAGAAGTTAATTTATGGATAAGCATAGATAAAAGAGAAATGAAGGGTAAAATTGAAAGGAAAAAAGTCTATACCAAAAAGAGATATCCCCTTTATATATAGTTATAGATTTATTTAGCTATGAACGTCAAGTCGTCAACTGGGCGTGTCGCCCGCGTTGCCAAGAGCGAGTGCGGGGCAGGCATGACGGAGTGGCACGAAATGCGAAAACGGGCAGTGGCACGGGCCCTAGCCCGCTTTGTTGTGATAAAAGGGAAATATGGAAGAGCTACGGCGTGGCTTCCTCTAAAATGGCAAAGAACTATGGTATACCGCTTCCATCCTATTATAAGTGTTATACCAGAAAGTTTCAGACATATTAAAAAATATAAATAAATAAAAGAGTGTAACAATTTTATTAAATTATTCTTATTAATCATTGAATATTAACAATTGTGATGAGTATAATAACTTGGGAGTTATGTATTCATTATTAGTTTAAGGTTAAAACTGAAAAAAAAAGTAATTAATATTACATTAAAAACCTAACATGAAACTTATTTTGAAATTAATTTTTTTTTTACAAATGTGACACTTATAATAGGACGGAGGGAGTATAACCCTACTATTCTCAATCTCCTAAAATGTAAGGAACCTTTTAAATAATTCTCACATACCAAAGAAGCTGATTAATTTAGCTAAAAGCATTAAATTTGTTTACAATTTGTACTATTTTTTTAAATTACCCTTGAATTTACAAGCAAGAGTGACTGTTTATCTTCTCAAGAAAGAGCTTATATTGATAAATCATCTTATTTATTATTTATTGACAAAAAATAAATAAAATAAGGGTATTGTGGTAAAAATTAACTTATATGTGATTGAAAACAGAATAGGGAAAATATTGAAGACTGATTTGCATGAATTTACCTTGGATAATATCAAGAATCAGAACTAGAGAATGAAGGGAGACGAACTGGAATGATGAGTTTTTGTTTGAAGTTTGCTCCTTTGAGAGAGATGACCAAAGGTTTGATTTTTAGTATTAAAATCTAAGGGTGAATGTATTGAATCCCTGTGATGCATATAAATAGGCCCTCCAAGTGATAATGGTCGGGATTTTGGTATTAAAGAATGATTTTATCTGACTGACGGTGATTTGAATTCAAAAACGGAAGGATAAGATCAAATTATGTGTTTTTGCTGAAATCTCACTTTTAATCGGTTACCACAAGGCTTGTAATCAATTACGATGTGGTACTTCGATACTGCTTCAGTGTTTTAGCCAAACATGAGCTACGGGTTTCGAATTAATGTATTCTTAGTGGCGTTGAAAATATTAAAGAAAAATATACAAAATCATGTTTTCCAATTGAATCCTAAATCAGACTCTAATGTGGTGAACTAGGCAATTGAAGTTTCCTCTATTGTTCCACAATTTGCACTTGCATTGTGTGGCTTTCGAAAAACATATCTAAAGTTGTACGCGTCTGATTGAGGTCAAACCAAAAAGAAATGAAATCTAAGAGAAAAGGTTACAACTTTCATGAAGACACCTAAATTCATTTGGTTCTTAAAGGGGTTGAATTATAAGAAGAAGAAGAAGATAACAAAATGACATTATATTGGACTGCATCCAGATAAGTCTCCATGTAACGAGTGCCGATGGAATCGATTAGTGTCTAAAGAACCCCACTACACATACATAACACCACACGAAAAATGGGGTGTTACAAGGTCGTCTTAGTTGACATCATAGGGCCTATGTAAACTGCTTGGGGAATTCCTAAAGTTTGGATTATCCCTTGATGGGCCCTACCATTTGAATCCCTTTCTCCCACATTAACCAAATTTGGGATTATGTGGCTTATTATTGGCTCATCTGGTATTGATAACGTCCCTGTCACCATGTACTCTATGTTTGGATTACTGATGTCTCCAATACCACAATTATTTCATTACATTGCATTATTGTCACATCCAGAAGAGTTATCTTTTCCACTATTAGCCATTATTGTCTTGCCACTTTGTAAGAGCATTCAAGGCCAAAACACTTTGCACACTTTTAGATGAGTCCCATTGGGCGAGCCAATTTTTTTACAACGGTTTTTAGTAAACAAATATATATATCAAGATCAATATGGGGACATGATACAATTCTCTTATTAGACTCTTTTCAAGTGTGCATGTTTTAATGGTGAGGCTTTGAATTAGAGCCTTTTTTGAAGGTGACTTAGACACTTCGAGTAAAGTTTTTTTTTCCGATTTTGCCCTTTATTCCACAATTCAAGTATCTTACCATAATATAAAGAGAATAGGCTCAAATAACTACCTTTTTTGTGTATTGCTTTTTTTTTTTCCTTCCAATTTTACCTTTTAAATATCCCACTTAGTTGCTGTCATTTTATTTTTCTATTCCATACAAATTTTCTCTTTTTCTCTCATTTGTTCGGAATATTAAACAACAAAACGCAATAAAATAATACATATTGTAGCACAATAGAAATGCGGAAAGACGAGCACGGCACGTGTGCAACCTTGTATATGTTAAGGATCATTAATACTCAATTTTTTTCTTATTAATTAATCAATTTCCTATTTGGTAGGAAGAAAGAGATTATATACATAAAATAAATAGGAAAGTGAGTAATTAATGAGAAAAAAGTGGATAATTAATGAGTCTTAACCCGTACAAGATTGCACACGTTAGAAAAACAACAACAACAACAACAACAACAACAACAATAATAATAATAATAATAATAATAGACAAGTTGTGATGCTGCGTCTAGCGCTTTTGTTTGTCAAGAAGAAGGATGATAGATTTTTTCAATTTTCCTTGTTGATGACGAAGACTTGAGACGAAGAGAATAGAGTTAGGGTAAGAAGTCACGATGGAGGAGAAGGAAATACGAGAATAAGTAGAGCTATAAAAATGGGCCCGACTTGTTTGACCTGATATAAATTAAGCATGGGCTGGGCTAAGAAAATCTAGGCCCGAATTTATTTTTACCCAGCCCACTTGACCCGAAAATTCATTTGCCCGACATGGGCTAGCCCGTGATGGGCTGGACCAGCCCGCTAGCCCGAATAATAATTTAATTATTTAAATCTATACTTCTTTAATTTAAATAAATCATGTCATTCAAAAACTCATTTTTAATGCCCATATAATATCAAATATAAAAATATATAGTGTTTTAGTTTATTTCAATTTCGATCAACTTATTCAATTTTTTTATTATAATTAGAATAACAACAAATATGAAAAATTATATGGACTTGTTTCAAGAAGTTGTGACTCTGTGGCCTTGCATAGAAGAAAAAAAGAACTGGGGCTTAAACTTATAATTTTCAATCTATGGAACATTTGTGGTCTTGACGCTATGACATTTGTGGTCCTGTGCATCCATATAAAAATGTTTTGACGCCGATTTGTATAGTTGCAATGGTAATGAAAATTATTTTTATAGGTGCAGTATTGATTAAAAATTATGGTAACTTGATAGTAAAACTTTTTTTGGAATGTTATATAATTAAATCATAGTGTAAATGTTGTTTATAAATAAATATTTTTAGAAAGTGAGCCCATGGGCCAGCCCGTTTGGCTCGTAGCCCGTGGTGGGCTGGGTTGCTCTGGGCTAACAATTTAGTAACCCGTAATTAATTAGGCCCAACCCGGCCTAACACGAAAATGTGTTGGCCTATTGTGGGTTGGCCCGAATGGGCTGGGCCAGCCTGAATTGACAACTCTAAGAATGAGGCACGATGGAATAGTCATATTTTTTAAACTAAAAACTCAATTCCGAAATCCCTTTTTTTATGGTTTTAAAAACTGATCTAAGAGTGTTTTAAAAATGGGTTAAAAATCACTCCAGCTTATATTTTACTGGACATGTTTTGTTTCCAAATATATATTTCAAAACCAAAACCTAAAAACAGACAACCTCCCCAAACAGGGCCTAAAATAACAAGTTGTGAATCACACTCTTGCCATAACTTATGCCATTATTTCTTATAAGTTAAGTCAATAGCTAACATTGCTACTAATAGCTCTGCATGAAAAGCAGAAGAAATTCAAAGAATAGCTGCTAAACAACCAAGGGAAGCTGCACTCTGATCCCTGAAAATATCCCTACATGCTGTAGGACCTAGAGCACCTATGGCCGCTCCGTCCGTATTGCACTTAATCCAAATACAACCTAGGGAATACCAAGTGACCTGTTTGATAATAGAAGTCTTACCAGGCTTAGCCACAACATTAAAAGATTTCAAAATCAAAAAATTATGCATAGAAGATGGCATAGACCTCGAGCTTAAGTTACCAGCCAAAGTGACACTGACAATCACCAAATGGATGGCTGTTCTAATAGGGATCCTCTTCTTTTCAAAACAGAGTCTGTTCCTACAATGCCAGATAATCCAAATGACATTAGTGATACCAACAAGAATAATGTCCTTAAATTGAGTTGCCCACGACTGGTCGCAAATAGCAAGGATATTAGAAATATTCGTAGAATCCAAAACCGATCTAAGAGTGTTTTGAAAATGAGTTAAAAATCACTTCAGCTCATATTTTACTAAACACGTTTTGTTTTCAAATATTTATTTGAAAACCAAAAACTAAAAACTGGTAACCTCCCCAAACGGGGCCTAAAATAACAAGTTGTGAATCACACTCTCACCATAACTTAGCTCAGTATTGCAGTTAATCCAAATACAACCTGGGGGATACCAAGTGACCTGTTTGATAATAGAAGTCTTACCAGGCTTAGTCACAACATTAAAAGATTTAAGATTTCAAAATCAAAAAATTATGCTTAAAAGATGTCATAGACCTCGAGCTTAAGTTACCAGCCAAAGTGACACTGACAATCACCAAATGGATGGCTGTTCTAATAGGGCACTATAAGAAGAGTGTGTATTACCGACGAAATTTTACCGACGGCCCCGACTCCGTCGGTAATATTTTAATTACCGACGGCCAAGCCGTCGCTAATGCGCGAGAAAAAATCGCTTTAAATTATTTTTTGCTCACGTTATCGACACCAAAGCCTCAGAATTACCGACGGCTTGCCGCTTCGTAACGAAAAATATGACTGGTAATTTTTTTGGCTACGTTACCGACGGCTAATCCGCTTGCATCATCGACGACCCATAGCCCTTCAGAATTACCGACGGCTTAGCCGTCGGTAACGTAAAAATATGACTGGTAATTTTTTTGGCTACGTTACCGACGGCTTAGCCGTCGGTAATTACATATAGGTCGTCGGTAATTACCGACGGCTAAGCCGTCGGTAACGTAAAAATATGACTGGTAGTTTTTTGGCTACGTTACCGACGGCTTAGCCGTCGGTAATTACCAATCACGCACTTTACCCACTGAACTCAAAATGGCCGCACTATCCACACCAACATTACCAACCTCCCTCTCATTCTTCTCTTCCTCAATCTTCCTCTTTAACCCTTCCGCCACCCAAACACACTCCACCGTGCCGTCGTCCACCGTGCTGCGACACCGCCTCCACACTACTTCTTGTTCCTCTCTAATTCTAATTCCTCAATCTTGCAAACTCGCGACGCTCCCCGTGCTCTCCTTCACCGGCGAGAAAATCGACAAGTCCACGCCGACTTGAAGTTCGCCTCCGACACCGCTTCGTGCCGTCAGAATCGACCTCCGTAACAAGCGCCGCGACACCGCCTCCACACTAACCCGCGAGGTAAGCGGCGGGGCCGAAACCCTATCGCGTCAAAGAAGACCGGCGCGCCAGTGTGGATCCACCGGACGCCGCTCAGGCCAAAGTGAGGATTAGTGAGACAGGAATTTAGGGTTCGTTAAGATTCAAGTTCCTTGTATATCCAAATTAATAGCTCTCCAAGGTTTGCATTTCCTTATCGTGCCAGATTCAAGTTCCTTGGGGTATGTCTTCATGTCTTAGTAAACTTCATCTGAAAATTTGTATTGATTCTTTGCAAATTTATATGTCACCTTTGACTGTCTTCCAGAATCATGAAAAAGAAAATTTGGCTGCCTCGACTACAACTGCTGTAAGCTTTCTGGCTCTTTGATGATTAGAATTCTTAGTCTATATATACCTTAATGACTATTGAAGTTTTATAAATGGATCAAGTTCTTCTGAAAGAAAAATGTTTGTTTGTCTTTTACCTTTGGGGTTATATACTTTGCTAGCCTTTTAGATGAAATAATTTTACATGTAATGGAATTTAATGAGGATGGGGTTGTAGATGTTGCCATGGCTTTTGGTAGAAGTCTTAATTGGAAATGAAAGATCCATGTTATAGAATTTTCTCACATATTCTCTTTCATGTTGTTGTTTCTTTCCTTAACTTGGCATTGATGAAATGTTTTCTTTAGCACCACTATATGCACCTCCTTTATGTACTCCCACCTTTGATCTGCTAAGTTCCTGCATTTTCTGAAATAAAAAACTCTGCACATATGGACACAGTCCGAATGAGCACTTGTGATTGTAGATCATTTACATCCTGCAGTTACCTATTTTCAATGCATAATTATCAGCTAAAATCCCTTCCTTTTAATGACTTTCACATAAAGCCCAAGGATAAGCATAAGACAGATCAATTCATTCTGTGATGATCCTTAAAGTTTAGGCTCCTGTTTTTAGCTCCCCTCAAAACGGAGCTTGTTCCTACAATGCCAGATAATCCAAATAACATTAGTGATCCCAACAAGAATAATGTCCTTAAATTGAGTTGCCCACGACTGATCGCAAATAGCAAGGATATTAGAAATATTTGTAGAATCCAAAACTGATCTAAAAGTGTTTTAAAAATGGGTTAAAAATCTCTTCAGCTCATATTTTACTAAACACGTTTTGTTTTCAAATATATATTTGAAAACCAAAAACTAAAAACTGTTAACCTCCCCATATGGGGCCTAAAATAACAAGTAGTGAATCACATTCTTGCCATAACTTATGCCACCGTTTCTTGTAAGTTAAGTCAATAGCTAACGTTGCTCCTAATAGCTCCACATTAAGGGCAGAAGAAATTCCAAGAATAGCTGCTAAACAACCAAGGGAAGCTGCACTATGATCCCTAAAAATATCCCTACAAGCTGTAGAACCTAGAGCACCTATGGCCGCTTCGTCCGTATTACACTTAATCCAAATACAACCTGGGGGATAAAAAGTGACCTGTCCTGATATTTGTATGTTAAATGGCTTTTTGGCCCATTGAGTGAATAAAAAATATATGTTAAATTCCTTTAAGGCCCCATAACTCATCCCCGATGCATATCTATTGAGCAGGACAGATTAGTAACGTGCTAAACTCAAAGTGTGTAAGCTGACGTAGTCTTCCTAATTTTTTAGGCTAGCTCTGCCACTGCTTGCCACCAATAGTTTTACTTATATTTTTATTTTATATATTACTACCTCCGGTCCTATATATAAGAGACAAATGTACTTTTTAGGTTCATTGAATAACTGATGTATCAACATCAGTTATTCAATGAACTTTTTACTTCAGTTATTCAATAAACCTAAAAAATATATTTGTCTCTTATATATGAGACCGAATGTAGTATTATAGGTTACTTTAAAATTGGAATTTTTAATTCCTTATTATAATTTTTTCTTTTGGGTATTAAAAGGGCGCCTAGGCCCATTTTATTTTTATTTTATTTTAGTTTTATTTAAGTTCTTTAAATTCATCAAATTCAAACGTTGACACGTGGAACTACAAAAATTAGTTGCGTAATAAAAAACACAAATCGCAGGCCTATTAGTGCCTAGTTAAAGGCACTACGTAGCCAACAAAATAAAAACCCATCGAGTCCTAACAAGACAAGCAACGTATAAGACGAAAAAGATTGATTCAAAGCAAGGGTTTTTATTGCCACGTGGAACAATATCGACGGCATGCAGTGTTATGGTGTCTACGTGGTATTAATAAAATCTAACAAAAATATATGGTGGGGCGAGATGAGGAGAAACCTACCGCACCATCCCAGTGAAATTGCTCTTGATGATGAGAACATGAAAGCTCTCTGTCATAACTAAAATTCATGGGGCCATCCCACAGTTTCCTCGATTCAACCACTCATGTTTCTATGGTCCCGTAGTTTTAGTTTGCAGGATTTGATGCAAATAATTGAGCCCCTCTTTTTTTCCTTTGTACCCACAAGGCAATTAAGGCTCCCCAACACTTTTTTGCAAGACATAGATTAATGATGAAATTCTTGAAAAGTGGATAGTGACCATAATTAATTTGTTTTCACTTTCCAAGTCAAATTTATGTTTTTTTTTTCTTTCCTCCTTTTGTTTCTTAAGTACTCGCTCTCTCTGTTGACCATATAAATAAAAATTTTTTATGTATTTAATCTAAATTTAGACAAAATATATGAATCTTTTTACGGGTAACGGAATAAGTACTTCTCGTTATAATGTGGAATTCCTTCAAGAAACTCACACATTATTTCATAAATTTATAGCATGATTATTAGACCAAGAGAGTGGGAAAAAGGGGACCAAACCCACACAATGCGACATATGACATGTTTCTTTCATCTCCTTAACTTCGCTCCCTTCTTACAAAAGAAACACTTACGGGGAAATAAATTGTTGACTTACTTGCTTCTTTCTTCCGGATTAAGTTTTTCTTCTCTAATTACTTTTTCTTTTCTCCTAGTTGTATGTGATTTTTGTACCTTTAACATGTTCGACTATCAACGATTTTGCTTTCTTAATTAATACATTTTAAATGCATTTAGTCATGGAAGTTCAAGTTTAAAACATAATTGCTGAGGCATCGTGCGAATTTGTTTTCTCAACTGATGAGTCGTTTGCTCGGTTAATTAGCCTATAGGTCAGCCAATTCGCACTACTAACAATAATTTCCCTTTTGATTTGGCGATTACGCTGAGAAAGAGACTCTTTTTCTCGGTTGTGAGTTCTTAGACTACTTCAAAGAGTGCCTAATGTAGAAGGTTGAACTACTAAATTATGGTTGCATGAAAATAAAGGATAAAAAGCGATAAAGGAAAGCGGTAAAATAAAGATAAGTGTAAAGTGCATTTGATTGATTGGGTGTGTCAAAAGCAACATGTACAATTGCTACATCGTAGGGTGATTCTTGATGTGGATGCCTCCTCTTGTGTTTTGGTTTGTTGTAGTTAGCTTGTTAGGCTTAGTGCTTGTGATGCCCAAGACCTTTACATGTTGTATTCCTTGTTATGCTCCTTTCGGCTTGGGGTAAGGGAAAGAGGTGTACGACGCTAATTTGGCATGTTGTCCTATGTGTAGAACTCACCAAGACTAGGGCTAGAACTGACCTAAACGGACAAATGAACAAAAAACGAAAATCCTGAATTTTGACTCCCATCCTGAATTTTGTATTATTAAATAGCATTTTAGTCCCTGTTGAAAGTTACAGTACTCGTACGCGCAAAAAAGTTACCGAGCACTCTGAATTCGCTTATAAACCTTTTATATGATTAGTAAATCTCTTTCGTAAATTATGCTTCGTGGCATTAATGTCCTTTCTGGGATGTTTAGTTTGGTCCCTTATAGTAACTACGTGCTCTTTTTGTCCCTATTTACAGTTACCGTAGTTGTACTCGCATCTGGGAACTTAAACACCGTTTTTAGTCCTCTCAGGAAGTGGTATAAGTTCTTGTTTAGTTTTGGCCCTTTAGTAAGATGATTGTTCTCTTTTGGGGTCTTGTGGTTGATTTCATTGTTGTAATCGTATAATACGCAGTTTAGTGATTTCATTGACGTAACCTTCGCACATTAGGGAGCGATTTTGTGGCTGACCTTGGGGAGGGCAGCAAGCTATTAGAAAGACTCGAGGGACATCTCACACGCTTTTTTAAGACGAAAGAAATCGACTAACACGTTGGGGAGGCAAGAGTAGCTTTAAGAATTTAATTCATCTTAGGGGATCACATCCCTTTGCCACTTTGAACTACAATGCTTACATCAACCTAGGATGTTCCTTGGGATTGATACTAGATTAAATTAAGTATTGTGAGTTCAATGTATAGTGTTTTGCTTAATTATGCAACATGATGTGATTGATGTGAATATCTGAATAATATGCTTTAGTATGATATGTGCTATGCTTGATATGATGACCTGAATAATATCCCTCGATTATGATTCAATATTGATATGCTTGAATTAATTATGATTAATGATCCATTACAATCACTGCTACTTTCTAACTTGTGTATGAGTTAAGTATTTGACCAGACTGCTAATTGACTGATTACGTAGTAATCAAGATGAGATGTTAGAGAATGTAATGTCGGAATACTAGACTCATAGGTCAGAACTCAAGAACTAGAATGGATGCATCATGACATAGCATGTGCACTGACTTTCTCTAGGGAGAAAGGTTCAACATCATTCTTCCTTGAAGAGGTCTACTCTTTTCTGGATTGTAAGCAGAATCACTCTCTATGGATAGAGAACCTCTTGTAAAGAGCGATTCCCTCCCAGAAACTCTGAATAATTCCAGGAATGGAACTCTCCATGTGTGGGGTTAATGTGATCATGAGTTCATTAAACATGTGGAAAGAGACCTAAAAAAAACTCATGTGGCGCGGTTTGTTTTTAAGGACTCGGTATAATTGTTATCATTCTATTGAACCCGCTCAAAAAAAGGAACACATGCCAAGAGTTTATGCCATTATTTCTCGCATTTAATGCTGAAGATTTCAACAAAATATAGCTGAACCTTGCGTTTTGAAAAAAGGAAACACTAGCACGCAAATCAATGAGCTCAATCAATCCTTGGTTGGCTAAAATTAATTTCACCAGCATTTGCAAAATCAAGGAGGACAAACTCCACGCCAATTCCTTCCGATTCAAGTGAAGGTCCAAATAAATAATTATGGCATTTCATTGGCTTAAAATCCAAATTTCAATTACAAGAGCTGCCTCTCTCTCTCTCTCTCAACCTTTCCTCCACCCTCTCTTCTTTCTTTTTCATCCACTAGAGGGGGTGGTTCTTAGCCATTTTTTGGCCTGGAATCACTCATCTGCATCATTTTTCTCTCATTTTGTCTAAATAAGTGGCTTTTCCAGATAGATCTGGTTTTTCTTTCATGTTTTTCCGTGATTTCGTCGTCTGAGTACAGAGTTTTTGTTCGTCGTCTTGGTGCAGCCACTACAAGAAAAGTCGTCATTACCGACGGCCATTTTTCGTCGGTAATACAATAAAGCCATCGGTAAATAATGATTACCGACGGCCTCGGGGCCCTTGGTTAATGCCTCGTTGGAAATGTATTACTGACGGCCAACTGAATCCGTCGATATTACCGAAGGCTAAGCCGTCGGTAATATAAACAAAGCCGTCGCAATTTCGGTCGGAATTTTAAATAATTCAGTCAGATTTACCGACGGAAAAGCCGTCGGTAATACGCCATCGTGCACGGTGGTGTATTACCGACGGCTTTTCCGTCGGTAAATCTGACTGAATTATGCTGATAAATTCTATCTTTACCGACGGCTTAGCCGTCGGTAAAGATAGAATTTTCGTCAGTAAAAATTAATGATCAAATTAAAACTTTCATCGATTTTGCGACGGCTTAGCCGTCGGTAATTCACGCTGTATATTACAGACGGCCAAGCCGTCGGTAATGTTAAATTTTTTTTAAATGAAATTTTTTTAAACGCTGTATATTACCGACGGTCAAGCCGTCGGTAATGTTAAATTTTTTTTTTAATGAATTGTTGAGAAGCCGTCGGTATACTATATTACGGACGGCTTAGCCGTCGGTAATGTCAAAATTTTTTTTTATGAAAATTTTGTTTTTAAACAGCCTCAAAATTGTACAGTACCTGCAATGCAGCAAGGGCTTCAACGACCATCAACATACATTAACAAAAAAAACCATCAACATACATTTTTAATAATTACAACAACAAATCCATAGTGAACAAACCAAGTTACAACAAGTCGTAAGCAAATCAATAACAATACATAATGTAAAAGACCACAAATTAATAATGTCAAAACCCAGAAATCAATGTCAAAACAAGTCAATAAAAAAAAGTCAAATCCCTAGCCTAACGACAAGACTAATCATCCTCCTCTGACTCCTCATAGTCCGGATGGCGACGACGGGATTTCTGGGCCTGAATGGCAGCAACACTGGCAGACAACTCCCTCAACTGCTGCTGAAACTGTTGATCCCGCTCCGATGCTATTCTCCTTGCCTCCCGTGCCTCCTGAGCCTCCTCCTCTGCCTTTCTCCTTGCCTCCCGTGCTTCCTCTCGTGCCTCCCGAGCCTCTTCCTCTGTCTTTCTTGTGCTCTCCTCAAAAGCCGCATCAGGCGACCACCTCGGCCAGTCTTGAGTCGGGGGGCCCAGATGCGGTGCCAGATGCATGAGACTCCTGGGTCAAAGAGGAGACACCATGCCTAAAACGTCCAGACAAGCCTCCGACACCGTACAGCCGTCCCCGAGTCCTACCCCCAGCAGATTGGGCCCATAACTGCAACTGAGTCGAGGGGTCAACACTGCCAGTTGCCTCCCCTCCATCAGAAGGCTGAGAGGAGGCGGCTTGCTGCACCTTCTCTTGATAGGCTTCCTGCTCAAAACAAAACAGAGTAAAGATTGGTTACAGTATTGTTTATGAAACAAAATAAAATTAGTTAAATAAAAAATGCAATGATCTGACTTACATATGTCTCTCTGGATCTGTTGTCCACCCAAGACTTGTCCTTCTTTTTTGTGTGAGTCTTCAAGAAGATCTCATCCACCATGGGCTCTCTACCCAACTCATCAGACTGAAACATAATTAAAAACGTTAAGAACATATATATAACCCTTTTATTACATGTGATCACGTGCTTGTATTTCGATTTAAATAAGTAAAATATACACAAGCACACAAGTAAAATATTACCAAGCAGACTACATCAGAGGAAACATATTTTGGCTGGAATAATTAATTATTGGAATTAAATAAATAGAAATGGTTGAAAGCAACCCTTGATTCCTCGCAAAAAAATGTGAATAAAACAAACAAAACTTAAGCCTTTTGGATGATGTATGTATGGACACGTTGAGTTCTATATTTTGGTCAAAGTTTGCAGGATGAAGTAAACCATAAGATATCAAGGCACATGCAAGTGAAATGTCAGACATAATGCCCTGTTTTGTTTTCCTTATATCAGTCAAAAATTGACTCACAAGAAAAAGTGGTACAATAAACTAATAAATTGTAATTATAATGAGCATCATGCTTCATGCCTCCAAATACAAGTGATTATTATTAACATGAAAACAAGGTCCTTGATGGCAAGCTGTATCTTTCAGTGTATGCTAGCTAGTACAAAGAAAAGACTGACGGAAAATCAGATAAGCGTGTAATAGAAAAAGATAGCGGCATCTACAAAAAAATTAAACTAATTAACGACCTTCAACTATCGCTTTAGTCCTAGATTTTAAACAGACATAAAGACATTAGAGTCGTGGACCTGCCAAACAGTTGGAAAAAAGATTGCAATTATTATTTTCAATGCATACGCAGACAGATGTTCCATTCCCTGAGATTCCATAAGCTACACAGGAGACACTCCAGAAGAAATATGGACCAGATTCCATAAGTTACACATTGTAGATACTTGTAACTCTAAAAGAACACGTTTATTTTATGTAATTGAAAATATTTAATAAGTTGTAGTATTACTAAATCAAATGTTTTTCAATTCAATCAATATTATTCTTAGAACACTCATTGCTAATACTCTTTATTTATTGACGCGTGTAGTTGTCGGCTACAGTGGCAACATTTTAGGTCTACCAATTACTACTAGTAGTACATAGGAGGAAGAAAAAGAGGAGAGGTGGCAACTGGCGGGGTGGCGCAGCAGCTGAAAATGTCGTCTTCTTCTTAGTAGTACAATTTTTGTTCTCTTTCTTTCTTTCTTTATTTATTTATTTAAAGACCTTAAGGTGGCAGCTTGGTCTGCAAACATAGCCAATTTAGTTTCACAATGGGCAAAGGCTCTAGTTCTTCCTCCTCATCTACTATCAGCAGCAGCAGAAAGAAACGTGCTACCTCAACTGCATCCTCTATCACCCACCAAAATACTGAAGACCTCCATACTCAACATGTTGGCTCTTCCACTTCAAGGTATGCAAAACATGAATTCTCACTTCCAATCCATAATTAAATCATGATTAAATTTTAGTTAGCTTAACAATTGTTCACTTTATTAAATATATTTGTGTCATTAATTTATCTTATCAGGGGACACTGGCAACCAACCCAGCAACCACATCAAGCTGGTGAAGTAAATAATGATTGCAGCGATTATAACAGCTTCTTTGTGAAGGTCTACATGGAAGGCATTCAGATTGGCAGAAAACTCAATTTATTAGCTCATGATGGTTACGAGGAGTTAGTAAAGACTCTTGAACAAATGTTCGACACTACCATTCTATGTAATTGCTATGCCCTGATCGATCATTGTTTGCTATCTATCTACGCTTAATTTGTGTGGTATTTTTGTTTCCTTGTTAATTAGTAAAATAAACAGTATGGAATGTGGCGTGTTTTTTGAACAGGGGGGACTGGGATGGACGGAATGCAATCAGAGAGATGCCATGTGCTAACTTATGAAGATGGAGAAGGAGACTTGATTATGGTTGGGGACGTCCCCTGGGAGTAAGTTAACTCTGATTTTTAATTTCACTCACCACCAACACTTTTAATTACGTTCTCTTCCATTTTGAGAATTGATTAATGTAATAACTCTTTTGGTCATGTAGGATGTTCTTATCAGCTGTGAAGAGGTTGAAGATTACCAGGGTCGACACAATATGATGTTTTTCCATAAAAACAGAAGCATACATTATAAATCTCTCACCCAAAACTGAACATACACATAATTAAAGCCATACATGCATAGAAACCACCATCTACTTGATTTTTAGAACCCAGTATAATAAATTGCAACAACTAATGTAAATCATAATAACCACTTCTATACATTTGTTATATATTAATAGCTTTGTATAAAGTGCTTAAAAAACATACCAGGCGCAAGGCATGCTCAGTGATGGATATAGATCCACCAGTATGCATAGAACCACCCTTAGAAGAAGCGCGATTCTGCTTGGCCTTGGTGCATTTCTCCTTATAGTCTGGAGCGTTCCACTTGGCATTAAGTTCTGCATAAGCCGCCTCGCCTATCCAGGTTGGGCATTTACCATTCTTCCTCACCTCCATAAGCATCTCGTAAAAACGCTGAGCCTTTGCTTTTGACGAGCTTGTCATCAAGATAATGCTCTTTAGGATCCCACGTAACATGCTCCTACAATATTATGTTACAAATAATATCAACATCCATTATTAATATCAACACACAATAACGAAAACCCTTAAATAAGAAAAGTAACATAATCTAACTTGAAATTTCTTAAGCCATTTCTCCACCGCTCTTTCCCGAATCTCTCCCCAAGTATGATATGGTTCCCTAATCAGATTGAATGATCATGGTGATGGCCTTAGAGGCTACTTTACCCGGATGAACCTATAAATAAGTTATAAACACAATATCAAACCAGATTGCATTTTTTAAGTATACACAAGTTTCAAATCCAAAAATGAGATTATAAAGTGACGCATTTAATCGCCAACAACCCTAATGATGGTTTTCCCATCAGTGTCACCTCGATCCACCACATGGGAGTGTCGTGACTTCAGATGTCGGACCACTACGTGCGCCAGTGAAGGTCCCGCACTGCATCATCTTGCCTCGAGGAGTGTCACCGCCGTAAATGGATGTCGCCTGTGGTAAAGGGGAAACATGCTCCTACAATACAAATCAATTTGTTACAACAAAGGGAAAGCAATAAAAAAAAATCCAACAACTAGTTAAATACATACCTGTATAGGAGGAGATACAAATCCCGGATTAGGGATCATCACTATAGGGGGCAGGGGAGGTGGTATCACTCCAGCAGTCTGCTGAGCACGAGGTTGCTGACTAGCCTCACGGAGTGGTGTGCTAGCGTCGTCCTCTAGTGGTGACTGTGCCAATCGCTGTGGCAAAATCGTTTTAGCCTTCTTCGTAGGCAGCTTAGACCTACGATGCTCTTTCTCTTTAGGAGGCATCTGTCAAAAAAAAAAAGGATTCACATATATGTTCACATATATGTTACCATAATAATTTCTATACTGGAACATTTGAAGGAATAAAAAACCATAAAATTATGATATTAAAAAACAAGCAGAAATTTAGGAGGCCAGCTGCACTATACAACGTGACTGTGAGTTGTGCAGTAACAATAAACAAGCAGAAATTTGAGAAATCCCTTTTTATCCTTATTTCCCTTTCTTTGTAGCTAAATCGCCCAATGGGTGTATGAATTACATTTATTATTAGCGAAGTAGAGCTTCAACTACAAAAGGGACATAGTATAAAACAAAGAATAGCTGAAACCGGTAACCTTGACCAAACTATAAAGTCATAGTCATCAAATGGCGCACAATAATGAGCTGAAATTGATAGCCTGCAATTTCAATTACAGAAAACGAGGCACAATATAATTGTCTCTAAAATTTTTCCTCCAACCTAACAATCTTATAAGTAGTGCCATTTACATAGCAAATGCAGTAGACCAGTGTGAAATAGATACAATAGATATAGTAAACTAGTGGCTACAAATAAGTACCACCGAAAACTGAAACACAATGACTTCACTAACTTTTAAAATAAATAAGTACACTAACTTTAGTCAATGTCATCATCTTGATCATCCACATCCATATCAGCATCTCCCTCATTAGAGTCAAGCTCAGACTCACAATTATCATCATCGTCGACATCCATGTCAACTTCATTATCAATATCAATGTTTGGAATTGACGTAACATCAACCTCTTCATCACTATGTGTTTGATCACGCAAGCAATCCATTTCTTCAATTTCGCTTATCCGCTCTATGTGTGTCATCTCTTCATCTTGATAAGGAATGTCATCGTCAATTTCATTCACCTCTACACGGCCTGGGCTTTGTTTTTATCAATGCACACCAACCGCGTTTGTCTCTCCTCATATCTGGGTAAGGTACATAATACACTTGTCTAGCCTTTTGTGCAATTATGAATGGATCGTGAACGATCATAATGCCTGCTCATCTTGATATCTACAATGCCATATTGCGGATGAACTTTGGTTCCTCTATTCCGCCTTGGATCAAACCATTGACAATAAAACAAGGCAACCCCGTGAGGCAACATGTGATACGTTAACTCGTAGATATGTTGTATAATACCATAGAAATCATCTTCTCCTCCTTCAGAACCCTTTGACATAAACCCCACTCGTTTATGGTCTTTTTACCCCGAGCCCATGCTTGTGTGTGGTATTTGTACCCATTAATGAAGTATTTGTGCCAACTTATGGCCTTTGACTCTGGACCCCAAGCTAATGATATCAAGTTTGTGTCACCACACCATTTGCTTCATTAGTAACCTATACAAACAAGACATCCACAATGAGGATAGGAAGACAATTTATTTGCAATAGGCTTTTGGTCAAATGCTTACATAGGACCGAAACCATTACGGGAATTCAGCAAAAATACGAGTTTGAGCCGAAGGATCGCCTTCATTGATGGAATTATATTGCAAAAAGTAATCGCCAGAAAGACAGAGTTGTTGTAAGTATATACTAGTAAATACATTGAGTGTGGGTTTAATGGTGTATTACTTACTCAATATATGGCTTAACCTCGATGCAATTGATGAGGATGTGTACATGTGCGCCTCCATTCAAAGATCACCAACCAAAGGAGCTTTGGATTGCCCACTAGGACGTCCTAGTCCATTGCTAATTGACAGTGTTGATGTGACATCGTCATTCAATCTTGTTGCTTCATTACGTTGACTTTTAGCATACAAGTCAATCGTTTTGAAATAATGTGAACAAAAATATGTTGTCTCCCGTTGTAAGTAAGACATACATATTGAGCCTTCTACTCTAGCCTTGTTTTTCACTGACCGCTTAAAATCACCCATCATTCTACAAAGAAATGAGAATAAAATGGCTTATAATAAAGATATGACAATATAGACGGAGATAATTGCAGATATCAACGAATACCTTTCAAATGGATACATCCATCGGTATTGAACTGGACCACCAAGCATTGCCTCGTGTGGGAGGTGAATTGGAAGATGCTCCATTGAATCAAAGAATCCTGGTGGGAAGATTCTTTCAAGTTTGCATAAGATTAATGGAATGTTTTCATTCAATTTGATCAAATCATTTTGGCTCAAATTATTACTGCACAATCCCTTAAAGAATTGACTTAACTCTGTAAGTGGTCTCCACACAAGGTCAGGCAATGAACTAAATGCAAATGGGAGCAAACACTCCATAAATACGTGACAGTCATGACTCTTCATCCCGTACATTTGCCCTCTATTAACATCCGCACATCTTGCCAAATTTGAAGCATACCCATCCGCATCTTACCCTCCTTCACCCCCTTCATCCCATTCTTTGCCTCATTTGAAGAAAGACAATAATTTGCCTTTGGTTTTGTCATTTTTCCATTGGCTTTTGGAATCAACTCCAAGTCACTACGTTGGCATATGAGGGCAAGTCCATTCTTGCTTTTTCATTGTCCTTTGTTACGCCTCTTAACATTCATGACTGGCCATAAACACATTATCAAATATATTTTTCTATGTGCATCACATCTAGATTGTGCCTTAATAAATTGTCTTTCCAAAGATGGAAGATCCCGCAATATGCTTCGCTTTATCCAATTGTGACTACGCCCATACTCAGGTAACTTTTCAACTTTTCCATCTTCTACCACACTTGGAACCCCACTCGACCCAATTCCATATGATATCACCCGTCAAGATTACAGAGGCTCATGTTTCTCAACCCTGCTTTTGTAAACCTCTTTTACTTCTTCTCAATTGGTGCTCACGCTGCTAAAAATCGATTTGGGCAATCGAACCAAGAGTTTTTCCCCCCATATTTTAGTCTAAATGACTTTGTATCGTCCATACATATGGGACATGCCAATTTGTCTTGTGTACCCCACCCAGACAACATACCGTATGCGGAAAAATCATTAATTGTCCACATCAAGGATGCTCTCATTTGAAAGTTTTGCTTTTTAGATATATCATAAGTCAAAACACCCTCACTCCACAACTGTTGCAGCTCATCTATTAAAGGTTGTAAGAACACATCTATTTTTCTTTCGGATTAGATGGTCCGAATATGAGGCAAGTCAAAAACATAAATGGTTTAGTCATACACATTTCATGAGGGAGATTATATGGGGTCACAACAACCGGCCAGCATGAATATGGGGTTGTAGATGCCTGAATATAAGGTGTGAACCCATCGAAACATAAACCGAGCCTTACATTTCTTGGTTCGTTTGCAAAGTCTGGATATACCGCATCAAAATGCTTCCAAGCCTCACCATCAGATGGATGGCGTAAAATGTCTGACCCAGATCTATTGTGAGAATGCCATCTCATTTCACCGCAGCCTCTCTGATGCATACGCCTTTTCAACCTAGGAGTTGATTGGCAAATAGAACATCCTCTTTGCTGGACCATCGTTGTACTTACCCATCCCTGTCTTACGGGGAACATACCGTGGTTCTTGACAAAACTTACATTGTCGTTCTGCACTATCATCCTTGTAATACAACATACACCCATTAACACAACAATCAATTTTTTGAGATTCCAAACCTAGCATGGACACCAATCTTTTTGCTTGGTAAATTTTTTTTGGCAATTTCTCCTTTGAAGGACACACGTCTCCCAACATACTTGCAATGAAATCAAGACACTTTTGAGGAATGTTCCAATTTGTCTTGCACGCCAACAATTTCACGCATATTGAAAGCTTTGACTCAGAAGCACCCTCATATATGGGCTCGTTTGCAGCAGGTAGCAAATCATAAAAGACTTGAAAGGCCAAGATTGGGGGCTCTTCATGAATATCTTCCTCGACTTCATGAATATCTTCCTCGTCTTCCTCATTACCCACATCACCCATACTTTGGAAGTCATACCTAGTCCTAAACGCATCGTCGACCATATGTTGCATTAGCGTGAACGGATCATCATTATCCATTTGTCCACTACTACTAGGCACATCTATTGGGTGAACACGTGGCGCTTCTTCACCGTGCTCAGTCCAATACCAATAATTTGGTTGGAACCCAACACGATACGATGGACCTTGACCTCTCTTCGCATAATATGCTCCTACCCTTGCAAATGTCACCAGGACATCTGATTCCACCATTACTTGCAACTTCAGGTTGTACTCTAGCTTTCAATATAAACTCTTCAACCCCTTTTGCAAAGCCTGGTTTCACCCCTCCTCTACTAGGATAAAGCCTATCATATACCCAACTCCGATCCAAGGGTAACCATCCCTTTCTGAAATGTGTCACTTTTAGTAAGGCGACCAAAAAATTCTGCTTATAATGTTACAAACAATATACTACATCAATTCAAATTAAATAAATAAACAATGAGACTTCTCCTTGTACTCATCATCCAAGGGAGGTAATTCAACACTATACTACGTCTACTATTCCAGACTCAAGGCCTGCTATTTGTAAAGGTTTATAATTAGCTTAGATGGAATGAGTCATTACGAAATTTTTTTGCATGAGTTTCGGCCATGGACAATTAGTCATCAAGGGGAGTTTAAAGACATAGCAAGGGGACTTTTGAAGTAAATGCAGAATCGTCGACAAAACAGCTCATCTAAAGAATAAGGAAGAAAACATAAAATATCTTGGTAGAAGCACTGATCTTAAAATGCAACAAACTTATCCTCACAAATTTGGTTGCGTCCTTCATATGATAAACTAAGAAGTTTATATATGTTCAGAAAAATTACAAGCGTACATGCCAGGAGGAGACCACTATGCATCTCGAGAAAAATTAAATAACAAAGTTGCCGACTTTCTCTCTTGCAGATTCTTTTTGAATATGAATTTATATATGTGAAAACTGAATAATAGAAAAGAAGCATATTTTAATAAACAAAAAAATAAAAAGAGAAGAAATCATAAAACACTAGCAGAAAAAATATAGAAGGTGGAACAACTAGGAGCATTAAATCACCTCAACAATGTTGCCAACGAAAGTTGAGTATAATCTTCCGCGTAATTTTTATCTTCTCCTTGTATGATTCTTTTATCTTACCTTCAAACACATAAAAAAATAAATAAAATAAAATTCTGTCATGTATTCAAATGCATAACAGCACATCAAAAGACATTTCATATGGCCACCAAAAAACTAGATTCTAAAAGTTGTTGTATTATTATTATTAAGTGAAGCCCATTACAGAGCTCACACATGCATGTTATCCTAAATCCATATTTCAGAAAAGATAACCAAAACATCTTACGTCACACAAACAATACCAGATACACTCCTTTACTGAAGAACAAAGTCATCTTATATCTCATATCTCATATCAAGAAAGTATCTCATAATCGCTTTATTCGTGCAAGGATCACAAAAAAAAGAGGGTGAATATCAACGGTTTTTCAATATTAGAATACTAGTACTAGTATCTATCAACAAACCGTCATACTAGAATTCTCAATAAACCCAAATTAAAACACAAGGTGAAAGGGAGATATAGACCAAAAGGGTATCCATACTGAAAACAATGAAGGTGGTCAAATCAAAGGTTGATGCATAGGATAAAGGTTCATGCTATTTTGTAGTGTTCTCCTTCCTGTTTTTATAAACTCAATATTGTTAACATTATATTTAAGAAGTGATTCCAATAATTTGTAGAATTTCTAGGTTTTCTACTTGTCAAAGTATCCATGCAGTCTTTAGTTGATAACTTGGTATGTTTAAAACTATTTTGTTTCCGCTTCTTGGGTAAAAGAATAATAGCATACTAAGAATTTTTCATCTGTACCCACCTATCAAGGTTTCTGTTGTCATCAATGGTCTTTCTAATAACTAATAAGATTTATTACATTATATAAATTTAATTTCCTTTTATTTAGGTCGCAGGAGCTACTGTAATCTTTGAGGTGCAAAGAAGTTCTAGATCAGAAGCAAGAAAGGAAGAACTACGCAGACAGAAGATACAGGTTGTCTTTTAGCCTTTCTTCCCTTTGTGGATCATCTGTCTGTGAGGGTAGATTATGAAGGGATTTCTTTGAAGCAAAGCAAAGTTGGTCTTCTTGTCTATTTATTTTCTCTGAATCCTATGAATGATGGAGGTTTCAAAATTATTTGAATCCTATGAACCATGCATGAAGTAATTTATGGCAAAGCTAAACCAGCTTAGGACATATAAAAGAAGAGGTTCATGAACAGAGAGCATGCAAACAAAAAGAATTGTTGCTGAATTTTGATGACATTTTCAAATGATATTGCCAAATCTTGGTGGTGGTGGCGGCTTGCAGTCAGCATTGCTGTCTTAAGAATTGATAGAAAGGAATTTTAATAGGGAGGATGCTCAAATTGGAAGCCTTGACTCGGGCATCTCCTAGTATACTAGCTGACAAGGCATTTATTTATGTTGATGAAAGTTTCTTGCTATTGCCATCTTTGGTGCTGTTGGTGTGCATAGGCATAGGCGACTAGCCTTGAAGTCTTTAACTGGTCACAAAGGATCAATTATGGTGTATGGAGAGGAGTCATTGCAATTGGATTTCATCTTTGGAAGGATCAGAATGAGGCTTAAAAGAATAATCAGAATACTAGGTGAAGGCTTGAGGGGAGCTAAAAACAGGAGCCTAAACTTTAAGGATCATCACAGAATGAATTGATTTGTCTTATGCTTATCCTTGGGCATGAACTCCTAAACTAGAGTTTTGACTATTCAAACCATTGGATTCACTAGACTGCAAAGACTTGTGGCTCTGCTCCCCATCTTTTAAAGTGGTTGCTCCATCACTCAAAAAATCACCAACATCACTTTCCTCACTCACTGAATCATAAGCTAATATCAAACTAGATGATCCTGTTCTGTCCGACATCCCACCATTACCCGGTGATGGCCTTGCATGGTATTTTTTCCTGTATTTCGACTGAACAGTATAATTATGGAAAGGATGATCTCCCTACATTAACAATATCGACAGATACAAAAGTAAGTAAATTCTTAATTTTAAATATCTTATGCATGCATGATCCTCATACTTATCAACAATATATAAATAATTACCAGTGATAGTTAAGTTTGTCTCACACACACACAGAAAATAGGCAAAATACGCTTAGAAGTAGAACCTGTGCTTTACGTAAATCATAATTGGATTGATGTCCAGCTAGATGATGGTGACAACTCTAATATCACTTCAATATTATTTATTTAAAGAGCCAACAAAGCAAATGTAACTAACAGAAATGTAAAGAAAAAGCTACTAGAAGAGCAGTCAAGGTTTGAACCTTTGTGCCATCATCGACCAGAAAAAAGAAAAATTAAATAAAGAAAGCAGACATAAATAACTAATATATATTTCACCATTATTATGCACATTATATACATCTTGAAGAAGAAAACAAGGTCGATATATTCGTTATTTGGAAGGAAGATACATACATAATCAGCACATATATTTGAAGAGCCATAAAGCAAAATATTTCAATAAAGTGCATGCTTACAAGATTCTAAGCATCGAACATGTAAGCCCAATAACTCCTCTAAGAAAAAGCCACAATTTTATATTTAATCATTTAGGATAGATTTATATCTTAACTAAGGTTTATTATATCCATAACCAAACCAAATTTGTCAAGTATATAAGAAAAATAGATAATTCCACAACAACAACGAAAGAAAATACAAATGAAAAAGTTTATACCTCAAAAACACCAAGTATCTTTGTTTAACTCGTAAATGTGAAAATCTATTTCATCCTCACTAAAATGACTCTGGATTCCTATTATATCAAGAGGTTGGAGATAAGAATATTTCCAGATTGCACTCTTTTCTTGGATCAAATCTCCTAAAATTAGCCAAAACTATGAAGTTAGATATAAGAGTGAGATATCATTAATTAAAATTGGAGGAACACTTTCAATATTTAAGTTACTTGAAAAATCACAACTCATGATCAATAGTCCAAATGAAAATGGGGCATTTTTATGCATGTCTTTATGTGTCTGGTTCCATCGATCTGCTCTATCCACACAGTGAGAAAAAGCCTTTAGTTACCATCAGAACCATGTATAACATTTTCAGTCTCAACATTCTCATATATACAGAACACACACAGGCCTTCATATAACACTTGGGTAACATGGGAGGCAAAACTGGGGCTTTTAATTTTTAGACTGATTGGTAGCCGTAGTTTTAATTTGTGGCACATACTAAATACATATTGGACAGAGAAATTAGTAACAGTTTCACATATCTTACAGATCTGAGTTGAAGATAGGGTTTTCGGCCCCCGCCGCTGACCTCGCTGCGGGTTAGTGTGGAGGCTTGTTCTGGAGGTCGGTTACGACGGCACGGTGGACGACGGAGGGGCAAACTTCAAGTCGAGCGTGGACTCGCTGATTTTCTCGCTGGTGAAGGAGAGCACGGGGAGCGTCGCGAGTTTGCAAGATTGAGGAATTTGAAATAGAGAGGAACAAGAAGTAGTGTGGAGGTGGTGACGCGGCACGGTGGACGACGGCACGGTGGAGGGTGTTTGGGTGGTGGAAGGGTTAGAGAGGAAGATTGAGGAAGAGAAGAATGAGAGGGAGGTTGGTAATGTCGGTGTGGATACTGCTTAGCCGTCTTGAGTTCAGGTTACTGGACATGGTAAAGTGGCCAAAAAATTGCAGCCATATTTTAACATTACCAACGGCTAAGCCGTCGGTAATTACAGACGGTCCATAGCCGTCTGTAATTATCGACGGCTTAGCCGTCGGTAACGTAGCCAAAAAAAATTACCAGCCATGTTTTTCCTTACCGACGGCTTAGCCGTCGGTAAAGTAGCAAAAAATTAATTTCGTAAGCAGATTTTTTCCCACGCATTAGCGACGGCTTGGCCGTCGGTAATTAAAATATTACCGACAGAGTCGGGGCCGTCGGTAAAACTCCGTCGGTAAATTGCACTTTTCTTGTAGTGAGCGTTGTTGGGTTTTCCGTCTTGTTGTAGTGTTTGTTTGGTTTAGATTGACAGATCAGCTTCGATCCATTACAGATTCAATCAAGATTTAGGCGTCAACGTTACAGATCCGGAGGTATGGGTATTCCTGTCACCTTGATTTTGTCACATGTGTAGACATTTTGCCTTTTTATGCTATTAACCTGAGTGCTATGAGTTTGTTCGCAGATTCATCCTTTTTGGTTTTTAGCGATGTTGAATTTGTGTTGTTTTCGATGTATTTTACCAATTTGAATAAATGAAAAAAATTTTTAGTCAACAAAAATAAAAATTACAGGAGCTGATGCAAGTCAAGGGGAGCAACTGATTTTGTTTTTAGCATGTTGTGCGCAAAATCCATGCTATTTGCTATATTTCTTTATTTGTTATGTTGCTTTTATTAGACGTTATATTTTATTTTTTAGGGAATTATTTGTAAGGCATAAATGCCAATTTATTTATTTTCTTTAAATTAGGATTAGATAAAAAGTAGGCGATTTTTGAAATTATTAGGTCCTTTGAGTTAACTGGAACTAGACTCTATATATTGTAATTCACCTTATGAAATAAAGGAGGTTGAATTTGATTAAGTTAAAATTAGAGAGGATTCTCTTGTGGATCTTTATGAGCCGTTCTTAGAGCTTATCGGTTTGTCGTGGCGCTCAACCCCAACTTATCAATGAGAACTTTCATAGTCGGTTGTGGCGTCCTCTTGACTTATTGATCGAATTTTTCATCCCTGATTGTGGTGTCTTCACCACCTCCACCATCATGACTCCTAATTTAGTCACCGACGGCTCCGAGGATCGTATCAGGAGTTTCTTGTAAGATGCTGTTAAGTAGGGATGGTGGAAGCAACTTTTCTGAGAGACAAGGGCTCTAATATGATTGATTTAAGTCTTATGATAAAACTGATTTCGTGATCGGTCCAGCCTTCGGGGGGACACCTTCTGAGGCTGATGGTAAGAAGAATAGCTTATGAGTTTGGAAGGTAAGGATGGGATCACAATGACCCGCAACTCTCCTGAAGAGTGAGTATGCAATTAAAGACTTGACCAACATGCATGTAGACTTAGTCTTATATAATTAGGTTATGATCCTAAAGTGAAACTCAAAAGATGATTGAGATTGATTGTGTGTGTATTAAATTACTCTCATATCATTGTTTTTTGACGTTTAGAAGATTACCCCTTCTCTTTTTCTATCTATGTATTTCTCGGTCTATCCTATTGGATTACAACCTCAGATGGAAATCGGCTGCACCATCCACATTCCTATATCTGATTTGGTTGACATGGCTAAAAAGGAAGATTACTTCAACGATCACGATCAGGCGTGGAATTCAACTCAAGGAAGATCTGCGGAGATATTCATCTAGTCTCCTTAAGGTTGTGTCATGACCAGCACTTTACTTTGGTACAGACGTAGGGAAATTTGTTATATTTTATTTTATTAGAGGTTGTTACCTGGGCCCAAACTCTGATGCTTGTTTGCAAGTTTATTAAATTGATGTATAATAATGTTTGTTATAAAAAATTTTAATATTTTTGTTGTATTTTATTGCATTATATTCTACGATTAAGTGAGTTAAGTTATAGTTAAGATAATGTGGCACTGAGGGGTGTTACATCCTAGATTTAATGGAAATTGCGGAATGAATTAAAATGACTTTTTGGTGATGGTTCCTGGCTCGATATAAGGTTAACCATTGTTTGTATTATGAATGGTTTAAGGAGACATTGCATTGTATTGCTAGGACGTTGCCTATTGTCTCTCTTAATGATGTGGATATTTCTCTTGTAAAAGAGTTGGAATACCCCTTATATACCGCTTATCTAATAAAAGCTTAATTTTGCTGTTAAAAAAACTACTTATGTCTTTCTATTAACTATATGCCATAATGTTGGTTGATATTTTTTTTCTTTTCGTGCATATAAAAAATTTACTTATCATTAGTTTCAAATAAGTTAAAAGAATATTTTTGTTTTGAATGGAAAATATATATTTATATATTAATAGAAGAAGGAATACATGGGTACTCCAGCCTAATACAAGGAGCATACGAGTCAACCTAGATGCACCGACAAATGGAGCAGACCCTGACCCATCAAAAGACAAAATCCAAGATTAAGAACACATGAGAAACACACAGAGCCACATTGCCATAGAGAGGGGTGCTACCTACTCAAACATCGTATATGAGATTTATGAACCACTCATAAAAGAGGCAAGTACTCGAGTTTTCTCTGGGAATGAACCAACACCAAGAAAAAACCTGGTCATCTCCAAGAGCTCCTCCTGACGGTGCTCCTTATTTGAGAATATATCATTACTATACACCTACCAAATAACCCACAAAATCGACTGCCAAATCAATGCTATGCCTAGTTCAAACCGAGCCCCAAGACCTAATGAGCGTAGAAGAAGGTATAACCGACATATGTCCCGAGGCAATACCAAATCATACCCCAACCACCAGAAAATATCATACCACACCCTAAAAGTAAAGTCACAGGTGAGAATTAGATGAACACTAGACTCTTGGTGAGCCTCGCACAGGGTACACATAGTTCTAGAGGCATTAGGTATCACCCCTAGTGGCGGATCCATAAAATTTTTCTAGTTGGGGCAAGAAAATTACCAAGATTTCTTTAGTATGACACTCCTTACTGGTCTCACGATCTTGCCTCTTGGTCTATTAGTCTTAATAAAAAATCATCAAGAAAATCATCTCCGCTCTTTGAATCGTTTAATCTCTTTCTCTCTCTGTTAGGTAGTACAATGTTTCTTTTTTTTCTAAATCTGATGTGTTTCGTTTCAGTTTGTGTGTTTAGTGTTAGAGAATAGGTAAAAATTAGAAGGATAAAGGGGTAAAAGTAATACCAATTTATTCTCTTTTTGATATCTTATAAGGAACATTTATTTAAAAAAAATATTTATTTTGTAGAGGCAACACTTATTTTTTTTTATAGGGAAACAATAATATTTATTAAGCATTTTCAAGTAAACTTTTTTTCCTCATGGGGGCAATTGCCCCCAAACCCTACAATGTGCATCCACCACTGATCACCCTTCTACAAAAAGATTTTGTCGGGTCAGGATCCTATCCAAATGTAATTGCCAGGAGAAAGCAACCACATTTGACGGCCCCAATACTGTACTTTCTTTTGGCCAATATTTTGGTATAAACTTGGTATCCACCGCGCATAATTGCGGAGACTAATCCCTCAAGTCGGAGACTAATCACAGCGGATACTAATCACTACAAAAAAAAACACGTAAATTATGGCGGAGACTAATGGTAGGACCACATCAGTAGTAAAGCTCTCTTAAGGGTTTTAATACTGTTGCATTCTCATGTTCGTATTCATTAGGCCTTATGAAGATAAATAGAAATAACTTAATAAAAAAAAGTATAACCATTAATTTTAAAAAAAGGGCTAACCGATCATTCCTGTTAAACTGGATTTGGTTAGAAATTTTGGACATTTAAAAACTATTTGATGCTCCATTAAATAACAACAATAAATGTAAAATATATTTTAAAAAATAAGATTAAATAATGAATATAAGATTGTATAAATATGAGTTTATAATTTACCTAAAATTTAGTGTACATCACTTTCATAAAAATACGGCAATATTCAACAGAATATACTATTAAGTAAAGTTAAGCAAGTTATTCATTCATCGATTGTGTTAATACATCCGGAGTCACTATAAATTTTAAGGAAAAACACCCATAGGTTGAAAAGATCTGTTAGAGAGAGCTGAGATAGAGAAAGGGTGGGATATGAAAGCTTGGTGTGGAGAGCGCGACTCTCTCTGCCGCCTCTTGCAGCGACGCTCTTTGTTCTCTAGGCGTCATGTGTCTCAAGAAATGGATGTTCGTGAGTGAATATGGTTTAGATATGGTGGTCTCAAGGTGTGGTCCTACGCCGCCCTCTTGCGGAGGTGCTCTTGGGCCTACTCCTCGCCGTTGGTGGCTCCGGTGTAGGTGTTAGATTTCTTTGCCCCATCCTTACCAATGTTGTGCTTGACTATTCCTAGTGAATAATAAAAGATCAGTTAGAGAGAGTTGAGAGAGAGAAAGATTGGGATATGAAAGCTTGGTGTGGAGAGTGTGGTTGTCTCTGCTACCCTCTTCCGACAGTGCTCTCTGGTGTCTAGATGTCACTTGATTCAAGAAAAGGATCCACATTCCCTGGTCGGTCTTGCACGAATCTATTCCACATATGGTGGTGACAAGATTTGGTGGTCCGAAGGTGTGGACCTACGCTGCCCTCTTGTGATGGTTTTGCTTGCACAAATCTAGTAACAGGTTCTCCCTAGTTTTTCACGTCCTTTTCTACGGGAGAATCATTCTACTCTGGCTTAGATTCACATTTTACCTTCTGGTGTGACTGGTTTTTATGAGGATCTCTTGACTGTTCGTTGATGAGAGTTGAGAGAATGAAAGAGAGGTGGTATGTGGCTAGCATCTGGCTAGTGTCTAGTGAATCGAGGTTAACGTCGAAGCTTGGTCTCAGTCATAAGGAGGTCTTGCTTCTTCCGGCAAGGATTTTAGCCGAGGTTCCCCTTTTCCTGCCCTATTGCATTTTGATATTGCATATTTTCGCCGTTTTGCCTATTTTTGCTTGCCTCAATTATCAGTATCAGATTTCGGCAGTGTATCATCTTCTTCTCCATTAGGCCCTAGTTCTCCTGGGCTCACATCGCTAGTTTTTGGATCAGTCCTTTTTTAATGCGTGGTCATGTAGGGCTCTCATTTTGGAGGTCAGAAATGATGGGTTAGAGAAATAGGAGAGGAGAAAGTGAGAGTGGTGAGGGGGAAATATTGGGTGGAGAAGAATAGGTTACATAAGGTGGAGGGGAAGCCGTTATAATCCAAGGTTGGTAAGGGGAGACGACTCCTACTATCACCTGGCTACGACTCTCGACCAGGAGGCGGTAACATTCTTCGTGTTCGATTTCCTAAAGGGAACAAAAAAATTTCTGATCTGTGGAAGCTGTTTCTGAGGTATGGGAGGGTTGCAGCGGTCTTCATTCCGAAGAAAATGGATAAATATTGATAGAGGTTTGGTTTCGTATGATTTAGGGAGGTGCTCAATGCCGTGGCACTAGAGCAAAAAATGGGTGAAGTCTCGTTAGGCACTGCCAAGCTAAGGGTAAACCTTTAACAGTTTCCAAGGGGTGGAGTGATTGATGAGTGAATATTTTGTAATATTTTGAGGGGTATTTTAAGCACATTTCCCCATATTTATAACCCATTTTATATGATAAATCCTCATATTTGCTCATATTGTGCAGAAAAGGGTAAAGGGACCCCCTTGGAGCAAAAGTACGCAATTTGGGGCAAAAAAGGGGTCAAAATGAGCGAAATTCTGAGCTTCTGGACAAGAGGTACGACTGCACATATTCTATGTACGACCGTACACCCCTACGAAGAGAAGTATGGGCGTACAAGGCAATTCAGCACGGGCTAGTGCCAAAGTTTTTCTAGGTGTACGGCCGCACATACCTTCAGTATGGCCGTACATAGTGACAAATTCAGCTTTTACGTTGCTGCAGTATTTTGAGCATAACTGGAGCTAGAAATGTCAGATTGATGTGATCTTTGTGGCATTAGAAAGCTCTCGAAAAGATCTAAATGGATGCATAGGTTGAGAAAGACATGTAGGGCCGTACATAGTGAGAGTACGACCGTATATATTGTTGAAGTACGGGCTAGAGTCGAGGAATTTCGAAGTACAGCCTTAGATATAAGCAGTAAGGCTGTACATACAGCCAAAATTGGCCTATTTGAAGGGTTCTTGACCTAATCTTTTCACATCTATAAATAGGGGCCTAAGGCCTCTCATTTGAGACACTGTTGGTCACAAGAGACTGCTGATTCCGGACTCCAGACCTGCGGAGCCGTCGGGAGAACTCTGGAACGTGAACCAGGATTTGTCTAGAGATTAGAAGGGATTCCTTCCTAGTTTTTCTTCTTTTCTCATTATGTTTCTTGTTTGTATTGCTTTTCTATTTTGTGACATGAGCAGCTAAGCTCTATTCTAGGGTCTTTGGTGTAGTTTACCTTAGTAGTTCCTTAGCTATGTCTTAGTGATTACTTTATTCTATTTCTATTCCGAATTTATTACCTATGTTAAAGTCTCTTAGTATTATGACTGCTTGTGATTTACTTATCTATATATGAGACGTTGCATAATCGGTCGGAGGATCCAGGGTTTTACAATGTAGCAATAAAGGAACCATAGGTAATTAAATTGCATGTTTTAGTTAGTTAATATGTCAGAGGATCCAATTGATGGACCTATTAGGGAATTGGGGTCTTATATAACAAAACTGATTAGGGGAGGTATAGGACCTTTTAACCAATTCAAACACCTAGACTATTATAAGACTTAATGCTAGGGGTGGGCACGGGCCGAGTTGGGTTGGGTTTGAGGTGTTTAAAGACTCTAGGGTCTTTGGTGTAGTTTACCTTAGTAGTTCCTTAGCTATGTCTTAGTGATTACTTTATTTTATTTCTATTCCGAATTTATTACCTATGTTAAAGTCTCTTAGTATTATGACTGCTTGTGATTTACTTATCTATGTATGAGACGTTGCATAATCGGTCGGAGGATCCGGGGTTTTACAATGTAGCAATAAAGGAACCATAGGTAATTAAATTGCATGTTTTAGTTAGTTAATATGTCAGAGGATTCAATTGATGGACCTATTAGGGAATTGGGATCTTATATAACAAAACTGATTAGGGGAGGTATAGGACCTTTTAACCGATTCAAACACCTAGACTATTATAAGACTTAATGCTAGGGGTGGGCACGGGCCGGGTTGGGTTGGGTATGAGGTGTTTAAAGACTCAACCCAATCAAATATTTATAGGTTGGGTTGGATCGGTTTTGTCAATATTTTTATACATAACCCAAACCAACCCAACCCGACATCATATGGGTTGGTTTGGGTCGGGTAGATGAGTTTATTAGTAAAATATTCATTTATCAGGAAAAAAATAAAAAATTTAGTAAAAATCGAAGATAAATAGAACAAAAATATTTATGAAGAAAAAAATCACTATCAAAGCCTTAAACATTAACTTATCCAACGTTCACCTAATCTGATTGAAAAAACAATAAATATGCAACACAATATTTCATATTTCATAATAATATATAACATTTACAGAGTAACATTATTTCATATTTCATAATATATTTCATACTTCACATTATTATATATAAATCATTCCAAATGCAAACACACATTTCATATTCCAAGTACGGATCAACATTCATCTAGGCTTACAGAAAAAAAAAGTCAATTTGTATAATATACGTGACGTGTTTACTTAGTAAGTAAAAAAATGTTTATGTGTTCATTTACAGTGAGTTGGGTTAGGTAAGTTCAGAATCTTCAGACCCGACACCTAACCCATAGGCTTTAGGTCTGCATTTTTTAAACCGACCCAACCCAATGACCCAAACCAACCCGTATTTTTTGGGTTAATGGGTTGGATTGGGCAGGTTATGTTCGCGGGTCGACCTGTACCCGTGCCCACCCCTACTTAATGCTTTCACCCAAGGTTGGTCTTAGGGGAAAAGTTATTGGCTGTTTAAGGATCAAGGCTAATAGGTAGAAGGGGGTCAATAACACAGAATAAAGGGGGAATAGGATAGAATAGGATTAAGAAAGGAAAGAACAGGATAAACAAAACTAAGGCCCTACTGTAACGACCCGTCTCCGGACCGCTACTAAACTAGAACTAAACCAGTATGCGATGCATTTTTAAAACGGTACTCTTGTGTTCTTCCGAAAATGCGATACATTTTTTTTAAAGCAACGTCATCCGCAAGCACGCACAGAGTAACTACAGCATTTCGAAACATGGTGCAATCTAGGACATAAACACATGCACTGGGAATACATACATGCATATATAGACAAATCATCAAATACAATACGTGCAAAAGAAAACAGTGCAGAAATGTACAGAGAATACACCAATGGTATGAAGACCCTCATAAGAGTAGTCATACCCCAGGGGTACTCCCAGCAGACACCCACGCAGGGGGCTACTCCAAAAGTAAACAGCCAGTCTACCCTATAGTACAAAAAACATCCTGAGCCCGACTGGTCACCAACTAACTGTACACCAAAAGTAAATACTACATTCATCCAAAATAACATAACAATAATCAGACAACACGACAACTACAGGTAACTACCCGGATCCTCAGATGGATCCTCTTCCTCATCCATCGAGTCCTCTCCAGTCAAGTCGATAAAAGGTGCCGCAACAAGCACATCCTCTGGTACATCACTAGGCACATACTCTTCGACCATATCATCCTCATCAGATCTCGCTCCAAGACAATCAGCCTCGCCGCACACAGTACAGACAGGAGGTGGATCCGCTGGTGGAGTGGAGGTCCTAACAACAGGAGGGGAAACCGGCTCAACTGGAGGAGTCAGGATGGCCGCAGCTCTGGAAGTAGACGCTCATGTAGTCCTTGCTCGAATCATGCTCTTGCGAGCGGTCACTCAGATCCTCGGTCCTCGTCCTCATCCTCGGGAAGAAAAATAGGGAGTAGTATGCCTCGGAACATCGGGAGGTCCCTCAAGTGAGGAAGACGAAGCTGGTGCAGTCCTCTCACTCTCTCCATAGTACGCTAGACGTCCACTATCTGCATCATTCGGATCGGAAAGCTCACCGTGCGTCGTGAAATCTCCTGTCTCCCCACAATACCATCCTCTCTAAAACTCCGAACAACATCCCCGGTATATACAACGCGACGGGAGATGGGGTCGAACTCCATCGCTGTGGGTAGCTCCAAGTCTGGGGAATCAAAGAAGATCTCCGGTGACGTCCTCATCGTCGGTATCGGTACACTCTTCGCCATCACCTGGGTAACCATCATGAATCGAATGTACCACGGGAAAGGGTCAACTTCTCAATCAATCATGAAGTAACCACACATAACATTGAGCAAAACAAACATATACACAGTATTCGAGACACAACTCAAACCCTCACAAGACTCGACTCAATTCTCATATTCTCTTGACACTTGACAATTTTTCGGAATGTAATGCCGATCCATCCACTGAACGTCAGCCGTAGCCTTGGGCTCTCTGCTCACCCTAGAATATTCAGCTCAGGTTCCTTGGCGCTACGACGCCTAGCTAATCTGCCGAAAAACCAGCCGCAGCCGTTTAGGGGATCCTAGCACCCTAGGTTAATCGGATCACAGCTCAAAAACGTCACGACACTTGACGACTCAACTAAATTCTCGCACTCCAATGAATAAATCGCCGCATACGATAAATCAGGAAACAATTGAATAATTATTAGACCGCATATCAAATAATATTCACGCCAAGCTCAAAACAGTGCTAACAATTTAGTAGTATAAGCAATTCATCCCAACAATCATAACTCAGCAAACAACGACAGTCAACAACTCAGTTCATCCCTCTGTAACTCAATGGAGTTAGCAGAGAGGCAATCAAACAAGTGTGGGGGGTTGGGGACTGCTGCCAACCACTTGCAGACAAGCCCACAAAATAGTCAGTATATCAAAAACAGTAAAACGAAGGGGTACATGACCCTCACTTCGAACCCTGAGGTTCTCAGACTTCTTCGCATAATACTTGAAATTAAATTCCTATCAATCTCTAAAGTTGCCCTTACCACAGATGTTTGCTAACGGGGCACCGTAATCCTCAAGTCCACGTCGCTCGGTCTCCGGAATCGTAACGCCTATTACCACAAATAACTTAGCACAATTCTGTAAATTCTAAACTAAACTTAAGCTCTCATGCTTAACCTTTTTTTAACCAACAAAAACACTTGAGTCACTAGCTACTTGGAAAAAAAAAGATTTGAAACTAAAAGCTTTTCTTGAAAAGGTAATATCACACATAACAATTTAGAGTTATTATCTTTCTTGAAACTAAAAAACCTTTCTTGAACTTCAAGGTAAACATCAAGCGATAAACCACTTTCATAAATCTTCAAGGCCTAAAACACATACTCATTCAAGCATTTAGACAAGTTCACATCAAGAAATTTTCCTTCGAAAACCTCCCTAGGCCTCTCGGCCACAATCCCTTTTTCTCTCAAAAAAATTTACAAAAACATCTTTCACAAACCACAATTTACTTCCAAATCATTTTTGATCATACTACAAGGCAATAAACATCAAGTTAACACAAGAAATAACTCAAGCACATTTAAGGACATGTTCTAAGATAATTTCCAAAAACAAGAGTTCTCAAAGAGTTCTTTCAATTCGACTAATTTCAAGAATCCCAAAACCATTTAAATCATGGCCATAATCATGCTAAGAATTTAAAGAACAACTTAATTGGGTCCTACATGCCATTCTAGTCCTTCAAGAACCAATTTTGCACAAAACATAAACCAATTCTTGCACCTAATCATGCATCACTACTCCAATGGCAATTAAATCACCCAAAACATTTAATTTAACATTTAAACACATGATTCAACAACCAAAACCCACATTTCCCCAACTTAAAGATTAGGCACAAATCATGAAACAACAAGTTAAACATGCTATCACAAAACTATGGCTTAAACAATCATCAAACAACTTCCAATAACTCAATTAAACAACCAATGGCAAGATTGAACCTCAAGATCACATTACCCCTCTTTTCCCCATTGACTTGCGCCTAGGGTTCTCAAGATTAGGGATTTATATGCTCATCTCCTTCATTCAATCATACACAATCACAAATAACACTTTAACAAGCATAAAAACAAGAAGGAAAAGAGAAAGGAACCACCAGCTCTTCCTCCTATGAGGTCGCGACCAAGGGGCTATTAAAGGGGAAAGAAATGATTTTCCAAAAGCTTGGTGGTGAGCTAGGTAGTGATGATGTTGCAGAAGGAGAACTAGCACAAGAATGGAGGTAGAAAATGAAGTGGATCAAGGTTTTGGTGAAGGAGCATCCATGGAGGTGGAGAGCTTCTCTCTCAAGAAATGAAGAGGATGAGGATATGAAGGGTAGAGAGAGGGAGGGGTCGGCCTAGGGCTGAAATAATTGGAGGGATATTTTATTTTTTTTCGATTAAAACTATGCTTGGTTAGTAATGGTTTAGGAAATGTAAAAAAAAAAAAAAACTAATCACACAAAATATGACACCTAGCAACTTTATGAGATGCTAATCACATCATCTAATCCTATCCATCTAATTTTACATCTCTCATGATTACCCTCTAATTCTAGAGTCAAAGGGTTGCTAAAACACGGCGTGGAATAATCGCGTTACCGATTAATTATTCGCCGAAAAAATCGCGAAAATTAATTTAGCGAGAAATTAATTAACCGCATGATATTATTTAATTATAAATAATAAAAATCATATCAGACATTCAAAAATGGTCTCAACAAGTTACGTTTCATTTTTCATCGAAATCAGAGTTCGTTTAGAATTTTATCTGCGGCGAAATTGCCCGGCGATGCGAAACGCGACGAAACTTCGTTAGAATTTTTCGACGACATTTGAACCATGAATTAATATAAAATATTAACTCTCAAATATATTTGACCTTGATTTAATTAATTCACTTACTTAGAGAACAAGAAATTGCTTATTATAGTATAAATATGACAAAATACAATAAATAACGCCAAATAACGCATCGTAAAAAAAATACGAGTGTTACAATACTTCCCCCCCTAAAAATAGTTTTGTTCTCGAAACTACGGTTAAGATACGTACCGATAAAAAGTTCTGGATACTGGTTCTTCATCTTCTCTTCCAGCTCCCATGTAGCATCTCCGGTCTTCTGATCCTACACGACCTTGACAAGTTGAATCACCTTGTTCCTTAACTGCTTGGTCTTTCGATCAACAATCCTTGCAGGTGATGCTTCAAATGATAGGTCATCCATTAGTTGAATCACATCTGGTTCAATGACATGAGAGGGGTTAGAAACATATTTCCGCAACTGTGAAACGTGAAAGACGTCATGAATGTTTGACAAGAAGGGTGGCAAAGCAATCTGATATGCCACTGGACCAATACGACGAAGAATCTGGTAAGGTCCAATGAACTTAGGAGTAAGTTTCTTGGATTTGATCGCTCGACCAACTCCAGTAATAGGTGTGACTCGGAGGAATACATGCTCTCCCTTTTCAAACCCTAGCGGTCGGCGTCCCTGGTCCGCATAACTCTTCTATCGACTCTGAGACGTCCGCATCCTATCTCTAATCAGTTAGATCTTCTCGGTAGTCTGCTGGATCATGTCTAGTCCCACAATAGAACTTTCACCATTCTGGTACCAACAAAAAGGCGTCTGACACTTACGTCCATACAACGCTTCATAAGGTGCCATACCGATACTCGCGTAAAACTGTTGTTGTAAGTGAACTCCACTAGCGGTAAGACATTGTCCCAACTCCCTTTGTGATCCAATGTGCACGCTTGTAATAAATCTTCTAGTGATTGAATCGTCCGCTCAGTCTGACTATCGGTCTGGGGGTGATATGCTAAGCTAAGCTTGAGTTTGGTTACCATCGCTTCTTGTAATTCCCTCCAAAAGTTAGATGTGAATTTCGGATCTCGATCGGAAACGATAGAAGAAGGTACGCCATGTAGTAGCACAATCTCTGTGATGTAAATCTCTGTCAGCTTCTCTACGTTGTATGTCGACCTCACCGGTAGAAAATGAGCAGATTTGGTCAATCGGTCGACGATCACCCAAATTGAGTCATGCCTCTTCTGCGTCCTCGGCAATCCCACAACAAAATCCATAGAAATGCTATCCCACTTCCACTCAGGCACGTCAAGCAGTTGTAGCATCCTTACTGGTCGCTGATATTCTACCTTCGCTTTCTGGCTAGTTGGACAGGAAGCCACATACTCTGCCACTTGTTTCTTCATTCTGGGCCACCAAAAGTGCTTCTTCAAGTCCTGATACATCTTCGTAACTCCCGGATGAATACTCAAACTACTCTTGTGCACCTCGTCGAGAATCAACTTCCTCAGCTCAGGTACGTTGGGTACACAAACACGTCCATCGCATCTCAAGATGTTGTCTGCTCCAACCTCGAATTCTGTTGCTTTCCCTCGTGCTATCAGCTCAACCTTCTCTTGTAGTAGCTTGTCATGAGCCTACTGTTCCTTAATCTCCTCCAACAATCCATTAGAAATGGTGAACATCCCAAACTTCAGCTTTCCTGGTGACACTTCCACGCTCAACTTCAAGTCTCGAAACTTCTCTAGCTTCTCCAACTCCTTGATCATCATTGCTGAAACTAAAACGCTCTTCCTGCTCAGTGCATCAGCTACCACGTTCGCCTTCCCTGGATGATATTCCAAGGTGAAGTCATAGTCTTTCAGAAATTCTGTCCATCTTCGCTGTCGCATGTTGAGCTCCTTCTGATCGAATAAGTATTTCAAGCTCTTGTGGTCGCTGTAGACAGTGAACGTACTCCTATAAAGGTAGTGCTTCCAAATATTTAGTGCAAAAACCACTACAGCAAGCTCTAAATCATGCGTAGGATAATTCCTCTCGTGAATCTTGAGCTGTCTCGAGGCATAAGCCACAACTTTCCGATGTTGCATCAGCACGCATCCTAATCCTTAGTGTGACGCATCGCAATAAACCTCGTAAGGTTCTTCCGGTTGGGGTAAAATCAACACAGGTGTTGTTGTCAAAAGCGCCTTCAGTCTTCGAAAACTGGATTCGCACTCTTCAGTCCGTGCAAAAGGTTGATCCTTCCTCGTAAGTCATGTAAGCGGTGCGACAATCATCAAAAAACCTTTGATAAATCTCCGATAATAGCCTGCTAATCCAATAAAACTTCTGATGTCTGTTACAGTCTTCGGTTGTTCCCATGCTAACACAGCTTCAATCTTAGTTGGATCCACAGCTATTCCATCTCTTGTTATCACATGTCCAAGAAAGTTCACCTCTTCGAGCCAAAACTCACACTTAGAAAGGTTAGCATAAAGCTGCTTCTCTCGTAGTATCTACAATACTCGACGTAGATGCTCTTCGTGCTCCTCTCTACTCCTCGAGTAAATCAAAATGTCGTCGATGAACACTACCACAAACTGATCCAAGAATGGGTGAAAGATCCTGTTCATATAGTCCATAAACACTGCTTGTGCGTTCGTCACTACGAATGGCATCACTAAGTACTCGTAGTGACCGTATCTCGTCCTGAAAGCTGTCTTGGGGATATCCTCTTCCTTCACTTGAATCTGATGGTAACCTGACTTCAAGTCAATCTTGGAAAATATCGCAGCTCCTCGTAGTTGATCCATCAAATCATTGATACGCGGCAACGGATACCGATTCTTGACAGTAACTTTATTGAGTTGGCGATAATCCACGCACAATCTTGACCGTCCATCCTTCTTCTTCACTAGCAGCACTGGGGCTCCCCATGGCGACACACTCGGTCGTATGAACTGCTTCGACTCCAAATGCTCAATCTGAGACTTCAACTCTTTCATCTCAGCTGGAGACATCCGATAGGGTGCTATCGAAATCGGTCCTGTTCCTGGAAGCAAATCGATGGAGAATTCGATTTTCCTAGCTGGCGGTAATCCCGGCACATCTTCCAGAAAAACGTCGAAAAAGTCGCAACCCATAGGAACATTCTTCAACTCGAGCTCTTGAGAAGCTTCTGAACTAGCCAAGTACATGTATTCCTGAGTTCCCTCTTTCAATGAAACACCAATGTAATTAACAGATAGGTAGTTGGAAATTCCGAGGTCAGAAAAAACCACGGTTTTTCGGGCACAGTCCAGAAGGACATGATGGTGAGACAACTAATCCATCCCGAGTATAACATCTAGACCCTTAAGTGGCAAACAGACCAGATTGACCACGAATTTTCTACCCTGGATGACCACTACACAATTAAGGCATGCAGTGTTGGTATCCAAGGTTTTAGCAGTTGGGGTAGTAACTACTAGTTTGAATGGTAAAGCAGTCACTGTCAATTTTAAACGATCTACGCAATCCGAGGAAATAAAAGAATGGGTTGCACCGGAATCAAAAAGAACAGATAGGGAGTTACCCTCAATCTCACAGTCTCCCTGGATGAGATCCTCATCTTGCTCCGCCTCTTCACCACTCATGCAGAAGACTCTGCCTTTAGCCATCGGGCATTTTCCTTTAGCCTTAGGTGCCTGGCAATCCTTGGCGAAGTGTCCTAGCTTCTTGCAGTTGAAGCATATATCCTCCTTCGTAGTACAACTGCTTGCATAGTGTCCTGGCTTTCCACAACGGTAACAAGTTACATCGGCGCTAGTCTGACTCCCGCCTCTCACATTCTGGGCCATCGGACGATACTGTCCCTTGTTGTTATCCCTTTGGGGTCGACTATACGGCTTCTTCTGCTGTTTTCCCTTCTGAGCAAACCGCTGTCCTGTGCTCTGGGGTCTGACTGGTCCACCAATACCACTCCTCTTCTTGGCACTTCTCATAACTTCCACCTCAACACACCTGTCAATCAGTTCTTGAAGATTCTTGATTCTTAGAGATGTCACCGACTTCTGGATTTTGAACCTTAGGCCTCGCTGGAATCTCTCGCTCAACCATCCCTGGCCAGCTCGGTCACGGAACGGACTGAAGTACCTAGCAAGTGATTCGAACTTGGTAGCATACTCTGACACCATCATGCTACCCTGCTGTAGTCGAAGAAACTCCTACTCCTTCTCAGCCCGTGCAGTGTCTAGAAAGTACTTATCCAAAAATTTCCTGCGGAAAACTTCCCACGTGATCTCACGATGCTCTGCCGTCAAAGTTTACTTCACCCCCTTCCACCAATACTCAGCATCTTCGAGCAACAAGTAGGTTGCATAGTCCACCTTGACATTTTCTGGACAATGAAGTGCCTCGAAAATCTTCTCTATCTCCTGCATCCATAAATCTACCTTATCCGGATTTGGTTCTCCGAAAAACTTCGGCGAGTCATGCTTCCGAAAATCCGCCAATCCTCTTGCCTCTGCATTCTGCTCTGCTCTTTGCTGTTGCTGCAGATTCTGCTGGGCCAAAGCCGCCGTCTGCTGGGCCATAGCATTAGATTGTTGAGTTGCAGCAGCCGATTGTTGAGCCATAGCCGCCGCCATTTCCGTCATTGCCTGAATTGCTCGTTCCATGTCGGAGTTATCTGATCCGGCTGTAGGGTGTTTGCGAGGTGGCATTAGATTTTGCAAAATCCAAAACCTGCTAGAATCTCACAAACAAGTGATGTGTTAACACACATTGCTTCAATCAAGAAACAATTCAAACAATTGGCATACAACTGTTTCACTCAGCAAACAATAGCAATACAATGCAACTAATCACTTAACAAACTCAACCCGACACAATGACCAGTTCCAAATTTCCTATGCACAGTCCGGCTAGAACCGAACTGCTCTGATACCACCATTGTAACAACCCATTTACGGACCGCTACTAAACTAGAACTAAACCTATATGCGACGCATTTTTAAAACGGTACTCTTGTGTTCTTTCGAAAATGCGATACATTTTTTTTAAAGCAACGTCATCCGCAAGCACGCACAGAGTAACTACAGCGTTTCGAAACATGGTGCAATCTAGGACACAAGACACATGCACTGGGAATACATACATGCATATATAGACAAGTCATCAAATACAGTACGTGCAAAAGAAAATAGTGCAGAAATGTACAGAGAATACACCTATGGTATGAAGACCCTCATAAGAGTAGTCATACCCCAGGAGTACTCCCAGAAGACACCCACGCAGGGGGCTACTCCAAAAATAAACCGCCAGTCTACCCTGTAGTACAAAAAAACATCCCGAGCCCGACTGGTCACCAACTAACTGTACACCAAAAGTAAATACTACAGTCATCCAAAATAACATAACAACAGTCAGACAACACGACAACTACAGGTAACTACCCGGATCCTCAGATGGATCCTCCTCCTCATCCATCGAGTCCTCTCCAGTCAAGTCGATAAAAGGTGCCGCAGCAGGCACATCCTCTGGTACATCACTAGGCACATACTCTCTGACTATATCGTCCTCATCAGATCTCGCCCCAAGACAATCAGCCTCGCCGCACACAACACAGACAGGAGGTGGATCCGCTGGTGGAGTGGAGGTCCTAACAATAGGAGGGGAAACCGGCTCAACTGGAGGAGTCAGGATGGCTGCAGCTCTGGAAGTAGACACTCCTGCAGTCTCGCGTCGAATCATGCTCTTGCGAGCGGTCACTCTGATCCTCGGTCCTCGTCCTCGTCCTCAAGAAGCAAAATAGGGAGTAGTATGCCTCGGAACATCGGGAGGTCCCTCAGGTGAGGAAGACGAAGTTGGTGCAGTCCTCTCTCTCTCCATAGTACGCCAGGCGTCCACTATCTGCATCATCCGGATCGGAAAGCTCACCGTGCGTCGTGAAGTCTCCTGTTTCCCCACAATACCATCCTCTCTAAAACTCTGAACAACATCCCGGTATATGCAACGCAACGGGAGATGGGGTCGAACTCCATCGCCGCAGGTAGCTCCAAGTCTGGGAAATCAAAGAAGATCTCCGGCGATGAGGATCGATACACTCTTCGCCATCACCTGGGTAACCATCATGAATTGAAGGTACCACGGGAAAGGGTCAACTTCTCAATCAATCATGAAGTAACCACACATAACAATGAGCAAAACAAACATATACACCGTATTCGAGACGCTACTCAAACTCTCACAAGACTCGACTCAATTCTCATATTCTCTCGACACTTGACAATTTTCCGGAATGTAACGCCGATCCATCCACTGAATGTCAGCCGTAGCCTTGGGCTCTCCGCTCACCCTAGAACATTCAGCTCAGGTTCCATGACGCTACGACGCCTAGCTAATCTGCCGAAAAACCAGCCGGAGCCGTTTAGGGGATCCTAGCAACCTAGGTTAATCGGATCACAACTCAAAGACGTCACGACACTCGACAACTCAACTAAACTCTCACACTCCAATGAATAAATCACCGCATGCGATAATTCAGGAAACAATTGAATAATTATTAGACCGCATATCAAATAATATTCACGCCAAGCTCAAAACAGTGCGAACAGTTTAGAAGTATAAGCAATTCATCTCAACAATCATAACTCAGCAAACAACGACAGTCAACAACTCAGTTCATCCCTCTGCAACTCAATGGAGTTAGCAGAGAGGCAATCAAACAAGTGTGGGGGGTTGGGGACAGCTGCCAACCACTTGCAGACAAGCCCACTAAATAGTCAGTATATCGAAAGCAGTAAAACGAAGGGGTACAAGACCCTCACTTCGAACCCTGAGGTTCTCAGACTTCTTCGCATAATACTTGAAATTAAATTCCTATCAATCTCTAAAGTTGCCCTTACCACAGATGTTTGCTAACGGGGCACCGTAATCCTCAAGTCCACGTCGCTCGGTCTCCGGAATCGTAACGCCTGTTACCACAAATAACTTAGCACAATTCTGTAAATTCTAAACTAAACTTAAGCTCTCATGCTTAACCATTTTTTAACCAACAAAAACACTTGAGTCACTAGCTACTTGGAAAAAAAAGATTTGAAACTAAAAGCTTTTCTTGAAAAGGTAATATCACACATAACAATTTAGAGTTATTATCTTTCTTGAAACTTAAAAACCTTTCTTGAACTTCAAGGTAAACATCAAGCGATAAACCACTTTCATAAATCTTCAAGGCCTAAAACACATACTCATTCAAGCATTTAGACAAGTTCACATCAAGAAATTTTCCTTCGAAAACCTCCCTAGGCCTCTCGGCCACAATCCCTTTTTCTCTCAAAAAAATTTACAAAAACATCTTTCACAAACCACAATTTACTTCCAAATCATTTTTGATCATACTACAAGGCAATAAACATCAAGTTAACACAAGAAATAACTCAAGCACATTTAAGGACATGTTCTAAGACAATTTCCAAAAACAAGAGTTCTCAAAGAGTTCTTTCAATTCGACTAATTTCAAGAATCCCAAAACCATTTAAATCATGGCCATAATCATGCTAAGAATTTAAAGAACAACTTAATTGGGTCCTACATGCCATTCTAGTCCTTCAAGAACCAATTTTGCACAAAACATAAACCAATTCTTGCACCTAATCATGCATCACTACTCCAATGGCAATTAAATCACCCAAAACATTTAATTTAACATTTAAACACATGATTCAACAACCAAAACCCACATTTCCCCAACTTAAAGATTAGGCACAAATCATGAAACAACAAGTTAAACATGCTATCACAAAACTATGGCTTAAACAATCATCAAACAACTTCCAATAACTCAATTAAACAACCAATGGCAAGATTGAACCTCAAGATCACATTATCCCTCTTTCCCCTATGACTTGCGCCTAGGGTTCTCAAGATTAGGGATTTATATGCTCATCTCCTTCATTCAATCATACACAATCACAGACAACTCTTTAACAAGCATAAAAACAAGAAGGAAAAGAGAAAGGAACCACCAGCTCTTCCTCCTATGAGGTCGCAGCCAAGGGGCTATTAAAGGGGAAAGAAATGCTTCTTCAAAAGCTTGGTGGAGAGCTAGGTAGTGATGATGTTGTAGAAGGAGAACTAGCACAAGAATGGAGGTAGAAAATGAAGTGGATCAAGGTTTTGGTGAAGGAGCATCCATGGAGGTGGAGAGTTTCTCTCTCAAGAAATGAAGAGGATGAAGATATGAAGGGTAGAGGGAGGGAGGGGTCGGCCTAGGGTTGAAATAAGGGGAGAGATATTTTTTTTTCAATTATACTATGCCTGGTTAGTAATGGTTTAGGAAAAGTAAAAAAAAAAACTAATCACACAAAATATGACACCTAGCAACTTTATGAGATGCTAGTCACATCATCTAATCCTACCCATCTAATCTTACATCTCTCATGATTACCCTCTAATTCTAGAGTCTAAGGGTTGCTAAAATACGGCGTCGAATAATCGCGTTACCGATTAATTATTCGCCGATAAAATTGCAAAAATTAATTTAGCGAGAAATTAATTCACCGCGTGATATTATTTAATTATAAATAATAAAAATCATATCAAACATTTAAAAATAGTCTCAACAAGTTACGTTTCGTTTTTCATCGAAATCAGAGTTCGTTTAGAATTTTATCTGTGGCGAAACTGCCCGGCGATGCGAAACGCGACGAAACTTTGTTAGAATTTTTCGACGATATTCGAACCGTGAATTAATATAAAATATTAACTCTCAAAAATATTTGATCTTGATTTAATTAATTCACTTACTTAGAGAACAAGAAATTGCTTATTATTGCATAAATACGACAAAATACAATAAATAACGCCAAATAACGCATCGTAAAAAAAATACGAGTGTTACACCTAGGCTCTAACTCTATTTTTTCCCAAACTGCTCTTTACGCTGTCTTTCTTTACCTACGCATTCAAACAAACTAATCGAACGCTTAGATATTTAAGACGCCCGATGTAGGTTGGTACTATCCTTATTCCCTATGGGTTTGACATTCGGAGTCTTAAATATACTCTACTTTATTACGAGTTACGATCAGGTGCACTTACCTGAGACGCAATAAGTTTTTGGGGCCGTTACCAGGGAATAATGGATAATATTGATCGAAAAAGGAATCCTAATTAATTTAAGCATTTTCCTTTGTTTTTGTTTTTATTTTTATTATCAGTTTGTTTAGTTTTTAAATTTAAATTCAAAAATCAAAAAAGATTTTTCTTTTATCTCTTTATACAAAAATTCCAAAAAAAATAGTAGATAAAGTTATTTGTTTTATTTGGTTGTTTAGTTTTAAATTTAAATTTCATAATCCAAAAAGATTTTTCTTTTTTCTATTTATCTAAAAATTTGGAAAAAAATTCTTACCCCATTTGTTTTGATTTCGCTTATCTTATTCTATTTTGTTTTAACTTACCTTATCTTGTTTTGGTTTTTTTTATTATTTTTATTTTGATTCTTGTTTTTGTTTTTGTTTCTGCTAAGCATTTTTATTTTATTTCATTTTATATTCGACTTTTAAAAAAAACTTTGTTTGTGCTAACGCTTTCCCAAGAGCCTGTTTTGCAGTTAATCTTGTTTTGTAGGAACTAACTGAGAACCATGGGGAGGTACAATGAGGTTTTGAACGAATATTTTCTAACATTCAAACTACCAATAATCAAGCAGAGCTCGTTAATTTCACTCAGAGTGAGCATGAGTCATTTGGAGAAGCTTGGGAGAGGTTCCAACACTTGCCTAGAAATCTTCCCTACCATGGTTATGAGACATGGCAACTTGTTCAGATGTTTTACCAAGGGCTCTTAACTCAAGATAGAGTATTTATTGATGCTATTTGTGCCGGATCCATATTGAAAAAGGAGCCAGAGGAGTTGTAGACATTGATAGAGGAAATTGCATAAAATAACAATCAGTGGACCTCTATAAAAGCCAGTTATGTCAACAGCTTGCTCTGGGGAGAACAAAGTAGTATTGCTAATACGTTTAGGCTAGCACAAATGCAAAATTTGTGGCAACAACAAGAGGAACAAAACCCTGATGATATCATGGCCACGTATTTTGTTAAGCAGGATAAAATTTTTGAGGCTATTGAGGCTCAATTGTTCAATGTTGTCAAGTTACTATCTCAAGGGCCTCAAGGAGCACCTCCTCCACAAGCTGAGCCTACCCCAAAGGAAGAAATTGAGCAATATAAGGTACCCAAGGAAGATGGAGAAACTCTTACTGAAGGGAGTCAAGCAGAAACAAAAGCTCTTACTGAAGGGAGCACTCATGAGGAGAGTAAACAAGATCTCGTGGTTCTTGATTTGGAGAAAAAAGAGAAAGTCCCAATTTTGGGGCTGACTTTTTTAGCCATTAGTGTTACTGTATCTCAGGTTCAGAAAGGAAAGGTAACCGCACTGGGTGGCAAGGAAGAGAGAGATTTAAAAACTTTAATTCTTGATATCCCTCTTGTAACATCTGTATTTTTACGATACCTTATTAGCGTTATTATATTGTAAATTTACGTAATTATTGCAATAAATGATGCAAATTTTGTCTGGTAATTAAGTGATTGAATTAAATCAGGATAAAATTAAATTTGAGAATTAATATTTAATAATAATTTAAGGTTCAAAATTCATTGAATAATTCTTATGAATATTCGCCGTATTTTGAATCGTCGGGTAATTTTTATTCGCCATAGAATTTAAAACGAATTCTGATTTCGATAAAAATCGAATCGTAACTTGTTGTGATGATGCTTGTATGTTTTTAATTGTTTTTATTATTTATAGATAAATTGTTATCACACTGTGAATTAATTTCTCAGTAAATTAATTTACGCGATTTATCAGCGAGCGAATTATTGTTAACACGATTACTTGACTCTGTAATTTTGTGACACCAAAACTCTAGGATTAGTGATTAATCATGGGCAGAGTGATTAGGTGCCATGACATTGTGGTTAACTCTCAAATATCATGATCAAGGTGCTAGGTGTCAAGGTGGTGATGGTTATTAAGAAAATATCTTCTTATACTCATTCCTAGCCAAGTAAAAACTTGGATTTAAAATTTTTTTATCCTCCCTTTTTAACCCCATTAGGCTGAAACCGCACCCCCCATTTTACAAACCCAATTTCATTTTCATCTTGCTTCCAAGTGTGGGTGAAAGGTGAGAAATAAGACAAGTCTCCATTCCTTCTTCTTTCCCTCTTCTAGCGTGATCTTCATCCACCTCCACCATCACATTTTGCTTCCATTTTCTTCCTCTAATTAGCACCTACATTGTGGTCTAGTAAGTGAGTATAAGATCAAGCTCTTCTTCCTTAGTTTTGGAGGCCAAAACCGTGGCCTATGTAAGAGTTTTAGGTGTTGATTTCTTTGATTTTTCCTTGTTTAATTCTTCCATTTGTTTAGATGATCATGAAGTGAAATGACAAATCTTTCCCCTTGTTTTTGTAACCCTAGGCTGTGAGGATCCAAGGAAAAAGGGGGTGCGATCACTTCATGTGAATCTTAAATTTTAGTGGTGTATTTGTTGTCTAGCTTTTGATTTTGTTGTTGTTGTTGTTGTTGTTGTTTTTGATTTGTGTTTAATCAAAGAAAAGGTTTAAGTTTATGCTCCTTGATGCTTGATCAAGCCATGATGGGAGAAAGGTTTTGGTTTTGGAGTGTTGATTAAAATCTTGAAGGTTTTGGGAAATGATTTAGGTGTTTTTGGTGATGAAATTTGGTTTAGTGGAATTTTAAAAAAATTTCCCTAAATTTGGTATCAAAACCGTGAGCCCTAGGAGGGGTTGAAAGGAAAATTTTTGTGTTTCTAAACTTGATTCATGTATAATTAGTTAGTGTTGAAGTTTTGGAATTTTTGGAAAAGTTTAATTTGAGTTTTAGTGTTGATTTGGTATTTTAAGACAATAAAACACTTAGGTTAAAGGGATCCTTATATTTCTTAAACCAAGGTGGAGTCTTGATAATTTTAGTATGAAAAAGATTTGATTTTAGTATTGATTTCAAGTTTTCAAGACTGAAAGAAAATGAATTTTTGGTCTTTAAAATATTTATTTTAACTTTGTTTATTATTTTAAGTGTGTGTATTAACAAAAGGAATTTTGAGTTGAGTAACCTTGGGGTTTGAGATCAAACCATAACCTAGGAATTCTTTTTGGGTAAATTAAAAAGTGTTCTAAGCCTCAGTGCGTTTTGTTTAGGATCTTTGAGGTTGTGAGTGTGTGTAGACGAGAGCTGTCTTATTGTTTATCGCGTGGACTGATAGCTTTTGATAAGGGCTTCTTCTAGATATTGTTTTAGTGATGTGTATGAGTTATTATATGCTTATGTAAGGGCTCTTCAAATTTAGAATTGATATTGTGTGTATTTATTGGTGTATGACTGTGTAGTGTAATTTAAATACGAGTGGTTGTGAATTGCTTGATTTCTTGGTAATTCTGAAGTTGATAAAATGGTGTATAATCTTGTGATCATATATGCTTATTTGTGTTTAAGATATATGCTACTAAGTGTTGTGTTGGATAATTAAATGTTTATTTAATTATGTCATATTTGAAATATCAAATGAATTGGTATGTTCATTGAGTATGTGAAGATGCATTGACATGCATAATGGTAACTTCGATCTAAATAGCACCGTGAAGGGATTCAGTATCATCGTTAGTCCTATACTAGGACAGTCTTAGACCTTGAATAGTACTGTGAAGAGATTCAGTGTCCTCAGGACAGTCTTAGACCTGAATAGTACCGTGAAGGGATTCAATGTCGTCAATATTCCGGAATCATATGCACTGGCATATATTTGCATCAATAGGGTATTTTGTGCATCCTTATTGATTTTGTATATCATGTTGCGTTATTATATCTGGTTTACTTTAAGAAGTTGACCCTTACCCGTGGTTCTTTCAATTGATGAATGTAACCCAGACGATGGCGAACACCTTAGAGATCCTGGTGATGACTGATCTGTTGTCGGAGTCGACGTTTGATTTTCTCGATATGGACATACCACTTGCCATGGAGTTAGACCCCGCTTTTGGCCGGATAGTGTACAGAGGGGACGTAGTAGAGACGATTAGGGTAGATGGACTGGTGACCAGTCAGAAGGTGACACGACGGACAGTGAGTTTTCCCATTTCGGTTATGCAGATCGTTGATGGATGGCTCAACAATTAGCAGGATCGAGTGATTACCACTGCTACTTTTACTTCGTCGGACGAGTCTTTAGAGATTTTGCGGCAGACTACTTATCGATTTGCACCTGTACCTGGTGGTGTTAGGACTCGTAGGACTGCTCGCAAGAGCATAGGGTCGAGAGGTTGGGCTGCTAGAGCGTCTACTTCCCATGTCATAGCAGATCCTCCTACTCCCACAATGGACCCCATACCAGAGCCGGAGACCATTCTGACTCCTTCTTTGTCTACCGGCGCACCTGGTCCACTTGTAGATCCCTTTCCAGTCTGCCGTATATGCGGTGAGGCAGGTTATAGCGGGATAGGATGGATTGAGGATGTACTTATCGAGGAGGCTAGACCTAAGGGAATACCTCCTTCTGCTCCCTTTATTGATTTGACAGGTGACGACGATGATCTGATGGATGAGGAAATGGAGGAGGAGGAGGACCCTTTCGAGGATCTGGGTAGTGATCAGTAGTAGGGGTGGTTGGTGATGTCTGTGATGTTGTATATATATATTTTTTGAGGTGACCAGTCTATTGGTTCAGTTAGTATTTTGAAGTTGTTGGGGAGGTCTTTGAGGATTCACTTTTGGAGCAGCCCCCTGCGTGGGTGACTGTCGGGAGTACCTCAAAAGTATGATTACTCTTGTTAGGGTATTCATACTTTAGGTGTATTCCTACATGTGGATATTTATTTACTATTTCTTTGTATCAAACTTGATAGATGTACCGCTTTTTAAAATTGTATATATGTATATATTCAGCTGCATTACTCTTTGCATTGTAGATTCCATCATGTTTCTAAAATCGTTGTAATACTCTGATTGTGTTTTGCAAAGGAGTTAAAAAAAAATTACCATATTTCCAAAAGACAAGATGAGTATTGTTTTGCAAATTACTTTGCATTTTGAGTTATGTTTTAGACTAGTAGTGCTCCAGGAATGAGGTATTACACCTCTCATTTTATTTCTTCCTATTTCACTAATGTCGTTGTTACTAATGATTTTGATGATCTAAGAATGCAGAATCCTCTGGAAAAATTTCTTGTTTTGCAGATCCTGTTAAATTAGTGGGTGGAGTTGAAATAAAATTTCTGCACTATTTTGAAATTCACCCACTACATGGAAAATGAAAGAATAATGATAACCACGTGATTAGGAAGCTGAGAAGACTCTGTGTAGTGATGGTTAAATTCACCCTTGGAGAGCCACCTAATTGAACTCTAGATACCGTCAAGCTCGGGACGTTAAACAAGCGCTTTACAGGAGGTAATATGTATTTCATTTTTATTTTTAGTTTTATTTAATTTTATTTTAATTGTTTTTGTTTGTTTTTATTTTTAGGGAATAAAGCTCAAGCTCTAGAGGAAAATCCTATTTCATGGAAGTCATTAATACCCTTTATCTCATCTTTACTTTATCTTTAAGAAGCAATGAGGACATTGCTTATATTAAGTGTGAGGGAGGTATATTATAGTTAAAGGATATCATCTACAAGTGACTAGACTCACTCATTACTTGGCTCGTGCTTATATGTCCAACTATTTTTGTGCTCAAATTGAAAATTTTTTAAACTTGAAGACTTATGTTTTCAGGGAACCCCACAAAATTTTTGGATGATGAATCAAACATTTGTGGTTACTTTGGGGCTCTCCTTAAGGAGTTGATAATTAACAATGAATTTCTTGCATAACTATTTGATGTGCATTAGCTATTATACTGTGAAGTATTGGACCTGAACAAGGGGATTGCTCTGAAATTATTATTTTTTACCCCTAATTTTCTTCTTTGAGTGTATTTCCAATTTTGATGCATTTAAGAACTTGTCTCCTGACCATTTCAAGGCAAAAAATTGACTTGCATCATGTAAATTATTTTGGGGATATATAGGCATTTTTCAGGCCACTTCAGTTGTTGTCAAAATTTTCCTCCTTAATTTCCCCCTTTGAGCCTTCATTGTTTTACACTTTTATTAGTACCCAATAATGTTTTGCAGGATCTTTTTGGTACCCCCTGGTAGAGGAAGAAAGAGCAACCAGGAAACACTTACTTTTCCTTCCAACACAACAACAAGGCATGACCAAAATTACAAAGCTCTCTTCCTCTCAGAAAAAGAAAAAGAAAAAGGAAAAGAAGAAGAAGAAAAAGATGGCAAAGAGAAAAAGAAATGAGAAAAAGAGTGATGAAAATTGAGCTTAAGGTAAGAAAAGAGGTAGAGGAGGAAAAATAGAAATGGTCTGCCCAAAAGGAAGATGAAGGGAGTAAAGAAGCGAAGCTTGAAACAAATGTTATATTCCAAGAAGCTTCTGGTGACTCCTAGGGGATATCTCTATTATTTATGCATGATTGTTTACCCCGTTTGGTTAACCTTTCCTTTGTTTTTCCCACCTAAGAGTTTGACCCTAGCCTCATTACAACTTGTTTAGCCCCCAAAATTATTTTTGCATGCATGTAAACATTTTAATGGAGATATTAGTCCTGTTACAAGCCTATGGTAATGTGCTTAACTGTGAAATTTGAGTGATAATACTTCCTACTCCCTTAAACACTTGGAGAGACAGTGAGTTGAGTGCCCTTATTCACATTGAACTGTTTTGCAGGAAATACTAGCCTCTAATTGGGCACCTAAAATGCAACCCCAATCATTTGATTGATTGTCATTCACTTGTCTTATTTTGGGTTCCCAATTTTTTTGTCTTCATTATTTTGGAAATTGATTTTTGAGCCTGTGTTTGCTTGAGGACAAGCAAAAGTCAAGTGTGGGGGAATTGATGAGTGAATATTTTGTGATATTTTGAGGGATATTTTAAGCACTTTTCCTCATATTTCTAACCTATTCATATGATAAATCCTCATATTTGCTCATATTGTGAAGAAAAGGGTAAAGGGACCCACTTGGAGCAAAAGTATGCAATTTGGGGCAAAAACGAGTCAAAATGTGCGAAATTTTGAGCTTCTGGACAAAAGGTACGGCCACACATATTCTATGCACGGCCGTACACATATTCTATGCACGGCCGTACACCCCTGCGAAGGGAAGTATGGGCGTACAAGGCAATTCAACATAGGCCAGCGCCGAAGTTTTTCTAGGTGTACGGCCGCACATACCTTCAGTATAGCTGTACATAGTGACAAATTCAGCTTTTATGCCTCTGTGGTATTTTGAGCATAACTGGAGCTAGGAATGTCCGATTGAGGTGATCTTTGTGGCATTGGAAAGCTCTCAAAAATATCTATAAGAATGCATAGGTTGAGAAAGACATGTACGACTGTACATAGTGTGTAGTACTACCGTACATATTGTTGCAGTACGGGCCAACGCCGAGGAATTTCGAAGTACGGCCGTACATATAGGCAGTAAGGCCGTACATACGGCCGAAATTAGCCTATTTGAAGGGTTCTTGACCTAATCTTTTCACATCTATAAATAGGGACCTAAGGCCTCTCATTTGAGACACTTCTGGACACAGGAGACTGTTGATTTCGGACTCCGGACCTGCGGAGCCGTTGGGAGAACTCTGGAGCGTGAGCCAGGATTCGTCAAGAGATTAGAAGGGATTCCTTCCCGGTTTTTCTTCTTTTCTCATTATGTTTCCTATTTGTATTGCTTTTCTATTTTGTGACATGAGTAGCTAAGCTCTCTTCTAGAGTCTTTGGTGTAGTTTACCTTAGTAGTCCCTTAGTTATGTCTTAGTGATTACTCTATTCTATTTCTATTCCGAATTTATTACCTATGTTAAAGTCCCTTAGTATTATGATTGCTTTTGATTTACTTGTCTATGTATGAGATGTTGCATAATCTGTCAGAGGATCCGGGGTTTTACAACGGGGCAATAAAGGAACCTTCGGTAATTAAATTGCATGTTTTAGTTAGTTAATCTGTCAGAGGATCTGGGGTTAATTAATGGACCTATAAAGGAATTGGGGTCTTATATAACGAAACTGATTAGGGGAGGTATAGGACCTTTTGACTAATTCAAATTCCTAGACTATTATAGGGCTTAATGCTTTAACCCAAGGTTGGTCTTAGGGGAAAAAGTTATTGGCTATCTGAGGATCAGGGCTAATAGGTAGAAGGGGGTCAATAATATAGAATAAAGGAGGAATAGGGTAGAATTGGATTAAGAAAGGAACGGACGGGATAAACGAAGCTAAGGCCCTGGGCTCTAACTCTATTGTTTCCCAAACTGCTATTTACGCTTTCTTTCTTTACTTGCGCATTCAAGCAAACTATTCGGATGCTTAAATAATTAAGAAGCCCGAAGTAGATTGGTACTATCCTTATTCCCTGTGGGTTCTAAATTCGGAGTCTTAAATATACTCTACTTTATTACGAGTTACGATCTGGTGCACTTGCTTGAGACACAACAGTGACTCGGATGAAACATAACTTTGATGTTATGAATGGCGTTCGGTACCAGAGGGATTCTGCCAGGCGGGATGGATGGTCCTTCACCTAAGCAGTTGCGGGGAATAAGGATTGAGCAGGGGTTCTGGTAAAGGAGCTACAGTGGGAGTGTTGCACAAGTATGGTATGGTAGCGGACTGGGAGTACACCGTGGTGGTGGAATCGACGAAGTGGCTACAGGGAACATTCGTGGCAACGATGAGGCTGGGGGATGCTTTGAAGTTATAAGAGATGCTTGTCCTATATGGAATTACTACGTTGTAGGCCATTCCATTTGGTGGATCCTTGGTGCTGCTTACGGGTTTCGAGGGCAAGCAGGTAATGGATTGACTGTATTGATCTCCGGTGCCCAGAGATTCTCCCAAGGGGGAGGATGGTGTGGGTAAAGTGTTTTGGGGTTCCACCATATGCTTGGGAACCCTCATTCTTCTGGTCACTGGCGAAGAGTTTTGGTAATTTTATTTTTTTGGAGAAGCCATAGAGAACAGAAGCAGAATAGATGTTGGGAGCTTCTTGGTCCATGTCTCTATTTCAACTTCTATTGATACAGTTGTCAATGTCAAGATTCATGGCCTGCTCTTTGACATTAAAGTGGTGGAAGAGAAGTATTTCCTGGCTGATCCAGTCATGGTACCTTCAGATGCTGCTCCTTCAAGGTTCATACAATTTGTTCCATCATCACAGGACAACGATGGGGATTTTGGGTATGCTGGGGACGATGGGTTCTCTATTGACTCAGATGTAGATGGTGGTCCGGAGGGGTATCACAATGAGTCACGTCTTGTTGATGCCAACAGTTTTAATGCTAGGTGTGAGGGTAAAACTGTTCGTGACACGGTACAAGCTTTGCCAGTCCCGTTTTCGTATAAAGGATGAAGATCACCTCAGGTGGTAGGGTCTCTTGGGGGTGTAAAGGATAGGGTAGGCCACGGGTCAACTACCATGGGTGATGTGATTAGCCTAAACTCTGCACTAGCCGTTGGTGTTGGTAATTTGGGATTGGGAGTTGGGCTTCAATGTCTGCATGTAGATGTCCCTGTTGCCACATGTATGACCTTACTGATGTTGTAGGGTTAGGTGACGCACATCTCAATCAAAATGGATCTGCGGTTCTGCCCATTAAGGTACACAACGGTCATGTGGGCCTAATTCTGGGAAGTATTCCTAGGTAAATTTTATTAACATGGGAAACAGGGGGTTCTCATGTACAAAAATCAGGGGTGGATCTTCTATTTGGGGACCCTCATTCTCACCCCTATCCTCTGTGGGTTTCGAAAGGAATTTAAATGTCTAATGAGTCAGTTGACCACATTTTTCCTAACTCGAGGAGGGCCACATAACAAAAATGGGGGTGTGAATGGTGATGCCCCGCATGAGTTAGGCTCGGAGCAGGTCCTGAGCCTGGCAACCACACCTATTAATAGGGGTTGCTGTTGCGACTCAGGCAAGTGCACCTGATCGTAACTCGTAATAAAAGTTGAGTATATTTAGGACTCTAAATATCGAACCCACAGGGAATGCACGAGTCCCAATGTAATAAAGACTCTATATTATTTAGGCTAACAAAGGTTGTAAATAGAGAATTGCAAGAATTGTCACGAAAATAAAATAGCAATTAAACGATGTGCAAGAACGGGTTAAGATTATTATGGGAGGCTTAGGGGAACTGGGTTCATCAATACTTAGCTCTTGAATTTACTAATTAATTATTATGAGATCTATTTTCCAATTGAAAGCTAATCATTCACTCTAAAATTACTAACACTGTTTGGTCATGCAATGTTAATAATCTTCTTCTTAAATAATAACCCAGTTTGGTCATGCAAGGCAATTAAAGGATAGAGCATTAAGAATAGGTGAGTTTGTTAATCTAATAACCGATTAGAAACAAGCAATAACCTTGTATGGGCATGCAAATCGAGTTCTTTTATTCCTAAAGATCCGTTAACTAACTGTGGTATGATCGCTGCCAATTAAGTCAACTAGTTAAAGGTTGATCAGGCCTTATAGGATTAATCATGCGAGGGATAAAACAATCAATCAAAATAATAGAAACTCATAAAACTAATTAGATAAACATCAAAAGCATCATAAACGATCACCCATCACCCCTAGTGATGGGTTTAGCTACTCATGTCTAATGATAATAATATAAACTCAAACATAAAGCCATAGAAATCCATAATAAAGATTATAAATCTAAACCGGGACACCCTTTCGGTATGACGATGGTCCTTAAGCACGTTCTTCACGTCCTCATGATCTGCGGTAGCAAAACAGGATTAGCACCAGGCTCCAAGGAAACATGGATCAATGGACAAGCAAGGGAATTGTGAGAAACTCTCACAAAGGGATGAGAAATCAGAAATTCGTCAAAAGGTCTGGAGTCTAGGCTAAGAGTTCCTATTTATAGGTTGGGATGTAGATTAGGTCATCTGGCTTTAAATCTGCACAATTTGGGACGGGGTACAGCCGTACCGAATATATACACGGCCGTACCGGACTTTGTTTGCGACGTTGGCCCGTACTTGTGCACTATGCACTCCCTGACATCAATCGTATACCAGATCGCCTTTGGCATGTCTCAGAAATTTTTATCGGCATCAGTCAGATCGACTAAGGGTACGCCCATCGCTTCTCTGATATAGTACGGTTGTCTTGGTACCGACCGTCAGCCGCATCAAGACGCCTAGAGGTGCTAAAACTCTCCAAAACTTGCCAGTTTTTAGTTCATTCTCGCATTTTTTGCTCTGTGCGGTGTCTTTATGAATTTTTCGCAAAATAGGACATAAGTGAGTACTTTTATACTTTAAATAGTGCAAAATGATGTAATTAAGTACTTAAAATGCCCTATAAAAGTAGACAATTTGGTGTGATAACACATCCCCACACTTAAGCTTTGCTTGCCCTCAAGCAAATCACTTTGGTAATTATAATAGAAACTACTTTCACTGAATAGGGGCAAAAAACACAAGTATGACAACAAAGTGATATCATAAGACATGCCAATAAATAGAATGTCCAATTAGAGGTGTAAGTTCACATAAGTCAACAATCTGTGATCTATAAGTCACACTTTCACCAATCTCAAAGTATTTATAGGTATAGTCGTTAACGCTCAATTTTTCAAATGAAGTAACATTACCATAGGCTTGTACATTGACCAAAACTCTACTATCAAAGTCTATTTATCAAGTAAAAAAGGAATGAAGGCCTTTCATTGGTTGTAATGTGGCCAAGGTAAAAATATTAGGTATGATAAGAGAAAGAAAAGGTCATGCAAGGGGTCAGAAACAAATCAACTAAAACAAGCAACCTTTTTCTTTTTCACTTTAAAGAGCAGGCAAGAATCCCTATATTTTTATCAATAACAATTTTTTGTATTTCTTGAAGGCACTATCATAGCAAACATTTCTTTTTCAATATATTTTTTTCTTCTTTTTCTTTCTTTTCCTCCTTTCATGCATTCATGTAGCAAATAAACATTATTAATAACTAAGAGGGGAAATAGATACTAAGTCTTCTTTTTATAAACAAATGTAAGGGATTTATAACATTATTCTTTTGATCCTCGCCACTAATTACTCTTAAAGAGTATTTTCTAAGGTTGTATTCACAGAGTATAATCAACAGTAACAAGAAGTGGTATCAAAGAATTTATGATTTTAGGCACAAAAGTGGGCAACTAGTGGTAAGATGAATACAAAATAGAAGTAGCCTGAAAAATTCCTAAAATTGCCCTTTTCCAAATTTACATGATAATAAACTTATATTCACTATATAATGGTCTCAGCACAAGTTCTAGAATGCACATTCATAGAAAAATATCACTCAAACAAAGAAAAGAGGCAAAAAGTATGATGTGGCCTCTTGTTTCAGGCTCAAATCTCACATTTAATGGCTTACACAGAAAATTGAAACTTACATAACTTCAATGCTAATTTTCAGCAAATTCTAATACCAACAATAGACTTATTTCAATCACAAGTTATCAGGAAAAAAAATTTAATAGCCCCTAAATCAGCAAAAATATCAACGTTATCTATAATTATAAGCAATTATGAGCATAGCCAAGTAATATATATATAAAATCCCTCCCCACACTTATTTCTAGCAGTGTCCTCACTGCGACTAAGATAGATCAAGCACAAAAAGAATAAAAGAAAATAAAAATAATTGTGCTAAAATAAAATAAGGTGGAAAGAGACTCCACTCTGAAAAATATCACGAACAAATTGAATGGGGATATGAATAAGTATTGATGTTTCCTTTCCCAATACCGGTGAAGCTGGTAAGCGGTCGCAAGAACTGTGTATCACAACAACTTAAAATTTAGAAATAAAATAAAAAGAAATAACAGTAAAATAAGATAACAAAATAAATATAAAAGCAATAAAATAAAATGTATCCTGTGAGCATACCAATATATAAAAATCTCTTTTTAATACAGAAGCAAAAACCTAAGTACTAAAAGAAAAAAAAAGGTAGGCACACATCACTCGGCAGGAGGGTAAGGTTGGAGACGCTAAAGGTGCTCCAAAATAGTTGCCATCTACTGATCCACATGGGTCCTATGCTCCTGAAAGCTGGTATGCATCTCGTCGAGACACATCATGACATCCTGGTAAGAGTGGCCCTGTGGTGCTGGCTGTGGCTGTGGTGGTGGTGGTGCAAGATGCTCCTCTGCTAAGGGCTCAAAATGTGCAGCCTGATCCTACTGCTGCTGCTTCTTCGACCTAACTACCTCGTAGTCACCATGCCCCAGTCTCCGCAGAACACCAATGTAGCAGAGAGTCGAAAGTCCAATGGGCTCCATCTCAATGACTGTGGCCCCTGCTCCAGTGCGAACTCCAAGATGGGCTGCCAGTCGAGAAATGAATGACCTTAAAACTATATGGCTGGCGTTCTGGATCTGCAAATGAACGCCCAGCTGGGTGCATGTGCGCAAGATATACATCCCGACATCGCAGCAGTGGCCCTGATCCTGTGTCATGGCCCAAAGAAGAACCAAATCTGACCGGTGACTGTGTCGTCGCTCAAGGCTCTCCCAATTATAGAGCAGGCTAACCACCTATGCACTGCCCGCACAGTTGGGTCTCTAATCTTGCTGGCCTTCGCGTGGCTGGGGATGTAAAGGGCATCCCCTGTGAGAGCTCTCCAACTTTTCCTGCCATCCCTCTAGGATCTCCAAAAGTGCTCCCAAGTACTCCGACATCTGTATCGTCTCCACGGTCTCAAATCCTAGCCCGATGTTGAACTCGGCCAAGGTGATCTCATGGTGGACCCCATAGAGGTAAAATGTAACTACTAGATCCTGGTCTGGCTCATCCTCCATCTCTGGATGCTCGGGCTCCCGGTCCCTCATGTGGTAGCCACAGGTGGCTAGAAAATCAAGGATAGCGTTGTCCGACAGAGGCTGCTCGGAGCCATCCGATCCTCTGTAGCAATTTTTCTACCTCCCCTTGTAGGCCGACCTGCTCGAGGGCATCAAAGTCCAGGTATCTCTGGGAGTGGGTATGGAAATCCCGCAGCTGTCTGTATCATTCCCTGTGCTGCTGTGGTATATAAGATGGCATGGCTTTGGATGCGCGTGCTGCTGCAGATGAGGAGGCCTCACCTCTCTGGCACTTAGACATTTTCTTTCAAAAATAAAAATAGGAAAAATTAGAAATTTATGCAGTATTCTGTGTTTGGTACGGCCGAGCTTCGTGTGGTACAGTCGTACTCAATATCTCTGTACGCCCTAATTAAAATAGTAAGTACGGCCTGAATCAAGTCTTATGTACGGCCGTACATTGTACATTGCCACAGGTACGCCCGTACCTATGTTCTGTTTTCAAACCTAAGGACGCCAGTATGGCCTTCAGTACGGCCTGTTCTTGATAGGTATACAGCCGTACTGCGCTAAGATTTGTGAAAAATATACCCTATGATCAGATTTTCTTAGTTTTAAGCCTAAAATTTAAGTCTCTAATCATTCATAGGGTCTCTAAGCATGCAAAACCAAGCCAAAACTACTCCTAAATTGCTAAAGTTTGAGTTCAACAAAACTAAAAGCCTAAAACAACTAAAAACTAAAAACAACCAGTAAAACAGGCAATGAATCCAAGAAATAAGTTTAGAATCAGTACCTGGATAGTCTTGGAATGAAAAATACGAAGGATTTGAGGTTAGAAGGTGCTTAAGTGGAGAGGATTTGGGCGTACGAGGGTGTGGTATGCCCGTACCTCTCACTGTTCCCTTATATTTTCAGCCTCTGGACACGGGGTACGGCCATACTTGGTTTTATGTGCGGCCATATCTACCTGTTTTTCCGCTTTTTTAGGATGAAGCCGCGGGTTATGGTCGTGCCTAAAGAAAAGTACGCCCGTACATACTGGTTTTGCAGAAAATTTTTGTTTTTCAGAATTTCATTTTTTTGTATTTTTAATAATAAAATCAATAATAAAACTGAATAAATAGAATAAAATAAAAATAGAAATAAGAAAAATGTTAGTAAACACAGGTTGCCTCCTGGTAAGTGCTTATTTAACGTCCCGAGCCTCACGGTTCGGAGGACTTAGAATTAGTCCTCAGCAGGTAATGGCCCTTCTTTAATGTTACCTTTAATCATCTTACCATTGGGGAAGACTGCAATATAGTTGCCTTCATCAGAGTGATCCATCCAAGCAGGGCTTGAGCACTTCTTTGGTAGGTTCATTGTGCACCTACATTCTTCGCAGATGTAAATTGGCTCTCTTATAATGGGTGAAAATGTCCTAATAAATTTCTTTACTAAGTCATTTCACGTCTTTATTTCTTCAGCTGGTAGGAGATATAGCCATATTTTAACTTCCTCATCTAATGAAAACGGGAAGATTTTCAGTTTTGCTTCATTTGGAGACAAGTTCTTATATTTAGCGTTCCTCATCTTTCTGCAGAACTATCTTATGTGCTGAATAGGATCTTGCCTTGTTGCTCCTTTAAATTGTAGGGCTGACACCTCTGAAATAATGGAAGGGTCTAATTCAAAACTAGTAAATTCTTTAGAAGTGCCATCCTTCAACTGTTGAAATCCTTGGGTGTGGTCCTCTTTTTCTTTTTCCTCCAATGTTTATTGGAATGCTCTGATAAACTCTTCCATTAGTTCATTTCATGATGCAAAGTGGAATTTCAAATAAACTGAGAGCCATTGCTTAGCCACTCCTCCAAGAGAAAGGGGAATAACTTCAGTCTTATCTCATTTGCGGTGGTTCTTGCATATTTGTCAGTCTTAGCCAAGTCATAAAAATTTAGTATGTGGGGAATGGGATCCTCCCTAGGCAATCCTTTGAATTTAGGCAAGCAAAATACTTCCACAATCAATGAAGGGGTTATGTTCTTATCCTGTTCAATAGAGTTGCTATCTTGTTCCTCAATTTGCTCTTCTTTTTCTTTCTCTTGTTTAGTTCCACATCCTGCAAGAAACAACAAGAAGCACTAGAAGAAGAAGCTTTGTTTGCATTATAAATATTGAAAATCTCTTCATCATCCTCAATTCTTAGAGTCATAGTTCCCTTCTTTACTTGAATAGTGGCATCTCTTCTTGCCGAAAATGGTCGTCCCAATATAATAGGGACATCTTTGTCTTCTTCCATATCCAAAACCACAAAGTCAACTGGGAAAATAAATTTTCCCAACTTAACTAGCGCATCCTCTATTATCCCTCTTGGGTAAACAAGAATTCTGTCAGCTAACTGCAAAAACATGTTAGAAGGTTGTGGCTCCTGCAAATTTAATTTTCTAAAAATAGACAGAGGCATTAGATTCACACTTGACCCAAATCACATAGTGCATTGAAAGAATTATTACCAATTGAGTAAGAAACGACAAAGGTTCCTAGATCTTTAAGCTTAGGTGGTAATTTATTCATTAACATAGCAGAGCAATCTTCATTTAAATTTACTGTCTTAACCTCTTCCAATTTATTTTTATTAAAAATTATTTCCTTTAGAAACTTCACATAATTTAATTGCTTGCCTATCCTTATAAAAAAATTTAGAACTTTGGGGAAATGAGTACTTACCTGCTGAGGCTCAGTTTTAGCCTTCTCCTCTTCACTTCCCTCTGGAATGTCCTTCATTGTAATGCTTGGTTCTTCCTTTGCTATAAAGATTGCATTGCACTTCTTATTTGGATTTGGTTCCACTTGACTTGGAAGTGCTCCTTTTTCTCTTTGAGTCATTATATTTACCAAGGTTGACATTTGGTCTTTTATTGATTTTTGGTCTTCTGAGGTGGTGCCTACTAATTTTTCTAAAGTCTTGAACCTCTCATCCACTTGTCCCACGAAGTTGTTAAAGTCATTCCAACAGGGACCTCTGTTACTTTGAGCATGGTTCTGTAAATGTGGCGGCTTGTAAGTATTCTGACTCTGGCCTTGTGATTTCTGTTGGCCTACCCATGAGAAATTAGGGTGGTTCCTTCATCTGGGATTATAAGTGCTGGAGTGGGGGTCATTCTGTGGCTTATTTCTAATAAAGTTCACCTCCTCAGTGTAGTCTTTAGAATCATGACTGGTTATTCCACAGAAATTACAGGAAGCTCTGGTTGCCTTGGTTTAAATAGCTTTGAGTCTTTCTTCAGTTTTCTCCATGAAACCGGCTAAAACTCTCATACACGGATGCCCGTGTCTTTGCAAGTATTTCAGCATAGCTTCTTGCATTTCAGCCTTTGGGTCAAAATCCCTTTAGCCGACAACATTGACTTCTTTCAATTGGCTTTCAATTGCCATGCATCCCTAGTCATTATTAGTTGCTATTGCATTAGATTGAGGTTGCGCTGCCATTAGAGTCTCTATCTTTTTGGTCATTGCCTCCAACTTTGCTTTGAGGGCTGTGTTTGTATCCACTTTATAAATTCCTGCTTGCTGGTTCTTCCTTCCGGTTTGTCTTTCTCCTACTGGCCACTGGGCATTATTCTAAGCCATTTCAGCCATTATATCATAAGCCTCAGTGGGTGTCTTCTTTCCGAAAGATCCTCCACAAGCAGCATCAACAACATCTATAGTTTGCATGGTGAAACCAATGTACAAAATTTGAACCAATTGTCATTTGGTAAAACCATGATGAGGGCAGCTCCTAATTAAATCTAGAAATCATTCCCATGCCTCATGCATTGATTCTTCTTCATTCTGAGCGAACCCAGATATGTCAGCTCTCAGCTTTGCAGATTTCGCGAGAGAAAAATACTTGTTCAGGAATTTAGTTTGTAGGTCCTCCGAGGTAGTAATGGAATTTGGTGCAAGTGAATCCAACCATAATTTTGCCTTCATCTGCAGTGAGAATGAGAACAATCAAAACATGATGGCCTCCGGTGTCACACCTTGACACTTGACAGTGTTTGCAACCTTCTGGAATCTTTTGAGATGAGCATTTGGGTCTTTAGAAGGTAAGCCATAGAATTGCACTACAGATACCATTGAAATCAATGTTGGCTCCAGTTCGAAATTAACGGCCTCAATTGCTGGATAGTTGACGCTGTCTGCCATATCCGTAGTTAGAGTGAAGTACTCGTTCAAAGTAAGTTCGTTCTCCATTCCCAGCTGCTGTCTTCTCAACAAATGAAGTGTTCTTTCAATTTCGGGATCAAATATTAATTCAGGATGATGAGACCTTGTCTGTATACACCAAAGGAAACCAAATTAGAATGTCCTTAAAACAATAAAGTAAATAGAAAAATAAACAAATAAAATAAAATGCCTAAAGTAACTAGAATCTCATTCAATCAATATCGCTTAACCATTCTCCGACAACAGCATTAAAAACTTGTTACGGCTCAGGCATGTCCACCTGATCGTAACTCGTAATAAAAGTGAAGTATATTTAAGATTCCGAATGTCGAACCCACAGGGAATGCGCGAGTACCAATGTAGTAAAGACTCTATATTATTTAGGCTAACGAAGGTTGTAAATAGAAAATTGCAAGAATTGTCACGCAAATAAAATAGTAATTAAATGATGTACAAAAACGGTCTAAGATTATTATGGGAGGCCTAGGGGAACCGGTTTCACCAATACTTAGCTCTTAAATTTACTAATTAATTATTATGAGATCTATTTTCAATTGAAAGCTAATCACTCACTCTAAAATTACTAACACCGTTTGTTCATGCAATGTTAATAGTTTTATTCCTAAATAACTACCCAGTTTGATCATGCAAGGCAATTAGAGGATAGAGCATTAAGAATAGGTGAGTTTGTTAATCTAATAAGCGATTAGAAACAAGCAATAACCTTGTCCGAGCATGCAAAGCGAGTTCTTTTATTCCTAGAGATCCGTTAACTAACGGTGGTATGATCGTCACCAATTAAGCTAACTATTTAAAGGTTGATTAGGCCTTATAGGATTAAGCATACTGGGATAAAACAATCAATCAAAATAACAGAAACTCATAAAACTAATTAGATAAATATCAAAAGTATCATAAAGGATCCCCCCATCACCCCTAGTGATGGGTTTAGCTACTCATGTCTAATGATAATAACATAAACTCAAACATAAAGCCATAGAAATCCATAACAAAGAGTATAAATCTAAACCGGGACACCTTTTCGATATGACGACGGTCCTTAAGCACGTTCTTCACGTCCTCACAAGCTCCTGTAGCAAAACGAGATTGGCACCAGGCTCCAAGGAAACAGGGATCAATGGAGAAGCAAGGGAATTGTGAGAAAATCTCACAAAGGGGTTGAGAAATTAGATATTCGTCAAAAGGTCTAGAGTCTAGGCTAAGAGTGCCTATTTATAGGTTGGGATACAGATTAGGTCATTAGGCTTCAAATCCGCACAATCTAGGACGGGGTTTGGCCGTACCGAATATATACACGGTCGTACCGGACTTTGTTTGCGACATTGGCTCATACATGTGCACTCTGCACTCCCTGACATCAACTGTATACGACTGCACTGCTTTTAGCAGTGCCGTACTGAGCCTTTTCATCGGCGCCAGGCTGTACTGACCAAGGGGGTACATCCCTACTGCTTCTTTGATATAAGTACGGTTGTACTGACTGACTGTCAGGTCGTATCGCACGTCCAGAAGTGCTAAAACTCTTCAAAACTTGCCAGTTTTTAGTCAATTCTCGCATCTTTTGCTCTAAGTGGTGTATTTATAGATTTTTTACAAAATAGGACATAAGTGAGTACTTTTATACCTTAAATAGTGCAAAATGATATAATTAAGTACTAAAAATTCCCTATAAAAGTAGACAATTTGGTGTGATAACAAGTTGCTTGCCCAACTATTAGATGTTAGTCGCAGGTTTCTTCACCCTCTAAGGTATTGTTAGCCGGCTCTGGTAAAGGGGGAGCTACTTCTGTTCTTGCTCGGAGTAGAAAGGCGCGAGTGCTTTCTAGGGAGGTGGGGATCTCGACAAATAGAATCTGTAAGGCTGGAAGAAAACTCCCTCCTTTCCAATCCAACCCTTGCGGTTGTCACGCAGTTTTTACCACTCTCTGGTGGTGGCTGAATGTGGGATAACAAATGGAAATGATATCCCTATCTATTACGATTTTCGAGGACAAAAATTATTTAAGGGGGTAGAAAGTAATAGCCCGTATTTTCAGTGTTTAACTTTTACCTTTTTTTGTGCACGTTGCTGTGTATTTTTGAACTACAAGGGTATTTTGGTCTTTTCAAAATGTGTAATTTGAGAAAATGGACTTTATATTTGAAACCTATTATGTTTCATTAACTCATGGTAAAATTTTCAGAAATTAATTTGGACGAAAACCGGGCAACGTTTTGGCCACCCGGGCGATATTTTACCCACCGAAAAACCCTGTTTCGATCCAATAGTGAAAATTTTATTTTTATTTTTATTTTAATTGACTATGATTTTAGAGACAAAAATAATTAATTATGATTTGTTATTTGCCAACGTTAGGTTAAATTGTGTAAGTTTTCAACTGCGCGATAAAAACCTAAATACGTTTTTGTGGCTTCAGAGCATATTTCCTTACATAGTGTGTACCCTAGGAGACCCTTAAGTCTTCAAGAATGTGATAGAATGTTGTAGAGTATGTACAATCGTTATAGATAAGCTTTAAATATAAATATTTTAAAAGCTTTTTAACTAATTCTGAAATCGTTCAAATAACTTAAACTATGGTTAAAGTTCACTTATGGTTAAGCTAACTAACCCTCCCCTTCCTCTATAAATAGAAGCCTTCCCTTGATAATTTTTTCATCCCTTTCCTTGAAGCATTTCCAACGTGATTCTCTAATCCCATTTTCATCTCAATTCTTTTCTTTTCTTCTATTTTCTTTATATGTTGTTGTTTTATTATAAATATTTTGAATAAGTTATTAGTTCTAATTATTAGACGATTGATACAGTTGGCTCTGCCGCACCTCAATCTCTAATATTTAATCAATCAATATCACTAATCCGTTTAACTAATCAGAAAATTCGATTTAGCTGGCTCAGCCGTCTTTCAATATCTGATTATAAGTGCTAATAAATAAAAAGATCTGATTTAGATGGCCTAGCCGTCTTTCAATCTCTGGTTAATAATAGACTTGATTTAAATGGCACTGTCATCTTTCAGTCTCCGGTAATGATTGTGCCGGAACCAAAACGATTGAGAAGTTTAGACTCTCATTAATTTTGAAGATAACAAAGTATTTACAAGTGAACAATTTATCTTCTAATAAGTCTTGAAGTGTGCAGGTATTAAAATTGTTTAATTTTTATAACTCACTCAAGCAAGAAGAAGAGATTCACAAGAGAATTGAATACATTCCATGTGTGTCTGCATTCAGTTCACTCTAGCATCTTGCTTATAGCAAGCGTTTGGTAGTGTTATCTTTTGACATGTGAATTAATCAATTGCTGCGAGCTTCCGTTCTACTTTTTGAGCGAGCATCTGGTCTTATTATTGAAGCACGTGATGGACACATTTATGCTCTTTTACCTTAGCTGTTTTGGAACGGAATTCGAATTTGATTTTGTTCACTCATTCTGATGTACGAGGTATCAAAGGTGACACCTTTAGTATAAGACAAAATTCGTACAAGGCAATTGTGAAATGAAGATAGTACATAACGGAAATATGTACTATTCTGATATTCTCTGGAAAGGAAGAAAAGGACAGAAATTCAAATTACCTCACTCAATGAATTGGAGTTGAAATTACTGCAACGGTAATACCCTCAAGGATTCCTATGAATACCCCAAGGTATTCATTGAAGAAGGTTCCTAGAAACTACATTTTGAAAGAGCTATTCTCAAGTGAGCAATCAAGTTTCGTGCCAAGTTTTTGGAAACCAGGAATTGAACTTCAGTGTCTTATATTCTTTCTTTTAGAAAGTTATTGTTTAGAGCTTAATCTTTTCACCCTCTCTATGAGAGTTATTTGATTGTATTCAAAAGAAAATTACTTTGTGAACTTTGTATTTGCCTAGTTAAAGGCTTAGTTCCTTAAAGGCTCGAATGTACTGAGTCGTTTTGAGAAGTTAAGAGTATTGTCAAGTTTGGGACAGTAGAATACTCTTAAGGAAATTTGTAATCAGTTGATTATAGTGGAAAATCCTTCAGGAACGAAGGGACAAGACGTAGCTACCAGGTTGATGGTGAACTAGTATAAATCTCTGTGTCTCTTGCTTTGCTGCTCTACATTTACTTTTATCTTGCGCATAAAAGCAAGTTTTCATAAGTTTTATTTTCAGCGTTCGGTAACTCCTCATCATCCAATAACAAATAGTTTTCAAAGAAAAGTGTTTTTAACTTAAAGTTTACGAAAAGTTTTGAACACAATTCAACCCCCTTCTTGTGTTCACGATCAGTTAGTACCAGAGCTCGGCCTCTTGGTTGAGTACTTAACAGTGTTAAGAGAAAAGATCCTATACTTTGAACATGTCTGCTGAAGGTGGTCATATGAACCATCATCCTCTATTTACTGGAGAAAAATTTGACAACTGGAAAGATAAGATAAAAGCTTTCTTTGAGACACAACAACTTGAGTTGTGGGATATAGTTGAAAGTGGATACATTGTTCCCACTAATGCTGCTGGTGTTGCTATAGCCAGAGAAAACTGGAATGATGAGCAGAAAAAGAGATATCAACTCAATCAAAAAGCTAAATTCATTCTTATCTGTGCTATGTCAAAAAAAGAATATGATAAATGTGGTAAATTTGATACTACCAAAGAAATTTGGGATTCTCTTGTTTTGTCTTGAATCTATGTTTGGGAGATTCCAAACACTTGTTCATGGATTACAAGCACTTGGAAAAAGCTACACCACTCCTGACCATGTGAGAAAGATCCTGAGAAGTTTGACTAAGCAGTGGAGACCCAAAGTCACTGCTATTCAAGAAGCAAAAGATTTAAATGTCTTGGGACTTGAAGATCTTTTGAGTACTCTTAAAGCTCATGAACTTGAGCTGAATGAAGAAGAACCTGTGAAGAAAAGTAAGTCTATTGCTTTGAAAGTCAACAAAGCCAGTTCGTCTAAAGACCTTCAGGTCGAGGAAGAATCAGAAGGTGAAGCTTTAGAAGGAGACGTTGACGGGTCAGACGATGAGCTCGCGTTCATATCCAAGAAGATCCAAAGAATATGGAAGAAAAGAAACTTCAAAAAGAAATTCTAGAAGAAAGATGTCAAGGACAAGAAGGAAAGCAAAGACAAAAGTCAAGTCATTTACTATGAATGTAAAAAGCCTGGACACTTCAAGTCCGAATGTCCCAATCTTAAGGAAAAGCCCAAAAGAAATTCTTTCAAGGGAAAGAAGAAGAGTCTCATGGCTACATGGGAAGATCTGGATCTATCCTCCTCTGAGGAAGATAATGAAGAAGAAGCAAATCTTGCCCTCATGGCAAACACTGACTTAGACTCTGAAGAAGAAGTTGAAGAGGTAACAATATATGATTCTTATTCTGAACTTCAACTTGCATTTGATGATCTTCTTAACAATTCTGCCACTCTCTCCATTGAGTATAAGAATTTGAAAAAGAAATTTTCAAAATTATCACATGATTTTCAAGTTTTGAACAATGAAAACTCAAACCTCAATGAAGAGAACCAGAAGCTGAAAACTGAAAATTAGTGTCTGGTAGATAACCAGCGTCTGGAAGCTAGCAAGCAACCAGAAGCTGAGATTTCTCAAGCAGAAAGCTCTAATGTTAAGGGTAATCCTAAGTGTAAATCAAATGATTATGAATATGCCTTTCAAAAGTTTCTTGCAGAGAGTGTAACTCAAAGCAAGCAAGCTTCAATGATTTGGAGTGTCAATAAAACGACAACTCAATGTCTTGGTTACATATCAGATGAACCTCTTTAGAAAATGAAAATCCAGCATCTGATAAATCCAATGATCACAGTGAATGCTTACATTGTACTTACTGCAACAAACCTGGTCATTTGAAAAGTACCTGTACTATTTTTAAGATTAAGAAGGACAAGTATCCTTGAAGAACTAACAAGAATGGACCCAAAAAGATATGGGTACCTAAAGATAAAATAGTGTATGTTGCAGACATGTTTAGCAACAAAGTCAACACACCTATCTTGATACTTAAACAGTGGATGCTCGCGTCACATGACGGGAGAAATGCATATGTTCCAAGAGCTAAGACCAAGAGAAGAAGGATTTGTTGGTTTCAGAGGAAACCAAAAAGGTGAAATAGTTGGAATTGGTCGCATTAGTTAAGGCTCTCTTCCCTCTATTGATAATGTACTCTATGTTGAAGGACTAAAGCATAACTTATTGAGCATAAGTCAATTATGTGACAATGGTTATGATGTCATCTTTACAGAAACTAGATGTTCAGTAAAATGCAAGAAAGACGGCTCTATTTTCTTTACAGCAAAGAGGAAACAAAATATTTATAAAATTGATCTTTCTGAACTTGCAAAACAAGATGTCAAGTGTCTTATGTCTGTTGAAGATGAGCAGTGGACTTGGTATAAAAGATTGAGTCATGCCAGTTTGAGATTAATCTGAAAATTAAACAAGCACAGTCTTGTTAGAGGTTTACCAAATCTTAGATTCCAATATGATGCTTTCTGTAAGGCATGTCAAAGAGAAAAACTAGTTAAAACCTCTTTTCATTCTAAAAATATTGCTTCAACCTCTAGACCACTTGAGCTTTTGCAACTTGATCATTTTGGTCCAACAAGGACAACCTCTTTAACTGGAAAGAAATATGGGTTAGTCATTGTTGATGATTTTACTAGATGGGACATGGGTTAGATTCCTTGCCCACAAGGATGAGTCATTCAAGGTATTTACTATTTTTTGCAAATCAGTTCAAAATGAAAAATGAATTTGTATTTCTTCAATTAGAATTGATCATGGGGGAGAATTTGAAAATGAAAGCTTTCAAAAATTTGGTGAAGAAAATGGCATCTCCCACAATTTCTCCTCTCTTAGAAAACTACAACAAAATTGTGTTGTAGAAGGGAAAAATAGGTCCCTCCAAGAAATGGCCAGGATCATGATCAATGAAGCTGACATTGCAAAATATTTTTGGGTAGAAGCAGTAAACACGACTTGTTATATTCAAAACAGAGTCTTTATTAGATCTATTTTGGAGAAGACTCCATATGAACTGTGGAAGGGTAAAAACCCAACATTTCTTATTTTCATCCCTTTGGTTGCATATGTTATATTATGAATACTAAGGATCAACTTGGTAAGTTTGACTCTAAAGCTGACAAAGGTATCTTTTTAGATACTCTGAAAGATGTACAGCTTTTAGAATATACAATAAAGAAACTTTTATAGTGGAAGAATCCATTCATGTCAAGTTTGATGACAGGAAGCCTGACACTACCGTGTCAGAGCTAGATGAATTATTTTCAGATTTAGACATTGGTGGATCGTCAAAAAGTGATCCTGCATCTTCAGTGTCCGGTGGTGACAATCAGACACAGAATTCTACTCAAGCAGAAGCTGAAGCCAGAAAGAGTTGGAAGTACAAAACCAATCATCCTAAGGATCAAATCATAGGAGAACCAGGAGATAGAGTAAGAACCAGATCCTCTTTCAAAGAGCATGCATATATTGCACTTCTCTCTGAAATGGAACCTAAGATGATTGATCAAGCATTAGAAGATGAAGGTTGGATTCTGGCTATACAAGAAGAGTTAAATCAGTTCCAAAGAAATGATGTATGGAAGTTAGTCACTCTACTAGAATATAAGCAAGCTATTGGTACTAAATGGGTATTTAGAAATAAGCTTGATGAAGATGGTAAGGTAGTGAGAAATAAAGCAAGATCAGTTGCTCAAGGTTACTCACAGGAAGAAGGTATAGATTTTACTGAAACTTTTCCACCTGTTGCAAGGTTAGAAGCTATTCGCATTTTACTTTCATTTGCTGCACACCATGAGATAATTCTTTATCAAATGGATGTGAAAAGTGTTTTCTTGAATGGCTTTATAACTAAGGAAGTCTATGTGAAACAACCTTCTGGATTTGAAGACATTGAATTTCCTGAACATGTCTTTAATCTTAATATTATCTTAAGCAAGCTCCTAGAGCTTGGTATGATAGACTGAGTTCCTTTTTAATGGAAAATGGTTTTACCAGAGGTCAAGTAGACACTACTCTATTTAGAAAAACATCAAACAAGCATTTTATACTTGTTCAAATTTATGTTGATGATATCATTTTTGGAGCTACTAATGAAAATCTTTACAAAGAATTTTCTAAGTTAATGCAGACTGAGTTTGAGATGAGCATGATGGGAGAATTGAAGTTCTTCCTTGGAATTCAAATCAAGCAATGCAATGATGGTATTTATATACATTAAAGCAAATATATCAAGGAACTGCTAAAGAAATTCAAGATGGTGGATTGCAAGCCAATGTGTACTCCTATGCATCCTACTTGTATTCTTGGTAAAGATGAAACTGGTGAGAAGGTAGATCAGAAAATGTACAGAGGTATGATTGGATCTCTACTGTATCTTATTGCTTCAAGACCTGATATTATGTTCAGCGTCTGCCTGTGTGCTAGATTTCAATCTGATCCTAGAGAATCACACTTGAGGTTGTCAAAAGAATATTTAGATATTTACAAGGATCTACTAATCTTGGTTTGCTTTATAAGAAATCAAAAGATTACAAGTTAATAGGTTTCTATGATGCTGACTTTGCTGGAGACCGAATTGAAAGAAAGAGCACAAGTAGAGGCTGCCAATTCCTTGGAGCAAATCTTGTGTCTAGGTCAAGTAAAAGACAAAGCACAATTGCACTCTCAACAGCAAAAGCTGAATACATCTCAGCAGCAAGTTGCAGTTCTCAACTTCTATGGATGAAATATCAACTTGAAGACTACTTGATAAAAGAGAGTAACATTCCTATCTTTTGTGATAATATATCTGTAATTTGTCTTACTAAAAATCAAATATTGCATTCTAGAGCAAAGCACATTGAGATTAAACATCACTTCATAAGAGACTATGTTTAGAAGGGTATTCTTGAAATTAAATTTGTAGACACTGATCATCAGTGGGTCACAAAACCCCTTGCTGAGATAGATTCAATTTTATAAGAAGAAATTTAAATTTTCATCTTATAGAAGAATGATTAATCTCAGCGTCTTATGAAATGTTTCATTCAGCATCTAGTATGACATAAGCATTCACACGTGTACACATATGATATGTCATTCACATTGCATAACTTAGTATCCGGTGAATTCGTTACGTGCGTTCGAGCACACACGTGTCACGCGCGTGTGGGACTTAAACTTCTCATCATACCTATTGAGTCATGATTAATTTAGATTTTCAGTAAAAAAAATTTCTTCATTTTACTTTATTTTGGCAACTGCATTTAATGAAACGGGAATCTTTATTTTTTTATTTTCTTTTTGATTTATTTCTTTTAATCAAAAGAAATGCGAAGAGGTTTTTTGAAAAAGTAACTGTACCATTTTCTCAAAACTTTCCCACTACTCCACCTCTTTCGCACTACTCTATACTCTGTGTTTTCCCTGCAAAAAATTGTTTTCTCTCTCTCTGTTGCTCTCTCTGAAACCCTAAACCTCCATCATCTTCTCCTCTACTGCAACTATGACTGAAATAAGAACTTATGAGTATATAGCTATCTATGATACTATGACTAAAGAAAAGATTCTGATTGAGAATAGAGTTGATTTGAAAAGCTTTAAGCTCTATGGTTTTAATTTCAACAAAGGTTTGAAGGCTCTCGGTTGGAAGAACTACTTCTTCTGAAAACCGGTTGAAGCTTTGGTAACTGCAATGAAGGAATTCTGGGGAAATGTTCGACTACACAAGGGTGGCATTGTTGAAGGCCATATTAAAGGTTATAGGTTTGTTTTTACCATTAACGGTATTGCTGAAACTATTGAATGTCCCTGTGAAGGCATTAGTTACTATGTTGGTTAGGAAGATGCCTTCAATGGAATGAAGAAGGTGAATGAAGACTTGTTTAAAAACTATAGGTAGTTGAAGGTATCTGGGGAACCTCTATCTGCAAAGCATCTAAAGAGTCACTACAGAGTGCTTCACAAGATAACTGCCCAGGGCGTCTGGCTCAAGGCTGGGTCGAGTGACACTGTTAACTATGAATAGAAGTTCATAATGAGGAACTACATGGCCGGGAAAAAGATAAACTTCCCAAGATTGATTTGCAACAATCTGATCAATGCACTGGTTAATTCAAGGAAGGGTGTTGCTGACAACAAAAACATTAACAAGTCCATTCCTTACGGTGTTCTTCTCACCGCAATGATGACTAAGGATAGTATTGCAAGAAAGTTAAGAACTTTGCCAGAAGAAGAAAGGAAAAAATATTTTGGAGTAGGAGCTATTGTACGTCCTGACACTTTTAGGGTCAATAGCTTGGTTAGAATGAAATTGATCACCGATAATATGATCAAGAAGGTTAAACAAGAACAAGAAGAATTAGCTGATGCTACTGTAAGTGAAGCTGTGAAGAAACCCACTAGAAGCTTAGTGTCTATTGTAAAGAGAACTGGTGAGTCTCCAGCAAGGGAGACAAGAATTAAGAAGCAGAAGGTGCCTCCTGCACCAGAAGGAAGAGAGATAAACCAGAAGAAGATGAGGACCAGGTCCCCATTAGAAACATACTGGAGAAGAAGAGAAAGGCAGAAGCTGAAAAGCCTGTTTTAGCATCTAGCCCAAGGAATTAAGTTCTCTACCTCCTCCTCTTGCTGTTGCCTCTCAAGGAAAACAAAAGAGATTGGTTATGCTCTCTGAACTTAACGTAAAGGTACTGGATTTTACCATTGAAGATTCAGTTACTGCTTTTGATACTGATGATGTCATACCTGCACCACCACTCTTTGTTTCATCTCCACAAACACATTCCACACAACCCACACCCACCAAAACATAGACCAAGAAAATTACCAAATCCGAAACACAAGCCATTACCCTTGTTTCAACATCCTCCATCCACAAAACCTCAAACCTCCTAGTTAACCATAAAAGCCAAAACACTTTCATTCCCTTTACCACAAACCTCTACCTCCTCAGACATATCCCTCTCCACATATATCTCCTCACTCCACTCTCACCTCTTCAATTAGCTTTTCAAAATCCCTCTAAATAAACCTAAAACCTACAAAGTCAAAGTGACTTCCTCTCCCAAACCTCTCGCTCTCACTATCAAACCTACCACACACTTTGATGCCCACAAGTTTGTGTCCTTTGTAAACAAACCACGATTTGTAAGAGAAGAAGAGTATCATTCCATATATGATCACCCTTCTCTCTGGCACTTGAAGACTTTCACTTCAGGGGCTGTAAGATTGGAGATTGCCCCACTCTCCGAGGAGAATGAGAAATTGCATACCTGCTTTGGTGGAAGACTGAGATCTCCTCCAAACAGAGGAATTATTCCTTTCTCAGTTGAACTTCCTCACAATCTGCCACAGCATGAACCTCTCACTCTGGAAGAGTGTGGAAGGTGGATCTCAAATGATGAAATGTCCTTCATGGCTCACTGCCTTGAAATGAAGAAGCTTGATAGGAAAAGGTGGCTACCATGGTCCATTCCTGAGAAGAGGAACGAACCAGCTCCTAGAAAACTTCCAAAGCCAATTGGTATTAAGGAACTCAAGGAAGCTCCCAGAAAATACAATGTAAAAGCTTTGTCTCAGCTTCTGGTTAAAAAACTCTCCGAAGACCAAGCCAGACAAGTCTATCTGAACTTGCTCAAGAAAGATGCTTAGAGCACCAGCTCATCTGGTTGTAGTAAAGCAGAAAAAGCAACCATTCCTACTGTCGGCTCTATCAGCAGGGTATCTAATACAAACCTTGCTATTCTTCATTATGATGATATGTTTATGTGTACTGTTGTTAGGACTTCTAGTGTTACTAAATTGCAAGATCAATGGGCTGCAATCAGCAAACATTTTGATATTGGATTCAATTGGAAAGACAAAGCCATTCTGCCTCATTTTTGGCGTATTACGTCAGATGAAGATGATAAGGAGAATCTGCACAGGTTGTATCTGTCTGAGAATGGAACTCTCGCCGATGGTTTTGCTGATATAGAAGAAATTCTAAGAAGAAATTTTGGAGAAGCTGAGATTGCAAGATTTGATGCCTATATTGATGCTTTGTTCAAGCACAACGAAACTGTTTTTATGAGTATGGTTTACCCTGAAGAAATTGTGCAAAGATGGGAAAGGGACATGGAGTTTGAAAGACAGAAGCTAACAAGACTCATCAAATGGAGTTTACCAAATGATGATTTCTTTCAGAAGGCTCAGGAAAGAAAGGAGAGGAAATTGAGACTATCACTGGAAGTGCTTGCAGAGCATCAGAAGCTGGAATCCCAACAGGCTGCTATTGCACAAGCTGAACAAATTCCAGAAGCTGCTTCTGCTCCTCATGCTGCAGATGATGAAGTTGACATCTTGCCAAGAGCTGAATTTGAAGCTATCATGGCTACAAATCAGAAGGTGAATCAGCTGGAAAGCACTGTGAACCTCCTCATGGAACATCTCAACCAAATCCTTCCCTTTCCCTTAAAAACATTCTCTTTTTATTTCAAATATTTTGTATTATTTTTGTTCACTTGGTACAATTCTCACTATTGCACTATTACTCTTATATATTGAATGTTCTAACCTTTACTTGGTCAAATTTTTGGTACAATTCAAATTTTTCTATTCCGTTTTGACTATGATGCGTTTTACACTCTTTTTGTCTGATGACAAAAGGGGGAGTAAAAGTAAGGTTTGATGAACGTGCTTAAGTATCTCATAACATGCATCATTCATCATACATAACATATTTGTATTACTCTGATACTCATTGATATTCATTGTCTGGTGATCTGATACTGGTTGATACCCATTGGTACAAGTCTATTTTTATATTGGTACAAGATCTTAGCATCTGATCCTCTATTTTTTTATATGTATCTGTTATTGGTACAATGATCTCAGCATCCAAATTTTAATGATTATTTATATATATGCTCTTATACATATATGTATTTTTGTGATCATACAAATACTCTTATAATTGAAAATGCTCCTATTTGAAAATATTTAATTATATCTGAGTATGTTGAACTCAGGGGAAGACCCTTGAAATTATTTTTGAAACTAAATTGTTCATAAACCTTGGATATTTGTCATCATCAAAAAGGGGGAGATTGTTGGAACCTAAATGATTGAGAAGTTTAGACCCTCATTAATTTTGATGATAACAAAGTATTTACAAGTGAACAATTTATCTTCTAATAAGTCTTAAAGTGTGCAGGTATTAAAATTGTTTATGTTTTATAGCTCACTCAAGCAAGAACAAGAGATTCACAAGAGAATTGAATACATTCCATGTGTGTTTGCATCCGGTTCACTTCAGCGTCTTGCTTATACGAGCGTCCGGTAGTGTTATGTTTTGACACGTGGATTAATCAATTGCTGCTAGCTTCCGTCCTATTTTCTGAGCGAGCATCTGGTCTTATTATTGAAGCACGTGATGGACACGTTTATGCTCTTTTACCTTAGCTATTTTGGAACGGAATTTGAATTTGATTTTGTGCGCTCATTCTAATGTACGAGGTATTAAAGGTGACACATTTAGTATAAGACAAAATTCATACAAGGCAATTGTGAAAAGTAGATAGTACCATAACAGAAATGTGTACTATTCTGATATTCTCTGGAAAGGAAGAAAAGGACAGAAATTCAAATTACCTCACTCAATTAATTAGAGCTAAAATTACTGCAATGGAAATACCTTCAAGGACTCCTATAAATACCCGAAGGTATTCATTGAAGAAGGTTGCTAGAAACTACATTCTGAAAGAGTTATTCTCAAGTGAGCAATCACGTTTCATGCCAAGTTTCTGGAAACCAAGAACTGAACTTCAACATCTTATATTCTTTCTTTTAGAAAGTTATTATTTTGAGCATAATCTTTTCATCCTCTCTGTGTGAGTTATTTGATTGTATTCAAAAGAAAATTACTTTGTGAACTTTGTATTTGCCTAGTTAAAGGCTTAGTTCCTCAAAGGCTCGAACGTGCTGAGTCATTTTGAGAAGTTAAGAGTATTGTCAAGTTTGTGACTGTAGAATATTCCTAAGGTCTCTAAGCAAGCAAAACCAAACAAGAACTACTCCTAATCACCTAAAGTTAGAATTACACAAAACCAAAAACCTAAACTAACTAAAAACTTAAAATAACCAGTAAAACAACCAATCAATCCACAAATTGACTTTAGAATCAGTACCTGGATGATCTTGTGAGTGGAAATGCGAAGAGAATGAGAGAAGAGGGTGCTCAAATGGAGAGGTTTTGGGCATACGAGGGTGAGGTACGCCCTTATCTCTCATTATTTACCTTATATTCAGTCTCTGGACACAGAGTACGGCCGTACCTGGTTTATCTCCGGTTGTACCTATCTGTTTCTCCGTATTTTGAAAGTGAAGCTGTGTGGTATAGCCGTACATGGTGCAAGATGCGCCCGTACCTACTGGTTTTCTGGAAAAAAAAATTATTATTCAATTTTTTAATTTTTTTTTGTTTTTTTAAAATACTCCTAAAATGAATAAAAATAGAATAAAATAAAATAAGAGTAGAAATAAAACAAACAGATAAGAGATAAAAATTTTAGTAACCGAGGTTGCCTCCTGGTAAGCGCTTGTTTAACGTCCCGAGCCTGACGGGTCGGAGGACTTAAGAATTAGTCCTCAGCGGGTAATGGCCAGTTGTTAACATTACCTTTTGTCTTCTCGCCATTGGGAAACACATCAAAGTAATCACCTTTTTCTAAGTGGTCCACCCATGCAAGACCTGAGCACTTTTTGGTAGGTTCATTGTGTACCCACAGTCTTCACAGATGTAAATTGGCTTCTCAAAGTTGGGTGCAAAAGTCCTAATGAATTTCTTTACAAAGTTGTTCCGTGTTTTTACTTCCTCAACTGGCAGGAGATAAAGCCAAATCTTGACTTCCTCATCTAATGAGAATGGGAAAATCATTAGCCTTACTTCATCTGGAGACAAGCCTTCAAACTTTGCATTCCTCATCTTCTTACAGAACTGTCTCATATGCTTAATAGGATTTTGTCCTGTGGTTCCCTTGAATTGCAATTTTGACATCTCTGAGATCAAGGATGGGTCTAATTTAAAACCTATATATTCCTCTTGAGTGTCCTTCTTGAATCCTCAGAAGAATTGAAATAGATCCATTCTTTCTTCTGGTGTGGATTTGAAACCTCTTAAAAACTCCTCTTTTAATTCTTCCCAATTTTAAAAGTGGTGATTGGGATATATTGAGAACCATTCTTTTGCTATTCCTCCTAGAGAAAAGGGAAATAATTTGAGCTTTATCCTTCCTGCTTTGGCTCCTGCAAGATTGTTAGATTTTTCCAAGCCATAAAAGTGTAATAAATGACAAGAAGGTTCATCACTATCAAGTCCTTTAAATTTAGGCAAACACAGTGCCTCCAAAATCAAAGAAGGTGTTATGTCGTTATCCTGCTCTAAAGAGTCACTATCTTGTTTTTCAACTTGCACTTCTTTCCCTTTTTCAACTTTTATATCCTGCAAGAAACAACAAGAAGCACTAGAGGGAGAAAATTTGTTAGAATTCTATATATTAAATATTTCTTCCTCATCCTCAATTCTTAGAGTCATGATTCCTCTCTTCATTTGAATGTTAGCATCTCTTCATGCCAAGAATGGTTTTCCTAAAATAATAGGAACATCTTTATCTTCCCCCATATCTAAGACTACAAAATCCACAGGGAAAATAAATTTTCCTACCTTAACTAGCGTATCTTCTATTATTTCTCTTGGGTAAACAAGAGTTATAGCAGCTAACTGCAAAGACATGTAAGTAGGTTGTGGTTCCTGCAAATTCAGTTTCTTCCAAACAGACAAAGGCATTAAATTTATACTTGAGCCTAAATCATATAGTGCCTTAAATGTATTATTACCAATTGAACAAGAAACAATAAAGGTTCCTGGATCTTTAAGCTTAGGTGGTAATTTTTTTAAAAGAATAGCAGAGCAATCCTCATTCGACTTAACAGTCTCATCTTCTATCCTATTTTTGTTAGAAATTATTTCTTTCAGAGACAATTTTAGTCAAAAGGATATTGACAGATAGCGTTCTTAGTCTTTCTAATAACCTCTTATCTTGCCTATCCATACAAGAATTTTTAGAACCTTGGGAAGAATTACTTACCTGCTGAGACTCAGTTTGAGTCTTCTCCTCTTTTGGTTCCTCTTTTTCCAAGAAGATTGCATTGCACTTTTCCTTGGGATTTGGCTCCACTTGACTTGGAAGTGTTCTTTTTTCTCTCTGAGACACTGCTTTCAACACGATTGCCATTTGCTCACTCAATGTTTTTTGGCCTGCTGCATTCTCAGTGACTATTTTTTTCGAAGTTGCTACACCTTTCATTCATCTGTCCCATAAAGTTGTTAATGTCATTTTCTCTAGGACTTTTATCGTTCTGTGCACGATTTTGCAAATGTGGGGGCTTATAAGTATTCTGATTTTGGCCCTGGGATCTCTGTTGATCTCTCCATGAGAAATTTGGGTGATTCCTCCATCCGGGGTTATAGGTGCTTGAGTATGGGTCATTCTGTTGCTTATGCCCAATAAAATTCACCTCCTCAATGCAGTCCTTTGAATCATGAATTATTACTCCATAGAAGTTGCAAGAAGCCTTAACTGTCTTATTTTCTATAGCCTTTAATCTTTCTTCAGTTTTCTCCATGAAACCGGCTAGAACTCCCATACACGGATGTCCGTGTCTTTGCATATACTTCAATATAGCCTCTTGCATCCCCGATTTTGGGTCAAAATCTTTCTGGACTATAGCATTGACTTCCTCTAATTCACTTTCAATTGCCATACAACCCAAATCATTATTAGAATTGGACTGGGTTTACGCTACCATCAAAGTCTTTAATTTCTTAACTATTGCCTCCAATTTTGCTTCCAAAGCTGTGTTAGCTTCTACTTTGAAAATACCTGCCTGCTGGTTCTTTCTTCCGGACTGTCTATCATAAGCTGACCACTGAGCATTGTTCTGAGCCATTTCAGTTATAATATCAAAAGCCTCAATGGGTGTTTTCTTTCCGAAAGATCCTCCATAAGCAGCGTCAATAGCTCCTCTAGTTTGCATATTGAAACCATTGTATAAAATCTAAAGCTACTGCCACTTAGTGAAACCATGATGAGGACAGCTTCTCAATAAATCTTGAAATCTTTCCCAAGCCTCATGCATTGATTCTCCTTTATTCTGGGTAAATCCAGACATGTCAGCTCTCAGCTAATTTGCAGATTTTGCGGGAGGAAAGTACTTATTCAAGAACTTAGTTTTCAGGTCCTCCCAAGTAGTAATAGAGTTAGGTGGGAATGAATCCAACCATAGTTGTGCTTTCCCTTGCATTGAGAATGAGAACAGTCTTAATTTGATAGCCTCCGGTGTCACTCCTTCACATTTGACAGTATTAGCAACCTTCTGAAATCTTTTAAGATGAGCATTTGGGTCTTCAGAAAATAAGCCAGAGAATTGCACTGCAGATACCATAGAAATCAGTGCTGGCTTCAGTTCGAAATTATTGACCTCAATTGCTAGATAGTTGACACTGTCTGCCACATCCGTAGTTGGTGTGAAGTACTCATTCAACGTTAACTCTTCAGCCATTTCTTGATGTTGTCTTCTGAACAATCTGAGTGTTCTTTCAATTTCAAGATCAAAAATAAATTCGGGATGTTGAGATCTTGTCTGCATACACCAAAGAAAACCAAATTAGAGTGTCTTAGAACCAAATAAAAATAACATAAAATTAAATAACTAAATAAAATTATGCCTAATGATAATAAAATCTATAATTCGATTAATATCGCAATCATTCCACGGCAACGACGCCAAAAAACTTATTGCGGCTCAGGCAAATGCACCTGATCGTAACTCATAATAATAGTGGAGTGTAATTAGGACTCCGAATATCGAACCCACAGAGAATGAGCGAGTACCAGTAAATTAGTATGATTCTATTCTATTAGGCGAGCAAAGATTGTAATTAAGCAAGTAGAATAAATAATCAAAATTAAAGCAATAACAGATTAAATGCAAGAACGGTTTAACAATGTCATGGGAAACCTAGGGGAACCGGGTTCACCAATACTCTACCCTCGAGTTCATTAATCAAATGATATGAGTTATCTATCATGAAAGAGTACTAACCACCCACTCTAAATTACTAGAGGCTGTCCTCGCGTACAATAGCCTTCCTCCCAACTAATTACTCTGTTTGATCCAGGAAGATAACTAAGGGAAAGAGCATTAAGTTTAGGTTGATTTGTTAATCAAATAACTGATTAGAAACAAGCTCTAACCTATCCGGCATATAATGCGAGTTCTTTTATCCTATAGTTTCGTTAACTAATCATGATCCCGTTATGACAATTAAGCCAACTAGATAAAGGTTGATCAGGCTTTATTAGATTAAGCACAATAGGAATAAAATACTCAAACAATCAATAGAAACTCATATAATTAAATAACAAAATATCAAGAGTATTGTAAAGGATCCCCCATCACCCCTAGTGATGGGTTTAGCTACTCATTACTAATGATAATAACATAGACTTGGATATGAAATCAGAATAATATATAACAAGAGAATAAATTCTAAACCGGGGCATGTAGGGAAATAGCGCAATAACAGAGATTAAAAACGCAGCGGAAATTTAAACTTTCCCTTCCATGGATCCTTGCGAATGGTCATGACTCAGGGTTATATGAATTACCTCTTGTAGCGCAGATCGTTTGCGCATTTAAAATTGGAATCGAGCACGGCGTCGCACGTAAAAACAACGCCTACGTAGTCCACACGAGCGACCTTGAATGGGAGCGGTCTCGTCACGCGGTGCTAGGCGACGTGCGGAACCGATCCACGATGCAAGTCACGATCTTTGAAAGCGGCTAGGGTTTTAATTACGTGTTTTGACTTCATCTTAACGAGTCTATTTATAGACTTCACTTAAGACCGACCTAGCGCACCGTAGCTTACCGTGCTCTCGGCAACCGTAACTTATCGTGTTCTGCGTCTTTCTTGACTCGCTATTTGGTGCATCGTAAGAATGGACCACCGAATAAAATGAGTCTCACTCATTTATTTAATCTCCCATTAGCCTGTTCTCATGTGTGTGACCTGCAGGTTCCTCGTAACGTTGGCAATAATATTAAATCACTATTTAATATTATAAGCGATGGCGGTGTCTAGCAACACATCATCGCTACCCAAGTAACGAGAATGTCGGTGTTGTGGCGTAACCTTTCCGTGATAATGATCATGTGTATAATTACCCTTTTGCCCTTATATCTATATTGAACACAAGGCATAGTATGTGTCACCCTTGTATAGTTCAATATTATATTCCTTGATGCCCGAGTAGACTTAGTAACAACAAATAAGATCAATATCTCATATTGACTTATTTCAAAGCATGGCCATGCATTTTACATCATACTACATCAAGGGGCCCACAGATATTACTCTGTTATGTAGGAGGGCAAATCCCATCTAGGTCACTCATGTCTCTTTGCATGACTCGTTGAGTGCCCAGTTAATCGACTTTATAATTGTCTATTCTGCACAATGTTTGGCGGCAATAAAACACCCAACTCCTCATGTAGGGACCATAGTGGTTTCAGTCCGAGGGTGGCATACACCACTATCACTATGAGAATAACTCATGACACTTACATAACACACTATGTAGTATTCTCATGGCGGGTCAATCCAGTACACAATTACCCTAACGTGTACATATGTGGTGACTTGATATCTCATATCTATAACCTGTGAGATGAGGTTATCAGTCCACCCACATAATAGTCTTGATGCATTATTATTGTCCTTAATAATAATAATACTCGACTACGGATATTTAGAGTAAGTTCTTTAGTATCTCACAACCGAGTCGTCTACTCGATGTTCTATTGAAAACAAACTTTTACTCAAGGACTTTATTACGTTGAAACAAACATAATAACTGAAAATGCCTCATATAATAAATAAATGACATGATACAAAATATAAGTCCAAAGGAAAAACATTGGCCTCTAGGGCTTACACCAACAGGGCACCCTTTCGGTATGACGACGGTCCTTAAGCATGTTCTTCGCGTCCTCACAAGCTCCGATAGCGATTCGAGATGGTACCAAGCTTCAAGGAGACAAGAATTCGACGGAATGGGCAAGGGTTTGCTATTAGATCTCGGTTAGGGGCTCTTGACTCAAAAATATGTCAAAAGATCTTTGTAACATGTTAAGAGCCCCTATTTATAGACTAGGCTACGAATTAGGTCATCTGGCTTCAAATCTACACTGATTAGGGACGGGGTACGACCGTACCGCATATATACACGGTCGTACCGAGCTTTGTTGATGACACTAGACCGTACCCATGCGTGCTATTGCCCTGACATCACTTGTGTATGGCTATACTGCCTTAGGCACGGCCGTACTGGACAATTTTATCGGCGTTTGGTGGTACAGACTGAGGGGTACGCCCATACTGAGGTTCAGCTCTAGGTACGGTTGTACTATTGGTAGGTTTGGCCATACCGCTTGTCCAGGAGTGCTAAAACTCTCCAAAACTAGCCAGTTTTTGGTTCTTTTTCGCATCTTTTGCTCTGAGTGGTGTCTTCATGATAATTCTGCATAATAAGACATAAATGAATACTTTTGTGCATTAATTAGTGCAAATTGGTATAATTAAATACTAAAAATGCCCTATAAATATAGACAAATTGGTGTGTTAACATTATCACAATAATAATAATAATCAATAACAATGAAAGGGTATCAAAGAAATATAATATAAGTACAAAAATGGGCAACTAGTGGTAAAATATTTGTAACAAAATTGAAGTAGACCTGAAAAATTCCTAAAATTTCCCCTACCAAATTCACATGAAAGTAAATTTATATTCGCTTTGTAATGGTCTCAGCACAAGTTCTAGAATGCACAACATGGGAAAAATATCACTAAATCAATGAAAAGAGGTAAAAAGTATGATGTGACCCCTCATTTAGGCTCAAATCTCACATTTAGTGGTTTACACAGACAAGTTGAAACTCATAAAACTTCAATGCTAATTATCAGCGAATTCTAAAGTTAGCAACAATCTTATTTCAATCACAAGTTGTCAGAAATTTTTTTAAAAGTAGCCCCTAACTCAGAAAAATATCAAAATTTCCATAATTTAATAGTTATAAGCATAGCCAAGTAATTATAATTATAGTTCCCTCCTCACACTTACTTTTAGCAGTGTCCTCACTGCTAACAGTTATAAAATAAATAATAAAAATTTATCTAGTTAAAATAAGTGCCAAAAATAGTTTAAGGTGGAAAGGTACTCCCCTCTAATGATTTCACGAGCAAATTACGGGAGTGATTCAAATAATGTTGCTGCCTTGCCAATGCCTCTAGAGAAACTGTAAATCACAATAAACTATTAAAAATATAAAAATAAGTTAAATAACATAAAATTAAGTAACACAGGTTGCCTCCTGCAAAGCGCTTGTCTAACGTCGTGAGCCTGACGATTTGCTTAAAAGTGGTCAACCAGGCGGCTCTCTAAGAGTGAATTTTGCATTCATTGCATTGCCACTTCTCCACTTTTTAACCATGTGGTTCAAGTTACTCTTTCTTTTTCCAAGTGGTGGATGGGCTTCAAAATATGCTAGGATCCTGCAAGTTAGTAATTTCTTCTAAAGGTTCATGCACTCTTAAATCATCAAAGCTGTTAAAAGCAATCACATTATTGGTAAAATAAGAAAGAGTAAAAGAACATGGATTTTTAGTAGAATTTAAAACCTTTAAAACATCATCTTCCTTACCACTTCTTATAGTTAACTTTCCCTTTTGAACTTCAATGACTGCTTCACTGATTTTGGCCGAAAGAGTTTGTCTCAAATTAATTGGGACTTCCTCCTTTTGCTCAAAACCAAGAACTGTGGGGTCTTCCTTGTTCTCTTCATGAGTGCTCCCTTCAGTAGGAGCTTTTATTTTAGCTTGACTCCCTTCAGTAGGAGTTTCAATCATTTCTGAGATTGACTGTTCTTCACACTTAGGCTCAGACTTGGGCTCTTCAATCGACTCTTCAATATTCTCAAGAATGATGACTTCATCTTCCTCCTTAAGATTAGGCTCAATTTGATTGGGCAAGGTACCTTATTCCCTCTGAGTCATCAATGTTGTTGGAGCAGAATCTTGACTCTCCATCGATTCAATAGGAGTTTCGAAAACATCAAATGAGTCACCGAGTTTTTTCCCAAATTTAGCCAAAATCTCCTCCATGGTTAGTTCTTCATTTAACTCTTCACCACTCTCATGGACGATGACTTCGTATTCCTCCTTGGGATTGGGCTCAACTTGAGTGGGAGGTGATTCTAAAGCTTGTTGAGTCATTAATGCTACCAAAGTAGAAATCTGACTTCCCAAACATTTTTGTTCTTCTCTATTTTGATTCATTATTCTTTCTAAAGACTTGAATCTTTCATCAATCCGCTGCCTCCTCAAGTTCTGGTTCTGCCTCCTCAAGTTCGATTCTTGAGATGGCCAATAAAAATCCTCTTTGATTCTGACTTCTCCAAGAGTTGATCATCTAATCTACCTTGTATTCAACCCAAGAGTTATATGTTGAATAGTCTTGTTATTCGTGTCCTACAACACCACAATACTCACAAAAAAGGGAAAGAACCCAACAGTTGTCTGCATGTCCTACAAAATAACCACAATACTCACAAAAAGGGGAACGACCCATGAGATTATTATTAAATTTTTTTTAAGAAAATAGAAGTAAAATAAAATATGATAAGATCAAAGTAAAATAGAAAGAATCAAACTAAAAATATAAGAGAGTCAAAGTCTAAAAACAATCAAATAAAAGAAGGAAAGTTGGAATGGAATAGAAATAAGACAAATAGAATCAAAACAAAATAAACAAAGATATTTATCGTGATCCAATCCTTATCAAATCTTTTCTTAAAATTCAAATTCTATCCATATCTAATCTCAGATTCAAAATAAGATAAGAAAAAAAAGATCAGGATAAATATATAAAAAATAGGAAAATCTTTTTGGATTTTTGATATCAAATTTAAACAAAACAAAATAAGAAAAGATCTATACAAATGGATAAAGAGATAAAATAAAACAACTTGACAACAATTTAAAATCTAGATAAAGAGATAAAAGAAAAATCTTTTTCGATTTTTGAATGTAAATCTAGATCTTAAATCTAAACAACAAAAAATAAAGCAAATAACTCTATCTACTCTTTTTTTTTAAAATAAGGAAAGATAATACTCCCTCTGTCCCATAATACATGTCACAATTGACGAAATCACACAGTTTAAGAAAAAGTAATAAATGAAAGAAAAAGAGTGATAATTTTACTAAATTAACCCCATTAACTATTGGTGTATTAACTATTGTCATAAATACAAAATGCAGTACTTGCGGGTATAATTGACAAACAAGCATTTAATTTCGCAATGAAAATTGAAGGTAACATATATTATGGGACGGAGGGAGGGAGTAATAGTAACAATACCAACGAGTAGTTGATAAGCAATTTTTTTTTAGATATGAAAATAATAATAATAATAATAATAATAATAACTAATAACAATAATAACAAAATTAATAATAATAATAATAATGTCTAAATTAACAAGGACTTCATTAGTTTAATATCGCTTAAACATTCCCCGGCAACGGCGCCAAAAACTTGTTGCGGCTCAGGCAAGTGCACTTAACATCTTCTTATATGATGTACCTTTCAACAATATATGCTTCTGGACGGTGAGAATTCTTGACATATACTTTCAAGATCTTCGCATATTGCTCAATTGGGTACATCCACCTTAAATAAACAGGGCCACACAGTTTAATCTCCCTCACTAGATGAATAATTAAGTGAACCATGATGTCAAAAAATGAAGAAAGAAAATACATCTCTAATTGGCACAATATAATAGCAGCCTCATTTTCTAACTCATCCAGCATTAAAGGGTCAGTGACTTGGCTACATATAACATTGAAGATTAAGCACAACCTAGTTATGACATGTCGAACTTTTTTTGGCAAGCAGCCACAAATAGCCACTAGTAGTTGTTGCATCAAGACATCACAATCACGAGACTTTAAGCCAACTAATTTTAGATATTTCATTGATACAAGCCTCTTGACATGTGAAGAGTAACCCTGTGGCACTTTTAAACACTTACAGAAACTTCTTCTCCCTTGTTTTGACAAGGTATGACATGCTAGGGGCAAATATGTGCCCTTACCTCTTGTCTGTGGAGATAACTGCTCTCTTATACGCGTCGCAACTATATCTAGACGAGCATTCAGACCATCCTTTGACTTACCCTGAATGTTGAGAAGCGTTTTGATTACACTTTCACACACATTTTTCTCCACATGCATCACATCAATACAGTGTCTTACATCAAGACTGGACCAGTATGGAAGATCAAAGAACACTGACCTCTTCTTCCATATGTTTTTTTTTCAGTAGACTTATTTTTCTCTTTTCAAATATAACATTGATATCGTTCAGCCGTTGATAGACTTATTCTCCAGTTAAGGCTTTCAGAGCAATATCATTCTCCAGACATCCGTTAAAAGCTTTTTTCAACCTATAATATGGGTGATTACGTTTAAGAAATCTCCAATGCCCAAGGTAAACAGTCTTCGATCCATCCATGTTGTAATTGATGGTAGCATGTGCCTTCTTCACATATAAGACATACTTTATGTCCCTTAACACTATATCTACATAAGTTCCCATATGCCAAAAAGTCATTGATGGTGCAAAATAACATGGCACGCAGCATGAAATATTCACGGGAATACCCATCAAACAAATCAACGCCTTCCTCCCACAGCATTCTTAAGTCTTCAATATAGGGACTTAGATAAATATCAATGTCATTTCCTTCCTGTTTTGGGCCCGAAATCATCATGGATAACATAATCTATTTGCGCTTCGTGTACAACCAAGGAGATATGTTGTAAATTACCATGAGAACAACCATGAACTAAGGGTACTACTTAAGTTACTGATGTGTTTGAAATAGTATATAGTTTAGTATTAGTTTTGCATTGTATTTTAATCTTTTAACCATTTTAATTCATGTTATTTATGCATTTTTTTTATTTGAATAATACACTTAGTATTGGCTCTTTTGTGCTTAAAGGAAGGTATTTAACTTTAGATAAAGAAGCAAAATCGCTTATTTTAAAATAAAGAAAAGAAGGCCATGTTTGAAGAAGGGCGCTGCACATTGTTGGATTAAAGAAAGATACCAAAAGAAAATGAGGAGGCATGATGCAATTGGAGTGGAGGCCCACAAAATAAAAGGAGGCGCTGCTACATCCTGTGAAGAAACGAGAAAGGTAGCTGAAACATTAAAAGGAAAAAAAGAAGCACGTAGCCTAAGGAAAAAAAGAGGCCAGGGGCGCTGCACCCTTGGATTAAAATAAGGAAGGCCTACAAATAAAAAGAAAGGAGCCCAACATCAGGAGAGCGTGAATGCATTATAAAAGGAGAGCAGCGTCGCACAAATACGGGGGTTGAAAACTGGGAGGTCTAGGAACGCCGTCTGGAACGAGGAGGAGAACAGGGTAAAGCTCCGGGTTTGATTGTTCCATTTTGTATTATGTATTTTAAAACCATGTTAGATTAGTTTCTTTTGTTCTAGGATTTGGGGCTATACCCTTTAATGTCTCCTGAATGAATATTTGTTAAACTCTTTTATTACTTTGAATACAATTTGATTTCGTTTTTATTGTTGTTAATATTTCTTATGAATTCGATAGCCACGTGTTCGTATGTGTTAGATTCCTAGGGATGAATTGAGAGGTGAACCTAGTAATCAGAACTATAAGAACAGAACTTACGATTAAAATCACGAGAGTAGTTTTTAGTCCTTCGAGGATAAAACAAGCTATCATATTTCTTAATGGGTTTAATTTGATTTCAATTACCATTAGAGTATGAGTTGTATTGCTTAAACACGACTTCTGTATCCTGAGAGGGAACTTTTACTAATTTAGGATAACTTGACTTCAATTGAATTCATTCGTTAATAAGAGAGTAGTCAATTAGGATTTCAGAGCATCATTGTGGTACCCCTAGATCCTAGAAGCTTTTCCATATTATTAAAATCATCAATTACATTGTTTTTAATTTATTTTATTTCTGTTACAACAACAAATTTTATTTCTTGAATTAATTTAAGTAGCGTAAAAGCAGTCCCTGTGGGATCGATATTTTATTACTTGACGACAACTCCGTGCACTTGCGATTTTGAATAAATTGGTTACATTGAGGTCTTCCCTTTTCATCCCTGCTTCAACTTAATTATTTACATTCGGGACAATGTAAGTTTTTAAGCTTGGGGTATGGGGTTTTCATTTTTGCATTTAGTCTTTGCATCTCATTTTTTTGCATTGCATTTTGTGTTAATTTTTGATTTTGTTCACATCATTTTATCCCCCAATTGTCCTGCTATCCTCTTGTGCTGTCAATGTGTGCCATATAATTTCTTTGGAATTGAAGAATGCTATGATTTGGAACCCAATTATTTTATCTTGTGATGGGCTTAAAGGTAGTGATTTTTATTGTACATAGAGAAAATCTTTTGATAAGTTGAGAATTAGCATGTGGCACTCTGATTTGATGTTTTTCACTGATTTTAACTTCTAAATATGAGACTTGAGCTTATATTGGGGCTTGTACTTCATCATATTTTTATGCCCTTTTCTCCTTGTATGAGTGTGTTCCTCTTGATTGTGCTCTTTAGAACTTGACTTGAAACCTTTTCAAAACTTAAAAATTTTTGTCTACACACTTGAAAATGATTAAGGCATTTTAGGCAATTTGTTTCAAGCCTCTGATTTTTGGATGAAAGCTTCCTCTAGTTGCCCCTTTTGAGCCTTTATTGAAATAAATTTTCTTGGTACCCATGCCATTGTCAAATGTTTATGGTACCTTTTAGAGCATGTTTAAGGGAGCAATTGGATGCTTTGAATTGTTTTGATGCTTGATCTTGGGATCTATTCTGTTGTTTAGTTCCTCCCCAATAATTATTATAAAATTTCAAATGAGGGAGAATAAAATGAAAAAAATAGAAAAGAAAAAAAAAACAACAGAAGAGGAACAATAATAAAAAGGTTTTGAAAGCAAAAAGGAAAAATGGATTGCTCCACTTATTCTGCTTTAAAATGGTTGCTTTAATTGTTCATGTTGATAGCCCTTGAATTTCCCTTTTCTTGTTTTTATCCCACCTTACCAGTAAAATCTCATGGCCACGTTACAACCTTTTTAAGACCTTTTGATTCTTGTTTGTTTTCATTAATTATTTGTTGAGATTTGGTTAATAGTCAAGCCTATGGTAGAGCATTTTCATTGATGGATATGAGTGAATTGTCTTAACCTTCAAACACTTGGAGAGTGGTAAGGAGAGTGCCCCTATCAGTGAAAGACATGATTTTTGAGAGCCTAAGTTTCTAATTGGACTTGATTTTTGATTATCTCTATTGTCTTTGTTAGTCCTTTAGCCTATTGCTTAATCTTGCTTATACCTCGGGTTCCTTATCTGTTGCAACTCTTATTTCCCATTCTATCTTTGGCCACAACAATTGCTTGAGGATAAGCAAAATTCTAAGCTTCGGGTAGTTACCGTATGGATTTATTCCATCCGTAGCAAGTCCAAGCCTAAGGTTTCTTGGCTCATTGTTTAAATCTGGAAACAAACAATCAACTCTCTTCCATTGAAAGAATAAGCGGGATGACGAAGCTGTCAATCACATTTTCTCTCATCTGCATGCCACTTAATGTTTTTTGCATCATTTACATTTCCAAACAATCGCTTGAACCTTGGAATTATTGGAAGATACCATAACACCTTCGCAGGAGGATCCTTTGTGCTCACATCACAACTAGAATCACCATTCTTCACTTTGTAGTGTGATACCCCACACGTGGGGCACTTATGCAACTTTTCAAACTCTTTCCGGTACAATATGCAATCATTGGGGCATGCATGTATTTTCTTATACTCCACACCCATCAGACACAATATCTTCTTCGCCTTATACGTACGGTTCGGTAAGTGTTACCTTCTGGAAGCATGTCTATCAACCACTCAAGCAATTCGGTGAAACTTTTATCGGTCCACCCATTTATTGCCTTAAGATTGAATAATCTTAAGACTAATAACAATTGTGTGAAACTTGTGCACCCCGGATACAAAAGCTCTTCCTCGTCACTACACAAAGTATCATACACTTATGTCGCTGAAAGACTGTTATCCAACTTCACGGTGAACTTGACAAAAATACAAGAAAGGGGGGTTTGAATTGGGTTTTATAAATCTTTTCGAAATACTTGTGTGTTTTTTAGAACCTTTTTAAAACAACTCTTTAACAAAAATAATAATGTGAATAAGTAAAGAGAAAAGAAAGAGTAGGACACAGTGATTTATACTAGTTCACTATCACCTGATAGCTACATCTAGTCCCTTCAATACACTTAAAGGATTTCTCCACTATAATCAACCGATTACACTTGAGAGTATACTACTGCCAAACTGGCTATACTCAGAACTTCTTAAAACGACTTAGCGCAGTCCAGCCTCTAAGGATTACAACCACTACTAAGCTAAATACAAGAGTTCAAAAATACTTTGAAACAATAACAATAACTCTCAGCAGAGAGGATTTACAATGAAATGCTTAAGCATAAAGAATAACTTTCTAACAGAAAGAATAAAACGATTAAGTGCTTGTTCACTTGGTCTCGGAGACTTGGAATAATTTTTTAGTTGCTCACTATCTCGTAAGAATGACTTAGTTTCGTTAACCTTCTTCAGTGAATGAAGTAAGGTATATATAGCTAGAGTTGCAAAAAGTATCGTTGTGACCTAATAGCTCTTTCACCAATAGACAAAACTTCACATTCGTTTTTTGTGGCTTTTAGTGAGTCCTGTCACTTTCAACTCTGCTCCTGTACGCTGACACAACAGACAGTTGCAGGATCTTGTCCCTTGTGATCTTTTTGAATGTGAGACACTTCCAGAGCAAGATATTTCTAATGATTATATCCGTTGATATTTTCTTTGGCCTTTGATTCCTCGTACATTAAAATACTCATCAATGAGGATCCTTTAATACTTGAAGTAGCCTTTAATGTTTCACTCAATCTGATTTCCAATCAGAGGCATCTTCCTACCAGATGATGCTTGTTACTGAGATACTTTGCTTACCAGAGTAAGCTTGGACCGGAGGCAAGTTCTTTAGTATAGTTTTTCTTGGCCTTTCAAATAACAGAGTCTTTTGGTACCGGACGAATGGTTCCAACAGTGTACTCTTATCAGAGCATAGTCTTACAAGAGCATGATCTACAAGAGCGTTGACTACCAAAGCATGATCATCAGAGTGTAGCTATAAGATGATGACGTCATCATTACTTACCAGATGATCAATGCCAGACTCAGAGGAATGGATCAGAGGGTGAAATGCATACATAGGCACAACATTCTGAGACTGTTCCATCCGATAAATAGTGACTTATTCACTAAGTTCTACACACTAACAAATACATCAGAGGATAAATTGTTCTATTCATTATTTGTTATCATCAAAACAATTAAGGGTCATTATTTCTGAATCCTTTTGATTCCAACACACGGATCATGTCCTCCAATCAATCGTCATATATACATCAACTTTATCTCTTTAGGACACACTTGGCATGTCTAACACTTCACCATGCCTTGTTCATGTTGTATAACTACCATAAATCCCATCAACAAGAAGATGATCCCGTATTTCCTCAACTTTTAGTGGTTTTTTATTCACACAATTAACACAAGGACAAGAAAATGTTCCATTACTAGCAAGAAGATTTCTTTTAGCAAATTTTATAAACTCTTCAACTCTGTTCTCATGCTCATCACTGAAATAATATGTACACACACTTTGTTAATGTAGTTGAAGAATTTAACTAGTTTTTTTTATTTAAAAGTGACGCAACCTATGACACACGATGACACACAATCTCCATATATTTGGTATGGCCCTATTCCATTCGAGAAGAAACTTTTTCTTTACTTCATTAATAGTTAATCCTTAAATCTTATATTTTATACCGGACAAAATTTCAGCAGCATTTTCCATAGGTATCCAAGTACACAACATGAACGTGGTGACATCCACCACAATCAATCATGCACCCAAAGACAATAGAAAACATAACAATGTCCGACACAAGACAAACCTTCCTGTTAGCTAAGGGCCTCCTGAACGACAAAGAAGAGGGCCATCTCCTCGAAGCCATGCGCGTACAACAATCCTGGCGCCCACGGTCGTGATTAACAGGAGAAGGAGCTGGTGTCTCCATGATGACACGATCATTCTTGGGAGATAATATGCTCCTGACATAATGGAGCAACAGACATAATGGTATAGATTGCCATACTAAAATCAAAGACAATAAGACACGTTGACAACAATATACTAATTATTGTATCACAGCCAGCAATTATTTCAATTGTAAAATGAAACAAGTGCTTTTTCTTTCAAAATTCTGGATTCAAACAATTAGAGCAATCCTATAGGATCAACTTACAGAATTTGTCAAGTTTAAATTAGATTACCACAGACTTCTACCTCAAATAATACACTAAAAATAACTAAAAACACAACAGATGATATATGAATTATGAGATCTCAAATTTCAAATAATTAAAGCAGTCCTATAGCATAAGGGACATAATTCGTTAAGTTCAAATTCAATTAACACGTTTGAGCAATTAAAGCAGTCCCATATGGTTCCATCCCTTTGAGATATGAAGAAATTATAAAGGATCAATAACAAAAAAATGGCAGAACAAAGAAGAAAAAAGGAACAACGTGGGTACATGATCAACAACGCGTTTGTGCAATAGAGCAAGGTGAGTGTGGCGGATTCTAACCGGAGGTGGAGAGTAGATCTACATTTAAAATAGTCGATGACAATAATAATAATAATAATAATAATAACAATAATAATAATAAAGAAGAAGAAGAAGAAGAAGAAGAAGAAGAACCGAATGAGAGAGAGAAAGGTTAATTTGATTACCTTTTAAAGGAACCGAGGTGACAACGCTGTAAACCAGAAGAGGAAGAAGAAGGAAGAACCGAATGATAGAGAGAAGGGTTAATTTAATTACCTTTCAAAGAGAACGAGCGACATCGCAGTAAACTAGAGCGGCGAACGACGGGGATGGGGCAGACGACGGCGAGAGAGATGTGTCGCCACAAGAGGTACGAAATGATGGGGGCCACCATAAGAGAGTAGGGTTCAAACGCGTAAAAGAAATGGAAGGATTGGTTCTGTGTAAACGTCTAGTATTACAAAATGAAAGACTTTTCAGATCGGTTAGAAATACAATCGATGTGAGAAAGACTTTTTATATCAGTTAATAGGTCCAACAGATGTGAAAAACATACGAAAAGTCAATTTTTTAAAATTAAAAATCACTTTCTACATTGGTTATAGGTCTAATCGATGTGAAAATACTTTTTTACATTGGTTAACTGAGTAACCGATGTAAAAAGTAGCGCGTTAATTGCAAAATTTCCACCGCGTCACTTTTTAGATCAGTTGCTCATTTAACTGATGTAAAAAGGTGACATAGTATCGTATTTCTGTACTAATGATGCATGCTTAGGTATGAAGTCACATTACTAATAAAAGATCGTAAAGATAACATATGTAAAGGCAAAACTAAGTCAGTAAAAAGTATTGGATATCAAATCTATATCCATCCACAATAACCAGTGATTTCAACGGTTAAGTAGGTTGGCAAAATAAACTTGAGGATATATTGTCTAGTTGTTAAAAAATGTTAACCAATCTTACTCTTGTTTGTGAGTTTGCACTAGAACCACTAACAATGTTGCACTCGGACAAATTATTTGAATTTAAAACTGCCACTTTAAAAGGCATTAAGGTCCGCAACAATTCAAAATATGAAATAGCTATCCAAATTGTTTTTTTTAATATCTCATTTTAACTTAACCAATTAACTTAACCAGTGTAGATAATTCACTACAACGATTCAGGCAATCTGCGACGGTTCTGAAGGTGTTCTGTGGCGGTTCTAACCATCGCGAAATACCCCTGCCGGCAGTTCGACAACCGTCGCAGTTATCACTGTAGGGACATCATTTAGCGGCGGTTATAACCAACCGCTGGAATAACCGCCATAGGTTTTTTATGCTATTAGCAGCAGTTTAGAACCGCCGCAAAATGTCCCCAAAAACTAAAAAAAAAATATAGGGGCCGCCACAATGTTCCACAAAAAATAAATAAATTTAGGGGTTGTTGAAAACTGCCGCAATGAGTCAAAAAAAAATAAAAAATTGGTTACTGCCACATGTTCGCATCCTATGTTTCAGGTTTAAAGCACTCTATGAGTGAATATCAGGAATGGAAAGAATATATACACACACAATTATTCATTGCAAAATTTAATATGAACATGTTCGCATCCTATATCTTTTTTCCTTAAATATGATGAAGCAAACAAAAAGTTAACAATTCAGAGATGTTATCCATGCCTGAGAACCTGAACCTCTACCAAATGGGTAATATCATTTTCCATCAGCATCAAAATGACATATGTTCTCCACATCAGTTACACAAGGCACCTTATGCATTAACAGACAAATAATATAAGTAAGTATCAAATGTCAATAGTATCAAATATGTATGACTCAAATTATAACTAGCAAACACTTTGGTAAACTATTTTTTATAATATCAAATCAAACATAGGAAGGATAAAAGATTGTAAAGAAGTTACAAGGATGAGATTGAAATAACAAAAATAGAATAATTATGTCCTCAATCACATAAAGGAAACTACTGTCATCATGTTAACTTCATACTCTATCACATAAAGGATGCATATGTCATTTAGAATCATAAGGCAAAGAACAAAGCTATCAATTTGTTTCAAAACAATATCCCTTCAGGCAGTGGTTAAAGAATCAATATTTTCAAATTTACAACTTGTGAGAATTGAACTAATTCAAAAAATTCCTGCACTCTAAATTGACAGTCAGAACATCCTTAAGTATGATGAATAATTTAACTTTCTTAAGTATAATAGCTAAATAGATAAGAAACTGAGCAAAAAAGACACAAAATCAACATTACGGGACAATGAAGCGAAAAGGAAACCCTGTGAATGAGAAATGGAGAGCAAACGAGAATAAATCAGGAACCAGAACAAAAAAGAAACCCTAGGAAATGAAATGAGTAAACCTTACCACAGACTGGCAACATAACCCTCCCTAGATATCTTAGACTCACGCAAATCTCCCACCTATCACCAACTTTGGTATGAATCCTAATAACAGAACCAAGTCAAGTTAACATGCAATAATCGAAAACAACCATATAAAAAAAAAACACATTGACTCCTCAAACTATATATCTATAGAGACAAACCTTGGTAAGCATAATCCTTGAACGACTTAATAGAATCAAGCAGCCATTGAGTTCAACCTTAACATTCTTTCCAAGCTCAATCTTCAAAAAGGAGAGAGAGTTGGGTCCTCAATCCACACTAAGGGAAGGACTTACTCATAGTGAAAACCCAAAGAACCCAACAATGTTTCTTCAAAACCACAAGCGACCTAACCTTCTGCAAGCAAAGAAAAATAGCATTTTACAAGAAATGCTAAAACCCAGAACAAGATATGTTCAAAAAATGCTTCACAAAGTCATCAAATTTACATGCTAAACAACCACCAAATGATGAGAAACCATAAGCTCCAAGAGATTCCTTGTCCTTAAAAAACAATAACTTACAAATGCAATGCAGCTTTAGCAGAGACAACCATTAACTTCAGAGAGAGTAAGCTAAAACATAAATGCACTGAAAGGAACTAGACAAAATGAGTCATTTTCAGAGATCTGAAAACACAAAACACAGTATTTCTTACCAAAATCACTTCCTCCCAAATTTACACAGACCAAATTCTTTATAGGACATATATCAAACACTTAGTAGATTCAAAACCCAATGCTCAATTTCACACTACACATGCTCTTTTTCTCACTAAAAACTCCAAAAGAAAGCAAAAAAAAAAAAAAAAGACCACAACAACGACAAATCTGAATCCAATCCAAAAACTAAGCAGATCAAAACACAATAAACAGCAGCGATTTTTACCCATTGAGAGAGTTGCATATACCATGGTATTACAATGGTTCTGCATTGTTAGCACCAGAAGGAAACCACAAACTGAGCATATACCAAACGATCATCAATTAAACCTAAACTTCAGTCCATCACCGTAAAAATAAAATCAAAATTTAAAACCCGAGAAGGATCAATGAAAGAACCAAAATTAAAAACGCAAAATAGAAACAACCAAACACAATGATTCTGCACTGTATGCACCAAAAAGTAAAGCACAAACTGAGCATTTAGGAATATGATTAGGCTCCGAATCTGAGTCATGGAAGATGCCACCAGTTGAAGACTTGACTAAGAACGACGCAGTTCGTGTGGGACGGTGCAGAGAACAACAATGTTATATGAACCGGATAAGGCAATCTGTAACACCCCATTTCTGAAGCGCTACAGGCAAGAACTTAACTCTAAATGCAACGAGCTTTTTAAAATAATACTCTTTTGCCCTTCAAAAAATGCGGTATTTTCTTTTTTGAAACAAACGTCCTTCACAAAACACAAACAGAGTATCCATAACGTTTAGAAACATGATGGAATTCTAAGTTACAAAAGATAGATGCACTGAAATACATACATACATTTCCAAAGATAGCCATAACCAGTACGTACAAAATACAAGTAGAGAAATATCTAAAAGGAGAGTACACCTAAAGTATGAAAACCCTACAAGAGCGATAATACTTCGGGGTACTCCCGAAAATTAACCACGTAGGGGCTGCTCCAAAAGTAGACCTCCAAACCTAACAAACTACACCACTAAAGTCTATAACTAACAGACTGATTGGTCACCACCTGAAACTATATACAACAGACAGACCTCACAACTAACCAAAACTATGTACAAGGCAGACAGACAATGTCAGCTAAACATCGCTACCCAAGTCCTCGAATGGGTCTTGCTCGTCCTCCTCCATTAGATCATCCTCTTCCTCGCCAGTCAAATCTATGAAAGGTGCAGATGCAGGTACACCCTCAGGTCTAACCTCCTCAACCAAAACCTCGTCAATCCATCCTGCTCCACTGTAACCCGCCTCCCCACACTCCGTATAGACAGGAGATGGATCCACAGGTAGGGTAGGGGTCCTGAAAATCAAGGGAGAGGTCGGCACCGCCTCTGGCTCTGGCTCCTCCACGGGGCTCGGTGTGTTTGCCACTGCACGAGAAGTCGAAGCTCCTGCTGTCCAACGTCTAACTCGCACGCTCCTCCGAGCAGTCCTCCTAATCCTGGCCCCTCCAGGCATGGGTGCATAGCGAGTCGTGGTCCGTCTAGGAATCTCAAAGGACTCATCTGGAGAAGTAGAAGAAGAAGCCTGTAACACTCGATCCCGCTGAGTGCTACGCCATCCGTCAACAATCTGCATCATCCTCACTGGGAAGCTCACGGTCTGTCTTGAGGTCTCTTGTCGCAGTGCCAATTTGTCTACTAGGAAAGTATGAACTACGTCCCCGGTATACACAACTCGGCGGGAGATGGGGTCGAACTCCATTGCCGATGGGATCTCCATGTCAGAAAGGTCAAACACCATCTCCAGCGATGTCATCATCGCCGGTATAACCACCCTTCACCATCATCTGGGTTACCATCATTAATTGAAGGAATCACGGGAAAGGGTCAACTTCTTAAATAAGCAAATATATCATAACACATCATAATATACAAATCAACAAAAGTGCGTAAGTGCCCACTAATGCAACTACATGTCACTGTTTATGTTTTTGGAATGACGAACAATGACCTTGAACTTCAGCCATAGCCTTGGGCTCTTCCACCATCCTAGGATATTCAAGTCGATGTTTCCCAATGACACGACAATGAACAACACCCCTGAACACCAGCCGTAGCTTTGGGCTTTCCATCACCCTAGGATATTCAGGTTGACGTTTCCCAATGACACGACAATGCTTCCACCAAATATATCAACGCATATGACTATTCAATATGGCAAAATTAATAAATATCAATTACCCAACATCAATTCCACATCATATATCTTAACACAATTGAAGCATACATGCAACCACATCATGTTATCAAATTCAAGATCACAACAATTCAGTTTTGACAACAATCCACAATCCACACCAATTCGCATAGTAGAAATCATCAACATTGATAGGCACAATTTGTCCCTTTGAAGCACCGTGGAACTAACAAACAGGTAAACAAGCATACAAGTGTGGGGGGTCGGGGTCAGGATACTAACCGCTTTTATCCAGGCCCACTAAAATAATCATATATACATATAAAGCTTTAAAATCAAAGGGGTATCAAAACCCTCACTTTGAACCCAGAGGTTCTCACACTTCTTTGATAGGACACAAATAACATTTAACGTGGGACTTATGGGTGCCCATCACCTAATCATGTCTAGAAGTACCCCATTCCAAAATCACCAGGTCACGTGTCAAAGCACGTCTTGGTCTCACGCAGCACGAACTCAGATTCCTCAAATCCTAACACCACAAAATAAGCTTAGTACAATCCTAGGCATAGACTTAGTTCTAACTCCTTAGGCTCTCAAACCCCAAAAATCTCTTAGATACCAAAACACTTACACTTGAAAAATTAACAAACAATTAAAAGAGTAAGATTTTAAACACTAAGAGTCATTTTTCATTTTTCAAACTTAGAACCTGAAACAATGCCACAATCAAATTCATTTTCCTCAAAATGCTTAAGTCAAGGTTCCACTTGGTTTTTAGGATCTCAAGGAGTCCATTTCACCTTAAGTGTTTCATGGCCTCAAAAGATCAAAACAACTTCAATTTCAATCAAATCATTTCCATAATTTTCCAAAGCTTAAGCACAATTCAATTCAACTATATAAAGTAGGAACAAAAAATAATTTCCCTCCCACAACTCCTAAGGGCTCGTGGCTATACCTCCCCTTTTCAAAAAAAATTGCAAAACAATCAATTCATTTCCTTCACAAAACAACAATTTACCTTGCAAAACAAAAAATTAATCAAGTCCAAAAACAATTCACAACTTCTTCAAGAATCAAGGGTTTCATCAATCCTACCATTCCTTTGTTTTCAACTCAAAATTAACAATTACAAAAGCAATAACAATTTATAAGGAGCAAGAAACACAAACTAATTGGAGGATTCACATGAAAAATCTCACAACCCCTTTCCCTTAGGTCTAGCACCCTAGGGTTTCAAAAATTTGGGGATTTATGTGTTCATTTCTTCCATGATCATGATCAAGTAACATACAAAGCATTAAAACAAGAATTGAAGAAGAAGAACTCCTCCTACACCACTAATGAGGCCCACGGCCTAGGGGCTGAAAATGCGGGAGAAGGATTTGATTTTTCTTCTCACCTACAAGGCTTGGAAGAGATGATTGAGTAGAAGAAGAAGTTAGGAGCAAGCTTTGTTGAAGATGGAAGATGAAGGTGAATCAAATAAGTGGATGAAGGTGACCACCATTGGAGAACCTTGCAGCTTTTCTCGTGAGCAAGTGAAATGAAAGAAATGAAGTGGAAGTGGGGTGGGGGAGGCCACAGCTGGTCTTAAAAAACAAGGGAAGGAATTTAAAAATTTTATTAGACAAAATACTTGGTTAAGAATGAATTTAAATTAAGCGTAAAATTTAACCATCACATAAGTGACACCTAGCCTCTAAAGCAAGATGCTAATCCCATCAATGAGTCTAAAATATCTAATCTCTCTTTTGTCTTGATTACCTTATAATCCTAGTGTCTCAAGAGTACTAAAAACACGACGTCGAGTAATCACGTTACCGCTTAATTCTTCCGCCGATTAAATCGCGAAAATTAATTTTCTTAGAAATTAATTCACCGCGTGATAATAATTTATCATAAATAATAAAAACAATTGAAAACACTCAATCATAATCACAACAAATCACGATTCGATTTTCATCGAAATCAGGGTTCGTTTAAAAATTTTATTCTTGGATAAAAACTATCCGGTGATTCAAAACGCGACGAAACTTCGTTAGAATTTTCGACGATAATTGAACCATGAATTAATATAAAATATTTATTCTCAAATTTAATTTGATCTTGATTTAATTCAATCACTTGCTTAACGAATAAGAAACTATACTAAAATAACGCTAAATAAAACATCGTAAAAATAAGGACGTTAGAATACTCTCCCTCTAAAAATATTTTCGTTCTCGAAACTACAAGCCAGATACGTACCAAGAAATACTTCTGGATATTGCTCTCTCATCTTCTCTTCCAGCTCCCAAGTTGCATCACCCGTCTTCTGGTTCCAAACTACCTTGACAAGCTGAATCTCCTTATTCCTCAGTTGCTTCGTCTTCCTATCAACAATCCTTGCAGGAGATACCTCAAAAGACAAATCAACCTTTAGTTGAATCACGTCAGACTCAATAATGTGAGAAAGGTCGAAAACATATTTTCGCAACTGCGAGACGTGAATGACGTCATGAATATTAGACAGGAATGGTGGTAAAGCTAACTGATATGCAACTGGACCTATACGACGAAAAATTTGATAGGGTCCAACGAACTTAAGAGTAAGCTTTTTGGATTTGATCACTCGACCAAGTCCAGTTGTAGGTGTGACTCGAAGGAATACATCTGCAAAATCTAACGATCAGCGACCCCTGTCTGCATAACTCTTATGTCGACTCTGAGACGCTCTCATCCTTTCTCTAATCTGCCGTATCTTCTCAGTAGTCTGTTGAATCAAATCTGGTCCCATAATAGAGCATTTCCCATCCTGATACCAACAAAGAGGCGTCTGGCACTTGCATCCTTACAGTGCTTCAGAAGGTGCGATACCAATGCTCGCATGATAACTGTTGTTGTAAGTGAATTCCACTAGCGGTAAGACGTCATCCCAACTTCCTCTGTTGTCCAACGTACAAGCCCTTAGCAAATCTTCGAGTGACTGGATCGTCCTCTCGGTCTGTCTATCGGTTTAAGGATGATACGCCGAGCTAAGCTTGAGCTTGGTCCCCAATGCTTCCTGTAATGCTCTCCAGAAATGAGACATGAACTTCAGATCTCTATCAGAAACGATATTAGAAGGCACGCCATGTAGCCGTACAATTTCTGCTCTGTAGATCTCTGTCAGCTTTTCTACATTGAAAGTCGACCTAATCGGTAGAAAATGGGCAGATTTGTTTAATCGGTCGACGATTACCCAAATCGAGTCGTGCTTCTTCGTTATCCTTGGCAAACCCACAACGAAATCCATGGAAATACTGTCCCATTTCCACTCTGGTACGTTAAGTGACTTTAGCATCTTGACTGGTCGCTGATGCTCCACCTTCGCTTTCTAACATGTCAAACATGAAGCCACGTAGTCCGCCACTTGCTTCTTCATTCCGTGCCACCAAAAATGCTTCTTCAAATCCTAGTACATCTTTGTAACTCCCGGATGAATACTCAGTCTGCTCTTGTGCGCTTCGTCAAGAATCAATCTCCTCAGCTCTTCCGTCGCTTTTCCTCGCGCTACTAGCTCTTTCTTCTCTTGTAGTAGCTTATCACTAGCTTGTTGATCTCTGATCTCGTCCAACAGTCCGCTAGAAATAGCAAGCATGCCGAACTTCAGCTTCCCCGGTGATAATTCCACGTTCAACTTCAAATCTCGGAACTTCTCCAGTAGCTCCAACTCCTTAATCATCATCGCTGAGACTAAAACACTCTTCCGACTCAACGCATCCGCTACTACGTTTGCGTTTCCTGGATGATATTCCAATGTAAAGTCGTATTCCTTCAAAAATTCTGTCCATCTCTACTGCTGCATGTTGTGTTCCTTCTGATCGAATAAGTACTTCAAGCTCTTGTGATCGCTGAAAACAGTGAACGTGCTCCCGTACAAGTAGTGCCCCAAATCTTCAGTGCGAATACCACTACGACAAGTTCCAAATCATGCGTAGGATAGTTCCTCTCGTGAATCTTAAGCTATCTCGAAGCATAAGCCACTACCTTCCTGTGTTGCATCAGCACGCATCCAAGTCCCTGGTGTGAAGCATCGCAATAAACCTTGTAAGGTTCTTCTGGTTGAGGCAAGACTAACACAGGCACTTTCGTCAAGAGTTCCTTCAACCTCTGAAAACTAGACTCGCACTCCTCAGTCCAAGCAAAAGGTTGATTCTTCCTCGTGAGTCGTGTAAGCGATGCTACGATCTTCGAGAATCCTTTGATAAATCTCCGGTAGTAAGCTGCCAATCCCACAAAGCTTTAGATATCTAACACCATCTTCGGTTGGTCCCATGCTAACACGGCTTCAATCTTAGCTGGATCCATAGCTATCCCGTCCTTAGTTATCACATATCCAAGAAAATTCACCTCTTCAAGCCAAAACTCGCATTTAGAAAGGTTAGCGTAGAGTTGCTTCTCCCGTAGAATCTGTAACACTTGGCGTAGATGCTCTTCATGCTCTTCTCTACTTCGCTAGTAGATCAAGATATCATCTATGAACACTACCACAAACTGATCGAAGAGTGGATGGAAAATCCTGTTCATGTAGTCCATAAATACCGCTGGTGCATTCGTCACTCCAAAAGACATCACTAGATACTCATAGTGGCCATATCTAGTTCTGAATGCTGTCTTAGGAATATCTTCTTCCTTCACACGAATCTGATGATAGCCGAAATTCAAGTCGATCTTGGAAAATATCGCTGCTCCTTGTAGTTGATCCATCAAATCATCGATACGCGGTAACGGATACCGATTCTTGACAGTAACCTTGTTGAGTTGACGATATTCAATACACAATCTTGATCGTTCGTCTTTCTTCTTCACCAGCAACACTGGAGCTTCCCACGGTGAAACACCAGCTCGTATGAACTGCTTCGACTCCAAATGTTCAATCTGTGACTTTAGCTCCTTAATCTCTGATGGAGACATTCGATAGGGCGCTATCAAAACCGAAACTTTTCCTGGAAGTAAGTCGATGGAGAATTCGATTTCCCTCACTAGTGGTAAACTCGGTACATCTTCAGGAAAAACATCTGGAAAGTCACATACCACTGGAACATTCTTCAACTCGATCTCTTGAGAAGCTTCTAGACTAGCAAGATACATTGACTCCTGAGTTCCCCCTTTCAGGGAAACCCCGGTGTGATTAGCAGAAAGATAGTTGGAAACTCCAAGATCAGGAAAAACTACTGCTTTTTGGGCACAGTCCAAAAGAACATAGTGGTAAGACAACCAATCCATCCCGAGGATAATATCTAGACCTTTTAGAGGTAAGCAAATCAAATTAACAACAAACTTTCTACCCTGAATAATCACCGCACAATTAAGGCATGCAGTGTTGGCAACCAAATTTTTAGTAGCTGGAGTTGTAACTGCTAATTTGAAAGGTAAGGCAGTCATAGGTAACTCTAATTGGTTCACGCAATCCAAGGAAATAAATGAATAGGTTGCACCAGAATCGAAGAGTACGGATAAGGATTTACCCCAATCTCACAGTCTCCTTGAATAAGATCATCAGTCTGCTCCGCCTCTTCACCACTCATGCAGAAGAATCTGCCCTTGGCCGTCGGACTTTTCCCCTTAGCCTTCGCTGTATTCACAATTGGATCAACCTTAGGAGCTTTGCAGTCTTTAGCACTGTGTCTCGGTTTCCTGCAGTTGTAGCACACATCGCTCTCTTCAAGATGCTTATCGCATAAGGTTCTGGCTTGCCACAAATGCAATGCATCAGTCCTTCTCTGGTCTGACTCCCACCACTTGAGTTCTGAGCCATAGGACGATACTGCCCCTGTTGTTCCCCTAAGGCCGGTTGTAAGGTTTCTTCTGCTGTTTTCCCTTCTGATCAAGTCCATGACCCTGATTCTGAGGTCTGATGGGTCCACCTGCCCCACTCTTTCTCTTGTAGTTCCTCATAGCTTCCACCTCAATGCATCTATCAACTAACTCCTGAAAGTTCCAAATCCTCAGAGACACCACAGACTTCTGGATGTCAAACCTTAATCCCTGCTGAAATCTTTCACTCAACCAACTCTGATCTGCCTGATCACGGAAGGGACTAAAGTACCTCGATAGTGATTTAAACTTAGCAGCATACTCAGACACTCTCATGTTGCCTTGATGCAAACAGAGGAATTCCTACTCCTTCTCCATCCGTGCCGTCTCTGGAAATTATTTCTCCAAGAACCTCCTGCGGAAGGTCTCCCAATTAATCTCCTGATGCTCCGTCATCAACATCTCCTGATTTTCCCAGCAGTAAATAACACGCATAATTCACCTTGACATTCTCAGGACAGTGGAGCGCTTCAAATATCTTTCCTATCTCCTGTAGCCACAGATCCGCCTTGTCCGGATTCGGTTCACCATAGAACTTCGGTGGATCATGCTTGCAAAAATCAACCAATCCTCTAGCCTCTGCACTCCTTTCCGCTCTCTGTTGTTGCTGTAGGTTATGTTGGTTCATGGCGGTAGTCTGTTGAGTTACAGCAGCAAATTGTTGTGCCATCACCACTGCCATTTCGGTCATCGCTTGAATTTCTCTTTCCATGTTGAGGTTGTCAGGTCCGGTCGTAGGGTCTCTGCGAGGGGGCATTAGATTCCTATAAGGTCCAAAAACCTGTCAGAACCTCACAATTAAGTGATGTGTTAACACACATTGCTTCAATCAAGAAACAATTTCAAACATTTCTAAGCAAAGTTGCTTTACTCATCAAACAACAACAATATTAACATAGTAGCTACCTAACAAAACAAAACCCAATACGGTGTCCAACTTAGTGTTCCCTACACATAGTCCAGTTAGAATCAAAATGCTCTGATACCACTATTGTAGCACCTCATTTCTGAAGCACTACAGACAAGAACTTAACTCTAAATGCAACGAGCTTTTTAAAATAATACTCTTTTGCCCTTCGGAAAATGCGATATTTTTTTTGAAACAAACGTCTTTCGCAAAGCACAAATAGAGTATCAACAGCGTTTAGAAACATGATGGAATTCTAAGTTACAAAAGACAGATGCACTGAAATACATACATACATTTCCAAAGATAGCCATAACCAGTACGTACAAAATACAAGTAGAGAAATATCTAAAAGGAGAATACACCTAAAGTATGAAAACCCAACAAGAGCGATCATACTTTTGGGGTACTCCCGGCAGTTACCCACGCAGGGGGCTGCTCCAAAAGTAGACCTCCTGACCAAACCAACTACACCACAAAAGTGCAGAATTAACTGACCGGGTCACCACCAAACAATATACAAATGCATGCACTCACAAACTAACCAAAACTATGTACAAGGAAGACGGACAACGTCAGCTAAACATCGCTACCTAAGTCCTCGGATGGGTCCTCTTCGTCCTCCTCATCAGATCATCCTCGTCCTCGCCAGTCAAATCTATGAAAGGTGCAGATGCAGGTACACCCTCGAGGCTAACCTCCTCAACCAAAACCTCGTCAGTCCATCCTGCTCCACTGCAACCCGCTTCCCCACACTCCGCACAGACAGGAGAGGGATCCACAGGTGGGGTCGGGCTCCTGAAAATCAAGGGAGAGGTTGGTACCACCTCTGGCTCTGGCTCCGCCGTGGGGCTTAGTGTGTCTGCCACTGCACGAGAAGTCGAAGCTCCTGCTGTCCAACGTCTAACTCCCACGCTCTTCCGAGCAGTCCTCCTAATCCTGGCTCCTCCAAGCATGGGTGCATAGGGAGTCGTGGTCCGTCTAGGAATCTCAAAGGACTCCTCTGGAGAAGTAGAAGAAGAAGCTTGTTACACTCGATCCCACTGAGTGCTACGCCATCCGTCAACAATCTGCATCATCCTCACTGGGAAGCTCACGATCCGTCTCGAGGTCTCCCGTCGTAGTGCCAGTCCTTCTACTAGGAAAGTCTGAACTACGTCCCCAGTATACACAACTCGGCGGGAGATGGGGTTGAACTCCATCGCCGATGGGATCTCCATGTCAAGAAAGTCAAACACCATCTCTGGCGAAGTCGTCATCGCCTGTCTGGGTTACCATCATCAATTGAAGGAACCACGGGAAATGGTCAACTTCTTAAATAAGCAAATATATCATAACACAACATAATATACAAATCAACAAAAGTGTATAAATGCCCACTAATGAGACTACATGTCACTGTTTATGTTTCCAGAATGATGAAGAATGCCCTTGAACTCCAGCCGTAGCCTTGGGCTCTTCCACCACCCTAGGATATTCAAGTCGAAGTTCCCCAACGACACGACAATGAACAACACCCCTGAACACCGGCCGTAGATTTAGGCTTTCCAACACCCTAGGATATTCAGGTTGAAGTTTCCCAACAACACGACAATGCTTCCACTAACCCCAATGAATATATCAACACATATGACAATTCATTATGGCAAAATCAATAAATATCAATTATCCAACACCAATTCCACAGCACATATCATAACACAATTGAAGCATACATGCAACCACATCATGTTATCAAATTCAAGATCACAACAATTCAGTGTTGACAATAATCCACAATCCACAATCCACAGCAATTCGCTTAGTAGAAATCATCAACATTGATAGGCACAATTCGTCCCTTTGAAGCTCCGTGGAACTAATAAAGAGGTAAACAAGCATACAAGTGTGGGGGGTCAGGGTCAGGATACCAACCGCTTTTATCCAGACCCACTAAAATAATCATACATACATATAAAGCTTTAAAATCAAAGGGGTATCAAAACCGTCACTTTGAACCCAGAGGTTCTCAGACTTCTTTGATAGGACACAAATAACATTTAACGTGGGACTTATGACTGCCCATCTCCTAATCATGTCTAGAAGTAGCCCTTACCAAAATCGCCAGGTCGCGTGTCAAAGTACGTCTTGGTCTCACACAGCACGAACTCAGATTCCTCAAATCCTAACACCACAAAATAAGCTTAGTACAATCCTAGGCATAAACTTAGTTCTAACTCCTTAGGCTCTCAAACACCAAAAATCTCTTAGATACCAAAACACTTACACTTGAAAAATTAACAAACAATTAAAAGAGTAAGATTTTAAAGACTAAAAGTCATTTTTCATTTTTCAAACCTAGAACCTAAAACAATACCACAATCAAATTCATTTTCCTCAAAATGCTTAAGTCAAGGATCCACTTGGTTTTTAGGATCTTAAGGAGTCCATTTCACCTTAAGTGTTTCATGGCCTCAAAAGATCAAAACAACTTCAATTTCAATTAAATCATTTCCATAATTTTCCAAAGTTTAAACACAATTCAATTTAACTAATATAAACTAGGAACACAAAATAATTTCCCTCCCCCAACTCCTAAAGGCTCGCGACCGTACCTCCCCTTTTCAAAAAATTTGCAAAACTCCACCCAAATCAACCAACGCCATTCAATCAATTCATTTCCTTCACAAAACAACAATTTACCTTGCAAAAGAAAACATTAACCAAGTCCAAGAATAATTCACAACTTCTTCAAGAATCAAGGGTTTCATCAATCCTACCTTTCCTTTGTTTTCAACTCAAAATTAACAATTACAAAAGCAATAACAATTTATAAGGAGCAAGAAACACAAACTAATTGGAGGATTCACATGAAAAATCTCACAACCCCTTTCCCTTAGGTCTAGCGCCCTAGGTTTCAAAAATTTGGGGATTTATGTGTTCATTTCTTCCATGATCATGATCAAGTAACATACAAAGCATTAAAACAAGAATTGAAGAAGAAGAACTCCTCCTACACCACTAATGAGGCCCATGGCCTAGGGGCTGAAAATGGGGGAGAAGGATTTGATTTTTCTTCTCACCTACAAGGCTTGGAAGAGATGATTGAGTAGAAGAAGAAGTTAGGAGCAAGCTTTGTTGAAGATGGAAAATGAAGGTGAATCAAAGAAGTGGATGAAGGTGACCACCATTGGAGAACCTTGGAGCTTTTCTCTTGAGCAATGAAATGAAAGAAATGAAGTGGAAGTGGGGTGGGGGAGGCCGCGGCTGGTCTTAAAAAATAAGGGAAGGAATTTAAAAATTTTATTAGACAAAATACTTGGTTAAGAATGACTTTAAAGCAAGATGCTAATCCCATCAATAAGTCTAAAACATCTAATCTCTTTCTCTCATAATTACCCTCTAATCCTTGTATCTCAAGAGTACTAAAAACACGGCGTCGAGTAATCGTGTTACCGATTAATTCTTCTGCCGATTAATTCGCGAAAATTATTTTTCTTAGAAATTAATTCACCGCGTGATAATGATTTATCATAAATAATAAAAACTATTGAAAGCACTCAATCATAATCACAACAAGTCACGATTCGATTTTCATCGAAATCAGGGTTCGTTTAAAAATTTTATTCGCGGATAAAAACTATCCGGTGATTCAAAACGCGACGAAACTTCGTCAGAATTTTTCGACGATAATTGAACCATGAATTAATATAAAATATTAATTCTCAAATTTAATTTGATCTTGATTTAATTCAATCACTTGCTTAATGAACAAGAAACTGCTTATTATAGCATAAATACGACAATTATACTAAAATAACGCTAAATAATGCATCGTAAAAATACGGACGTTACACAATCCTTAAAAATGATCTGCAATATTAGAATCTAACAAAGAGAATTGAACATTGAGAAGCAAAACAAGGGTTGTGAGAGAGAGAGAGATGTTACCTGAGATGTCTCTGACTCCTTTTAAACCCACAAAATGCTATGGCGAAGTGTTACAGCGTGAGGCCGAGGAAGAGAAGGGGCGAGAGAGATGCTACGGCGGTGTTGCAGTGTGAGGCGGGAGGAAGAGAAGTCGCGAGAGGTTGATGAAGGAGATTAGGTTGAGTTTTAGGGTTCTTTGAACACACACTGGTTTTAGGATTCGATTTGAGATTTTGGGAGAAAAAAGAAGATCTGATTGATTTTTTCAGATTTGGTTCGTATTTCTCTTTAGGGTTAGGAAAGGGTGAGGAGACTGAGAAAAGATGGTAGTGCGCCACGGCCATGGGAAAGGGATTAGGGTTAGGGTTGGCTTTGGGGGAGTGAGAGAGGAAGAGAAGGAGAAGAGAAGAGAAAGAGAGAAATCAGGGGGAGGGGGTGCCGCTGGGAGCAAATGAGAGGGAGTGAATGAGGGTATCTGAGGGTTTCAAGAGGGAATGTGAAAATGTGAGTTAACAGCCGTCGCATGCCTTCAAACCACCGCAAGTTCTCATCAATGGGAGACAGTTTGATGAACTGCCGGACGAACTGCCGCAACAATTAAACTGGAGGCGGTTCTGTTGCAACCTCCACAAACTGACCACCGCTGGTTGCTCCTTTTCTTGTAGTGATTGGCAGGCTCTTAGTTACACAGTTGTTTCTGGATCTACTTCCAGGCATAAGTGTTGGTGTTGTTTGCCGTAGTACCGAAATTTCTGGATACAGGCTACAAATTTTGGGTATCGCCTCTGTTCACTTTATTCTCTACCTCTGATCATAGCGCTCACATAGATGTACTTCAGTTATAATTGATGATTGGAAGGGATCTTTTCCTCAGTTATGTGAACCCATGAACCTAAATGAAGTCATCTATTTCTTTTTCACTTATTTCCCTGATGATGTTGGGATTCAGGAACCAAGGAGAATTTTCTCTCATCATGGCAAGATGGGAGAGGTATTCGTTCTGCAAAAGGTAGATAAGTTTGGTCGAAGGTTCGGTTTTGTGAGATTCAAAGATGTGTCCAATAGGGTGGATCTCCTCAGAAAATTTGGTAACATCTGGTTGGGATCTTAATCTCAGGATTAATTTTCTAAAGTTTCAGAGGGAAAAGGCTGCTCCTTGGATGGGAGAGAAGGCTAAGCCTTTGACAGCTCTACATAAAGAAGGTCACGTGGATCGAGTTCATTTGTACGCTGAGGTGATGAAACATGTGGGAGGCCAGGGCGTCAATTTTGGTGTGTGTGAGAACCCTTTAATTAAATCAGATTCTCCGGTGGAGTTTGTTGTTCTTGAAGTTAACCACAGCTGACTCTTTAAGAGTTATGTTGCCAGGATGTGCGGCAATGAAGGGGTGTTCTCTATCATGGAAAACCTTTTCCTTGAATAGTATCATTCCCAATGGGTGGTTCCCACATCTTGCTGGTTGGGTCTAGGAGGAGGACACTTATGATTTGGTGAATAGCAATCAATAGTGGTTCTCTACATGGTTTGAGGAGGTGAATAGATGGAAACACACAAATCTATCTAGTCAGAGGTTCCTTTGGCTTAATTGATTTGGGGTTCCTTACACGCGTGGGATAAGCTATCTTAAAAAACTCTAGCTTCTAGGTTTGGTAAGTTTCTTATGTTAGATGAGTCTACAAGGATGAAGAGAATATTTGATGTTGGTAGGTTCCTTAATTTGGAAACTTCTCGGACTAGGGTGGACACCACTATTCGGGTCGTAATGAAGAGAGATGTGTTTTAGGTTAAGGTGATGGAAGAGAAGCTCAGTGTGTTTGACTTTTGTGGTGTCCATAAATCGGTCATCTCGAGGGTGGGGGAGGAGAAGTTTTCCACTAGTTTAGCTAGAAGTGGCCCTGTCTTTGCGGCCTATGACTTCTTCTCCCGCAGGGAGAGTGAGGAGGAAGCTGGTGATATCTCTCTTGGAGGGAATACCTAAGGTGACTTTGGGTTATCTCTGGGTTTTGTGGGGTTAAAAGGAGAATTAAATGGACAAGTTGGGGAAGCATGGGAAGGAGGATATGGGATTAGTGAGTGATGTTGTCGGGGATACTGACCTTGGAAGGGGTAAGAAGAATAGTATCTTAAGTGGAGATAGTGGGGGATGACTTAAGGGTCCACGTGACTTTATCTCTCTAGGAAGAAGGGGTGTGGAGATGGTGTGGGATGTTTGAAAGGTGGAATTTGCATAGATGAGTCTTCAGAAGATACGTGAAACATTTTAATTATCTGGTGGGTGTGACGTCCTAAATTAATTAACTAATAATTATCGTATTATAATAGATTAGTTGGGAGAGAATAACACACAATATAGCAAACATTTTATTTATTATAATAATCAAGTTTATACATATCCGAGTAGCATAGTAGCAGAAATAAAAACTGACTCGTTTAGCCATAATACATAACAGATACCAAAGACAAGAGAACTAAGGATAACAAAGACAAGAGTTATCCTACGGGGTAGCATCATCATCTCCATGATCGGCCAAAGCTGGTATTTCGTCATCCTCAGCAACATGTTCATCCTCCTCGTAGTCCTTGATAGGGTCTTTTCTCCATCCAGTTCAGTAGAAATGAAAAGAGAATAGGAGAGATAAGTTTCTACACTAAACATCAATAAAAGGGTTGGAAACATAATTTCATACTAATAGCACACAGACACCAGGTTCACTAGACTATTTTTCACTCTTCTTATGGTACTAACTGCCCTCCTACTCCTTCTCTATCTACACTCCATCTCCTTTTACTTCTAATTCCATCTTTTACTAAACTTTTCGCCGTAGATCAAGTTATGATCATAACAGTGACACACGGCAGTGGTTGGAGGTCTATGACCTATTTTCACTCCCGGTCTAATTGAAACTTTCCCAAAAGCCTAGATTAGGTTCCTTACACCTAAATTAACTTAATAACACCCAAACACACAACAAAATTAAAGTATCTAAACTTCGGGATGTTACAGTGGGTCATCGTTTTGATGTTAATGTGCCTCTTAAGGTTGCGGCTAGTGCCAATCTAATTTGCACTGGCCACGTCATTGCAAAGGAGACACTTGGATCTCCAAATGGCAGATAACTACCATAAAAAACAACTGGGTTGATGATGTAGACGGGAAACAAAAATACAGATTTTCATTTTAAAAACCTATGGAAATAAGATGCCAGAAGGTTTCAGTATCATGTTTTCGAGAGTTGTGAAATATAATTTTGCGTACACATTTTTATAACAGGCAAAATCTAGATGCCAGAAAGTCCTAATATCTAGATTTCGGGCACTATTAATTTGTAAGTTATTTCGGATTATGTCTATGATGGGGGTGCATGCATTTGTAAGGTATTTAAAGATTAAAATTTCTAACGTCCAAAAACTACTTTTTGGGACCTTCTGGCAATAAGTTTCCGTATTATGTTTGTGCTGGAGGTGCATGCATAACATCCAGAAACTAAATTTTGGGGGGTCCCAAAAAGTAGTTTCTGAAAAATATGAATAAGCAAGAAAAAAAATACCTCGCACAGAAGAAGGATGTGAGAGAGAGAGAGAGAGGGGTGAGTGAGAGTGAATTAGAGAGAGAGCACGGGATAGAGGTGGAGGAAAAGTATTTGAATATAAAACTGCCACTTTAAAAGGCATTCTGGTCCGCAACAATTCAAAATATGCAATAGCTATCCAAATTGTTTTTTTAATATCTCATTATAACTTAACCAATTAATTTTTATGTCTCGTGCTTGTACAAATAAATCTTGAATACAGCGTAAATAATTAGCAGGCTCCTGGTTACACAGTTGTTTGCCGTAGTACAGAAATTTCTAGATATAGGCTACAAATTTTGAGTATTGCCTCTGTTCACTTTATTCTCTACCTCTGATCACAGCGCTCACACAGTTGTACTTCAGTTATAATTGATGATTGGAAGGGATCTTTTCCTCAGTTATGTGAACCCATGGACCCAAACGAAGTCATCTATTTATTTTTCACTAATTTCCCTGAAAATGTTGGGATTCAAGAACCTAGGAGAATTTTCTCTCAGCATGGCGAGGTGGGAGAGGTATTCGTTCCGTAAAAGGTAGATAAGTTTGGTCGGAGGTTCGGTTTTGTGAGATTCAAAGATGTGTCCAATAGGGTATGTAACGACCCGTTTCCGGACCGCTACAAAACCGAAAGAACCTATATGTGACGCGTTTTAAAAATAGTACTCTTGTGCCCTTTAGAAAAATGTGGTACTTTTTTTTTAAAAAAGACAATAGTACCCGTAAAGCACACTCAGAGTACATACAGCGTTTCGAAACATGGTGCAACTAGGACACAAAACTTAAATACTGATAAAACATACATGCATAAATACATAAGTCATATACACAGTACGTGCAAAATAACAGAGTAGAAAATGTGCAAAGAAATACACCTATGGTATGATGACCCTCAAGAGAGCAATCATACCTGGGTACTCCTGAGCACCCACAGGGGCTGCTCCAAAGCGAAACCACCAGTCTACCTGTAATAACAAAACATCACCCTACCTAACCGTCACAACAACTGTACACAAAAGACATACTACAACCATCCCAAAAACATTTAATGAGACATAGTCAATCACGACAAATAAAGGTCGCCGCTCGATCCTCGAAGAGGTCCTCCTCACCATCATCTGCTATCTCGGGTTCCCTACGCCTCGCCATCGCTGGGTAGCCACCATTGGTTGAAGGCACCACGAGAAAGGGTCAACTTCTCAAATAATCAAAATAAACCAAAGCATAAAGCAGTAGGCAATCAACAGTGTATACAATTCACAAGCGCGACTCAAGACCCAAATCAAGACTCACCACGACTCATCTCATGACTCATTTTCTCTCGACACTTTCGCCACATACCTAAGTAACGCGGATCCATCCATCGAATACCAGCCGTAGCCTTGGGCTCTCTCCTCACCCTAGGACATTCAAATTTCAGGTTCCATTAGCATTACGACGCCTAGCTATTCCCTATCGAACACCAGCCGTAGCCTTTTAGGGGATTCTAGCACCCTAGGTGAATCGACTCAAGCTCAAAAACGTCCCGGCAAAACTAACGTCTAGCCATTCGCTACCGAACACCAGCCGTAGCCTTTTAGGAGATTCTAGCACCCTAGGTGACTCGGCTCAAGCTCAAAAACGTCCTAACGACTCAACGACTCGACCAACTCTCGCACTCCGATGAACAATTCACATAATTATAACAATATAATTCAGTTCAACAGCATAAGCAACATAGCAATATAACTCAATCCATCAGAGATAAATAACATAAACATCTCATCTCAAATAATCACACTTAGCAGCTACAGTCGACAATCAAATCATAGAATTCATCCCTCTGCAACTCGATGGAGTTCACAGAGAGGAACAAACAAGTGTGGGGGGTTGGGGACAGCTGCCAACCACTTACAGACAAGCCCACTAAACAATCAGTATATAACAAAAATAAAGCGAAGGGGTACAAGACCCTCACTTCGAACCCTTAGGTTCTCAGACTTCTTCGCATAAACACTTGAAATTAAATTCGTATCTAAAAATTGCCCTTACACAAGGACATACAACACTAAAAGCCTACGATGTCTAGAAGTGCCCTTACCACGAGCTATCACTTGCGTAGCTCCAACGTCCTCGGGTCCGCGTCGCTCGGTCCCGGTATTACGATTCCTATTACCAAATACAACTTAGCATACTTCTAGAAAAATTAGAACTTAGCTCTCAACTAACCCTTTTTCTAACCAAGCATCCACAAAAATTTATTTCTTACTACTAGAAAACACATGAAGGATTTTGAACCAAAAATCACTTTTCTTGAAAATTAACTAACACATAACACTTTAATTTTAGAAAATGCTAAATTTTAAAGAACCCTTTTTCTTGAAACCTTATGCATAACACATAATCAATTAATCACTTACTAAAACATTTCCAAAAATAAGAGTTTTAAGAGTTCTTTCAAAACAAACCATTTTCAAAACACTAGAATCATGGCCATAATCATGCTAAGAATTTGAAGAACAACTAAATCAAGTCCTAAATGTCACTCTAATTCTTCACGCATAATTATTGCACAAAACATAAACTAACTCTTATGCTAATTCATGCATAACTATTCCAAAAACCTTAAAATATTCAATTTAACCCTTAAGACAAAATTCACAATCTTAACCCATACTTCCACTAGTTCAAGAGTAGGCCAAAAATCGTGAAATCACAAGTTAAACATGCTAATCAAAGACTATAACTCAAATAATCATCAAACAACTTCTAATAGTCTTAATATCACCCAAAACATATCATTTAACCTTTTAACACATGATTCAACAATTAAACACATGATTCAACAATTAAACTTACAAGGTTTCAAAACTCCTTTTCAAGCATTTTTCCAAAACTTCAAGAACCAAGTTTCCAAAGGTCCTTTCAATTTTTCCTTTGATTCAAGCCACAATCAAAGCTAAGTTTCAACTAAGTTCCAATCATTTAAATCATGATAAAAACAATACCAATTACTAGAAAGCCAACCAATCAAATTTTACATGCCATATTAGTCCTTCAAGAATCATTTTTTTTTTCACAATTAACATACTAGTTTTCTTACTAAAACTTCCAAACCATTTCCAATAGCAATTAAATCACCTAAAGCATTTAATCCAACATCTAAACACATAATCAAACATCATAGCTTCATATTCTCATAGTTCAAGAATTGAAAAAATTGCCAAAACTATCATGTTACACATAATCAATTTAAACTACAACCTAAATCAACATCAAACAAGTTCCACTAACTTATATAAACCATCAATTACATGATTGGAGAGGATCACAACATTTCTCCCCTCTTTTATCACTTAGGGTTTCGCCCTAAATCATCAAGAAAGGGGTTCATGATGTTTCATCTCTTTCTAATCATCAACAACCAACAAAACAACACATAAACATCAATTAATTCAAACTAGAAACAAACAAATCAAGTAATCAAAAGGGGAGGGTTTTGTGTGCTGATTTGAACAGTGGTTTGGGGGAGGAAAACTTGATTTTTCTTCTCATTCAAGGTTAGAAACATAGGTAATATAGTAGAGAGAATAACCTAGCATTTTGACAAAGTTTGGAAGCAAAAATCAAGACTAAAAGTGGGGGAGAAAGTCACGATTTTCAGCAGCAAACAAGGAGAAAAAAATTCTGTTTTTCTTACTTGGATGATGATGAGAATGAAGAACTAAGTTGAGGTGATGATTTGGAACAACTTTGATAAAGATTGCAAGTCCAAAAGCTCAAAGGTGTGGAAGGTAATGGCTATGGAAGCTTTTGGAACCCTTTCTCTCTCAAGAAGAGGAAATGAAGAAGATGAAATGAGAGTGATGAGGGAGGTCACGAAAATGAGGGGCTGCATATAGCCCTTCTTTCATTTTTTTTTTATATAAAAGAAAACAATTTTAAGACATAGTTTTAAAAAAATAGTTTAGTAAAAAGAATTCTCAAATTAATCACACACAATGTGACACTTAGCAACTTTATGAGATGCTAATCACATCAATAAGTCCTACCCATCTAATCTCACATCTCTCATGATTACCCACTAATTCTAGAGTCTAGGGGTTGTTAAAACACGGCGACGAGAAACCGCGTTACCGATAAATTCGCGAAAATTAATTTAACGAGAAATTAATTCATCGCGTGATAATATTTAATTATAAATAGTAAAAAAAATCATGTCAAATATTCAAAAATAGTCTCAACAAGTTACGATTCGCTTTTCATCGAAATCGGAATTCATTTAGAATTTTATCTGCGACAAAATCGCTTTACGATTCAACGCGATTTAAACTTCGTTAGAATTTTTCGACGGTATTCGAACAGTGAATTAATATAAAATATTAATTCTCAAATTTAATTTGATCTTGATTTAATTAATACACTTTCTTAGAGAACAAGAAATTGCTTTATTATAGCGTAAATACGACAAAGATACACTAAATAACGTTAATTAACGCATCGTAAAAATACGCGTGTTACAGGGTAGATCTCCTCAGAAAATTTGGTAACATCCGGTTGGGATCTCTTAATCTCAGGATTAATTTTCTAAAGTTTCAGAGGGGAAAGGCTGCTCCTTGGATGGAAGAGAAGGCTTGGCCTTTGAGATCTCTGTATAAAGAAAGTCACGTGGATCGAGTTCATTTGTACGTTGAGGCGATGAAACATGTGGGAGGCCAGGGCATCAATTTTGGTGTGTGCGAGAACCCTTTAATTAAATCAGATTCTCCGATGGAGTTTATTGTTCTAGAAGTTAACCTCAGCTGACTCTTTAAGAGTTATGTTGCCAGGATGTGCGACAATTAAAGGGCATTCTCTATCATGGAAAACCTTTTCCTTGAAGAGTATCATTCCCAATGGGTGGTTCCCGCATCTTGCTTGTTAGGTTTAAAGAGGAGGACACTTATGATTTGGTGAATAGCAATCAATAGTGGTTCTCTGCATGGTTTGAGGAGGTGAACAGATGGTAACACACAAATCTATCTAGTGAGAGGTTCCTTTGGCTTAATTGATTTGGGGTTCCTTACACGCGTGGGATAAGCTATCTTAAAAAATTCTAGCTTCCATGTTTGGTAAGTTTGTTATGTTAGATGAGTCTACAAGGATGAAGAAAATATTTGATGTTGGTAGGATCCTTAATTTGGAAACTTCTCGGGCTAGGGTGGACACCACTATTCGGGTCGTAATCAATAGAGATGTGTTTTAGCTTAAGGTGATGGAAGAGAATCTCAGTGTGTTTGACTTTTGTGGTGTCCATAAATCGGTCATCTCGAGTGTGGGCGAGGAGAAGTTTTCCACTAGTTCAGCCAGAAGTAGCCCTGTATTTGCGGCCTCTGACTCCTTCTCCCGCAGGGAGAGTGAGGAGGAAGCTGGTGATATCTCTCTTGGAGGGGATTCTTTAGGTGACTTTGGGTGATCTCTGGGTTTTGTGGGGTCAAACGGTCAAAAGGAGATTTAAATGGACAAGTCGGGGAAGCATGGGAAGGAGCATATGGGTTTAGTGGGTGATGTAGTCGGGGATATAGACCTTGGAAGGGGTGAGAAGAATAGTATCTCAAGTGGAGATAGTGGGGGATGACTTAAGGGTCCACGCGACTTTATCTCTCCAGGGAGAGGGAGTGTGGAGATGGTGTGGGATGTTTGAAAGTGGGAATTTGCGTAGAGAGTCTTCAGAACATATGTGCAACATTTTAAATTATGTGGCGGTGTGACGTCCTAAATTAATTAACTAATAATTATCGTATTATAATAGATTAGTAGGGAGAGAAATAACACACAATATAGCAAACATTTTATTTATTATAATAATCAAGTTTATACATATCAGAGTAGCATAGTAACGGAAATAAAAACTGACTCGTTTGGCCATAATACATAACAGATACCAAAGATAAGAGAACCAAGGATAACAAAGACAAGAGTTATACTACGAAGTAGCAGTGTCATCTCCATGATCGGCCAAAGCTGGTACTCCGTCATCCTCAACAACATGTTCATCCTCCTCGTAGTCCTCGATAGGGTATTTTCTCCATCCAATTCAGTAGAAATGAAAAAAGAAAAGGAGAGATAAGTTTCTACACTAAACATCACTAAAAGGGTTGGAAACATAATTTCATACTAATAGCCCTCGTACTCCCTCTCTATCTACACTCCATCTCCTTTTACTTCAGATTCCATCTTCTACTAAACTTTTCCACCTTACGAGCATAGTTGTCCCTTTATTAGAGTACAAGTTAGTTGTTCTAGTAATCCAATTCCGTTTGTAATGACCACTAAAATTGCGTCACCAAATCCCAAGTCTATTGTTAGGATCCTTTGGCTATCGTGGTCATACTGGGAGATCCACCTCGAACGTGAAACAACGGCATCTGGTCGGGATAATCAGGTCTAAGCCGACGTCCACGATACAATAGGAGCTACCTATTGATCACCTTTGGGATTTATCGAACCCAATTGATAGTCATGGTTTTCCAACCTACAACCATCATGCCTCGTACCTGCACTCAGGTACACTAACCTCATGTCACGGACTATGCCCTCCACAGACACGGCATACTCGTTTATGTCCTATCTTATCCCCAACCATTCTCTTCATGTCACTAACTATGCTCTCCGCAACTCTCAACTTCATCATGATTCCACACTTAACTTCCTCTTCACTTATAGTCTTAACCTAATATCTCCAACTTCCTCACCTAAGGGTTAGATCCTATTAGTCCTAGACCGTAACCAGATTTACCAATATAATCATATCAACACATATCAACTTATGGACTAAAGCTAGTGTCTCTTAAGGCGACGTACTATCATAACAATAGACAAGCATATAATCACACAAGCATATAATCACTACAACAAAAAACGAAGTAAACAACGCTTATTTTTTGCCTTCAACAGTGCTTAAAAGCGCTGCCTAATCACCCGCTGGTGATTTGTGTTTCGAAAATACAACATTTGGGAAGCGTTGGCGATTTTGAGAATAGACAATGCTTTCTTGAAGAAGTGTTGTCTATTTTTGATAATAGACAGCGCTTCCTCTGTCTATTCCCCTTTTAAAAAAAATTGCTTTTTCACATTTCCTCTTTCATTCACCCTTCAAAAAAGTATTTTTAGTATAAAAAATCAATAAAATATGTATTTTGCTAAAATTGCATTTAGTGCTCCAGACATGGCCAACAAAATTATAAGTCAATATAAATGTCTAAATCAAAACATAATGTACCAGACATAGTCAACAAAATTCCCATGAAGCTTTATAAAAGTATTCTGAACGTGAACACAAGAAGGGGGGTTGAATTGTGTCCAAAAACTTTTCGCAAACTTAAGTTAAAAGCACTAAGAATATAGATTTTTCAAAACTGTTTGTTTATCGGACGCTGAGAAACTAACCGGATGATGAGAGACTAACCGAATGCAGGAAATAAAACAGTTTATGAAAACTTGTTTTACTGAGCAAGGTAAAGATAAATGTAAAGCAGTAAAGTAAGAGGCACAGAGATTTATACTAGTTCACCACCAACTGGTAGCTACGTCTAGTCCCTTCGATCCTGAAGGATTTTTCACTATAATCAACTGATTACAATTTTCCTCAAGAGTATTCTACTGTCACAAACTTGACAATACTCTCAACTTCTCAAAACGACTCAGTACGATCGAGCCTTTGAGGAACAAAGCCTTAACTAGGCCAAATACTGTTTACAAAAGAGAATATTCTTTTGAATACAATCAAAATAACTCTCACAGAGAGGATGAAAAGATTAAGCTCAAAACAGAGTAGCTTTCTAAAAGAAAGTATAAGACGCTGAGTTCAGTTCTTTAGACTAGAGACTTGGCACGAAATTTGATTGCTCACTCAGAGTGAAGATGCTTCCAAAATAAAGTTTCTTTCTTTCTCAGAATTTGTTCTAGCAATTTCAGTCTTAGTTCTGGCCACTTCAGTCTTAGTTCTAGCCCCTTTCTTCAATGAATCCTTAGGGTATTTATAGGAGACTTCAGGGATATTACCGTTTGCAGTAAAAGAATAGCTCCTTTCCATTGAGTGAGGTAATTTGAAATATAGTCATTTTCTTCCTTTCCAGAGAATATCAGAATAGTACATATTACCGTTTTCATACTATCTGCTTTTCACAATTGCCTTGTACGATTTTTGTCTTATGCTAAAGGTGTCACATTTACTTCCTCATACATCAAAATGAGCGCACAAAATCAAATTCGAATTCCGTTCCAGAACATTCTGAGGTTAAGAGCAAAAACATGATCATCATGTGCTTCATTAAAGAGATCAGACGCTCGCTTAGAACAGAGGACGGACGCTCGCTGTTAGCAAGACGCTGGAGTGAGTTCGGACACTGACATTAGTGGAGTGTATTCAATTCTCTTGTAAATTTCTTCTTCTTTCTTGAGTGTTTTGTACAAATATATGAAGCTTTGATACCTGTACACTCAAAGATATGTTAGAAGATAAATTGTTCTCTTGAAAATATTTTGTTATCATCAAAATTAATGAGGGTCTAAACTTCTCAATCGTTTAGGTTCCAACAATCTCCCCCTTTTTGATGATGACAAATATCCAAGGTTGATGAACAATTAAATTTCAAAATAATATCAAGGGTCTCCCCCTGAATTCAACAATTTAGATATATATGAACAATTCAGGTATTAGAGCGATTATTGATAAACAAATTCATTTGTGTGATCGCAAAAATACGTAGATGTATCAGAGCATATATTCATTTAACAAAGTGAGATCGGATGCTGATTTCATTTTATCAAAAAGATGTTCATTGTACCAAAGTTATTTATTATTATCAGAGTACTGGATCAATGAATATTAAAGCATTATAGGTATTAGAGCAATAAATAACCAACACAAATGCTATATATGAAATGCTATGCGTGATACTTCAGTTTCAGCGTATCCGTCGGACTTTGAACATTAGACGGTGAATTAGTCAATCAGACTTTCACGTGTTCATCAAACCTTTCTTTTACTCCCCCTTTTATCATCAGACAAAAAGAGTGTAAAGCACATCATAGTCAAAATAAGACTTAGAAAAATTTGAATATAAGTCAGATAGAGATATGTAAACAGATAATCAGAGCAAAAATGTGTGTATATATATATATATATATAAGAGTACCCAAAAAAAACTACTTTATATCACACACAAAAAATTCAAGGATTTGGTGGAGGTGGTGGAGGAATGTTAAGATGTTCATAGAGTAATTTCAGAGCATTCTCCAACTGAGCAACCTTCAAATTTGTGGCCTTCATTTCTTCAAACTCTTATTTAGGAATCGTGACCATCTCAACGGCAGGAGTAGAAGTAGAAGTGGAAGGTCCAGCTTCTGATACTGGTGCAGGTTTCATCTTTTGATGCTCTGCTAGCAACAAATTAGACAGCTTCAGTCTTAGTTCCTTCTTCTGTTGAGCTCTTTGAAAGAATGCATCATTTGGTATATACCATTTGATGAGATTTCCAAGTTTTCTTTGCTCAGATTCTACCTGAATTTCCCTTCTTTTCTTCACATCTTCTGGATACAGCAAATCCATAAAGATAATGTCTCTGTGTAGAAACACATCAGCAGTAAAAGAATCAAACTTGTTTCCAGCATCTGCTCCCCATACTCTTCTGATAAAGACGCTCAATGATCCAAAAGTGAAAGAGAGTCCTTCATTTTCTTCCAGGTATACTTTTCGCAGATTTTCCCTGTCATCTTCTTCAAGCACTAGGGGGACAAGGCATGGCAACATGGCTTTGTCTTTCCAAGACTCAGACCATTGATTCCAGATAAATCCAATGTCAAAATGCTTAGTCACAGCAGCCCATTGGACATATATCTTCATGCAGTCAAGAGGCCTGATCACTAAACACCTAAACGTATCATCAAAATATGCAGTTCCAAGATTGGTGTCAGTAACTTTTCTGATAGTACCAACTGTGGGAATTGTGGCTTTCTCAGCATTGCAGCAATTTGAGGAGCCAGTTCTCCATTCATCTTCCTTCAGAGAACTGAGGTAAAACCTTCTGGCATGGTCTTCAATAATCTTGGCAATCGGAAGCTCAAAGAATTCTTTAAGATTAAACTTCTGAGGAGCCTTCTCATATTCTTTGAGTCCGATCTTGCTGTATGGCAACTTGCCAGGAGCAGGTTCTTTCCTCTTCCCAGGGATAGACCAAGGTAGCCACCTTTGTCTATCTGGAACAATCTTTACGGATACAGAAGAAGGATCTTTGAACTGTCTAATAACTTCAAGTTTCTTCATTTCATGACAGTGTGCCATGAAGGCAGCTTCTTCATCTGTAATCCACCTTCCACACTCCTCCAGTGTGAGAGGTTCAATTTGAGGCAGGGACTTAGGAAGGTCAACAGAGAAAGGAATTGCTCTACTACCAGGTTCCGGTCTTAATCTCCCTTTGAATGACATGTCAAAATGGTCTTCTCCATCCTTGAAGACAGTATTCATTGGAGAGGCAATCTCAAGTCTGACAACTCCAGATGTGAATGTTTTCAAATGCCAAGTAGAAGAATGATTGTAGATGTTGTGGTATGACTCATACTTAACAAACTGAGGTTTCTTAATGCATGAGACATTCTTTCTTCCACTGAAATCTGTAGGTTTGGAGGTGAGGGTGAGTGGAGTGGGAGTGGTTTTAGTGATTGTATAGTTTCTAGGTGTGTAGGGTTTGAATGGATTGATGGGAGGTACCTTGAATAACAGGTTGAAGGGATGAGAGTGAAGTTTGGAAATGTATGTAGTAAGTGAGGTATCTGAGGAGATTTGTGGTAGGTCTAAGTTGAGTGTATTGGATTGTGTTTGGGTCGGTTTAGTGGAAATAAGGGTAGAGGTTTGTTTTAGGCTCATTCTGGTTTTCTTGGTTTGTGTTTGGGTTTGTGGTTGTGAAACAGATAATGGAGGTGTAGGAATAACATCATGAGAATCAAAAATAGATACTGACTCATCAACAGTAAAGTCAAGTACCTTTGAGTTAAGCTCAGAAGACCTAACCAACCTTCTCTTTGTTCCTTTAGAGGCAACAACGGTAGGAGGTGGAGGAGGAACTTGCTTCCCTTGATCAGACGCTGAAACATCTTTTTCAGCTGTTGACTTCTTCTTCTTCTCCAAGATCCTCTTGATGGGGATTCTATCCTCATCTTCTGGTTCATCAACAGTAGGTGCAGGAGCCACCTTTTGTTTCATTCTTCTTATCTCCCTTATAGGAGATTCAGCAGGTCTCTTCACACCAGCCATTGAGCTTCTGGTGGTTTTCTTTTCTGCTTCACCAACATTCGCAACAGTTTCTCCTTCTTGTTGCTCTAGTTTCACCTTCTTAATCATAGTCCCAGTTATCAATTGCATTCTCACCAAGCTGTTGACTCCAAAAACCTCAGGACGAACAACAGCACCAACACCAAAGTATTTATCTCTTTCTTCTTTGTTTGTCAGATCACCAAGCTTTCTCAAAATACCATCTTTTATGATCATTATGGAAAGAAGAACTCTATAAGGGATAACCTTAACAATATTCTTTTTATCAACACTCTTCCTTGAAAAGACAAGAGCATTAACAATATTATTGATAATCAACCTTGGCAGGTTGATTTTCTTTCCATCCATATAGTTTCTCATAATGAACTTTTGCTCATAGTTCACTATGTCGCTTGAACCAGCCTTTAGAATCACGCTCTTAGCGATGATTTTGTGCAATACTCTGTAGTGGCTTTTCAAATCTTTGGCAGTGGGAGTTATGTTCTTCTTCTTCTTCAACTCACGATAATTTTCAAACAGAGCTTCGTTGACGTTTTCCAAACCTCTGTAAGCGTCAACCCAGTTAGCATGGTAACTGATTCCTTCACAAGGGCACTTGATGGTCTGAGCGATAGAGTTTATAGTGAAACGTAACTTGAAACCTCTGATATGTCCATCAATAATTTCACCCGGAAGTAGATAAGCATTCCCCCATAATTCCTTTATAGCATAGCTCAACACATCAACTGGTTCCTAGATAAAATAATTTTTCCAACCCAGTTTCTTCAAACCTTCTTCAAAATCAAAACCATAGAGCTTGAAATTCTCAAAATCAATTCTGTTTTCATTCATAAGTTTTGCTTCTGAGAAGACATCGTAGGCAGCAGTATATTGTCCAACCTTTCTATCGGCCATTGTAGCAGTTACAGAGTAGGTAATGGAGGTTTTAGGGTTTGAAGACACACAGAGAGAGAGAGAAAACAATTTTTGCAAGTAGAAACAGAGTGAAGTGATGGAGCGAAAAATGTGGAGTAGTGGGAAAGTTGATAGAAAATGGTACAGTCCTTTTTCAAAAACCGCTTCGCATTTCCAAAAAAAATTAAATCAAAAAGAAAAGAAAATGAAGATTCCCCTTTTCATTAAATGAAGACGCCAAAAGAAAAGTAAAATCAAGTAAAAAGATTTTATTGAAAAACATAAATAATCATGACTCAGTGAGATGTGATGAGACGCTTAAGTCATTTACACGTGTGACACGTGTGTGTGCGCTCGGATGCATGCAACCGATTTACCAGACGCTGAGTTATGATGCACATGACAAATAGAATGCTTACACGTATACATGCTTATGTCATACCAGATGTTGGGATGATGCATATCATCTGACGCTGAGATTAATCATTCTTCTATAAGATGAAAATTTAAATTTCTTTTTTTAAAATTGAATCTATCTTCAGCAAGGGGTTTTGTAAATATGTCAGCCCACTGATGATCAGTGTCTACAAATTTTATTTCGACAATACCCTTCTGAACATAGTCTCTTATAAAATGATGCTTAATCTCAATGTGCTTGGCTCATGAATGCAATATGGGATTTTTAGTAAGACAGATCGCAGAAGTATTATCACAAAAGATAGAAATGTTACTATCTTTTATCAGATAATCTTCAAGTTGATATTTCATCCACGGAAGTTGAGAGCTGCAACTTGCTGATGAAATATATTCAGCTTCTGCTGTTGAGAGTGCAATCGTGCTTTTCCTTTTGCTTGACCAAGACACAAGATTTGCTCCAAGGAATTGGCAGCCTCCACGTGTGCTTTTTCTTTCAATTCGGTCTCCAGCAAAGTCAGCATCACAGAAACCTATTAACTTGTAATCTTTTGATTTCTTATAAAGCAAACCAAGATTAATAGATCCTTGCAAATATCTAAAAATTCTTTTAACAGCACTCAAGTGTGATTCTCTAGGATCTGATTGAAATCTAGCACACAGACAGACGCTGAACATAATATCAGGTCTTGAAGCTGTAAGATAAAGTAGAGACCTAATCATACCTCTGTACATTTTCTGATCTACCTTTTTATCAGTTTCATCTTTACCAAGAATGCACGTGGGATGCATAGGAGTGCACATAGGTTTGCAATCCACCTTTTTGAATTTCTTTAGCAATTCCTTGATATATTTGCTTTGATGTATATAGATACCATCATTGCATTGTTTGATTTGAATTCCAAGAAAGAACTTTAGTTCACCCATCATGCTCATCTCGAATTCAGCCTGCATTAGCTTAGAAAATTCTTTGCAAAGGCTTTCATTAGTAGCTCCAAAAATAATGTCATCAACATATATTTGAACAATTATAAAGTGTTTGTTTGATGTTTTTCTAAAAAGAGTAGTGTCTACTAGACCTCTGGTAAAACCATTTTTCATCAAAAATGTACTCAGTCTTTCATACCAAGCTCTGGGAGCTTGCTTAAGACCGTATAGGGCCTTTTTAAGCTTGAAGACATGTTCTGGAAATTCAATGTCTTCGAATCCAGGAGGTTATTTTACAAAGACTTCCTCAGTTATAAAACCATTCAAGAAAGCACTTTTCACATCCATTTGATAAAGAATTATATCATGGTGTGCAGCAAATGAAAGTAAAATGCGTATAGCTTCTAACCTTGCAACAGGTGCAAATGTTTCAGTAAAATCAATACCTTCTTCCTGTGAGTAACATTGAGCAACCAATCTTGCCTTGTTTCTCACAACCTTTCCATCTTCATCAAGCTTGTTTCTAAATACCCATTTAGTACCAATAGCTTGCTTATCTTCTGGTAGAGTAACTAGCTTCCATACATCATTTCTTTGGAACTGATTCAACTCTTCTTGCATGGCCAGAATCCAACCTTCATCTTTCAATGCTTGATCAATCGTTTTAGGTTCCATTTATAAAAGTAGTGCCATATCTGCATGCTCTTTAAAAGAGGATCTGGTTCTTACTCTATCTCCGGGTTCTCCTATGATTTGATCTTTAGGATGATTGGTTTTGTACTTCCAGCTCTTTCTGGCTTCAGCTTCTGAAGATTCTTGCATCTGGTTACCATCGGACGATGAAGATGTAGGTTCACTATTTGTAGTATCACCTATATTTAATTCTGAAAATAATTCATCTAGCTCTGACATGGCCATGTCAGGCTTCTTGTCATCAAATTTGACATGAATGGATTCTTCCACTGTCATAGTTTCTTTATTGTATATTCTAAAAGCTTTAGAACTTTCAGAATATTCCAAAAAGATTCCTTTGTCAGCTTTTGAATCAAACTTACTAAGCTGATCCTTAGTAATCAAAATATAACAAGTACAACCAAATGAATGAAAATATGATATGTTTGGTTTTCTTCCTTTCCACAGTTCATATGGAGTCTTCTTCAAAATAGGTCTAATAAGAATTCTATTTTGAATGTAACAAGCTGTGTTTATTGCTTCTGCCCAAAAATGTTTTGTAATATTAGCTTCATTGATCATGGTCCTGGCCATTTCTTGGAGGGACCTATTTTTCCTTTCTACAACACCATTTTGTTGAGGTGTTCTTGGAGATGAGAAATTGTGGGAGATGCCATTATCATCACAAAATTTTTGAAAGCTTTCATTTTCAAATTCTCCCCCATGATCACTTCTAATGGATGAAATACAAATTCCTTTTTCATTTTGAACGGTTTTGCAGAATACAGTAAATACCTTGTATGACTCATCTTTGTGAGCAAGGAATCTAACTCATGTCCATCTAGTAAAATCATCAACAATGACTAACCCATATTTCTTTCCAGTTAAAGAGGCTGTCCTTGTTGGACCAAAAAGATCAAGATGCAAAAGCTCAAGTGGTCTAGAGGTTGAAACAACATTTTTTGAATGAAAAGAAGTTTTAACTTGTTTTCCTCTTTGACATGCCTCACAGAGAGCATCAGATTGATACTTAAGATTTGGTAAGCCTCTGACAAGACTGTGCTTGTTTAATTTTGAGATTAATCTCAAATTGGCATGACCCAATCTCTTGTGCCATATCCATTGTTCTTCGTCAACAGACATGAGACACTTGACATCTTGTTTTGCAAGTTCAGAGAGATCAATTTTGTAAATATTTTGTTTCGTCTTAGCAGTGAAGAAAATAGAGCCGTCTTTCTTGCTTTTTACTAGACATCCAGTTTCTGTAAAGATGACTTCATAACCATTGTCATATAATTGACTTATGCTCAATAAGTTATGTTTAAGTCCTTCAACATAAAGTACATTATCAATAGAGGGAAGAGAGCCTTTACCAATGCGACCAATTCCAACTATTTTACCTTTCTGGTTTCCTCTGAAGCCAATGAATCCAGCTTCTTTAGGCCTTAGTTCTTGGAACATATGCTTTTCTCCCGTCATGTGACGCGAGCATCCACTGTCTAAGTACCAAGATAGGTGTGTTGACTTTGTGTTGACTTTTTTGCTAAGCATGTCTGCAACATAGACTATTTTATCTTTAGGTACCCATATCTTTTTGGGTCCTTTCTTGTTAGTTCTTGAAGGAAGCTTATCCTTCACAGTTTTAAAAACAGTACATGCACTTTTCAAATGACCAGGTTTATTGCAGTAAGTACAATGCAAGCATTTACTATGATTATTGGATTTATCAGATGTTGAATCATTTTCTAAAGGAGGTTCATCTAATATATAACCAAGACCATGAGTTGTCGTTTTACTGACACCCCAAATTATTGAAGCTTGTTTGCTTCGAGTTACACTCTCTGCAAGAAACTTTTGAAATGCATATTCATAATCATTTGATTTACATTTAAGGTTGCCTGTAACTTTAGAGCTTTCAGCTTGAGAGGTCTCAGCTTCTGGTCGCTTGTTAGCGGCCAGACGCTGGTTATCCATCAGATGCTGATTTTCAGTTTTCAGCTTCTGGTTCTCTTTATTGAGTACAGATTTTTCTTTGTTTAAAGCTTGAAAGTCTTGTGATAATTTTGAAAATTTCTTTTTCAAATTCTTATACTCAACAGAGAGAGTGGCAGAGTCCTTAAGAAGATCATCGAATGCAAGTTGAAGTTCAGAGTAGGAATCATATACTATTACCTCTTCAACTTCTTCTTCTGAGTCAAGATCAGTGTCTGCCATGAGAGCGAGATTTGCTTCTTCTTCATTATCTTCCTCAGACGAGGATAAGTCTAGATCTTCCCATGTAGCCATGAGGCTCTTCTTCTTTTTCTTGAAAGAACTTCTTGTGGGCTTCTCCTTAAGATTAGGACATTCGGACTTGAAATGTCCAGGTTTTTTACATTCATAGCAAATGACTTGGGCTTTGTCCTTGTCTTTGCTTTCCTTCTTGTCCTTAGTATCTTTCTTTTGAAACTTCCTCCTGAAGTTTCTCTTCTTCCACATTCTTTGTATCTTCTTGGATATAAACGTGAGCTCATCTTCTGATGTGTCAACATCTCCTTCTGAAGCTTCATCTTCTGATTCTTCTTCTTCAACCTGAAGGGCTTTGGAAGAACTGGCTTTATGTTGAGCGACTTTCAAAGCAATAGACTTGCCTTTTTTGACAGGTTCTTCTTCGTTTAGCTCAAGTTCATGAGCTTTCAATGAACTCATAAGATCTTCAAGTTGTAGGACATTTAGATCTTTTGCTTCTTGAATAGCAGTGACCTTGGGTCTCCATTGCTTAGTCAAGCTTCTCAAGATCTTTCTAACATGGTCAGGTGTAGTGTAACTTTTTCCAAGGGCCTGTAACCCATGAACAAGTGTTTGGAATCTTCCAAACATAGTTTCAATGTTTTCACCATCTTCGATTTTGAATAACTCATATTGGCGAACCAACATGCTAGCTTTGGTTTCTCTTACTTGGGCAGAGCCTTCGTAAGATAGAACAAGTGAGTCCCAGATTTCTTTGGCAGTATCAAATTTGCCACATTTATCATATTCTTTTTCTGTCATAGCACAGATAAGAATGAATCTAGCTTTTTGATTGGTTTGATATCTCTTTTTCTACTCATCATTCCAATCTTCTCTGGCTATAGCAACACCACGAGCATTAGTGGGAGGAATGTAACCACTTTGAACTATATCCCACAACTCAAGTTATTTTGTCTCAAAGAATAGAGGAGGACGGTTCATATGACCACCTTCAGTAGGCATGTTCACAGTATAGGATCTTTTCTCTTAACACTGTTAAGTGCTCAACCAAGAGGTCAAGTTCTGGTACCAACTGAACGTGAACACAAGAAGGGGGGGTTGAATTGTGTCCAAAAACTTTTCGCAAACTTTAAGTTAAAAGCACTAAGAATACAGATTTTTCAAAACTGTTTGTTTATCGGACGCTGAGAAACTAACCGGATGATGAGAGACTAACCGGATGCAGGAAATAAAACCATTTATAAAAACTTGTTTTACTGAGCAAGGTAAAGATAAATGTAAAGCAGTAAAGTAAGAGGCACAGAGATTTATACTAGTTCACCACCAACTGGTAGCTACGTCTAGTCCCTTCGATCCTGAAGGATTTTTCACTATAATCAACTGATTACAATTTTCCTCAAGAGTATTCTACTGTCACAAACTTAACAATACTCTAACTTCTCAAAACGACTCAGTACGATCGAGCCTTTGAGGAACAAAGCCTTAACTAGGCTAAATACTGTTTACAAAAGAGAATATTCTTTTGAATACAATCAAAATAACTCTCACAGAGAGGATGAAAAGATTAAGCTCAAAACAGAGTAGCTTTCTAAAAGAAAGTATAAGACGTTGAGTTCAGTTCTTTGTAGACCAGAGACTTGGCACGAAATTTGATTGCTCACTCAGAGTGATGATGCTTCCAAAATAAAGTTTCTTTCTTTCTCAGAATTTGTTCTAGCAATTTCATTCATAGTTCTGGCCACTTCAGTCTTAGTTCTAGCCCCCTTCTTCAATGAATACCTTGGGGTATTTATAGGAGACTTCAGGGATATTACCGTTTGCAGTAAAAGAATAGCTCCTTTCCATTGAGTGAGGTAATTTGAAATGTAGTCCTTTTCTTCCTTTCCAGAGAATATCAGAATAGTACATATTACCGTTTTCGTACTATATGCTTTTCACAATTGCCTTGTACGATTTTTGTCTTATGCTAAAGGTGTCATCTTTGCTTCCTCGTACATCAAAATGAGCGCAGAAAATCAAATTCGAATTCCATTCCAGAACATTCTGAGGTTAAGAGCAAAAACGTGATCATCATGTGCTTCATTAAAGAGATCAGACGCTCGCTCAGAACAGAGGACGGACGCTCGCAGCAATTGAGTATGTCAAAGAGTAACACTACCGGACGCTCGCTGTTAGCAAGACGCTGGAGTGAGTTCGGACGCTGACATCAGTGGAGTGTATTCAATTCTCTTGTAAATTTCTTCTTCTTTCTTAAGTGTTTTGTACAAATATATGAAGCTTTGATACCTGTACACTCAAAGATATGTTAGAAGATAAATTGTTCTCTTGAAAATACTTTGTTATCATCAAAATTAATGAGGGTCTAAACTTCTCAATCGTTTAGGTTCCAACATATTCTTTGTCACACTTATAAATACAAAACTAACATGATATATCCATTTACCCACAACATAATACATTTGACAAATTACACCAGTCGATCAAAACAAGATGATGCATGAAACACTTTCATCTCTAAAAACTGAGTGTTATAGCAAGTGCAAGACAAGAAATGTCAAGATCACTATAAAAACTCACATATGTGTTACTCTCTTGCTTTTTTTCACTCCTTTCCATTTACATGGGTCAGAATCCTCTGGCCTCCATTGTAAGATGATACCATCAGAGCTAATAATTGCTGTCCTGAAGCTGAGAAATACTTCACCTATAAAAATGGGAGAATATAACCATCAAAATGATTATGCAAAAGAAAAGAACTCTACCCCTATTAAATGTTATTTTAAACTAAGTTCCATGAGAGAACAAATGCAAGTAAGAAGACGGTAAAGTTCTATACCATAATTTGTAAAGTTTTGATTTCATTCAAAATGATTGTCATAGATGCATAATGGAAATTAAAAATATTAGTCTAGTTTAACAATAATTGCAGTTAAACAGAGGATATTACAAATATATTTGTGATATCTATAAAGATGTTCATAATAAAGTATGGCCAAATTTTGCTCAGTATCAGATAAATATGAAATGTGATCATATCAGAAATAGACTTATATTATATCTTAACTAACAATAGCTTCTAAAGTAACAAGAAGTAAGAACAAGAAATACATATGAGCATACCATCAGGACTTATCACTTCACTTATATCAATCACAAGATGTATCAACAGAACATAAAGAAGTCACAGCCATTGCCCTTTTATTAGACAAATGCCCTAACTCTCCTAGCGGGCATTTAGTATAAAAATCAATAAAATAGCAGCACATAACTCAGCAAAATTAGAATACAAGTATTTTGCTAAAATTGCATTTAACTTATGCGGTATAAACTTAAAAGTCTTAAAGAAACCTCTGTGTTACATCATCACCAGCAATTTCCTGCATATTACCATGCACTTCAGTTTCTATCCTAACCACCATATTCAACAAAACTATTTAATAAAGCCTTCAATCATCTTGTTCAACATAATAGTTAAGCAAGTTAGTGCATATTTCTTTCATAACAAGTTTCAGAAGTTTTAGAGGAACAGCTCTGGCAATTTTACATGAAATAGTTCTTAGGATCCTAAGTTCACACAATACTTGTTAGAAATCACAAAATGACAAGACCATTGAAAATTTTAAATGAAATTTCAGCATTTCAACCAGTAACCCTCCCAGATGTGCTCAAATGGGCATGTAGACTAAGCTAAACTAGTCCTAGAAACAAGGAAGAATAATTCCAGAGTAAGTAGATATTAACTGTGAAAGCCTTGTGTTCCATTTTCCAGAAAAGCAACACATATTAAGATAGAAATGATCTCAAATAACCAAAGAACCTCAATTTAAGCAACAGGGGAAGCTAAATAAAGTTAAGAAAAAGAAAGAAAACTCTTTGAATGCTTATGCCTTGGAGTAAATCCTGGTAGAATGGAAGTAATTCGTTGTGCCACCAATTGCAGAATAACAACAACTGTAGAATAACAAAGTGAAATCAAGAGCTGCTTATGCTTTGGATCCTGCTGCATCTCTCCACCTCTTCATCTTCTGCGGGAATTTAGTTGTTGGCAGTATCATTCCAATAGCAAGAGCAAAACCAAATTCATTGAAAAAGCCATGTACCCAAAATGTTAAATTCAGAAATCTGACATTCAAAATTGAAAGTTGAGGGTGAAGTTACCTGTTTATTACCTTGTCGAAGAAGCTGAAGCTTCAATACCCTGTCAAAATAGAACAAAAAAGCACCATCGGTAGAAAATCTAGTAGAGAAGAGGACATGTGAGAGAAAAAGAGAATGTGAACCTGGGTCTTTCGGGTTTAGGGTACAGAAACTTTACCAGCTCGCTGTTCTCCTCTTCCCAAAGTAAGGATGAATCAGCACCACTCCCTGCACCTTCAACGCTCCAAACCCTTCCAATGATCCTCGCATCGCCATGTTGTGCGTGAGGTTCGCTCCGACACTATCACCGGCGAAGAAAAAGAGGCTGAGATCTGCGTGGTCTTTGAGCTAAGGATCGGAAGTGCTGGCGGCCCATTGCATGGCTTCCCAGTTGTCATCGTAGCGATGGGAAGAGGGTGTTCGGGGGCTAGCCTATAATGGACGGAGAAAACAATGACGTTTTCTTGGGCGGCGACGGTGTTGAGGTGGCAGGGTAGCCGGGGTTGAAGGGGGTGCAGACGCAGAAGTCACGGTCGTGGATGTAGATGATGAGAGGGAGTTTTTGGGAAGAGGAAGCAGCGGAGAGGGAGTTATTGGGTAGAGGCAAGCACCGAATTAGAGTGAGAGAGCGTGAATGAGGAAACTAGTGGGAGTGAAAGGATTATTAAAATCTAAAGAAAAGAATAGACAGCGCCTCCTACGAGAAACCGTTGTTGTTGGTTTAAAATAGACTACGATTTCTCAAGAAAGCGTTGTCTATTTTCAAAACGATAATAGTGCTTTCTTTAGGAAGCGGTGTCTATTCTTAATATCAGCTTTTACCAGCGCTTCCTGTTATGTAACCGAGCCAATCTTGAACAGAGAACACAACAACACAATCTACTGCAACAATGCAGAATACAGCAATGCAAATTGCAGTAAGAATAGAAACACCAGAATTATCGAGGTTCGGATCAATTGATATCCTACGTCCTCACTGAGAGTCAATTTTATTCATCACCAATGAAACAGTAACAAGATTACAAGGAATGAGCATATTATCCTATGCCTTTCTCGCACTCACATTCATACAGATAAATCACTCAAAAACAGAATGAAAACTTAATCTCTGTTCTACAAAGCTAAGGCTTATATAGCTACATTCCCAAGCCCTCAAGTTAGTTACCAAACCGGTTTAACAACCTCCCAACTAACTAACTATAACAATACAAAGGAATAGCTATCACATAGCTTTACAAAACATATCCTAACTAACTAACTAACTAATGAATATCCACAAGACTATTAACGATCTCTACCTTAGATCTTCATAGTTTGCCCATAGCTAGGAATGCACCAAGTCTCTAGCAGAGACTTCAATCTGTCATGGACCCGAGATTCACCAAATTTAAGCAGTGAGAAAATTTGGTGCCAGGGACCACTTTAGTTAACATGTCAGCAGGATTATCAGCACCTACAACCTTCTTAACATTTACAATTTCTGCAGCAATTACATCTCTAATATAATGCATTCGAACATCAATATGCTTTGTTCTCTCATGGAACACTTGGTTCTTTGAGAGACATAGAGCACTTTGACTGTCACACCATACTTCCACTGTCTCAGTCTTCCCTACCAGCTCACCAACAAGGCCTTTCAACCATATAGCTTCTTTTATGGCCTCAGTCAGTGCTATGTATTTAGACTCAGTAGTTGACAAGGCAACAATAGATTGCAAATTTGCCTTCCAACTAATAGCACAGCCAAATAGAGTGAATATGTAACCTGTAGTGGACCTTCTTTTGTCAATGTCCCTGCAAAATCTGCATCAACAAATCCTCTCAAGCCACTGCTCTCAACCTCTGGTCTGCCATATACCAGCCCTGCTGATTTTGCACCCTTCAGGTACCTAAATACCCACTTAACAGCAAGCCAATGAGCCTTTCCTGGTTTTTCCATGAATCTGCTCACAAAACTTGCTGCATAAGCAATGTCAGGCCGAGTGCAAATCATGGCATACATGAGACTCCCAGTAGCATTAGCATAGGGTATGTCACTCATGTATTTCTGATATTCCTCAATTTTAGGTGATTGTTCGACTGACAACTTGAAATGAGCAGCAATCGGAGTAGTCACTGATTTAGCCTCCTGCATATTAAACTTCTTGAGAACCTTATCAATGTAGCTGGCCTGGTTAACATATAGCAGACCCTTGCTTCTGTTTCTGATAATTTCCATCCCAAGTATCTTCCTTGCAGCCCCTAAATCTTTCATTTCAAATTCAGTGCTCAGCAACTTCTTCAATTTGTTGATTGCAGCAGTGTCACTACTTACAATTAACATGTCATCTACATATAGAAGTAGATAGATGAATTCACCTGATTCCTCCTTCTTAAAATAGACACAACTGTCATGAGAACTTCTATTGTATCCTTTAGAGATCACAAAAGAATCAAATCTTTTGTACCATTGCCTAGGTGATTGTTTGAGACCATACAATGACCTCTTTAGGAGACAAACCTGATTCTCTTTTCCAGATTCAACATAACCTTCTGGTTGGTTCATGTAAATATCTTCTTCTTGATGACCATGGAGAAAGGCTGTTTTGACATCCATTTGCTCAAGTTCTAGGTTATTGACAGCAACTAGAGCAAGAATCACTCTAATACTTGTGTGTTTCACAACTGGAGAGAAGATTTCTTTAAAATCTATCCCTTCCCTTTGAGTGAAACCCTTGGCAACAAGCCTAGCTTTGAACCTACCTCTCTCAAATCCAGGAACCTCGGGTTTTCTTTTAAAAATCCACTTGCAGCCAATGGTTTTCTGCTTCTTAGGCTTTTCCACCAGCTCCCATGTATTGTTTCTCATGAGATAATCGAATTCTTTATCCATGGTAGTTTTCCAGCCCTCACTGTCTTCACCTGAGATAGCTTCTTTGTATGTAAGTGGATCAGCATCATCATCATTTTCTATATTCAAGGCATATGCAATAACATTAGCATTGCCATATCTCTCTGGAGCTCTTATCTCCCTTCTTTCTCTATCTCTAGCAAGGCAGTAATCTGAATCAGTAGAATCAGAATTAGGTGTATGCAATTCTGGTTGTGATTGACTAACAGATTTCTTTGGAGTAGGATCCTCCACCTCCACATGAATTTCTTGTGCTGATTTCTCAGAACTTGAAGACATAGTGTGACCTTTTTCAGTACTTCCAATCAAATCCTCTTCTCTGAAAACCACATCTCTGCTTATGACAGCTTTCCCTCTACCTGAATCTGATAACCAAACCTTGTGGCCTTTCACCCCTTCAGGGTATCCCAAGAATATGCCCTTCTTGGATCTTGGTTCTAGCTTCCCTTCACTAACATGAATGAAAACTGTGCAACCAAAAATTCTCAGATTTTCATAATTTGGAGGCCTTCCAGTCCACTTCTCTTCTGGCACTTTGAAACCGGTTGCAGCTGAGGGAGATCTGTTGATCAGATAACAAAAAGTTTGAGCTGCCTCTCCCAGAAACTTTTACTAAGATTGGCATAGGATAACATGCACCTAACCCTCTCCAAAATGGTTCTATTCATCCTCTTGGCTAGACCATTTTGTTGAGGAGTTAATCTTACAGTTTTGTGCCTTGCTATCCCATTATCTTTGCAAAATTCAGTGAACTCATCACTCAAATACTCAAGACCATTGTCAGTCCTAAGTGTCTTAACCTGCTGCCCTGTTTGTTTCTCCACCAAAACCTTCCATTGTTTAAAATATTTAAATGCCTGATTTTTATGTTTCAACAAATAGATCTGAACCTCCCTTGACCAATCATCTATGAAGGTTATGAAGTACCTAGCACCTCCCAAAGAAGGCACCCTTGCTAGCCCCCAAATATCCAAGTGTATATACTCTAAAATAGCCTTTGTAGTGTGTGTTGCAGCATTGAATTTGACCCTTTTATGTTTCCCATACAGACAGTGTTCACAAAAATCTAGCTTCTCAAAACCAATTAAACTTTGTTTGTTTAATTCCTCCAGACCCCTTTCACTTAAGTGAGCAAGTATAAGATGCCAAAGCTTTGAAAATTTTGTTTCGGCGGCAGAAATTAACCCAGCAGAGTTTAGAATTGTGTTACCTTGCAATCGATATAGGCCATTCTGCCTAACTCCCTTTAGAATCTGCATTGAGCCTTTGTTGACTTTGAGCACTCCCCCTTAAAGGAGTAGCCAGCTTGATCAAACACTCCAAGAGAAAGAAGATTTCTCTTCAGGTCTGGTACATGTCTAACATCAGAGAAAATCTTTGTTGAGCTATCAGCAAGTTTGATCGTCACAGTTCCAATTCCCACAACTTTGCAAGCAATGTTGTTACCCATCAAAACCTTGCCAACATCCACTTTGTTGTATGAATCGAACCATTCTTGATTTGGTGTCATATGGAAGGTACACCCAGAATCAAGAATCCATTCATCACAACAATTATCAGTGGTGACAGCCAACAAATCAACACTGTCATTTCCCTCTGCAACATCAGTAAAATCATTGTCTTCCTTCCCCTTCTTGTTGTTCTTCTTTTTCCTTTCAGGGCAATCCTTTCTGAAATGCCCTTCCTTGTGACAATGGAAACAAGACTTCTTTGTTTTGGACTTCGATCTCTGCTTGTTCTTGCCTTTGCCATCTTTCTTTTCTGGTCTGCCTCTTGCAAACAACCCTTCTGCATCAACCGGTTCACCTTTAATCTCCAAGATCTTCTTCTTCATCTCCCTTGCATTCAGGGTGACTTTGACTTGTTCAAGGGTGAGTGTATCTCTCCCCAAACATCATTGTATCGACAAGATTGTCAAAGGAAGATGGGAGAAAACATAGCAGCATTATAGCCTAATCTTCTTCAGTGATCGTGACATCAATGCTTTTCAAATCAAGAATTGTCTTTGTGAACAAAAAGACATGTGCCTTGATTGACATACCTTCTTCCATCTTCATTTGGTGCAACTTCTTCTTCAGATACAGTTTGTTGGTGAGGGACTTGGTCATGTAAAGACTTTCAAGTTTTAGCCATAACCCTACAACAGAGTCTTGATCTGCTACTTCCCTGAGAACTTAATCTCCCAAAGAAAGAATGATAGTGCTATGGGCCTTGCATATCATGTCTTTCTTTTCCTTGTCAGTCATTGTAGCTTGCATTTTAGAGATGCCAAGCAACGCATCCTCAAGACCTTGATGAACCAGCAAGGCTTTCATTTTGATCCTCCATAGACCAAAATAGTTGTCACCAGTAAATTTCTCAACATCAAATTTGGCTCCCCCCATTGAAGAGAAAGCACTGATCCTCTTCTTCAACCTTGCTCTTGATACCACTTGTTATGTAACCGAGCCAATCTTGAACAGAGAACACAGCAACATAATCTACTGCAACAATGCAGAATGCAGCAATACAGATTGCAGTAAGAATAGAAACACCAAAATTATCGAGGTTCAGATCAATTGATATCCTACGTCCTCACTGAGAGTCAATTTTATTCATCACCAATGAAACAGTAACAAGATTACAAGGAATGAGCATATTAGCCTATGCCTTTCTCGCACTCACATTCATACAGATGAATCACTCAAAAATAGAATGAAAAATTAATCTCTATTCTACAAAGCTAAGGCTTATATAGCTACATTCCCAAGCCCTCAAGTTAGTTACCAAACCTATTTACCAACCTCCCAACTAACTAACTATAACAATACAAAGAAATAACTATACATAGCTTTACAAAACATATCCTAACTAACTAACTAATGAATATCCACAAGACTATTAACACTTCCCTATAGAAGCGTTGTTTAAAGTGGGGCCATGTTTTTGACAATGTGGCGTAGTGAATCAAACATAAGTCTTCTATCATAGGTGTAACGACCCGTTTCCGAACCGCTACAGAGCTAAACTAAACTTGTATGCGATGCGTTTTAAAACGGTACTCTTGTGCCCTTTAGAAAAATGCGGTACTTTTTTTTTTAATATATCAATAATTCCCGCAAGCGCACATCAGAGTAATTACAGTTTTTCGAAACGTGGTGCAACTAGGACACAAGACTTAAACATGAATAAGACATACATGCATAGTACATATATATATAGATACAAGTCGTACTGGCTGTGTATGCAAAATACAGAGTAGTGAATGTACAAAGAAATACACCTATGGTATGACGACCCTCAAGAGAGCAATCATACCTTGGGGGTACTTCCGGCAGACACCCACGCAGGGGGCTGCTCCAAAAGTGAGACCGCCAGTCTACCCTGTAACCCAAAATAACATCTGGCCCGACTGGTCACGACACATGGAACATAAAAGTCATAAATACAGTCATCCCAAATATATACAACAGTCTATCAACAAAAAAAAAACATAACGCAGCAGTCAACCAACATCACAGCTACAGGTCGCTACCCAAATCCTCTGACGAGTCCTCCTCCTCCTCCTCCATCAAGTCCTCGCCTGTCAGGTCAATGAAGGGAGCCGCAGCTGGCACGTCCACAGGCACATCACTCGGGGTATACTCACCCGTCAGCCACTCCTCAGTCGATCTCGCTCCAATGCAACCCACCTCGTGGCACACAGCACACACGGGAAGGGAAGCCACAGGCGGTGTAGGGGTCCTAGCAACAGTAGGGGAAACCGGTACTACAGGAGATCTAGGAACAGTAGCCCTTGAAGTGGAAGCTCTTGCGAATCCTCGGCGTATCACGCTCTTGTGAGCGGTCCATCTCACTTGGGGTCCACGCCCTCTGCCTCGTCCTGCAAATCTGGTAGCAATGCTCCTAGGAAGGTCATGAAGTCCCTCTGGTGAAGAAGAAGAAGCTCTCATAGCCCTCTCGCGCTCACTGGCACGCCACGCCTCCACCACCTGTCCCATCCGGATCGGGAAACTCACCGTACACCGTGTCACATCCTACCTCACGGCTATGCCATCCTCTCGTAGTGTCTGCACCACATCCCTAGTGTATACCACACGGCAGGAGATGGGGTCGAACTCCATCGCCGCGGGTAGTCCCATATCAGGGAAGTCAAAGAAGATCTTTGGCGACGTCCTCATCGCCGGAATCCAAACGCCCTTCGCCATCGCCTGGGTAACCGTCATGAATTGAAAGCACCACGGGAAAGGGTCAACTTCTCAACAAATCAAGATAATCAATGCATAAAGCAATAAGCAAACAACAACGTATATCATTCACATAACGTGACTCAATTCTCTCACTCTAGACTTGACTCAACTCGCTACCCATTTTCTCTCGACTCGACAATTATTCCGGAAAGCAGACGTAGATCCATCAACTGACATACCAGCCGTAGCCTTAGGATCTTTTGCTTCTCCCTAGGTAAGCAGCCCCGGTTCCTATGCTACGACGCCTAGTCAATCTCCCGTAAACAAAAGGGGACCTAGCACCCTCAGTTATCCGGGTCACGGCTCAAAGACGTCACGACGACTCGCCTAGCTCTCTCACTCGATGAACGACTCACCGCTTACGATAGTCAAGGAGTGATACACAAGATTACTTGATCGCATATCAAATAAAGAGAGCATGCTTAACATGAAGAAAACACAATTCGACATTTTAAGCAATAACAAAATCCTGCATGAAGAAACGTAATTCAACAAGCAACACGCAATTCGCAGCATATATTCAATCTCATATTAAATAGTGCATAACTCAATCATATCACAACATTACGAGCTTGACACGCAATTCAAGGAATCCATCCCTCTGCAACTCGATGGAGTTGACAGAGAGGTACACAAATATGGGGGGTTGGGTTCAGGAGACCAACCACAAAGTTTTCACCCACGAATGACTCGTAATCTGTTCGACCGCACGACAACAATAAACGAAGGGGTTCGAAGACCCTAACTTCGAACTCGTAGAGTTCTCAGACTTCTTCGTATTTAAATAAGCATTTAAATAGTAAAACAAGAATTTAAGCATCTCTAAAAATTGTCCTTACATAGGGACATAAAAATAAAATCCTAGAATGTCTAGAAGTGCCCTTACCACAAGCTGTCGTCAACGTCGCTCCTAAGTCTTCGGGTCCGCCTCGCTCAATCTCAGGTACTTCGATTCCTATTACCACATACAACTTAGTAAAATCTAGAAATTCTAGTTAAACTTATGCTCTCGACTTATCCCTTTCCCAACCAAACTCCAACAAGCATTACAAGTTAATGACACACTCAAAAACATTTGAAAAGGTAAGGTTTTGAGACTAATTCTCTTTTCTTGAACTTCAAGTGGGCATAACTAATAAATCTTTCACAATTATCCAAAAACTTAGCACATATTCATGCAAGAATTCAAGCAATGAGACATCAACTTCTTTTTAAATCATTTCCTAAACACCAAAACAACATCAACTTCAATTAATACTTCAAGCACACTTAGCATGTTAAGGGTTATGTTTCTAAAACCTTTTCCTTAACCAAGTTAGTGCCGTTTTTCACAATTCTTTTCAACCATGCTTTAAAGCCAAAAGTCATAAATCATCATTATAATCATGTTGGAAATTTGAAGAACAAAATGATCATTTCCCTACATATCATTCTAGTCCCTCAAGAAACAATTTCTACATACACATAAGCTAACACCTATACTAACTCATGCATATCAATTCCAATAACCTTAAAATTTATTCTAAACAAGTTATCTAACATTTAAACATATGGTTTAATATCAAAACCTCATGCTTCTCATGGTTCAAGAATAGGCAAAATCCCAAAATTGCATGTTACTTAGTCTTAAACAAAACTATAGCCTAAATCAACATCTAATCACTTCCAATAACACAAATCCACAACCAATTGATTGATTCAACTAGGATCACATCATTTCCCTTTTTCTAACCTCTAGGGTTTTCGCCCTAAAGCATCCAAGGAAGGGTTTTAAGATGATTCATCTCCTTCTTGTTCATCATCAACCAACAAACAACAACAATCATCAATTAATCACAACTAGAACAACAATTAAACAACACAAAAAAAAGGGGGCTGTTGGGCTGTTTAGGGCTTAAAAGAGGGAGAACTTTTTTTGATTTCATACTCAAATAAATGGTTGGAATGATAGCTAATGGTATAGAGAAGATAACCTATCATTTACACAAGATTTGGAAAAACAAAACTAGCTCAAAAAGGGGAGGGGAGGCCGCGGCTGTTGAAGGAAAAAGGGGAGAGAAAAATTTGTTTTCTTCACCTTAGATGATGATGGAAATGGAGATAGGAGAAGATATGAAGAACTAGACCAAGCTTTGATGGAGAACCAACTTGAAAACTCAAGAAGTCTTGAAGAAATGGCTATGGAGTTTCTTGCTTTTCTTGGAGAAGAAGAAGAAGATGAGTGGGTGAGGGTTTGGGGGTACTGTCCACGAGTTGGCAGCTAGGGGGGAGGGCTTTTATAATTTTTTTTCTTCACTTAATCATTTAATTAACACTTAATAATAAAAGAATTTAGATAAATGGTAAAATTTTGAAATAACCCACAAGTTAAGTGACACCTAATCACCTTTATTAGATGCTAATCACATCACTCACTCCATCCCATCTAATCTCACTTCACTCATGATTCCCTTCTAATCTAGAGTCTTAAGGTTTAAAAACACGGCGACGAGAAACCGCAAAACCGATTAATTTCTCGCCGGAAAAATCTCGAAAAATTAATTCGCGAGGAATTAATTCTTCGCGTGATAATATTATTTCATGATTAATAAAAATAATATCAAACATACAAAAATAGTCACAACAAGTTACGATTCGATTTTCATCGAAATCGGGGCTCGTTTTAAATTTTATTTACGGCAGAAACTGCCCCGCGATTTGAAACGCACCGAAACTTCGTTAGAATTTTTTGACGATCTTCGAACCATGAATCAATATAAAAATATTAATTCTTAATTATATTAGCTCTTGATTTAATTAAGTCACTTACTTAGGGAACAAACGACTGCTTTATTAAAGCATAATTATAACAAAAGTACAATATTACCGCTAATTAACGTATCGTAAAAATACGCGTGTTACAATAGGATTTTGGCAGTAATAATAAACCTATATGGTTGATAGGTTTATGATCACTGTCCTCAATAGTCGCATCTCACTCTAGACTCGACTCAACTCGCTACCCATTTTCTCTCGACTCGACATTTATTCCGGAAAGCAGACGCAGATCCATCAACTGACATACTAGCCGTAGCCTTGGGATCTTTCGCTTCTCCCTAGGTAAGCAGCCCCGGTTCCTATGCTACGACGCCTAGTGAATCTCCCGTAAACAAAAGGGGACCTAGCACCCTCAGTTATCCGGGTCACGGCTCAAAGACGTCACGACGACTCGCCTAGCTCTCTCACTCGATGAACGACTCGCCGCTTACGATAGTCAAGGAGTGATACACAAGATTACTTGATCGCATATCAAATAAAGAGAGCATGCTTAACATGAAGAAAACACAATTCGACATTTTAAGCAATAACAAAATCCTGCATGAAGAAACGTAATTCAACAAGCAACACGCAATTCGCAGCATATATTCAATCTCATATTAAATAGTGCATAACTCAATCATATCACAACATTACGAGCTTGACACGCAATTCAAGGAATCCATCCGTCTGCAACTCGATGAGGTTGACAGAGAGGTACACAAATATGGGGGGTTGGGTTCAGGAGACCAACCACAAAGTTTTCACCCACGAATGACTCGGAATCTGTTCGACCGCACGACAACAATAAACGAAGGGGTTCGAAGACCCTAACTTCGAACTCGTAGAGTTCTCAGACTTCTTCGTATTTAAATAAGCATTTAAATAGTAAAACAAGAATTTAAGCATCTCTAAAAATTGTCCTTACACAGGGACATAAAAATAAAATCCTAGAATGTCTAGAAGTGCCCTTACCACAAGCTGTCGTCAACGTCGCTCCTAAGTCTTCTGTCCGCCTCGCTCAATCTCGTGTACTTGATTCCTATTACCACATACAACTTAGTAAAATCTAGAAATTCTAGTTAAACTTATGCTCTCGACTTATCCCTTTCCCAACCAAACTCCAACAAGCATTACAAGTTAATGACACACTCAAAAACATTTGAAAAAGTAAGGTTTTGAGACTAATTCTCTTTTCTTGAACTTCAAGTGGGCATAACTAATAAATCTTTCACAACTATCCAAAAACTTAGCACATATTCATGCAAGAATTCAAGCAATGAGACATCAACTTCTTTTTAAATCATTTCCTAAACACCAAAACAACATCAACTTCAATTAATACTTCAAGCACACTTAGCATGTTAAGGGTTATGTTTCTAAAACCTTTTCCTTAACCAAGTTAGTGTCGTTTTTCACAATTCTTTTCAACCATGCTTTAAAGCCAAAAGTCATAAATCATCATTATAATCATGTTGGAAATTTGAAGAACAAAATGATCATTTCCCTACATATCATTCTAGTCCCTCAAGAAACAATTTCTACATACACATAAGCTAACACCTATACTAACTCATGCATATCAATTCCAATAACCTTAAAATTTATTCTAAACAAGTTATCTAACATTTAGACATATGGTTTAATATCAAAACCTCATGCTTCTCATGGTTCAAGAATAGGCAAAATCCCAAAATTACATGTTACTTAGTCTTAAACAAAACTATAGCCTAAATCAACATCTAATCACTTCCAATAACACAAATCCACAACCAATTGATTGATTCAACTAGGATCACATCATTTCCCTTTTCTAACCTCTAGGGTTTTCGCCCTAAAGCATCCAAGGAAGGGTTTTAAGATGATTCATCTCCTTCTTGTTCATCATCAACCAACAAACAACAACAATCATCAATTAATCACAACTAGAACAACAATTAAACAACACAAAAAAAAGGGGGCTGTTGGGCGCTGTTTAGGGCTTAAAAGAGGGAGAAATTTTTTTGATTTCATACTCAAATAAATGGTTGGAATGATAGCTAATGGTATAGAGAAGATAACCTATCATTTACACAAGATTTGGAAAAACAAAACTAGCTCAAAAAGGGGAGGGGAGGCCGCGGCTGTTGAAGGAAAAAGGGGAGAGAAAAATTTGTTTTCTTCACCTTAGATGATGATGGAAATGGAGATAGGAGAAGATATGAAGAACTAGACCAAGCTTTGATGGAGAACCAACTTGAAAACTCAAGAAGTCTTGAAGAAATGGCTATGGAGTTTCTTGCTTTTCTTGGAGAAGAAGAAGAAGATGAGTGGGTGAGGGTTTAGGGGTGCTGTCCATGAGTTAGCAGCTAGTGGGAGGGCTTTTGTAATTTTTTTTCTTGACTTAATCACTTAATTAACACTTAATAATAAAAGAATTTAGATAAATGGTAAAATTTTGAAATAACCCACAAGTTAAGTGACACCTAATTACCTTTATTAGATGCTAATCACATCACTCACTCCATCCCATCTAATCTCACTTCACTCATGATTCCCCTCTAATCTAGAGTCTTAAGGTTTAAAAACACGGCGACGAGAAACCGCAAAATCGATAAATTTCTCGCCGGAAAAATCTCGAAAAATTAATTCGCGAGGAATTAATTCTTCGCATGATAATATTATTTCATGAATAATAAAAATAATATCAAACATACAAAAATAGTCACAACAAGTTACGATTCGATTTTCATCGAAATCGGGGCTCGTTTTAAATTTTATTTACGGCAGAAACTGCCCGGTGATTTGAAACGCGCCGAAACTTCGTTAGAATTTTTCGACGATCTTCGAACCGTGAATCAATATAAAAATATTAATTCTTAATTATATTAGCTCTTGATTTAATTAAGTCACTTACTTAGGGAACAAGCGACTGCTTTATAAAAGCATAATTATGACAAAAGTACAATATTACCGCTAATTAACGTATCGTAAAAATACGTGTGTTACAATACTCCCCTTCTAAAAAAAAAGTTTCGTCCTCGAAACTGCAGATAAGTTACTTACCGTGAAAAAGTTCTGGATATTGATTCTTCATCTTCTCTTCCAACTCCCACGTTGCATCTCCAGTCTTCTGATCCCACACGACCTTGACAAGCTGGATCTCTTTGTTCCGTAGCTGCTTAGCTTTCCGATCAACAATCCTTGCTAGTGATGCTTCAAAAGATAAATCGTCCTTCAGTTGAATCATATCCGGTTCGATAACATGAGAAGGGTCGGAAATGTACTTCCGCAGCTGTGAGACGTGAAAGACGTCATGAATGTTTGACAAAAAGGGTGGTAAAGCAATCTGGTATGCCACGGGGCCAATACGACGAAGAATCTGGTAAGGTCCAATAAATTTGGGAGTAAGTTTCTTGGATTTGATCGCTCGACCAACTCCAAAGGGTGCGGTAACTCGAAGAAATACATGCTCTCCTTCTTCGAACTCTAACGGTCGGCGACATCGATCTGCATAACTCTTCTGTCGGTTCTGAGACGCTCGCATCCTATCTCTGATCAAACGGATCTTCTCAGTAGTCTGCTGGATCATGTCTGGTCCCACAACAGAACTCTCGCCATCCTGGTACCAACAAAGAGGCGTTTGACACTTACGTCCATACAGTGCTTCGTAACGTGCCATCCCAATGCTCGCATGAAAACTATTGTTGTAGGTGAACCCCACCAGTGGTAAGACATCATCCCAACTTCCTCGATGATCTAACATACATGCTCGTAGCAAATCCTCAAGCGATTGAATCGTTCTCTCAGTCTGACCGTCGGTTTGGGGGTGATATGCTGAGCTAAGCTTGAGTTTGGTTCCCATCGCTTCTTGTAGTTCCTCCCAAAAGTGAGACGTGAACTTCGGGTCTCGGTCTGAAACAATGGAAGAAGGCACGCCGGGAAGTCATACAATCTCTGCGATATAGATCTCCGTTAGCTTCTCCACGTTGTATGTTGATCTTACTGGCAAGAAATGAGCGGATTTAGTCAATTGATCGATGACTACCCAAATCGAATCACTCTTCTTCTGCGTCTTCGGCAATCCTACAACAAAATCCATGGAAACACTGTCCCACTTCCATACTGGTACGTCGAGTGGTTGTAGCATCCCTGCCGGTCGCTGGTGCTCCACCTTCGCTTTTTGACACGTCAAACACGAAGCTACATACTCTGCCACTTGTTTCTTCATTCCGGGCCACCAAAAGTGCTTCTTCAAGTCTTGATACATCTTCGTAACTCCCGGGTGAATACTCAATCTGCTCTTATGCGCTTCGTCAAGTATCAACTTTTTCAGCTCCGCTACGTTAGGCACACACACCCGTCCATTACACCTCAAAATGTTGTCTGCCCCGATCTTGAATTCTGTTGCCTTCCCTTGCGCTATCAGCTCTACCTTCTCTTGCAGTAGCTTGTCATGAACCTGCTGGTCTCTAATCTCGTCCAACAATCCATTAGAAATGGTAAGCATACCGAATTTCAGCTTCCCCGGTGAAACTTCCACGCTCAACTTTAAATCTCGAAACTTCTCGAGCATTTCTAACTCCTTGATCATCAGTGCTGAGGCTAAAATGCTCTTTCTGCTCAATGCATCTGCTACTACGTTAGCCTTACCGGGATGGTATTCCAGCGTGAAGTCGTAATCTTTCAAAAATTTTGTCCATCTGCGCTGTCGCATGTTGAGCTCCTTCTGATCGAATAGATACTTCAAACTCTTGTGGTCGCTGAAAACAGTGAACGTGCTCCCGTAAAGGTAGTGCCTCCAAATCTTTAGCGCAAATACCACTGCGGCAAGCTCCAAATCGTGAGTAGGGTAGTTCCTCTCGTGAATCTTGAGTTGTCTTGAAGCATACGCTACGACTTTTCGGTGTTGCATCAGCACGCATCCAAATCCTTGGTGTGATGCATCGCAATAAACCTCATAGGGTTCCTCTGGTTGGGGCAAAATCAACACTGGTTCTGTTGTTAAGAGCTCCTTTAGCTTCTGAAAACTCGATTTACACTCTTCAGTCCAAGCAAAAGGCTGGTCCTTCCTCGTAAGTCGTGTAAGTGGCGCGACAATCTTTGAGAATCCCTCGATGAATCTTCGGTAATAGCCTGCTAAACCTACAAAACTTCTGATATCAGTGACAGTTTTCGGTTGTTCCCATGCTAAAATAGCTTTGACCTTCGCTGGATCCACTGCTATTCCGCTTTTAGTAATCACATGTCCGAGAAAGTTCACTTCCTCAAGCCAGAATTCACATTTGGACAAATTCGCATAAAGCTGCTTCTCACGCAATATCTGCAGTACTCGGCGTAAGTGTCCTTCGTGCTCTTCTCTGCTCTTTGAGTAGATCAATATGTCGTCGATGAATACTACTACAAACTGGTCCAAAAACGAGTGGAAAATCCTATTCATGTAATCCATAAACACTGCTGGTGCATTCGTCACTCTAAACGGCATCACCAAGTACTCGTAATGACCGTATCTGGTCCTGAAAGCAGTCTTGGGAATATCCTCTTCCTTCACTCGTATCTGATGGTAGCCTGACTTCAAGTCAATCTTTGAAAATATCGCAGCTCCACGAAGTTGATCCATCAAGTCGTCGATACACGGTAAGGGATACCGGTTCTTCACAGTAGCCTTGTTGAGTTGACGATAGTCCACGCACAACCTGGATCGTCCATCCTTCTTCTTGACCAATAACACTGGTGCTCCCCATGGCGACACGCTCGGTCGTATGAACTGTTTTGACTCCAAATGCTCAATCTGAGATTTCAGCTCCTTCATCTCGGCTGGAGACATCCTGTAGGGCGCTATTGAAATAGGTCCTGTCCCTGGAATCAAATCGATGGAAAACTCAATTTCTCGCACCGGTGGTAACCCCGATACATCTTCTGGAAAAACGACCGCAAAGTCACATACCACAGGAACATTCTTCACTTCGATTTCCTGGGAAACTTCTGAACTAGCCAGGTACATGTATTCCCTAGCTCCCTCTAGCAAGGAGACTCCGATATGCTCGGCAGAAAGGTAGTTAGAGACTCCAAGATCTGGAAAAATTACGGTTTTACGGGCACAGTCCAAGAGGACATGGTGGTGTGACAACCAATCCATCCCGAGAATGACATCTAAACCCTTAAGAGGTAAACAGACCAAATTGACCACAAATCTTCTACCCTGAATGACTACTACACAATCTAAAGATGCAGTGTTGGTAACCAAGGTTTTAGCTGCTGGGGTTGTAACTACCAAGTTGAACGGTAAAGCAATCACAGACAATTTTAGACGAGCTACGCAATCAGAGGAAATAAATGAATGGGTCGCACCCGAATCAAAAAGGACGGATAAGGATTTACCCTCAATCTCACATTCACCCTGGATCAGATCATCAGATTGCTCCGCTTCCTCGCCACGCATACAGAAGACTCTGCCTTTAGCTACCTGGCGCTTCCCTTTTGCCTTCACCGCATGCATCGCCGGTTCAGCTTTAGGTGTTGGACAGTCCTTGGCAAAATGCCCTGGCTTCTTACAGTTGAAGCATATATCCTCTTTCTGAGTACAGTTACTCGCATAAGGTCCTGGCTTTCCACAACGAAAGCAAATCACTTCGACGCCAGTCTGACTTCCACTCCTCGCGCCCTGGGCCATCGGACGATATTGTCCCCTGTTGTTGTTTCCCTGGGGTCGGCTGTAAGGTTTCTTAAGCTGCTTTCCTTTCTGTGTAAATCTCTGTCCCGTGCTCTGAGGTCTCATTGGTCCACCTGGGCCAGTCTTTTTCTTGTGGCTCCTCATTCCCTCCACCTCAACACAACGATCGATTAACTCTTGGAGGTTTCTAATCCTCAATGATACCACTGACTTCTGGATATCAAATCTCAGGCCTCTCTGAAATCTTTCACTCAACCATCCTTGGTCAGCTCGGTCGCGAAATGGACTGAAATACCTAGCAAGTGATTCAAACTTTGCAGCGTACTCAGACACTGTCATGCTGCCTTGTTGAAGTCGGAGAAACTCTTGTTCTTTCTCTGCCCTTGCTGTATCAGGGAAATATTTATCCAAAAATCTCCCGCGGAAAACCTCCCAGGTTATCTCACGATGTTCCGCAGTCAATGCCTGCTTCACTCCTTTCCACCAATATTCTGCGTCTCCCAGTAGCAGGTAGGTGGCGTAGTCCACCTTCACATTGTTTGGGCAGTGAAGTGCCTCGAAGATCTTCTCGATCTCTTGCATCCAAAGATCAGCTTTGTCTGGATTTGGCTCACCATAGAACTTCGGTGGGTCGTGCTTCCGAAAGTCCGCCAATCCTCTCGCTTCAGCATTCCGCTCTGCTCGTTGTTGTTGCTGTAAATTCTGCTGGGTCAATGCTGCCGTCTGTTGGGCCATTGCATTCGACTGTTGAGTTGCAGCAGCTGATTGTTGAGCCATGGCTGCCGCCATCTCTGTCATAGCCTGAATCGCTCGATCCATATTGGCGTTCTCAGGTACAGCCGTCGTATCCCTACGAGGTGGCATTAGATTCCACAAAGTTCAAAACCTGTCAGAATCTCACAACAAGGATGTGTTAAGACACACTGCTTCAATCAAGAAACAATTCAAACAATTTTTCAAGCAATAAGTGCTTCACTTAATCAAGCAGCAATCAATACAGTACAACTATGTACCCGACACACATATCCCGACACAGTGACCAGTCCCAATTTCCTATGCACAGCCCGGTCAAACCGAACTGCTCTGATACCACCATTGTAACGACCCGTTTCCGGACCGCTACAGAGCTAAACTAAACCTGTATGCGATGCGTTTTAAAACGGTACTCTTGTGCCCTTTAGAAAAATGCGGTACTTTTTTTTTATATATAAATAATTCCCGCAAGCGCACATCAGAGTAATTACAGCTTTTCGAAACGTGGTGCAACTAGGACGCAAGACTTAAACATGAATAAGACATACATGCATAGTACATATATATATAGATACAAGTCGTACTGGCTGTGTACGCAAAATACAGAGTAGTGAATGTACAAAGAAATACACCTATGGTATGACGACCCTCAAGAGAGCAATCATACCCTGGGGGTACTTCCGGCAGACACCCACGCAGGGGGCTGCTCCAAAAGTGAGACCGCCAGTCTACCCTGTAACCCAAAATAACATCTGGCCCGACTGGTCACGACACATGGAACATAAAAGTCATAAATACAGTCATCCCAAATATATACAACAGTCTATTAACAACAACAAAAAACATAACGCAGCAGTCAACCAACATCACAGCTACAGGTCGCTACCCAAATCCTCTGACGGGTCCTCCTCCTCCTCCTCCATCAATTCCTCGCCTGTCAGGTCAATGAAGGGAGCCGCAGCTGGCACGTCCACAGGCACATCACTCGGGGTATACTCACCCGTCAGCCACTCCTCAGTCGATCTCGCTCCAATGCAACCCGCCTCGTGGCTCACAGCACAAACGGGAGGGGAAGCCACAGGCAGTGTAGGGGTCCTAGCAATAGTAGGGGAAACCGGTACTACAGGAGATCTAGGAACAGCAGCCCTTGAAGTGGAAGCTCCTGCGGATCCTCGGCGTATCACGCTCTTGCAAGCGGTCCATCTCACTTGGGGTCCACGCCCTCTGCCTCGTCCTGCAAATCTGGTAGCAATGCTCCTAGGAAGGTCATGAAGTCCCTCTGGTGAAGAAGAAGAAGCTCATAGCCTCTTCAAGGCTGGCACGCCACGCCTCCACCACCTATCCCATCCGGATCGGGAAACTCACCGTACGCCGTGTCACATCCTGCCTCACGGCTATGCCATCCTCTCGTAGTGTCTGCACCACATCCCTAGTGTATACCACACGGCAGGAGATGGGGTCGAACTCCATCGTCGCGGGTAGTCCCATATCAGGGAAGTCAAAGAAGATCTCTGGCGACGTCCTCATCGCCGGAATCCAAACGCCCTTCTCCATCGCCTGGGTAACCGTCATGAATTGAAAGCACCACGGGAAAGGGTCAACTTCTCAACAAATCAAGATAATCAATGCATAAAGCAATAAGCAAACAACAACGTATATCATTCACATAACGTGACTCAATTCTCTCACTCTAGACTCGACTCAACTCGCTACCCATTTTCTCTCGACTCGACAATTATTCCGAAAAGTAGACGCAGATCCATCAACTGACATACCAGCCGTAGCCTTGGGATCTTTCGCTTCTCCCTAGGGAAGCAGCCCCGGTTCCTACGCTGCGACGCCTAGTCAATCTCCCGTAAACAAAAGGGGACCTAGCACCCTCAGTTATCCGGGTCACGGCTCAAAGACGTCACGACGACTCGCCTAGCTCTCTCACTCGATGAACGACTCACCGCTTACGATAGTCAAGGAGTGATACACAAGATTACTTGATCGCATATCAAATAAAGAGAGCATGCTTAACATGAAGAAAACACAATTCGACATTTTAAGCAATAACAAAATCCTGCATGAAGAAACGCAATTCAACAAGCAACACGCAATTCGCAGCATATATTCAATCTCATATTAAATAGTGCATAACTCAATCATATCACAACATTACGAGCTTGACACGCAATTCAAGGAATCCTTCCCTCTGCAACTCGATGGAGTTGACAGAGAGGTACATAAATATGGGGGGTTGGGTTCAGGAGACCAACCACAAAGTTTTCACCCACGAATGACTCGGAATCTGTTCGACCGCATGACAACAATAAACGAAGGGGTTCGAAGACCCTAACTTCGAACTCGTAGAGTTCTCAGACTTCTTCGTATTTAAATAAGCATTTAAATAGTAAAACAAGAATTTAAGCATCTCTAAAAATTGTCCTTACACAGGGACATAAAAATAAAATCCTAGAATGTCTAGAAGTGCCCTTACCACAAGCTGTCGTCAACGTCGCTCCTAAGTCTTCGGGTCCGCCTCGCTCAATCTCAGGTACTTCGATTCCTATTACCACATACAACTTAGTAAAATCTAGAAATTCTAGTTAAACTTATGCTCTCGACTTATCCCTTTCCCAACCAAACTCCAACAAGCATTACAAGTTAATGACACACTCAAAAACATTTGAAAAAGTAAGGTTTTGAGACTAATTCTCTTTTCTTGAACTTCAAGTGGGCATAACTAATAAATCTTTCACAACTATCCAAAAACTTAGCACATATTCATGCAAGAATTCAAGCAATGAGACATCAACTTCTTTTTAAATTATTTCCTAAACACCAAAACAACATCAACTTCAATTAATACTTCAAGCACACTTAGCATGTTAAGGGTTATGTTTCTAAAACCTTTTCCTTAACCAAGTTAGTGCCCTTTTTCACAATTCTTTTCAACCATGATTTAAAGCCAAAAGTCATAAATCATCATTATAATCATGTTGGAAATTTGAAGAACAAAATGATCATTTCTCTACATGTCATTCTAGTCCCTCAAGAAACAATTTCTACATACACATAAGCTAACACCTATACTAACTCATGCATATCAATTCCAATAACCTTAAAATTTATTCTAAACAAGTTATCTAACATTTAGACATATGGTTTAATATCAAAACCTCATGCTTCTCATGGTTCAAGAATAGGCAAAATCCCAAAATTACATGTTACTTAGTCTTAAACAAAACTATAGCCTAAATCAACATGTAATCACTTCCAATAACACAAATCCACAACCAATTGATTGATTCAACTAGCATCACATCATTTCCCTTTTTCTAACCTCTAGGGTTTTCGCCCTAAAGCATCCAAGGAAGGGTTTTAAGATGATTCATCTCCTTCTTGTTCATCATCAACCAACAAACAACAACAATCATCAATTAATCACAACTAGAACAACAATTAAACAACACAAAAAAAAGGGGGCTGTTGGGCGCTGTTTAGGGCTTAAAAGAGGGAGAAAATTTTTTGATTTCATACTCAAATAAATGGTTGGAATGATAGCTAATGGTATAGAGAAGATAACCTAGCATTTACAAAAGATTTGGAAAAACAAAACTAGCTCAAAAAGGGGAGGGGAGGCCGCGGCTGTTGAAGGAAAAAGGGGAGAGAAAAATTTGTTTTCTTCACCTTAGATGATGATGGAAATGGAGATAGGAGAAGATATGAAGAACTAGACCAAGCTTTGATGGAGAACCAACTTGAAAACTCAAGAAGTCTTGAAGAAATGGCTATGGAGTTTCTTGCTTTTCTTGGAGAAGAAGAAGAAGATGAGTGGGTGAGGGTTTGGGGGTGCTGTCCACGAGTTGGCAGCTAGGGGGGAGGGCTTTTATAATTTTTTTTCTTCACTTAATCATTTAATTAACACTTAATAATAAAAGAATTTAGATAAATGGTAAAATTTTGAAATAACCCACAAGTTAAGTGACACCTAATTACATTTATTAGATGCTAATCACATCACTCACTCCATCCCATCTAATCTCACTTCACTCATGATTCCCCTCTAATCTAGAGTCTTAAGGTTTAAAAACACGGTGACGAGAAACCGCAAAACCGATTAATTTCTCGCCGGAAAAATCTCGAAAAATTAATTCGCGAGGAATTAATTCTTCGCGTGATAATATTATTTCATGAATAATAAAAATAATATCAAACATACAAAAATAGTCACAACAAGTTATGATTCGATTTTCATCGAAATCGGGGCTCGTTTTAAATTTTATTTACGGTAGAAACTGCCCCGCGATTTGAAACGCGCCGAAACTTCGTTAGAATTTTTTGACGATCTTCGAACCGTGAATCAATATAAAAATATTAATTCTTAATTATATTAGCTCTTGATTTAATTAAGTCACTTACTTAGGGAACAAGCGACTGCTTTATTAAAGCATAATTATAACAAAAGTACAATATTACCGCTAATTAACGTATCGTAAAAATACGCGTGTTACAATAGGATTTTGGCAGTAATAATAAACCTATATGGTTGATAGGTTTATGATCACTGTCCTCAATAGTCGCATCCCACAGTTTTCCTCCTAGGAAATTGTTGCTATCAACCCCTAGTAGGGCTTAGGCCACCCTACACTATTAATATGAAAATAAACAATGCTTACCTCCCCGATGTTGGTGGAAGCTTTTTCCCACCTGATTACTCCTTTTCTTCACTCCTCCTGGATCCACGAACAGCTTTAACCCTCAAACCTAGACCAGTTATTTCCTCTCCTTCCTCAAGCAGAACCTTCTAACCAGGATCGAAACTAGATATTGGACCCAAAATGACCAAAATACCCTTATTTTAGAGAGAGAGGGAGAGCTCACTTGAGCTTTTGGCACCCAAATAAAGAGATTTGAAAGCCTATTTATAGGTGCTGGATCGACCTCATCGCATCGTGAGAAGGTCGGTTCGCGTTGCGGGGGGTGTATACGTGTCATTTTCATTACATGCGGGCGACATGTGTTTTTGGTTCGTTACGTCGTGAGCTGATATGGTCGCGACACGACCAAATTGATATGCTTAGGATACCTACTCTTGTAGATTTTTTTGAGATCTTTTCAACGCCCCAAATAACGCATCAATCGGACACCCGTAGCTCAAGTTATGATCAAAACAGTGACACACGACAGTGGTTGGCGGTCTATGACCTAGTTTCGCTCCCGGTCTAATCAAAACTTTCCCAAAAGCCTAGATTGGGTTCCTAACACCTAAATTAACTTAATAACACCCAAACACAAAAAAATTAAAGTACCTAAACTTCGGGAGGTTACAGTGGGTCATCGTTTTGATGTTAATGTGCCTCTTAAGGTTGCGATTAGTGCTAATCTAATTTGCACTGGCCACGTCATTGCAAAGGAGACACTTGGATCTCCAAATGGCAGATAACTACCATAAAAAACAACTGGGTTGATGATGTAGACGGGAAACAAAAATACAGATTTACATTTTAACAACGTATGGAAATAAGATGCCAGAAGGTTTCAGTATCAGGTTTCCGAGAGTTGTAAAATATAATTTTGCGTACATGTTTTTATAACAGGCAGAATCTAGATGCCAGAAAGTCCTAGTATCTAGATTTTGGGCAATGTTAATTTGTAAGTTATTTAAAGATTAAAATTTCAAACATTTGTAAACTACTTTTCATGACTTTTCGACACTTAGTTTTCGGATTATGTCTATGATGGGGGTGCATGCATTTGTAAGGTATTTAAAGATTAAAATTTCTAACGTCCAAAAACTACCTTTCGGGACCCTCTGGCAATAAGTTTCCGGATTATGTTTTGTGCTGGAGGTGCATGCATAACGTCCGGAAACTAAATTTTGGGTGGTCCCAAAAAGTAGTTTCTGAAAAATATGAATAAGCAAGAAAAAAAAATACCTCGCATAGAACAAGGATGTGAGAGAGAGAGAGAGGGGTGAGTGAGAGTGAATTAGAGAGAGAGCACGGGATAGAGGTGGGGGAGGTAAGGAAAATTAAAAAGGGTAAAATCATCTTTTTACAATGATATGGGAGGTGTCAAAATTAAAATGGGAGGATTTTTTTTGTTGGGACCCACCCCTAATTAGCCACTTTATAGCCAGGAGCTGATCGGAGTATCCCTACAGCTTCGATCCTTTGAATCAGCATGAGACTGATCTCCGGGCGGTGACGTTTGGGCACGAGATTAAAATGGGAGGATGCTTTAATAAATTAAAGCCCTTATAATATTGTGTGAAAGGTCCACAAAAAAGTCGTTGTCTTTTTTTTTTTTTTGTAGGATGTGATTGCAATATACTACATGACAACGTGGATGCCCAATTGGCCACATAAATATGCATGCTTGTGAAAATTTGATTTATTATTATCGCTTTCTTGCTTGTAACTTCTGAAAGAAGAGAAAAAGGAAGAGTAAGGTAAAATTTGCTTGCAAGTGCTAAAAAGATCCAAAGCTGGGGCCTGATGGGTGAGGAGGGAACAAGGGAGGTGGATGCCGCCAACCATGAGGCTAAGGGAGAAAAGGAGTAAAAAAGAAAAAGGGGGGGGGGGGCAAATAATATAAGATAGCCAAGATCTGCAAATGACAATCTTAGTGCGAGTGAAAAGGATGCTCTCATTCAATGCCTTTGCTTCCTCACTGACTTATACTATTCATGCATGCATGGGTCGCCTTCAAGAATGTAACTAAACATAGAGAAGGGAAGAAAGAAAAAGGATAAAGATGGTATGGTAAGGGAAGGGGACCATTGAGAAAGATGGGACCCACAACATTTAGTATCTCACATGAGGCCAGCCCAGATGGAGCTAGGTGGGTGCAGTTCGTTCGGCTGTGTGTTGTCTCATTGATGTCGTCAGTGGGGGGCGGATATGGCCTCAGCCTCACCACGACAACACAGTCAATTCTTTTGTTTTGGTTTTAGACGCAAAGTTCGGGGAAATGTCCACACACACTGCCTTGTCATTATTTTGTTACTGGGGTAATGGGACCACCTCCAAGTGTCCCCCGACCCTAGCTAGCCGATTCATTGATTTCATCATTCATCCCTCTGTCCCTTCGTATAGAACTCTTTTTCATCATTTCACGTCCCTTAAGAAAATAAATTTTATTAATTATTAACATTAAATTTATATAAAATATGTGTTATTTTTTTTAAGTTACCATTCTCATCTTTCAAGACTATAGGGGATAATTTTGTAAAAAAAAAAATTAATACATCTTAGTCTTTGGAAATGATCTTATATTAAAGGATAGGATAGAGGGAGTATATATATACGGAGATAAAATTAATACAATTTTTTTGGTAACGATGTTATAATGCTAAGTATTCAACGGTTTTGTTGATAACTACTCTCTCCAATGCTTTTTATAAGAAACAAAATGATCTCTTTTCTTGTTCCTAATTATAAGAAATAATATCAATTTTCAAAACCATTAAATATATCATTTACATTTATACTTTTATTTATAGTGAAACATATTAATGAGATACACATATTTTCTATGCAAGTATGTTAGTTCATAAAAGAGATAATTTTGGGATAAAACACAATTTTTAAGAGTATTAATTAAAAAAAACATATTTCAATACAATTCTGTAAATTGGGGTTTTGTTCCTTTGGACCGTGGGGAGTAATTTTTATCGAGAAACTGGCCTGTAAAATAATTTTGGGTACCCTAGTTCTCGCGTTGCCATTTTCTTTTGTTAGCTCTCAACTACGGGGAGCCGATTATGGAAAAGGAAATCACTCGATCAGGCCCCTACAAGCGAGCAACAACAGAGGTCATTGTAATTAATTTGTTATGTTTTCCTGTTTTTCTCTGTCGGCTTGGCATTTACCACGAAAGCCCACTTTATAGATTTCCCAATAGAAAGGCCCAATAAATAAACTCCAGCTTGGCTTGGACCTCCAAACAGTTTATGAAAGTGAATTATTCAATACAACCCCAAAATTACTAGCATACACCCCTGCCCTTTTTTTCTTTTCCGTTTTTACCCTCTTCCAGAAATATATTTCCGGACGGAAGGTGTCAGGAGTCATATTTTCAGAAAATCACTTAAACTCAGCAATTAAAAATATATTCACTATCTCCAGACAATTTTAGTACTCTAAAAATATATTTTCAAACACAGTATTAGTACTCTCCGGAAATACAACTCCGGAGGTTACCAATTTTAAATCTTCTATGAAAACAAGTATTCAATGGTTGGTTATCTAATACTATATAATTTGTGGTTAATATGTTTGCAGTGTTCCCACTTGTTTTTTCCTTGTTTTATTTCACTTTTTTCTATCGCTATTGAATAGTATTTGTCATGCATCTTCTGTTAACGTGGCAGACCCATAAAGTATTTGTCATGCCATATGTGGGAGACAAGTCTTGAAACAAGCCTTGAAACATGGAATGCTTTATGGCTCAAAACATGCAAATGGAAGCAGACAGAAATGAAGGAAACGAAGCAAAATTTCGTGAATGTTGACAACAGTAGGGGTAAAACTCCTAAATTCTGTCAATTTTAAAAAAAGAAACTTGGCAACCTCTGGAATTATATTTTTGGAGAGCACTGAAACTGTGTCCAAAATTTTATTTTCGGAAAGTACTAAAATTATGGCCAAAAATATATTTTCGGCCATTATAAATAGTTCGAAAATGAATTTAATTTATAACGTCCGTAAATATATTTCTAAATAGAGAACTTTTTGGGGGAAAATGAAAAGTTGACTGGGGTGTAGGCTAGCAAAAACGGAGTGGGTGTATTTAATAATTCTCTTTATGAAACCGGTTTGAGCAATTTGGGTCTTAAAGCCTGGGGACTAGAGTAAGGATCGACATTGACCAAAATGGGAATTGTTAAATACACCCCCTTTTTTCTAGCATACACCTCCGGTCAAGTTTTCATTTTTTCCCCTCAAATGCCCTTGTCTAGTTTCGAACGTGTTAGACTCAGTCCACACGATAAATTACCTTTTGGACGTTCATTTCCAAACAATTTACAACATTTGTAAATAGAATTCTGGAGAAGTTTACTAGTTGTCTCTGGATATTGGTTGTCGAAAGTTGTCCAGAAATGTGTCTCCAAAGTTGCTATTACTATCCGACCAATGGGCCTTCGTTCATTGTGATTTGATGAGAGAGAATTATTGAACCTGTGTTCCATACAATCATGCTCTGTTGGAATGACACAAATATTTTGACGTGTTGATATATAATCATGTTGTTCATGGCATCACAACAACAACATAAATCACTCATGCTACTCTTGAGAAACTTCTTCAACCTCCCATGTGCGGATTCGACCCTGTTCAATCAATAAGTAATGAATAGTACAACAATATAGATTATAGTCACTAGTATAAGGAATTAATAAATATGATCCTCTACCTGTTTGTAGTTGTGTTCCCAATTTGCATCACACGATCTGTCCAGGCCCTCAAAAAATTTTCCTTGTATGGATTCAACACTTTATTGTTCACGTAATCAATGAAAGACTTAAATTTCATGCATACTTGTTGTAATGTCAATAGACACTCGTGATGTTTAGCCTCAGATGGAGAATCTACTACATCCTTCCATTTAGTCATGACAAAGTCCCATAACTCTAACCTACATATATCCAATTTTCACCTAGTCCTCAAATTTTTGGTAATATGAAATTGGCGATAAAAGTTTTAAACTCATTAAAACATTGTGAACTACATTCATTAATGCAAGGTGTCAGTCGGTCACAACGACCTTGGCCTTATCATCAATATCACGTAATAACCCCTTTACCTTCACTAAAGCCCACCAAAGTTGTCTTCCTGCTTTGCATCCAAGCAAGCTCATGCCGCAGAAAATGACATCTCAGCAGAAGTGATACCAACAATCTCAAGCAGCGACAATCAATACTTGTTGGTTTTGTATGTTGTATCAATTACCAAGACAATGTGGAAAATGTTCAACAGTTTATTGGTATAATGCCCGTACTCCAGTAATAATTGAGATAACACAATTTACATTAGAGCACAGGAATTACTAAAAATTTAAAACTTGATTAAGGATATATAAGTATAAACGTTTAGTCTATGTTATAAGTCTAAGAGTTAGAATTACAACATCATCCAAGTCTAAAGCTTGGGAATATAAAAATACATGATCAATCTTTGTCCTTATAAACAAAAAGAGTCAAGTACATCTCTTAAAATAACATAAACTAGAAACTATAAGCCTCTAGCATCATCAACTTCTCCTCTGGTACCTGCTTATCTGAAACAAATAGAGGAAAGAGTGAGATTATAAAATCTCAGTGAGTCCTTCACGAAACCCTCCCTAATAATGCCACAATCACAATAATATTCATTTACAAACATTAAAGCAAACATGACAATATCATACATCAAGGATTGCTCGTGACAGCCGGGACGTATCGTTTGGTAACAGTGGTACAACCGCTTTGTGCAACCGTCGTTGCAACAACCGGGACATGTCTTTATCGCACAGCGGTACAACCGCTCTGCACTTACAAATCCTTTGAGCAATAGCTGGGACGTATCATTTGGTAACAGTGGTACAACTGCTCTATACAACTAATGGTAACAGCCGGGACGTGTCGTTACCTTACAGTGGTACAACCGCTCTGCACTCATAACAATTTCGTAACAGCCAAGACGTGTTGTTTGGTAATGGTGGTACAACCGCTCTGTACGACTATCTTACTAGAACCATCATAAATTCAATAGTCCTCATACTGTATCTTTTGGTTTTCAACAAAACTTATGTTAGACTACATTTGTCTTGCCCGGATGGTATTTCAACTCGAAATCATAATCCTTAAGGAACTCTACCCATCTCCTTTGCCTCATATTCAGCTCTCTTTGATCAAACAGGTATTTTTAAACTTTTATGATCACTGAATATCTCAAACCTGGCACCATACAAATAATGCCGCCAGATTTTCAAGGCAAAAACTATAGCTGCTAACTCTAAGTCGTGAGTAGGATAGTTTTCCTCATGTGGCTTTAACTGTCTAGACGCATAGGCTACCACTTGCCTATTCTGCATAAGAACACAAGCCAAACCTTTCTTGGAAGCACCACTATAGACCTCAAAACCTAGGGTCGTATCGGGGATAATCAAAATCGGTGTACTAGTAAGCCGGAGTTTGAGCTCCAAGAAACTGTTCTACAGCTCTTATCCTACACAAACGGTTGTCCCTTTTGGGTTAACCAGGTTAATGGAAGAACTAACTAGGAAAACCCTTTTATGAACCTACGGTAATATCCAGCCAGTCCTAAGAAAATCCAAACTTCCGTAATGGTAGTCGATCGCTCCCATTCGAGAACGACTTCTACCTTACTGGGATCAACAACCATTCCTTCCTGAGAAATGATGTGTCCTAAAAACTTGACCTCTGAAAGCCAAAACTCACATTTTTCTGGCTTTGCAAAACCTCCTCTCCCTAAGAGTGCTCAAGACAATCCTAAGATGTTCCTCATGTTCTTGAGGATCCTTAGAATACACCAGGATGTCATCTATGAAAACCACGACAAACCTGTCAAGGTAAGGCCTGAAAATTCTGTTCATGTAATCCATGAAAATAGCTGGAGTATTTGTCAAGCCAAAAGGCATAACAATGTACTCATAATGGCCATATCGAGTCCTAAACGCGATTTTTGGCACATCCTCAACCTTGACTCGGATTTGGTGGTATCCTGACCTCAGATCAATCTTAGAGAATACCGAAGCTCCCCTAAGTTAGTCTAATAGGTCATCTATCCTAGGAAGTGGATACTTGTTTTTAATTGTGATCTTATTGAGTTGTCGGTAATCTATACACAAACGCATACTGTCGTCTCTTTTCTTCATTAGGAGAACGGATGCTCCCCAAGGTGAAACACTAAGCATAATGAATCGCTTAGTTATTAAACCCTCCAATTGAACTTTAAGCTCTTGCAACTCTAGGGGCGACATCCTATACGGGGCTATAGAAATTGGTCTTGCTCCTAGAACCAATTCTATAGAGAACTCTACTTCTCTCTCTGGAGGTAAAGAGGTAATCTCCTCCGGAAACACATCCAAGAATTCATTAATCACTGGGATGGTGGTCGAGTCTAACCCAACCTTTGTGCTTGAAGAGAGCAACAAGATGTATCCAAAGTGTCCTTCCACTAGACATTGGTTCAACTGGGACACACTAGCCATCTATGTGTTGCCAAGTGACTCCAAACACAAGAAGGGGTGAATTGTGTGTGAGCTGTGCTTTTAAAAACTTTTACAAATAAAGTGCCCGAATATAACTTGCAAGAATTTAACTGCAAAAAATTAAAAGACTTGAAATATAAATTGTAAAAATTAACTTGCAATAAAATAAATGACAAAAATTAAATTGTTAAAATGTAAATGACTGAAAGTAAAGGCAATAAAAATAAAGAGCTGATAAATAAATTGCTTAAATAATAAAGAGATAGAGAGCAGAAAAGAGCACGCAACAATTTATACAGGTTCGGCCACTAAACACCCATATGGCCTACGTCTTATCCCCAAAGCAAAGCACTAAGGGATTTTCACTAAAACACTAGCTTTTAAATCAGGTTCAGCTAGAAACCTTTACAACTCTAAACCAGAGTACCTAGTTCAAGAGATATCACCTCTCTATGAACCGCATCTTTACAGCTCTAAACCAGAGCAACTAGTTCAAGAGATATCACCTCTCTATGAACCACTTGGGATTCCTATCCAAAAATAATTTTACAAATAAAATAGTAAGATGAAGATACACTCAAAAGTGCAGATGTATACAACTTGAAGCTCAAAAAAATACAGTTAAACTATGTAGTATAAAAGGCTCTCAAATAAAATAATTTTGCTCAAATAAGTGTGAGTGATTGAGAAATAATTTAACAGAGTTTCAGCACAAAAAATTAGTGTAAGTTTTTGTTTGAAAGAGCACCGGTGCCGTGCTTTTATAGACCGACCGAGGAGCATCACGCATTAAAAAAAATGTCCATTGCAGTAGTAAATAGAAATTGGTCCGTTTTGTTCAATCCGGAATTTTCAAAAGCTATAATCGATTATAATAAATTTATAATTGATTATTCATCAAACGAATGAAACACGTAAGTGACGTAACTCCCTTTTGAAAAAATCATAAACAATTACTAAAAAGTTATAATTGATTATGTTTGAAAAGGTTTACACAGAGGTAGAAAAGCTTGATAATCGATTATAAACATGCATAATCGATTATGGTAGTTTGAACAGGAACAAAAAGAGTGAAATAGCCGTAAACGATTATAATGAGTGCCATAAGCGATTATGAACATTCTGTTTGTCATTCAAAATAAGTGCCAAAAATAAAGTATTTTTCCAAGATAAAGAATAGGCATTTTTGGACACTGTTCAAAATATTTTTCGAAATATTTAGTGATTGAAATAATTTAGGAAAAATGTCAGGAAGTTAACTTTAGATAAAACATTGTGAGTGTGTGATTTTATTTTAATTGAGAGCTTTTTACTACTACTTACAAATAGTCCTAAGAAATAAGTAAATACCCAAAACCCAAAGAGTTGAAGTCCTCCAATTCTTGGTGTGTGCCTTGGTATACTTTTCCGCTTTTTGCACAGTTGACTATTTGCATAACTCCCTTTTGTCAATCATCAAAAAATTCCAGTCAAGGCAAGTATTCACAGACTCCCCCTTTTTGAGGATGACAAACATCTCAGGGAGGGAATTTAGTAAAGTATAATCATGATATAACAACGAAATATAAGCATGTTTTTTCAATAAAAGATATTAGAGTTTAAGCGCGTATTTTAGATAAATCTCCCTCTCACAATATGCATAGGAAAATTCACTGCCCATGAATCATATAACTCTCCCCCTTTTGGCAACATCAAAAAGCGGGAAAGATAAAGGGAAAGGCATGTAACGCATATGCATGTAAGTGCGACTAGATGTGGCAAAAAATAATCAAAATAGAGTATCAAGGGTACAATGAAGCATCGGAAGTCCGTGGTCAACAAAATGTTCAATAAAAGAGATAGCAAAATAAAGCACTAGGATGAGGGTTACTAGTCTTCATCCTACTCATTCTCGTCATCAATTGTTTCCTCATTTTCGCTGATATTAACCGCATAATCGTTTACAGTTAACGTGACCTGCATAAACTTGTTAGCACACTTAAATGAAAAAGTAACCAGTCTTTTGGGAGACAATAAGGAGAACTTGCTCTTGTCTGCTTGAGTTAGTCTTGGGCAAAGTGCCCTTTGAAATCCATATCCTTTTGCCAGTCACATTCTTGTTCTTTCTAATGTTGCAAATAGAGGTAGTGTGGCCTTTTCTACCACAATGAAAACACTTAATGAAAGGACTACTTAAAGTGTTGTTGTGATTGGCAAGTTTGAAAGATTTTTCAGGCGTTTTTGGATCATAACCCAAACCGGCTTTTCCAAAAGTACCTTTTTGTTTTCCCAAAAGAATGTTTAAGTTATCCCTTCCCATAGTAAATTTGGCAAGGGTGTTTTACAAATCTTCAATCGTGTTTTTCAAAACATTGCATTCATCACACTTGAAAATTTTGTTCTTTTGGTTTTCGTAAAAAGAGCAAGTGGAAACTTCTGACACAACAACTTATTTTTCTTTAAGAACTTCTATCTCTTGGTTTAAAGTAAGAATTTTTTATTCAAGAGAAGAGATGGTTTTCTTAGAGGAAGAAACAATTTTTTGCAGTCTAATCGTTTCATTATTGAATTCTTCACAAGCAATGAGTAGCTCATCATAAGTTAATGGTGTTCGTGTTCAAGAGCATTTATCTCATCTATCTCGTGATTTGCCATGAGACATAAGTTGGCCTCTTCATTTTCTGATTCATCAGATGAGTCCATGTCATTTGCATCCCAGGCAATATAGGCTCTTCTTCCTTTTAATTCTTTTTGTGGCATTTTACCGTACTTCTCATTTTTCTTCTGACCATGAGGGCAATCGGGCTTTATGTGTCCCTTTTGACTACATTTGTAGCAAGTTGGATTGAAGGAAGTTCCTTCCTCATTTTTCTTTTGAGGATTTTGTAACTTGCTTATTTTTCCCTTTTGCCTCAAGAACCTTTTAAATTTTTGAACCATGGAGCTCATGTCTTCCTCATCCTCATCAAGATTATCACAGTCGTCAGAGTCTCCTTTTTCATTGACTCTTGCTTTGAGAGCAATTCCCTGCTTTTTCTTTTCACTTTCCTTACTCTCAATGAGTCGATTTAATTCAAGTTCATGTTCCTGCAATTTACCAAACAAGGTTGCCAAAGACATAGTAGATAAATCTCTAGATTTAGATATAGCGGTAACCTTGGGTTGCCAGTTTCTATTAAAACATCTAAGAACTTTATTAAATACATCTTCATTGCTGAAGACCTTCCCAAGAGCTCTGAGATGGTTTATTATATAGATGAACCGTTTTTGCATATCTTGTATGTTTTCACCCGGTTTCATCCTAAATAGCTCATACTCATGGGTTAATGCGTTCATTCGAGCCCTTTTGACCTCGTTAGTACCTTCATGGGTCAATTGAAGGGTGTCCCACATTTCTTTGGCGGTCTTGTAATTTGAGACCCTATAGAACTCATCGTAGCTTAAAGCTGAAGCGATGATGTCCCTGGCTTTCAAATTGTGTTGGACCTTTCTTTTATCATCTTCAGTCCAAAGTGATCTTGGTTTGTCCAACACTTTATCATTAATTGATTGAGTGAGAACAAAAGGACTGTTCCACAACATCCCAAATATCGAGGTCAACACACTCAAGAAAAATTTGCATTCTATTCTTCCAATAACCATAACCCTCACCATTGAAAAATGGGGAACTGTACATGGAGTATCCCTCGTTGTCGTTTGAAGTCATTCTCTTGAGACGGTTAAGTCCTTTAAACAAGAGTTTAGTTCTGATGCCACTTGTTGCGAAGTGACTCCAAACACAAGAGGGGGTGAATTGTGTGTGAGCTGTGCTTTTGAAAACTTTTGTAAATAAAGTGCTCGAATATAACTTGCAAGAATTTAACTGCAAAAAATTAAAAGACTTGAAATATAAATTGCAAAAATTTACTTGGAATAAAATAAATAACAGAAATTAAATTTCTAAAATGTAAATAACTGAAAGTAAAGGCAATAAAAATATAGAGCTGATAAATAAATTACTTGAATAATAAAGAGATAGAGAGTTGAAAAGAGCGCGCAACAATTTATACAGGTTCGGCCACCAAACACCCCTGTGGCCTACATCCTGTAGCCAAAACAAAGCACTAAGGGATTTTTACTAAAACATTAGCTTTTAAATCAGGTTCAGCTAGAAACCTTTACAACTCTAAACCAGAGTACCTAGTTCAAGAAATATCACCTCTTTGTGAACCACACCTTTACAGCTCTAAACCAGAGCAACTAGTTCAACAGATATCACTTCTTTATGAACCACTTGGGATTCCTACCCAAAAATAATTTTACAAATAAAATAGTAAGATGAAGATACACTCAAAAGTGCGAATGTATACAACTTGAAGCACAGAAAAATATAGTTAAACTATGTAGTATAGATGGCTCTCAAAGAAAATAATTTTGCTCAAATAAGTGTGTGTGATTGAGAAATAATTTGAGAGAGTTTCAGAAAAAAAAAAAAAATAGTGTAAGTGTTTGTTGGAATGTGCACCGATGCTGTGCTTTTATAGACTGACAGAGGAGCATCACGCATTTAAAAAAATGTCTGTTGCAGCAGTAAATAGAAATTGGCCTGTTGCATTCAATCTGAAATTTTCAAAAGCTATAATCGATTATAATAAACTTATAATCGATTATTCATCAAACAAATGAAACACGTAAGTGACATAACTCCCTTTTGAAAAAATCATAAACGATTATTAAAAAGTTATAATTGATTAAGTTGAAAAGGTTTACACAGAGGTAGAAAAGCTTGATAATCGATTATTAATATGCGTAATCGATTATGGTATTTTGAACAGGCACGGAAAGAGTGAAATAGCCGTAAACGATTTTAATGAGTGCCATAAACAATTATGAGCACTCTGTTTGTCATCCAAAATAAGTGCCAAAAATAAAGTATTTTTCCAAGATAAAGAATATGTATTTTTGGACACTTTTCAAAACATTTTTCAAAATATTTAGTGACTGAAATAATTTAGGAAAAATGTCATGAAGTTAACTTTAGATAAAACATTGTGAGTGTGTGATTTTATTTTAATTGAGAGCTTTTCATTACTACTTACAAATAGTCCTAAGAAATAAGTAAATACCCAAAACCCAAAGAGTTGAAGTCCTCCAATTCTTGGTGTGTGCCTTGGTATACTTTTCCGCTTTTTGAACAGTTGACTATTTGCATAACTTCCTTTTGTCAATCATCAAAACAATCCTGTCAAGGCATGTATTCACAGACTCCCCCTTTTTGACGATGACAAACATCTCAGGGAGGGAATTTAGTAAAGTATAATTATGATATAATAATGAGATATAAGCAAGATTTTTCAATAAAAGATATTAGAGTTTAAACGCGTATTTTAGATAAAACTCCCCCTCACAATATGCATAGGAAAATTCACTCACACTGAATCATATAACTCTCCCCCTTTTGGCAACATCAAAAAGCGGAAAAGATAAAGGGAAAGGCATGTAACGCATATGCATGTAAGTGTAACTAGATGTGACGAAAAATGATCAAAATAGAGTATCATGGGTACAATAAAGCATCAGAAATCCATGGTCAACAAAATATTCAATAAAAGAGATAGTAAAATAAAGCACTAGGATGAGGGTTACTAGTCCTTATCCGACTCATTCTCGTCATCAATTGTTTTCTCATTTTTGCTGCTATTAATCGCATAATTGTTTACAGTTAACGTGACTTGCATAAACTTGTTAGCACATTTAAATGAAAAAGTAACCAGCCTTTTGGGAGACAATAAGGAGAACTTGCTCTTGTCTTCTATTATGTGCCTTGAATAGCCATTATTAAGATACGACATTGAGCTCTTGGCTTTCAAGCACACCTGTAATACAGAATTAAGTTTTAACTTTTGGTACCCAAACCATGTTGGGTCCAAATGAGTTAGTCTTGGGCAAAGTGTCCTTTGGTATCCATATCCTTTTGCCAGTCACATACTTGTTCTTTCTAATGTTGCAAATAGAGGCAGTGTGGCCTTTTCTACCACAATGAAAACACTTAATGAAAGGACTGCTTAAAGTGTTGTTGTGATTGTCAAGTTTGAAAGATTTTTATGCGTTTTTGGATCATAACCCAAACCGGCTTTTCCAAAAGTACCTTTTTGTTTTCCCAAAAGAATGTTTAAGTTATCTCTTCCCATAGTATATTTGGCAAAGGGTGTTTTGCAAATCTTCAACCGTGCTTTTCAAAACATTGCATTCATTACACTTGAAAATTTTGTTCTTTTGGTTTTCGCAAAAAGTGCAAGTGGAAACTTCAGTCACAACAACTTGTTTTTCTTTAAGAACTTCCATCTCCTTGTTTAAAGTAAGAAATTTTAATTCAAGAGATGAGATGGTTTTCTTAGGGGAAGAAACAATTTTTCGAAGTCTAATCGTTTCATTATTGAATTCTTCACAAGCATTGAGTAGCTCATCATAAGTTAAAGGAAATTCGTGTTCAAGAGCATTTACCTCATCTATCTCGTGATTTTCCATGAGACATAAGTTGGCCTCTTCATTTTTTGATTCATCAGATGAGTCCATGTCATTTGCATCCCAGGCAACATAGGCTCTTCTTCCTTTTGATTCGTTTTGTGGCCTTTTACCGTACTTCTCATTTTTCTTCTGACCATGACGGCAATCGGGCTTTATGTGTCCCTTTTAACCACATTTGTAGCAAGTTGGATTGAAGAAAGTTCCTTTCTCATTTTTCTTTTGAGGATTTTGTAACTTGCTTATTTTTCCCTTTTGCCTCATGAACCTTTTAAATTTTTGAACAATGGAGCTCGTGTCTTCCTCATCCTCATCAAGATTATCATAGTCCTCAGAGTCTCCTTTTTCATTGACTCTTGCTTTGAGAGTCATTCCCTTCTCTTTCTTTTCACTTTCCTCACTCTCAATGAGTTGATTTAATTCAAGTTCATGTTCCTGCAATTTACCAAACAAGGTTGCCAAAGACATAGTAGATAAATCTTAAGATTTAAATATAGCGGTAACCTTAGGTTGCCAGTTTCTATTTAAGCATCTAAGAACTTTATTAACTAAATCTTCATTGTTGAAGACCTTCCCAAGAGCTCTGAGATGGTTTATTATATGGACGAACCATTCTTCCATATCTTGTATGTTTTCACCCAGTTTCATCCTAAATAGCTCATACTCATGGGTTGATGTGTTCATTCGAGCCTTTTTGACCTCAGTAGTACCTTCATGGGTCAATTGAAGGGTGTCCCACATTTCTTTGGCGGTCTTGTAATTTGAGACCCTATAGAACTCATCGTAGCTTAAAGCTGAAGCGATGATGTCCCTGGCTTTCAAATTGTGTTGGACCTTTCTTTTATCATCTTCAGTCCAAAGTGATATTGGTTTGTCCAACACTTTATCATTAATTGATTGAGTGAGAACAAAAGGACCGTTCCACAACATCCCAAATATCGAGGTCAACACACTCAAGAAAAATTTGCATTCTATTCTTCCAATAACCATAACCCTCACCATTGAAAAATGGGGAACTGTACATGGAGTATCCCTCGTTGTCGTTTGAAGTCATTCTCTTGAGACGGTTAAGTCCTTTAAACAAGAGTTTAGTTCTGATGCCACTTGTTGCGAAGTGACTCCAAACACAAGAAGAGGTGAATTGTGTGTGAGCTGTGCTTTTGAAAACTTTTGTAAATAAAGTGCTCGAATATAACTTGCAAGAATTTAACTGCAAAAAATTAAAAGACTTGAAATATAAATTGCAAAAATTTACTTGCAATAAAATAAATAACAGAAATTAAATTTCTAAAATGTAAATAACTGAAAGTAAAGGCAATAAAAATATAGAGTTGATAAATAAATTACTTGAATAATAAAGAGATAGAGAGTTGAAAAGAGCGTGCAACAATTTATACAGGTTCGGCCACCAAACACCCCTGTGGCTTACATCCTGTCGCCAAAACAAAGCACTAAGGGATTTTTACTAAAACATTAGCTTTTAAATCAGGTTCAGCTAGAAACCTTTACAACTCTAAACCAGAGTACCTAGTTCAAGATATACCACCTCTCTGTGAACCACACATTTACAGCTCTAAACTAGAGCAACTAGTTCAAGAGATATCACCTCTCTATGAACCACTTGGGATTCCTACCCAAAAATAATTTTACAAATAAAATAGTAAGATGAAGATACACTCAAAAGTGCAGATGTATATAACTTGAAGCTCAGAAAAATACAGTTAAACTATGTAGTATAAAAGACTCTCAAAGAAAATAATTTTGCTCAAATAAGTGTGAGTGATTGAGAAATAATTTGACAGAGTTTCAGTACAAAAAATTAGTGTATGTTTTTGTTTGAAATAGCGTCGGTGCTGTGCTTTTATAGACCGACAGAGGAGCGTCACACGTTAAAAAAAATGTCCGTTGCAGCAGTAACTAGAAATTGGTCCGTTGCGTTCAATCCGGAATTTTCAAAAGCTTTAATCGATTATAATTGATTATAATATAGTTATAATTGATTATTCATCAAATGAATGAAACACGTAAGTGACGTAACTCCCTTTTGAAAAAATCATAAATGATTATTAAAAAGTTATAATTGATTATGTTGAAAAGGTTTACACAAAGGTAGAAAAGCTTGATAATCGATTATTAATATGCATAATCGATTATGGTATTTTTAACAGGTACGGAAAGAGTGAAATAGCCGTAAACGATTATAATGAGTGCTGTAAACGATTATGAGCATTCTGTTTGTCATCCAAAATAAGTGCCCAAAATAAAGTATTTTTCCAAGATAAAGAATAGGTAATTTTAGACATTGTTCAAAACATTTTTCGAAATATTTAGTGACTGAAATAATTTAGGAAAAATGTCATGAATTTAACTTTAGATAAAACATTGTGAGTGTGTGGTTTTATTTTAATTGAGAGCTTTTTACTACTACTTACAAATAGTCCTAAGAAATAAGTAAATACCCAAAACCCAAAGAGTTGAAGTCCTCTAATTCTTGGTGTGTGCCTTGGTATATTTTTTCACTTTTTGCACAGTTGACTATTTGCATAACTCCCTTTTGTCAATCATCAAAACAATCCTGTCAAGGCCTGTATTCATAGACTCCCCCTTTTTGATGATGACAAACATCTCAGGGAGGGAATTTAGTAAAGTATAATCATGATATAACAACGAGATATAAACATGGTTTTTCAATAAAAGATATTAGAGTTTAAGCGCGTATTTTAGATAAAACTCCTCCTCACAATATGCATAGGAAAATTCACTGCCCCTGAATCATATAACTCTCCCCCTTTTGGCAACATTAAAAAGCGGGAAAGATATAGGGAAAGGCATGTAACGCATATGCATGTAAGTGTAACTAGATGTGGCGAAAAATAATCAAAATAGAGTATCATGGGTACAATGAAGCATCATAAATCCATGGTCAACAAAATATTTAATAAAACTTAAATGAAAAAGTAACCAGCCTTTTGGGAGACAATAAGGAGAACTTGCTCTTGTCTTTTATTATGTGAACGTGAACACAAGAAAGGGGTTGAATTGTGTTGAAAACTTTTCGCAAACTTTAAGTTAAAAACACTTTATAACACTAGATTTTGAATCTGTTTGAAATCAGATGTTAGAGTAAGACCAGACGCTGGAAATGAAGTTTATGAAAACTTGTTTTTATGCGCAAGATAAACGTAAGTATAAAGCAGTAAAGCAAGAGACACAGAGATTTATACTAGTTCACCACCAACCTGGTAGCTACGTCTAGTCCTTTCGTTCCTGAAGGATTTTCCACTATAATCAAATGATTACAAATTTTCTTAAGAGTATTCTACTGTCACAAACTTGACAATACTATTAACTTCTCAAAACGACTCATTACGTTCGAGCCTTTGAGGAACAAAGCCTTAACAAGGCAATACAACTTTCACAAAGATAGTTTTGAATACAATCAAAATAACTCTCACAGAGAGGATGAAAAGATTAAGCTAAAAAACAAATAGCTTTCTAAAACGAAAGTATCAGATGATGAGGTTCAGTTCTTGTTGTCCAGAAACTTAGCACGAAACTTGATTGCTCACTTGAGTAATAGCTCTTTCAGAATGTAGTTTCTAGTAGTTTTTTTGGCAACCTTCTTCAATGAATACCTTGGGGTATTTATAGGAGTCTCTGAGGGGTATTACCGTTGTAGTAAATTTCAGCTCCATATCATTGAGTGACGTAATTTGAAAAGCTGTCCTTTTCTTCCTTTCTAGAGAATATCAGAATAGTATATATTACAGTTTTTGTACTATCTGCTTTTCACAATTGCCTTGTACGAATTTTATCTTATACCAAAGGTGTCATCTTTGATACCTCGTACATCAAAATGAGCTCACAAATTCAAATTCGAATTTCGTTCCAAAAAACTGAGGTAAAAGAGCACAAACGTGATCATCACGTGATTCATTAAAAGACCATATGCTCGCTCAGAACAGGAGACAGACGCTCGCAGCAATTGAGTAATCCACGTGTCAAAGAATAACACTACCGGACGCTTGCTATACACAAGACGCTGGAGTGAATCAGATGCTGACACACATGGAATGTATTCAATACTTGTGAGTTTCTTCTTCTTGCTTGAGTGTGATAAAACATAAGAGATTTTAATACCTGCACACTCAAAGACTTATCAGAAGATACTTTGTTATCATCAAAATTAATGAGGGTCTAAACTTCTCAATCGTTTAGGTTCCAACAATCTCCCCCTTTTTTATGATGACAAATATCCAAGGTTAATGAACAATTTAATTTCGAAAAACAATTTCAAGGGTCTCCCCCTGAGTTCAACAACTCAGATAAAATTAAATAATTCAGGTATTAGAGCGATTTTTAATAATCATATCATTTATTGTGATCGCAAAAATACATAATAACATCAGAGCATATATTCAATTAGACGTGGGGATCGGATGGTAAAATAATTGTACCAATATGAGTATCCTCAGCAAACAGATGCTAAAATTCATTGTGCCATTATAATAAACCAATAGATATTAATGATTATCAGAGCAGTAAATCTTATAAAGTATCAAAGCAATTTAGAAATGTGTTATGTATGATTTATGCATGAAATGTATGATACTTCAACGTGTCCATCGGACTTTCAACGTGTTCATGATACCTTTCTTTTACTCCTCCTTTTGTCATCAGACAAAAAGAGTGTAAATCATATCATAGTCAAAACAGTAAGATATAATACTAGAAAAATTTGAAGATAAAAGGTCAGACCATAGAAATATAATAGTACCAAGTAAGCAGAATAATTGTTCCAAAATGATACTAAGTGCAACATATACTTGTACCAAAAAAAAGATTTTATCACACAGTACCAAATAAAAAAAATAAAAACAAAGTGTTTAAGGATTTGGTGGAGGAGGAGGAGGAAGTAGTTGATTGAATCATTCCAACAGAAGATTCACAGTTCTTTCCAACTGGTACACCTTCTGAATTGTAGCCATGATAGCTTCAAATTCAGCTCTAGGCAAGATGACAACATCATTATCTGCAGCAGGAGGAGCAGATGAAGGTTCAGCTTCTAAAACAGGTTCAACAGTTTCTGGTTTCAGCTTCTGATGCTCTGCTAGCACCCAGTTGGACAACTTCAATCTTAGCTCTTTCTTTTCCTTTGCCTTCTGGAAGAAGTTATCATTTGGTAAGAACCATTTGATAAAACTTCCCAGCTTCCGTTTCTCAACTTCCATAGCCACTTCCCATTTCTGCACATTCTCTTCAGGATACAACAGACTCATGAAGATAATTTCCCTGTGCTTGATCAGATCTTCAACAAAAGCATCAAATTTCATAGCAGCAGCTTCTCCAAAAATTCTTCTAACAAAGATTCCCATTGCTTCAAAAATGAAGTTGAGTCCTTCATTTTCAGCAAGATACAATCTTCGCAGATTCTCCCTATCATCATCTTCAATATCCAGAGGCACAAAATGAGGCAAAATGGCTTTGTCTTTCCAAGACGCAGTCATTTGACTCCAAGTGAAACCAATATCAAAATGTTTGCAAACAGCAGCCCATTGGTCATAAATCTTCATAGCATTCAGAGGCCTGATCACAGAACACATAAACATATCATCGAAATACAGTGTTCCAAGATTAGTGTCAGGTACCCTGGTGATAGAGCCGACTGTAGGAATCTTTGATTTTTCTGCATCACAGCAGCCAGAGGAGCCAGTTCTCCATTCATCTATCTTTAGAGAATTCAGGTAGAATCTCCTAGCATGGTCTTCACACAACTCCTTAAGCTCAGAGAATCCTTTGAGATCATATCTCCGAGGAGCCTTCTCATATTCCTTCAGTCCAATTTTACTAAACGGCATTTTCCCAGGAGCTGGTTCCTTCCTTTTTCTTGGAATAGACCAAGGCAACCACCTTTGCCTATCAGGGACAATCTTTACAGACGCTGAAGCAGGGTTTCTATATTGACAAATAAGCTCAAGCCTTTTCATCTCCAGGAAATGACTCATAAGGGCCACTTCTTCATCTGTTATCCACCTTCTGGATTCCTTAAGAGTAAGAGGTTCATTCTGTGGTAGGAACCTGGGAAGATCAACAGAGAAAGGAATTGTTCTGCTGTTTGATTGAGGTCTCAATCTTCCTTTGAAGGACATATCAACTTTCTCATCTCCTTCTTTGAATACAAATCTTAATGGAGAGGCAACTTCCAGTCTTGCAACTCCAGAGGTGAATGTTTTCAAATGCCATACAGAAGGGTGATCATAAATGGAATGATACACGTCTTCTCTAACAAACCTTGGTCTGTTAATGGCAAATACAAGCTTCTTTGCACCAGAAAAAGGAGGTAGGTTTGTAAGTGAGGGTAAGTGGGAGAGGTGAAGTCTTCTTGACAGTGTAGTTTTTGGGCTTGTTTGGATGGATTTTGAAGAGAAGGTTGAAAGGGTGAGAGTGAAGTGATGAAATGTATGTGGAGAGGGATGTGTATGAGGAGGTAGACATTTATGGTGACGAAAAATGATTGTTCTAGATCTTGTGGTTAATTTGGTTAATTAGGGAGTTTTTGTAGGTATTAGGGCAGTGGTTTGTTGTTTAGTTTGTGGTTGCACAGCAGACAATGGTGGTGCAGAAATAGTATCATCAGACTCAAAGGTAGTTACAGAATCATCAACTGTAAAATCAAGTACCTTTGGGTTAAGCTCAGAATGCTTAACAAGTCTTCTTCTTTTGCCTTGAGTGGCAACAGTAGTAGGAGGAGGAGGAGCTTGCTTCCTGAGACTAGACGCTAGAAACAAGTTTTTCATCTTCTGTCTTCTTCTTCTTCTCCATTATTATCTTGATGGGGACCAGATCCTCATCATCTTCTACTTCAACATTCTCTTGAGGGGCAGGAGGCACCTTCTGTTTCTTGCTTCTTGTCTCCCTAGCTGGAGACTCAGCAATTCTCTTCACACCAGATGCTGAACTTCTGGTGGGTTTCTTCACAACTTCACCAATAGAAGCACCTGCTTCTTCTTGTTGTTCCTGTTTCACTTTCTTGATCATATCAGCATTGATCAATTTCTTTCTTACCAAGCTATATATGCCAAAGACATCAGGGCGAACAATAGCACCAACTCCAAAATACTTATCCCTTTCTTCTTTGTTTGTCAAGGCAGCAAGCTTTCTTGGAATACCATCATTGATCATCATAGCAGTAAGAAGAACTCCTTAAGGAATAACCTTAATAATGTTCTTCTTGTCAGCAGAACCTTTCCTTGAACCAACAAGCGCATTGACAATATTGTTGAAGATCAACCTAGGCAAGTTGATTTTGTGACCAGCCATATAATTTCTCATAATGAACTTCTGCTCGTAGTTCACTATGTCATTTGACCCAGTCTTCAGAATAACACCTTTAGCAATAACTTTGTGTAGAACACTGTAATGACTTATCAGATTCTTGGCAGTAGGAATTACATCGTCTTTCTTCAACTGGCGATAGTTCTCGAACAGAGCTTCGTCGACATTGTCCATTCCTCTGAAAGCATCTTCCCAACCAACATGGTAACTGATGCCTTCACAGGGGCACTTAATCGTTTCAGCAATGGTGTTTATGGTGAACACCAACTTGAAGCCTCTGACATGACCTTCAACTATTCCACCCGAAAGCATATGAACATTTCCCCAAAATTCCTTGATAGCATAAGGCATAACTTCAACTGGTTCCCAAAAGAAGAAGTTTTTCCAACCCAGATTGTTCAAACCTTCATCGAATTTAAAACCATAAAGCTTGAACTTTTCCAAATCAATCCTGTTCTCATTCAGGACCTTTGCTTCTTTCTCAGTATCGTAGATAGCAGTGAAGTCACCGACCTTAACATCAGTCATGGTAGCAGTTGGAGAGTGATTTGATGGAGGTTTAGGGTTTCAGAGAAATTCACGCACACACTTACTTTTTGAAAAACATTTCACATTTCCTCTGAATAAAAATAATTCAAAAAGAAAATAAAATAAAGATTCCCCTTTTTAATAAATGCAGTTGCCAAAATGAGGATAAAATCAAGAAAAAGATTTTATTGAAAACATAAATAATCATGACTCAGATTAGGTGTGATGAGACACTTAAGTCCCACACGAGTTCAACACGTGTGTGCTCGGACGCACGCAAACGAATTCACCGGACATTGAGTTATACATTATGAATGACATATCATATGAGTACACGCATGAATGCTTATGTCATACCAGATGCTGAATGATGCATATCATAAGACGCTGAGATTAATCATTCTTCTATAAGATGAAAATTTAAATTTCTTCTTATAAAATTGAATCTGTCTTCAGCAAGGGGTTTTGTAAAAATATCAGCCCACTGATGATCAGTGTCTACAAATTTTATTCCAAGAATACCCTTCTGAACATAGTCTCTTGTGAAGTGATGCTTAATCTCAATGTGCTTTGCTCTAGAATGCAATATTGGATTCTTAGTAAGATAAATTGCAGATGGATTATCACAGAAGATAGGAATGTTACTCTCTTTTTATTAAGTAGTCTTCAAGTTGATATTTCATCCACAGAAGTTGAGAACTGCAACTTGCTGTTGAGATGTATTCAGCTTCTGCTGTTTAGAGTGCAATAGCTTGACCAAGACACAAGATTTGCTCCAAGGAATTGGCAGCCCCCACTTGTGCTTTTTCTTTCAATTCGGTCTCCAGCAAAGTCAGCATCACAGAAACCTACTAACTTGTAATCTTTTGATTTCTTATAAAGCTAACCAAGATTAGTAGATCCTTGCAAATATCTAAATATTCTTTTAACAGCACCCAAGTGTGATTCTCTAGGATCAGATTGAAATCTAGCACATAGGCAGACGCTAAACATAATATCAGGTCTTGCAGCAGTAAGATAAAATAGAGATCCAATCATACCTCTGTATATTTTCTGACTACCTTCTTACCAGGGATGGTTGAGCGAGAGATTCCAGCGAGGCCTAAGGTTCGACATCCAGAAGTCGGTGACATCTCTAAGAAACAGGAACCTTCAAGAACTAATTGACAGGTGTGTTGAGGTGGAAGTTATGAGAAGCGCTAAGAAGAGGAGTGGTACAGGCGGACCAGTGAGACCTCAGAGCACTAGACAGAGGGTTGCTCAGAAGGAAAAGCAGCAGGAGAAGCCGTATAATCGACCTCAAGGGAACAATGGCAGGGGACAATACCGTCCGATGGCTCAGAACGTGGGAGGCGAGAGTCAGACTAGCGCCAATGTGACTTGTTACCGTTGCGGTAAGCCAGGGCACTATGCAACCAACTGCTCTGAAGAGAAGAACAATGTGTGCTTCAACTGCAGGAAACCGGGACACAGGGCTAGAGACTGCAAAGCTCCTAAGGCTGAATCAGTGATGAATGATGCAGAGGCTAAAGGGAAGCGTCAGATGGCCAGGGGTAGAGTCTTCTGCATGGGCGGCAAAGAAGCAGAGCGATCAGGAGATCTATCTCAGGGGAATTACAAGATTAAGGGTAACTCTCTATTCATATTCTTCGATTCTAATGCCGCACATTATTTGATTTCTTGGTTGTGTGAGCTGATCTAAAATTTCTTGTGATTGTTTTATCTTTGGCTTAGTAGTGGTTACTTCAACTGCTAAGACTCTAGTTTCTAATACTGCATGACTTCGTTGTGTAGTGATTGTCGAGTGTAGAAAGTCCTTGTCAATTCGAGTCGCGTATCTTTAAAAGTTTTACCATTATTCTAGGGTCGGATTGGTTTTCGAATTACCATATCCTTCGGGACTGTGCCCAAAAATCGTAGTTTTTCCTAATTTGGAGTCTTTACATACCTTTCTGTTAATTCTATCGAAGATTTTTGTAAGAGAGAGAGCTCAGGATTTCATATTCCCTCGCTAGTATAGAGGTTACCAAGCGACCGAATTGAAGAATATGCCTGTTGCAACGGTATCTACGAACCACATCCTGATATATTCAAGGAGCAGAAGGGAGCACGAAGGGCATTTCTGTCAAGTACTGTAGATGCTACAAGAGGATCAGCTTTATGCTCACCGGTCCAAGTGTTAATTCTAACTTGAAGAGGTGAATTTTCTTAGACATGTGATCCCCAAAGACAGTATGGCTGTGGATCTAGCCAAGATTGGAGCGGTGTTAAGATAAGAACAGCCGAAGACTGAGACATATATCAGAAGTTCTGTTAGGTTAACAGGCTACTACCGAAGGGTTATAGAAGGTTTTTCAAAGATAGTAGTACCACTTACCTGACTTACGGTGAAGAATTAACCTTTTCAGTGGATTGAAGAATGTGAATCCAATTTCCAGAGGCTGAAGGGACTCCTAACGACGACACCTGAACAGATTTTGCCTCCACCGGAAGAACCTTGTGAGGTTTCGTCACATCAAGGATTGGGATGCTTGCTAATGCAGTACCAAAAAGTTGTAGCTTATGCTTTGAGACAGCTTAAGAATCCACGAGAGAAATTATCCTACACATGATTTGGGATTTACTGCAGTAGTTCTTGCACTAAAGATTTGGGGAAGACACCTTACGAAGCGCTGTATGGACGTAAGCGTCAGACACCTTTAGCTTGGTATAGGGACAATGAGGATTCTGTGGCGAGTCAAGCATGATTTAGTGAAAGGATGACTTGTTATTGAAGTATTTCCTGCAAAGGTTGTCAATAGGAAGATCAAGTAATTGAGGAACAAGGAGATACAGTTTGTCAAGTTGTATGAGATCAGAAACCAGGGACGTAATATGGGAGTTGGAGGAGAAGCGAAAGACTTCGTATCCAGAGTTTTTCACGGTGCGTAACTCACCTGTAGTTTCGAGGACGAAACTATTTTTAGAGGGCGAGTATTGTAACACGCGTATTTTACGATACGTTAGTTAACGTTATTTATTGTATTTTGTCGTATTTACGCTATAATAAAGCAATTTCTTGTTCTCTAAGAAAGTGTATTAATTAAATCAAGATCAAATTAAATTTGAGAATTAATATTTTATATTAATTCACGGTTTGAAAATCGTCGAAAATTTCTAATGAAGTTTCGACGCGTTTCGAATCGCCAAGGCGGTTTCATATGAGATAAAATTATAAATGAACTCCGATTTTGATGAAAATCGAATCGTAACTTATTGAGACCATTTTTGAATATTTGTCATGATTTTTATTAATTATAGTTAAATATTTTCACGCGATGAATTAATTTCTCGTTAAATTAATTTTCGCGAGTTTATCGGTAACGCGGTATTTAAATCGTAGTGTTTTAAACAACCCTAAACTCTAGATTAGAGGGTAGCATTGAGGGAAGTGAGATTAGGTGAGTTGAGGGAGTGATGGGATTGGTACCTAATAAAGTTTTTTTTAGTCACATGTGTGTGGTTTTTAATTAAAAACTATTACTTAAAATGTTTTTATTACTTACTAGCATTTTTAATTGTTACTTAAATGAAAGAAAAGAGGTGAACCCCCCATTTCAGAAACCCAACGTGACAGCCTCACCTCTCCCACTCTCTTCATTTCTTTTTCTTTCTTCTTCAAGAGTTCCATGGGTTCCAAGCTTCCATAGCTCATAGCTTCCAATCCTTTGAGTTTTTGAGTTAACTTCCTTCATCAAAGTTCTTCCAAATCATCTCCTCTACTTAGATCTCCATTTTCATCATCATCCAAGTAAGAAAAATAATTTTTTCCTCTGTTTTTGAAGCTGAAATCGCAACAGCTCACCTCCCCATTTGAGCTTGATTTTTGTTTCCAAATCTTGTATAATTGCTAGGTTTTCCTCTCTATTATATTACCTATGTATCTAACCATCTAAATGAGCTTAAAATCAGAATTTTCTCACCCTTCTTGAACCCTAAAACCAGCGCTAAACAGCCCCATTGTGATGTTGATCTAGTGGTTGTTTTTAATGTTAATTAGTTGTGATTATGTGGTTGTTTGTTGGTGTTGATGATGAATATAAGGATATGAGCACTTCTAATGTCTCTTTGGTACATATGGGTGAAAACCCTAAGTATGAAGAAGAGGGTCATGGTGTGATCTTTGATGAGTCAACTAATTAAGTAGTTAAATATGTTGTTAGAGATTGTTTGATGCTTGTCTAAGTTATAGTTTTTATTAAGCATGAATGAATTGTTGTTTTTGGAAATTTGCCTATTCTTGAATCTTAAGACATAAGTGGCTTTGATGTTAAATCTTGAGCTTAAGTATTTGATAACATGTTTAGGATAGTTTTGGAGCTATTGAAATTGTTTTGATGTTAGTTGAATGTGTAGTTTAAATTAAATAGTTGTAACATGGTAGTTTAGTTATATTTTTAATGCTTGAACCATGTTAATTTGTAGCTATGATGCTTGGTTATGTATTGGATGGTTTATTAAGGGTTTAGAAGTATTTTTAAGGTTGTTAGAAATTATTTGCATGAATTAGTATAAAAACTAGCTTATGGTTTATAAAAATTGGGTTATGGAAGACTAGACATGGTTATTGACTTTGATGAAATGACCTTTGAATTAATAAAAATGAGTTAGCCTTGAGTCTTTAAATTTTTGGAAAAGAATGTTGGGAAAGAATTTTTAGAAACCCTTGTTTTGATTTGCTTTTAGTTTATGCCTTAACTATGTATTGTAATGAGCATGCTTAGGTTATTAAATTTGGGTTTATGTTCATTCTTGAACTAGAAAAAAATGTGGGTTCTAGTTGTGGGTCCTTGCCTTGAATTGTTTAATTAAATTGTTGGGGTGATTTAATTGATTTTGGAAGTGTGTGATGCATATTAGAGTTAAAGTTTTTAGTGAGCATGAATAAATTGTTATTTAAGGTTTGCCTATTCTTGAAACTATAGAAAAATTGAGTTGTGATGTATAACCTTGTGTTCAAGTGTTTAATTGATTTTGTGCTATGCTTAAGGTCTCAAGAATAGAGTTCTTGAAAAATTAGCATTTTCTTGAATTAGGTGTTATGAATTAACTTTGCAAGAAAATGATTTTTGAGTCAAAATCTTATTCTTTCCAAGCAAGTTAAGGTTTATAAATTGTTATGTGATAAATTATCTTTCAAAAAGTATTTTGATTTTAAAACTTTATTTATTTTTAAGTAGCTAATAATTTAAATGCTTGAATGAGTTTGGTTGGAAAAAAAGGGTTAAATTGAGAGCTTAAGTTTAGTTAGAATTTTAGATTGTGCTAAGCTGTTCGTTGTGTTAGGCTCGAGTGATCCGAGATCGTGTGGTGCGAAAACCGAGGTGTACGTGGACGCGGACTTGAGGATTTCGGAGCGACATTAGCGACTGTTGGTGGTAAGGGCGCTTCACATTTATATTTATTGTTGTATGTCCTTGTGTAAGGGCGATTTTTAGATATGAATTTGATTTCAAGTGTTCATGCGAAGAATCGAGAACCTAAAGGTTCAAGTGAGGTCTTATGCCCCTTCGCTTTATTTTTGTATGCTGAATATTTAGTGGGCTTGTCTGCAAGTGGTTGGTAGCTGTCCCCAACCCCCCACACTTGTTTGTTCCTCTCTGTGAACTCCATAGAGTTGCAGAGGGATGAATTCTATGAGTTGGTTGTTGTCGGTTGTTATTGAGCTGTGAATTGTTTATGCTGTTTGTATTGTTGAATTGCGTTTCTTCATGCAACTGCTTTTATTGCTTAAATTGTTGAATTGCGTTTCTTCATATTAAGCATGCTCTTATTATTTGATATGCGGTCGAATAATCTTGCGTATAACTCTTTGAATATCGTATGCGGCGAATTGTTCATCGAGTCTGAGAGTTTAGTCGAGTCGTCGAGTGTCGTGACGTTTGGAGTTTCGATCTGAACAGCCAAGGGCGGTGTAGAAGTCCGAAGCTACGGCTGGGTGGTGAAGAAGCCCAAAGCCAAAGCTGGTGTTCAGTGGCCCGAACAACCAAGGGTGGTGTGGAAGCCCGATGCCACGGCTGAGGTGGTGTAGAAACCTGAAGCCACGGCTGGTGTTCAATTGCTCAGTTGGCATCTGGTGGTGTAGAAGCCCGAAGCCACGACTGGTACTCAAATTGCACAGTGGGCGTCTGCGTTGTCAAGGAACTTAACCTGAATAACCCGGGTGGTGATGAAACCCAAGGCTACGGCTGGTATTCAGTGGATGGATCGATGTTGCTTTCCGGAATTGTCGAGAGTGTCTTAGGAGATATGAGTGGCGTTTTGAGAATTGAGCATCTTGTTATCTTTGTGTTATGATTTGCTATTTCTATGATTATTTGAGAAGTTTACCCTTTCCCGTGGTGCCTTCAATCCATGATGGTTACCCAGGCGATGGCGAGGACGCGGAGGACCCGTTGGCAGGCGATGAGGAGGAGGACCCCTTCGAGGATCCGGGCAATGACTTTTAATTATCGTGATTGGCTATTGCACGCTTGTATTTCGGATGGCTGTAGGATTTTTATTATAGTATACAGTTGTTGTGGTGACCAGTCGAGTTTTTAGTGTTGTTCTATGTGTATTGCAGGGTAGACTGGTGGTATACTTTTGGAGCAGCCCCCTGTGTGGGTGTCTGCCAGGAGTACCCCAGGGTATGATTGTCTTCACAAGGATTCTCATACTTTAGGTGTATTTTCTTGCACATAGTTATGCACCGCTTTTATTTTGTATGCACTAAATATGTTTTGTATGTACTGTTAGGGCTGTCGTGCTTATATATATATATATATATATTGTGTATGTGTTCCAGTACATAGTCTTGTGTCTTTATTTCGTTGTAGTAGTCAATTGCATTTATAATTCCATCATGTTTCGAAAACGTTGCTCGTACTCTGAATGTGTGTTACAAAAGACGCTTGTTTATAAAAAGAAAAAAATTTACCGCATTTTCCAAAAGACACAAAGAGTACTATTTTAAACGCATGTCGTATATAGAGATAGTTCTAGTTTAGTAACGGTCCGGAAACGGGTCGTTACATTATCCATCATCTTGAATTTCTTTAACAATTCCTTGATGTATTTGCTTTGACGTATATAAATACTATCATTGCATTTCTTGATTTGAATTCCAAGGAAAAACTTTAACTCTCCCATCATGCTCATCTCAAATTCAATCTGCATTAACTTAGAAAATTCTTTGCGCAGACTTTCATTAGCAGCTCCAAATATAATATCATCAACATAAATTTGAACAAGTATAAAATGCTTGTTTGATGTTTTTCTAAATAGAGTAGTGTCTACTATACTCTGGTAAAGCCATTTCCCATTAAAAAGGAACTTAGTCTATCATACCAAGCTCTAGGAGCTTGCTTAAGACCATACAGAGCCTTTTTAAGTTTAAAAACATGTTCTGGAAATTCAATATCTTCAAAACCAGGAAGTTGTTTCACATAGACTTCCTCAGTTATAAAACCATTCAAGAAAGCACTTTTCACATCCATTTGATAAAGAATTATCTCATGATGTGCAACAAATGAAAGTAAAATACGAATAGCTTCTAACCTTGCAACAGGTGCAAAAGTTTCTGTAAAATCTATACCTTCTTCCTGTGAGTAACCTCGAGCAACTAATCTGGCTTTGTTTCTCACAACCTTACCATCTTCATCAAGCTTGTTTCTAAATACCCATTTAGTACAAATAGCTTGCTTATCTTCTGGTAGAGTGACTAACTTCCAAACATCATTTCTTTGAAATTGATTTAACTCTTCTTGCATAGCCAGAATCCAATATTCATCTTCCAAAGCTTGATCAATCATTTTAGGTTCCATTTCAGAGAGAAGTGCAATATCTGCATGCTCTTTAAAAGAGGATCTTGTTCTAACTCTATCTCCAGGTTCTCCAATGATTTGATCATTAGGATGATTGGTTTTGTATCTCCAACTCTTTCTAGATTCAGCTTCTGCTTGGGTAGAATCCAGTGTCTGGTTACCGTCGGACGCTGAAGATGCTGGTTCACTGTTTGTTATACCACCAATATTTAAATCCGAAAATAATTCATCTAGCTCTGACATGGCAGTGTCAGGCTTGTTGTCATTAAACTTGACATGAATGGATTCTTCCACTATCAAAGTTTCTTTATTATATATTCTAAAAGCTTTAGATCTTTCAGAGTATCCTAAAAAGATACCTTTATCAGCTTTGGAATCAAACTTACCAAGTTGATCCTTAGTATTCAGAATATAACATATGCAACCAAAGGGATGAAAATAAGATACGTTTGGTTTTCTACCTTTCCACAGTTCATATGGAGTCTTCTTCAAAATAGGTCTAATAAGAATTCTACTATAACAAGCTGTGTTTACTGCTTTAGCCCAAAAATATTTTGCAATATCAGCTTCATTGATCATGGTCCTGGCCATTTCTTGGAGGGACCTATTTTTCCTTTCTACAACACCATTTTGTTGTGGTGTTCTAGGAGAGGAGAAATTGTGGGAGATGCCATTTTCTTCACAAAATTTTGGAAAGCTTTCATTTTCAAATTCTCCCCCATGATCACTTCTAATTGAAGAAATACAAATTCCTTTTTCATTTTGAACTGATTTGCAGAAAACAGTAAATACTTTGAATGACTCATCCTTGTGGGCAAGGAATCTAACCCATGTCCACCTAGTAAAATCATTAACAATGACTAACCCATATTTTTTTCCAGTTAAAGAGGCTGTCCTTATTGGACCAAAAAGATAAAGATGCAAAAACTCAAGTGGTCTAGAGGTTGAGACAATATTTTTAGAATGAAAAGAAGTTTTGACTTGTTTTCCTCTTTGACATGCCTCACAGAGAGTATCATATTGGAATTTAAGATTTGGTAAGCCTTTAACAAGACTGTGCTTGTTTATTTCTTCAAAAGACATGAGACACTTGACATCTTGTTTTGCAAGTTCAGAAAGATCAATTTTATAAATATTTTGTTTTGTCTTTGCTGTAAAGAAAATAGAGCCATCTTTCTTGCTTTTTACTGAACACCCAGTTTCTGTAAAAATGACATCATAACCATTGTCAGATAATTGACTTATGCTCAATAGATTATGCTTTAGTCCTTCAACATAAAGTACATTATCAATAGAAGGAAGAGAGCCTTTACCAATGCGACCAATTCCAACTATTTTACCTTTCTGGTTTCCTCCGAAACCAACAAATCCTTCTTCTATAGGCCTTAGCTCTTGGAACATATGCTTTTCTCCCGTCATGTGACGCGAGCATCCACTGTCTAAGTACCAAGATAGTTGTGTTGACCTTGTTGCTAAGCATGTCTGCAACATAGACTATTTTATCTTTAGGTACCCATATCTTTTTAGGTCCTTTCTTGTTAGTTCTTGAAGGATACTTGTCCTTCTTAGTCTTAAAAGCAGTACATGCACTTTTCAATGACCGGGTTTGTTGCAGTAAGTACAATGCAAGCATTCACTATGATCATTGGATTTATCAGATGCAGGATTTTTATTTTCTAAAGAGGGTTCATCTGATATGTAACCAAGACCTTGAGTTGTCGTTTTACTGACACCCCAAATCATTGAAGCTTGCTTGCTTCGAGTAACACTTTCTGCAAGAAACTTTTGAAATGCATATTCATAATCATTTGATTTACACTTAGGATTTCCTTTAGCTTCAGAGCTTTCAGGTTGAGAGCTCTCGACCTGTGGTGACATGTCACCAGACGCTGACTATCCACCAGATGCTGATTTTCAGTTTTCAGCTTCTGGTTCTCTTCACTGAGCTTTGAGTTTTTATTTTTCAAAACTTGAAATTCTTGCGATAATTTTGAAAATTTCTTTTTCAAAGCTTTATACTCAGTGGAGAGAGTGGCAGAGTCCTTAAGAAGATCATTAAATGCTAGTTGAAGTTCAAAATAAGAATCATATATTATTACCTCTTCAACTTCTTCTTCAGAGTCTAAGTTAGTATTTGCCATGAGGGCAAGATTGGCTTCTTCATCATTATCTTCCTCAGAGGATGATGAATCCAAATCTTCCCATGTAGCCATGAGACTCTTCTTCTTTCCCTTGAAGGAACTTCTTGTGGGATTCTTCTTAAGATTAGGACATTCAGATTTAAAGTGTCCAGGCTTTTTACATTCATAGCAGACAACTTGGCTTTTGTCTTTGCTTTCCTTCTTGTCCTCGACATCTTTCTTGTGGAATTTCTTCTTGAAGTTTCTTTTCTTCTACATCCTTTGGATCTTCCTGGATATGAACGCGAGCTCATCATCTGACCCGTCAACATCTCCTTCTGAAGCTTCATCTTCTGATTCTTCTTCAGCCTGAAGGGCTTTAGAAGTACTGGCTTTATGTTTGTTGACTTTCAAAGCAATAGACTTGCTTTTCTTTACAGGTTCTTCCTCATTCAACTCAAGTTCATGAGCTTTCAGAGAACTCAAAAGATCTTCAAGTCTTAAGATATTTAAATCTTTTGCTTCTTGAATAGCAGTGACTTTGGGTCTCCAATGCTTGGTCAAACTTCTCAGGATCTTTCTCACATGGTCAGGTGTGGTATAACTTTTTCCAAGGGCCTGTAACCCATGAACGAGTGTTTGGAACTTTCCAAACATAGACTCAATGTTTTCACCATCTTCCATCTTAGACAATTCATATTGGCGAACTAACATGCTAGTTTTAATTTCTCTTACTTGGGCAGAGCCCTCATAAGACAAAACAAGAGAATCCCATGTCTCTTTGGCAGTATCGAATTTGCTACATTTATCTGATTCTTTTTTCGACATAGCACAGATAAGAATGAATCTAGCTTTTTGATTGATTTGATATCTCTTTTTCAGCTCATCATTCCAGTTTTCTCTGGCAATAGCAACACCAGCAGCATTAGTGGGAATAAGGTAACCACTTTCAACAATATCCCACAACTCAAGTTGTTGTGTCTCAAAGAAAGCTTTTATCTTATCTTTCCAGTAGTCAAATTTTTCTCCAGTAAGTAGAGGAGGACGGTTCATGTGACCACCTTCTGCAGACACGTTCACAGTATAGGATCTTTTCTCGTAACACTATTAAGTGCTCAACCAAGAGGCCGAGCTCTGGTACCAACTGAATTGTGTTGAAAACTTTTCGCAAACTTCAAGTTAAAAACACTTTATAACACTGGATTTTGAATATGTTTGAAATCAGATGCTGGAGTAACACCAGACGCTGGAAATGAAGTTTATGAAAACTTGTTTTTATGCGCAAGATAAACGTAAGTATAAAGCAGTAAAGCAAGAGATACAGGGATTTATACCAGTTCACCACCAACCTGGTAGCTACGTCTAGTCCCATCGTTCCTGAAGGATTTTCCACTATAATCAACTGATTACAAATTTTCTTAAGAGTATTCCACTGTCACAAACTTGACAATACTCTTAACTTCTCAAAACGACTCAGTACGTTCGAGCCTTTGAGGAACAAAGCCTTAACTAGGCAATACAACTTTCACAAAGATAGTTTTGAATACAATCAAAATAACTCTCATAGAGAGGATGAAAAGATTAAGCTAAAAAACAAATAGCTTTCCAAAACGAACATATCAGATGATGAGGTTCATTTCTTATTGTCCAGAAACTTGCACGAAACTTGATTGCTCACTTGAGTAATAGTTCTTTCAGAATGTAGTTTCTAGCAGTTTTTTTGGCAACCTTCTTCAATGAATACCTTGGGGTATTTATAGGAGTCTCTGAGGGTTATTACCGTTGCAGTAAATTTCAGCTCCATATCATTGAGTGAGGTAATTTGAAAAGCTGTCCTTTTCTTCCTTTCTAGAGAATATCAGAATAGTACATATTACCGTTTTTGTACTATCTGTTTTTCACTATTGCCTTGTACGAATTTTGTCTTATACCAAAGGTGTCACCTTTGATACCTCGTACATCAAAATGAGCGCACAAAATCAAATTCGAATTCTGTTCCAAATATCTGAGGTAGAAGAGCACAAACGTGACCATCACGTGATTAATTAAAAGACCAGATGCTCGCTCAGAACAGGAGACGGACGCTCGCAGCAATTGAGTAATCCACGTGTCAAAGAATAACACTACTGGACGCTCGCTATACTCAAGACGCTGGAGTGAATCAGATGCTGACACACATGGAATGTATTCAATACTTGTGAGTTTCTTCTTCTTGCTTGAGTGAGATAAAACATTAGAGATTTTAATACCTGCACACTCAAAGACTTATCAGATGATACTTTGTTATCATCAAAGTTAATGAGGGTCTAAACTTATCAATCATTTAGGTTTCAACATTATGTGCTTTGAATAGCCATTATCAAGATACCACATTTAGCTCTTGGCTTTCAAGCACTCCTGCAATACACAATTAAGTTTTAACTTTTGGTACCCAAACCATGTTGGGTTCAAATGAGTTAGTCTTGCACAAAGTGCCCTTTGGAATCCATATCCTTTTGCCAGTCACATTCTTGTTCTTTCTAATGTTGCAAATAGAGGCAGTGTGACCTTTTCTACCACAATAAAAACACTTAATGAAAGGACTGCTTAAAGTGTTGTTGTGATTGTCAAGTTTGAAAGATTTTTCATGCGTTTTTGGATCATAACCCAAATCGGCTTTTCCAAAAGTACCTTTTTGTTTTCCCAAAAGAATGTTTAAGTTATCCCTTCCCATAGTAAATTTGGCAAATGGTGTTTTGCAAATCTTCAATTGTGCTTTTCAAAACATTGCATTCATAACACTTGAAAATTTTGTTCTTTTGGTTTTCGCAAAAAGTGCAAGTGGAAACTTCAGTCACAACAACTTGTTTTTCTTTAAGAACTTTCATCTCCTTGTTTAAAGTAAGAAATTTTGATTCAAGAGAATAGATGGTTTTCTTAGAGGAAGAAACAATTTTTTGAAGTCTAATCGTTTCATTATTGAATTCTTCACAAGCAATGAGTAGCACATCATAAGTTAAAGGAGATTCGTGTTCAAGAGCATTTACCTCATCTATCTCGTGATTTGCCATGAGACATAAGTTGGCCTCTTCATTTTCTGATTCATCAGATGAGTCCATGTCATTTTCATCCCAGGCAACATAGGCTCTTCTTCCTTTTGATTCTTTTTGTGGCCTTTTACCGTACTTCTCATTTTTCTTCTGACCATGAGGGCAATCGGGCTTTATGTGTCCCTTTTGACCATATTTGTAGCAAGTTGGATTGAATGAAGTTCCTTCCTTATTTTTCTTTTGAGGATTTTGTAACTTGCTTATTTTTCCCTTTTGCCTCATGAACCTTTTAAATTTTCGAACCATGGAGCTCATGTCTTCCTCATCCTCATCAAGATTATCATAGTCGTCAGAGTCTCCTTTTTAATTGACTCTTGCTTTGAGAGCAATTCCCTTCTTTTTCTTTTCACTTTCCTCACTCTCAATGAGTCGATTTAATTCAAGTTCATGTTCCTGCAATATACCAAACAAGGTTGCCAAAGACATAGTAGATAAATCTCTAGATTTAGATATCGCGGTAACCTTGGGTTGCCAGTTTCTATTTAAACATCTAAGAACTTTATTTACTAAATCTTTATTACTAAAGACCTTCCCAAAAGCTCTGAGATGGTTTATTATATGGATAAACCGTTTTTGCATATCTTGTATGTTTTCACCCGGTTTCATCCTAGATAGCTCATACTTATGGGTTAATGTGTTCATTCAAACCCTTTTGACCTCAGTAGTACCTTCATGGGTCAATTGAAGGGTGTTCCACATTTCTTTGGCGGTCTTGTAATTTGAGACCCTATAGAACTCATCGTAGCTTAAAGCTGAAGTGATGTTACTCATTGTAGCTTAAAGCTGAAGTGATGTTGTTCCTAGCTTTCAAATTGTGCTGGACCTTTCTCTTATCATCTTCGGTCCAAAGTGATCTTGGTTTGTCCACCACTTTATCATAAATTGATTGAGTGGGAGCAAAAGGACCGTTTTCCACAGCATCCCAAATATCGTGGTCAACACCCTCAAGAAAAATTTGCATTCTATCCTTCCAATAACCATACCCCTTACCGTTGAAAAATCGGGGGTATGTACATGGAGTATTCCTCGTTGTCGTTTGAAGTCATTCTCTTGAGACGGTTAAGTCCTTTAAACAAGAGTTTAGTTCAGATGCCACTTGTTGCGAAGTGACTCCAAACACAAGAGTGGGGTGAATTGTGTGTGAGCGGTGCTTTTAAAAACTTTTGCAAATAAAGTGCTCGAATATAACTTGCAAAAATTTAACTGTGAAAAATTAAAAGACTTGAAATATAAATTGCAAAAATTAACTTGCAATAAAATAAATGACAAAAATTAAATTGCTAAAATGTAAATGACTGAAAGTAAAGGAAATAAAAATAAAGAGGTGATAAATAAATTACTTGAATAATAAAGAGATAGAGAGCTAAAAAAAGCACGCTGCAATTTATACAGGTTCGGCCACCAAACACCCTTGTGGCCTACGTCCTGTCCCCAAAGTAAAGCACTAAGGGATTTTCATTAAAGCACTAGCATTTAAATCAGGTTCAGGTAGAAACCTTTACAACTCTAAATCAGAGTACCTAGTTCAAGAAATATTACCTCTCTGTGAACCACACCTTTATAGCTCTAAACCTGAGCAACTAGTTCAAGTGATATCACTTCTCTATGAACCACTTGGGATTCCTACACAAAAATAATTTACAAATAAAATAGTAAGATAAAGATACACTCAAAAGTGCAGATGTATGCAACTTGAAGCTCATAAAAATACAGTTAAACAGTGTAGCATAAAAGGCTCTCAAAGAAAATAATTTTGCTGAAATAAGTGTGAGTGATTGAGAAATAATTTGACATAGTTTCAGCTCAAAAAAATAATGTAAGTTTTTGTTTGAATGAGCACCGTTGATGTGCTTTTATAAACTGATAGAGGAGCCTCACGCATTAAAAAAAAATTTTCGTTGCGGCAGTAAATAGAAACTGGACCGTTGCGTTCAATCTGGAATTTTCAAAAGCTATAATAGATTATAAAAAAGTTATACTCGATTATTCATCATACAAATGAAACACGTAAGTTTTTTTTTTAAGCAAAATTGACATGCAAAAGCATCACTGTAGAGCTCAATAATCCCAACTATGTTGGCACCCTTGAGCCTACTAATCATCTGCAGCACATCAAAGATATATTAAAAAAGGGCAAAACAGAATACAAAAATGGCATGGGGGGCAAGGACCTGACCCATGAAAAGAATCATCTGAATCTATGAAACGGAAGACCTAACCTATTGCGGAAAAAGTCTTCTCTAATAAAAGAAGGGATGTTGTCCCACCAAATAAAACCCTGAATTGTAAGGCCATGAGTGGCCAACTTATCAGTACAAGAATTTCCCTCCCTAAAAATGTGAGTGACTACGAAATTCATACTCCTAGTGGCCTGCAAGCAATTCCTCCATCTATTTCTCAGTCGCCAGGGAATAATGCCCGGATTGTAGAAGGCAGTAACTACCAATTCAGAATCGTATTCTAACCAGAGATTATGCCAGCCCCTCAAAACAGCCTGTTCTATTGCAAACATGGCACCAATTAGCTCTGCTTACAAAGAAGAGGTGACTCCAAGATTGGCCGCGAAATAGCCAATAGTAGCCCCCATGTAATCCCGAAAAATACCACCACAGGAAGACCAACCCGGGTTACCCCTAGAAGTGCCATCTGAATTACATTTAACCCAATTACAAGCAGGCGGGGACCAAATAACCTCCTTAATAGAAGGGGCTTTGCAAACATGACCAGACACAATAAAGGTCTTAAGAATAGAGAATTCCTGCATGGAGGATGACATCGTGCCTTTTGAGAAGAAACCTGACAAAGAAATAGAGGCAACAATTGAGTTGATAGCTGATCGGAGAGGGATCTGCTTGTCATCAAAGCGAAGACTATTTCTGCAACGCCAAATGGAGTGAAACACATTTAATATGAGAGCCAATAGAGTGTCTCTAACTTGAGTGCTCCAATTTCTATTACAGACTGAGAGTATAGATGGGATGGAGCTAAGATCAATGTCACATGCAATCACAGATTTAACCCAATTCCATAAATCAATCGCAAAAGCACACTCTAGGAAAAGATGAGAAGAAGTCTCAGTAGCCTTGCCACATAAGCTGCAGATAGAGACAGTGACACAACCTCTAGCAATTAAGTTTTCATCAATGAGGAGCTTCTGGTGAAAAAGTCTCAAAGTTAGGAATGATTTTGTAGGAAGAATGAAAGGCTGCCATAAAAGCTTGCACCAGCTGTTCACCTGCCCTCTAGGATTAAGAAATTTGAAACCTTCTTTAACCGATAGAGATCCTGAAGCAGTGTTGGACCATTGGAGCTGATCAAAGGCTAGAACACAGGGAATAGAAACCTAATGAATTGCAGCAACCAAGTATGGACAGTGATGGGTTAGCAGAGGAGGAATGCACCAGTTAAAATTGGAAATAAACTCACTAACTCGGGAGTGAAATAGATGGTGCAAAGAGGGTTGAATCTACAGCTGAGAAATAATAGTGTCTGGCAGCTAATGATCATGCCAAAAGTTGATGGAATTGCCATCCCCCAGATTCCGAACAACATTGTCGAGAACCATAGGAAATGAGGCTTTCAAAGCCGGCCAAATGGAAGACTTGATATATTGGTTACAGGGTAAGCCATTTCGGAGAAATCTAGCCCTGAGAAAATTAGCCCAATCAACATTAGCAGAAACAAATTCCCAACACTACTTCAAAGATGCAGCCTCATTGATTTTCCTACAAGATCTTAAGTCCAAGCCACTTTCTTCAAAAGGAGTGCAGATTTTATGCCAAGCTACAGTAACAATCTTACGAGAGTTAATGTCGCCAGACCAAATGAAATTCCTTGTCCATGTATCCAAGGAGTCAAGTAAGGAGACGGGCTAAGCATACATGTGGAAACTATACAAGAGCATTCCATAAATGACGGACTTCACCAATTGAACACGACCCATGATAGATAGCATTGAGCCCTTCCAACTAGCTAATTTAATCTTAACCCTGTTAGCAATAAGTTGGAGAAGAGCATTAGTCAGCTTTCCTTTGAAAATTGGGACACCAAGATAAGTGAAAGGGAATTTGTCAGCTGAAAAACCCAAAATGGAAGCAATGGAGGCTAATCTCCAAGATGGAATGGAATCAGAGAAAAATTTGCTCTTAAAAAAGTTAATCAATTGCCCTGAGGCTTCAACATATGAAGTAAACAAATTCTTTAAGGCTAGCAGATTTTTTCGAGTGCCTCTACAAAAAATTAGAATATCATCTATGTACACAACATGGCTAGGAGTTTGGCAGCCCTTAGAGTAGGCCATAAGGAGAAGGGCTCCAGAACTTACTAATTTAGAGATCCCTCGGCTTAACACATCCTCAGCAATGCAAAAAAGCAGAGGGGAGAGAGGTTCGCCTTGTCTCACACCTCTTTTACAATCGAAGAAACCAACTAATTGTCCATTGATTGAGACGGATAATTTGGCTGACTGTAGAATGATTTTGATCCAGTGAAAAAACTTGCTATCAAAACCAAAAGCCGTTAGAGTTTGAAGAAGAAAATTCCAATCAATCGTGTCAAACTGACTTTTTGATGTCTATTTTAAGAGCTAAATTTCCACCAAACACCTTCTTGTCCAACATGTTCACTGCCTCAGAAGCAATGCAAACACAATCCTGTATGTGACGATCTCTTAGAAATCCTCTTTGTTGGTCAGAGATGATTTTTGGAGCAATGGATGCTAACCTATCAGCCAGCACCTTTGTAATTATTTTGAATTGATAGTTTACTAAGGCAATTGGGCGAAAGTTCTCAATGGAGTTTGCACCTGGAAATTTAGGAACTAGGACCACCAGATTAGATTTAAGGCTGGGGAGTAACCAACCTTGGGTAAAGAACTGCACAACCGAGTTGAACACATCATTTTCAATGATACTCCAAAATTTCTAGTAGAAGCATCCACCAAACCCATCCGGACCCGGAGTGCCACTACTATTCATGCCAAAGACAGCCTCTTTGACTTCTTCCCTAGTGGGGATGTTAGTGAGCATGTTGTTGTCTGCAGGGGTAACCTGAGGAGAAATGACAGACTCAATTAAATCATTAGAAGAGCAGGAATTTTTTGAGGCAAAAAGAGATTGATAGTAATCAAGCACGTGCTGCTCAATAGCTTGCTGGTTGTCAAGCATGGTAGAGCCATTTTTTAGGACTGACATTGTCTTAGAAGCATTATGAATCTTAGTAATCTTGTGAAAGAAAGAGGTGTTCCTATCACCACTTTTATACCAATTTATCCTAGATTTTTCTTTCCAAAACTCCTCCTCAAAGGGCAAGGCTATTTGCAAATCCAACTGAGCATATTTCTCTTGGTCCAACAAGGAATCACAGCAACCATTGGCCTGCATTTGAGATTGAAATAGAGTCCACAGCTTGAATAGCATGCTGCACCTGCTGCTGCACATTTCCAAAAATGTCTTTGTTCCAAGACTTTAATTCCAATTTCAGGTTTTTCAACATTTGAGAGAGCACAAACATTGGGCAGCATACCACAGGCCTGCTCCAAACCTCTGAGACCAGCCTGTGGCAATCAGGATAATCCAGCCACATCTTCATAAATTTAAAATGGGAAGGATAAGATTGAGCACCTGTTTTCATGGTAAGCAACAAAGGATAGTGGTCGGATTTGCTTCTAGTTAAAGTGCTGCAAGCAGTGTTTATCCATGCAGAGAGCCATGAATCATTGCAAATGGCTCGATCTAACCTTTTCTCAACAAAAGCTGAACCTCTTCTGCCATTAGACCAGGAAAATTGAGCACCCCTAGTGCTGAGATGAATCAAATCATTGCTGTCTGTCCAATCTTTAAACTTATCACAAGAAATTTGAACTGGAAGATTGCCTCCCCTTCTCTCATGGGCACCCAGCACAGCATTGAAATCTCCAATGAAACACCAAAGACCCAGATGAAGGTGTTGCAAGTTGTTTAATTCAGCCCAAAGGACCCTTTTGCTGAGATAGGAAGTGCTGGCATACACTGCAGCTACATGGATAGTGGCATGATCCCAGGCAATCGAGAAAGAGACATGTTGCTTTGATGCAGCAATAACAGTAGGGTCAAACTGTTTCAAACAGAAGCACCACAACTTGGAAGGGTTAGTAGAAGAAATAGCAAAAGACTTAATATTAAGAGAATCCCAAAAATTAGTAGCAAAATCCTTTAACAAAATCCACGGCTCTGAGATGAAAACAAAATCTGGCTTGTGAAGAACATAAAGCTTTTTAAGGACCAATCTAGTTAGAGGCTTGGCCAAACCTCTTGCATTCCAAAAGAGGATCTTCATTAAGCAAGGTTTCTAGGCCCTGCCCTATTGCGGGTATTATGAAGCAGTGGCTTAGAAGCATTTCTGTTTCTTTATCTAAGTTTCTTTCTCTGAGATTTTGTTAAAGCCTTCTCAAATTGCTGTTGAGAAGAGCCTTCTCCTGAGTCAGCATCCAGCTCTACCAATGACTGCTGCACAGCATTTTCTTGTTGCTCTAGCTCCACTTGGTCACTCCAAATATTGGCAAGAATCTCCATTTATGCACTTGAGGAGTTGGTTCATTATGGCTAGAAATAGTAGCTGCCACTACCTCAGGTGTATCAGAAACATAAGTCTCATTAGGGTCATTACCTGAATTATGCACCATGCCAGTGCCAGATGCAGTAGGCATCACTGTCTCATCATATACTGTCTCCAATGATTCTGTGTCCTCTGCATAATCATTAGGATCATTCTCATCATTGAGATTTGTTGCCAAGGTTTCATCCTGATCTACACATTGATGAGTAGCCTCTTCAACATTAGGATTTGCTACTGCATTGTAATTGTTTTCTGCCTCAACAATTATGTCCTCCTCTCTAATTAGTTGAGTTTCTCCAACAATTATATCTGCCTCTCTATTATTCTCAGTTGCTACTGGTGGATTCTGTTGAGCTGCATGAGTCTTGTTTCTTGACACAAACACTTTTTTGCTTCTAGGAGGCAGTTTATGAGGCTGCTTGTGCTTCCTATTACATTGATCCTCTGAGTGACCAATTGCTTGACAATAGTTACAAATTTCCAGCAGGTTTTCATAGTCCATTCCCACATAAAATGCATGATCATTTCTTTCCACCAGAAGCTCAGAAACAATGTCAGTGTTAATATCCAAATCAACCAACACCGTGGCATAATGTCCATACAATCTCTTGCGGGTCATATCATCGATGGCAATAGGGGTTCCAATGCCTGAAGCTATTTCAAACAAAAGTCTAGTCCTCCAATACTCTTGTGGCAAATCATAAATTCTGATCCAACATTGAAAGTTGGTTTGTTTCTGCAGCCTAGGATTAAAATCGGGCATCCATTTTGAAAGTCGTCGGACAACAGGGCTAACATTCCAAGTGCCTTTGGTCCAAACATTGCGATAGTCTTCTTGTGTTGAAAAATTGTGTAGCAACCACACCAAAATTTAAATGGAGTCGCCACCAATATTTTATTTCTAGGAAAACATTGGAAAACCTATTTTTGATTTTAATAAAGAAAAAGGTCCTTCAAACCAAATTTTGAGTCCGGGAGTTGGTTACGCATAGAGAAGGTATTAGCACCTCTATAACGCCCATTTAAAATGGTACCCTAATTGTTTGAAAATAATTGTTTGCCAATAAATAATTTATTTCCCAAAATATTTTAAAAAGAAAACTAAAAGGGATATAAGCAAATTAACAACATTTTTTATACACGTAAATATTATAAAATATTAACTGATGACGTATTTAATTAGTTGAAAAAGTAATCTAATCAATATTTGGTTTCTGTCATTTTTATTTGGGAAATCAAAAAAGAAATAAAAAAACCTAAAGTTCTAATTTGAATTAACTAAATCTACTTCACATGTTTCCTTCTAAAAATATAATTTTTATTAGACAATTAGCAAATAAGAACCAAATCTAGGTTCCTTTGGTTACCAAAATATCTGATTTTTATCTCACAAAATTCTCTTTTTTATTACAGGGACACGTATTTTGCTCTTATACCCAAATTCATACCTTATTTACAAATATGACACTTAAATTATTTACAACTTAGCCCCTTTACTTAAATTATTTGCAATTTAGCCCTTTTACCTGGATTTGGCCCCTTTGGAAGGCCAAATCTGTAACCCTAATTTACACATTTTGCAGAATCACAGAACGCAGCGAGGAGACTGAATTAACAATCAACAAAAAGATGAAATCACATTCAAACGCAACTCATGGATTGAAGTTCAGATTCAGAAAGGCAAGATGGAATTACGTTTATATATTACAGATTCTAATTCAAGTCCAAACGCATACAAAAACAACAAGATGCATCACAGAACACTGACAGTATACAAAGAAGAAAGGGGAGAAATGAAAAAGAACCTGACTTCACAAGTCTTAATCAAAGGAAGGACAAATCTGGAACCCTAAATCCTAATAGTGTTTACAGAAAGAAATTTTTTTTTGAGACTCTCCTCTTGCCTCGCTTCAGCTCCTTCAGAGATCCGAGCTTCTGCTTTCAATCTCCCTCTGCGTCCAGGGTTTGCTCTCAGGTTCGGTCCCCCTGTCTGCTGCGTCTTTCCTCCCCTTTTATAGCCTCTTCGTTCCTCTTTAAGACCTGCAAATCAAAGGGGAAAGAGAATCAGTGTTGATTTTAAAAAATAATAATAAAAGGAAAAAAAAGCAGAAACTTCCCTTTTTGGAGATATGGATTTCTGATTGAGAGATTTGAGGATAGGTTGAGGCCGCGGCCTAGGGTTAGGGTTAGGGAGATGAGGATGAAGAAGGTAAGGATGAGGGGGAAGCTGCGGCGTGAGGGAACTAGGGTTAAGGAGAAGGGGATGAAGAAAAGAGGTTTGGGTTTAGGGTTTGGATGGAGGAGGGAAGGATGGAGAAGGGAAGGATGAGGGGCTGAGAGATGACGTGAGGGAGTTAGGGTTAGAGGAAAGGGCGCCGCGGCACCGCGGAAGGTTCGAGAGAGAGGGACGCAGCGAAGGAGACGAGGGTGAGGGGAAAGTGTGATTTGGATTGTGAAGGAAATGGCTTTTAGGTTAAAGGGAGGATGGGCTGCGTGCGTGAGTTGGGCTGGGGAGCTTGAGGCGTGTGATGGTTGGTGGGCTACGTGAGTTTAATTGGGATGTAGGAGGGTGTGTAGAGAAAGTGGGGTGCGAGGAGCAACAAGGGAGTAAGGCGTGAGGATGATGCTGTTGGGTTGGGCTGCTATTAGCACCACCCAGTTTTATTTTTGGCACCCCCACTTTCTTTTAAAAACCCTTTTTTCTCTTTTTCTTTTCTTTTCTTTTCTTCTCTTTTATAATCTCCAAAAAAATATAATTTATTATTACTACTACTACTAAATAAATAAAATAAAAAGTTAAAATAAATAATAAAATAAAAATAAAAAGGGCCGGACAAAATTAGGGTACTACAGCTGCCCCTCCTTAATTATATTTTACTTGAAGGTCTTCGTGCATTCGTTGTAAAGATAATTAAGGACAAAGGACACCAATTTTGTCCAAAACAAAAAGATTTGAGAACGCGGGATTGGCTCCCGACTTTGATTGGAGATTCCAGGTCGGTTTCTGGTGAATTTCCGGTAAGGCGTAGGCTTGGTTCCTAACTCTTACAAAATTGGTGAGAGATTTTAGGTTCGATTCCTAGTGAATTCTCGGTAAGGCCTAGTTATGACTAGCTCTTACAAAATTGGTTGGAGATTCCAGGTTTGGTTTCCTGGTGAACTCCTAGTAAGGCATAGTTATGACTAGCTTTTACTAAATTGGTTAGAGATTCTAGGTTTGATTCCTAGTGAATTCTCGGTAAGGCATAGGTCTGGTTCCTAACTCTTACAAAATTGGTGAGAGATTCTAGGTTCGATTCCTAGTGAATTCTCGGTAAAGCATAGGTTTGGTTCCTAGCTCTTACAAAATTGGTGAGAGATTCTAGGTTTGATTCCTAGTGAATTCTCGGTAAGGCATAGGTCTGGTTCCTAATCCTCACAATATTGGTGAGAGATTCTAGGTTCGATTCCTAGTGAATTCTCGGTAAGGCATAGGTCTGATTCCTATCTCTAACAAAATTGGTGAGAGATTCTAGGTTCGATTCCTAGTGAATTCTCGGTAAGGCCTAGTTATGACTAGCTCTTACAAAATTGGTTGGAGATTCCAGGTTTGGTTTCCTGGTGAATTCCTAGTAAGGCATAGTTATGACTAGCTCTTACTAAATTGGTTGGAGATTCCAGGTTCAGTTTCCTGGTGAATTCCTAGTAAGGCATAGGTATGACTAGCTCTTACAAAATTGGTGGGAGATTCCAGGTTCGGTTTCCTGGTGAATTTCCGGTAAGGCGTAGGCTTGGTTCCTAGCTCTTACAAAATTGGTTTTGACTACTTCTCTACTTAGGGAAAGCCTGGGGTGCGAGCTTTTTCGTCACTCGTCACAAATTTTGGGTCAGATTCCCAACGAGGGTAAGTCAGATTCTTAACGCTTGTTAAAAGGTGCGGATTGGTTACCTTACTTTAAGGAATGTCCGTGGTATGAGCTTCTCTGTCACTCAATATGGATTCGGGTCAGATTCCCGGCAAGGTATAGGTCAGATTCCTAACTCTTACTAAAGTATGGACTGGTTTTCCTATTGCAGGTGAACGTCCAGTGTACGAGCTTCTCTGTCACTCGACACAGTTCGGGTCAGATTCCCGACAAGATGTAGGTCAGAATCCTAACTCTTGTTAAAAAAGGTACGGATCGATTTTCATGATTGAGGAAGATCCGAGACACGGGTCAGGTTCCCGACTAAAGGCTTGGGTCAGATTCCCAAGGTGGTGGGTTAGATTCCCAGCAAGGTATAGGACAGGTTCCTAATTCTTGCTAATAAAGAGATCGGGTGGGCTGAGTACTAGTTCCTACCGAGTAACAACAGACCAACTGTATGTAATATTTGAGGGTGGGTCAATGGACCCAAAAACTTTGATGGTCATGCAGGATGCAATGAATGATATGCCATGCATGAATGTTATTATTGTTAGAGAAATGTTTTTTTTTTTTGGAGCAAATGGTGATTTTTTTAAGGTGGGTCGTGGACCCAAAAAGTATTGGTGGTCATGCAAGATGCAATGAATGGTATGTTATGCGTGAACTTTATTATTGTTTTCAATTTTTTTATTTCCCTGAATTCCTTTGAGGACTCTGCCCCTAGACTCGTGGGATGATGAATTTCTGTCAGATTGCTTGTCCGAATGGTTGACTTTGTACTACACCAGGTTTGCAAGTTTGCCACTTGACAAATCATTTTGTGGATCTTCAAATTTTCACCTTCATGCTTGGATGCCTTATGTGACACTCTAATCCCCGTTTTGAAAATCGTTAAATAAAATAAATCAAATAAAAAAAGATCAACGGATAACTCGACGAATAAATCAATTTCAGATATCATTCAGTTTGCAAGTATTTAGTAATAACAAGCATAGTAAGTATTTTTCTTTCAAAGGTCTTATTTGAAATTGTGGAATAAAAATAAAACCAAACGACATACGAACCCCCAAAGAAAAGAAAACCTGTGTCACATAGCCTCAGAGCTTTACTTAACCCAAATTTACACAACAAAGAACGAAATACATAAAAGATTCGACGTCTCACTAAGAAAATGTTCGAAATAAAACTATAAAAATTCTCCATAAGAGGCCTTCACCACTAGCTACGTGTCCTGGTATTAGTAGTGTCTGCAATCGAACATGGAAGAACAAGAGACAAACAACCATAGAGGGGTGAGTACGTTGAAATCGAGTTATAGTGATATTTAGAGAGAAAAAGGTGAACAAATAAAGAATATATTTATATACGATATCTGATATATATATATATATATGTATTTTCACACCACACTATAACAATCAATTCACATAAAGTAGCAACAACATCTCGTATCATCCACGAGTACACTTGAAAATTTCATTATTCCTCATAGTCACATAATTATCAAAAGAAAATAATGCAGATGCTAACGACACTCCTTCTTATGCATGTGGTACCCTCTACTACTCTGGGAAGTCTCCTAGGAGTACATATTTCGTTTATTAGAGATCACCTCGCGGGTGTTTTACTCTATTACCGCATACTCTCAACTAGGGATGATAATGTCCTATGATCGGGGTAGCTAAGTCGATAAGTGGTCCCAGTCAAGGCACGACACTCGGACTATTAGGGAACACAAACTCGGCTTCTCACCTCTAGGCCGAGGTATTGCCACCTGTGAGCTCACTCATATTGGCCTCCACCTTTCATTTCAATAGTGCTTCCCCCCATCCTGTTACAAGGGTTGTATGACAAACAAACACACAAGGCCGGGTTTCCTCCGAACGTCATAGTTCAATTTTTCATCGACAATCCATCATGGCCCATATGGCTAGGATCATCTCACAAGGAATGACTCAAGTCCCATTATGGCTACTAATAGCTAGGTGACTTGCACAAAAGGTCATTTATCCTTTCAAGGTCATTGCCACAAGTGTGGACTTTTCACAACCATCATCACAAAATAATAAACGGATCAAAGAATAAATCATAAGAAATCCACGACTTGTCTTAAGAATAATTATTTCTTGATCATGTAATTAAAATCTGTAGCAACGCAACAAACACCGCAACAACGCAGCAACAACAACAAAAATCGTACAAAGACAGAAACTGCACAGGACAACGTAAAAGCTGCAGCAGAAAAATCTGCAGGAACAGAAACAGGAACTGCACTAAAAAAAAAAACTACCGCAGCCAACGAAAATTCTGCAGAAAACAGAAGCAACAACAACAGAATTTTTCGCAGCAATTTAAACAGCAGAAATAACAGGATTTTCGCAGTAATTTAAACTGCAACAAAAACAGCAACAAAAACTCCAACAAAACTGCAACAAAACAGAAACAGCAACAAAACAGAGACAGCAGCAAAAACAGAAACAGCAGCAAAAACAGTAACAGCAGCGAAAAACAGAAACAGCAGCGAAACCGAAAACAGCAGCGCTACTTTGCTGTCTTAAAAACGTTTTCACCTATTTTTCTTCAATTCTAAATATTTAGGAACATCACAATTAAGACTAACACTTAGGGAAAAATCTTAATTAGTATTTAGGAGTATTTCTTAAAGCTCTAACCCGGTTCTCGAATTTCAAAATAGTTACGGCAACATTATTACAAGGAAAATAATACGAATTAAAATATGAACGCAACAAGTTAAATTATTCTAAAATTTTCCATTAACAATATCCATAAAACAGCATCTATTTTAATCATTTAGATAGTCTCAAGCTCAATTCACCCATTCCAACATTGAAGTTCATCTCCAAATTAACGAACATATCAATTTGGTGCTCTAATAATTCAACCACGTCCTAGGCATCAAAACAGAAATTTTTCTAACACTTAAAACATATATGAACAACCATGGCAGCCACATAATTTATTCAAACCATAGTTATAGTGTCTATAAGCATGTAAACCAGAATTTTTTCGATTAATTATCAAACAACGGGGTTCAAGGACAACCCCTTCACCTATTCCCTCAAATATCCCCAATTTCAATAATCTCCCCCCCTTACCTTTGGGTCCTTGCGAAATCCTCTTATGGAAGAGAGATGATGATGACTCCGAACCAATCCTACGATGAGTTTGCTACGAATGGAAAAGAGGCTATAAGAAACATTGGAAATTCTCAAACTCGAAGTCTCTAGGATACGAAATTTAGGAAGGAAAAGAATCATGACTTACCCAATTTCTGATGAAGAACAAAGATGGAGTTGCTCCTAACCTTGGTGGCCGAATTATGCAAGAGAGGAAAAATGTGGATTGCTCCCTTCAACCTTGTGTGGCGCTAGGGTTTGGAGATAGGAAGGAGAAGAAACAAGTGAATCAACTTGAGAGAGGGAGAGAGCTTGAGGCGCTAGGGCTTGAGGCGTCACTTGCCCTTCATACGCCCATGGTTCTATTATTTGGGTTGGGTTGGTGAGAGCCCATGAGTGTTGGTCCATTAGGTAGGTGGAAAGGAATATAACTATGCATACAAGTGCTAGCCCAAGGCGTCCTCATCCTTTCTTTTTCTTTTTAACAACTCTCAAGAATTATTCAATTAAATTAAAAGTCTCTCTTTTATGCACAAACATGTAATGCAATTAATTAAAATAATCAAGCTACCAAAAAATAAAATAAAGAAAATGAGGGTCGTTACATCCTCCCTCCTTACAAAAAGTTTAGTCCCGAAACTTACCGTGGTCAAACAAGTGTGGATAAGAGGCTTGCATCGGACTCTCAAGTTCCCAAGTAGCACTCTCCTCATTGCCTCCTCCCCAAATAACCTTGACCAACGGAACCTCCTTCCTCTCAATTGCTTGACTGCTTGGTCCTCAATCCTCCTTGGTAGTACCTCATAGGTAAGATTCTCTTTTAATGGTACTTCATCAAGTTCAATTATATGAGTAGGGTCATGGACATACTTACGGAGTTGCGACACATGGAAGACATTATGAAGGTTTAAAAGGAAAGGTGGTAAGGCAATCTGGTAGGCAACTTCCCCAATCTTTTTCAAAATTTGGTAGGGGCCAATAAAACGAGGTGTAAGTTTCTTCGACTTCATTACCCGGCCAACCCCAGTCTTGGGAGTGACTCTCAAGAATACATGGTCGCCCTCTTCAAATCTCAAATCCTTTCTTCGTTTGTCATGATAGCTTTTCTGCCTACTTTGAGTGGCCCTTATCTTGTCCTGAATCATTTTGACCTTTTTAGTGGTTTGCTGAACTATTTCAGGACCTAACACAAGGTTCTCACCGGTCTCATACCAACACAAGGGAGTCCTACACTTCCTGCCATACAGGGCTTCATAGGGTGCCATCCCAATACTGGAATGATAGCTATTGTTGTAGGTAAACTCAACCAGAGGTAAGAAGGTATCCCAACTACCGGTTTGTTCTAAGACACAAGCTCTTAACAAGTCCTCTAATGATTGGATGGTTCGCTCAGACTGACCATCGGTCACGAGGGTGATAAGCGAGCTCATCTTGAGCTTGGTTCCTAAAGCCTCATGTAAGCTTCCCCAAAGTCTAGAGGTAAACACAGGGTCTCTGTCGGACACAATACTAGAAGGTACGCCATGCAACCTTACTATCTCCCTAATGTACAACCTGGTCAACTTCTCTAAAGGATATTCCACATTCACAGGGATGAAATGTGCGGACTTTGTCAATCTGTCCTAACAACCCGGATGGCATCTACTCCTGCAGGAGTCCTAGTGGAGTCCCGATCTGAAGTCCATTGCTATCTTGTCCCATTTCCATACAGGAATACTCAAGGGTTGTAAGAATCCGGATGGTTTTGGTGTTCTATCTTGGCCTTCGACAAGTCGTGCGGCGTAGACAAATTCTGCTACCTCCTTTTTCATTCCAGGCCACCAGAAAATTTTCTTAAGGTCTTGGTACATCTTGGTTGCTCCGGGGTGAACACTCAGACTACTCTTATGCCCTTCCTCCAAAATCATTCTCTTAAGCTCAGGAACATTAGGTACACAAAACCTACCTCGAAACCTCAAAATTCCATCAGTCCCTTCACTAAAACCTATATCCTTACCTTGAGCGATAAGCTCCTTCTGATCCAAAAGATGTTGATCGGTCTTCTGACCCTCCATAATCTGCTCTAGTAATCCACTAGTGACTTTCAACATTCCTAGTCGTACACTCTTAGAAGTGACCTCACAAACTAAGTTCAGATCCCTAAACTCTTCGATCAAACTCATCTCTCTAACCATCATAGCGGAAAGATGTAGGGGTTTCCTACTCAAAGCATCAGCCACTACATTGGCTTTGCCGGGGTGATAGTTAAGCCCAAAATCATAATCCTTAAGAAACTCTATCCACCTTCATTTGTCTCATATTCAATTCTTTACGGTCAAAAAGATATTTAAGGCTCTTATGGTCACTAAACACTTCAAACCTAGAACCATACAAGTAATGTCTCCATATTTTCAACACAAACACCACAGCGGCTAACTCTAAATCATGAGTGGGGTAATTCCTTTCATGGGTTTTCAACTGCCTAGAGGCATAGGCCACTACCTGCCTATTTTGCATAAGCACACCTCCGAGTCCTAACTTAGACGCATCACAATACACTTCAAAAGGCTCACTTGGATTAGGTAGCACTAAAACTGGGGCAGAAGTCAATCTCCTTTTCAACTCCTGAAATCCATTTTCACACTGAGCATCCCACACGAAAGCTTTGCCTTTCCTGGTCAACATTGTCAAAGGCAAGGCTAACTTAGAGAATCCCTCTATGAATCTACGGTAGTACCCTGCAAGGCCTAAGAAACTCCTAATCTCAGTCAACATTTAGGTGATTCCCACTTCAGCACCGTTTCTATCTTGGATGGGTCTCCTGCTATTCCCCCTTTTGAGATCACATGTCCTAGGAAACTCACTTCCTCCAACCAAAACTCACATTTAGAAAGCTTGGCATAAAGTCGCTTCTCCTAAGGGTCAGTAATACTATCCTCAAGTGTTCCACATGTTCTTCCCTACTCTTAGAGTACACTAAGATATCATCTATGAAGACCACTACAAACTTATCAAGGTATGGGTGGAAGACTCGGTTCATGTAGTCCATGAACACGGCAGGAGCATTGGTTACACCGAATGGCATAACTAGGTACTCGTAGTGCCCATAACGGGTTCTGAATGCAGTCTTTGGGATGTCCTCAGACTTCACTCGGATTTGGTGATAACCTGACCTAAGGTCTATCTTAGAAAACACACAGGCTCCAATTAGCTGGTCCATCAGATCATCTATCCTAGGCAAGGGATACTTGTTCTTAATAGTTACCTTGTTCAATTGGCGGTAATCTATGCACAACCTCATACTCCCATCCTTTTTCTTGACTAACAACACTGGGGCACCCAAAGGGGATACACTTGGCCTCACAAATTGTTTCTCTAGCAGTTCCTCCAACTGTTTCTTAAGCCCAACTAGTTCTGCGGAAGACATCCTATAAGGAGCTATAGATATGGGTCCAGTACCTGGTACTAAGTCTATGGTAAATTCAGTCTCTCTCTCTGGAGGCAATTCTTGTACTTCTTCAAACACATCGGAATACTCACTCACTATAGGCATACCATCTATCCTGACTTGGTCTTCGACTTTTAGAGAGGCTATCATCATTTAAACTTGGGCATTTTGTTTCAAACATGCCTGTACTTGGTTGGCCGTTAAGAGTCGATGATCTCTGAGTTCAACTGAATCAGGAATACAAACTGTCTTTTCAAAGCAATTTAAGATGACTTGATTAGTAGCTAACCAATTCATGCCAAGAATTACATCAAGTTGACTCAAAGGCAAACAAACCAAATCAACCACAAAATTCTTGTACGGCCTGAGCCATGGCAACGAGTGCATCCGCTAAAGCTCTATCGTTCCTACCCGCCATTACTCCCTGCACCAATCAGAACCAAATTGGATGCAACAAGCAACGTCAACCCATAAACTAAATCAATAAATAAATAAATAAATAAATAAATAAATAAATAAATAAATAAATAAATAAATAAATAAATAAATAAATAAATAAATAAATAAATAAAACATTGACGCACAAAGCACAGAGTTCACACAGAGAAACATAATAGACACACACACAGTCCGGTAAGACCGAACTGCTCTGATACCACTTAATGTGACACTCTAATCCCCGTTTCGAAAATCGTTAAATAAAATAAATCAAATAAAAAAGATCAACGGATAACTCGACGAATAAATCAATTTCAGATATCATTCAGTTTGCAAGTATTTAGTAATAACAAGCATAGTAAGTATTTTTCTTTCAAAGGTCTTATTTGAAATTGTGGAATAAAAATAAAACCAAACGACATACGAACCCCCAAAGAAAAGAAAACCTGTGTCACATAGCCTCGTAGCTTTACTTAACCCATTACACAACAAAGAACGAAATACATAAAAGATTCGACGTCTCACTAAGAAAATGTTCGAAATAAAACTATAAAAATTCTCCATAAGAGGCCTTCACCACTAGCTATGTGTCCTGGTATTAGTAGTGTCTGCAATCGAACATGGAAGAACAAGAGACAAACAACCATAGAGGGGTGAGTACGTTGAAATCGAGTTATAGTGATATTTAGAGAGAAAAAGGTGAACAAATAAATAATATATTTATATCATTATCTGAGATATATATATATATATATGTATTTTCACACCACACTATAACAATCAATTCACATAAAGTAGCAACAACATCTCGTATCATCCACGAGTACACGCAGAAAATTTCATTATTCCTCATAGTCACATAATTATCAAAAGAAAATAATGCAGATGCTAACGACACTACTTCTTACGCATGTGGTACCATCTACTACTCTGGGAAGTCTCCTAGGAGTACATATTTGGTTTATTAGAGATCACCTCGCGGGTGTTTTACTCTATTACCGCATACTCTCAACTAGGGATGATAATGTCCGGTGACGGTCAGGGTAGCTAAGTCTGATAAGTGGTCCCAGTCCAAGGCGCGACACTCAAACTATTAGGGAACACAAACTCGGCTTCTCACCCTCTAGGCCGAGGTATTGCCACGCAGGCTCACTCATATTGGCCTCCACCTTTCATTTCAATAGTGCTTCCCCCCATCCTGTTACAAGGGTTGTATGACAAACAAACACACAAGGTCGGGTTTCCTCCGAACGTCATAGTTCAATTTTTCATCGACAATCCATCATGGCCCATATGGCTAGGATCATCTCACAAGGAATGACTCAAGTCCCATTATGGCTACTAATAGCTAGGTGACTTGCACAAAAGGTCATTTATCCTTTCAAGGTCATTGCCACAAGTGTGGACTTTTCACAACCATCATCACAAAATAATAAACGGATCAAAGAATAAATCATAAGAAATCCACGACTTGTCTTAAGAATAATTATTTCTTGATCATGTAATTAAAATCTGTAGCAACGCAACAAACACCGCAACAACGCAGCAACAACAACAAAAATCGTACAAAGACAGAAACTGGACAGGACAACGTAAATTCTGCAGCAGAAAATTCTGCAGCAACAGAAACAGGAACTGCACTAAAAAAAAAACTACCGCAGCCAACGAAAATTCTGCAGAAAACAGAAGCAACAACAACAGAATTTTTCGCAGCAATTTAAACAGCAGAAAAACAGGATTTTCGCAGTAATTTAAACAGCAACAAAAACAGCAACAAAAACTGCAACAAAACTGCAACAAAACAGAAACAGCAACAAAACAGAGACAGCAGCAAAAACAGAAACAGCAGCAAAAACAGTAACAGCAGCGAAAAACAGAAACAGCAGCGAAACCGAAAACAGCAGCGCTACTTTGCTGTCTTAAAAAGCGTTTTAAGCCTATTTTTCTTCAATTCTAAATATTTAGGCACATCACAATTAAGACTAAAACTTAGGAAAAAATCTTAATTAGTATTTAGGAGTAATTCTTAAAGCTCTAACCCGGTTCTCGAATTTCAAAATAGTTACGGCAACATTATTACAAGGAAAATAATACAATTAAAATATGAACGCAACAAGTTAAATTATTCTAAAATTTTCCATTAACAATATCCATAAAACAGCATCTATTTTAATCATTTAGATAGTCTCAAGCGCAATTCACCCATTCCAACATTGAAGTTCATCTCCAAATTAACGAACATATCAATTTGGTGCTCTAATAAATCAACCACGTCCTAGGCATCAAAACAGAAATTTTTCTAACACTTAAAACATATATGAACAACCATGGCAGCCACATAATTTATTCAAACCATAGTTATAGTGTCTATAAGCATGTAAACCAGAATTTTTTCGATTAATTATCAAACAACGGGGTTCAAGGACAACCCCTTCACCTATTCCCTCAAATATCCCCAATTTCAATAATCTCCCCCCCTTACCTTTGGGTCCTTGCGAAATCCTCTTGTGGAAGAGAGATGATGATGACTCCGAACCAATCCTACGATGAGTTTGCTACGAATGGAAAAGAGGCTATAAGAAACATTGGAAATTCTCAAACTTGAAGTCTCTAGGATACGAAATTTAGGAAGGAAAAGAATCATGACTTACCCAATTTCTGATGAAGAACAAAGATGGAGTTGCTCCTAACCTTGGTGGCCGAATTATGCAAGAGAGGAAAAACATGGATTGCTCCCTTCAACCTTGTGTGGCGCTAGGGTTTGGAGATAGGAAGGAGAAGAAACAAGTGAATCAACTTGAGAGAGGGAGAGAGCTTGAGGCGCTAGGGCTTGAGGCGTCACATGCCCTTCATACGCCCATGGTTCTATTATTTGGGTTGGGTTGGTGAGAGCCCATGAGTGTTGGTCCATTAGGTAGGTGGAAAGGAATATAACTATGCATACAAGTGCTAGCCCAAGGCGTCCTCATCCTTTCTTTTTCTTTTTAACAACTCTCAAGAATTATTCAATTAAATTAAAAGTCTCTCTTTTATGCACAAACATGTAATGCAATTAATTAAAATAACTGCTACCAAAAAATAAATTAAAGAAAATGAGGGTCGTTACACCTTAGGAAGGATTAGATTGACAACTTTGATCCATAGAGACTTTTCAGTGTCCCTTTGGCCTTCGTTCAGCCATGATGGGAAAGATCTATGTTGAGAGACAGATCATCTTGTGTAGTTCTGAAATTGGAATGAAATCTTGAATGCGAAGCTTGTAGATGATGGGCACAACTTTTGCCCCTAGCTTCTTGGTTTATATCTATGAGGTCCAATCTGGGTGGACTTGTTTGTAAATTTGACCCTAACTTTTGCCTAGGCCGCTCTTTGCGAGTTTTCCACCTAGCGGGTCGCTCTAATTTCTGCCTAGACCGCCCTTTCGAGTTTTCAGCCTAGCGAGCATTTTATTTTATATTCTTCTTTTTTTTTTATAGGTAAAGCAGCTGCACTGAGGAGTTTATATGGATCTCCTCCTTCAAAAATCAAGTTTTGAGAAAATATGAGCAATTTGACTTTGATCAGAATGGACTTTATTAGGGTTGTAACGTGGCCAGGGGTTAAGGGTTATGAAAGAAAGGATATTTCAGGCCCAAAAAGTGTTTAAGGGTTTATGAAAATAAGGATCTTTAGTCTAAAGATGCACTTCATTGGTTGCTAGCATATTTGTTTCGCCTTTGCGGTTTTCTTTTTGATCTTCGCAGGTGTCTTTGACACGTTTTTGACATTTTGAATTGTCTTTGATACCTTATTGCTTACTTTGCTCTTCTTCTTTCTGAAAAGACAAAGTTGATCAGAGACTTGTGCTATTCTTCAGTGTATGAACGATCCTTATTCAGGGTATTTGAAAGAAAATTTCATTTTAGGCTCAAAAAGGGGTAGCAAGGGATAAGTATTTGGATAGAGAAAAAGGGCCAAACTTCATCTCAAAATCTCATTGCCAACATCTTCACAAAACTTAACTTTTGATAGCTTGTGCATTTGTTTTACCACTACTCTATGAGCTAAGATTGAAAAATTCAAATTGCAGTTTTATTGATGAAGAAAATGAGAACATAATGAGCCCTTTACAAGATATGCCCCAGGGCTTTGGGCAAAGCGTAAAAATAAATGAAGGTTGCTTCAATAGGGCTATTCCTTTAAGTTTTATCACTTGGCGTTGATCAAAGCCCAACAATTCTTAACGGAAGTGGCCCACTGCCTCAGTACATGTCGTGATGAGCATCACTTGTTTCTTCTTCCATCTCTTGGCTCATACTGCGCGATGGTTGTTGAATGTTATGGTTGCCAATCCTTCCGCTTATTATCCCTGCTTCCACTCTTTCCCCAACAATGACTAAGTCTGAGAAGCTTGAAGAGACATTTCTCATCATCAGATCATAGAAGGGTTGTTGAAGAGTGTCAATGAACATGGTAACCATCTCTTTCTCAGATAGCGGAGGTTCCACTTGGGCTGCAATCCCTCTCCATCTTCGGGCATACTCTTTGAAGCTTTCATTGCCCCCTTTTTTCATGGTTTGCAACTGGGAGCGGCCAGGAGCCATGTCCATATTGTACTTATACTGATTGATGAAAGCTTTAGCTAAATCATTCCAGGAGTTGATTTTGCCTCGCTCTGCTTGCATATCCGAGCGTAGGGATGCCCCTTTAAGACTCTCTTGGAAAAAGTGGATTAAGAGCTTATCATTACTGGAGCAGGATGCCATCTTCCGGCAGTACATGATGAGGTGGTTTTTTGGACAAGTTAAGCCTTCATACTTGACAAACTCAGGAACTTTGAATTTTGGAGGAATCACCACGTCAGGGACCAAATATATACGAAGCTTTGAACCCAATATGATTTGCCCTTCAATGGCTTTCAGCCTATCTTCCATAATTTGGAATCTCTTGATCTAGGAGTCTCTGATGGGCCATTGGAAGCCTCTCGATACTCATTAGTCTTTGATGGAATGGTTCTTCTCGGTGGTCAATTTTGGATCCAAGTTCTGCAGAAGGTCAAATAATTTGTCTATCTTACCATTGATTTGGTCAAGCTCTTCTCTCATCGCCACGATTCTGCTCCAACAAATCCATGAGTCTAGATTGGGCTCGAGTCCAAAGAGGATGCAGGGAAAGCTTATTTGTATCTATTTTTCTCAGAGGAAAAAATGAGTTATGTTATGTATGTGCCATGATTATGCATGTCAGGAATTTTTTTTATGTACATTTTATGCAAAATAATATGATGGATAATGGAGAAATATTTTTCTATTTTTTGTTTTGCTTTTTTTTTGCTTTTTGCTCTTTTTTTTTATACAAAAAATAAAATGAATGCAATGATGTTGCTAAAAAAGAGAAAATGTTTTTTTTTTTAAAATTTATTTTTTTATTTAGAGGGAAAAAGGAATGAGAAGGGAAAGTATCTTTTGAAACTATGTTTTTTTTTGCAAAGAAGAATAACAAATAATATTTTTTGGGGAAAAATATCATTTATTATTTTTCACAATATTTGAAATGTGAATAAAAAATAAATGGATGATGGAAAAACAGGTAGAGTGTGCCCCTTGTGATGTAGGCCGGTATTTCCTAAGATCTTAGGTTATACGACTTTTGGTCACGTGGAAGATGGGAAAATGAGACAAGGTATGCTCCTTTTGTGATAGGGGCCGGTAAATCCTTAAAGGGATCTAGGGTTTATATTAAGTGCCTTTCCATTGGGTGGATTTAAGATACTAATCTAAAAAGGTCCCCAGAGCCAAGGGTCCCATTTGAAAATGTTACCACCAATAATAAGTATATTATTAAAGGATGGTTTTTTTTCAAATGAGCCAAACTCTAGGTGAGGCCTTCATAGGAACCCATCGTCAGACGTCCAAACAGAGCACCCATTACACAGCCTCTCCTAACTTAAGGTTCACTCGGGCCAGGGTATAGGGCACCCACTCAAAGTGTGTGTACATAAAGTGTGCAAAGTGAAGTGTGTGAAGGAGCAATAACCTAAAATACTACCCGCTGCAAAATAAATTAACAAATACATTTATATACAAGGTGGCTATCCTAAAGTTCATATATACATGTGAAATAAATAGAATAAATCAAAATTAAAACAAATAAATCAAAGATATGAATAAAAGAAAGAAAAGGGAAATAAATCATTTAATAAGCAAACAAATTAATTCAAACAATTTTAAGGCCTAACTCTCTAAAGTCCCCAGTGGAGTCGCCAGCTGTAGCAACCACACCAAAATTTTTAAATGGAGCCGCCACCAATATTTTATTTCTAGGAAAACATTGGAAAACCTATTTTTGATATTAATAAAGAAAAAGGTCCTTCAAACCAAATTTTGAGTCCGGGAGTTGGTTACGCCTAGAGAAGGTATTAGCACCTCTATAACGCCCATTTAAAATGGTACCTTAATTGTTTGAAAATAATTGTTTGCCAATAAATAATTTATTTCCCAAAATATTTTAAAAAGAAAACTAAAAGGGATATAAGCAAATTAACATTTTTTTTATACACGTAAATATTATAAAGTATTAACTGATGACGTATTTAATTAGTTGAAAAAAAATAATCTAATCAATATTTGTTTTCTGTCATTTTTGTTTGGGAAATCAAAAAAGGAAATAAAAGACCTAAAGTTCTAATTTGAATTAACTAAATCTACTTCACATGTTTCCTTCTAAAAATATAATTTTTATTAGACAATTAGCAAATAAGAACCAAATCTAGGTTCCTTTGGTTACCAAAAAAAATCTGATTTTTATCTCACAAAACTTTCTTTTTTATTACACGGACACGTATTTTGCTCTTATACCCAAATTCATACCTTATTTACAAATATGACACTTAAATTATTTACAACTTAGCCCCTTTACTTAAATTATTTGCAATTTAGCCCTTTTACCTGGATTTGGCCCCTTTGGAAGGCCAAATCTGTAACCCTAATTTACACATTTTGCAGAATCACAGAACGCCGCGAGGAGACTGAATTAACAATCAACAAAAAAAGATGAAATCACATTCAAACGCAACTCATGGATTGAAGTTCAGATTCAGAAAGGCAAGATGGAATTACGTTTATATATTATAGATTCTAATTCAAGTCCAAACGCATACAAAAACAACAAGATGCATCACAGAACACTGACAGTATACAAAGAAGAAAGGGGAGAAATGAAAAAGAACCTGACTTCACAACTCTTAATCAAAGGAAGGACAAATCTGGAACCCTAAATCCTAATAGTGTTTACAGAAAGAAATTTTTTTTTGAGACTCTCTCTTGCCTCGCTTCAGCTCCTTCAGAGATCCGAGCTTCTGCTTTCAATCTCCCTCTGCGTCCAGGGTTTGCTCTCAGGTTCGGTCCCCCTGTCTGCTGCGTCTTTCCTCCCCTTTTATAGCCTCTTCGTTCCTCTTTAAGACCTGCAAATCAAAGGGGAAAGAGAATCAGTGTTGATTTTAAAAAATAATAATAAAAGGAAAAAAAAGCATAAACTTCCCTTTTTGGAGATATGGATTTCTGATTGAGAGATTTGAGGATAGGTTGAGGCCGCGGCCTAGGGTTAGGGTTAGGGAGATGAGGATGAAGAAGGTAAGGATGAGGGGGAAGCTGCGGCGTGAGGGAACTAGGGTTAAGGAGAAGGGGATGAAGAAAAGAGGTTTAGGTTTAGGGTTTGGATGGAGGAGGGAAGGATGGAGAAGGGAAGGATGAGGGGCTGAGAGATGACGTGAGGGAGTTAGGGTTAGAGGAAAGGGCGCCGCGGCACCGCAGAAGGTTCGAGAGAGAGGGACGCAGCGAAGGAGACGAGGGTGAGGGGAAAGTGTGATTTGGATTGTGAAGGAAATGGCTTTTAGGTTAAAGGGAGGATGGGCTGCGTGCGTGAGTTGGGCTGGGGAGCTTGAGGCGTGTGATGGTTGGTGGGCTGCGTGAGTTTAATTGGGATGTAGGAGGGTGTGTAGAGAAAGTGGGGTGCGAGGAGCAACAAGGGAGTAAGGCGTGAGGATGATGCTGTTGGGTTGGGCTGCTATTAGCACCACCCAGTTTTATTTTTGGCACCCCCACTTTCTTTTAAAAACCCTTTTTTCTCTTTTTCTTTTCTTTTCTTTTCTTCTCTTTTATAATCTCCAAAAAAATATAATTTATTATTACTACTACTAAATAAATAAAATAAAAAGTTAAAATAAATAATAAAATAAAAATAAAAAGGGCCGGACAAAATTAGGGTACTACAGCTGCCCCTCCTTAATTATATTTTACTTGAAGGTCTTCGTGCATTCGTTGTAAAGATAATTAAGGACAAAGGACACCAATTTTGTCCAAAACAAAAAGATTTGAGAACGCGGGATTGGCTCCTGACTTTGATTCCTAGTGAATTCTCGGTAAGGCCTAGTTATGACTAGCTCTTACAAAATTGGTTGGAGATTCCAGGTTTGGTTTCCTGGTGAACTCCTAGTAAGGCATAGTTATGACTAGCTCTTACTAAATTGGTTAGAGATTCTAGGTTTGATTCCTAGTGAATTCTCGGTAAGGCATAGGTCTGGTTCCTAACTCTTACAAAATTGGTGAGAGATTCTAGGTTCGATTCCTAGTGAATTCTCGGTAAAGCATAGGTTTGGTTCCTAGCTCTTACAAAATTGGTGAGAGATTCTAGGTTTGATTCCTAGTGAATTCTCGGTAAGGCATAGGTCTGGTTCCTAATCCTCACAATATTGGTGAGAGATTCTAGGTTCGATTCCTAGTGAATTCTCGGTAAGGCATAGGTCTGATTCCTATCTCTAACAAAATTGGTGAGAGATTCTAGGTTCGATTCCTAGTGAATTCTCGGTAAGGCCTAGTTATGACTAGCTCTTACAAAATTGGTTGGAGATTCCAGGTTTGGTTTCCTGGTGAATTCCTAGTAAGGCATAGTTATGACTAGCTCTTACTAAATTGGTTGGAGATTCCAGGTTCGGTTTCCTGGTGAATTCCTAGTAAGGCATAGGTATGACTAGCTCTTACAAAATTGGTGGGAGATTCCAGGTTCGGTTTCCTGGTGAATTTCCGGTAAGGCGTAGGCTTGGTTCCTAGCTCTTACAAAATTGGTTTTGACTACTTCTCTACTTAGGGAAAGCCTGGGGTGCGAGCTTTTTCGTCACTCGTCACAAATTTTGGGTCAGATTCCCAACGAGGGTAAGTCAGATTCTTAACGCTTATTAAAAGGTGCGGATTGGTTACCTTACTTTAAGGAATGTCCGTGGTATGAGCTTCTCTGTCACTCAATATGGATTCGGGTCAGATTCCCGGCAAGGTATAGGTCAGATTCCTAACTCTTACTAAAGTATGGACTGGTTTTCCTATTGCAGGTGAACGTCTAGTGTACGAGCTTCTTGTCACTCGACATAGTTCGGGTCAGATTCCCGACAAGATGTAGGTCAGAATCCTAACTCTTGTTAAAAAAGGTACAGATCGATTTTCATGATTGAGGTAGATCCGAGACACGGGTCAGGTTCCCGACTAAAGGCTTGGGTCAGATGCCCAAGGTGGTGGGTTAGATTCCCAGCAAGGTATAGGACAGGTTCCTAATTCTTGCTAATAAAGAGATCGGGTGGGCTGAGTACTAGTTCCTACCGAGTAACAACAGACTAACTGTATGTAATATTTGAGGGTGGGTCAATGGACCCAAAAACTTTGATGGTCATGCAGGATGCAATGAATGATATGCCATGCATGAATGTTATTATTGTTAGAGAAATGTTTTTTTTTTGGAGCAAATGGTGATTTTTTTAAGGTGGGTCGTGGACCCAAAAAGTATTGGTGGTCATGCAAGATGCAATGAATGGTATGTTATGCGTGAACTTTATTATTGTTTTCAATTTTTTTATTTCCCTGAATTCCTTTGAGGACTCTGCCCCTAGACTCGTGGGATGATGAATTTCTGTCAGATTGCTTGTCCGAATGGTTGACTTTGTACTACACCAGGTTTGCAAGTTTGCCACTTGACAAATCATTTTGTGGATCTTCAAATTTTCACCTTCATGCTTGGATGCCTTAGGAAGGATTAGATTGACAACTTTGATCCATAGAGACTTTTCAGTGTCCCTTTGGCCTTCGTTCAGCCATGATGGGAAAGATCTATGTTGAGAGACAGATCATCTTGTGTAGTTCTGAAATTGGAATGAAATCTTGAATGCGAAGCTTGTAGATGATGGGCACAACTTTTGCCCCAAGCTTCTTGGTTTATATCTATGAGGTCCAATCTAGGTGCCCTTGTTTGTAAATTTGACCCTAACTTTTGCCTAGGCCGCTCTTTGCGAAGTTTTCCACCTAGCGGTCGCTTCTAATTTCGCCTAGACCGCCTCTTTCGAAGTTTTCAATTTAGCGAGCATTTTATTTTATATTCTTCTTTTTTTTTTATAGGTAAAGCAGCTGCACTGAGGAGTTTATATGGATCTCCTCCTTCAAAAATCAAGTTTTGAGAAATTATGAGCAATTTGACTTTGATCAGAATGGACTTTATTAGGGTTGTAACGTGGCCAGGGGTTAAGGGTTATGAAAGAAAGGATATTTCAGGCCCAAAAAGTGTTTAAGGGTTTATGAAAATAAGGATCTTTAGTCTAAAGATGCACTTCATTGGTTGCTAGCATATTTGTTTCGCCTTTGCGGTTTTCTTTTCGATCTTCGCAGGTGTCTTTGACACGTTTTTGACATTTTGAATTGTCTTTGATACCTTATTGCTTACTTTGCTCTTCTTCTTTCTGAAAAGACAAAGTTGATCAGAGACTTGTGCTATTCTTCAGTGTATGAACGATCCTTATTCAGGGTATTTGAAAGAAAATTTCATTTTAGGCTCAAAAAGGGGTAGCAAGGGATAAGTATTTGGATAGAGAAAAAGGGTCAAACTTCATCTCAAAATCTCATTGCCAACATCTTCACAAAACTTAACTTTTGATAGCTTGTGCATTTGTTTTACCACTATTCTATGAGCTAAGATTGAAAAATTCAAATTGCAGTTTTATTGATGAAGAAAATTAGAACATAATGAGCCCTTTACAAGATATGCCCCAGGGTTTTGGGCAAAGCGTAAAAATAAATGAAGGTTGCTTCAATAGGGCTATTCCTTTAAGTTTTATCACTTGGCGTTGATCAAAGCCCAACAATTCTTAACGGAAGTGGCCCACTGCCTCAGTACATGTCGTGATGAGCATCACTTGTTTCTTCTTCCATCTCTTGGCTCATACTGCGCGATGGTTGTTGAATGTTATGGTTGCCAATCCTTCCGCTTATTATCCCTGCTTCCACTCTTTCCCCAACAATGACTAAGTCTGAGAAGCTTGAAGAGACATTTCTCATCATCAGATCATAGAAGGGTTGTTGAAGAGTGTCAATGAACATGGTAACCATCTCTTTCTCAGATAGCGGAGGTTCCACTTGGGCTGCAATCCCTCTCCATCTTCGGGCATACTCTTTGAAGCTTTCATTGCCCCCTTTTATCATGGTTTGCAACTGGGAGCGGCCAGGAGCCATGTCCATATTGTACTTATACTGATTGATGAAAGCTTTGGCTAAATCATTCCAGGAGTTGATTTTGCCCTGCTCTAACTGCATATACCAGCGTAGGGATGCCCCTGTAAGACTCTCTTGGAAAAAGTGGATTAAGAGCTTATCATTACTGGAGCAGGATGCCATCTTCCGGCAGTACATGATGAGGTGGTTTTTTGGACAAGTTAAGCCTTCATACTTGACAAACTCAGGAACTTTGAATTTTGGAGGAATCACCACGTCCGGGACCAAATATACTTCTGAAGCTTTGAACCCAATATGATTTGCCCCTTCAATGGCTTTCAGCCTATCTTCCATAATTTGGAATCTCTTCTGATCTAGGGAGTCTCCTGATGGGCCATTGGAAGCCTCTCGATACTCATTAGTGCTGATGGAATGGTTCTTCTCAGTGGTCAATTTTGGATCCAAGTTCTGCAGAAGGTCAAATAATTTGTCTATCTTACCATTGATTTGGTCAAGCTCTTCTCTCATCGCTTGCTGATTCTGTTCCAACAAGTCCATGAGTCTAGATTGGGCTCGAGTCCGGTAGGGATGCAGGGAAAGCTTATTTGTATCTATTTTTCTGTAGGGAAAAAAATGAGTTATGTTATGTATGTGCCATGATTATGCATGTCATGAATTTTTTTTTATGTACATTTTATGCAAAATAATATGATGGATAATGGAGAAATATTTTTCTATTTTTTGTTTTGCTTTTTTTTGCTTTTTGCTCTTTTTTTTAGAAAAAATAAAATGAATGCAATGATGTTGCTAAAAAAGAGAAAATGCATTTTTTTTGAAGATTTATTTTTTATTTAGAGGGAAAAAGGAATGAGAAGGGAAAGTATCTTTTGAAACTATGTTTTTTTTTGCAAAGAAGAATAACAAATAATATTTTTTGGGGAAAAATATCATTTATTATTTTTCACAATTTTTGAAATGTGAATGAAAAATAAATGGATGTTGGAAAAACTGGTAGAGTGTGCCCCTTGTGATGTAGGCCGGTATTTCCTAAGATCTTAGGCTATACGACTTTTGGTCACGTGGAAGATGGGAAAATGAGACAAGGTATGCTCCTTTTGTGATATGGGCCGGTAAATCCTTAAAGGGATCTAGGGTTTATATTAAGTGCCTTTCCATTGGGTGGATTTAAGATACTAATCTAAAAAGGTCCCCAGAGCCAAGGGTCCCATTTGAAAATGTTACCACCAATAATAAGTATATTATTAAAGGATGGTTTTTTTTCAAATGAGCCAAACTCTAGGTGAGGCCTTCATAGGAACCTCTCGTCAGACGTCAGTGAGCACCCATTACACAGCCTCTCCTAACTTAAGGTTCACTCAGGCCCGGGTATAGGGCACCCACTTAAAGTGTGTGTACATAAAGTGTGTAAAGTGAAGTGTGTGAAGGAGCAATAACCTAAAATACTACACACTGCAAAATAAATTAACAAATACATTTATATACAAGGTGGCTATCCTAAAGTTCATATATACATGTGAAATAAATAGAATAAATCAAAATTAAAACAAATAAATCAAAGATAAGAATAAAAGAAAGAAAAGGGAAATAAATCATTTAATAGGCAAACAAATTAATTCAAACAATTTTAAGGCCTGACTCTCTAAAGTCCCCAGTGGAGTCGCCAGCTGTAGCAACCACACCAAAATTTAAATGGAGCCGCCACCAATATTTTATTTCTAGGAAAACATTGGAAAACCTATTTTTGATTTTAATAAAGAAAAAGGTCCTTCAAACCAAATTTTGAGTCCGGGAGTTGGTTACGCATAGAGAAGGTATTAGCACCTCTATAACGCCCATTTAAAATGGTACCATAATTGTTTGAAAATAATTGTTTGCCAATAAATAATTTATTTCCCAAAATATTTTAAAAAGAAAACTAAAAGGGATATAAGCAAATTAACAACATTTTTTATACACGTAAATATTATAAAATATTTACTGATGACGTATTTAATTAGTTGAAAAAGTAGTCTAATCAATATTTGGTTTCTGTTATTTTTATTTGGGAAATCAAAAAAGAAATAAAAAAACCTAAAGTTCTAATTTGAATTAACTAAATCTACTTCACATGTTTCCTTCTAAAAATATAATTTTTATTAGACAATTAGCAAATAAGAACCAAATCTAGGTTCCTTTGGTTACCAAAATATCTGATTTTTATCTCACAAAATTCTCTTTTTTATTACAGGGACACGTATTTTGCTCTTATACCCAAATTCATACCTTATTTACAAATATGACACTTAAATTATTTACAACTTAGCCCCTTTACTTAAATTATTTGCAATTTAGCCCTTTTACCTGGATTTGGCCCCTTTGGAAGGCCAAATCTGTAACCCTAATTTACACATTTTGCAGAATCACAGAACGCCGCGAGGAGACTGAATTAACAATCAACAAAAAAAGATGAAATCACATTCAAACGCAACTCATGGATTGAAGTTCAGATTCAGAAAGGCAAGATGGAATTACGTTTATATATTACAGATTCTAATTCAAGTCCAAACGCATACAAAAACAACAAGATGCATCACAGAACACTGACAGTATACAAAGAAGAAAGGGGAGAAATGAAAAAGAACCTGACTTCACAAGTCTTAATCAAAGGAAGGACAGATCTGGAACCCTAAATCCTAATAGTGTTTACAGAAAGAATTTTTTTTTTGAGACTCTCCTCTTGCCTCGCTTCAGCTCCTTCAGAGATCCGAGCTTCTGCTTTCAATCTCCCTCTGCGTCCAGGGTTTGCTCTCAGGTTCGGTCCCCCTGTCTGCTGCGTCTTTCCTCCCCTTTTATAGCCTCTTCGTTCCTCTTTAAGACCTGCAAATCAAAGGAAAGAGAATCGATGTTGATTTAAAAAATAATAATAAAAGGAAAAAAAAGCAGAAACTTCCCTTTTTGGTGATATGGATTTCTGATTGAGAGATTTGAGGATAGGTTGAGGCCGCAGCCTAGGGTTAGGGTTAGGGAGATGAGGATGAAGAAGGTAAGGATGAGGGGGAAGCTGCGGCGTGAGGGAACTAGGGTTAAGGAGAAGGGGATGAAGAAAAGAGGTTTGGGTTTAGGGTTTGGATGGAGGAGGGAAGGATGGAGAAGGGAAGGATGAGGGGGTGAGAGATGACGTGAGGGAGTTAGGGTTAGAGGAAAGGGCGCCGCGGCACCGCGGAAGGTTCGAGAGAGAGGGACGCAGCGAAGGAGACGAGGGTGAGGGGAAAGTGTGATTTGGATTGTGAAGGAAATGGCTTTTAGGTTAAAGGGAGGATGGGCTGCGTGCGTGAGTTGGGCTGGGGAGCTTGAGGCGTGTGATGATTGGTGGGCTGCGTGAGTTTAATTGGGATGTAGGAGGGTGTGTAGAGAAAGTGGGGTGCGAGGAGCAACAGGGGAGGAAGGCGTGAGGGTGATGCTGTTGTGGTGGGCTGCTATTAGCACCACCCAGGTTTAGTTTGGCACCCCAGTTTCTTTTAAAACCCTTTTTCTCTTTTTCTTTTCTTTTCTTTTCTTCTCTTTTATAATCTCCAAAAAAATATAATTTATTATTACTACTACTACTAAATAAATAAAATAAAAAGTTAAAATAAATAATAAAATAAAAATAAAAAGGGCCGGACAAAATTAGGGTACTACAGCTTCCCCTCCTTAATTATATTTTACTTGAAGGTCTTCGTGCATTCGTTGTAAAGATAATTAAGGACAAAGGACACCAATTTTGTCCAAAACAAAAAGATTTGAGAACGCGGGATTGGCTCCCGACTTTGATTGGAGATTCAAGTCGGTTTACGGTGAATTTCCCAAAGGCGTAGGCTTGGTTCCTAACTCTTACAAAATTGGTGAGAGATTCTAGGTTCGATTCCTAGTGAATTCTCGGTAAGGCCTAGTTATGACTAGCTCTTACAAAATTGGTTGGAGATTCCAGGTTTGGTTTCCTGGTGAACTCCTAGTAAGGCATAGTTATGACTAGCTCTTACTAAATTGGTTAGAGATTCTAGGTTTGATTCCTAGTGAATTCTCGGTAAGGCATAGGTCTGGTTCCTAACTCTTACAAAATTGGTGAGAGATTCTAGGTTCGATTCCTAGTGAATTCTCGGTAAAGCATAGGTTTGGTTCCTAGCTCTTACAAAATTGGTGAGAGATTCTAGGTTTGATTCCTAGTGAATTCTCGGTAAGGCATAGGTCTGGTTCCTAATCCTCACAATATTGGTGAGAGATTCTAGGTTCGATTCCTAGTGAATTCTCGGTAAGGCATAGGTCTGATTCCTAGCTCTAACAAAATTGGTGAGAGATTCTAGGTTCGATTCCTAGTGAATTCTCGGTAAGGCCTAGTTATGACTAGCTCTTACAAAATTGGTTGGAGATTCCAGGTTTGGTTTCCTGGTGAATTCCTAGTAAGGCATAGTTATGACTAGCTCTTACTAAATTGGTTGGAGATTCCAGGTTCAGTTTCCTGGTGAATTCCTAGTAAGGCATAGGTATGACTAGCTCTTACAAAATTGGTGGGAGATTCCAGTTCTGGTTTCTGGTGAATTTCCGGTAAGGCGTAGGCTTGGTTCCTAGCTCTTACAAAATTGGTTTTGACTACTTCTCTACTTAGGGAAAGCCTGGGGTGCGAGCTTTTTCGTCACTCGTCACAAATTTTGGGTCAGATTCCCAACGAGGGTAAGTCAGATTCTTAACGCTTGTTAAAAGGTACGGATTGGTTACCTTACTTTAAGGAATGTCCGTGGTATGAGCTTCTCTGTCACTCAATATGGATTCGGGTCAGATTCCCAAGGTATAGGTCGATTCTAACTCTTACTAAAGTATGGACTGGTTTTCCTATTGCGGTGAACGTCCGATTATCACGAGCTTCTCTGTCACTCGACATAGTTAGTTCGGTCGATTCGGACAAGATGTAGGTCGAATCCTAACTCTTGTTAAAAAAGGTGCGGATCGATTTTCATGATTGAGGAAGATCAGGGACACGGTCGAGTTCGAGCTAAAGGCTTGGGTCAGATTCCCAAGGTGGTGGGTTAGATTACCAGCAAGGTATAGGACAGGTTCCTAATTCTTGCTAATAAAGAGATCGGGTGGGCTGAGTACTAGTTCCTACCGAGTAACAACAGACCAATTGTATGTAATATTTGAGGGTCGGTCAATGGACCCAAAAACTTTGATGGTCATGCAGGATGCAATGAATGATATGCCATGCATGAATGTTATTATTGTTAGAGAAATGTTTTTTTTTTTTTGGAGCAAATGGTGATTTTTTTAAGGTGGGTCGTGGACCCAAAAAGTATTGGTGGTCATGCAAGATGCAATGAATGGTATGTTATGCGTGAACTTTATTATTGTTTTCAATTTTTTTATTTCCCTGAATTCCTTTGAGGACTACCTTTAGACTCGTGGGATGATGAATTTCTGTCAGATTGCTTGTCCGAATGGTTGACTTTGTACTGCACCAGGTTTGCAAGTTTGCCACTTGACAAATCATTTTGTGGATCTTCAAATTTTCACCTTCATGCTTGGATGCCTTGGGAAGGATTAGATTGACAACTTTGATCCATAGAGACTTTTCAGTGTCCCTTTGGCCTTCGTTCAGCCATGATGGGAAAGATCTATGTTGAGAGACAGATCATCTTGTGTAGTTCTGAAATTGGAATGAAATCTTGAATGCGAAGCTTGTAGATGATGGGCACAACTTTTGCCCCTAGCTTCTTGGTTTATATCTATGAGGTCCAATCTAGGTGGACTTGTTTGTAAATTTGACCCTAACTTTTGCCTAGGCCGCTCTTTGCGAGTTTTCCACCTAGCGGGTCGCTCTAATTTCTGCCTAGACCGCCCTTTCGAGTTTTCAGCCTAGCGAGCATTTTATTTTATATTCTTCTTTTTTTTTATAGGTAAAGCAGCTGCACTGAGGAGTTTATATGGATCTCCTCCTTCAAAAAATCAAGTTTTGAGAAAATATGAGCAATTTGACTTTGATCAGAATGGACTTTATTAGGGTTGTAACGTGGCCAGGGGTTAAGGGTTATGAAAGAAAGGATATTTCAGGCCCAAAAAGTGTTTAAGGGTTTATGAAAATAAGGATCTTTAGTCTAAAGATGCACTTCATTGGTTGCTAGCATATTTGTTTCGCCTTTGCGGTTTTCTTTTTGATCTTTGCAGGTGTCTTTGACACGTTTTTGACATTTTGAATTGTCTTTGATACCTTATTGCTTACTTTGCTCTTCTTCTTTCTGAAAAGACAAAGTTGATCAGAGACTTGTGCTATTCTTCAGTGTATGAACGATCCTTATTCAGGGTATTTGAAAGAAAATTTCATTTTAGGCTCAAAAAGGGGTAGCAAGGGATAAGTATTTGGATAGAGAAAAAGGGCCAAACTTCATCTCAAAATCTCATTGCCAACATCTTCATAAAACTTAACTTTTGATAGCTTGTGCATTTGTTTTACCACTATTCTATGAGCTAAGATTGAAAAATTCAAATTGCAGTTTTATTGATGAAGAAAATGAGAACATAATGAGCCCTTTACAAGATATGCCCCAGGGCATTGGGCAAAGCATAAAAATAAATGAAGGTTGCTTCAATAGGGCTATTCCTTTAAGTTTTATCACTTGGCGTTGATCAAAGCCCAACAATTCTTAACGGAAGTGGCCCACTGCCTCAGTACATGTCGTGATGAGCATCACTTGTTTCTTCTTCCATCTCTTGGCTCATACTGCGCGATGGTTGTTGAATGTTATGGTTGCCAATCCTTCCGCTTATTATCCCTGCTTCCACTCTTTCCCCAACAATGACTAAGTCTGAGAAGCTTGAAGAGACATTTCTCATCATCAGATCATAGAAGGGTTGTTGAAGAGTGTCAATGAACATGGTAACCATCTCTTTCTCAGATAGCGGAGGTTCCACTTGGGCTGCAATCCCTCTCCATCTTCGGGCATACTCTTTGAAGCTTTCATTGCCCCCTTTTATCATGGTTTGCAACTGGGAGCGGCCAGGAGCCATGTCCATATTGTACTTATACTGATTGATGAAAGCTTTAGCTAAATCATTCCAGGAGTTGATTTTGCCCTGCTCTAACTGCATATACCAGCGTAGGGATGCCCCTGTAAGACTCTCTTGGAAAAAGTGGATTAAGAGCTTATCATTACTGAGGCAGGATGCCATCTTCCAAGAAGACATGATGAGGTGGTTTTTTGGACAAGTTAAGCCTTCATACTTGACAAACTCAGGAACTTTGAATTTTGGAGAAATCACCACGTCCGGGACCAAATATACTTCTGAAGCTTTGAACCCAATATGATTTGCCCCTTCAATGGCTTTCAGCCTATCTTCCATAATTTGGAATCTCTTCTGATCTAGGGAGTCTCCTGATGGGCCATTGGAAGCCTCTCGATACTCATTAGTGCTGATGGAATGGTTCTTCTCAGTGGTCAATTTTGGATCCAAGTTCTGCAGAAGGTCAAATAATTTGTCTATCTTACCATTGATTTGGTCAAGCTCTTCTCTCATCGCTTGCTGATTCTGTTCCAACAAATCCATGAGTCTAGATTGGGCTCGAGTCCAGTAGGGATGCAGGGAAAGCTTATTTGTATCTATTTTTCTGTAGGAAAAAAAATGAGTTATGTTATGTATGTGCCATGATTATGCATGTCATGAATTTTTTTTTTATGTACATTTTATGCAAAATAATATGATGGATAATGGAGAAATATTTTTCTATTTTTTGTTTTGCTTTTTTTTTGCTTTTTGCTCTTTTTTTTTATACAAAAAATAAAATGAATGCAATGATGTTGCTAAAAAAGAGAAAATGTTTTTTTTTTGAAAATTTATTTTTTTATTTAGAGGGAAAAAGGAATGAGAAGGGAAAGTATCTTTTGAAACTATGTTTTTTTTTTTTGCAAAGAAGAATAACAAATAATATTTTTTGGGGAAAAATATCATTTATTATTTTTCACAATTTTTGAAATGTGAATGAAAAATAAATGGATGATGGAAAAACAGGTAGAGTGTGCCCCTTGTGATGTAGGCCGGTATTTCCTAAGATCTTAGGTTATACGACTTTTGGTCACGTGGAAGATGGGAAAATGAGACAAGGTATGCTCCTTTTGTGATATGGGCCGGTAAATCCTTAAAGGGATCTAGGGTTTATATTAAGTGCCTTTCCATTGGGTGGATTTAAGATACTAATCTAAAAAGGTCCCCAGAGCCAAGGGTCCCATTTGAAAATGTTACCACCAATAATAAGTATATTATTAAAGGATGGTTTTTTTTCAAATGAGCCAAACTCTAGGTGAGGCCTTCATAGGAACCTACTGGCCGTACGTCCAGCAGAGCACCCATTACACAGCCTCTCCTAACTTAAGGTTCACTCGGGCCCGGGTATAGGGCACCCACTCAAAGTGTGTGTACATAAAGTGTGTAAAGTGAAGTGTGTGAAGGAGCAATAACCTAAAATACTACCCGCTGCAAAATAAATTAACAAATACATTTATATACAAGGTGGCTATCCTAAAGTTCATATATACATGTGAAATAAATAGAATAAATCAAAATTAAAACAAATAAATCAAAGATAAGAATAAAAGAAAGAAAAGGGAAATAAATCATTTAATAGGCAAACAAATTAATTCAAACAATTTTAAGGCCTGACTCTCTAAAGTCCCCAGTGGAGTCGCCAATTGTGTAACCACACCAAAATTTAAATGGAGCCGCCACCAATATTTTATTTCTAGGAAAACATTGGAAAACCTATTTTTGATTTTAATAAAGAAAAAGGTCCTTCAAACCAAATTTTGAGTCCGGGAGTTGGTTACGCATAGAGAAGGTATTAGCACCTCTATAACGCCCATTTAAAATGGTACCCTAATTGTTTGAAAATAATTGTTTGCCAATAAATAATTTATTTCCCAAAATATTTTAAAAAGAAAACTAAAAGGGATATAAGCAAATTAACAACATTTTTTATACACGTAAATATTATAAAATATTTACTGATGACGTATTTAATTAGTTGAAAAAGTAATCTAATCAATATTTGGTTTCTGTTATTTTTATTTGGGAAATCAAAAAAGAAATAAAAAAACCTAAAGTTCTAATTTGAATTAACTAAATCTACTTCACATGTTTCCTTCTAAAAATATAATTTTTATTAGACAATTAGCAAATAAGAACCAAATCTATGTTCCTTTGGTTACCAAAATATCTGATTTTTATCTCACAAAATTCTCTTTTTTATTACAGGGACACGTATTTTGCTCTTATACCCAAATTCATACCTTATTTACAAATATGACACTTAAATTATTTACAACTTAGCCCCTTTACTTAAATTATTTGCAATTTAGCCCTTTTACCTGGATTTGGCCCCTTTGGAAGGCCAAATCTGTAACCCTAATTTACACATTTTGCAGAATCACAGAACGCCGCGAGGAGACTGAATTAACAATCAACAAAAAAAGATGAAATCACATTCAAACGCAACTCATGGATTGAAGTTCAGATTCAGAAAGGCAAGATGGAATTACGTTTATATATTACAGATTCTAATTCAAGTCCAAACGCATACAAAAACAACAAGATGCATCACAGAACACTGACAGTATACAAAGAAGAAAGGGGAGAAATGAAAAAGAACCTGACTTCACAAGTCTTAATCAAAGGAAGGACAGATCTGGAACCCTAAATCCTAATAGTGTTTACAGAAAGAAATTTTTTTTTGAGACTCTCCTCTTGCCTCGCTTCAGCTCCTTCAGAGATCCGAAGCCGCTTTCAATCTCCTCTCAAGGCCCAGGGTTTGCTCTCAGGTTCGGTCCCCCTGTCTGCTGCGTCTTTCCTCCCCTTTTATAGCCTCTTCGTTCCTCTTTAAGACCTGCAAATCAAAGGGGAAAGAGAATCAGTGTTGATTTTAAAAAATAATAATAAAAGGAAAAAAAAGCAGAAACTTCCCTTTTTGGAGATATGGATTTCTGATTGAGAGATTTGAGGATAGGTTGAGGCCGCGGCCTAGGGTTAGGGTTAGGGAGATGAGGATGAAGAAGGTAAGGATGAGGGGGAAGCTGCGGCGTGAGGGAACTAGGGTTAAGGAGAAGGGGATGAAGAAAAGAGGTTTGGGTTTAGGGTTTGGATGGAGGAGGGAAGGATGGAGAAGGGAAGGATGAGGGGCTGAGAGATGACGTGAGGGAGTTAGGGTTAGAGGAAAGGGCGCCGCGGCACCGCGGAAGGTTCGAGAGAGAGGGACACAGCGAAGGAGACGAGGGTGAGGGGAAAGTGTGATTTGGATTGTGAAGGAAATGGCTTTTAGGTTAAAGGGAGGATGGGCTGCGTGCGTGAGTTGGGCTGGGGAGCTTGAGGCGTGTGATGGTTGGTGGGCTGCGTGAGTTTAATTGGGATGTAGGAGGGTGTGTAGAGAAAGTGGGGTGCGAGGAGCAGCAAGGGAGTAAGGCGTGAGGATGATGCTGTTGGGTTGGGCTGCTATTAGCACCACCCAGTTTTATTTTTGGCACCCCCACTTTCTTTTAAAAACTCTTTTTTCTCTTTTTCTTTTCTTTTCTTTTCTTCTCTTTTATAATCTCCAAAAAAATATAATTTATTATTACTATTACTACTAAATAAATGAAATAAAAAAGTTAAAATAAATAATAAAATAAAAATAAAAAGGGCCGGACAAAATTAGGGTACTACAGTTGCCCCTCCTTAATTATATTTTACTCGAAGGTCTTCGTGCATTCGTTGTAAAGATAATTAAGGACAAAGGACACCAATTTTGTCCAAAACAAAAAGATTTGAGATAAAGACTCATCTTACAACTCATCTTACAACTCTCCAGGCCTTTAAGATATTCATATTCAGATATCTTGATCGATACCTTATCACCCTTGAGACAAGGACGTGGGAGTTGAGAAAGAGAAACCTCCAAAGACTTGGACAAGGCATCCGAAAAGGATTTTTGTTGAGGTGGAGGTGAGGGTTTGACAAGTGAAGCTTGCGGTACAGGAGGGGAAACAAGAAAGGTCCAAGGACACACTACTCTGACGTCAGCCATGAGAACCACCCAAAGAAACCCTAGGGGGTCACGTGAGGCAAAACCCTAGCAGAGCCATCCAAGGACGTAACTCCCTTTTGAAAAGTGTTGTTGTGATTGACAAGTTTGAAAGATTTTTCATGCGTTTTTGGATCATAACCCAAACCGACTTTTCCAAAAGTACCTTTTTGTTTTCCTAAAAGAATGTTTAAGTTATCCCTTCCCATAGTAAATTTGGCAAGGGTGTTTTGCAAATCTTCAATCGTGTTTTTCAAAACATTGCATTCATCACACTTGAAAATTTTGTTCTTTTGGTTTTCGCAAAAAGTGCAAGTGGAAACTTCAGTCACAACAACTTGTTTTTCTTTAAGAACTTCCATCTCATGGTTTAAAGTAAGAATTTTTGATTCAAGAGAAGAGACAGTTTTCTTAGATGAAGAAACAAATTTTCAAAGTCTAATCGTTTCATTATTGAATTCTTCACAAGCAATGAGTAGCTCATCATAAGTTAAAGGAGATTCGTGTCCAAGAGCATTTACCTCATCTATCTCGTGATTTGCCATGAGACATAAGTTGGCCTCTTCATTTTCTGATTCATCAAATGAGTCCATGTCATTTTCATCCCAGGCAATATAGGCTTTTCTTCCTTTTGATTCTTTTTGTGGCCTTTTATCGTACTTCTCATTTTTCTTCTGACCATGAGGGCAATCGGGTTTTATGTGTCCCTTTTGACCACATTTGTAGAAAGTTGGATTGAAGGAAGTTCCTTCCTCATTTTTCTTTTGAGGATTTTGTAACTTGCTTATTTTTCCCTTTTGCCTCATGAACCTTTTAAATTTTTGAACCATGGAGCTCATGTCTTCCTCATCCTCATCAAGATTATCATAGTCGTCAGAGTCTCCTTTTTCATTGACTATTGCTTTGAGAGCAATTACCTTCTTTTTATTTTCACTTTCCTCACACTCAATGTGTCGATTTAATTCAAGTTCATGTTCCTGCAATTCACCAAACAAGGTTGCCAAAGACATAGTAGATAAATCTCTAGACTTAGATATAGCCGTAACTTTGGGTTGCCAGTTTCTATTTAAACGTCTAAGAACTTTATTAACTAAATCTTCATTGCTGAAGACCTTCCCAAGAGCTCTGAGATGGTTTTTTATATGGATAAACCATTTTTGCATATCTTGTATGTTTTCACCCGATTTCATCCTAAATAGCTCATACTCATGGGTTAATATGTTCATTCGAGCCCTTTTAACCTCGATAGTACCTTCATGGGTCAATTGAAGGGTGTCCCACATTTCTTTAGCGGTCTAGTAATTTGAGACCTATAGAACTCATCGTAGCTTAAAGCTGAAGTGATGATGTTCCTAGCTTTCAAATTGTGTTGGACCTTTCTCTTATCATCTTCGGTCCAAAGTGATCTTGTTTTGTCCACCACTTTATCATTAATTGATTGAGTGGGAACAAAAGTACCGTTTTCCACAGCATCCCAAATATCAAGTTCAACACCTTCAAGAAAAATTTGCATTCTATCCTTCCAATAACTATACCTCTCACCATTGAAAAATGGGGGTCTGTACATGGAGTATCCCTCGTTGTCGTTTGAAGTCATTCTCTTAAGACGGTTAAGTCCTTTAAACAAAAGTTTAGCTCTGATGCCACTTGTTGCGAAGTGACTCCAAACACAAGAGGGGGGTGAATTGTGTGTGAGCGGTGCTTTTAAAAACTTTTGCAAATAAAGTACTCGAATATAACTTGCAAGAATTTAATTGCAAAAAATTAAAAGACTTGAAATATAAATTGCAAAAATTAACTTGCAATAAAATAAATGATAGAAATTAAATTTCTAAAATGTAAATGACTGAAAGTAAAGACAATAAAAATAAAGAGCTGATAAGTAAATTACTTGAATAATAAAGATATATAGAGCTAAAAAGAGCGCGTAGCAATTTATACAGGTTCGGCCACCAAACACCCCTGTGGCCTACGTCCTGTCCCCAAAGCAAAGCACTAAGGGATTTTCACTAAAACACTAGCTTTTAAATCAGGTTCAGCTAGAAACCTTTACAACTCTAAACCAGAGTACCTAGTTCAAGAAATATCATCTCTCTGTGAACCACACCTTTACAGCTCTAAACCAGAGCAACTAGTTCAAGAGATATCGCTTCTCTATGAACCACTTGGGATTCCTACCCAAAAATAATTTTACAAATAAAATAGTAAGATGTAGATACACTCAAAAGTGCAGATGTATACAACTTGAAGCTCAGAAAAATACAGTTAAACTATGTAGTATAAAAGGCTCTCAAAGGAAATAATTTTGCTCAAATAAGTGTGAGTGATTCAGAAATAATTTGACAGAGTTTCAGCACAAAAAAATAGTGTAAGTTTTTGTTTGAATGAGCGCTGGTGCTGTGCTTTTATAGACTGACAGAGGAGCCTCACGCATTAAAAAAAATGTCCGTTGTAGCAGTAAATAGAAATTGGACCATTGCGTTCAATCTGGAATTTTCAAAAGCTATAATCGATTATAATAAAGTTATACTCGATTATTCATCAAACAAATGAAACACGTAAGTGACGTAACTCTGTTTTGAAAAAAATCATAAACGATTATTTAAAAGTTATAATTGATTATGTTGAAAAGTTTTACACAGAGGTAGAAAAGCTTGATAATCGATTATTAATATGCGTAATCGATAATGGTATTTTGAACAGGCACGGAAAGAGTGAAATAGCCGTCAACGATTATAATGAGTACCATAAACGATTATGAGCATTCTGTTTGTCATCCAAAATAAGTGCCAAAAATAAAGTATTTTTCCAAGATAAATGATAGGTATTTTTGGACACTATTTAAAATATTTTTCGAAATATTTTGTTTTAGGAAAAATGTCATGAAGTTAATTTTAGATAAAACATTGTGAGTGTGTGATTTTATTTTAATTGAGAGATTTTTACTACTACATACAAATAGTCCTAAGAAATAAGTAAATACCCAAAACCAAAAGAGTTGAAGTCCTTCAATTCTTGGTGTTTGTCTTGGTATACTTTTATGCTTTTTGCACAATTGACTTTTTGCAGAACTCCCTTTTGTCAATCATCAAAACAATCTTGTCAAAGCATGTATTCATACTCTCTAGACACACTTGGTCAGCAATGGACTGTACAGATGGAAACTCAATAGTTTTGGAAAAACAGTTCAAGACAACTTGGTTGGCTGAAATTAAGCCAATCCATACCTATGATTATATCTATCCTTTTCAAGGATAAACAAACCAAATTGACTGAAAACATCCTTCCTTGAATTACGAGAGGACAATTCTCGCAAATCAATGAAGTAGAAATACTACCTTCCGCTGGTGTTTCAACAATCAATGGAAATGGTAAGGAAGAAAGGTACAATTCTAACCTCTGTGCACACATACAAGAAATGAAAGAGTGTGTGGCACCAGAATCATACAAAACAACTAAAGGATTATCGTGTAAAAGACATGTACCTTTGATCAAATTCTCAACACCCTTAGCCTTCTTGCCACTTAGGGTGTATACACGTCCTTGGATAGGGTCATTGGGCTTGGAGCCTGCTACTGACTTGACTTCAAGACAATCCTTCATATATTGGCCTAGTCGCCGACATAAGAAACAGATGTCCCATCCTTGCATACATTCCCCTTGGTGGTTCTTTCCACGAGTAGGGCAGGCATCAGGCTTTCAGGCTTAGAAGCCTCTGAATGTAGTCCTTGCTTTCCCTTGTTCCAATTTCCCGTTACTTTCAGCTGTGGGGAAGTCTTGTTCTCATCCTTCTTCTTTTTCCATTTCAGTTGGCGCTCATCATACATCTTCTTCAAACTATCTTCGGCCATAAAACTTTTGTGGACCACAGAAGCAAAGCTTGTGAAATCTATTTAGGCTAGATTGTTTTGGATATTTGCCCTTAAACCATATTTGAATTGATTGATTTTCCAACTATCATCCGGTGCAAACCGGGCATATGAAGAGTATCTCGTCAATTCCTCGAATTTGGCTACATACTCGACGACAGTAGAGTTTCCTTGCTGCAATTGGATGAACTCTTTATCCATCTTCTCCTTGATAGTCTGAGGGAAGTACTTTTCTAAGAAAGCAGTTCGGAACTGTCCCCATTCTAGGGGTATCCCCTCAGCCATCATGTAGGCCTGTGCCCTATTCCACCAGTTCTCATCCTCTTTCGCCAACATGTGCATGGCAAAAGTGACCTTCTGCTCTTCAGTACACTGCACCACTTTAAAGATTTTCTCCATGGCCTCCAACTAGTGCTGGGATGCCATCTTCAGATTTACCCGTGAAGGTTGATAGTTTCCTCTTGTGAAACTTGAAGAATATGTGGTTTGGATCTTCTGCTTGGATTGGTGGAGGAAAGGATTGTTGCAGAGCTTGTTGTTGTTGAGTCAAGTGATTTACAAGGTCGTTAGTAGTAGTGTCCTGATTCTAAATGGCTTGCAGTACTCCTTGTAACCAAGTATTATCCAGTCCTAGTGGGTCAACTGGATTCGTGGTATTCCTCCTTGACCTTCCGTGTCGTCCTGAACCCGAAGCCATAATTCTGCATAAAATGCGCAAAGCATTGAGTTGATCAGGCTCAATATCTCATAGCATAATAAGAAGAAAGATATCAACATATCCTAACAACATGCTAAATTAATTCTAACTATTCCACAGTCCGATAAGATCGAACTGCTCTGATACCATAATGTAACGCCCGTACTCCAATAATAATTGAGATAAGACAATTTACATTAAAGCACATGAATTATTAAAAATTTAAAACTTGATTATGGAAATACAAATCTAAACGTTTAGTTTATGTTATAAGTCTAAGTGTTAGAATTACAACATCATCCAAGTCCAAAGCTTGGGAATATAAAAATACATGATCAATCTTTGTCCTTATAAACAAAAAGAGTCAAGTACATCTCTTAAAATAACATAAACTAGATACTATAAGCCTCTAGCATCATCTACTTCTCCTCCAGTACCTGCTTATCTGAAACAAATAGAGGAAAGAGTGAGATTATAAAACCTCAGTGAGTCCTTCACGGATCCCTCACTAATATTCGCCACAATCACAATAATATTCATTTACAAATATTAAATCAAACATGACAATAACATACATCAAGGATTGCTCGTGATAGCCGGGAGGTATCGTTTGGTAACAGTGGTACAATCGCTCTATGCAACTGTCGTTGCAACAGCCGGGACGTGTCGTTACCGCATAGTGGTACAACTGCTCTGCACTTACAAATCCTTTGAGTAACAGTCGGGACGTATCGTTTGGTAACAGTGGTACAATCGCTCTGTATAACTAATGATAATAGTCGGGACGTGTCGTTACCACACAGTGGTACAATCGTTCTGCATTCATAACTATTTCGTAACAGCCGGGACGTGTCGTTTAGTAACAGTGGTACAACCGCTCTGTGTAACCGTCGTTGCAACAGTGAGGATGTGTCGTTACCGCACAGTGGTACAACCGCTCTGTACAACTATCTTACTAGAACCATTATAAATTCAATAGTCCTCATACCGTATGTTTAGGTTTTCAACAAAACTTATGTAGGAATAACTTTTCTAAGGGACTTTTATGATATCTCTTTGAGTCATCTCCTTAATTTATCTTTAATGTGATTATAACATTGTATTAGGCCTAATTAAAGAGCATAAAATTTCAGAAAACTAGGCAAGTTCTGACTCTGGATCGCTTAGCGCGACTAGGCTCGCTTAGCGAGCCACTCACTTAACGCAGAAGATTCGTTGAGCGAATCTTGGCCAGGAGCGAGCACTTCCAAATTCTGCTGAAATTCGCTAAGCGAATTCCTTAGGCACTTTAGCAGAATTTCTGGGTTGCTAAGCTAGCCCATTTCCAAAATCCAATCCAATCCATTTCCAATCAAAATAAGGCTCAAAATCAAGGCTTATAACATGGCAAATAGAAAGAACAACTCATTTACATCAAACTATAAACAAACATATGATTTTACCTGCCACAAAACTCATTCAACATATGAACAACATATATCAAGCCTATTTCATACTTCCCAACAACTCATGCTTAGAAATCAAGGACACACACAAAATGGAAAGGAAAAGAAAACCCTAAAGGTGGGTCTTATGGTTGTCCAACCACTAAGTGAGAAGAACTCATAAATAAGCTTCAAGAACTTGAGTTATGGAGGTTGAAAACCTTGATTTCCTTCTCCTCTTCTTCTCTAACTCGAGCTTCTCTTTCTCTCCACTTAGGGTAACTGCAAATGCCCTAGAATCAGCTTCAAATCTTTTCCTCTAACCAAGAATTAAAGAACTCTCACTAGTTTTTCTCTTATCTCACTCAAACCCTTAAGCCCTAGGTCCCCTTCTTTATCTCTTCTTCTTTTCTTTTCTTTCTTCTTTTCAACAGGAAAAACACGAGGGAGGGAGTGAAAGAGAGAGAGTTGAGGCGTGAGGGAGTAAGGAGGGAAAGAGAAAAATAAGTGTGGACCATTTTGTCTCTAAGTTAGCTTTGGTAAAATACCTAATTACCCTTTCTTTTAACTAAAACTCTCTTAATACCATTACTTCATACACACCCCTAATTGATTAGCAACACCCAATTTAATTACTCAACCATTAATTTAAAGCATATAAATGCCTAAATTAATAAAGCTAAATAATTAAATTAGGCGGGGTGTTACAATTGGCTTTAGGATATGTGCAGAATATGTCGCTAACAACATCATAGTTATCAAACAATCTCTGATCATATACATAATTATCACACACGAATCACTTCATCAGTTATATGAATACGTTGATTGTAAACATGTCTGATAGTATTAAGAATATCAACGTTGCGATCTTTCAATGTGAGTAGTTTCATCATATTCTTTGTCATATCATCAACCAAAGACCTTTTTTCTCCACTTAGTCGACCTACATATAGGTGATAGACTAAAGTTTCTGCCATCAAATGGTTAAGTGTCCCATTCACAAGATTCAACTTCCAACCTTCATCAATTCTCAAAGGCCTTCCTCGTAATGTGAATAGACAATCACATTTTTGGGGGTTCCAGTATCCTTATCAGCCAATGTGTTCTTGTATTGCCTATATTTCTCACTCCTATCATAACCCAAGACCAACATCGTTTTCCTTCTAGGTGAACCAGTGTCTGACCTTAAAATGACAATGATAAATCCTAACTGCCTCCCCACAGCTCGGGCCCAGTTTAAGAAATCATATCGGGTAGGAAATTCTTGAGTTAAACATAGATCACATTATTATCATGTTCACATTTTGATGACTTAAAAATAAAATTCACAATTCAAACCACCAACATCGTTAAGTGTTCATTGAAGACATGTTATTCAACTTTAGGTTTAACTTCCAATCATTGTCCTCCATCTGCCAATGATGGGGGTGACATGGTGTTCGGCTTCCAATCAGATGGCATGGTATCTAGCATCCACTCTGATGTCATTGACGCTTCCTCAGACATCAAGCTGATACACTCATCCATACATATTTCAAACAATCAAACAGATAGAATGGAACATCTGGAAAATCAAATTTTGGCTTCTTAGTGATCTCCAAAATCTTATTTCCATGTGACAAAATGGAACATCTGGAAAATCAATTCTGAAACATGTCCACAAATGTAGTTTTAGAAAGACACACACATACACACGCACAATATATATATATATATATATATATATATATATATATATATATGTATATATATATATGTATGTATGTATATATCCGAAAATCCAATTCTAGAGACACTGTGAACTAAGAAAAAATTACCTCAAGAGTAGCTCAAATTATGGAAATCAACACCTAAATGATGAATCAAAGCCTTACCAAAATGTGGATGATGTTAGAGAAAAATGTGAAATTGCATTTGACATATGATGAACAATTAATCTTATGAGTATTTAACAAGTTTTCTAAGTGTGCAGGAAAACTTTTTGAATCTAACTAAATACATTAACAGAACAAATGAATTTATGAAGTTAAAAACAAAGCAACGGCTGAAGCTCAACTGAAGAATTGAAGCAATGTCTGAAGTTCATTTGAATAAATGAAGCACTGTTTGAAGTCAACAACAACATATCTGACAACAATGCATCATAAGCAATACTTCAATTATTTCATCTGACTTAGAAGATCTCACGAAGACCTAGTTCAAAATCAGTACACTAAATGGTAGTGTTTGAAGTTGTTCTAGATGAACATGGAGACCTAGTTCAAAATCAGAACACTAAATGGTAGTGTTTGAACAAGATGATCAAGATACATCAAAGATGATGTAACACGAAGATTCAACGTCAACACCAAATAACACTCAACATCAACAAACAAGAAAAATCAACAACGACAACAATCAACATCGACAACGAAGAAGACCTCAACATCAACAAAAATCAACCTGAAGACAACCACAATAACACATCCACTACAACAAATCAACCGAATGAACCTGAGAATCTCAATTACTCAAGATAAGTATAAAGATTATTATTAGGCAATAAACATCTTTTATGGTGTCTGATACATAGTAGTGTATGACTAAGGAAGACAAGACAAATGAAGTCACTCAAGCCCAAATAGAAGAAATCTATCCATCAAGGGATTACAAAGACGGAAGACAAAGAAGCTTAATTGAAATATACAAACATATGGAAATGTCTGATGAAGTCACCGTCTTAAGTCTTAGTGGTACAAGCATATTCGAGAATCCTTGTCTGTCTGTTTGACATAAAGACAAGTTATCATCCACGTATCTAGTACAAGCTTGCAATGAAGAAAAGACAAACTTGTGTCTAACCGATTACTTAGAGCAGTGACTGTACTACTGTTTGATAAAAGGAAAGAACAATTGTCTGCATTCCATCATTGAAGACCAGGAAGACTTATAAAATGGAAAAGGGCAAAAAGAAGTTAAATTCAAATATTGCCAACTGTCATGGGATAGCCGTTGAAGAGCGAAACTACTTTTTTGTACAAAGACAACTGTTTAAAGTGTGTGAGTATGAAAAGCACTACAAGACAAAACAACAGACATATTTCTCGGAGAAATAAATCCCAAGTCTCAACGGTAACATTTCAATTTGTCGGCGACTATAAAATACAGAAGATCATCACTAAAGAAAGTGGCGATGGTCCAAAAAGATCTCAACTGAAGCAAGAGCTGGTTAGTGAATCAGTGTAGCTGAAGAACAACCTTAGAGTTGAGAATCAGAAAAAGGATAGAAGATGATTGGTACAAAGTATACACATCCTCTCAATAAGCGTGATCATCATCAAGGAATCAATGGCTGCTGAAGAACCAATTCAAGATGCTAAAGTGGAAGTTTAGAAGACCATCAGACCTGGAAGAAGCTAAAGCTGATTTTATATCCACTCTTAGAGTGTTTTAGCTTAGGACACAGAGCGTAATTGTAAATCCTCATAGATAAGAGTTGAATGTAAACACAAGCGAAATTAGTACAAATCTACTCAGTAGAAGTGAGGAAAATGTACTCCTAATGGACACTCTTTTAGTCTGAAAGCAGTTGTCTAAAACCTTGTAAAAGGATGGGTTTGCTACCCTTAACAATAGGGATTATCGCCTGAAAGGCTATTTTCCTTAAAAACATGATAGACTATGTGTGCTTGCTAGGATACTTGGTATATAGCAGTTAGGCAGAATTATGTATGCAAGGGATGGCCGAGTAGGTCCTTTCCTAGGAGTCACAAAGATATTATGGTTGTTTAAGAGGGTTTGAGTATAGCCAGGTTGGCAGTAGATACTCAAAAGGTTGTTGTAATCAGATTAATTATAGTAGAAAAATCCTTCTATAACGAAGGGACTGTAGGTAGCTATCAGTTGGATAGTGAAGCAATATAAATCTTTGCCTGTCCTTTACTTTTCTGCTTGTTTGTTTTACTTGCCTAACTGTTTTCTTTACGCGTCTGTTTTTCACCGAGTAAACTCGGTAAACTCGTTTTCGTCATTATTGTCTACATCTCTACTCTTACGTGTAGAATTTGGCAAAGTATTTTAAGTAAACCTCTAGATCAACAACTTGACATCTGGTTGAAGTCAGTACTTTATACTTGTGCAGTTTGTGTTTGGAACATACTAATCTAAGTATGGTCTAAATCAAAATGCAATAAGTAGTATGCAAAATGGATTTACTTAAAGTACATTCTCGTATATGTTAAAATGTTTTTCAAAACCTTCAGATGCAAAGTTTGACTATGTTATGTTAGCATCTGAATGACTTGGTCCATCCACTTCCAGTTCACTCAATCTAACGTTTGAACTGATCAGCGTGTGTATTTCAAACAAATGTTTTGCAAAAATATTTTCAAAACACAATTCAACCCCTCTCCTTCTTTTTCTAGTACATTCTAGTACTTCATATAAGGGATGAGAGGAATATTAAAGTGAGATGAAGATCACTACTAAAAATTTGCAATTTAGTGACCGATTTAGAGACCAAAAAATTTTAGTCTCCACAGCGACCAATTTAGCAACCGATTTTTGAAATCGGTCGCTAAGTCAGTCTTCAATTCGGTCGCTAAAATTTGATTAAGTCGCTAAACCACAATTTGCTAAAGTTTAGCGATTAATTTAGTGACCGAATTGAAAAGTCGCCAAACCATTGGTCACTAACGTGTAGTGACTGATTTTAAAATTTAGCGACCGATTTAGCGACCGATTTCAATATTCTGTCTCTAAATCGGTCACTAAATAGCGATTTTTTTGTAGTGAGGAAAAGTTAGAGAAAGAGAGAAATGGAAAAGTGAGGACTATAACAAATTTTAAAGTTTAAATCATATCGTGACACCGTCCGGAACTATAGTTCCAATAAGCTATCTTGGGGAGCTTGTTGAAATAAGCTTAAAACTGTTTATGGACATAAGCTATTTTCACAATATCTTTCAAAGGACTTACATGAGTGCTTATGTCATAAAATAAACTAAAATAAGTTGTAAAAAAATTTCCAAATGCACCTTAAGTTCAGGTTATTATATCAAAGCTTTGGCGTATAATTGTGCCAATAAGGTTTGCACCTACCTAAATCCCTCACCGATAGTCCAATTCTAGTAGCTTTCCTACATAATAATAATAATAATAATAATAATAATAATAATAATAATAATAATAATAATAATACTCCCTCCGTCTCATATTATTTCTTCGTTTAAGGTTATACACACGTCTTAAGAAAATCATTGATTGCACACATTTCTAAGGTAAAATAATTAATTTTGACTAAAATATCCTTATTGTAGTGGGAGTTGGGTGGAAGAGTCAATTAATATAGGTTAGTTGAGATATAAATAAATAAGGGTATTATTGAAAAAATATAATTAATACACTCTCGATATTATAAAGCGACAAATAATTTGAGACAAGTAAATATTCTAAACATGACAAATAATAATAATAATAATAATAATAATAATAATAATAATAATAATAATAATAATAATAATAATATACCCTTTAAAGAAATCTTATTAACGAAGAATTATATGAAATTTTAATTAATATCCTACATTAAGATCTTTGTAAGAAAATATAACAAAGGTTGACTTTCAACAAATCCATATTGGAATTATACAAAATTTTAGTGAAACAAAAACCAATTGGTGAAACCCATATGTGGGGAAATGCCTTAAAATCAGTTTAGGAATCATTGGAATGCATATGAGTAAATTTTCAAGCAGCTAAATCGATTCATCAGTCATCTGAATCGATTCATGGTAGTTCTGGGCGTTAAGTGCTTTGGAAGTGTCTCTGTGAATCGAAGTGGGCAGTGGTGAATCGATTCACCAATCAGTTCCCCAGTTCGTGAATCAAATAGTCCCTCTGAGAGTTGACACTAGAATCGATTCACGAGACACGGAGGTGCTGGTTTAAGTGGATGAACCGATTCGCTGATATATGGGAATCGATTCACTGACCAGCAGAATTGTGAGTATAAGTGCGCGTAAGTGCATAAACACGAACAGAATGCGAAGAACATTGCAGAAACACTGTAAGACGATCTTGGAGTGATTTGGGGCTTTGGGAAACACATTCATAGACTTTGTGGCTTAGGGTTTCATAAAGGGAGGGTTTAATCTTCTTCTATTGTAATCTTGAGGGTTATTCATTGAGTGAGAGAGATTCATAGTGAGATCTTGAGATTGTTCACCTTGAACAATTGATGAGATTGTAAAGGACTTTGTAATTTCTAGTAAAGACTCATTGATGATAGTGGATATAGAAGGCTGCTCTCTCACGCAGATGTAGGTCATTGTTGAGACCGAACTGCGTCAACAATTTTTGTGTGTTAATTTCCTCTCCTTCTCTCTTTATTGGTTAATTGCTTTTAGGGTTTTGAATTTCACATTATTAGAATTGTTCTGTGTTGATTCTTGGACTGCTGGAATTGTTTGGTTTGGTTGCTATTGTTTTTCGTCCCAATTCTTGTTTGAACACCAACAAGTGGCGCCGTCTGTGGGAAAAGGACGAAAATTCAATTCTTGCACCATGCCAAATGGGATATCGAAAAATTCTCGGGAGACGATGACTTTAGGTTGTGGATGATAAAGATGGAAGCTATCTTGGTCAAAAACAATGTGTAGATGCCTTAAAGGGTGAGGCAAGGATGCCATCATCTTTGTCGGATAAAGAAAAGAAGGATATGATAGAGAAGGCAAGAAGCGCTATCATCTTGTGCCTTGGGGATAAGGCGTTAAGGGAAGTTGCTAGGGAGAAAACGGCAGCGAAAATATGGGCCAAATTGGAATCGTTGTATATGACGAAATCGTTGGCTCATAGGTTATGCTTGAAACAATATCTCTATTCGTTCAAAATGGTAGAGACCAAACCGGTGGTGGAGCAATTGACAGAATTCCACAAGATTCTTGATGACTTACAAAATATAGATGTGAAGCTCGATGATGAGGATAAGGCTCTACTTTTACCTAGGTCCTTTGAATATTTTAAGGACGCGCTTCTTTATGGAAAGGAGTAAACTATCACCTTGGATGAAGTCTAATCATCCATAAGAACTAAGGAGCTAACCAAGCTTCAAGAGTTGAAGGTTGAAGATAGTGGTGAAGGCTTAAATTTGATAAGGGGAGAAGTGAGAGTAGAGGAAATAATAAAGGGAAGAAGCCTAGGTTGAAATCTAAGTCAAAGGGGGACAATAAGGCAAAGTTCAAGTGCTTTAATTGTCACAAGACCAGTCATTTCAAGGATTGTCCTGAAAAGGGGGGCAACAGTGATTCTGTGGAAGTAGCGATTGCTTCGGAGGATGGTTATAAGAGTGCGGGGGCTCCAGTGGTTATGTAACACCTGAGGACGAGATCGACCTCGTATTAGGACGTCGGATCGAGACCTCGCGTCGAGATCTCGTGTCGAGACCTCGTACCAAGACCTTGTGTCGAGATCCCGTGCCAAGATCGCGTGCCGAGGTCATTTGCCGAGCTGAGGAGACTACGTGCACTAGCTGCTGAGCTGAGGAGGTCGCGTGTCGAGCTGATGAAGTCGCGCACCGAGCTGAGGAGGTCGCATGTCGAACTGAGGAGGCCGCGTGCACGAACTCGTGTTAGAGCCTTGTGCGCTTGCACGAGCACCCTAGTCGACATCGTGTCGAGATGATGACACTCGTATTCTTACGAACGTTATTCAGCATTATTATTATATTGTTTATAATAATTATATTGTCGGCTTGCCGCTCGCTGTGTCTAGATCTTTGACCGATAGAGTAGGGGGTAATTATGAGAGAGGAGCGATTAGATGGGTAGATTGACTGATGGGATTGGCATCTCATAGCTGGAGTTACGATAATGCCCCTTCCCTCAACAGCTGTATACCACGATCGGTTCCCTCAGATACTCATTTCTCTTTTCTTCTTTCTTCTTCCTTTCTTCTCTGAGTTTCCTTCTTTCTCTCCAGAACTTCCATCGACGAAACCTTGAGTTCCATCGAGATTCTGCACAAACTTTCTTCATCAATCTTGTTCCTCATCATCTTCTCGACCTATATCTCGCCTGCTCGACCATCATCTGAGGTAAGGAAAAACAGATTTTTCTCTTCCTTCGTGTTACTGTTTAGCGCTACTTCTTCCTTCCATTTTTAGCTAGTTTTATGCTTCCAAATCATGTCAAATTGATGGGTTTTCTTCTTCACGATATTACCTATCTTTCTAACCGATTATTTGAGCTTGAAAAACAAATTTCTTTCTCTGATTTCTGCAATAGGCAGTACCCAAAAACCCTTCATTTTTTGTTTGTTTCGATTTCTTGTTTTTCGTTTGTTGCTTCTGGTTGTTGTTGTTGTCGATCTATCTGTTGTGGCATCAGATAGCCTTTTTCATGAACTTTTGATCGAAAACCCTAACGTTGTGTTAGAGGAAAATGGTCTTGTCTGAGATGTATGAAAGGAGTTATTTTGTAATATTTACTGGGTTGTGGTTAAGCTTGGGATGAGAGCTAAGTGTTATTAGAACCCATAGATCGAACTAAGTTGTGCTTGTTTTAGGAAGTCTGATTCCCGAGATCGTGTGATTTCCGAATCGAGGTGTACGGGAGAGCGAACCCGAGGACGTGGAAGCAGTGGGATCCGGATCGAGAATCATGCGTGTCGAGGTCGACAGAGAAGTCGTTGTCGAGCTCATTTGAAGACAAATGTGTCGGTCGTTGTCGGCGGCGTTATCTTGGAGTTGATAGGCGCTTCACATTAATACTTTCATAGTATGCTAGCGTAAGGCCACTTCATATTCTACGTGTTTATGTTATTGTGTATGTATCAAGGTTGGAATATTGAGATATGATTGGGTTTTGCATGTAATTAATATGTGATTGAATATATCTTTGTGAATTGTGTATTGCATGTTGAATTGCGTTTCTTCATGTCGAGCTTGCTCTTTTTATTTGACATGCGGTTGAATATCTTGTGTTTAACTCTTTGAATATCGTATCTGCGCGAATTGTTCATCGAGTGGCGAGCTAGGTGAGTCGTATGACGTTTTTGAGCCGTGACCCGGATAACTAAGGGTGCTAGGTCCCCTTTTGTTTACGGGAGATTGACTAGACGTCGCCACGCTATGGGACCTGAGTTGACTGTCCTAGGGAGAGCGAGGATCCCAAGGCTTCGGCTGGACTTTCCGACATACGGTACGGTGTGTGCATTCCGGAAAAATTGTCGAGTCGAGAGAAAATGGATTGCGAGTTGTGTCGAGTTAGAGTGAGATGGTCGAGTCACGTTGGTGAATGTTATACTTTGCTATTTGCTTATTTCTTTATGCCGTGCTTATCTTGTATTGTTGAGAAGTTGACCGCTTTCCGTGGTGCCTTCAATCCATGACGGTTACCCGTGCGATGTCGAGGGTGCGAGGAACTTCGGCGGCCAGATGATGCAGAGGAGGAGCTCGACGAGGACCCGAGTGACGACCTCTATTTGTCGTGAGTGATTATGTTGTTGGATGTTTGTTTTTCTGATGACTGTACCTCGTTTTTCTTTTGTGTTCAGAGGTCGTGACCAGTTGGGCAGTATTGTTTTGTCGTTTCAGGGTAGACTGGTGGTTTTACTTTTGGAGCAGCCCCCTGCGTGGGAGTGTGCCGGAAGTACCCCCAGGGTATGATTGCTCTTTTGAAGTCGTCGTACCTTAGGTGTATTTTCTTTGCACATTTGCTACTCTGTATTTTGTATACATTATTATTTCGAGTGATATATATATGTATGTTATGCATGTATGTTTTATTAGAATTTAAGTCTTGTGGCTTAGTTGCACCATGTTTCAAAAGTCAGTAATTACTCGATGTGCACGAGTTGGTTTTATAAAAAATAGATCGTACTTTTTAAAAGGCACAAGAGTACCGCTTTTAAAGCAGCGTCGCATACTGAGTTTAGTTGAGCTCGGTGTGTTGAGCTCGGTAACTCGAGCTCGGTATATTGAGCTCGGTAGCGGTCGAAGCAGTCGTTACATTGTTGGTATCGAGCGCTTGATTCGGTTCGGCCGAAGTGTGCATAGGAAATTTGGACTGGTCACTGTGTCGGGTTATGTGTGTTGGGTACCTAGTTGTACTATGTTGATTGCTGTTTGATTAAGTGAAACACTTATTGCTTGAAAAATTGTTTGAACTGTTTCTTGATTGAAGCAGTGTGTTTTAACACATCCTTGTTGTGAGATTCGGCGGGGTTTTGAACTTTGTGGAATCTAATGCCACCTCGTCGAGATCGGCAATTTATGTAGAAACGTCGACATGGAACGAGCAATTCAAGCTATGGCCGAGATGGCGGCAGCCATGGCTCAAAGAATCACCGTCAGAACTCAACCGCTAACGCGATGGCTCAACAGACGGCAGCGTTAACTCACAGAACTTACAAAGAACAAAGAACGAAAGCGAGCGAAATCTTTGAAGCGAGAGGATTGGCAGACTTCAGGAAGCATGATCCACCGAAGTTCTACGGTGAGCCAAATCCAGATAAAGCTGATCTTTGGATGCAAGAGATCGAGAAGATCTTCGAGGCACTCCATTGCCCGGAGAACGTGAAGGTCGACTATGCCACCTACTTACTGCTAGGAGACGCAGAGTATTGGTGGAAAGGAGTGAAGCAAACATTTATAGCAGAACGTCGCGAGATGACCTGGGAGCTTTTCCGTGAAAGGTTCTCGGACAAGTACTTCCCAGATACTGCACGAGCCGAGAAGGAGCAAGAATTTCTTCAATTGCAGCAAGGCAACTCGACAGTGTCCGAGTATGCGGCCAAGTTCGAGTCGCTGGCGAGGTATTTCAGTCCATTTCGTGATCGAGTTGACCAAAGATGGTTAAGTGAGAGATTCCAACGAGGATTAAGATTTGACATCCAGAAGTCAGTGGTGTCATTGAGGATCCGAAACCTCCAAGAGCTGATTGATCGCTGTGTCGAGGTAGAAGGAGTAAGAAGCCACAAGAAGAAGACTGTTGTGGGCGGACCGGTGAGACCCCAGAGTGCGGGGCAGAGATTTGCACAGAAAGGAAAACAACCGCAGAAGAAGCCTTACGACCGACCTCAGGGGAACGACAACAGGGGACAATATCGTCCGATGACCCAGGGAGCGAGGAGTGGAGGTCAGACCGGTGTCGAGGTGACTTGCTATCGATGTGGAAAGCCGGGACATTATGCGAGTAACTGTACTCAGAAGGAGGAGGTGTGTTTCAACTGTAAGAAGCCAGGGCATTTTGCCAAGGATTGTCCCACACCTAAAGCTGAACCGACAATGCTTGCGGCAAAGGCCAAAGGGAAGCGTCAGGTAGCTAAAGGCGAGTTTTTCGCATGAGTGGCGAGGAAGCGAGCGAGTGAAGATCTTATTCAAGGTGAATGTGAGATCGAGGGTAAATCCTTATCCGTTCTTTTTGATTCGGTGCAACCCATTCCTTTATTTCTTCTCGATTGTGTGAACCATTTGAACTTATTGCGGATCGCTTTACTGCTCAAATTGGTAGTTACAACCCACCGCTAAAACCTTAGTCACAAACACTGCATGTCTTGATTGTGTAGTGGTTATTCAGAGTAGAAAGTTTGTGGTCAATTTGGTTTGTTTGCCTCTTAAGGGCTTAGATGTCATCCTCGGGATGGATTGGTTGTCACACCACCATGTCCTCTTGGTGTGCCCGTAAAGCGTAATTTTCCGGACCTTGGAGTCTCCAATTATCTTCTTTCTGTGAACGTATTGGAGTTTCTTTGAAAGAAGGAACTAGGGAATACATGTATCTGGCTAGTTCGGAAGTTTTCCAGCAGATCGACGTGAAGAATGTACCAGTGGTGTGTGACTTTGAAGACGTTTTTCCCGAAGACGTGCCAGGGTTACCACCAGTGCGAGAGGTCGAGTTCTCCATCGACCTGATTCCAGGAACAGGACCGATTTCCAAAGCGCCATACAGGATGTCTCCTGCCGAGATGAAAGAACTGAAGTCCCAGATCGAACACTTGGAGTCAAAGCAATTCATACAACCGAGCGTGTCACCGTGGGGAGCTCCAGTGTTGTTGGTTAAGAAGAAGGATGGACGATCAAGGCTGTGCGTGGACTATCGCGAGCTCAACAAGGTTACTGTGAAGAACCGTTATCCGTTACCACGTATTGACGACTTGATGGATCAACTTCGTGGAGCGGCGATCTTTTCCAAGATAGACTTAAAGTCGGGCTACCATCAGATTCGCGTGAAGGAGGAAGATGTTCCCAAAACAGCTTTCAGGACTAGGTATGGTCACTACGAGTACTTGGTGATGCCGTTTGGAGTGACGAATGCGCCAGCTGTGTTTATGGACTACATGAACAGGATTTTCCATTCGTTCTTGGATCAGTTTGTTGTAGTGTTCATCGACGACATACTGATCTACTCGAGGAACCGAGAAGAGCACGCAGAACACTTAAGTCGAGTACTACAGATATTACGAGATAAGCAACTCTATGCCAACCTGTCGAAGTGTGAATTTTGGCTTGAAGAGGTGAATTTTCTTGGTCACGTGATTTCCAAAGAAGGGATAGCTGTGGATCCAACTAAGATTGAGGCGGTGTTAGCGTGGGAACAGCCGGAGGCGATTCTGAGATCAGGAGTTTTGTCGCTTAGCAGGATATTACCGAAGATTCATTGAAGGTTTCTCGAAGATTGTCGCGCCTCTTACACGACTTACGAGGAAGGATCAACCTTTTGCCTGGACCGAGGAGTGTGAAGCCAGTTTTCAAAGATCAAGGAGCTTTTGGCAGCGGCCCGTGTTGATTTTGCCTCAACCGTAAGAGCCTTACGAGGTGTATTGTGATGCGTCACACCAGGGATTGGGATGCGTCTTGATGCAACATCGGAAGGTGGTCGCGTATGCTTCAAGACACTTAAGATTCACGAGAGGAACTACCCTACTCACGACTTGGAGTGGCGGCAGAGTTTTTCTTGAAGATATGGAGGCACTACCTTTATGGGAGCACTCATTGCTTTCAGCGATCACAAGAGCTTGAAGTACTGTTCGACCGTAAAGAGCTCAACATGCGTCGGCGGGTGTGAAATTCCTCAAGGACTACGACTTTACGTTGGAATACCATCCCGGTAAGGCTAACGTAGTAGCAGATGCATTGAGCAGGAAGAGCGTTTTAACCTCGGCAATGATGATCAAGGAGTTGGAGATGCTCGAGAAGTTCCGAGACTTGAAGTTGAGTGTCGAAGTTTCACCGGGGAAGCTGAGATTTGGTATGCTTACCATTTCTAACAGATTGTTGGACGAGATCCGAGACCAGCAAGTTCATGACGAGTTCTTGCAAGAGAAGGTTCAGTTGATAGCGCAAGGGAAGGCGACAGAATTTCACGTCGGAGCGGACGACATCTTGAGATGCAATGGCCGAGTATGTGTACCTAACGTAGCCGAGCTGAGAAAGTTGATACTCGACGAAGCGCATAAGAGCAACTTTAGTATTCATCCAGGAGTTACAAAGATGTATCAAGACTTGAAGAAGCATTTTTGGTGGTCCGGAATGAAGAAGCAAGTGGCCGAGTACGTAGCGTCGTGTTTAACGTGTCAGAAAGCGAAGGTGGAGCACCAACGACCTGCGGGAATGTTACAATCGCTTGACGTACCAGTATGGAAATGGGATAGTATTTCCATGGATTTCGTTGTAGGTTTGCCGAAGACGCAGAAGAAGAATGATTCGATTTGGGTGATCGTCGACCGATTGACCAAATCTGCTCATTTCTTACCAGTGAGGTCGACATACAACGTGGAAAAGCTGACCGAGATCTACATCGCGGAGATAGTGCGACTTCATGGTATACCCTCTTCGATCGTGTCGGACCGAGATCCGAAGTTCACGTCTCATTTTTGGAGGGAATTGCAAGGAGCGATGGGAACCGAGCTCAGCCTTAGCTCGGCATATCATCCCCAGGCCGACGGTCGACCGAGAGAACGATCCAATCACTTGAAGATTTGTTGCGGCGTGTACCTTAGATCACCGAGGAAGTTGGGACGACGTCTTACCATTGGTGGAGTTCACCTACAATAACGATTTCCATGCGAGTATTGGAATGGCACCTTTTGAAGCATCGTATGGACGAAAATGTCGACGCCTCTTTGTTGGTACCAGGCGGCGTTACGCTCGTCAGAGACCAGATATGATCCAGCAGACTACTGAGAAGATCCGTTTGATCAGAGATCGGATGCGAACGTCTCAAAGTCGACAGAAGAGTTATGCCGACCAACGACGTCGACCACTCGAGTTCGAGGAAGGAGAACATGTATTTCTTAGAGTCACCCCCACTACTGGAGTTGGTCGAGCGATCAAATCCAAGAAACTTACCCCTAAATTTATTGGACCTTATCAGATTCTTCGTCGTATCGGTCCAGTGGCATATCAGATTGCCTTGCCACCATTCTTGTCGAACATTCACGACGTCTTCCACGTCTCACAATTGCGGAAGTATATTTCCGACCCCTCTCATGTCATCGAACCGGATGTGATACAACTAAGGGACGACTTATCCTTCGAAGCATCACCAGCAAAGATCGTTGATCGGAAAGCCAAGCAGTTGCGGAATAAAGAGATTCAACTTGTCAAAGTTGTGTGGGATCAGAAGACGGGAGATGCGACTTGGGAGCTAGAGGAGAAGATGAAGACTCAGTACCCTGAACTTTTCCGAGGTAAGAATCTTATTTGCAATTTCGAGGATGAAATTTTTTTTAGAGGGAGAGATTGTAACACCTGAGGACGAGATCGACCTCGTATTAGGACGTCGGATCGAGACCTCGCGTCGAGATCTCGTGTCGAGACCTCGTACCAAGACCTTGTGTCGAGATCCCGTGCCAAGATCGCGTGCCGAGGTCATTTGCCGAGCTGAGGAGACTACGTGCACTAGCTGCTGAGCTGAGGAGGTCGCGTGTCGAGCTGATGAAGTCGCGCACCGAGCTGAGGAGGTCGCATGTCGAACTGAGGAGGCCGCGTGCACGAACTCGTGTTAGAGCCTTGTGCGCTTGCACGAGCACCCTAGTCGACATCGTGTCGAGATGATGACACTCGTATTCTTACGAACGTTATTCAGCATTATTATTATATTGTTTGTAATAATTATATTGTCGGCTTGCCGTTCTCGTCGCTGTGTCTAGATCTTTGACCGATAGAGTAGGGGGTAATTATGAGAGAGGAGCGATTAGATGGGTAGATTGACTGATGGGATTGGCATCTCATAGCTGGAGTTACGATAATGCCCCTTTCCTCAACAGCTGTATACCACGATCGGTTCCCTCAGATACTCATTTCTCTTTTCTTCTTTCTTCTTCCTTTCTTCTCTGAGTTTCCTTCTTTTTCTCCAGAACTTCCATCGACGAAACCTTGAGTTCCATCGAGATTCTGCACAAACTTTCTTCATCAATCTTGTTCCTCATCATCTTCTCGACCTATATCTCGCCTGCTCGACCATCATCTGAGGTAAGGAAAAATAGATTTTTCTCTTCCTTCGTGTTACTGTTTAGCGCTACTTCTTCCTTCCATTTTTAGCTAGTTTTATGATTCCAAATCATGTCAAATTGATGGGTTTTCTTCTTCACGATATTACCTATCTTTCTAACCGATTATTTGAGCTTGAAAAACAAATTTCTTTCTCTGATTTCTGCAATAGGCAGTACCCAAAAACCCTTCATTTTTGGTTTGTTTCGATTTCTTGTTTTTCGTTTGTTGCTTCTGGTTGTTGTTGTTGTCGATCTATCTGTTGTGGCATCAGATAGCCTTTTTCATGAACTTTTGATCGAAAACCCTAACGTTGTGTTAGAGGAAAATGGTCTTGTCTGAGATGTATGAAAGGAGTTATTTTGTAATATTTACTGGGTTGTGGTTAAGCTTGGGATGAGAGCTAAGTGTTATTAGAACCCATAGATCGAACTAAGTTGTGCTTGTTTTAGGAAGTCTGATTCCCGAGATCGTGTGATTTCCGAATCGAGGTGTACGGGAGAGCGAACCCGAGGACGTGGAAGCAGTGGGATCCAGATCGAGAACTGTACGTGTCGAGGTCGACAGAGAAGTCGTTGTCGAGCTCATTTGAAGACAGCTGTGTCGAGGTCGTTGTCGAGCAGCGTTATCTTGGAGTTCGGTAAGGGCGCTTCACATTAATACTTTCATAGTATGCTAGCGTAAGGGCACTTCATATTCTACGTGTTTATGTTATTGTGTATGTGTCGAGCTTGGAATATTGAGATATGATTGGGTTTTTGCATGTAATTAATATGTGATTGAATATATGCTGTGAATTGTGTATTGCATGTTGAATTGCGTTTCTTCATGTCGAGCTTGCTCTTTTTATTTGACATGCGGTTGAATATCTTGTGTTTAACTCTTTGAATATCGTGCGGCTAATTGTTCATCGAGTGAGCGAGCTAGGTGAGTCGTATGACGTTTTGAGCCGTGACCCGGATAACTAAGGGTGCTAGGTCCCCTTTGTTTACGGAGATTGACTAGACGCCGCCACGCTATGGGACCCGAGTTGATCAGCCCTAGGGAGAGCGAGGATCCCAAGGCTTCGGCTGGACTTTCCGACATACGGTACGACGTGTGCATTCCGGAAAAATTGTCGAGTCGAGAGAAAATGGATTGCGAGTTGTGTCGAGTTAGAGTGAGATGGTCGAGTCATGTTGGTGAATGTTATACTTTGCTGTTTGCTTATTTCTTTATGCCGTGCTTATCTTGTATTGTTGAGAAGTTGACCTTTTCCCGTGGTGCCTTCAATCCATGACGGTTACCCAGGCGATGTCGAGGGTGCAGGGAACTCGACAGCAGATGATGCTGAGGAGGAGCTCGACGAGGACCCGAGTGACGACCTCTATTTGTCGTGAGTGATTATGTTGTTGGATGTTTGTTTTTCTGATGACTGTACCTCGTTTTTCTTTTGTGTTCAGAGGTCGTGACCAGTTGGGCAGTATTGTTTTGTCGTTTCAGGGTAGACTGGTGGTTTTACTTTTGGAGCAGCCCCCTGCGTGGGAGTCTGCCGGAAGTACCCCCAGGGTATGATTGCTCTTTTGAAGTCGTCGTACCTTAGGTGTATTTTCTTTGCACATTTGCTACTCTGTATTTTGTATACATTATTATTTCGAGTGATATATATATGTATGTTATGCATGTATGTTTTATTAGAATTTAAGTCTTGTGTCTTAGTTGCACCATGTTTCGAAAAGCTGTAATTACTCTGATGTGCACGAGTTGGTTTTATAAAAAAAAATAGACCGTACTTTTTAAAAGGCACAAGAGTACCGTTTTTAAAACGCGTCGCATACAGGTTTAGTTGAGCTCGGTGTGTTGAGCTCGGTAACTCGAGCTCGGTATATTGAGCTCGGTAGCGGTCCGGAAACGGGTCGTTACAGGTTACAAGTTTAGAAATGGACAAGAATTGGGTGATGGATTCTGGATGCTCATATCATATGTGTCCTAGGAAGGAGTACTTTAAGACCTTGGAACTTAAAGAAGGTGGAGTGGTTCGCCTAAGTAACAACAAAGCATGCAAGGTGCAAGGTATGAGTTCTATATGCCTAAAGATGTTTGATAACCATGAATTTCTATTACAGGATGTGAGGTACGTTCCTGAACTTAAACGAAATCTTTTGTCTATAAGCATGTTTGATGGATTAGGCTATAGCACGAGAATTGAACATGGCATGATTAAGATTTCTAATGGTGCATTAATAATTGCTAAAGGAACCAAGGGATATGGTTTGTATATTCTTGATGGTTCTACTATTATTGCTCATGCATCAATAGTAAGTCAAACTCCGCATGATAAAACCAAATTACGACATTTAAGGTTAGGGCATGTTAGTCAGAAAAGTTTAGTTGAACTAGCAAAACAGAATTTGTTAGGTGGTGATAAATTAGATAAACTAGAGTTTTGTGATAATTGCATATTAGGAAAACAACATAGGGTTAAGTTTGGAAGTGGCATGTATATCTCTAGTAGGCCTTTTGAGTATGTGCACTCAGACCTTTGGGGTCCTTCAAGAGTGACAACTCATGGAGGGGGTTCTTATTTTCTCACCATGATTGATGATTTCTCTAGAAGAGTGTGGATTTATATTTTGAAAAACAAAAGTGACACCTTTCAAAAGTTTAAGGAATAGCACACTCATGTAGAAACTCAAATAGGAACTAAACTTAGTTTTAAGGACTGACAATGGCTTGGAGTTTATTTCAGAGCAGTTTAATGAGTTTTGCAGGAAACAAGGAATTAAAAGGCATAAGACTGTGGCAGGGACACCGCAACAAAATGGCCTAGTGGAACGCATGAACAGGACCATCTTGGAGCGTGTGAGGTGTATGCTCCTGGGAGCTGGGTTACCTAAGAGTTTCTGGGGTGAAACTGCTAGTACGACAGTGTATTTGATTAACAGATGTCCATCAACAGCGTTAGACTTCAAGATACCTATGGAGATATGGAGTGGGAAACCGGCAGGCTATTCTAATTTGAAGGCATTTGGGGCTTTGGCGTTTACTCATGTCAGGCAAGACAGGCTTGAGGCTAGGGCTGTGAAGTGTATCTTCATTGGTTATCCGAAAGGTGTGAAAGGTTACAAGCTATGGAAGTTGGAATCTGGAGGTTTAAAGGTTATCATAAGTAGGGATGTCACATTTGATGAGACCAGAATGGGGATGATGTGCAAAGACCTGGAGGATAGTAACTCAGAAACAAAGGTGGAGAAAACTCAGTTTGAGGTGGAGCCTTCTACTAATGAGACCAGAGATGACAGGGAGGATAGTCTTACACCATCAGGTTCTAGAGGAAGACAATAGACAATTGATCTTGGCTATCAGTTGGCAAGAGATAGGGAAACTGTACCACCGAAGAGATATGACTATGCTGATCTTATCTGTTATGCTCTAAATGCGGCTGAAAAGGTTCAAGACTCAGAACTGAAGACATTTGGGGAAGCAATGGAGAACAAAGAGAGTCAGAAATGGTTTTAGGCAGTGAATGAAGAAATGAATTCATTAGAGAAGAATCAGACTTGGAAGCTTGTGGATCTACCTAAGAAGCAGAGGGTAGTTGGATGCAAGTGGATCTTCAAGAAGAAGGAAGGTATTCTTGGGATTGAAGAACCAAGATATAAGGCAAGACTTGTGGCAAAGGGCTTTACACAGATTGAAGGGATTGATTACAATGACATCTTTTCACTTGTGGTTAAGCACTGTTCAATAAGGGTCCTAATGGCGATTGTTAATCAATACAATCTTGAGTTGGAGCAAACGGACGTGAAGACCGCTTTTCTACATGGAGACCTAGAAGAGACAATCTATATGCAACAACCGGAAGGGTTTGTAGAGGACAAGTAGAAGGTGCGTCTCTTGAGAAAATCTCTCTATGGGTTGAAACAGAGCCCTCGTCAAGGGTATAGGAGATTTGATGATTTTCACTTGAGATTGGGTTTTGTGAGAAGTGGCTACGACAATTATGTATACATATTGAAAAGAGGAGAGAAATGTGTTCTTTACTTGCTTTTTTATGTGGATGATATCCTAATGGCAAGTTCTAGCAAGGAGGAGATTGGTATGCTTAAGGAGAAACTAAATTCTGAATTTGAGATGAAGGATCTTGGCGTTGTGAAGAGGATACTTATGGGTATTGTGAGGAACCGAAAAAAGGGGGAATTGTTCTTATCTCAACATGGTTACTTGAAGAAGGTTTGTTGAGCGGTTAAGGATGCATGAAGCTAAACCGGTTAGCACACCTTTGTACGTGAACACAAGAAAGGGGGTTGAATTGTGTCGAAAACTTTTTGCAAACTTTAAATTAAAAACACTTTCGAACACTTGATTTGAAAAATGTTTGTTACTGGATGCTGGAAATGAACCGGACGCTAGAATAAAGATTATGAAAACTTGTTTTTCTTCGCAAGACAAAAGTAAATGTAAAGCAATAAAGCAAGAGATACAGAGATTGGGTTTTGGCGGCTGAAAATCGTGATGTTCACCCCCCATTTTCTACTTTGATTTTGCTTCCAAATCTTGCCATATTGCTAGGTTATGTTCTCTACTATATTACCTATATTTCTAACCATGCAAATGAGCTTGAAATCAGAATTTTTCCAACCCCTTTTGAGCCCTAAAATCAGCGCCAACAGCCCCATTTTTTATGTTGATCTAGTTGTTGTTTTTAATGTTAATTAGTTATGATTATGTAGTTGTTTGTTGGTGTTGATGATGAATATAAGGATATGAGCACTTCTAATGCCTCTTTAGTACATATGGGTGAAAACCCTAAGTATGAAGAAGAGGGTCATGGTGTGATCTTTGATGAGTCAACTAATTAAGTAGTTTAATGTGTTGTTAGGGATTGTTTGATGCTTGTCTAAGTTATAGTTTTTATTAAGCATGAATGAATTGTTGTTTTTGGAAATTTGCCTATTCTTGAATCTTAAGACATAAATGGTTTTGAAGTTAAATCTTGAGCTTAAGTATTTGATAACATGTTTAGGATAGTTTTGGAGCTCTTGAAATTGTTTTGATGTTATTTGAATGTGTAGTTTAAATTAAATAGTTGTAACATGGTAGTTTAGTTATATTTTTTTAATGTATGAACCATGTTAATTTGTAGCTATGATGCTTGGTTATGGATTGGATGGTTTATTGAGGGTTAGAAGTATTTTTAAGGTTGTTAGAAATTATTTGCATGAATTAGTATAAAAACTAGCTTATGGTTTATGAAAACTTGGGTTATGGAGGACTAGACATGGTTATTGACTTTGATGAAATGACCTTTGAATTAATAAAAATGAGTTAGCCTTGAGTCTTTAAATTTTTGGAAAAGAAATTTTATAAAAACCCTTGTTTTGACTAGCTTTTAGTTTAAGCCTTAACTATGTATTGTAATGAGCATGCTTAGGTTATTAAATTTGGGTTTATGTTCATTCTTGAACTAAAAAAAAAATGTGTTCTAGTTGTGAGTCTTTGCCTTGAATTGTTTAATTAAATTGTTGGGGCGATTTAATTGATTTGGAAGGACTTGTCTTAGAATATTGTTTTACAATGAGGGCTTGACGTTAAATTATGTGCTTAAGTGTTAGATAACATGCTTAGAATAACTTAAGGCTAGTAAAATAGATATGCATGAGTTAGCATGATTGTAGTTTATGACTTATGCAAAATTTGGTTGATTGAAAGACTTTTGGGAAAAATACTTATTCTTGAAAAAGGTTTGAGTTAGATTTGGTTTTTGATTAAGTTTGGGCTTTATGACATTAGTCATTGAATAGTGAAAGAATTAATAAATAGAAAAGTTGTTTTGCACTTTTCCTAGTTTATGATTAGTAGTATTATTTTGTGAATATTGTATTTGGTTGATAGTTTTTGCTCCTTAGTTGGTATGTGTGTTATTGGAAGTGGTTTGATGTTGATTTAAGTTATAGTTTAAATTAAGCATACGTAACATGAAAGTTTTAGAACCTTGCCTATTCTTAAACCATGAAGAACATGAGGATGTAATGTTTGATTTTCTATACAAGTGTTGAATTGCATGTTAAAGTTGATTTTAAGGTTGTTGGATTAGGTTTGCATGTATTAGCATTTTCTTGAATTAGGTGTTATGTATTAACTTTGCAAGAAAATGATTTTTGAGTCAAAATCTTATTTTCCAAGCAAGTTAAGATTTATAAATTGTTATGTGATAAATTATCTTTCAAAAAGTATTTTGATTTTAAAACTTTATTTAGTTTCAAGTAGCTAATATTTTAAATGCTTGAATGAGTTTGGTTGGAAAAAGGGTTAAGTTGAGAGCTTAAGTTTAGTTAGAATTTTAGATGGTGCTAAGCTGTTCGTTGTGTTAGGCTCGAGTGATCCGAGATCGTGCGGTGCGGAAACCGAGGTGTACGTGGACGCGGACTTGAGAATTTCGGAGCGACATTAGCGACTGTTGGTGGTAAGGGCACTTCTAGACATTTGTAGGCTTTACTTTTGTATGTCCTTGTAGAAGGGCAACCTTAGATATTGTTAGAATTTAATTTCAAGTGTTCATGCGAAGAAGTCTGAGAATCTAAGGGTTCGAAGTGAGGGTCTTGTACCCCTTCGCATTATTTTTGTTATATATTGATTATTTAGTGGGTTTGTCTGCAAGTGGTTGGCAGCTGTCCCCAACCCCCCACACTTGTTTATTCCTCTCTGTGAACTCCATCGAGTTGTAGAGGGATGGATTCTATGATTTGATTGTCGACTGTTGCTGCTAAGTGTGATTATTTGAGATGAAATGCTTATGTTATTTATCTTTGATGGATTGAGTTATATTGCTATGTTGCTTATGCTGTTGAACTGAATTATATTGTTATAATTATGCGAATTGTCCATCGGAGTGCGAGAGTTGGTCGAGTCGTTGAGCCATTGGGACGTTTTTGAGCCTGAGCCGATTCACCTAGGGTGTTGGAATCTCCTAAAAGGCTACGGCTGGTGTTCGGTAGGGAATGGCTAGACGTTGGTTTTGCCGGGACGTTTATGAGCCTGAGCCGATTCACCTAGGGTGTTGGAATCTCCTAAAAGGCTACGGCTGGTGTTCGGTAGGGAATGGTTAGACGTTGGTTTTGCCGGGACGTTTTTGAGCTTGCGTCGATTCACCTAGGGTGCTAGAATCCCCTAAAAGGCTACGGCTGGTGTTCGATAGGGAATAGCTAGGCGTCATAATGCTAATGGAACCTGAAACAATGTCCTAGGGTGAGGGGAGAGCCCAAGGCTACGGCTGGTATTCAGTGGATGGATCCGCGTTACTTCCGGTATGTGGCGAAAGTGTTGAGAGAATGAGTTTTGATTTGGGTCTTGAGTCGCGCTTGTGAATTGTATACACTGTTGTTTGCCTACTGCTTTATGCTTTGGTTTATTGTGATTATTTGAGAAGTTGACCCTTTCCCGTGGTACCTTCGATTCATGATGGCTACCCAGGTGATGGAGAAGAGCATTCTGATACCCGAGATGCAGACCTCATCGGAGATTATCTTCGATTTTCCCGACATTGAGCTACCTACGGCTATGGAGTTTGACTTTATCACCGGTCGCGTGGTCTACACGGGGGATGTTGTGCAGACTTTTAGAGAGGCTGGTATGGTTGTGAGACGGGAGGTGACTAGACGTACCGTTAGCTTCCCGATTAGGACGACATAGATCATCGATGCTTGGAGGGCTTCTCAGGGAAAGGAGGCCATGCCCGACTCTTCCTCGTCTCCCGAGGGATCGACTGATGTTGTAACACCTGAGGACGAGATCGACATCGTATTAGGACGACGTATCGAGACCTCGACCAAGACCTTGTGTCGAGATTCCGTGCCAAGATCATTTGCCGAGGTCATTTGCCGAGCTGAGGAAACTGCGTGCACTAGCTGCTGAGCTGAGGAGGTCGCGTACCGAGCAGAGGAGGCCGCTTGCACGAACTCGTGTTAGAACCTTGTGCGCTTGCACGAGCACCCTTGTCGACATCGTGTCGAGATGATACCTCGTATTCTTACGAACGTTATTCAGCGCTATTATTATATTGTTTGTAATTATTACATTGTCGGCTTGCCGTTCTCGTCGCGTGTCTAGACCGTTGACCGACAGAGTAGAGGGTAATTATGAGAGAGGAACGATTAGACGGGTAGAATGATTGATGGGATTGGCATCTTATAGCTGAAGTTACGATTATACCCCTTTTCTCACCAGCTGTATTCACGATCGGTTTTCCCTAGGATACTCATTTCTCTTTTCTTCTTTCTTCTTCCTTCCTTCTGCTCTGAGTTTCGTTGTTTTTCTCCAAAAATTTCCATCGACGAAACCTTGAGTTCCATCGAGATTCTACATCAACTTTCTTCATCAATCTTGTTCATCATCATCTTCTCGACATATCTCGCCTGCTCGACCATCACCATTGAGGTATGAAGAACAGATTTTTCTTTTCCTCTGTCCTACTGTTTAGCGCTATTTCTTCTTCCATTTTTAGCCAGTTTTATGCTTCCAAATCATGTCAAACTGATGGGTTTTCTTCTTCACGATATTACCTATCTTTCTAACCGATTAATTGGGCTTGTAAAACAAATTTTCTTCCCCTGTTTTTCTGCAATCGGCAATGCCCAGAAACCCCCATTTTTGGTTTGTTTCGATTTCTTGTTTTTTGTTTGTTGCTTCTGGTTATTGTTGTTGTCGATCTATCTGTTGAAGCATCAGATAACCTTTTTCACGAACTTTTGATCGAAAACCCTAACTTTGTGTTAGAGGAAAAATATATTTCAGTTCTTGAGTTTTTATATTTTCTGGGTTGTGGTTAAGTTTGGGAAGAGAGCTAAGTGTATTAGAACCCATAGATCGAACTGAGTTGTGTTTGTTTTAGGAAGTCTGATTCCCGAGATCGTGTGATTTCCGAATCGAGGTGTACGGGAAAGCGAATCCAAGGACGTGGAAGCAGTGGGATCCAGATCGAGAACTGTACGTGTCGAGGTCGACTGAGAAGCGTACGTGTCGAGGTCGATTGAGGACGGTACGTGTCAAAGTCGTGGTCGAGCTCATTTGAAGACAGCTGTGTCGAGGTCGTTGTCGAGCAGCATTTACTTGGAGTGCGGTAAGGGCAACTCCTAGATATCTCTAAGGCTTTATTTTATAAGTCCTTATGTAAGGGCGCTTCACATTAATACTTTCATAGTATGCTAGCGTAAGGGCGCTTCACATTAATACTTTCATAGTATGCTAGCGTAAGGGCGCTTCACATTAATACTTTCATAGTATGCTAGTGTAAGGGCGCTTCACATTAATACTTTCATAGTATGCTAGCGTAAGGGCACTTCATATTCTACGTGGTTATGTTATTGTGTATGGATTTCCTGATTTGTGCCGAGCTTAAAATGTTGTGATATGATTGAGTTTTTGCATGTATTTAATATGTGATTGAATATATGTCGTGAATTGTGTATTGCATGTTGAATTGCGTTTCTTCATGTCGAGCTTGCTCTTTTTATTTGACATGCGGTTGAATATCTTGTGTTTAACTCTTTGAATATCGTATGCGGCGAATTGTTCATCGAGTGAGCGAGCTAGGTGAGTCGTATGACGTTTTTGAGCCGTGACCCGGATAACTAAGGGTGCTAGGTCCCCTTTTGTTTACGGGAGATTGACTAGACGTCGCCACGCTATGGGACCTCGAAGTTGATCGTCCTAGGGAGAGCGAGGATCCCAAGGCTTTCGGCTGACTTTCCGACATACTGATGCAGCGTGTGCATTCGGAAAAATTGTCGAGTCGAGAGAAAATGGATTTGCGAGTTGTGTCGAGTTTAGAGTGAGATGGTCGAGTCACGTCGGTGAATGTTATACTTTGCTGTTTGCTTATATCCTTTATGTCGAGCTTATCTTGAATTGTTGAGAAGTTGACCCTTTCCCGTGGTACCTTCAATTCATGACGGTTACCCAGGCGGTGTCGAGCGCGAGGAACTCGACGAGAAGATGATGCCGAGGAGGAGCTCGACGAGGACCCGAGTGACGACTGTACTTGTCGTGATTGATTATGTTCTTTGGATGTTGTTTTTTTATGGTCGTACTTTGTTTTTCTTTGTGTTCGAGGTCGTGACCGATTTGGGCGGTTATGTTTGTTGCTACTGAGGTAGACTGGTGGTCTTACTTTTGGAGCACCCCCTGGGAGTCTGCCGGAAGTACCCCCAGGGTATGAATGCTCTTTTGAAGTCGTCATACCTTAGGTGTATTTTCTTTATACATTGCTACTCTGTATTTTGTATACATTATTATTTCGAGTGATATATATATGTATGTTATGCATGTATGTTTTATTAGAATTTAAGTCTTGTGTCTTAGTTGCACCATGTTTCGAAAAGCTGTAATTACTCTGATGTGCACGAGTTAGTTTTATAAAAAAAAATATATCGTATTTTTTAAAAGGCACAAGAGTTTCGTTTTTAAAACACATCTCATACAGGTTTAGTTGAGCTCGGTAGCGGTCCGGAAACGGGTCGTTACAGATGTCCCCAGAGCGACGATTCTCAGGCTTTTATCCCGTGGACGTGGTCGAGGACCACGAGTGATACGGACCGCTCGTAAGAGCGTGATTAGACGAGGGTCCGTAGGAGCATCGACTTTGAGGGCGGTTGCTATTCTGAGTTCCCCTCTTGTGGACCGAGTTCCCACCCCACTAGTAGAGCGGCCTCCTGTTTGTTCGGTATGTGGGGAGGCAGATTGCTTGGGTGCACGGACTGATGACGATATGGCTGGAGTAGAGTACGTGCCTAGTGATGTGCCCGAGGATGTTCCAGCGGCGGCACCCTTCATTGATTTGACGGGCGAGGACCCGATGCAGGATGAGGCGAAGGAGGATCCTTCAGAGGATCGGGACAGTACTGTGTAGTGGCTGTATCCTGTGGTTGCTGTTGTGTTTCTTTTTGTGGATGACTGTAGTACATATATGCATCTTTTGTGTACAGTGAGTTGGTGACCAGTTGGGCCGGGTGATGTTTTGTTGTCACAGGGTAGACTGGTGGTTTCACTTTTGGAGCAGCCCCCTGCGTGGGTGTCTGCCGGGAGTACCCCCAGGGTATGACTTTTCTCTCGAGGGTCCTCATACCATAGGTGTATTTCTTTACACATTTTCTATTTTGTTATTTTGCATATACTGTATATATATATGACTCATGTATTTATGCATGTATGTTTCTTCAGCATGTGAGTCTTGTGTCCTAGTTGCACCATGTTTCGAAACGCTGTAAGTACTCTGTGTGTGCTTTGCGGGCACTATTGTTTTATAAAAAATAAATAATACCGCATTTTTCTAAAGGGCACAAGAGTATCGTTTTTAAAGACACGTCACATATAGGCTTCTTTTGGTTTCGTAGCGACCTGGAAACGGGTAGTTACAAGGGTGGTATCAGAGCGGTTCGGTTCTAACCGGACTGTGTATTGAATCATCATGCTGGTCACCATGTCAAGTCCTGTCTTGTTGGGTAGATAGTCGTGCTATTGTTGTTATTGTTTGCTGAGTGAAGCAGTTTTGCTTAAAATTGGTTGGAATTGTTTCTTGATTGAAGCAATGTGTGTTAACGAATCACTTACGTGTGAGGTTCGGATAGGTTTTGAAACCTTATAGGAGTCTACTGTCACCCGTGAAGATCGTACGTTTGGACTTGATAACCCCACCGCGGAGAGGACAACTCAAGAATGGGCTAAGCATCAGGGGATTTGTTGGGAGATCTTTCACAGAAGATTTTAGAGAAGTATATTTCAGAAACCGCATGAGTGGAAAAGGAGCAGAATTTCTCCATTTATAGCAAGGGCAGATCGCCCTATTGTAACGACCCAATTTTCTGTAACGTGTTTCATACGTGCTGAGTTAATGTTAAGAATTTTTATTCAGGAAATCAGGATAATCTTTCCCTAATTTTTTTGTCATCTTCTTAAGTGACCTTAGATATATATTTCTCTAAATTTGATAATTGAATATCTTTCTTAAATGTTACCTTAGTGTTGTTGTGTTGTTATTATTATTATTATTATTATTATTATTATTATTATTATTATTATTATTATTGCTTCTAATAAAAGCTAGTATATGTTTATTAAAGGAGCTCAAGAATTTATGAGTAATAACCATGTAGTCATGCGTAAGTTTATATGTATGTGTGTAGTAGGAACCATGTGCTATGCAATTGCTTAAAGAAGTGGCTGACATGCTTCTAGAGTTTTGTTTTTTTTTTCTTTCTTTCTTCTTAATAAAACAATTGCATAGAAGAAGCACACATTCTACTCCCATTTTCAGGTGCAGCCAACGTGATTATTACTTTTCAACTATTATTGCACCGCATGCAAACATAGTTGGCACCGTCTTTGAAAAATATTAGTAGCAGCCTTTCTCTTTTTCTTTTCTCAAAAAAAAAAAATACTACGCCATCTTTGATTTGTTGTAGCAGCCTTGTTATAGGCTGGTATATGTGATTGGTGGGAAGTCAAAAAAAGTTGCGCTAGAATAAGAAGATTAGGCGTGAGGATTTTCTTTCATTTAGGCACGGCACTAAAGTTTTATAATTGTTTAAGGTAGAAAATGACAATCACATACGCCACCTACTTCCTTCATTTATCTGCTGCACATCCATTTTGTTTTCATTTTTTTCAAAGCCGGCACAAAGAAAAGTGGGCACCGCTTTGCTTTGTTGAAAAATGATGGTTACGTGTTTTTATGTTTCCATTGAATTGTCCAGCTGGCAATAATAAATTGTGGAGCCTTGTGTTGGCCACTACTTTAATCAAAAACATATATATAAACCTTCCACTTGCTTCTAATAATGCGATAGTCAATCCAAGGGCTGGACTTCTTGGCAATTAAAAAAACACATTCAGCCACACCTTTGCTTACATTTTATATAGAATAATATATTCTTTAGTTATATAAACATATCACGTGGGTCTAGCCACACCTTTTGCTTACTTAGTATATTCTTTGTTGTAGACATATCAATTCACGTGGGCCTTGCTTGGTTTATTTTTTTAAAGCCATTCACATAACATGCAAATTCCATCGACATGCGAATTCCATAGGCAACATAATAAATTAATACCCATTTGCTTCCAAATTTCGGCTGCATGTTTTGACAAAAAAAGGAGGAAGTGTCCTACTTGCTTCTATTTATTTATGCGCTAAACACAAGGATGGAGGGATAAATTGAAAGTCAGTATTTCATTCCCTTTGAGTTAGTCCATCTCCTTGCTATATATTGAGACATAACCGAAACACATGTTCCTGTACTCAATAACCATATCCTACCTAAGTTTCTATTATTTTGCCCTCACATACTTAGTCTAGATAATAAGACCTTCCATTTATTAAAATTCCTTCACCCTTCCCTAATCCTTTTCCATCATCCAAATTCGACTAAAGAAAATAAAAGCAAGCTTGTAGAAGCAGCACAAAACAAGGAACCAGAGGAAATACAGAGCAAGAATCGGTAGGAGCTTGCGTAGGAAAATTCAGGTGGGAGAAAGAATGCATTTTCATTGGGTTCTGTATAGTAGAAATGTTTGTGTGACATGTGTAGGGTGACCTAAGCCCTACTAGAGGTTGATGTCAGTAACACCTAAGGATAGGGGTTACGGTGTGCCACATCTAAAGATAGACGTGGTAGACCCTTCAACCAACTTAGGAATATTTTATATGATTGTCTGATAATATGTTTGACTGTAAATTGTGATATATGTGCTCTATATGAATGACAACATGCTTAGGGTAATGTGATTAATTGTGTATTATGTGGAATATGTGTGTACGTTGTTTTAACATGTTATATGCCTGAGTATTTCTGCTAATATATATGCATTAATATGATAGAAAGGGTATTTTTGGGAATGTGTGCATAACATGGTGTGAGGCATATGATTATGAAGTGTTGGATGCATGCATATGATATTGCATTAGTAACCACTCCATTCTTGACGGGAATGTGACGTGGAGAGAATCCCTAACGGGAAAGGGGGATATCTCGCATAGCAGGTTAGATCCACTCCGTTCTCTATCGGGAAAGGGAGAAACGGACGTCCCTAACGGGAAAGGGGGAGGAGGATTCCTATCGGGAAAGGGGCATACCTCGTGGACTAGGCCAGTGTCGCCCCGTGCTCTATCGGGAAAGGGAGACGGGAGTCCCTATCGGGAAAGGGGGACGGCAACCTAACGGAAAGGGGGTTCGCCATTAAGTATTCCTAACGGAAAAGGGAGTACAATGACAATAGTAAAAAGAAAAGATGCCATGACGCACAATTCATTGAGAGACATGGGGTAAGTGGAAGAGGGTAATTAGATTCTATTTATTTATATGTGATTATTTGTTTGAACTGTCTAGCATTCATTCTACTTATGCTTTACCCATTTTTTTGATGGATGTGTTATTCTTATCTCCCTGTGTTTGTATATTTTCTGTATATGTATCTCCGTTGTATTAGATTGTGTTGAGGAAGATGTAGCGGTGTTGATGGAGCGGATCCTAGCGATCTTGTCAATCTCGAGGCAGCCCCAAGAGTTCTCAGTTGCAAAGCAGCCGATTCCAGAGTAGGAACTCTCGGCATCTACCTCGCTAGTGGTCTTGATCTTTTGGCCAGGAGTCTTTGTACTATTGTTTTGCTTAGTTTTTGGTGTGTTCAATGAGGCGACTTAGCCTCACAGGTTTACATTTTGGATGATCAGTATTGTACTATTTGCACTACGCTTACTTTTGCACTCGATAACTTAGGCCATCTTGATGAGGCCATCTTTTGAAAACCTAAATATGTATTTTCGTGGCGCTAGTTACTTCACCGTGACGCGTCGTCGTTTTATTTATGCCTTCAGTTTTTTTTGTTTCCCCGTAAATATTATTAACGCTAATTGAGCGAGTTAGGCTTATTATTAGAATAAAGCATGAATAGGACGGCGGGGTGTTACATTTGTGGTATCAGAGCAGTTCGGCCCTAACCGGACTGTGAGGTCATTTGGGATGTTAATTCTGGCTGAGTCTAGTCGTATTCCCATCGAATATGACTATTTTTAGAAGTTGGGTAGAATGTCCGTGTTACCTTTATTGTTTTAGGTAAAGGTGACCAATTGTCAATTCATAAGATATATCATACTTCTATGATTCTTTATATCTTATGGATCTCGAGCTAATGATTTCTTTCCAGGACTTCATGGCTCGTCGCGGCAGACCTACGCGTGAGAGAGTGTACGAAGCAAGGAATGGAGAGACCTCGAGAGTCGGAGGAGGTCATGATTCAGATGAGACTTTGAGATCTGTCAGGGATTTAGCAACTGCTATGCTTCAGCAGGCACAACAGAATGCCCAGTTTCTGCAGGCTGCCCAGACTAGGAGGGAAGAGAGAAGTGATGACAATGGTATGACGGTTTTTCTGAAGGCAAATCCTCCACAGTTTGACGGGGAGTTTAACCCCGAAGGAGCTGAGAAGTGGATTCAGGAGATTGAGAAGATCTTTGTGGCTATGAACACTCGTGAGGAGAGAAAGGTATCTTTTGCCTCTTTTATGCTGATTGGTAATGCTGAGTCTTGGTGGAGGGGTAAGAAGAGGTTACTGGAGGAGCAGGGAAGTGCAGTGAATTGGGAGTTGTTTAAAGAGAGTTTCCTAGAGAAGTTCTTTCCTAGGTTGAACCGCAAGGAGAAGGAAAAGGAGTTCGAGAGTTTAAAAGCAGGTAATATGTTTGTAGGTGACTATGCTACTCGATTTGAGGCTTTACTGAAGTATTCAGAGTTCTACCGCTTACATCCTAGTGAGCTGTGGATGTGTCAAAGGTTTCAGGACGGACTGAAGTATGAGATACGCAGGACCGTTTCACCGTTGAAGTTGACACGATTTCCAAATTTGGTGGAGCAGTATGGAGCTTGAGAGTATGGACAAAGAGAGAGATCAACAGAGGAGTGGTGGTCCCATTAGGAGTGGAGGTAGCGGTGCCAGAGGTGGTGCATCGAAAGGAAATAGTGGGCATGGTGGAGGTAGGTTTCAGCGGGGCAGAGCCGGACCCTATTCTAGACCGGCACAGCCTGATACTATTGTAGGTGTGGGAGCTATGGTAAGAGCTCAGGGATGCTTTAGGTGCGGAGGTCCGCATCTGATAAAGGATTGTACAGTGCCAGCTAGTGGGGGAGAGTCAAAGCAATGCTATCAGTGTGGTAGGACGGGGCACTTGGCTAGAGAATATTGGGGAGGGCAGAGAGTTGTAGGTAGGCCTGCTGCAGGTGGACGTGGAGGAAGAGGAAACGGAAATGGTGCAGGACGTGGTGGTGCAGGTCGTGGTGGAGCAGGACGAGGAGGAGCTAGTGCAGACAGACCTTTGGCTTCAGGGAGAGTATTTACTGTGAGGGGAGCTGAGTCCTCTCAATCGCGTGATCTAATACAAGGTATGTGCCTAGTCTCTGGTAAACTCTTATCTGTATTGTTTGACTCTGGGGCTACACATTCTTTCATTTCACTCGCATGGGTGGATCATTTAAGATTGCATGTTTCTTCTTTACCTTGTAAACTGGTAGTTTCTACTCCTACTAGTGATCCTTTGACTACTACATCTATTTGCCTTAATTGTCCAATCACCATAGAGAATAAGAATTTCCTAGTAGACCTTGTTTGTTTACCTATGCAAGATTTAGATGTTATCCTAGGAATGGACTGGCTAGCTGCTAACCATGTGTTACTAGATTGTTCCCGTAAGACCCTTACCTTTCCTGAACAACCTTGTATGGTATCTGCCAATGAAAGTCAATTTACCACTAGCGGTAACTCTCAGAAATACATGATGTTATTTTCAATGGAAGCTAAGGAGACTCCTAGCATTGACTCTTTGCCTGTAGTGAGAGAATTTCCAGAAGTGTTTCCAGATGACGTTCCAGGATTACCCCCAGAACGAGAAATAGAATTTGCAATAGACCTTATCCCCGGAACTGGACCTATATCCATAGCACCTTATAGAATGTCCCCTGCGAATTAGCGAGTTGAAATCCCAGTTGGACGATTTAATCAAGAAAGGATTTATTAGACCTAGTGTCTCACCATGGGAGCCTTGGTGTTGTTTGTGAAGAAGAAGGATGGGGCTGGGATGTGCATTGATTATAGGCAACTTAATCGGGTAACGATTAAGAACAAGTACCCTTTGCCTAGAATTGATGATTTGATGGATCAATTGAAGGGAGCGATGATATTTTCTAAGATTGACATTCGATCTGGTTATCATCAGATTAGGGTCAAGAAAGAAGATATTCCTAAGACTGCCTTTAGATCTAGATATGGACATTATGAGTATTTGGTTATGCCATTTGGTGTGACTAACACTCCGGCAGTGTTCATGGACTACATGAATCGGATCTTTAGACCGTTCTTAGATAAATTTGTAGTCGTCTTCATTGACGACATACTGATTTATTCGCATACGGAAGGAGAACATGTGGAGCATCTGAGAACCGTACTCCAGTTTTAAAGGACAGACTGACTTTATGCTAAAGCTGTCAAAGTGTGAGTTCGGCTTGAAGAAGTGCAATTTCTTGGGCACGTGATCAACGAGGGATGGAATTGTGTAGATCCCTCAAAGGTGGAAGCTGTGACCAAGTGGGAAAGGCCTAAGTCGGTAAGTGAAATTAGGAGCTTTTTGGGCTTGGCGAGGATACTATAGGAGATTCATTGAAGGATTTTCGAAGATAGCCTTACCAATGACCCGATTGACAAGAAAGGAGAACCCGTTTGTGTGGTCTCGATAAATGTGAAGAAAGTTTCCAAGAATTGAAGAAGCGGTTGACCACATCCCCTGTGTTAGTTTTACCCAATCCCTCAGGAGAATTTGAAGTGTATTGCGATGCCTCGTACCAAGGATTAGGTTGTGTTCTCATGCAAGAAAGAAAGGTAGTGGCGTATGCGTCAAGACAATTAAGGATTCACGAAAGGAACTACCCTACCCATGACCTTGAACTTGCAGCAATAGTATTTGCATTGAAGATTTGGAGGCATTATCTTTATGGAGCTAAGTTCACGGTATTCAGTGATCATAAGAGCCTGAAATACCTGTTTGACCAGAAGGAGCTGAATATGAGACAGCGGAGGTGGATGGAGTTTATTAAGGATTATGAATTCGAGTTGCAATATCACCCAGGAAAAGCTAATGTGGTAGCTGATGCTTTAAGTAGGAAATCTCTACATGTGTCAGCCTTGATGGTGAAGGAGTTGGAGTTAGTGGAGCAATTCAGAGACCTGAACTTAGGAGTGCAACTATATAAGAATAAGATGTGTTTGGGGCAAATTGTTGTGACCAATGAATTTCTGCAAGAGTTGAAGGAGAAGCAAGGGCTTGATGAGCAGTTGGTTAAGGTTAAGGGTTCAATAACAGATGGCATAACCACGAATTCAATATCAAGACGGATGGAGTGATGAGATTTGGAGACCGAAGTTTGTGTTCCTCACGACTTGGAACTTCAAGAATGATTACGGAAGAAGCTCATAGGAGTAAGCTTAGTTTTCATCCGGTACTACTAAGATGTATCGAGATTTGAAGAAGATGTTTTGGTGGCCAGGAATGAAGAAAGATATAACAAACTTTGTCATGTCTTGCCTGGTGTGCGAAGGCAAAGATTGAACATAAGATGCCAGCGGGATTATTGCAATCATTGGATATTCTGTGTGGAAGTGGGATGGAATAGCAATGGATTTTGTCGTAGGATTACCTAGGACGCCAAGAAGTTTGATGCAATATGGGTGATTATAGATCGGTTGACCAAAAGTGCTCACTTTATTCGATTGAGAGAAATACCCTCTGGAGAGGTTGGCTCAGATATATATCAAGGAGATTGTGAGGTTGCATGGTGTTCCTTCGAGCATCATCAGTGATAGAGACCCAAGGTTTACATCTAGATTCTGGAATGAATTGCAACGAGCTTTAGGGACCAAGTTGAGATTGAGTTCAGCTTATCATCCTCAAACGGGTGGTCAATCGAGCGAACAATCCAATCCCTAGAAGATTTGTTAAGAGCTTGTGTGTTGGAGCATGTAGGAAGTTGGGATGAATTCTTGCCTTTAGTAGAATTTACCTATAACAATAGTTTTCACTCGAGTATAGGTATGGCGCCATTTGAGGCATTATATGGAAGGAAGTGTAGAACTCCTTTGTGTTGGTTTGAGACAGGAGATACTCAAGTTTTAGGTTCAGAACTAGTGCAGCAAACCATGGAACAAGTCAGGAAGATCAGAGAGAAGATGAAAGCAAAGACAAGATAGGCGAGAGGAGTTATAGCAATCACAAGAAGACCTCTAGATTTCCGGGAAGGAGATCATGTTTTCTTGAGAGTGACACCTAGGACTGGAATTGGCGAGCCATCAAATCTAGAAAGCTAACCCTAGATTCATTGGACCTTTCCAAATTCTTCGTAAAATTGGCCCAAAGGCTTATCATATAGCCTTACCACCTAACCTATCTAGACTTCATGATGTTTTTCATGTTTCACAACTTAAGTAAATATTTTCCCGATCCATCACATGTGCTTGAACCTGAGTCAATACAATTGAAAAAGAACTTAGAGTACGTTACACTGCACGGATTTTAGATAGGAGGATGAAAGAACTTCGTGGTAAAACTATTCCTTTAGTCAAGGTTACGTGGGATGATGTGACCGGTGACTTGACTTGGGAGCGTGAAGATGAGATTAAATCGGCCAGTACCCTCATTTATTTTCAGGTCGTGATTAGGGACGAAATCTCTTTTAAGGGGGTGGTAATGTAACGCCCCAATTTTTACGTAACGTGTTTCATACATCTTTGAGTTAATGTTAAGAATTTTTATTCAGGAAATCAGGATAATCTTTCCCTAATTTTTTTGTCATCTTCTTAAGTGACCTTAGATATATATTTCTCTAAATTTGATAATTGAATATCTTTCTTAAATGTTACCTTAGTGTTGTTGTGTTGTTATTATTATTATTATTATTATTATTATTATTATTATTATTATTATTGCTTCTAATAAAAGCTAGTATATGTTTATTAAAGGAGCTCAAGAATTTATATGAGTAATAACCATGTAGTCATGCATAAGTTTATATGTGTGTAGTAGGAACCATGTGCTATGCGATTGCTTAAAGAAGTGGGTGACATGCTTCTAGAGTTTTGTTTTTTTTTTCTTTCTTCTTAATAAAACAATTGCATAGAAGAAGCACACATTCTACTCCCATTTTCAGTGCAGCCAGCGTGATCATTACTTTTCAACTATTATTGCACCGCATGCAAACATAGTTGGCACCGTCTTTGAAAAATCTTAGTCGCAGCCTTTCTCTTTTTCTTTTCTCAAAAAAAAAAATACTCGCCATCTTTGATTTGTTGTAGCTTGACCTTGTTATAGTGGTATATGTGATTGGTGGGAAGTCAAAAAGTTAGCTAGAATAAGAAGATTAGGCGTGAGGATTTTCTTTCATTTAGGCACGGCACTAAAGTTTTATAATTGTTTAAGGTAGAAAATGACAATCACATACGCCACCTACTTCCTTCATTTATCGCTGCACATCCATTTTGTTTTCATTTTTTTCAAAGCCCGATGATAAAAGTGGGCACCGTTTTGCTTTGTTGAAAAATGATGGTTACGTGTTTTTATGTTTCCATTGAATTGTCGATTGTGGCAATAATAAATTGTGGAGCCTTGTGTTGGCCACTACTTTAATCAAAAACATATATATAAACCTTCCACTTGCTTCTAATAATGCGATAGTCAATCCAAGGGCTGGACTTCTTGGCAATTAAAAAAAAACACATTCAGCCACACCTTTGCTTACATTTTATATAGAATAATATATTCTTTAGTTATATAAACATATCACGTGGGTCTAGCCACACCTTTTTCTTACTTAGTATATTCTTTGTTGTAGACATATCAATTCACGTGGGCCTTGCTTGGTTTATTTTTTTTTAAAGCCATTCACATAACATGCAAATTCCATCTGACATGCGAATTCCATAGGCAACATAATAAATTAATACCCATTTGCTTCCAAATTTCGGCTGCATGTTTTGACAAAAAAAAGGAGGAAGTGTCCTACTTGCTTCTATTTATTTATGCGCTAAACACAAGGATGGAGGGATAAATTGAAAGTCGATTTCATTCCCTTTGAGTTAGTCCATCTCCTTGCTATATATTGAGACATAACCGAAACACATGTTCCTGTACTCAATAACCATATCCTACCTAAGTTTCTATTATTTTGCCCTCACATACTTAGTCTAGATAATAAGACCTTCCATTTATTAAAATTCCTTCACCCTTCCCTAATCCTTTTCCATCATCCAAATTCGACTAAAGAAAATAAAAGCAAGCTTGTAGAAGCAGCACAAAACAAGGAACCAGAGGAAATACAGAGCAAGAACCGGTAGGAGATTGCGTAGGAAAATTCAGGTGGGAGAAAGAATGCATTTTCATTGGGTTCTGTATAGTAGAAATGTTTGTGTGACATGTGTAGGGTGACCTAAGCCCTACTAGAGGTTGATGTCAGTAACACCTAAGGATAGGGGTTACGGTGTGCCACATCTAAAGATAGACGTGGTAGACCCTTCAACCAACTTAGGAATATTTTATATGATTGTCTGATAATATGTTTGACTGTAAATTGTGATATATGTGCTCTATATGAATGACAACATGCTTAGGGTAATGTGATTAATTGTGTATTATGTGGAATATGTGTGTACGTTGTTTTAACATGCTATATGCCTGAGTATTTCTGCTAATATGCATTAATATGATAGAAAGGGTATTTTTGGGAATGTGTGCATAACATGATGTGAGGCATATGATTATGAAGTGTTGGATGCATGCATATGATATTGCATTAGTAACCACTCCATTCTTGACTGAATGTGACGTGGAGAGAATCCCTAACGGGAAAGGGGATATCTCGCATAGCAAAGTTAGATCCACTCCGCTCTCTATCGGGAAAGTGGAGAAACTGGCGTCCCTAACGGGAAAGGGGGAGGAGGATTCCTATCGGGAAAGGGGCATACCTCGTGGACTAGGCTAGTGTCGCCCCGTGCTCTATCGGGAAAGGGAGACGGGAGTCCCTATCGGGAAAGGGGGACGGCAACCTAACGGAAAGGGGGTTCGCCATTAAGTATTCCTAACGGAAAAGGGGAGTACAGCGACAATAGTAAAAGAAAAGATGCCATGACGCACAATTCATTGAGAGACATGGGGTAAGTGGAAGAGGGTAATTAGATTCTATTTATTTATATGTGATTATTTGTTTGAACTGTCTAGCATTCATTCTACTTATGCTTTACCCGTTTTTTTGATGGATGTGTTATTCTTATCTCCCTGCGTTTGTATATTTTCTGTATATGTATCTCCATTGTATTAGATTGTGTTGAGGAAGATGTAGCAGCTGTTGATGGAGCAGATCCTAGCGATACTGTCAATCTCGAGGCAGGCCCCGAAGAGTTCTGAGTTGCAGCGAGCCGATTCCAGTAGGAACTCTCGGCATCTACCTCGCTAGTGGTCTTCAGTCTTTTGGCCAGGAGTCTTTGTACTATTGTTTTGCTTAGTTTTTGGTGTGTTCAGTCGAGGCGCAGCTTAGCCTCACAGGTTTACATTTTGGATGACTGTATTGTACTATTTGCACTACGCTTACTTTTGCACTCTGATAACTTAGGCCATACTGATGAGGCCATCTTTTGAGAAAACCTAAATATGTATTTTCGTGATGCCTTCAGTTTTTTTTGTTTCCCCGTAAATATTATTAACGCTAATTGAGCGAGTTAGGCTTATTATTAGAATAAAGCATGAATAGGACGGCGGGGTGTTACACCTATGACCAGGATTCCGGTGGTGGAAAATAGATTAGAGATAGATAACTTTACTGTCATTGTGGAAGACCGGGACATCTTGCTAACGACTGCACTGCAAAGGACTCAGTGTGTTCAACTGCAACAAACCTGGACATTTGTCAAGGACTGCAAAGCTCCAAAGGCGGGCAAAGTGAGCGGCAGCGAAACCAAGGAAAAGCGTCCGACTACCTCAGGTAGGATTTTCAGTATGGACGGCAAAGAAGCAGAGCGATCAAGAGATCTAACTCAGAAGGATTACGAAATTGAGGGTAACTCTCTATCCATAATCTTCGATTCTAATGCCACACATTACATTAGTTCCTTGGATTGTGTGAGCTGGGTTGAAAATTTCTTTTGACTATATTATTTTTCTTGACTTAGTAGTAGTCCCTCCAATTGCTAAGACTTTAGTCCTAATACTGCATGACTTCGTTGTGTAGTAATTGTAGAGTATAGGAAATTCTTGTCAATCTGAGTCGCATATTTTTAAAAATCTTACCATTATTCTAAAGTCGGATTGGTTTTCGAATTACCATATCCTTCGGGACTGTGCCCAAAAATAGTAGTTTTCCTAATTTGGAGTCTTTACATACGTTTCTGTTAATTCTATCGAAGATTTTGGTAAGATAGAGAGAGAGCTCAGGATTTCATGTTTCCTCGTTAATATGGAAGTTACCAAGCGACCGAGTTGAAGAATGTGCCAGTTGCAACGGTATCTACGACCAACATTCTGATATATTCAAGGAGCAGAAGGGAGCACGAAGGGCATGTCTGCCAAGTACTGCAGATGTTACAAGAGGATCAGCTTTATGTTTACCAGTCCAGGTGTGAATTCTAGTTTGAAGAGGTGGATTTTCTCAGACATGTGATCCCCAAAGACAGCATGGCTGTGGACCTAGCCAAGATTGGAGTGGTGTCAAGATGAGAACAGCTGAAGACTGAGACGGATATCAGAAGTTTTGTTGGGTTAACAGACTACTACCAGAGATTTATAGAAGGTTTTTCGAAGATAGTAATACCACTTACATGACTTACGAGGAAGAATTAACCTTTTCGGTGGATTGAAGAATGTGAATCCAATTTACAGAGACTGAAGGGACTCCTAACGACGACACCTGAACTGATTTTGCCTCAACCAGGAGAACAATGTGAGGTTTCGTCACATCAAGGATTGAGATGCATGTGGATGCAGTACCAGAAAGTTATGGCTTATGTTTCGAGACAGCTTAAGAATCCACAAGAGAAATTATCCTACACGTGATTTGGGATTTACTGCAGTAGTTTTTGCACTAAAGATTTGGGGAAGACATCTTACGAAGCGCTGTATGGACGTAAGCGTCAGACACCTTTAGGTTGGTATAGGGACAATAAAGATTCTGTGGCGAGTCAAGCGTGATTTAGTGAAAGGATGACTTGTTATTGAAGTATTTCCTACAAAGGTTGTCAATAGGAAGATCAAGTAATTGAGGAACAAGGAGATACAGTTTGTCAAGTTGTGCGGAATCAGAAGACCAGAGACGTAATATAGGGGTTGAGAGAGAAGCTGAAGACTCAGTATCCAGAGTTTTTTTCACGGTACGTAACTCACCTGTAGTTTCGAGGACGAAACTATTTTTAGAGGGGGAGTATTGTAACACGCGTATTTTTACTATACGTTAGTTAACGTGATTTAATGTATTTCTGCCGTATTTACGCTATAATAAAGCAATTTCTTGTTCTCTAAGAAAGTGTATTAATTAAATCAAGATCAAATTAAATTTGAGAGTTAATATTTTATATTAATCCACGGTTTGAAAATCGTCGAAAAATTCTAACGAAGTTTTGACGCGTTTCGAACGGTTTATAAACGGTTTATAAACGAACTCCGATTTCGATGAAAATCGAATCGTAACTTATTGAGACCATTTTTGAATATTTGACATGATTTTTATTATTTATAATTAAATATTTTCACGCGATGAATTAATTTCTCGTTAAATTAATTTTCGCGAGTTTATCGGTAACGCGGTATTTCGTCGCCGTCTTTTAAACAACCCCTAGACTCTAGAATTAGTGGGTAACCATGAGAGATGTGAGATTAGGTGGGTAAGACTAGATGATATGATTAGGTGATAGGTGTCATATTATTTGTGATTTATTTCAAAAAAAAAATTTACTTTATTTATTTTAATTTTTATCTATGATGAGTCATTTTTTTTTAAGAGAATATAAGGTGAACCACCCCATTTTGCAGCACCATTCACGCCACCCCACCTTCTCCAACTTTCCTCTTCATCTTCATCTTTCTTTTCCTTCTTCAAAGCTTCCAAGCTTCCATGACCAAGACTCCTTGATTCTTTGAGTTTTTGGACACACTTTCTTCACCAAACTTGTTGCAAATCACCATACCAACTTAGTTCTCCATTTTCATCATCATCCAAGTAAGAAAACTAAATTTTTTCTTCTGTTTTGGCTGCTGAAAATCGTGATGTTCACCCCCCATTTTCTACTTTGATTTTGCTTCCAAATCTTGCCATATTGCTAGGTTATGTTCTCTACTATATTACCTATATTTCTAACCATGCAAATGAGCTTGAAATCAGAATTTTTCCAACCCCTTTTGAGCCCTAAAATCAGCGCCAACAGCCCCATTTTTTATATTGATCTAGTTGTTGTTTTTAATGTTAATTAGTTATGATTATGTAGTTGTTTGTTGGTGTTGATGATGAATATAAGGATATGAGCACTTCTAATGCCTCTTTAGTACATATGGGTGAAAACCCTAAGTATGAAGAAGAGGGTCATGGTGTGATCTTTGATGAGTCAACTAATTAAGTAGTTTAATGTGTTGTTAGGGATTGTTTGATGCTTGTCTAAGTTATAGTTTTTATTAAGCATGAATGAATTGTTGTTTTTGGAAATTTGCCTATTCTTGAATCTTAAGACATAAATGGTTTTGAAGTTAAATCTTGAGCTTAAGTATTTGATAACATGTTTAGGATAGTTTTGGAGCTCTTGAAATTGTTTTGATGTTATTTGAATGTGTAGTTTAAATTAAATAGTTGTAACATGGTAGTTTAGTTATATTTTTTTAATGTTTGAACCATGTTAATTTGTAGCTATGATGCTTGGTTATGGATTGGATGGTTTATTGAGGGTTAGAAGTATTTTTAAGGTTGTTAGAAATTATTTGCATGAATTAGTATAAAAACTAGCTTATGGTTTATGAAAACTTGGGTTATGGAGGACTAGACATGGTTATTGACTTTGATGAAATGACCTTTGAATTAATAAAAATGAGTTAGCCTTGAGTCTTTAAATTTTTGGAAAAGAAATTTTATAAAAACCCTTGTTTTGACTAGCTTTTAGTTTAAGCCTTAACTATGTATTGTAATGAGCATGCTTAGGTTATTAAATTTGGGTTTATGTTCATTCTTGAACTAAAAAAAAATGTGGGTTCTAGTTGTGAGTCTTTGCCTTGAATTGTTTAATTAAATTGTTGGGGCGATTTAATTGATTTGGAAGGACTTGTCTTAGAATATTGTTTTACAATGAGGGCTTGACGTTAAATTATGTGCTTAAGTGTTAGATAACATGCTTAGAATAACTTAAGGCTAGTAAAATAGATATGCATGAGTTAGCATGATTGTAGTTTATGTCTTATGCAAAATTTGGTTGATTGAAAGACTTTTGGGAAAAATACTTATTCTTGAAAAAGGTTTGAGTTAGATTTGGTTTTTGATTAAGTTTGGGATTTATGACATTAGTCATTGAATAGTGAAAGAATTAATAAATAGAAAAGTTGTTTTGCACTTTTCCTAGTTTATGATTAGTAGTATTATTTTGTGAATATTGTATTTGGTTGATAGTTTTTGCTCCTTAGTTGGTATGTGTGTTATTGGAAGTGGTTTGATGTTGATTTAAGTTATAGTTTAAATTAAGCATACGTCACATGAAAGTTTTAGAACCTTGCCTATTCTTAAACCATGAAGAACATGAGGATGTAATGTTTGATTTTCTATACAAGTGTTGAATTGCATGTTAAAGTTGATTTTAAGGTTGTTGGATTAGGTTTGCATGTATTAGCATTTTCTTGAATTAGGTGTTATGTATTAACTTTGCAAGAAAATGATTTTTGAGTCAAAATCTTATTTTTCCAAGCAAGTTAAGATTTATAAATTGTTATGTGATAAATTATCTTTCAAAAAGTATTTTGATTTTAAAACTGTAACATCCCAATTTTTATGAAAATTATTTTGTAGTTCCAACTACTTGAAAATAAATCATAGAGAGTCATGACCTCAATGGTTTGTTAAAAGTATGAAGAACAACAAAGATTTATTGTGAACAATTTACTGTTTTAACAATTTATACTGTTTTTAATCTGAATTAATTGTTAAAACAGTAAATTGTTCACAATAAATCTTTGTTGTTCTTCATACTTTTAACAAACCATTGAGGTCATGACTCTCTATGATTTATTTTCAAGTAGTTGGAACTACAAAATAATTTTCATAAAAATTGGGATGTTACAAAAACTTTATTTAGTTTCAAGTAGCTAATATTTTAAATGCTTGAATGAGTTTGGTTGGAAAAAGGGTTAAGTTGAGAGCTTAAGTTTAGTTAGAATTTTAGATGGTGCTAAGCTGTTCGTTGTGTTAGGCTCGAGTGATCCGAGATCGTGCGGTGCGGAAACCGAGGTGTACGTGGACGCGGACTTGAGAATTTTGGAGCGACATTAGCGACTGTTGGTGGTAAGGGCACTTCTAGACATTTGTAGGCTTTATTTTTGTATGTCCTTGTAGAAGGGCAACCTTAGATATTGTTAGAATTTAATTTCAAGTGTTCATGCGAAGAAGTCTGAGAATCTAAGGGTTCGAAGTGAGGGTCTTGTACCCCTTCGCATTATTTTTGTTATATATTGATTATTTAGTGGGTTTGTCTGCAAGTGGTTGGCAGCTGTCCCCAACCCCCCACACTTGTTTGTTCCTCTCTGTGAACTCCATCGAGTTGCAGAGGGATGGATTCTATGATTTGATTGTCGACTGTTGCTGCTAAGTGTGATTATTTGAGATGAAATGCTTATGTTATTTATCTTTGATGGATTGAGTTATATTGCTATGTTGCTTATGCTGTTGAACTGAATTATATTGTTATAATTATACGAATTGTCCATCGGAATGTGAGAGTTGGTCGAGTCGTTGAGTCGTTGGGACGTTTTTGAGCCTGAGCCGATTCACCTAGGGTGTTGGAATCTCCTAAAAGGCTACGGCTGGTGTTCGGTAGGGAATGGCTAGACGTTGGTTTTGCCGGGACGTTTTTAAGCCTGAGCCGATTCACCTAGGGTGTTGGAATCTCCTAAAAGGCTACGGCTGGTGTTCGGTAGGGAATGGCTAGACGTTGGTTTTGCCGGGACGTTTTTGAGCTTGCGTCGATTCACCTATGGTGCTAGAATCCCCTAAAAGGCTACGGCTGGTGTTCGATAGGGAATAGCTAGGCGTCGTAATGCTAATGGAACCTGAGCTGAATGTCCTAGGGTGAGGGGAGAGCCCAAGGCTACGGCTGGTATTCAGTGGATGGATCCACGTTACTTCCAGTATGTGGCGAAAGTGTTGAGAGAATGAGTTTTGATTTGGGTCTTGAGTCGCGCTTGTGAATTGTATACACTGTTGTTTGCCTACTGCTTTATGCTTTGGTTTATTGTGATTATTTGAGAAGTTGACCCTTTCCTGCGGTACCTTTGATTCATGATGGCTACCCAGGTGATGGAGAAGAGCATTCTGATACCCGAGATGCAGACCTCAACGGAGATTATCTTCGATTTTCCCGACATTGAGCTACCTACGGCTATGGAGTTTGACTTTATCACCGGTCGCGTGGTCTACATGGGGGATGTTGTGCAGACTTTTAGAGAGGCTGGTATGGTTGTGAGACGGGAGGTGACTAGACGTACCGTTAGCTTCTCGATTAGGATGACACAGATCATCGATGCTTGGAGGGCTTCTCAGGGAAAGGAGGCTATGCCCGACTCTTGCTCGTCTCCCGAGGGATCGACTGACGTCCCCAGAGCGACGATTCTCAGGCTTTTATCCCGTGGACGTGGTCGAGGACCACGAGTGATACGGACCACTCGTAAGAGCGTGATTAGACGAGGGTCCGCAGGAGCATCGACTTTGAGGGCGGTTGCTATTCCGAGTTCCCCTCTTGTGGACCGAGTTCCCACCCCACTAGTAGAGCGGCCTCCTGTTTGTTCGGTATGTGGGGAGGCAGATTGCTTGGGTGCACGGACTGATGACGATATGGCTGGAGTAGAGTATGTGCCTAGTGATGTGCCCGGGGATGTTCCAGTGGCGGCACCCTTCATTGATTTGACGGGCGAGGACCCGATGGAGGATGAGGCGGAGGAGGATCCTTCAGAGGATCGGGACAGTACTGTGTAGTGGCTGTATCCTCTGGTTGCTGTTGTGTTTCTTTTTGTGGATGACTGTAGTACATATATGCATCTTTTGTGTACAGTGAGTTGGTGACCAGTTGGGCCGGGTGATGTTTTGTTGTCACAGGGTAGACTGGTGGTTTCACTTTTGGAGCAGCCCCCTGCGTGGGTGTCTTCCGGGAGTACCCCCAGGGTATGACTTCTCTCTCGAGGGTCCTCATACCATAGGTGTATTTCTTTGCACATTTTCTATTTTGTTATTTTGCATATATTGTATATATATATGACTCATGTATTTATGCATGTATGTTTCTTCAGCATGTGAGTCTTGTGTCGTAGTTGCACCATGTTTCGAAACGCTGTAAGTACTCTGTGTGTGCCTTGCGGGCACTATTGTTTTATAAAAAAAAAATAATAATAATACCGCATTTTTCTAAAGGGCACAAGAGTACCGTTTTTAAAGACACGTCACATATAGGCTTCTTTTGGTTTCGTAGCGACCTGGAAATGGGTCGTTACAATACCCTTCTGAATATAGTCTCTTGTAAAATGATGCTTAATCTCAATGTGCTTGGCTCGTGAATGCTGTTATCCAGGTGGCCAGATTCCTCAAGAGGGGGGTGAATTGAGTATCAAAAATTTTCGCAAGAACTTTATGAAAAACTTATTTTGTGAAGGAATTATCAATATTGTGATCAAGAGAAATTAACCCAAGAAATCAATTGACTAAAATCAGATGAATACCAATCAAGAACGCAGCAATAACATAAATCTATATGAACCCTAAAAAACGAAATTAAAAGAGATAGGGAAAGAGAAGATCAAACCAGAGATTTATCCTAGTTCAGTCACCAACCACTGTGACCTACATCTAGTCCCTAAGCCACGCTTGAGATTTTCTTCCACTATCAATTCAAAGATTTACACCGTTTCTTGAATTACACCCAGAGATTCCACACTCTGAAAAAGAACACTTGAGATACCACACTCAAGATTTCTATGGGATCCTCACCCAATCAAAAGCGAGTAACAAGAAGAAGAGAGAAATTGTAATCGAAAACCCACTCTTAGTAGTGGAGATACTACAAGTGAAATCCTATGAGTCTCAAAGAAATTTGGGGAAGAAGAAAAGCTTATGAGAGAAATACTCTTTTGGGTTCTGAAAATATGAGTTATGTTATGAATGAAACCCTAAATGAGCCTTTTATATTAACCCCAAAACAGATTCACACAATCGATAGAAAAGCGTGACGCAGCGTGTGAATCGATTCCTGCAATAGCGTGAATCGATTCACTCACTAATAGTTGGATTCGATTCACATAGATTAAGCATGCGATTCACAGAGACTTGTATTTTCGTGAATCGATTCCTTAACACATGTGAATCGATTCACCAAAAGCTGGAATGCGATTCACAGAGAGTTGAAATTCATGAATCGATTCCCATACTTAATAAATCGATTCTCATCAGCTTTGAAAACTTGTGAATTGATTCCTTTAAATCATGAATCAATTCCACTCAACAGAAAATGCATAAAAACCAGTTTTGACCAAATGAAATGATTTTAACACTTTGTAGAACAATTGTTGGGTCTAAAAATAATAAAACATATTTGTAAACATACCCAACTTGGTCAAAAACCTTTTAAACACTTATGCAATGCATGATTCAATTTATTTTATCAAATAGCATATTCTAAATCTTAATCCACAAGTTTATTGAGACTCTTAACAATTGATTCTAACTAGAGTAAAATAAAACCCAAAGAATACTAGCAGAACCAAAGTCTTCACGTGTTTGACATCTTCAAAACCATCTTCAATTTCGCATAGGGGATGCGTCCATCCACAAACTCCCCCTTTTTGATGATGACAAACACCATACCTGCACAAACACTTATACCTGCAAGCAATTTCCTTTCAAACGAGATCAAACCAAAATTGTATAACATGGCAATTCGCAATACTCCCCCTTAATATGTGCCGTCTCCCCCTTTTGACATTATCAAAAAAAACAAAGAAGGGGTAGACACCCAATATATCAGACATATAACAGCATCAATACTAGCAATCAACCAACAAGAAGATATACCAGCATACATAAGCTAACAATGTGACAACGTTTACAGACCAAAAGAAATCCAATGTCAGATTTAGATGCATGAAAAAAAAATAGTGTGTGCCCCCACACTGAAAAACTCAAAATCAGCTCAAATAAACTAAGGTCCAGGAGGAGGAAACTCCGAAGAACCATACATCGTCGAGCCAAAATAATGATGCAACTCTTCACGCACAACCTCCCGTACCCATCCCTTTATCTGGCTTTCTTGCTGAGCCATTTCATTGATAAACCAAGGTGGAGGAACAAGCGACATCGAAACACCACCGAATCTTGACCAAAGATCAAAGAATGAGAGACAGAGAGGCGATGCAGGGCGTGAGGAGATCCTCATCATCTGTCTCATATGGAGCCACAGGAACCACAGGTGGCTCCTCTCTATACATCCAAACACCATCCCTTTTAACCAATTGCATCTTGGAAATAGAATTTTTACCAATTGCATCCTTTGGTAAAACAGGAACGACAAGATCGTCCTCCGAACAAGCACCAAAGTGTCGGATGAATAAAGAGATAAGACAGGCGTATGGAAGTAGAGCTTTTGCATTCGAGACTACCTTCAACATACGATCGATGAAGAATTGAGGCCAATTTATGTTAACATCATGAGACAACAATGCCCAAATAAGAAAAATGTCACTTTCATGCACCCTTGCATAGTTGCCTTTCCGGGGTCAAGAATCTTCCCAACCACAAAGTGAAGCATCCGTTCTTTCACTTTAAGTTTTCCGGCAGTAAACTTATGACTAGTTGCTGGAATATGTGCAGGATCAGCCAAGATGCTTGTTAAAGCAATGATATGATCATAACCAAAGAAATCAAGTAAGTTCGTGAGGCATCCACAATGTGACCAAGACAAGATAAATCACCAAAGAGGACCATATTGCAGGAGTGATAACTATGTCTTTACCATTTACAGAGGACCTCAGTACACCATTGTCCACAAACAAATTGCTGAAGAAAACCTTAACTAAGTCAGGAAAATACTCATTGTGCAATTCCACAAACGTTTTCAAACCATTGCTGAACAACACTTCCTGAAAATCAAAATCCAAGTCACACAGCTCCTCGTAGCGAGAAAGTGCGAGCAAATGCGATCTATCCTTGAAAATGTTATTAAAACGAGAAACTTGTTTGGCAGTGTGAAAGTGCTTTGAAAAATCAGGCTCTTCCACAATTTTTCGTTGTTTAAAACCATGTTTCCTGGAAGACATCATCTTAGTCCTAGTCCCTTGAATCATGTGAGGAGCCTTGACTGAAGAAGCAGAAGCAAACAGCAAGGAGAAAGCAACGAAGAACAATACTAACCAGAGACAACGCAAATTAAGCTTTAATCTGAGATGAGCACTGTCGAAGCAACCACGTAGAAGCAAAATAGCAGCGCAAAATTGAAGCACGGCGTAGAAACAGGGCAGCAGCGTAGAAACGAACCACAGCGCAGAAGCAAACAATCAACAACGCAGAAATGAACCTCAAACCTTGATGCAAGATATGAATGGAGGTTTAGGAAAGGGGCTGGAGAGTGTGAGGGTGCGAGGAAACAGAGGGGTGAAGTGCGAGCGCTAGGGCTAGGAGGAAAAGCAACGTGAAGAGAAGCGAAAACACTCAGCTGATTTTAAGTAGTAGAGATTCAATGAATCTGAGGAATGAATCGATTCACACTAAGTGAAGTTCGATTCCCAGAGAGGGCACAGAATTGATATATGCACATAAGAGCTCATGAATCGATTCACATTATCAAATGAATTGATTCACATACTGTGCAAGTGAAAAAAAAAATTATGCAGATTAAATGCAATTTAACTGTGCAGAAACATAGAACCGCTCAATCAATCATTGATGCAACAAATAACAAAAATAAACACGTTTTAGCATATCATATGACCAATTTGCAAATATCAACACATAAGATAAATTCATATTAAGCATATTACAAAAAAAATATAACATACCTAGTATAAGGAATACTTGTGCACTCTTGGATCAGCAAAAAAAAGAAAAATTAAAAACAACTGCATAACTAGTTAGTGAGAAACATATGCATAGACACACATTCATTCAATGCATGAACTATCCAAAATGCCTAGTTCATTTCTAATATTGAAAAAATTCTCTTTTGCAAGAGGTTTTGTGAAAATGTCAGCTAGTTGTTTAGATGTTTCCACAAACTCAAACACACAATCTCCTTTTTCAACATGATCTCTAAGAAAATGATGTCTAATTTCTATATGCTTAGTCCTAGAGTGCAAGATGGGATTTTTAGTTAGGTTGATTGCACTAGTATTATCACATCTAATAGGAATGTGATCTAGCTTGAGTCCATAGTCTAGAAGTTGCTGTTTCATCCAAAGAATTCGAGCACAACAACTTCCAGCTGCTACATACTCAGCTTCGGCTGTGGATAATGCCACACTCACTTGCTTTTTACTATGCCAAGAAATTAGTGAGTTTCTAAAGAGGTGACATGTTCCACTAGTGCTTTTCCGATCTACTTTCACTACAACAAGTTTTGGCAATAAACAGCGCTTATTTTTAGCCTAAAACAGCGCTTAAAAGCGCTGAAAATTAAGCCGCTGCTGATTGTATTTCATAAAAACAGCGTTTATGAAGCGCTGCTGAAAATGGACAATAAACAGCGTTTCAATTAGGAAGCGTTGTTTATTGTCTGGAGAATAAACATCGCCTCAATTTAAAAGCGCTGTTTATTGTATAGACAATAAACAACGCTTCAGTAAGGAAGCGCTGTTTATTGTGAACAATAAGCAACGCTTCCTGTTTGAAGCGCTGTCTTTTTATACAATAAGCAGCGCTTCGTTATTGAAGCGCTGTTTATTCTCTTTTTTTTTTAATTTAATTCTCTCACATTTACATTATATCTGTTGCATAATATTGTGATAACACAAAATGCAACCAAAATTGTCATCAACACCCAATTGTATCAACATCAAAATTTAACATTATAATGTAATTTTTTCATAGATTCCTACATATCCTTACATTAACATAAATAAATTACAATATATTTCTCAGTCAAATTCACAATTATACAGAATAGATCACTAAAATATTGCACATGTCATGCTACAAATACTACCTAAATAGTAATATCTTTTTCTTCTGTCACTGCAACTAAACATGCATACAAGATCAAAATTCTAACAAAATTTTGGCAGAGTTTTCCTTAAAATATGGACATTCCAAAATATATAAAATACCTTTAACAACATAAGATACCATATCAGCCAGCCAACATAAAATATATAAAATATTAGCCAACATAAAAAGGAATTTTATTCCTAAATTCATGTGAACCTTTCCAATTCAAGTATGCTAAACTAAAAAAAAACCAAATTTAACAAAAACTCACGTAAACATTAATATTAATCTTCTTCTATCTACTTATAAATGATAAAATTTGTAGTAAAATATCGACACCACTCTTCTTTGAGTTCGGTATGATCAGTGCATGTGTCGAATTGACAATCAGGATAAGATCTTCTGAAATGAAAATTAAATGAAGTTAGAATTGAACATAAGCATTCAAATGGTATGCGTAAAAGAAAAAAAATTATATAAACTTTGAATTTATTACATACATACCTCTGTTGGAATTTCTGTTTGATTATGAACGACAATATCCTTGAGAAACTTCAAAACATATCAGCCACAATCATCAGAGTTCGGTTGGCGATGACACTATAAAACCAAAAATATGAAATTAATTGTTTTTATTTTTGGTAATTTGAATAATTGCATAAAAAATTTGATATAAATACCTTTATCGGTATCCATTTAGGTGGAGTAAATTTAGAAAATCGAGACTTGTTTCTTCGATAAAGTAGGATTGCCCTAAGTGTAAAATCAAACAAAATCATTCAATATCTAGAACCACACTCATAATAATTTCTACCTACCAAAAAATATCATTCCAATACATTCATAACCACTTCTCTTAACATCAACACATAGACTATATCAAATTTCTAACAAAATTTTGGCAGAGTCTCCCCTAAAATATGGACATTCCAAAATTTATAAAACACATGTAACAACAGAAAATATCATACCAGCACAAGATGTCACGTAGGCCAAACATAAACAAATAAACACTTCAATATTACAAGTAACTTAAACGTTTAAGAAATTGCATACATATATAAATACATATCTATGATTTATACACACACTTACTGATTGTACTTCTCTTTCATTGTTTTGCATGTTGATATGTACACGCAATGGATCAAGATAGTACACAACGTTTTGATTCAAGTTAATCGCTAACAATAACCAATGATCCCTACAAAAATGTTGGACAAAAAAATATAAGAAAGTAAACACATTTCAATAAATTTAGTAATATTGATTAAATTAAATGACTTACACTACGATGCAAGGTGAAAAAACAGAGTCTCAAAGTCGATTTGCTAATGTCAAGCGGTGAATCACATACTCGGACATGTCGAGATTCCATGATCCCATATGTGTCCGTTGTGGGCACAAAAATACAAACCTTTGAGTTTGTTCTTGTGGGATCAATATCTCTTGATACAAGTACCTTAAATTAAAACATGCATACAAATTAATGCATTAACAATAACATAAATATTTAGTTGAAAAAATAAAAAAACATTGGATACTTTAAAATTTAATGCAGTACCCGAGATATACACTAATAACAGTTTCACTTAACCATAGGTTGTCATTAAGAATTTCTTGAAGTGCACCATCAACACTAGCTCTTAGGTCGTGCTCATAACCCAAAATTGATTCATCTATTGGTACTTTAATGGTATCTGTCGCCTCCATCTTTGTTGCCACATGGACTCTAAGATAAATTGTAAAATCTGTAGCAGGAACTGTAGGAGGCTGAGATACCATGACCTTCTTCACTAGAGATGTGAATGACCCATTTGTTGGCTGCTTGCCAACACTCTTGCTAGCTATAAGCAGCTTGCCTTTGCCTTTGTCCTTGGCTTTGGATGTTGGAGATACCTACATATTTTGCATTCCAACATAGTGATTAGTTAGTGAGTGATCACCTAATTTAATAAATATATGCAGTATATGATAGTGAAGCATATACTTTAACATATACGTACCATATCACTTGTAACTACGAGGTGGTTTGGCCATGCCACATAGGTTCCTATTGCCTGTTCCACTGTCATCACATCTGCCGCCTCCAATGGTACAGGCAATAGTGCATCTCCCTCAAGTGCAACGTCAACTCTAACCTTTACATGATTAGGAGGTAAGGGTAGGTTGTGTAGTGACACACCTGGTTCATTATACAACATTCCCTTACCAACCATTCGTTGCGTTGGACTTGTCAAATATAGACTGCACTCATAAATGCCCTAAACCAATGATAAACGAAATATTAATATGTTAAATCTTTGAATACTTAGGTGAGAAAGTATAAAAAGAAATGTAACGATTATTACCTCGGGACTCACAATAGTGCAACTATCTCTAACACTCTTTGGGTTAGGGATAGGTGACTGATGCTCGTTCCTCTCCACTTCATCTTTATCCTTCTTGCTATCTTCCAATTCCTGAACTTTTTGGTATAGCTGAGTTACCATTCTCCTTAATTCTTGTTTCACTAGCATCGTGTATGGCGCCTTACGCGCTTACGTGATCCAAAGATAGCGCATGCAGGAGGCGACAAATCCCACGCCTCTTACCCGACCAGGATACTCCTTGATGGGTATGGCTTGGGAAAGGATGTCTTGACCAGACAAATCTGACATAGACATTGACAGTTCATTCTGCGAGACACAAATATTATTAAATATTATTAAATAATATCATTGTCATTAATTTAAACGTTAATTAATGTTATCATACTTACAATTTTGTCAGCTACTTCTCTAGTGGGTAGATGTTCAATGTCACCCTTCTTGTTTCGCCGGGCTTCTATCCACAAACAAGATCGATCAATGGATTGAGAAGTTTCATCTTCTCCTGACTCCAACAGCTGTACATATGAACAAACAAATTGAGAGAAAGTAAGAAAGAAATTGTACATACCAAGAGATGCGTTAAAATAAGTTATAATTAAAGATATTGTACATACCATTTCTTCCTCAATGCGGGGATACCCTTTAACCCCTCCTCTGTAAGGATATGGAGGATTTGACGCTCTTTGCCAATTTTCATTGCTTTTTCTCTACATAAAAACATAAGAATATATTAATGCATGGTTTAACGTCATATATAAAAGTTATAAATATTATTGTACATACTATATATTCTTCATCTTCTGTGCGTCTTCTTACAAAAGCGCTCCAATCTTCCTGTTCTATGAACGATGCATATTTTGCTGGAGGCTGATGTCTGATGTTCCCGTGTTGGTCTCTCAACCACTTGTTCGCTAACGCAGTTCGGAAATTCCGGTGTGATCTTCCAGCTAACCTAAGTGTAATATCCTTTCGGGTCTCATCAACATCAAAATGCTTCTGCAAGAACATTATAAACAAAATGGTAGACTATAAGTATGTTTAGATAAATTAAAAAACAATACAACTAACCAATGTTAATTAATCCCATTTTTATATACCTGTATCTCAGTCCATATCTCATCTTTTAGCTCCTTCAAATATGGATCCTTATCCTTCCAATTATCGCGGCTAATTGGGACCGTCTTCCGCACTGTGGCCCCAATGAATTGAATAAAGTCATTAACATTTTCACCAATTGGTTGACCCTTAGCATTCCATATAACCTATAAAAAAATAGTATTAGTGTACAAATTTAGATACTCAACTAAAAAAAAATTAGATTAATCGATAAGTATCTTACCACACGTTTTGCAACTCCTTTACTCCTCTCACGGATGAGTTTCTTCTTAAAAGTCGGTCCACGGGACGCCGTCTCCTTTTGGGGGGCCTCGGGAGCAGTATCATCACCTTCAGATGCCATTTACCTGAAAAAAATTATACACATAAGTTATTAATAAAAATTATTAAAGAAATCAATGTATACACATTTAATTGATCAATAAATTAATAAAAATTAAATAGCATTCACTACATACATGTACATTTAAGCAACTCTTTTCCTTTTTCTCGTTTTATTCAGATTTGCGCATCCCTTATGAAATAATGGATTGATCCAAAGCCCTTCATTATGATCATTTCTAATATACACATCATCCTCTATAGGTGTACTTGCCCCAAACAATGATTGTGATGTCCCGAAGAAAGGGTCATCCTCAATGTCAGCATATTCATGTGCTTCATCATCAATCTCATTAACAATTTTTTTGTTATTCAATAGAACAATGGACCAATTCATATCAATTGGATCGGTGACATAGAACACTTGTTGAGCTTGCGATGCTAAAATAAAGGGCTCATCCTTATATCCCAACTTATTAAAATTCACCCGCATGAACCCCAACTCATCCATTTGTACACCGTTGTTATTATCAACCCACTTGCATTGGAACACAGGCACTCGAAACATCCTGTAATCCAACTCCTGTAATAGCCCTAATTTTTCATCCTTCAAGATTAGGATATGTCTTAGGGTATTAGAACATGCTTATTGTTGCTTGGGTTGGGTTTCATATGTTTTACCGTTCCTTCAGCCGATTAAGTGTCTAGATGTACCTTTATTCCTATATTTAGCTATTTCGGTCATTATATTCCCCATTTTCGAACCTCTTAACAACTCAATTGGATTTAAGTCCCTTCAATAAAGTTGTAGCATTATCTCTTATCTTTTAGTTGGCTTTAGTTCGACTCGATTTCGATACCTACAACTCTAGATATGCTCTCTGGAGTCAACACAACGCAAGCGTAACACTTAGGAATATTATAGTATATTTCAACTGCATTTTTGAGCCTGTTAGATTCCGAATTTGGGTAAGCCTATTAGAAATAAAATTGTAGGAAATTCTCTTAGCTTTCCAACGACACTAAGAACACCTCAATCGGACATCTGTAGCTCCAGATAAGACCAAAACAGTGGCACCGAGTGTCCAGACTCAGGCGCAGGGCGCCCAGACTGAAGCTCGGGCGCCCAGACCTCACCGAGAGCAGGCGCAGGGCGCCCAGGGAGTGCAGGCGCCCGGCGCCCACAGCTGATAAGTGACTACGCGCTATTTCGCGTTTTAACTCGTTTTAGGCTGGTTTTGTGACCCAGTGTGACCCATTCTCGACCTGAAAGGGCAACCACGACCCCTAGACTTAACCTAGCCACTAAGCATCAGTTCTAAGACCCTAAACATGATTAGGAGCTGCTCATAAGACCAATCCAAACAGAGAAAAACTCTTCCTTCCCTTCTTCCAATTTTGTGGTGTCAAGGGCTCTAACTCAAGACTACGCTACGGGACTCGACCGGGGAACATCGTTATTGTAACTCGTACAGCCTCATTGGGAGGAATAGGAGGTGGTAAGTCTTCTAATGATAAGCTTTGTCTTTAAGATCAATTTTAGGGTTCTAAACCATGATTTTTCCATTCCTAAACCCTTGCTCTTGTGTTTCTTTGAGGAAAGCTTCACTAGGAAAGGAAAAGCTTGGTGTTACCTCATGCCATCCTAGGAGCACGAAATTCACTTGAGGTAAGGGGTAGTTGTTCTCTTCTAGTGAGTGTATGGAACATGTATGAACAATAGGGGTGTCCCATGACCCCTACCCCTCATGTGATAGCAGAAAAACGAGCACTATCACCACCGTGATAGGGAGACATCCGAACTCCTCAATTACTATTCTTGACTAGTGATATTTATTGTAACGTGATGTGATAATTTTATTGGTTGTTGAAATTGGCGTGATGATTGAGCTTTGGTTGTTATATGCTTGATGTACAGAAATTGGTTGTTAACAAATGACAATGTAAGGAAATTAAATAACTAAATAGTAGGCTTTAGACCCTATGAAAGTGTAGCCACTAAGTATGAATCAAAGAACTCGAGTCCCCGCAATTATGTTGATATTGTAAAGCTTAAGTAGAATGTCTAAGGTTCATTTATGATGCCTATTGATTTATTAGTATGTTAATCTGAGAGAACTAGTCCTTCTATGCCAAAGTTTCACTTGGATGTATGTGCTTAATCAAAGTTGCTAAGATTATTAAATGTTCATGTTATTGGTAGAAGGCACTAGCTAACTTATGAATTGTGTTATGTTGTTGTTGTTGTTGTTACTCCGTCGAAAATATGGCGATAGAGGATGTTATGGTTAGACACCGCGTTTGGTCATGTTCATGTATCTTGGTGTCGTCATTGTTGTTGTTGTTGTTGTTATTGTTAGTAGGGCGTATCGGGCAAGGTATCCCGTGACGGGCGAGGTTTCCCGGTCCTACGGTTAAAAAGGGCGAATCGGGCAAGGTATCCCGTGACGGGCAAGGTTTCCCGGTCCTACGGTTAAAAGAAAAAAAGGGCGAATCGGGCAAGGTATCCCGTGACGGGCGAGGTTTCCCGGTCCTTTGGTTAGTAGGGCGAATCGGGCAAGGTATCCCGTGACGGGCAAGGTTTCCCGGTCCTACGGTTAAAAGAAAAAAAAAAGGGCGAATCGGGCAAGGTATCCCGTGACGGGCGAGGTTTCCCGGTCCTTTGGTTAGTAGGGCGAATCGGGCAAGGTATCCCGTGACGGGCGAGGTTTCCCGGTCCTACGGTTAATGGGGCGAATCGGGCAAGGTATCCCGTGACGGGTGAGGTTCCCGGTCCTGTTGTTATTGGTACACCATCGACCACGGTATTCAAAGCGGGCAAGGTACCCCGCCTCAGCTTAAAGTGGATCCACATGCATATAGTTATGGTTCTATAAATACATTGTTTTACATGATCATGTGCCTGGTTGTTTAGTGTTGGTAATGTACCTTGTTGTTGTGGTTGATGCCGTGGCATGTGATATATAATTGTTGTGGTAATGTACCTTAATGTTGTGATTGATGTTGTAGCATGTGATATTTGGCCGTTGTGGTACCATCTTATGCCTTAACGCTAGTGATTAGATGTCCTTATTGGAATTGTTGTATATTGCGCATTGTTCATTAATTTCCTACTGTATGCACTATCTCGAGGTTATGATGACTAACCCTCTTGTGGCTATGCATATCCCACGGGGTATGTGTAGATGCTTTGAGACTACAGTATTGAGGATATGAATGCTTGACAAGTAATCACGATAGCTCATTTGTGATAGATAGAAGACTTGTGTTTACTTGTTTAAGTTATTGTTTTCTTCCGATGTAATGATTAGGGGAAGAGCTCTGAATTATTGTGACATCGGGGACTTGGGTTATTTTTATTAATTGTATTTCATACTCATTTTCTATTTCCGCATGTTGTGAATGTGACAACTCTATTTCGTTTCAAAGGAAAGTTTTATCCGAATGAATATTTTTTTTTATCTTGTGTTATTTTCTTCTTACATTGCTAAAATGCCATGACGGGGTAAAGGGTGTCACAATTAGTGGTATCATAGCAGTTCGGTTCTAACCGGGCTTGTGTGTGGTCTATTGTGTTTCAGTGCGTGAACTCTGAGTTGAGTTACATGCATTACTTGTTTAATTTTGTTTGTTCTAGTACACGAACAATTCTCAGCGGGCTAAGTTCACAGGAGTATATGATAGATAGAGCTAAGATAGTAGGTATCTGAACCATTAGCTATGAATCTTGGGTTAGCAATTTCCTAAGTTGTTAATTTCTTAGTATCTTGTTTAAAATTACGCTTAGTGAATTGAGAAGGATCAACCCAGGCGAGAGATGCGAGTTAACCCTTAGTTGTTGCACTTAAGGTGCAAGACTTTTATCCATTACCTTAAAGGAATTCTAGTAAGTACAATGGGCTAGTAGCTTAACTAGAAAGGATAAGTCTGACCTTATGTTAGATTTACTGACATTGTTAGTCGGGAAATATGTTATCGAGTAGCGCTTGGATTCGTGGCTATGCTATAGGAAGGATCTTTTGTAGAGCTTGAGGGTAATCATGTGGCGTCGACATCTTTACGCTTAAGCCCCTATCAGAGAACCTTATAGAAGAATAGGTGACTGTTGCACATGGTTATTATTGCTTGGATTACCTGGTGAGCAGTAGGAGGGACAGCTGATCAACTCACTCACCGGTGAGAAAAGCAATGATAATCAGTTTGGTGGGTAGTATTAGTTTTTTTTTTAATTACCTTAGATACTAGAATTAGTTATTGGCATAGATTATCTACATTGCAGTTAAATTCTTAAGGGCTTCGGATAGGCATAAGGCTTTGAAACCGTAGATTCTAAAGGTGGAAAGTAATTTTTCGTAGGAGTAGAGACGAGGTTAGAGTGAGGATAGAAGTAGAACGTAATGGGGGACATTAGTTAATCTTTGGGAAATATATTGTTTTGCCTTCTGATAAGACCACCAAACCGATTTTTGATGTTCTATGTAAACCGAGTCTATTATTGTGTAGCACCCTATAGAATGTTTTCCTAGAGTAAGTTGAGCAAGAGAAATAATATAGGTTTTGCGTAGGGTACCTTAAGATAAATCTTTGTAGTTAGTCATGCCTTAATTTGCGATAAACTTCTTTTGCTATATTGTGTGCTTAACTTTAATGACTATGAAACATTGCATGCAAACATGTTATTTCTTTTAGGATAAATAGGTTTCTATTGTTTTTTTTACGGAATAAATAGATTAAAAATGATGAATACTTCTTTTTTTTATTCATTATATTTTAACGTTTTAGTCTAACATACTCTAGCCTATAATTTTTGTGTGTGCATATTGCTTAACTAAGTCTTGATTGCTGAATTATTTTTTATTGATATTAAAAAAAAATTTAATTAGAATTTATTTTGTTACATTCACTGACATGTGGTTAATTGATCTTTCTATATTTTATGCTTCATTTGACTCTCTATTAAATACAAACGTGTTATCTCTTTCAAGGAGACTTCAGGTTATACTGAATATTTATATTGAAATGTGAAAGCACTACGTTATATCTGTTGCTTAGTTTGCTTTGAAAATGTTACATGCTTGAACTGAGGTAAGTTTCTGAACTCTGTTAGATAATTATATGACTGTGTTGCATTACTAAATTATTGATTTCTAGTTTAAATGCCTGATGCCTTTTGATCAGCTTATATATTTAGCTCGTGATTAATCTTGGCTGCAATATAAAATGCCTTTGATAAGGGAAATTGTTTTGTTTGTGTTTCATTTTTTTTCTATTAGTATTAATATTTATGAAAAAAAAATGTTATTTTCTCTTTTTAAATTGATGCTTTAGTTTGTTGTACTTTGGTCGTTAACTTTTGTATATTATGTTTAAGTGAATATTGATTGTTGAATTGTTGTTTATGATATGTTGCTAAATGTGTGTGTGTATATATATATATATATATATATATATATATTATAGCTTTCATTATGATTTGGTTTTATAAAGGTTGTACGTCTAGCTTCGCATGATTTTACCCTAAGATAGTTAACCTCAATCTCGTTTTAGTTCCACCTGACCTTAGTAGACCTTATGCGATTGTCTTTGTATTAAGTTTTAAAGAACGTGGTTATGCGGAATAAGGACCGGTAATCAACTTATGGAGTGGTTCTTAAGGATTTAGATGTTAGTCTTGTTGATTCGTTGTGGTTGTTGCAGTTTTGACCCCTTAAGATAGTAATTTTTAGTATTCCTTAGTTTAAGGAGTTAATCCTAGGAGGAGCCAAGAAAGTCACCTGAGCATATGATTGGTTAGTACGCTAGACATTTAAGTTACAACTTTTGAAATTCTAGACCTTTAAAAGGACTAAGTTCTCTAGCTAGTGACCTTAGTTGACCCTCTTAAGAAAGAATTGTGTGGAATATATATAGCAATAGTGAAGATGGTTGCATGATGTTTTAGGGACACGAACCGTGTCGTTTAATAGCACCTAGAGAAATTCCGAGGACGAAATTTTTTTTTAGGGGGGTAGAATTGTAATAGCCCTAATTTTTCATCCTTCAAGATTAGGATATGTCTTAGGGTATTAGAACATGCTTATTGTTGCTTGGGTTGGGTTTCATATGTTTTACCGTTCCTTGTTGGATTAAGTGTCCAGATGTACCTTTATTCCTATATTTAGCTATTTCGGTCATCATATTCCCCATTTTCGAACCTCTTAACAACTCAATTGGATTTAAGTCCCTTCAATAAAGTTGTAGCATTATCTCTTATATTTTAGTTGGCTTTAGTTCGACTCGATTTCGATACCTACAACTCTAGATATGCTCTCTGGAGTCAACACAACGCAAGCGTAACACTTAGGAATATTATAGTATATTTCAACTGCATTTTTGATTCTGTTAGAGTCCGAATTTGGGTAATCCTATTAGATATAAAATTGTAGGAAATTCTCTTAGCTTTCCAACGACACCAAGAACACCTCAATCGGACATCTGTAGCTCCAGATACGACCAAAACAGTGGCACCGAGTGTCCAGACTCAGGCGCAGGGCGCCCAGATCAAGCTTCGGGCGCCCAGACCACCGAGAGCAGCGCAGGCGCCCAGGGAGTGCAGGCGCCCGGCCCACAAATGATAAGTGACTACGCGCTGTTTCGCGTTTTAACTCGTTTGGGCGGTTACGTGACCCGGTGTGACCCATTCTCGACCTGAAAGGGCAACCACGACCCTAGACTTAACCTAGCCACTAAGCATCGGTTCTAAGACCCTAAACATGATTAGGAGCTGCTCATAAGACCAATCCAAACAGAGAAAAGCTCTTCCTTCCCTTCTTCCAATTTTGTGGTGTCAAGGGCTCTAACTCAAGACTACGCTACGGGACTCGGCCAGAGCATCGTTATTGTAACTCGTACAGCCTCATTGGGAGGAATAGGAGGTGGTAAGTCTTCTAATGATAAGTTTTGTCTTTAAGATCAATGTTAGGGTTCTAAACCATGATTTTTCCACTCCTAAACCCTTGCTCTTGTGTTTTGCTGAGGAAAGCTTCACTAGGAAAGGAAAAGCTTGGTGTTACCTCATGCCATCCTAGGAGCACGAAATTCACTTGAGGTAAGGGGTAGTTGTTCTCTTCTAGTGAGTGTATGGAACATGTATGAACAATAGGGGTGTCCCATGACCCCTACGCCTCGCGCGGTAACGAAAAAACGAGCACTACCACCACCGTGATAAGGAGACATCTGAACTCCTCAATTACTATTCTTGACTAGTGATATTTATTGTAACGTGATGTGATAATTTTATTGGTTGTTGAAATTGGCGTGATGATTGAGCTTTGGTTGTTATATGCTTGATGTACAGAAATTGGTTGTTAACAAATGACAATGTAAGGAAATTAAATAACTAAATAGTAGGCTTTAGACCCTATGAAAGTGTAGCCACTAAGTATGAATCAAAGAACTCGAGTCCCCGCAATTATGTTGATATTGTAAAGCTTAAGTAGAATGTCTAAGGTTCATTTATGATGCCTATTGATTTATTAGTATGTTAATCTGAGAGAACTAGTCCTTCTATGCCAAAGTTTCACTTGGATGTATGTGCTTAATCAAAGTTGCTAAGATTATTAAATGTTCATGTTATTGGTAGAAGGCACTAGCTAACTTATGAATTGTGTTATGCTGTTGTTGTTGTTGTTACTCCGTCGAAAATATGGCGATAGAGGATGTTATGGTTAGACACCGCGTTTGGTCATGTTCATGTATCTTGGTGTTGTCATTGTTGTTGTTGTTGTTGTTATTGTTAGTAGGGCGTATCGGGCAAGGTATCCCGTGACGGGCGAGGTTTCCCGGTCCTACGGTTAAAAAGGGCGAATCGGGCAAGGTATCCCGTGACGGGCAAGGTTTCCCGGTCCTACGGTTAAAAGAAAAAAAAGGGCGAATCGGGCAAGGTATCCCGTGACGGGCGAGGTTTCCCGGTCCTTTGGTTAGTAGGGCGAATCGGGCAAGGTATCCCGTGACGGGCAAGGTTTCCCGGTCCTACGGTTAATGGGGCGAATCGGGCAAGGTATCCCATGACGGGCGAGGTTTCCCGGTCCTTTGGTTAGTAGGGCGAATCGGGCAAGGTATCCCGTGACGGGCGAGGTTTCCCGGTCCTACGGTTAATGGGGCGAATCGGGCAAGGTATCCCGTGACGGGTGAGGTTCGATCTGTTGTTATTGGTACACCATCGACCGCGGTATTTAAAGCAGGCAAGGTATCCCGGCTTCGTTTTAAGTGGATCCACATGCATATAGTTATGGTTCTATAAATACATTGTTTTACATGATCATGTGCCTGGTTGTTTAGTGTTGGTAATGTACCTTGTTGTTGTGGTTGATGCCGTGGCATGTGATATATAATTGTTGTGGTAATGTACCTTAATGTTGTGATTGATGCTGTAGCATGTGATATTTGGTCGTTGTGGTACCATCTTATGCCTTAACGCTAGTGATTAGATGTTCTTATTGGAATTGTTGTATATTGCGCATTGTTCATTAATTTCCTATTTGTATGCACTATCTGAGGTTATGATGACTAACCCTCTTGTGGCTATGCATATCCCACGGGGTATGTGTAGATGCTTAGAGGCTGCAGTCTTGAGGATATGAATGCTTGCAAGTAATCACGATAGCTCATTTGTGATAGATAGAAGACTTGTGTTTACTTGTTTAAGTTATTGTTTTCTTCCGATGTAATGATTAGGGGAAGAGCTCTGAATTATTGTGACATCGGGGACTTGGGTTATTTTTATTAATTGTATTTCATACTTATTTTCTATTTCCGCATGTTGTGAACGTGACAACTCTATTTCGTTTCAAAGGAAAGTTTTATCCGAATGAATATTTTTTTTTATCTTGTGTTATTTTCTTCTTACATTGCTAAAATGCCATGACGGGGTAGAGGGTGTCACAACTCCCATATGCGTTCAATGACCCCGAAGTATGACATATTCGCATATATGGGGTTTCTATCTTTAGCACTTGATATATGCATAGCTTCAGCTACAAGAGTCACTCCACTATTTTGTATTCTCCTCCGATCATCATGTTCTTTTGTATAAAAAGTGTACCCATTCATCAGATAACCGGTGTAAGAACTAACATGTATATCTGGACCTTTAGCTAACCATCTCAATCTTTCTGAAACCGAGCTAGGATTTGCAATAAACTCTGCAAAAATGTATTCTTTCAGCCATTTTATAAAACACCAATTGTGTTCTGTTGTTAACCAATTTTGACTCTTATTTGGGTACAAGCTCTTGAGTATGTCCTTGTGTTTTACAACATATGACTCAACTTCATCGGCGTTGCGTAAAACATATAAGTGTGCTTGTTCCCATTCTTTCCTTGATATAGTCAATATTTCAAGTCCAAGAATCCCCTCCCCGCACTTCTTCCTGTGTGACGAGATCACAGCATTTCTATAGAATGTTCAATATCGATACATACTTGCACATAATTCAACAAATTTTCTTCGACTATATACCGTTCAACAATACAACCCTCTGGTCGTGATCGGTTTTTCACATACCCTTTTAATATCTTCATGTAACGCTCAAACGGGTACATCCATCTCATGTAAGCTGGCCCACACAATTGTGTCTCCCTAACTAGATGAACTGTCAGATGAATCATTATGTTAAAGAATGAAGGCGGGAAATACATCTCAAGCTCACACAAAATCAGAATAATTTCTTTTTGCAAGGCTAGCAACTTTCCAAGGTCAATCACTCTACTACAAATTGCCTTAAAGAAGAAACAAAGTTTACTTAAGGTATTCCGCACTTTGTCAGGCAAAATAGATCGTATAGCTATGGGTAGCAAATTCTCCATAAGAACATGACAATCATGAGACTTTAGACCCTTTAACTTGAGATCTTTCATCGATACGAGGTTCTTAATGTTTGAAGAGTACCCCTCTGGAACCTTAACTCCATCAAGAAACTTACAAAAATCTTTTTTCTCTTTTCTAGATAGAGTATGAGCGGTCGGAGGTAGATATGTACGACGTTTCCCTTTCTTTACCGGTCCCAACTCTCGTCTCAATTCCATACTAACCAAGTCCAGCCTTGCATTGATGCCATCTTTAGTCTTCCCGGGCACATTAAGTAAGGTACCACTGAGACTATCAAAAATATTTTTTTCAACATGCATCACATCAACGAAATGTCTTACGTATAATGATTTCCAATATGGCAACTCAAAGAAAATCGACCTTTTCTTCCACCCTCGTGTGGCAAGGTCTCCTGCAAAAGGTTTACCGAATTTAATATTCAAATCTTTTACTTTTTCTAACATTGTGTACCGTCGAGGCAAAGGAGCTCTCCGCTCTTACGTATTCCCATTGAATGCCTTTCTCCATGACCGATAATGATGATTTGGATGCAAAAATCTGTGATGCCCAAGAAAGACATTCTTCCTACCATGTTCCAACCGAATCCAACTGCATCTTATCTTCACATATAGGGCATGCACACTGACCCTTGGTACTATATCCCGACAGATTACCATATCTTTGGAAAATCATTAATTGTGCCGAAAATCATAGCCCTCAAGGTGAAACTTTCTTCTCTATACCTATCATACACCACCACACCTGTCTCCCACATTTGCTTCAAATCTTCAATTAAAGGAGCCAAATATACATCCATATCAATTCCTGGTTGATTCGCCCGTAAATTAACAAAGACAACATCATATATTTTCGCTTCATGCATAGCCATGGAGGTAGGTTATAAATCACCAAAATCACAGGCCATGTACTGTGAGAGCTACTTTGAACACCATGTGGGTTAAATCCATCAGTAGACAATGCAAGTCGTAAGTTTCTTGGTTCATTCCCAAAATCAGGATAATCAATATCAATTTTTTTCCATTGAGGAGAATCTGCCGGGTGTCGTAGCTTTCCATCTTGAATCCTTTCATCCTCATGCCATGTCAGGTTTTTTACATCTTCTGAACTACGGTACATACGCCTGAATCTGAGAATTATGGGAAAATACCACAATACCTTCTCTGGAGCCGAAATTTCCTTCTTATACCATGAGGCTTCACACTTTGGACACGACTTTAACGATGCATATTCATTACGAAATAAAATGCAATCGTTACGACAAGCATGTATCTTCTCATAGCTCATGCCAATAGAGCGTAACATTTGTTTAGCCTCATATGTCCTACTAGGAAGCACATTATCATTAGGCAACATATCTTTCAACAGTGTGAGTAAGTCCATAAAACTCTTATCAGTCCATCCATTGCCCGACTTCAAGTTAAACAACTTTAACATTGCCGACAATCTTGTGAATTTAGTACAACCCTCATATAACGGCTTCTCCGCATCACTCATCAACTTCTCAAACATTTGAGGACAATCACGAAGATCTTCTTCAACCGCATTTGCCATATCTTCAAAACGGTCACCATCATATGTATTTGTAGCGGTGTCCTCTGACGCATATCTCCCACTATTCCCCATATTAGAAGATTCACCTCTTGTCTCACCGTGCTTTGTCCAACAGGTATAAGTTTGATCAATCCCATTGCTCACTAAATGCCATTCCAATTCCCGAACACTAATTTTGTTTGTATAACAATAACTTAAACAAGGACATATGATTCTACTATGGTCTGTTGTATGCCCAACTACAAACCCAATAAAATCTTTCACTCCATCCTTATATTCCTTCGACAAACGATTGGCAGACATCCACTTTCGATCCATATTTTACCTATGGATTGAGAGGTAAAACAACAGAAAATGCCCATTTAAATAAAACAAGACTAAAACTATCACTGCTCTTAAAATCAACACACAGACTAGATCAAAATTCTAACAAAATTTTGGCAGAGTCTCCCCTAAAATATGGACATTCCAAAATATATACAATACCTGTAACATTCCAAAATTCATTGTTCAAAACAAAAAAAACCAAAATCAGGTTCCACAAAAAAATTCATTGCTCATTTTTCCATTGATTCCCATCTGAAATGCATATATATTTACTAACTGTACATTTTAACAAACTGATTCCAAGCATCTTTAACACTTCTAATTTATCTCTGGACAACAGTGAACAAAATCAAACAAAATCAAACACTTCTGATTCCAAACTGGACAACAGTGAACAAAATCAAACAAAATCGAACAGAGACCAAAAACTAACGAACCACCAACAGAAACCAATGTGGAATCGAGATACAAAATGGAGACAGTGGCGATACCTGGAAATGGACGCAAACAGGAGTTGGGAGATGGAGGCGAGGGGGAGGACGGAGGCCGAGCGCTGCCAGCTGCTTTTGGAGGACGACGAGGTCCAATTTCAGGTGAGGGGAAGCACACGATCTCGTTGAGGAAGAAGCACGCCGGGACTTGGAAGATGGAGGCGAGAGGGACGACGGAGGTCTCGCGGATGAGCTTGCGAAGAGAGAATTGAGAGACAGAGAGAGAACATTGCTTCTGCGAAATGAGAGAGGAGGGAAATATATTTAATAAATTGACAAAAAACAGCGCTTAATAAAAAAGCGCTGATTATTGTTTCACAAAAATAGCGCTTAAGTCTAAAAGCGCTGTTTATTGTATCACCAAAAACAGCGCTTACTACTATGAAGCGCTGTTTATTGTTCGTATGATCAAAAACAGCGCTTGATGTTTGAAGCACTGATTATTGTGCCAGTTCATTTTTTAGTATTTAAAGATAAAACAGCGCTTAAAGGACTAAGCGCTGATTATTGTGAAAACTAAACAGTAGCGCTTAATGTTGTAAGAGCTGTTTATTGTTTAGGTATGACATAAAATAGCATTTTTTATTTTAAGCGCTGCTTAAAGTAGCGCCATCTTTTTTAGAATCTGTTGTAGTGTTTGCAACCGGCAAAGTCAGAATCGGTATAACCAACTAAACTACAAATACCACCTTTAGGATACCATAGACCCATGTGTGTTGTGCCTATTAGATACCTAAGAATCCTCTTAACAGCTGAGAGGTGTGATTCCTTAGGGTTAGCTTAAAACCTAGCACACATACATACACTAAACATAATGTCGGGTCTACTGGCAGTTAGATAGAGAATAGAACCGATCATACCTCTATACTTTGCAAGTTCAACGGATGTTCCATTTTCATCCTTGTCAAGATAACAACTTGTGCTCATGGGAGTGTTAATCTCCTTAGCTTTTTCCATCCAGAATCTTTTAAGAAGCTCTTTGCAATACTTTGATTGATTGACGAAGATACCATTTTTAGATTGCTTGATTTGTAGCCCGAGAAAATAATTGAGTTCACCCATCATTGACATTTCAAATTCGCTCTGCATCATCTTAGAAAATTCCTTGCACAAAGATTCATTAGTGGATCCAAAGATAATGTCATCAACATAAATTTGCACTAAAAGGATGTTATGACCTTTATTCTTAATAAAAAGTGTAGTATCAACTTTTCCCCTTTGAAAACCCTTTTCTAAAAGAAATTTGCTCAATCTTTCATACCAAGCTCTAGGAGCTTGCTTAAGTCCATAAAGGGCCTTTTTAAGTTTAAAAACATGATTAGGCAAATCAAAACTTTCAAAACCGGGGGGTTGAGCTACATACACTTCTTCTTGAATATAGCCATTTAGGAAAGCACTTTTAACATCCATTTGGTACAATTTAAAATCCATGATGCAAGCATAAGCAAGAAGTAATCTAATGGCTTCTAGTCTAGCTACGGGGGCATAAGTTTCCTCATAATCAATACCTTCCTCTTGATTATAACCCTTAGCTACTAGTCTAGCCTTATTTCTAGTAATTACACCGGTTTCATCAAGCTTGTTCCTAAAAACCCATTTTGTGCCAATTACTTGATGCTTCTTTGGTCGTGGCACAAGTTCCCAAACTTTGTTTCTTTCAAATTGATTTAATTCTTCATGCATGGCCATCAACCAATGTTCATCAACAATTGCTTCATCAATAGTTTTAGGCTCAATTTGTGAAACAAAAGCGGAGTAATTACAAATATCCCTAATATTAGAGCGAGTAGTTACCCCTTTTGAGATGTCACCTATTATTTGATCAAGAGGATGATCTTTTGACACTCTCCATTCAAGAGGTAGATTTTGATGTTGAACTTCTTTATCTTCCTTGGGAGGCATCTCATCATTGTTGTTGTTTTCTTCTATCTTCTCTTCATTTGAGGGCTTTGAACCGGCACCTACAATCTCATCAAGAGCAACATCATTTCTTTCCTTTTGGAGGTTAGATTCATCAAATGTAACATGGATAGATTCTTCAATGGACATAGATTTTTTTGTTATAAACTCTAAAAGCTTTACTAGAGGATGAATAGCCTACAAATATACCTTCATCGGCTTTAGCATCAAATTTACCTAAGTTATCCTTCCCATTATTCAAAATAAAACATTTACATCCAAAGACACGAAAATGGGAGATGTTAGGCTTTCTTCCTTTGTACAATTCATAAGGCGTCTTTTTCAAAATTGGTCTTATCAAGACTCTATTTACAACATAAGTTGCGGTATTAACCGCATCCGCCCAGAAGTACTTAGGAAGATTTGTTTCACTAATCATAGTTCTTGCAAGCTCTTCTAGAGAACGGTTTTTCCTTTCAACTACTCCATTTTGTTGTGGAGTTCTAGGAGCTGAAAAATTATGATTAATGCCATTTTCTTCACAAAAAGCTTCAAAGAGATGGTTTTCAAATTCACCTCCATGATCACTTCTTATGGATGCAATTTTCAAATTCTTTTCATTTTGGATAACTTTTGCAAGTTTTCTAAAAGCATTAAAAGCATCATTTTTACTAGCAATGAACAAAGTCCATGTGTACCTAGAAAAATCATCCACAATCACTAGACCATAGTAATTACCTCCAAGACTCATAGTTCTAGAGGGACCAAACAAATCCATGTGCAAAAGTTGCAAGGGCCTAGTAGTTGAAACAATATTTTTTGCTTTAAAAGAGGTCTTAACTTGCTTTCCCTTTTGACATGCATCACATAATTTGTCCTTTTGAAACTTGATTTTTGGTAAACCAATTACTAAATCTTTAGAGATAAGTTTATTTAAATGGTCCATGTGAATGTGAGCCATTCTTCTATGCCATAGCCAAATTTCATCACTTTTAGTTAATAGGCATGGTACGTCATTTGAAGGTATATCCTCTAGACTAATCATATAGATATTATCTATCCTTTGACCAATGAACTTAATTTGCTTATCATTCTTGTTTTCAATTTTGCAACAAGTTGAGTTGAAGACAACTTCATATCCCTTGTCACATAATTGACTAATGCTAAGCAAGTTATGTTTTAGTCCATCCACATATAAAACATCATCTATAGTAGTAGTAGAAGACTTACCAACTTTGCCAATACCAAGGATCTTACTTTTGTTGTTGTCTCCATATATTACATGACCTCCATCTCTAGGAGCAAGTTGTAGAAACTTAGATTTATCACCGGTCATATGTTTGGAGCAACCACTATCCAAATACCAATCCTTGCTATTGACTTTCAAGCAAACCTACAAAACAATTAATGTTGGGACTTAGGTACCCAAATTTGCTTGGGTCCTTGAATGTTAGTGTTGGGAATTAGTCCCTTGGGAATCCATACCATTTTACAACTATCAACACCATTCTTCCTAATATTGCAATTTAGTGTAGTATGGCCATTTCTACCACAATAATGACATGTTACATTAGATGTGCTTGGTGAAACAAAGAGGTTTTTAAAAGATTTTCTTTGAGTATTGGGATTGAAACCAATACCACCTTTATCAAAAGTGCATCTTTGTTTACTAAGCATCATGTCTAAATAGTCCCTACCCATTGTGAGCTTTACTATAGAATTTTTTAAGTAATCAATTTCCTTTTTGTGGTCTAAACATTTCTCACATATGGAAGGAATAATAACATCATCATTAGGACAGGCTTTAGCAAGAGATCCTTCATGGGCAACCCTTAAAGATTCATTTTCACTTTTCAAAACTTTAATTTCCTCTTGTTCTTTTGAAACTTGCTTTTCTAGACTAAGTATAGTTTTCTTTTGAGAAATTACTTGTCTAGTGATCTTTACAAGTTCCTCATGAAGTTCATCAAAAGCATTTTGCAACTCATCATATGTAGGTAAAGGATCAAGTTCATCATCACTTACCTCATCCTTTTCATGGACGGTTGCCATTAGAGATAGGTGTGCTACTTCATCATCTTCCGAGCTATTTGAAGAATCCGTATCATTGTCTTCCCATGCAATGTAGGCTCTTCTTCCTTTCTTTTCCTTCTTAGGCCTTTTCTCATTCTTCTTTAGGTAGATTGGACACTCCATCTTCATGTGCCCGGTTTTGCCACATTCATAGCAAGTTATTGTTGAAGTGCTCCCTTCCTTCTTAGTAAACTTCTTTGACTTGTTGAAGAATTTGTTGTTGCTCATTTTTCTTCCCTTCTTACTCAAAAACCTACCGACCTTATTCACCATAAGACCTATGTCTTCTTCACTTGAATCTTCATTTTCGGAATCATCACTTTCGTCTTGAACGTGATTCTTCCCTTTTGAAGAAGAGGCAACTAGAGCAATGCTCTTCTTATCCTTCTTTTTATCTCCTTTTTCATGCTCGGTTAGCCTATTTATCTCAAGCTCATGTTCTTGTAGCTTCCCAAACAAGGTTGCCAAAGTCATGGTGGACAAGTTTCTAGATTTCGCAATTGTCGTCACCTTCGGTTGCCAATTCCTACTCAAACATCTTAAAACTTTATTGATTAAATACTCATTTGAAAAAGTTTTACCTAAGGCAGCTAAGTGGTTCACAATGTGTGTGAATCGTTTTTGCATGTCTTGTATGGTTTCACCATTGTTCATGCGAAACAATTCATACTCATGTGTGAGAGTATTCACTCTAGCCCTTTTCACCTCACTAGTACCCTCATGGGTAACTTGTAGGGTGTCCCACATAGCTTGGGATGTTTGGAAATTTGTGACTCTAAAAAATTCATCTTGGCCTAAGGCGGCGGTGATGATATTTTTAGCTCTCCAATCAAGTTGAAATTTTCTCTTTTCTTCATCAGTCCATTCATTTCTAGGTTTCTCAATTTTCACACCTCCTCTTTCAATAGTTGGGATAAAAGGACCATTTTCAATGGCATCCCAAATATCAATATCTTGAGAGATAATGAAAATTCTCATTCTCTCTTTCCAATAAGGATAACCTTCACCATTAAAAACAGGAGCCTTATTATAGGACCCATTGGGTTGATAAAACGATTTCAAGACATGATTTTCTTGTAAGAAAATTTGACAAAATCAAAGATACCGCTCTGGTACCACTTGTTACCCAGGTGGCGGATTACTCAAGAGGGGGTGAATTGAGTATCACAAATTTCATAAGAACTTTATGAAAAACTTATTTTGTGAAGGAATTATCAATATTGTGATCAAGAGAAATTAACCCAAGAAATCAATTGACTAAAATCGGATGAATACCAATCAAGAACGCAAAGAATAACATAAATCTAAATGAACCCTAAAAACGAAATTAAAAGAGATAGGAAAGAGAAGATCAAACCAGAGATTTATCCTAGTTCACCACCAACCACTGTGACCTACATCTAGTCCCCAAGCCACGCTTGAGATTTTCTTCCACTATCAATTCAAAGATTTACACCGTTTCTTGAATTACACCCAGAGATTCCACACTCTGAAAAAAGAACACTTGAGATACCACACTCAAGATTTCTATGGGATCCTCACCCAATCAAAAAGCAGAACAAGAAGAAGAGAGAAATTGTGTCCAAAACCCACTCTTAGTAGTGGAGATATTACAAGTGAAATCCTATGAGTCTCAAAGAAATTTGGGGAAGAAGAAAGCTTATGAGAAATACTCTTTTGGGTTCTGAAAATATGAGTTATGTTATGAATGAAACCCTAAATGAGCCTTTTATATTAACCCCAAAAACAGATTCACACAACTGATAGAAAAGCAGCAGAAACGCGCGTGTGAATCGATTCCTGCAATAGCGTGAATCGATTCACTCACTAATAGTTGGATTCGATTCACATAGATTAAGCATGCGATTCACAGAGACTTGTATTTTCGTGAATCGATTCCTTAACACATGTGAATCGATTCACCAAAAGCTGGAATGCGATTCACAGAGAGTTGAAATTCATGAATCGATTCCCATACTTAATAAATCGATTCCCATCAGCTTTGAAAACTTGTGAATCGATTCCTTTAAATCATGAATCGATTCCACTCAACAGAAAATGCATAAAAACCAGTTTTGACCAAATGAAATGATTTTAACACTTTGTAAAACAATTGTTGGGTCTAAAAATAATAAAACATATTTGTAAACATACCCAACTTGGTCAAAAACCTTTTAAACACTTATGCAATGCATGATTCAATTTATTTTATTAAATAGCATATTCTAAATCTTAATCCACAAGTTTATTGAGACTCTTAACAATTGATTCTAACTAGAGTAAAATAAAACCCAAAGAATACTAGCAGAACCAAAGTCTTCAAGTGTTTGACATCTTCAAAACCATCTTCAATTTCGCATAGGGGATGCGTCCATCCACAAATGCAATATGAGATTTTTAGTAAGACAGATTGCAGAAGTGTTATCACAAAAGATAGGAATGTTACTCTATTTTATCAGATAGTCTTCAAGTTGATATTTCATCCACAGAAGTTGAGAGCTGCAACTTGCTGCTAAAATATATTCAGCTTCTGCTGTTGAGAGTGCAATCGTGCTTTGCCTATTGCTTGACTAAGACACAAGATTTGCTCCAAGGAATTGGCAGCCTCCACTTGTGCTTTTTCTTTCAATTCGGTCTCCAGCAAAAGCAGCATCACAGAAACCTATTAACTTGTAATCTATTGATTTCTTATAAAGCAAACCAAGATTAGTATATCCTTGCGAATATCTAAAGATTCTTTTAACAGCACTCAAGTGTGATTCTTTAGGATCTGATTGAAATCTAGCACACAGACATACGCTGAACATAATATCAGGTCTTGAAGCTGTAAGATAAAGTAGAGATCCAATCATACCTCTGTACATCTTCTGATCTACCTTTTTACCAGTTTCATCTTTACCAAGAATGCATGTGGGATGCATAGGAGTACACATAGGTTTGCAATCCACCATTTTGAATTTCTTTAGCAATTCCTTGATATATTTGCTTTGATGTATATAGATACCATCATTGCGTTGTTTGATTTGAATTCCAAGGAAGAACTTCAGTTCACCCATCATGCTCATCTCGAATTCAGCTGCATTAGCTTAGAAAATTCTTTGCAAAGGCTTTCATTAGTGGCTCCAAAAATAATGTCATCAACATATATTTGAACAATTATAAAGTGCTTATTTGATGTTTTTCTAAAAAGAGTAGTGTCTACTAGACCTCTGGTAAAGCCATTTTTCATCAAAAATGTACTCAGTCTTTCATACCAAGCTCTGAGAGCTTGCTTAAGACCATACAGGGCCTTTTTAAGCTTGAAGACATATTCTGGAAATTCAATGTCTTCAAATCCAGGAGATTGTTTTACAAAGACTTCCTCAGTTATAAAACCATTCAAGAAGGCACTTTTCACATCCATTTGATAAAGAATTATATCATGATGTGCAGCAAATGAAAGTAAAATGCGTATAGCTTCTAACCTTGCAACAGGTGCAAATGTTTTAGTAAAATCAATACCTTCTTCCTGTGAGTAACCTTGAGCAACCAATCTTGCCTTGTTTCTCACAACCTTTCCATCTTCATCAAGCTTGTTTCTAAATACCAATTTAGTACCAATAGCTTGCTTATCTTCTGGTAGAGTAACTAGCTTCCATACATCATTTCTTTGGAACTGATTCAACTCTTCTTGCATGGCCAGAATCCAACCTTCATCTTCCAATGCTTGATCAATCGTTTTAGGTTCCATTTCTGAGAGTAATGCCATACCCGCACGCTCTTTAAAAGAGGATCTGGTTCTTACTCTATCTCCAGGTTTTCCTATGATTTGATCTTTAGGATGATTGACTTTGTACTTCCAGCTCTTTCTGACTTCAGCTTCTGAAGATTCTTGTGTCTGGTCACCACCGAACGATGAAGATGTAGGTTCACTATTTGTAGTATTACCTATATTTAATTCTGAAAATAATTCATCTAGCTCTGACATGGCTGTGTCAGGCTTCTTGTCATCAAATTTGACATGAATGGATTCTTCCACTGTCATAGTTTCTTTATTGTATATTCTAAAAGCTTTAGATCTTTCAGAATATCCCAAAAATATTCCTTTGTCAGCTTTTGAATCAAACTTACCAAGCTGATCCTTAGTATTTAAAATATAACACGTACAACCAAATGAATGAAAATATGATATGTTTGGTTTCCTTCCTTTCCACAGTTCATATGGAGTCTTCTTTAAAATAGGTCTAATAAAAATTATATTTTGAATGTAACAAGTTGTGTTTACTGCTTCTGCCCAAAAATGTTTTGCAATGTTAGCCTCATTGATCATGGTCCTGGCCATTTCTTGGAGGGACCTATTGTTCCTTTCTACAACACCATTTTGTTGAGGTGTTCTAGGAGAGGAGAATTTGTGGGAGATGCTGTTATCATCACAAAATTTTTGAAAGCTTTCATTTTCAAATTCTCCCCCATGATCACTTCTAATAGAAGAAATACAAATTCCTTTTTCATTTTGAACTGTTTTGCAGAATACAGTAAATACCTTGTACGACTCATCTTTGTGAACAAGGAATCTAACCCATGTCCATCTAGTAAAATCATCAACAACGACTAACCCAAATTTCTTTCCAGTTAAAGAGGTTGTCTTTGTTGAACCAAAAAGATCAAGATACAAAAGCTCAAGTGGTCTAGAGGTTGATACAACATTTTTTAAATGAAAAGAAGTTTTAACTTGTTTTCCTCTTTGACATGCCTCACAGAGAGCATCGGATTGATACTTAAGATTTGGTAAGCCTCTGACAAGACTGTGCTTGTTTAATTTTGAGATTAATCTCAAATTGGCATGACCCAATCTCTTGTGCCAAATCCATTGTTCTTCGTCAACAGACATGAGACACTTGACATCTTGTTTTGCAAGTTCAGAGAGATCAATTTTGTAAATATTTTGTTTCCTCTTAGTAGTAAAAAAAATAGAGTTGTCTTTCTTGCTTTTTACTAGACATCCAGTTTCTGTAAAGATGACTTCATAACCATTGTCACATAATTGACTTATGCTCAATAAGTTATGTTTAAGTCCTTCAACATAGAGTACATTATCAATAGAGGGAAGAGAGCCTTTACCAATGCGACCAATTCCAACTATTTTACCTTTCTGATTTCCTCCGAAACCAACGAATCCAGCTTCTTTAGGCCTTAGTTTTTGGAACATATGTTTTTCTCCCGTCATGTGACGCGAGCATCCACTATCTAAGTACCAAGATAGGTGTGTTGACTTTGTTGCTAACCATGTCTGTAACATAGACTATTTTATCTTTAGGTACCCACATCTTTCTGGGTCCTTTCTTGTTAGTTCTTGAAGGAAGCTTATCATTCACAGTTTTAAAAACAGTACATGCACTTTTCAAATGACCAGGTTTATTGCAGTAAGTACAATGCAAGCATTTACTATGATTATTGGATTTATCAGATGCTGAATCATTTTCTAAAAGAGGTTCATCTGATATATAACCAAGACCATGAGTTGTCGTTTTACTGACGCTCCAAATCATTGAAGCTTGCTTGCTTCGAGTTACACTCTCTGCAAGAAACTTTTGAAATGCATATTCATAATCATTTGATTTGCATTTAGGATTGCCTGTAACTTTAGAGCTTTCAGCTTGTGAGTTCTCGGCACGGTTGCTTGTTAGCGACTAAGTATTTGGTTATCCATCGATGCTGATTTTCGCTTTTAAATCAGTTCTCTTTATTAGTACGATTTTTCTTTGTTTAAAGCTTGAAAGTCTTGTGATAATTTTGAAAATTTCTTTTTCAAATTCTTATACTCAACAGAGAGAGTGGCAGAGTCCTTAAGAAGATCATCGAATGCAAGTTGAAGTTCAGAGTAGGAATCATATACTATTACCTCTTCAACTTCTTCTTCTGAATCAAGATCGATTACGCCATGAGAGCGAGATTTGCTTCTACTTCATTATCTTCCTCAGATGAGGATAAGTCTAGATCTTCCCATGTAGCCATGATGCCCTTCTTCTTTTTCTTGAAAGAACTTCTTGTGGGCTTCTCCTTAAGATTAGGACATTCGGACTTGAAATGTCCAGACTTTTTACATTCATAGCAAAAGACTTGAGCTTTGTCCTTGTCCTTGCTTTCCTTCTTGTCCTAAGTATCTTTCTTCTGAAACTTCCTCCTGAAGTTTCTCTTCTTCCACATTCTTTGTATCTTCCTGGATATAAACGTGAGCTCATCTTCTGATGTGTCAACATCTCCTTCTGAAGCTTCATCTTCCGATTCTTCTTCTTCAGCCTGAAGGGCTTTGGAAGAACTAGCTTTATGTTGAGCGACTTTTAAAGCAATAGACTTGCATTTTTTGACAGGTTCTTCTTCGTTTAGCTCAAGTTCATAAGCTTTCAACGAACTCATAAGATCTTCAAGTCGTAGGACATTTAGATCTTTTGCTTCCTGAATAGCAGTGACCTTGGGTCTCCACTGCTTAGTCAAGCTTCTTAAGATCTTTTTAACATGGTCAGGTGTAGTGTAACTTTTTCCAAGGGCCTGTAACCCATGTACAAGTGTTTGGAATCTTCCAAACATAGTTTCAATGCTTTCACCATCTTCCATTTTGAACAACTCGTATTGGCGAACCAATATGCTAGCTTTGGTTTCTCTTACTTGGGCAGAGCCTTCGTAAGATAAAACGAGTGAGTCCCATATTTCTTTGGCAGTATCAAATTTGCCACATTTATCATATTCTTTTTCTGTCATAGCACAGATAAGAATGAATCTAGCTTTTTGATTGATTTGATATCTCTTTTTCTGCTCATCATTCCAATCTTCTCTGGCTATAGCAACACCACGAGGATTAGTGGGAGGAATGTAACCACTTTGAACTATATCCCACAACTCAAGTTGTTGTGTCTCAAAGAAAGCTTTTATCTTATCTTTCCAGTAATCAAATTTTTCTCCATCGAATAGAGGAGGACAGTTCATATGACCACCTTCAGTAGACATGTTCACAGTATAGGATCTTTTCTCTTAACACTATTAAGTGCTCAACCAAGAGGTCGTGCTCTGGTACCAACTGAACATGAACACAAGAAGGGGGGTTGAATTGTGTTAAAAACATTTCACAAACTTTACGTAAAAACACTACGAACAGAGATTTTTTAAACTGTTTGTTTATCGGATGCTGAGAAACTAACCGGATGCAGAAAATGAAACCGTTTATGAAAACTTGTTTTACTGAGCAATGTAAAGATAAATGTAAAGCAGTAAAAGAGGAGACACAGAGATTTATACTAGTTCACCACCAACTGGTAGCTACGTCTAGTCCCTTCGATCCTAAAGGATTTTTCACTATAATCAACTGATTACAATTTTCCTCAAGAGTATTCTACTGTCACAAACTTGACAATACTCTCAACTTCTCAAAACGACTCAGTACGATCGAGCCTTTGAGGAACAAAGCCTTAACTAGGCCAAATACAGTTTACAAAAGAGATTATACTTTTGAATACAATCAAAATATCTCTCACAGAGAGGATGAAAAGATTAAGCTCAAAACAGAATACCTTTCTAAAAGAAAGTATAAGACGCTGAGTTCAGTTCTTTGTAGACTAGATACTTGGCACGAAACTTGATTGCTCACTTGGGTAATGTTGCTTTCAGAATGAAGTTTCTTCACAGTTTTTGGCTTACTTCTTCAATGAATACCTTGGGGTATTTATAGGAGTCTTCAAGGGTATTACCGTTGCAGTAAAAATAGCTCATTTCCATTGAGTGAGGTAATTTGAAATGTAGTCCTTTTCTTCCTTTCCAGAGAATGTCAGAATAGTACACATTACCATTTTCGTACTATCTGCTATTTGCAATTGCCTTGTACGATTTTTATCTTATGCTAAAGGTGTCACATTTGCTTCCTCGTACATCAAAATGAGTGCATAAAATCAAATTCGAATTCCGTTCCAGAACAGTCTGAGGCTAAGAGCAAAAACGTGATCATCACGTGCTTCATTAAAGAGATCGACGCCGCCGTAATCGAGGACGACGCTCTCAAAGAATTGAGTATTCCACGTGTCCAAGAGTAACACTACTGGATGCTTGCTGTTAGCAAGACGCTGGAGTGAGTTCGGATGCTGACACTAGTGGTTTGTATTCAATTCTTTTGTAAATTTCTTCTTCTTCCTTGAGTGTTTTATACATATATATGAAGCTTTGATACCTGTACACTCAAAGATATATTAGAAGATAAATTGTTCTCTTGAAAAATACTTTGTTATCATCAAAATCAATGAGGGTCTAAACTTCTCAATCGTTTAGGTTCCAACAACATACATAAAACATGACATAAATATTTCGCACTGAAGCGAGATTTTTCTGAAAAGAGTAATTACAAAATAATAAGTAATTACGCAAACAACAAAGACAATATCCTAAGCTAAGCTGGCCAACAACCATAACTCTTACTGAGAACCATTCAGCAAAATTAAAACATAAAGCACTCAGAGGAATCTTCCTCCTCTGGCCCATTCTTCAACACTTCTAGAACAGCAGCAGCAATGGGAAACTCCATCTGGTAACATCGATAAGAATGTCCAATGCAACAACAGTGCAAGGGTAAATTCTTTGTCCATGAGTTTATCATAGGCTATGTCGCATCCAAACAATATACATATATAATACAACAACATGCCTTTATATACATATATATATACTTAATAGACCTCATGCATCATGATGGTATATCAAGCATTTGCATGTGAACAGACAAAACAACCAACAACTCAACAATCAAGTCATCACAATATCAAACAATTGCATATGAGCAGATAATTCTATCAACAGATCAATGATCAAGTCATCACATATTACCTCGTGGTTAATTATGCATGCCAATGCATTATGAACGAGTTTGTGTATATACCTGCAACTTGAATAAGTTCAGCAGTAGAGGTGGAATTTCATTTTCCAACGTCCGAGCAAATTTGCCCTAAGGGTATTGCCTACCTTTAGTCACCAAAAGGACCTCAGGTATTTGGCAGAGCCATTTATGACCACTAGTCACCAAAAGGACCTTGGGTATTTGGCATGAAGTGGTATGAGTCGATGCTCAATGGTCTGTATGCATCCAAACAAATTCTTTAATATGGCTCACTCACCAAAAGGAGCGTCTGTGATATGTTTTAATTAATCAATGCAGATCGAAAATCAACTACGTTTCACGTTTGAAAAGGTGGAGGGAACTCAAAGTTTAAGCACTACACTGAGTATCCCGTACTACTCAAGTAATGCTCGGGTATTCTTCATCACACAGTGAATTGAGATGATGAGAAATACCCCTTAGAGTTCAAAAACAGGACACTAGGTCCAGGTGTTCAACTGCGGAACGCTAATCTCAATATTAGATCAAAACTCTAGGCACGTAATGCAAAACACTAGGCTTAATTTTTAGGTTGACATACTAGGCATGCCATATGGAACACTAGGTCAATTCCTTAATCAAGAAAATGCGCACCCAAGTAGGACGTCAAGTCCCAGCACAGGACATACGGCCCATATGCTTAATAGGAACACTATGTTCCCTATATTTTAGTCTTTAAAAATATCGATCTTTGAAATCTTTAAAATTCCTTTTTCAGTTCTTGTGTCACTCCCACTGTATCAGAAAATACTCTTTAACTCTTAGTCTCTGAAACCTTAATCGTGCTAACTAATACGCTAGGATAATTCCCAGAAAAGAGAGGCGGTGCAAACTGTAACACCTGAGGACGAGATCGACATCGTATTAGGACGACGTATCGAGACCTCGACCAAGACCTTGTGTCGAGATCCCGTGACTAGATCGTTTGCCGAGATCATTTGTCGAGCTGATGAGACCACGTGCACTAGCTGCTGAGCTGAGGAGGTCGCGTGTCGAGTTGATGAAGTCGCGTACCGAGCTGATGAGGACGCATGTCGAGCTGAGGAGGCCGCGTTCACGAACTCGTGTTAGAACCTTGTACGTTTGCACGAGCACCCTAGTCGACATCGTGTCGAGATGACACCTCGTATTCTTTCGAACGTTATTCAGCGTTATTATTATATTGTTTGTAATAATTATATTGTCGGCTTGACCGTTCTCGTCGCGTGTTTAGACCGTTGACCGACAGAGTAGAGAGTAATTATGAGAGGAACGATTAAACGGGTAGATGATTGATGGGATTGGCATCTTATAGCTGGAGTTACGATTATACCCCTTTCTCGCCAGCTGTATACCACGACCGATTTCCTCAAACACTCATTTCTTTTTTCTTCTTTCTTTCTTCTTCCTTCCTTCTGCTTTGAGTTTCGTTGTTTTTCTCCAAGAACTTCCATCGACGAAACCGTGAGTTCCATCGAGATTCTGCACAAGCTTTCTTCATCAATCTTGTTCATCATCATCTTCTCGACATATCTCGTCTGCTCGATCACCATTGAGGTATGAAGAACATATTTTTCTTTTTCTCTGTGCTACTGTTTAGCGCTATTTCTTCTTCCATTTTTAGCTAGTTTCATGCTTCCAAATCATGTCAAACTGATGGGTTTTCTTCTTCACAATATTACCTATCTTTCTAACCGATTAATTGGGCTTGTAAAACAAACTTTCTTCCTCTGTTTTTCTGCAATCGGCAGTGTCCAGAAACCCCCATTTTTGGTTCGTTTCGATTTCTTGTTTTTCATTCGTTGCTTCTGGTTATTGTTGTTGTCGATCTATCTGTTGAAGCATCAGATAACCTTTTTCATGAACTTTGATCGAAATCCCTAACTTTGTGTTAGAGGAAAAATATATTCAGTTCTTGAGTATTATATTTTCTGGGTTGTGGTTAAGTTTGGGATGAGAGCTAGATGTATTAGAACCCATGGATCGATCTGAGTTATGTTTGTTTTAGGAAGTCTGATTCCCGAGATCGAGTGATTTCCGAATCAAGGTGTACGGGAAAGCGAATCCAAGGACGTGGAAGCAGCGGAATCCAGATCGAGGACTGTACGTGTCGAGGTCGACTGAGAAGCGTACGTGTCGAGGTCGATTGAAGACAGCCGTGTCGAGATCGAGTAAGAGAAGTCGTTGTCGAGCTCATTTGAAGACAGCTGTGTCGAGGTCGTTGTCGAGCAGCATTTACTTGGAGTTCGGTAAGGGCGCTTCACATTAATACTTTCATAGTATGCTAGCGTAAGGGCAACACTTAGACATTATTAAGACTTTATTTTTATTGTTATATTTATGTATGGACTCCTTAATTGGTGTCGAGATTGAAATGTTGTGATATGATTGAGTTTTTGCATGTATTTGATATGTGATTGAATATATGTTGTGAATGGTGTATTGCTGTCGAATTGCGTTTCTTCATGCAGAATGTTTTATTGCTTAAATGTCGAATTGCGTTTTCTTCATGTTAAGCATGCTCTCTTTATTTGATATGTGATCAAGTAAGTTGTGTTACTCTTTGACATGCGGCGAGCTAATCATCGAGTGAGAGAGCTAGGGAGTCGTATGACGTTTTTGAGCCGGACCCAGATAACTGAGGGTGCTAGGTCCCTTTTTGTTTATGGTGGATTGGCTAGGCGTCGCATTATCAGTTTGGGGTTGGACCTGCTGATTAATGCATGGTATCGGTTTGGGGTTGGACCTGCCGTTTACCTATTACGTCAGTTTGGGGATGGACCTGCTGACGATATTCCGGAATAAGAGTTGTGTCGAGTCTAGAGTGAGATGGTCGAGTCACGTGTGGTGATTGAGATATATTATTGCTGTTTGCTTATATCATTTATGTCGAGCTTATCTTGAATTGTTGAGAAGTTGACCCTTTCCCGTGGTGCCTTCAATCCATGACGGTTACCCAGGCGATGTCGAGGGCGCAGGTAACTCGACAGTAGATGATGCCGAGGAGGAGCTCGACGAGGACCCGAGTGACGACCTCTATCTGTCGTGATTGTTTGTTTGTTGGATGTTTGTTTTTCTGAAGATTGTACTTCGTTTTTCTTTTATGTTCGAGGTCGTGACCAGTATGGGCAGTGTGTTTTATTGTTTCAGGGTAGACTGGTGGTCTTACTTTTGGAGCAGCCCCCTGCGTGGGAGTCTGCCGGAAGTACCCCCAGGGTATGATTGCTCTTTTGAAGTCGACATACCTTAGGTGTATTTTCTTTAGACTTTGCTACCCAGTATTTTGTATACATTATTATTTCGAGTGATATATATATGTATGTTATGCATGTATGTTTTATTAGAATTTAAGTCTTGTGTCTTAGTTGCACCATGTTTCGAAAAGTCAGAATTACTCTGATGTGCACGAGTTGGTTTTATAAAAAAAAAATATATCGTATTTTTAAAAGGCACAAGAGTTTTGTTTTTAAAACACATCTCATATAGGTTTATGTTGAGCTTGGTGTGTTGAGCTCGGTAACTCGAGCTCGGTATATCGAGCTCGGTAGCGGTCCTAAGCAGTCGTTACATTGTTGGTATCGAGCGCTTCGGTTCGACCGAAAGTGTGCATAGGAATTTGGACTGGTCACTGTGTCGGGTTATATGTGTTGGGTACCTAGTTGTATTATGTTGATTGCTGTTTGATTAAGTGAAGCACTTATTGCTTGAAAAATTGTTTGAACTGTTTCTTGATTGAAGCAGTGTGTTTTAACACATCCTTGTTGTGAGATTCTGACAGGGTTTTAAACTTTGTGGAATCTAATGCCACCTCGTAGGAATACGACATCTGCAACCGAGAACGTCGACATGGAACGAGCAATTCAAGCTATGACCGAGATGGCGGCAGCCATGGCTCAACAATCAGCTGCTGCAACTCAACAGGCTAACGCGATGGCTCAACAGACGGCGTTAACTCAGCGAACTTGCGGCAAAGAACAAAGCGAAGCGAGCGAAATCTTTGGCGAGAGGATTGGCGGACTTCAGAAGCATGATCCACCGTTCTACGGTGAGCCAAATCCGGATAAAGCTGATCTTTGGATGCAAGAGATCGAGAAGATCTTCGAGGCACTTCATTGCGGGACAACGTGAAGGTCGACTATGCCACCTACTTACCGCTAGGAGACGCAGAGTATTGGTGGAGAGGTGAAGCAAACGTTTATAGCGTAACGTCGCGAGATGACCTGGGAGCTTTTTCGTGAAAGGTTTTGGACAAGTACTTCCGGATCTTGCACGAGCCGAAGGAGCAAGAATTTCTTCAATCAGCGGCAAGGCAACTCGACAAAGGTCCGAGTATGCGCCAAGTTCGAGTCGTTGGCGAGGTATTTCAGCCCATTTCGTGATCGAAGTTTACCAGAGATGGTTAAGTGAGAGATTCCAACGAGGATTGAGATTCGACATTGAAGTCGATGGTGTCGTTGAGGATCCGAAACCTCCAAGAGTCGATTGATCGATGTGTCGAGGTAGAAGGAGTGAGGAGCCACAAGAAGAAGATCTGTTGTAGGCGGACCGGTGAGACCCCAGTGCGGGCGTAGATTTGCACAGTAAAGCGGAAACAACCGCAGAAGAAGCCGTCTGACCGACCTCGGGGAACGACAACGAGGGGACAATATCGTCCGATGACCCAGTGCAGAAGCGGAGGGCAGACCGATGTCGAGGTGACTTGTTTCCGCTGTGGAAAGACGGGACATTACGCCAATAATCGTACTTTCGGAAGGAGGGTGTGCTACAATCAGAAGAAGCCAGGGCATTTTGCCAAGGATTGTCCTACACCCAAAGTCGAACCGACTATGCTTGCGGCAAGAGCCAAAGGGAAGCGTCAGTGGCTAAAGGCGTAGTTTTCTGCATGAGTGGCGAGAAGCCGAGCAGTGATGATCTTATCCAAGGTGAATGTGAGATCAAGGGTAAATCCTTATCCGTTCTTTTTGATTCGGGTGCAACCCATTCCTTTATTTCTTCTGATTGTGTGAACCATTTAAACTTGACTATGACTGCTTTACCGGTTAAATTAGGATTTACAACCCAAATGCTAAAACCTTAGTCACAAACACCGCATGTCTTATTTGTGTAGTGTTTATTTAGAGTAGAAAGTTTGTGGTCATTTTGGTTTGTTTGCCTCTTAAGGGCTTAGATGTTATCCTCGGGATGGATTGGTTGTCACACCACCATGTCCTTTTGGACTGTGCCCGTAAAACCGTAATTTTTCCAGACCTTGGAGTCTCCAATTATCTTTCTGCCGAACGTATTGGAGTTTCTTTGAAAGAAGGAACTAGGGAATACATGTATCCGCTAGTTCTAAGTTTTCCACAGATCGACGTGAAGAATGTTCGGTGGTGTGTGACTTTGAGGGCGTTTTCCCGAAGACGCGTGCCAGGGTTACCACCAAGACGAGAGGTCGAGTTCTCCATCGACCGATTCCAGGAACAGACCGATTTCCAAAGCGCCATACGATGTCTCCCGCCGAGATGAAAGAACTGAAGTCCCAGATCGAACACTTGGAGTCAAAGCAATTCATACGACCGAGCGTGTCACCGTGGGGAGCTCCAGTGTTGTTGGTTAAGAAGAAGGATGGACGATCAAGACTGTGCGTAGATTACCGCGAACTCAACAAGGTTACCGTGAAGAACCGTTATCCGTTACCACGTATTGACGACTTGATGGATCAACTTCGTGGAGCGGCGATCTTTTCCAAGATAGACTTGAAGTCGGGCTACCATCAGATTCGCGTGAAGGAGGGAGATGTCGCCAAAACAGCTTTCAGGACTAGATACGGTCACTACGAGTACTTGGTGATGCCGTTTGGAGTGACGAATGCGCCAGCTGTGTTTATGGACTACATGAACAGGATTTTCCATTCGTTCTTGGATCAGTTCGTTGTAGTGTTCATCGACGACATATTGATCTACTCGAGGAACCGAGAAGAGCACGCAGAACACCTATGTCGAGTACTGCAGATATTACGAGATAAGCAACTCTATGCCAACCTGTCGAAGTGTGAATTTTGGCTTGAAGAGGTGAATTTTCTTGGTCACGTGATTTCCAAAGAAGGGATAGCCGTGGATCCAACTAAGATTGAGGCGGTGTTAGCGTGGGAACAGCCAAGACTGATTCTGAGATCGTGAGTTTTGTCGGCTTAGCGTGCTATTACCGAAGATTCATTGAAGGTTTCTCGAAGATTGTCGCGCCTCTTACACGATTGACGAGGAAGGACCAACCTTTTGCCTGGCCCGAGGAGTGCGGCCGCCAAAGATCAAGGAGCTTTTGGCGACAAATACGCTGTGTTGATTTTGCCTCAACCGTAAGAGCCTTACGAGGTGTATTGTGATGCGTCACACCAGGGATTGGGATGCGTCTTTGATGCAACATCGGAAGGTGGTCGCAGATGCTTCAAGACAAATTAAGATTCACGAGAGGAACTACCCTACTCACGACTTGAGCCGGGCAAACAGAGTTTTTGGCGTCAAGATATGGAGACACTACCTTTACTGGAGCACTCTTACTGCTTTCAGCGATCACAAGAGCTTGAAGTACTGTTCGACCGTAAAGAACTCAACATGCGTCGGCGAAGATGGAAAGAATTTCTCAAGGACTACGACTTTACGTTGGAATACCATCCCGTAGCGGTAACGTAGCAGCGCATGCGCTGAGTAGGAAGAGCGTTTTAACCTCGGCGATGATGATCAAGGAGTTGGAGATGCTCGAGAAGTTCCGAGACTTGAAGTTGAGTGTCGAAGTTTCACCGGGGAAGCTGAGATTTGGTATGCTTACCATTTCTAACAGATTGTTGGACGAGATCCGAGACCAACAAGTTCATGACGAGCTTCTGCAAGAGAAGATTCAGTTGATAGCGCAAGGGAAGGCGACAGAATTTCACGTCGGAGCGGACGACATCTTGAGATGCAATGGCCGAGTGTGCGTACCTAACGTATCCGAGCTGAGGAAGTTGATTCTCGACGAAGCGCATAAGAGCAACTTTAGTATTCATCCCGGAGTTACGAAGATGTATCAAGACTTGTGTCTTAGTTGCACCATGTTTCGAAAAGCTGTAATTACTCTGATGTGCACGAGTTGGTTTTATAAAAAAAAAATATATCGTATTTTTAAAAGGCACAAGAGTTTTGTTTTTAAAACACATCTCATATAGGTTTATGTTGAGCTTGGTGTGTTGAGCTTGGTAACTCGAGCTCGGTATATTGAGCTCGGTAGCGGTCCGGAAACGGGTCGTTACACAAACACTTTTAATAACCAAGTCTTTCCTAGCAAAAATTTTCCCAAACACATGTGTTAACTCAACCGTTTTTGAAATTTACAATGTTTACTCAAGTTCTTCTTCTACTATGTTTTCATTAAAAATTATTTGCAAGCTTTGGCTAGTTGCACTAAAACCCTCACGCTTATTTTTAAGTCAAAATGCCCTTAACAATTTATTTACGAAATCAGAATTCGGCTTGTAAAATAGCATCGGATTTACCGTTTGTAAATCGTCAACCCAATAACAGTCGATCGACGCATTATTAATTAATCCATTATCATCAATAATATTTTCCATATTCTAATTAATTTCAAGTTCCAATTAAATCAAAAATGATTTAAGGTAAAAAATACAAATTACTAATGCCATGCAGGGCCAAGAACATGCTACAGCATTTCAGACAGCATATAACAATTCAGTATGCTACAACATGCAACAACATTCCAGACAACACATAGTAATATAACAAGTACTACCACACAATTAATCAAACAATCAAACCAAACAACACACAAGGTGAAAAGCCCAAACTCATTATATAAGAATTTTCCTTACCTTGGGCGCTTTAACAATCCAAGCAAGGTAATTCCAAACTATCGTCAAGTCGAACCTTGAGCATGAACCTTAACAACACAAACTTAATACAATTAGAACCCAAAAACACAAGTCCTAACACCCTAGGACAACCACGGTTTGGGTCCCTAAAAGGCCTAAGAATTATTCACTTAATCCCATTTGGATCACACCTAGTCATATGTCATGAAACAAGTCTAAGTTAAGCAAGTTTTGAACCTTTTCCAAACACTACACACTTAGAAAAATGCTTAAACAAAAATTACCAATTGGATAGTATTTTACCACTTTGAATAGTGTTTTCCCAACTTTGAACAACATTTTAAAACACTAAAACTTGTCACAAAATTTTAGAAACAACTTTATTACAAGTTCAAAACAATTCATGTAACATAAACCAAATCTTTTCCCAAAATCAAGCTTCTTTGAAAAGCTTTGCTAAATCAAATCATCAACCACTTTTTACAACTATTTTAGGCATAGAAACAAGTTAAGAATATGCCCTAAATTTCCTTTAACGGCCACAGTTTTATGCTTCAAATACAACTTTCATTTTTCAAACATTTTACTTCTAAATTACACAAACTTTGATACATCCAAACATCTTACCAAAACCAAACTTCTTTACCACTTTGAAACACTTACAAAAAAGTTAAAATTCCCTCAAAATTGGTTCATAACCACTGTTTTGAAAGCCCCAAAACAGCCCCAAATTTATTTTATTTCAAACCATTTTTCAAAGCTTTAAACATACAAATCTTTATAGATTTAAAGTCCTAATGAAAAACCAACTTCTTAAACACTTGACACACTTTAAAAACAAATTAAAACATCAGCAAAACCATACAAAGCAGCCACGGTCTCCAGCCTCGAAAACCAAATCATTTAATTTCTCAAAACTTGTTAAACATGCATATATGACTAGTTTTATGCATACTACCCAAAACTCTCCAAGAACTAACTCCAAAACCACAAAAACAAATCACGATCAAGCTCCCACAACGGTCCCTAGGCTCGGCCAGAGGTCAAGGGTTAGGGTTCCCAAATTTAAAAACTCTAAACATGCTTAATCATAGAAGAAACTGAAGGATCAAAAGACTAATCATGCTAATCTAGCAAAATCTAACACTTTTAAGCAAAAATAACTCCAAGATCTTGCAAACCGATATCAAGGAATTCAAGAGAGAAAAGAGGATGATCATGGAGCTTACTAAGAAGATTAGAGGTGATAGAACAAGGATCAAGAACAAGTAAGGAAGATTGAACTCCAAAATCACAATTTTTTTTCAAGTTTCCTCACACTTTCTCTTTTTAAAACTCTCTTGATTTTTTTCTCTAATGGAGGAATGAAGGTGCTGCTCTTGGGAAAGGGAGAAGGCCACGAAATTCACGTGGAATATGGGTGGAAGGAAATTGCTTCATTTAGTTGGAATCTAGCTAATTATGTTACAACTTAACCAAACTAACTACCCACCATTTACTAACTAACCAACTATAATCTAACACATGTCAGAGAAGCTTCTAAAGCTTGGATTCAGCTCCCCTAGTTGCTGGATTCATCGCCCCTCAGCCCAAAATATCCAGATATTTCGTTTCGTTGCATTCTCGCTCAATCGGGTGTGCAGCGTTACGCGTACATTAGGGAATAAATCTAATAAATTATTCCATAATCAAAAATTATTAATCAACCAAAATATTCCTAAAAATATTAGAAGTATTTCTATGAATGTCACTTTCTCGATTTACGAGCTAAAACGCTACCGTTAGGCAATTTTTAGGCATAGAAAATACTCTATATTTTTCTGATGCCCAAAAATTCTAAAAAGATTCCAATAAATCCTAAATAATGGAAAATACTAAGATCTCAAATTTTATACAATTTGGATCACGCTTGGGCATGTTTCAGTTAGAAACTCTCTCAATAGCCTAGTTACGGCAGAATTCAATAGAAGTCTCGCAGCGTAATAAAAATTGTAAATTAATAAGGATCACTAATTCCAATTTCTCTTATCCTCTAGATATTATTCAAACAATAAAATTGTCAAGCCAAAATCATTAAAATAAAAGTCGTATTAATTACAACGCAAAACCTATAATTAATCAACAACTAAACGTCAAATATTCACATTGTGACTTAAAAATATCTATTAAGTCCTGAAAATACTCAATAAAATAATTTTCTTTAATCAAACAACAATTTTTCACATTTTTCAGGATTAATTCATATTAAAAGCAGTATACATATACACTGTCTGTTAATCTGAATTAATTATCAAAATAACGTATTGTTTTACAACAAATTTTTTGGTAGTTCTTCACACTTATAAACCGTAAACTGTAAAATAATTTTCATAAAAATTGGGGTGTTAGATTACCACCCTCCTTAAAAAAATTTCGTCCCCGAAAATTCACTTATAAACCAAAACAAAATTAAAAAAATCTGAAAAATCATAATTTAATACCAAAGACATTTCGTAAATTTGGAATTTGAAATGTAGTACAACATGATGCATTATTCTACATAAAACAGTTAACATTCAAGCATACATTTTATTCATACATTAATACCAAAGCAAAATACTACATCATTAACTCCATATTCATAAAGCACAATAATAAGCATTCATGTGGAAGAACAGGTAATAAGCTGGAAACGAGGCTCGCATCGTATGAGGTATGGTATGAATCAAATCCAAATAAAACTCCCGATGTATCACGCTATGATTTTCCAGGTATATTTATAGATGGAATCTTGGACGGACTCGGAAACGAAGGATTACAAGACTGCTACATTGCGTTACCGTTAACTGATGCTTTATTCCATAGCTGTGATCTCTATTCCATCACGATCACGAACATGGTTACGACGATTACTGAACCACATCTACATGCTAATACCTGTAAAACGTACAAACACAAATATACCTACACAACCACGTTTTCAACACAAAACCCAAAATCAAATTTCTTTTATTTTTAAAAGTCTAACTTCTAAAATAACATAAAGCAAGAATTACTTTTCTTAAATACCATTTGATATCTACAAGACTCAACCTTCTCAAGAACATTATGGTTCTTTTGAGATTAGGTTTTTTCATTGCTTTAAAATCATCAAGACACACTTAATCAAAAACTGAAACTTAAATCAAACTTTAAGTCATCAAATACACTTGGATCAAAATTAATACTTTCCCTAAAAGCTTTTAAATACCAACAACAACAAAATCACTAAGAACCTAGTATTAAAACTTGAAATCTTTTTACTTTTCTCAAAGTGCCTCACGGCTTGGGCGTACACACTCAAATTTACTTCTCAAAATCATTCTACTTACACCTAAAAGCTTTCTAACAAAAGATCAATACCAAACTCTGCACTAAAACTCTTAAACCATAACAACAACAAAATCCCTAACAGATCAACTAGAAAAATCATGAATAACTCACGGTTTCAACAAAATAAAAAGGGCGGAAAGATTTTCCAAAACCATCAACAAAATCATGTAAAACAACAACAAAATAAAAAAGTTTAAGGAAGTTAAGATACTCACCTAGAAATTCTTCAAGAGCTCATATTTTCAAAGCAAGAAAAAGGAAAAATCTCAAGATCACCAACATGAACAACAAACACATCATCAACAACAAATACATAAGTGAAAGAGGGTCTACCCCAGACATCATCCTAAAGCTCACGGTTTTCTCACAAAGGAAATAGAAAAAGATCAAGCTCGAACATTCTCACAATCTTGCGGCTTCAAGGCAAGCAATACCACTCCCCAAACTCTCTAAACTTTCTAGATTTCTCACACCTCTCACCACCATACGGTTGAACACAAGTGAGAAGAAGGATGAAGGAAAAATGGAGGTCTTGGAGAAAAATGACTCACGGCTCACTACGGAATAAAAGGAAGAAAGTTAAGGTTCTTTTTCCACTATCACCAACCCACAAAAACTTATTCCCCCCTCTATAATTAAAAAGAACACGTAAGAAGAATGAAAGGGAAAAGTGACCCCCACCCAAAAATCCTACTAAACCATCCATGTGTTTAAAGACAAGATAAGATATAGGATTTTGCAAAATGTCTAACCAATAATCATCACGCACTATACTCCCTCCAATAACTCTCACCTACTCCAAAATGCTCTCTTAACTTAGCCCCACGGTCTCGGCATCACACTAACTCGTGGCGTTAGGTGATCGCGTTACCGATTGCTCAGTTGGCGATAAACCGCATAAATAAAATTATCATTAGAAATTTAATTCAATGCGCCCTAAAAATATTCGCGTATAATAAATATGCTCACAAAATAATCACACCATTAAGTATACGAATAATCACAGTAACATCTATCGTAATACCAAAAGGATATTATAAATTTGGATTTTGGAATCTAATATAATAATAAAATACGCCACAAAGTCAAAACACTTATGTGGTCTATACTTAGAACCACGTACACACCATAATACATATAATACGATAATTATAGTGTTTCCTATGGATAATCTCTCTTGTAAATCTCTGTCCATTCATAACTTCTTTGTGTTGCGTTTCTTGGGATGAAATATTCATATGATGAGTTCTCCGCTCCGCCTAGTGTGTAGACACGTCCCTTAGTGGTTGATCTTGCAGCTCCAACATTGTTGACAACAAACTCAGCTCGTGGTACTTTGCAGTCTCTAGACAGATGTCCCAATTCCTTGCTGTTAAAACACAACATTTCCTTGGTTGGATACTGGTTAGCGTTATGCCCTTCATCTCCTCAATTAAAGCAGTGCATCTTCGACTGTCAATGCTTATGATTCCCACTTCTGCCTATCATGTAGGCACGTCCTCCAGCAACTGGGCGTGCAACCTTCACAGCATTTGCAGTTGATCCCACCTTTGACCACTGACAGTCCTTAGAAAAGTGTCCTCGCTTCTTGCAGTTAAAGCACAGTCAGTCCTTCGATGAGCATTTATTAGCCAAGTGTTCCTTACTTACACATTGGTAATAGTACCACTTCTTCTGGCTATTCCCAATAGCCTGCGCCACAAGACAATCCTAACTACGGTCATTTCCCTGAGGATGGAAATAAGGTGCTCCTTGTTGTTGTCTTCCTCTTTGTCCTTTTCTTCGATAATTTGGCCTACTTGACCCTCGAACAGCTCGCTCCTCCCTTTGTTGTCTTAGCCAATTGGGTTGATTCTCTGTGGCGATTGGGCAACAGTAGTTGCTATCGCAACTATCATTCGGATTATGTGATTCATCTCTAAATTCCTAGCTCTAGTAGAAAGATTCATTCGTCTCGGAGACATCGAATTTCTACAAAGTAAACTAACCAGAACCCCACAACAAGATCAATCATCTGAGATGATCGCACATAATTTCACACAATGTCACACTTGTTTCAACTAGGAAACATTATAGACACTCATAAACAGAATTCACATAACCTAGGCATAATAGACATATACCTGACAATCTAGGGCAGTTTAAACAAAGCGGTCCGGTTAGAATCGAACTGCTTTGATACCACTATTGTAACACCCCATTACGGGAGCGCTACTGTGCAACCCAATCTAATGCTGAAAATATTTGATGCTTATATGCTTTCAGTAAAAAACACTCTTATGTATTTTGCAATCGAAAATAGGAGTGAATTTTATTTTTCTTTTTCTTTCCTTTGAAACCCTTTTCAAAAATGAGACGTAAAGAGTACTACAATTTTCTAAATGACGCCAAATCAGTCTTTTGCAAATATCAGATTACATTACATCACAACGAATGCTTCACATACATAAAACATGAAATAATCATTTCGCATTGAGGAGAGATTTTCCTGAAAAGAGTAATTACAAAACAATAAGTAATTACGCAAACAACTAAGATAATATCCTAAGCTAAGCTGGTTAACAACTATAACCCTTACTGAGAACCATTCAGTAAGATTAAAATATAAAGCACTCAGAGGAATCTTCCTCCACTGGCTCATTCTTCAACACTTCTGAAACAGCAGCAGCAACGTGAAACTCCATCTTGTAACATCCATAAGAATGTCCAATCCAACAACAGTGCAAGGTTAAATTCTTTGTCCACAAGTTTATCATAGGCTATGTCGCATCCAAACAATATATATATATATATATAATACAATAACTTGTCTTTATATACATATACATACTTAATAGACTACATGCATCATCATGGTATATCAAGCATTTGCATGTGAACAGATAACACAACCAACAGATCAACAATCAAGTCACCACAATATCAAACAATTGCATATGAGCAGACAATTCTATCAACAAATCAATGATCAAGTCATCACATATTACAATGTGGTTAATTATGCTTGTCAATGCATTATGAACGAGTTTGTGTATACAGCTGCAGCCTTGAATAAGGTTAGCAGTAGACGTGGAAATTCATTTCCCAACATCTGAACAACTTTCCCCTAAGGGTATTGCCTACCTTTAGTCACCAAAACGACCTCGGGTATTTGGTAGAGCCATTTATAACCACTAGTCACCAAAAGGGCTTTGGGCTACCTCTAGTCACCAAAAGGACCTCGGGTATTTGGTAGAGCCATTTATGACCACTAGACACCAAAAGGACCTTGGGTATTTGGCATGAAGTGACAACTCATCCTTTTGAAGTCATTAAGACAATCAAACGATACGAGTGTCGATGCTCAATGGTCAATATGCATCCAAACAAATTCTTTAATATGGCTTGCTCACCAAAAGGAGCATCCGTGATATGTTTTAATTAATCAATGCGGATCGAAAGTCAACTACTTTTCACTTTTGAAAAGGTGGAGGGAACTCAAAATTTAAGCACTGCACTGAGTATCCCGTACTACTCAAGTAATGCTCGGGTATTCTTCATCACACAGTGAACTGAGATGATGAGAAATACCCCTTAGAGTTCAAACACAGGACACTAGGTCCAAGTGTTCAACTGCGGAACGCTAATCTCAATCTTAGATCAAAACTCTAGGCATGTAATGCGGAAAACTAGGCTCAATTTTTAGGTTGACATACTAGGCACGCCATATGGAACACTAGGTCCATTCCTTAATCAAGAAAATGCGCACGCAAGTAGCACGTCAAGTCCCAGCACAGGACACATGGCCCATATGCTTAATAGGAACACTAGGTTCCTTATATTTTAATCTTTAAAAATATCGATCTTTGAAATCTTTAAAATTCCTTTATCAGTTCTTGTGTCACTCTCACTATATCAGAAAATACTCTTTAATCTTGGTCATTAAAACCGTAAACGTGCTAAATAATACACTAGGATAATTCCCAAGAAAGAAAGGCAGTGCAAACACTCTTAATAACTAAGTCTTTCCTAGCCAAAATTTTCCCAAACACATTATTTAACTCAACCATTTTCAAAAATTCTACTATGCTTACTTTTAAGTCAAAATGCCCTTAATAATTTATTTACGAAATCAGAATTCGGCTTGTGAAATCGCATCGGATTTACCGTTTGTAAATCGTCAACCCAATAACAGTCGATCGACGCATTATTAATTAATCCATTATCATCAACAATATTTTCCATATTCTAATCAATTTCAAGTTCCAATTAAATCCAAAATGATTTAAGGCAAACAATACAAATTACTAATGCCATACAGGGCCAAGAACATTCTACAGCATTTCAGACAGCATATAACAACTCAGTATGCTACAACATGTTACAACATTCTAGACAACACATAGTAATACAACAAGTACTACCACACAATTAATCAAACAATCAAACCAAACAACACACAAGGTGAAAAGCCCAAACTCATTATATAAGAATTTCCCTTACCTTGGGCGCTTTAACAATCCAAGCAAGGTAATTCCAAACTATTGTCAAGTCGAACCTTAAGCACGAACCTTAACGACACAAACTTAATACAATTAGAACCCAAAAACACAAGTCCTAACACCCTAGGACAACCACGGTTTGGGTCCCTAAAAGGCCTAAGAATTATTCACTTAATCCCATTTGGATCACACCTAGCCATATGTCATGAAACAAGTCTAAGTTATGCAAGTTTTGAAACTTTTCCAAACACTACACACTTAGAAAAATGCTTAAACCAAAATTACCAATTGGAATAGTATTTTATCACTTTGAATAGTGTTTTCCCAACTTTGAACCACTTTTAAAACACTATAACTTGTCACAAAATTTTAGAAACAATTTTATTACAAGTTCAAAACAATTCTGGAAACATAAACCAAATCTTTTCCCAAAAACAAGCTTCCTTGAAAGGTTTTGTTAAATCAAATCATCAACCACTTTTTACAACTATTTTAGGCATAGAAACAAGTTAAGAACATGCCCCAAATTTCCTTTGAGGGCCATAGTTTTAAGCTTCAAATACAACTTTCATTTTTCAAACATTTTACTTCTAAATTACACAAATTTTGATAAATCCAAACATCTTACCAAAACCAAACTTCTTTACCACTTTGAAACTCTTACAAACAAGTTAAAATTCCCTCAAAATTGGTTCATAATCACTGTTTTACAAGCCCCAAAACAACCCCAAATTTATTTTATTTCAAACGATTTTTCAAAGCTTTAAACATACAAATCTTTATAGATTTAAAGTCCTAATGAAAAACCAACTTCTTAAACACTTGACACACTTTAAAAACAAATTAAAACATCATCAAAACCATACAAAGCAGCCACGGTCTCCAACCCCAAAAACCAAATCATTTAATTTCTCAAAACTTGTTAAACATGCATATATGACTAGTTTTATTCATACTACCCAAAACCCTCCAAGAACTAGCTCCAAAACCACAAAAACAAGTCAAGATCAAGCTCCCACAACAGCCCCTAGGCTCGGCCAGAGGTTAAGGGTTAGGGTTCCTAAATTTAAAAACTCTAAACATGCTTAATCATAGAAGAAACTGAAGGATCAAAAGACTAATCATGCTAATCTAGCAAAATCTAACACTTTTAAGCAAAAATAATTCCAAGATCATGCAAACCGATATCATAGAATTCAAGAGAGAAAAGAGGATGATCATGGAGCTTACCAAGAAGATTAGGGAGAAGGTGCTGCTCTTAGGAAAGGGAGAAGGCCACGAAATTCAAGTGGAATATGGGTGGAAGGAAATTTCTTCATTTAGTTGGAATCTAGCTAATTTAGTTACAACTTAACCAAACTAACTACCCACCATTTACTAACTAACCAACTATAGTCTAACGCATGTCAAAGAAGCTTCTAAAGCTTGGATTCAGCTTCCCTAGTTGCTGGATTCATCGCCCCGCAGCTCAAAAAATCCAGATATTTCGTTTCGTCGGGTTCTCGCTCAATCGGGTGTGCGACGTTACACGTACATTAGGGTTTTTGATCCAAAAACCACAAAAATAAATCTAATAAATTTTTCCATAATAAAACATTATTAATCAACCAAAATGTCCCTAAAAATATTAGAAGTATTTCTATGAATGTCGCTTTCTCGATTTACGAGCTAAAACGCTACCGTTAGGCAATTTCTAGGCGTAGAAAATACCCTATATTTTTCGGATGCCCAAAAATTTCAGAAATATTCCAATAAATCCTAAATAATGAAAAATGCTAAGATCTCAAATTTTATACAATTTGGATCACGTTTGGGTATGTTTCAGTTAGAAACTCTCTCAATAGCCTAGTTTCGGCAAAATTCAATAGAATTCTCGCAGCGTAATAAAAATTGTAAATTAGTGAGGATCACTAATTCCAATTTCTCTTAACCTCTAGATATTATTCAAACAATAAAATTATCCAGACAAAATCATTAAAATAAAAGTCGTATTAATTACAACACAAAACCTATAATTAATCAACAACTAAACGTCAAAAATTCAAACAGTGACTTAAAAATATCTATTAAGTCCTGGAAATTATTTCTCACACAGTAAAATAATTTTTTTTAATCAAACAACAATTTTTCACATTTTTCAGGATTAATTCATATTAAAAATAGTATGCATCTACACTGTCTGTTAATCTGAATTAATTATCAAAACAATGTATATTGTTTTACAACAAATTTTTTTGTAGTTTTTCGTACTTTTCATAAATCATTAAGGTGATCAATATCTACGATTTATTTCCAAGTAGTCGGAAACTGTAAAATAATTTTCATAAAAATTGGGGTGTTACAATGAAACAGACAATGAAGGTGCAGTGATAGGATCACTAGAACCAAATGAAACAATAGAATCATCAACAGTGTAGTCTAGTACCTTAGGAGTAGGCTTCTCGAAGGTCCTATACAATCTCCTTTTCTTTCCTTGAGGGACAATAGCTGGAGGAGGAGGTGGAGGAGCTTGCTTCTTTGGACCAGAAGCTGGGATAGACAATTCAGCTTTTGCCTTCCTCTTCTTCTTCTCCATTATGTTCCTGATGGGGACCTTTGTGAATACATGCCTTGACAGGATGGTGTTGACAAGTGACTCCAAACACAAGAGGGGGGTGAATTGTGTGTGAACTGTGCTTTCAAAAACTTTTGGAGAAATAAGTGCTAATTATGAGTTGCAGAAATATTAATGTGAAATAGATAAATCACTTGAAGAATAAATTGCAAACGAGTTAAAAATAAAGTAAATAGTAAGATATAAATAACAATAAAATAAAGTACAGAAATATAATTGACTAAAAAGTAGAGAGATAAGGAGTAAAAAAGCACACAACAAATTATACAGGTTCGGCCACCTAACACTCCTGTGGCCTACGTCCTGTCCCCAAAGCAAACCACTATGGAATTTTCACTAAGACACTAGCTTTTAAATCAGGTTCAGCTAGAAACCTTTACAACTCTAAACCAGAGCAATACGTTCAAGAGATATCACCTCTCTATGAACACCTTGGGATTCCTACCCAAAAATAAATGATTTTCACAAATAAAATGAGACGAAAAAGATACACTCAATAGTGCAGATATAACAAATTGAAGCTCAAATAATACAACTCAAATTATGTAGAATAAAAGGCTCTCAGAAAATTGTGCTCAAATAAGTGTGAGTGATGAAAAATATTTGACAGAGTTTTTGGCACAAAAATTAAGCACTGCGTTGTTGTATTAAAACAAAGCTCACGAGCTGTGTTTATATAGGCAATGGGTGAGCGTCGAAATGACCGTTGGAGCATTTGCCCGTTGCGTTTTGATTTGTCCGTTGGAAGAAAAATCTGCCCGTTGCGTTTTGAAATAAAGAAATTGAAAACACGGAGACGGCTCGGCATACGACCTCAAGACAATGCAGACGACCTCGCCACACACTCGGCAAAAGACCTCGGCACACCCACTCGGCACACACTCTGCATACGACCTCCTCATCGGCTCGGTCCTCATAGCTCGGTGCACGCGACCTCATCACCGACACGCGACCTCGATGCAGCGACCTCATAAGGTTGACACGCGACCTCCTCCTCGATTCGACATACGACTTCCTCGAGCTCAACATCCGACTTCCTCCTCACCGACATCCGATTTCCTCAGAGCTCGACATCCGACTTCCTCAGCTCGACATCCGACACGAGATATGCATGTCAAAATATTTTGTGCGTGTGATTTAATTTTAATTGAGAGCTTTTTATTACTACTTACAAATTGTCTTAATAAAGATAAATAAATACCCAAAACCCAAAGACTTGAGAAACTATCATTCTTGATAGCCGCCGTGGTATTCTTTTCCACTTTTTGCACGGTTGACTATTTGCAAAGCTCCCTTTTGTCAATCATCAAAATCATCCTGTCAAGGCATGTATTCACAGACTCCCCCTTTTTGATGATGACAAACATCTCATGGAGGGAATTTAGTAAAATATAATCATGATATAGCAATGAGATATAAGCATGGTTTTTCAATAAAAGATATCAGAGTTTAAGCACAATATTTAGAAAAACTCCCCCTCACAATAGGCAATACTTAAAAGATCACTCCCCCTGAATCATGCATTCATGTAACTCTCCCCCTTTTGGCAACATCAAAAAGTGGGAAAGACAAATAAAGCAAGGCATATATTCAGGATTAAACAAGCATATTTTGATAGTTACGTGATACTAAGCTTGGTGTGTGACAGATGAGCTGGTTGGACATGATTAGCTAGTTGCATAAGACAAATGCGTCACCCACTCATTATTCCGTACTTAAAGAAAATGGAAGGGGAAAAGACCTGCATAAGCTCGTTAGCACACTCAAACGCCCAAGTTAGAATTTATTCAAAAAGAAAATGCAATCACAGGCAGTCACTCAATGCATGATTGGTCTAAAATACCTAACTCGGTTCTTATAAAAAAGAAGTTTTCTTTAGGCAAAGGTTTAGTAAAAATATCTGCGAGTTGTTTAGATGTTTCCACAAACTCAATCACACAATCTCCTTTTTGAACATGATCTCTAATAAAATGGTGCCTAATCTCTATGTGTTTAGTCCGAGAGTGATAAACCGGATTTTTAGTGAGGTTTATGGCACTAGTATTGTCACACTTTATTGGAACAGTTTTCAAATTAATCCCATAATCATTCAACTGTTGTTTCATCCAAATAATCTGTGCGCAACAACTACCTGCCGCAACATATTCCGCTTCGGCAGTGGACAAAGCCACACTGGCTTGTTTCTTACTATGCCATGAAACCAAGGCATTCCCAAGTAAGTGACATGTCCCACTAGTGCTTTTTCGGTCCATTTTGCAACCCGCAAAATCCGAATCCGAGTACCCAATAAGTGTGCAGTCAGCACCTTTGGGGTACCATAAACCCGTGTTTTGTGTGCCAATGAGGTATCTCATAATGCGTTTTACCGCTAAGAGATGTGATTCCTTAGGATTTGCTTGAAAACGTGCACACATACAAACACTAGACATAATATCCGGACGACTAGCAGTGAGATAGAGAAGAGATCCTATCATACCTCTATACTTACTTACTTCGACCGACTTACCACCTTCATCTTTGTCAAGATAGCATGAAGTGCTCATTGGAGTTGAGATTTCTTTTGCATCGCTCATTCCAAATTTCTTGAGTAAATCCTTGCAATATTTGGATTGATTGATGAATATTCCTTCCTTTGTTTGTTTGATTTGAAGTCCAAGGAAGTAATTTAGCTCTCCCATCATTGACATTTCAAATTCACTTTGCATGATATCAGAAAATTCCTTACACAAGGATTCATTAGTAGCACCAAATATTATATCATCGACATAAATTTGAACAAGTAAAATGTCATGCTTCTTATGTTTGATGAAAAGAGTAGTATCAACTTTTCCTCTTTCAAAACCTTTTTCAAGTAAGTATTTGCTCAACCTATCATACCAAGCTCTAGGAGCTTGTTTTAAACCATATAAAGCCTTTTTCAATTTGAAAACATGATTTGGAAATTCAAAATTTTCAAAACCGGGGGGTTGATCAACATATACTTCTTCTTGAATAAAACCATTTAGAAATGCACTTTTAACATCCATTTGAAAAAGTTTGAAATCCATGATGCATGCAAATGCGAGAAGCATGCGAATAGCTTCTAATCTAGCCACGGGTGCATAGGTTTCATCGAAATCTATGCCCTCTTGTTGATTATAGCCTTTTGCAACAAGTCTAGCTTTATTTCTAACAATGATACCGTTTTCATCAAGCTTGTTGCGAAAGACCCATTTGGTCCCAATGACTAGGTGATCTTTAGGCCTAGGGAAAAGTTCCCAAACATCATTTCTCTCAAATTGATTTAATTCCTCTTGCATAGCAAGGGTCCAATACTCATCAAAGATGGCTTCATTGACGTCATTTGGTTCAATTTGAGAGACAAAGGCCATATGATGACATGCATGATTAAGAGAGTTTCGAGTCGTTACCCCTTTTGAGATATCACCTATTATGTTGTCAAGAGGATGGTTCTTTGAGACTCTCCATTCTTTTGGAAGATTTGAGTGAGAGAGTTCTTGAGAGGGTTGAGGCAAGGACTCTTGATCCTCCTTTTGAACTTTTGATCTCTCTTGTTCCTCTAAATAGGTATCTCCAAATACTTCTGCAAGATCATCAACACTTTCTTCATCAAGATTTGGGGTTAGATTCATCAAAAGAAACATGCACAGATTCTTCAACAGTCCAAGTTCTTTTATTAAAAATTCGAAAAGCTTTACTAGAAGTGGAATATCCAAGAAATAAACCTTCATCAGCTTTAGCATCAAATTTACCAAGGTTATTCTTACCATTGTTTAGGACAAAACACTTGCATCCGAAAACGTGAAGGTGGGAAATGTTGGGCTTCCTTCCTTTGTAGAGTTCATACTGTGAATACATGCCTTGACAGGATGGTTTTGATGATTGACAAAAGGGAGCTTTGCAAATAGTCAACCGTGCAAAAAGTCGAAAAGAATACCAAGACGCGTATCAAGAATGATTGTTTCTCAAGTCTTTGGGTTCTGGGTATTTATTTATCTTTATTAAGACAATTTGTAAGTAGTAATAAAAAGCTCTCAATTAAAATTAAATCACACGCACAAAATATTTTGACATGCATATCTCGTGTCGGATGTCGAGCTGAGGAAGTCGGATGTCGAGCTGAGGAGGAAGTCGCGTGTCGAGATCTGAGGAAATCGGATGTCGAGCTGAGGAGGAAGTCGGATGTTGAGCTCTGAGGAAGTCGTATGTCGAACTGAGGAGGAGGTCGCGTGTCAATCTTATGAGGTCGCGTACCGAGGTCGCGTGATGAGCTCTTGTCGCGTGGCGAGCTGATGATCGCGTGTCGAGCTATGAGAACCGAGCTGATGATGAGGTCGTATGCCGAGCTGTGTTCCGAGGTCGTGTGCCGAGGTCTTTTGCCGAGCTGTTCAGAGGTCGTATGCCGAGCTGTGTCGAGGTCGTCTGTCGAGCTGTGTGGCGAGGTCGTCTGGCGAGCTGTCTTCAGAGGTCGTCTGCCGAGCTGTCTTCAGAGGTCGTCTGTCGAGCCGTCTCCGTGTTTTCAATTTCTTTATTTCAAAACGCAACGGGCAGATTTCCTGCAACGACAAATCCTTTTAATAATCAACGCAACGGGCAAATCTTCAACGGGCAAATCCTCAACGGACATTTTTTTTAAGTGCGTGAGACGCTCCTCGGTCGGTCTATAAATAAACAACGCTGTGCTCTTTCTTATAACACGACAATACAACAACGCAGTGCTTAATTTTTGTGCCAAAAACTCTGTCAAATATTTTTCATCACTCACACTTATTTGAGCACAATTTTCTGAGAGCCTTTTATTCTACATAATTTGAGTTGTATTATTTGAGCTTCAATTTGTTATATCTGCACTATTGAGTGTATCTTTTTCGTCTCATTTTATTTGTGAAAATCATTTATTTTTGGGTAGGAATCCCAATGTGTTCATAGAGAGGTGATATCTCTTGAACGTATTGCTCTGGTTTAGAGTTGTAAAGGTTTCTAGCTGAACCTGATTTAAAAGCTAGTGTCTTAGTGAAAATCCCATAGTGGTTTGCTTTGGGGACAGGACGTAGGCCACAGGGGTGTTAGGTGGCCGAACTTGGATAATTTGTTGTGTGCTTTTTTACTCCTTATCTCTCTACTTTTCACCAATTAAATTTCAGTACTTTATTTTATTGTTATTTATATCTTACTATTTACTTTATTTTTAACTCGTTTGCAATTTATTCTTCAAGTGATTTATCTATTTCACATTAATATTTCTGCAACTCATAATTAGCACTTATTTCTCCAAAAGTTTTTGAAAGGACCGCTCACACACAATTCACCCCCCTCTTGTGTTTGGAGTCACTTGTCAACAAGTGGCATCAGAGCTAGACTCTTGTATAAAGGACTTAACCGTCTCAAGAGAATGACTTCAAACAATAACGAGAGAACCTCCATGAACAGACCCCCATTTTTCAATGGTGAGGGGTATGGTTATTGGAAGGATAGAATGCAAATCTTTCTTGAGGGTGTTGATCTTGATATTTGGGATGCTGTGGAAAATGGTCCATTTGTCCCCACTCAATCAATTAATGATGCAATGGTAGACAAACCAAGATCACTTTGGACCGAAGATGATAAGAAAAAGGTCCAATACAATTTGAAAGCTAAGAACATCATCACTTCTGCTTTAAGCTACGATGAGTTCTATAGGGTCTCAAATTGCAAGATCAAGCTAAAGAAATGTGGGACACCCTTCTATTGACCCATGAAGGTACTACCGAGGCCAACTTATGTCTCATGGCAAAACACGAGGAGGATGAGGTAAATGCTCTTGAACTCGAATCTCCTTTAACTTATGATGAGTCGCTTATTGCTTGTGAAGAATTAAATAATGAAACGATTAAACTTGGAAAAATTGTTCTTTCTTCTAAGAAAACCATCTCTTCTCTTGAATCAAAAATTGAAATTTTAAACAAAGAGATAGTGATTCTTAAAGAAAAACAAGTCTTTGTGATTGAAACTTCTCCTCCCATATCTTGTGAAAATAAAAAGATGAAGTTTTAAAATGCAATGAGTGTAGTGTTTTGAAAAATAAGGGTGAGGATTTAAATAACACTCTTGCAAAATTAACAAAGGGAATAGATAAACTAAACATAAATTTAGGGAACCAAAAAGGTACTTTTAGAAAAGTGGTTTAGGTTATCATCCAAAAATTCATGAAAAATCTTTTAAACTCTTCAATCACAACAAACCCTCAAGTAGTCCTTTCATTAAATGCTTTCACTTTGTGGTAGAAATGGTCACACCGCCTCTATTTGCAATATTAGAAAGAATAAAAATGTAGTTGGCAAAAAGATGTGGATTCCAAAGGGCACCTTGCCCAAGACTAACTCATATGGACCCAAGATGGTTTGGGTACCAAAGGTTAAAATATGATTTGTTGTTGTAGGTGTGCTTGAAAGCCAAGGACTTAAATTGGTATCTTGATAGCGGCTGTTCAAAGCACATGACAGAGACAAAAGCAAGTTCTCCTCATTGGTACCTAAGAATAGTGGTTATGTCCTGTATGGTGACAACAACAAAGGTAAAATTCTTGGGATTGGTTCTATTGGTAAGAGTCCTAATCCCACTATTGAAAATGTTTTGTATGTGGATGGTTTGAAGCATAATTTGCTAAGCATTAGTCAACTTTGTGATAAAGGAAACAAAGTGGTTTTCGATTCTTCAAAATGCATGGTCATGGATTCTATAAATGAAAATGTTATTGTAATTGGACCTAGAATTGGAAATATCTATATGCTTGATTTAGATAAAATACCTTCAAATGATGCATGTTGTCTTATTAGTAAAGAGGATGAATCTTGGCTATGGCATAGGAGAATGGCTCATATTCACATGGATCATCTTAATAAGTTAGTTCGAAAGGACTTAGTAATTGGCTTACCAAAGCTTCGTTTTGAAAAAGATAAACTTTGTGATGCATGTCAAAAAGGAAAACAAGTAAAGGCATCTTTCAAATCTAAAAATATTGTTTCTACAAACCGGCCTTTACAACTTTTACATATGGATTTATTTGGCCCTTCTAGAACTAAAAGCTTTGGTGGCAATTACTATGCTCTTGTTATTGTGGACGACTATTCTCGCTATACATGGACTTTATTTATTTCTCACAAAAATGATGCTTTTAATGCTTTTCGAAAACTTGCAAAGGTTATACAAAATGAGAAGGGACTTAACATTGCTTCCATTCGAAGTGATCATGGTGGGGAATTTGAGAATGAAGCATTTGAAGCATTTTGCACAGAAAATGGCATTGATCACAACTTTTCTGCTCCAAGGACACCGCAACAAAATGGAGTGGTTGAAAGGAAAAATCGGTCTCTTGAAGAGGCGAGGACGATGCTCAATGAGACTAACCTTCCTAAGTACTTTTGGGCAGATGCCGTGAGCACCGCTTGCTATGTGATGAATCGAGTTCTTATAAGGCCGATCCTTAAGCAAACACCGTATGAACTCTACAAAGGAAGGAAGCCCAACATTTCCCACCTTCACGTTTTCGGATGCAAGTGTTTTGTCCTAAACAATGGTAAGAATAACCTTGGTAAATTTGATGCTAAAGCTGATGAAGGTTTATTTCTTGGATATTCCACTTCTAGTAAAGCTTTTCGAATTTTTAATAAAAGAACTTGGACTGTTGAAGAATCTGTGCATGTTTCTTTTGATGAATCTAACCCCAAATCTTCAGTAGAAGAAAGTGTTGATGATCTTACAGAAGTATTTGGAGATACCTATTTAGAGGAACAAGAGAGATCAAAAGTTCAAAAGGAGGATCAAGAGTCCTTGCCTCAACCCTCTCAAGAACTCTCTCACTCAAATCTTCCAAAGGAATGGAGAGTCTCAAAGAACCATCCTCTTGACAACATAATAGGTGATATCTCAAAAGGGGTAACGACTCGAAACTCTCTTAATCATGCATGTCATCATATGGCCTTTGTCTCTCAAATTGAACCAAATGACGTCAATGAAGCCATCTTTGATGAGCATTGGACCTTTGCTATGCAAGAGGAATTAAATCAATTTGAGAGAAATGATGTTTGGGAACTTGTCCCTAGGCCTAAAGATCACCTAGTCATTGGGACCAAATGGGTCTTTCGCAATAAGCTTGATGAAAACGGTATCATTGTTAGAAATAAAGCTAGACTTGTTGCAAAGGCTATAATCGACAAGAGGGCATAGATTTCGATGAAACCTATGCACCCGTGGCAAGATTAGAAGCTATTCGCATGCTTCTCGCATTTGCATGCATCATGGATTTCAAACTTTTTCAAATGGATGTTAAAAGTGCATTTCTTAATGGCTTTATTCAAGAAGAAGTATATGTTGATCAACCTCCCGGTTTTGAAAATTTTGAATTTCCAAATCATGTTTTCAAATTGAAAAAGACTTTATATGAGTTTAAAACAAGCTCGAGAGCTTGGTACGAGAGGTTGAGCAAATATTTACTTGAAAAAGGTTTTGAAAGAGGAAAAGTTGATACCACTCTTTTCATTAAACACAAAAAGCATGACATTTTACTTGTTCAAATTTATGTCGATGATATAATATTTGGTGCTACTAATGAATCCTTGTGTAAGGAATTTTCTGATATCATGCAAAGTGAATTTGAAATGTCAATGATGGGAGAGCTAAATTACTTCCTTGGACTTCAAATCAAACAAACAAAAGAAGGAATTTTTATAAATCAATCCAAATATTGCAAGGAGTTGCTTAAAAGATTTGGAATGAGCAACGCCAAAGAAATCTCAACTCCCATGAGCACATCATGCTATCTTGACAAAGATGAAGGTGGTAAGTCGGTCGAAGTAAGTAAGTATAGAGGTATGATAGGATCTCTTCTCTATCTCACTGCTAGTCGTCCGGATATTATGTCTAGTGTTTGTATGTGTGCACGCTTTCAAGCAAATCCTAAGGAATCACATCTCTTAGCGGTAAAACGCATCATGAGATATCTCACTGGCACACAAACCATGGGTTTATGGTACCCCAAAGGTGCTGACTGCACACTTATTGGGTACTCGGATTCGGATTTTGTGGGTTGCAAAATGGACCGAAAAAGCACTAGTGGGACATGTCACTTACTTGGGAATGCTTTGGTTTCATGGCATAGTAAGAAACAAGCCAGTGTGGCTTTGTCCACTGCCGAAGCGGAATATGTTGTGGCAGGTAGTTGTTGTGCACAAATTATTTGGATGAAACAACAGTTGAATGATTATGGAATCAATCTGAAAACTGTTCCAATTAAGTGCGACAATACTAGTTCCATAAACCTCACTAAAAATCCGGTTTATCACTCTCGGACTAAACACATAGAGATTAGGCACCATTTTATTAGAGATCATGTTCAAAAAGGTGATTGCATGATTGAGTTTGTGGAAACATCTAGACAACTTGCAGATATTTTTACTAAACCTTTGCCTAAGGAAACTTTCTTTTTTATTAGAACTGAATTGGGAATTTTAGACCAATCATGCATTGAGTATTTACTGTGATTGCATTTTCTTTTGAATAAATTCTAACTTGGGCGTTTGAGTGTGCTAACGAGTTTATGCAGGTCTTTTCCCTTCCATTTTCTTTAGGTACGGAATAATGAGTGGGTGAGGCATTTGTCTTATGCAACTAGCTAATCATGTCCAACCAAATTCATCTGTCACACGCCAAGCTTGGTATCACGTAACTATCAAAATATGCTTGTTTAATCCTGAATATATGCCTTGCTTTATTTGTCTTTCCCGCTTTTTGATGTTGCCAAAAGGGGGAGAGTTACATGAATGCATGATTCAGGGGAGTGATCTTTTAAGTATTGCCTATTGTGAGGGGGAGTTTTTCTAAATATTGTGCTTAAACTCTGATATCTTTTATTGAAAAACCATGCTTATATCTCATTGCCATATCATGATTATATTTTACTAAATTCCCTCCATGAGATGTTTGTCATCATCAAATAGGGGGAGTCTGTGAATACATGCCTTGACAGGATGGTTTTGATGATTGACAAAAGGGAGCTTTGCAAATAGTCAACCGTGCAAAAAGTGGAAAAGAATACCAAGACGCGTATCAAGAATGATTGTTTCTCAAGTCTTTGGGTTCTGGTATTTATTTATCTTTATTAAGACAATTTGTAAGTAGTAATAAAAGCTCTCAATTAAAATTAAATCACACGCACAAAATATTTTGACATGCATATCTCGTGTCGGATGTCGAAATGAGGAAGTCGGATGTCGAGCCGAGGAGGAAGTCGCGTGTCGAGATCTGAGGAAATCGGATGTCGAAATGGAGGAAGTCGGATGTTGAGCTCGAGGAAGTCGTATGTCGAATCGAGGAGGAGGTCGCGCGGTCAATCTTATGAGGTCGCTGCATCGAGGTCGCGTGATGAGCTCTTGTCGCGTGGCGAGCCGATGATCGCGTGTCGAGCTATGAACCGAGCCGATGATGAGGTCGTATGCCGAGCCGTGTTCCGAGGTCGTGTGCCGGAGGTCTTTGCCGAGCCGCTCGTGAGGTCGTATGCCGAGCCGTGTCGAGGTCGCCTGGTCGAGCCGCGGTGGCGAGGTCGCCTGGCGAGCCGCCTTCGTGAGGTCGCCTGGCCGAGCCGCCTTCGTGAGGTCGCCGTCGAGCCGCCTCCGTGTTTTCAATTTCTTTATTTCAAACGCATACGGGCGATTTCCCGCAACGACAAATCCTTTTAATAATCAACGAACGGGCAAATCTTCAACGGGCAAATCCTCAACGGACATTTTTTTAAGTGCGTGAGACGCTCCTCGGTCGGTCTATAAATAAACAACGCCGTGCTCTTTCTTATAACACGACAATACAACAACGCAGTTGCTTAATTTTTGTGCCAAAAACTCACAAATATTTTTCATCACTCACACTTATTTGAGCACAATTTTCGAGAGCCTTTTATTCTACATAATTTGAGTTGTATTATTTGAGCTTCAATTTGTTATATCCGCACTATTGAGTGTATCTTTTTCGCCTCATTTTATTTGTGAAAATCATTTATTTTTGGGTAGGAATCCCAATGTGTTCATAGAGAGGTGATATCCCTTGAGCGTATTGCTCTGGTTTAGAGTTGTAAAGGTTTCTAGCTGAACCTGATTTAAAAGCTAGTGTCTAAGTGAAAATCCCATAGTGGTTTGGTTTGGGGACAGGACGTAGGCCACAGGGGTGTTAGGTGGCGAACCTGGATAATTTGTTGTGTGCTTTTTTACTCCTTATCTCTCTACTTTTCACCAATTAAATTTACAGTACTTTATTTTATTGTTATTTATATCTTACTATTTACTTTATTTTTAACTCGTTTGCAATTTATTCTTCAAGTGATTTATCTATTTCACATTAATATTTCCGCAACTCATAATTAGCACTTATTTCTCCAAAAGTTTTTGAAAGCACCGTTCACACACAATTCACCCCCCTCTTGTGTTTGGAGTCACTTGTCAACACATACGGTGTTTGTTTAAGGATCGGCCTTATAAGAACTCGATTCATCACATAGCAAGCGGTGCTCATGGCGTCTGCCCAAAAGTACTTAGGAAGGTTAGTCTCATTGAGCATCGTCCTCGCTAGCTCTTCAAGAGACCGATTTTTCCTTTCAACCACTCCATTTTGTTGCGGTGTCCTTGGAGCAGAAAAGTTGTGATCAATGCCATTTTCTGTGCAAAATGCTTCAAATGCTTCATTCTCAAATTCCCCACCATGATCACTTCGAATGGAAGCAATGTTAAGTCCCTTCTCATTTTGTATAACCTTTGCAAGTTTCGAAAAGCATTAAAAGCATCCTTTTTGTGAGAAATACATAAAGTCCATGTATAGCGAGAATAGTCGTCCACAATAACAAGAGCATAGTAATTGCCACCAAAGCTTTTAGTTCTAGAAGGGCCAAATAAATCCATATGTAAAAGTTGTAAAGGCCGGTTTGTAGAAACAATATTTTTAGATTTGAAAGATGCCTTTACTTGTTTTCCTTTTTGACATGCATCACAAAGTTTATCTTTTTCAAAACGAAGCTTTGGTAAGCCAATTACTAAGTCCTTTCGAACTAACTTATTAAGATGATCCATGTGAATATGAGCCATTCTCCTATGCCATAGCCAAGATTCATCCTCTTTACTAATAAGACAACATGCATCATTTGAAGGTATTTTATCTAAATCAAGCATATAGATATTTCCAATTCTAGGTCCAATTACAATAACATTTTCATTTATAGAATCCATGACCATGCATTTTGAAGAATCGAAACCACTTTGTTTCCTTTATCACAAAGTTGACTAATGCTTAGCAAATTATGCTTCAAACCATCCACATACAAAACATTTTCAATAGTGGGATTAGGACTCTTACCAATAGAACCAATCCCAAGAATTTTACCTTTGTTGTTGTCACCATACCGGACATAACCACTATTCTTAGGTACCAATGAGGAGAACTTGCTTTTGTCTCCTGTCATGTGCTTTGCACACCGGCTATCAAGATACCAATTTAAGTCCTTGGCTTTCAAGCACACCTACAACAACAAATCATATTTTAACCTTTGGTACCCAAACCATCTTGGGTCCATATGAGTTAGTCTTGGGCAAGGTGCCCTTTGGAATCCACATCTTTTTGCCAACTACATTTTTATTCTTTCTAATATTGCAAATAGAGGCAGTGTGACCATTTCTACCACAAAGTGAAAGCATTTAATGAAAGGACTACTTGAGGGTTTGTAGTGATTTAAGAGTTTAAAAGATTTTTCATGAATTTTTGGATGATAACCTAAACCAGCTTTTCCAAAAGTACCTTTTGGTTTCCTAAAATAATGTTTAGATTCTCTCTTCCCATCGAAATTTTTGCAAGAGTGTTATTTAAACCCTCACCCTTATTTTTCAAAACACTACACTCATTGCATTTTAAAACTTCATCTTTTTATTTTCACAAGATATGGGAGGAGAAGTTTCAATCACAAAGAACTTGTTTTTCTTTAAGAATCACTATCTCTTTGTTTAAAATTTCAATTTTTGATTCAAGAGAAGAGATGGTTTTCTTAGAAGAAAGAACAATTTTTCCAAGTTTAATCGTTTTATTATTTAATTCTTCACAAGCAATAAGCAGCTCATCATAAGTTAAAGGAGATTCGAGTTCAAGAGCATTTACCTCATCCTCCTCGTGTTTTGCCATGAGACATAAGTTGGCCTCGGTAGTACCTTCATGGGTCAATAGAAGGGTGTCCCACATTTCTTTAGCAATCTTGCAATTTGAGACCCTATAGAACTCATCGTAGCTTAAAGCAGAAGTGATGATGTTCTTAGCTTTCAAATTGTATTGGACCTTTTTCTTATCATCTTCGGTCCAAAGTGATCTTGGTTTGCCTACCACTGCATCATTAATTGATTGAGTGGGGACAAATGGACCATTTTCCACAGCATCCCAAATATCAAGATCAACACCCTCAAGAAAGATCTGCATTCTATCCTTCCAATAACCATACCCCTCACCATTGAAAAATGGGGGTCTGTTCATGGAGGTTCCCTCGTTATTGTTTGAAGTCATTCTCTTGAGACGGTTAAGTCCTTTATACAAGAGTCTAGCTCTGATGCCACTTGTTGACAAGTGACTCCAAACACAAGAGGGGGTGAATTGTGTGTGAACTGTGCTTTCAAAAACTTTTGGAGAAATAAGTGCTAATTATGAGTTGCAGAAATATTAATGTGAAATAGATAAATCACTTGAAGAATAAATTGCAAACGAGTTAAAAATAAAGTAAATAGTAAGATATAAATAACAATAAAATAAAGTACAGAAATATAATTGACTGAAAAGTAGAGAGATAAGGAGTAAAAAAGCACACAACAAATTATACAGGTTCGGCCACCTAACACCCCTGTGGCCTACGTCCTGTCCCCAAAGCAAACCACTATGGGATTTTCACTCAGACACTAGCTTTTAAATCAAAGTTCAGCTAGAAACCTTTACAACTCTAAACCAGAGCAATACGTTCAAGAGATATCACCTCTCTATGAACACCTTGGGATTCCTACCCAAAAATAAATGATTTTCACAAATAAAATGAGACTAAAAGATACACTCAATAGTGCAGATATAACAAATTGAAGCTCAAATAATACAACTCAAATTATGTAGAATAAAAGGCTCTCGAGAAAATTGTGCTCAAATAAGTGTGAGTGATGAAAAATATTTGTGAGTTTTTGGCACAAAAATTAAGCAACTGCGTTGTTGTATTAAAACAAAGCTCACGAGTGTGTTTATATAGGCAATGGGTGAGCGTCGAAATGACCGTTGGAGCATTTGCCGCTATGCTTTGATTTGTCCGTTGGAAGAAAAATCTGCCCGCTATGCTTTGAAATAAAGAAATTGAAAACACGGAGACGGCTCGGCATACGACCTCACGAAGACGGCTCGGCCAGACGACCTCGCCACACGCATTTCGGCACCACGACCTCGGCACCGCGGCTCTGCATACGACCTCCTCATCATTTCGGTCCTTATAGCTCGATGCAGCGACCTCATCACGGCTCGACCACGCGACCTCGATGCAGCGACCTCATAAGCTTGACACGCGACCTCCTCCTCGATTCGACATCGACTTCCTCGGATCTCAACATCCGACTTCCTCCTCATTTCGACATCCGATTTCCTCGAGCTCGACATCAGAGCTTCCTCATTTCGACATCAGACACGAGATATGCATGTCAAAATATTTTGTGCGTGTGATTTAATTTTAATTGAGAGCTTTTTATTACTACTTACAAATTGTCTTAATAAAGATAAATAAATACTAAACCAAAGACTTGAGAAACTATCATTCTTGATACGCGTCTTGGTATTCTTTTCCACTTTTTGCACGGTTGACTATTTGCAAAGCTCCCTTTCGTCAATCATCAAAATCATCCTGTCAAGGCATGTATTCACAGATGGTTTTGATGATTGACAAAAGGGAGCTTTGCAAATAGTCAACCGTGCAAAAAGTGGAAAAGAATACCAAGACGCGTATCAAGAATGATTGTTTCTCAAGTCTTTGGGTTCTGGGTATTTATTTATCTTTATTAAGACAATTTGTAAGTAGTAATAAAAAGCTCTCAATTAAAATTAAATCACACACGCACAAAATATTTTGACATGCATATCTCGTGGCCTGATGTCGAAATGAGGAAGCCTGATGTCGAAATGAGGAGGAAGTCGCGTGTCGAGCTCTGAGGAAGTCGTATGTCGAATCGAGGAAAAAGTCGCGTGTCGAAATGAGGAAATCGGATGTCGAAATGAGGAGGAAGTCGGATGTTGAGCTCGAGGAAGTCGTATGTCGAATCGAGGAGGAAGTCGCATGTCGAGCCGATGAGGTCGTGGTACCGAGCTATGAGAACCGAGCCGATGAGGAGGTCGTATGCCGAGCCGTGTTCCGGAGGTCGTGTTCCGGAGGTCTTTGCCGAGCCGCTCAGAGGTCATATGCCGAGCCGTGTCGAGGTCGCCTGGTCGAGCCGTGTGGCGAGGTCGCCCGCCGATCCGCCTTCGTGAGGTTGTATGCCGAGCCGCCTCCGTGTTTTCAATTCTTTCATGTTCAACGCAACGGACAAATTCCAACGGACAGATCCCCGCCAGAACGGGCAAATCCTCAACGGACAAATCTTCTTAAAGTGACGCTCCTCCATTGCCTATATAAACACACTCGTGAGCCTTGTAAAATACAACAACGCAGTTGCTTAATTTTTGTGCCAAAAACTCACAAATATTTTTCATCACTCACACTTATTTGAGCACAATTTTCGAGAGTCTTTTTATTCTACATAATTTGAGTTGTATTATTTGAGCTTCAATTTGTTATATCCGCACTATTGAGTGTATCTTTTTCGCCTCATTTTATTTGTGAAAATCATTTATTTTTGGGTAGGAATCCCAAGGTGTTCATAGAGAGGTGATATCTCTTGAACGTATTGCTCAGTTTAGAGTTGTAAAGGTTTCTAGCTGAACCTGATTTAAAAGCTAGTGTCTTAGTGAAAATCCCATAGTGGTTTGCTTTGGGACAGGACGTAGGCCACAGGGTGTTAGGTGGCCGAACCTGGTAATTTGTTGTGTGCTTTTTTACTCCTTATCTCTCTACTTTTCACCAATTAAATTTCAGTACTTTATTTTATTGTTATTTTTATCTTACTATTTACTTTATTTTTAACTCGTTTGCAATTTATTCTTCAAGTGATTTATCTATTTCACATTAATATTTCCGCAACTCATAATTAGCACTTATTTCTCCAAAAGTTATTGAAAGCACTGCTCACACACAATTCACCCCCTCTTGTGTTTGGAGTCACTTGTCAACAAGTGGCATCGAGCTAGACTCTTGTATAAAGGACTTAACCGTCTCAAGAGAATGACTTCAAACAATTACGAGGAACTTCCATGAACAGACCCCATTTTTCAATGGTGAGGGGTATGGTTATTGGAATGATAGAATGCAAATCTTTCTTGAGGGTGTTGATCTTGATATTTGGGATCTTTGTAGAAAATGGTCCATTTGTCCCCACTCAATCAATTAATGATGCAAGGTAGACAAACCAAGATCACTTTGGACCGAAGATGATAAGAAAAGGTCCAATACAATTTGAAAGCTAAGAACATCATCACTTCGCTTTAAGCTACGATGAGTTCTATAGGGTCTCAAATTGCAAGACATAAAGAAATGTGGGACACCCTTCTATTGACCCATGAAGGTGCTACCGAGGTCAAGAGGGCTCGAATGAACACATTAATCCATGAGTATGAGTTATTTAGGATGAAACCAAGTGAAAACATACAAGATATGCAAAAAAGGTTCATCCATATAATAAACCATCTCAGAGCTCTTGGGAAAGTCTTCAGTAATGAAGATTTAATTAATAAAGTTCTTAGATGTTTAAATAGAAACTGGCAACCCAAGGTCACTGCTATAGCTGAATCTAGAGACTTATCTTCTATGACCTTGGCTACTTTATTTGGAAAATTGCAGGAACATGAACTTGAACTAAATCGTCTCATGGAAAGCGAAGAAGCTGATAAGAAAAAGAAAGGGCTCGCCCTCAAAGCAAGCATTGAGGAAACTGACGATGACGAATGTGATTTCCTCGAAGATGAAAATAATGAGGAAAACATGAGTCTAATGGTTCGCAAATTCAAGAGGTTCATGAGACTCAGAAACAAAGGTAAGTTCCCAAGCTCTCAAAAGAAAAGCGATGAAACAACTTCTTTTAATCCTACCTGCTACAAGTGTGGAAAGAAAGGTCACATAAAACCCGATTGTCCTCAAAACCAAACGAGGAATGAGAAATTTGAAAAGAAACCACCAAAGGATTCGAAGGGAAGAAGAGCTTACATTGCCTGGGATGATAATGATATGGATTCTTCTGATGAATCTGAAAATGAAGAGGCTCACCTTAGTCTAATGGCAAATCATGATGAAGATGAGGTAATTTTTATGATCCTGACTCTCCTTTAACTTATGATGAATTACTTGCCGCTTGTGAAGAATTCAATAATGAAACGATTAAACTTGGAAAAATTGTTCGTTCTTCTAAGAAAACCATCTCTTCTCTTGAATCAAAAATTGAAATGTTAAACAAAGAGATAGTGATGCTTAAAGAAAAACAAGTTCTTTGTGATTGAAACTTCTCCTCCCATATCTTGTGAAAATAAAAAGATGAAGTTTTAAAATGCAATGAGTGTAGTGTTTTGAAAAATAAGGTTGAGGATTTAAATAACACTCTTGCAAAATTTACGATGGGAAGAGATAATCTAAACATTATTTTAGGAAACCAAAAAGGTACTTTTGGAAAAGCTGGTTTAGGTTATCATCCAAAAATTCATGAAAAATCTTTTAAACTCTTCAATCACAACAAACCCTCAAGTAGTCCTTTCATTAAATGTTTTCACTGTGGTAGAAAAGGTCACACTGCTTCCATTTGCAATATTAGGAAAAACAAGAATGTGGTTGGCAAAAGATATGGATTCAAAAGGGTACTTTGCCAAAAACTAACTCATTTGGACCCAACTTAGTTTGGGTACCAAAGATTAAAAATTAATCTGTTGTTGTAGGTGTGCTTGAAAGCCAAGGACTTAAATTGGTATCTTGATAGCAATTTGTTCAAAGCACATGACAGAGACAAAAGCAAGTTCTCCTCATTAGTACCTAAAAATAGTGGTTATGTCCGGTATGGTGACAACAACAAAGGTAAAATTCTTGGGATTGGTTCTATTGGTAAGAGTCCTAATCCCACTATTGAAAATGTTTTGTATGTGGATGGTTTGAAGCATAATTTGCTAAGCATTAGTCAACTTTGTGATAAAGGAAACAAAGTGGTTTTCGATTCTTCAAAATGCATGGTCATGGATTCTATAAATGAAAATGTTATTGTTATTGGACCTAGAATTGGAAATATCTATATGCTTGATTTAGATAAAATACCTTCAAATGATGCATGTTGTCTTATTAGTAAAGAGGATGAATCTTGGCTATGGCATAGAAGAATGGCTCATATTCACATGGATCATCTTAATAAATTGGTTCAGTAAAGACTTAGTAATTGGTTTGCCAAAGATTCGTTTTGAAAAAGATAAACTTTGCGATGCATGTCAAAAGGGAAAACAAGTAAAGGCTTCTTTCAAATCTAAAAATATTGTTTCAACAAATCGGCCTTTACAACTTTTACATATGGATTTATTTGGCCCTTCTAGAACCATGAGCTTTGGTGGCAATTACTATGCTCTTGTTATTGTGGATGACTATTCTCGCTATACATGGACTTTATTTATTTCTCACAAAAATGATGCTTTTAATGCTTTTCGAAAACTTGCAAAGGTTATACAAAATGAGAAGGGACTTAACATTGCTTCCATTCGAAGTGATCATGGTGGGGAATTTGAGAATGAAGCATTTGAAGCATTTTGCACGTAAAATGGCATCGATCACAACTTTTCACGCTCCAAGGACACCGCAGCAAATTCGCGTGGTTGAAAGGAAAATTCGGTCGGTTGAAGAGCTTGCGAGGACGATCCTCAATGAGACTAACCTTCCTAAGTACTTTTGGGCAGGCCAGTGAGCACCGCTTGCTATGTGATGAATCGAGTTCTTATAAGGCCGATCCTTAAACAAACACCGTATGAACTCTACAAAGGAAGGAAGCCCAACATTTCCCACCTTCACGTTTTCGGATGCAAGTGTTTTGTCCTAAACAATGGTAAGAATAACCTTGGAAAATTTGACGCTAAAGCTGATGAAGGTTTATTTCTTGGATATTCCACTTCTAGTAAAGCCTTTCGAATTTTTAATAAACGATTTTTAATCGTTGAAGAATCTGTGCATGTTTCTTTTGATGAATCTAACCCCAAATCTTCAGTAGAAGAAAGTGTTGATGATCTTGCAGAAGTGTTAGGAGATACCTATTTAGAGGAACAAGAGAGATCAAAAGTTCAAAAGGAGGATCAAGAGTCCTTGCCTCAACCCTCTCAAGAACTCTCTCACTCAAATCTTCCAAAGGAATGGAGAGTCTCAAAGAACCATCCTCTTGACAACATAATAGGTGATATCTCAAAAGGGGTAATGACTCGAAACTCTCTTAATCATGCATGTCATCATATGGCCTTTGTCTCTCAAATTGAACCAAATGACGTCAATGAAGCCATCTTTGATGAGCATTGGACCCTTGCTATGCAAGAGGAATTAAATCAATTTGAGAGAAATGATGTTTGGGAACTTGTCCCTAGGCCTAAAGATCACCTAGTCATTGGGACCAAATGGGTCTTTCGCAATAAGCTTGATGAAAAGCGGTATCATTGTTAGAAATAAAGCTAGACTTGTTGCAAAGGCTATAACCAACAAGAGGGCATAGATTTCGATGAAACCTATGCACCCGTAGCTAGATTAGAAGCTATTCGCATGCTTCTCGCATTTGCATGCATCATGGATTTCAAACTTTTTCAAATGGATGTTAAAAGTGCATTTCTTAATGGCTTTATTCAAGAAGAAGTATATGTTGATCAACCTCCGGTTTTGAAAATTTTGAATTTCCAAATCATGTTTTCAAATTGAAAAAGGCTTTATATGGTTTAAAACAAGCTCGAGAGCTTGGTACGAGGTTGGGCAAATATTTACTTGAAAAAGGTTTTGAAAGAGGAAAAGTTGATACCACTCTTTTCATTAAACACAAAAATCATGACATTTTACTTGTTCAAATTTATGTTGACGATATCATCTTTGGTGCTACTAATGAATCCTTGTGCAAGGAATTTTCTGATATCATGCAAAGTGAATTTGAAATGTCAATGATGGGAGAGCTAAGTTACTTCCTTGGACTTCAAATCAAACAAACAAAGGAAGGAATATTCATCAATCAATCCAAATATTGCAAGGATTTACTCAAGAAATTTGGAATGACCGATGCAAAAGAAATCTCAACTCCAATGAGCACTTCATGCTATCTTGACAAAGATGAAGGTGGTAAGTCGGTCGAAGTAAGTAAGTATAGAGGTATGATAGGATCTCTTCTCTATCTCACTGCTAGTCGTCCTGATATTATGTTTAGTGTTTGTATGTGTGCACGTTTTCAAGCTAGTCCTAAGGAATCACATCTCTCTGCTGTAAAACGCATTATGAGATACCTCATTGGCACACAAAACACGGGTTTATGGTACCCCAAAGGTGCCGAATGCACTTTGATTGGGTACTCGGATTCTGATTTTGTGGGTTGTAAATTGGACCGAAAAAGCACTAGTGGGACATGTCACTTACTTGGGAATGCCTTGGTTTCATGGCATAGTAAGAAACAAGCCAGTGTGGCTTTGTCCACTGCCGAAGCGGAATATGTTGCGGCAGGTAGTTGTTGCGCATAGATTATTTGGATGAAACAACAGTTGAATGATTATGGGATTAATTTGAAAACTGTTCCAATAAAGTGTGACAATACTAGTGCCATAAACCTCACTAAAAATCCGGTTTATCACTCTCGGACTAAACACATAGAGATTAGGCACCATTTTATTAGAGATCATGTTCAAAAAGGAGATTGTGTGATTGAGTTTGTGGAAACATCTAAACAACTCGCAGATATTTTTACTAAACCTTTGCCTAAGGAAACTTTCTTTTTTATTAGAACTGAATTGGGAATTTTAGACCAATCATGCATTGAGTGACTGCCTGTGATTGCATTTTCTTTTTGAATAAATTCTAACTTGGGCGTTTGAGTGTGCTAACGAGTTTATGCAGGTCTTTTCCCCTTCCATTTTCTTTAAGTACGGAATAATGAGTGGGTGACGCATTTGTCTTATGCAACTAGCTAATCATGTCCAACCAGCTCATCTGTCACACACCAAGCTTGGTATCACGTAACTATCAAAATATGTTTGTTTAATCGTGAATATATGCTTGCTTTATTTGTCTTTCCCGCTTGTTGATGTTGCCAAAAGGGGGAGAGTTACATGAATGCATGATTCAGGGGGAGTGATCTTTTAAGTATTGCCTATTGTGAGGGGGAGTTTTTCTAAATATTGTGCTTAAACTCTGATATCTTTTATTGAAAAACCATGCTTATATCTCATTGCTATATCATGATTATATTTTACTAAATTCCCTCCATGAGATGTTTGTCATCATCAAAAAGGGGGAGTCTGTGAATACATGCCTTGACAGGATGGTTTTGATGATTGACAAAAGGGAGCTTTGCAAATAGTCAACCGTGCAAAAAGTGGAAAAGAATACCAAGACGCGTATCAAGAATGATTGTTTCTCAAGTCTTTGGGTTCTGGGTATTTATTTATCTTTATTAAGACAATTTGTAAGTAGTAATAAAAAGCTCTCAATTAAAATTAAATCACACACGCACAAAATATTTTGACATGCATATCTCGTGTCGGATGTCGAGCTGAGGAAGTCGGATGTCGAGCTGAGGAGGAAGTCGCGTGTCGAGCTCTGAGGAAGTCGTATGTCGAACTGAGGAGGAAGTCGCGTGTCGAGCTGAGGAAATCGGATGTCGAGCTGAGGAGGAAGTCGGATGTTGAGCTCTGAGGAAGTCGTATGTCGAATCGAGGAGGAAGTCGCATGTCGAAATGATGAGGTCGTGTACCGAGCTATGAGAACCGAGCCGATGAGGAGGTCGTATGCCGAGCCGTGGTTCCGGAGGTCGTGTTCCGAGGTCTTTGCCGAGCTGTTCAGAGGTCATATGCCGAGCTATGTCGAGGTCGCCTGGTCGAGCCGTGTGGCGAGGTCGCCCGCCGAGCCGCTTTCGTGAGGTCGTATGCCGAGCCGTCTCCGTGTTTTTCAATTCTTTCATGTTCAACGCAACGGACAAATTCCAACGGACAGATCCCTGCCGCAACGGGTAAATCCTCAACGGACAAATCTTCTTAAAGTGACGCTCCTCCATTGCCTATATAAACACATTTCGTGAGCCTTGTAAAAATACAACAACGCAGTTGCTTAATTTTTGTGCCAAAAACTCACAAATATTTTTCATCACTCACACTTATTTGAGCACAATTTTCTCGAGAGTCTTTTTATTCTACATAATTTGAGTTGTATTATTTGAGCTTCAATTTGTTATATCCGCACTATTGAGTGTATCTTTTTCGTCTCATTTTATTTGTGAAAATCATTTATTTTTGGGTAGGAATCCCAAGGTGTTCATAGAGAGGTGATATCTCTTGAGCGTATTGCTCTGGTTTAGAGTTGTAAAGGTTTCTAGTGAACCTGATTTAAAAGCTAGTGTCTTAGTGAAAATCCCATAGTGGTTTGCTTTGGGGACGGGGCGTAGGCCACAGGGGTGTTAGGTGGCGAACCTGGATAATTTGTTGTGTGCTTTTTACTCCTTATCTCTACTTTTCACCAATTAAATTTCAGTACTTTATTTTATTGTTATTTATATCTTACTATTTACTTTATTTTTAACTCGTTTGCAATTTATTCTTCAAGTGATTTATCTATTTCACATTAATATTTCCGCAACTCATAATTAGCACTTATTTCTCCAAAAGTTATTGAAAGCACCGTTCACACACAATTCACCCCCCTCTTGTGTTTGGAGTCACTTGTCAACAACCTTGTCCTCATCATCTTCTGGTTCATCTTTTCTTCCTGGTGCAGAAGGCACCTTCTGTTTCTTGCTTCTTGTCTCCTTGGCTGGAGACTTACCAGTTCTCTTCACATCAGACACAGAGCTTCTGGTGGATTTCTTCAGAACTTCACCAACAGTAGCATCAGCTACTTCTTCCTAATCTTGTTTCACTTGCTTTATCATTTCCCCAGTAAACAAATTCATTCTCACCAAACTATTGAGTCCAAAAACATCTGGAAGAGTCATAGCACCTCTTCCAAGATATTTTTCCTTTTTCCTTTTCTTCCCCTTACAATGCACCAAGCTTTCTTGCAATTCCATCCTTAACAATAATCTCAGTCAGAAGAACACCATAAGGAATGTTCTTGTAGACTTGCTTCTCTTCAGCAGAACCCTTCCTTGAATTAATAATTAGATTGACCAGAGTGTTGTAGATCTATCTAGGCAGATTAACCTTTTGACCAGCCACTAGACCCAGCCTTCAGAATGACACACTTGGAGATTATCATGTGAAGCACCCTGTAGTGACTCTTCATATTTTTAGCAGACGGAGATACCTCAGATGCCTTCTGTAACACCCTAACCCATATTAGGGGATTACTTACGAATAAAACTTGAACTAACTAGGAAACGACGTATAAAAAGTTTCGAATACCAATGATACTAAGGATCAAGTCGTGTTTACAAGATATGAACCATGCTTTAATTAATAAAGTCCCTGGATATTTAAGCATTATAAAAGATATGCGGCTAAAGCATTAACATAATTCATAGTCTCGTAATTGCTGAAGTTACCTCGAATTATTACAACCTCTTTCTAAAAAAAAAGAATCATAATAAGTAGAAGAAGTTACGATTACGCCTCATACACATATACTACTAGGACACAACCTAATAGCTACGACTCCGACTCGTGATCCGGTAACTCGAAGTCTCACCGAATGGCAAGACCGAGCACGCTTGTGCTCTGAACCTCTTCCATCAATAGTACCTGAAAACAACGCCCCAAAGGTGAGTTTATAAAACTCAATAACATAGACTTGAAATCAAAATATTTTTACCATTGTTTCAGCCATACGTGGTGTGCGACGTATGGGAAAATCCTCCACTTATTACATAAGTATATTTAATCAAACTATATACCTTAACCGAACCTCAACATAGCAGTGCCAATGAATGTTTAGACATAGAGCATGTATCAAACACACAGTCTAATCATATTCACTTAGACAATTACCATTTTGCTAAGTGATTCACAAGTTCAAACCTCAAATCATCTTATGCAAACAACCAATTAATCGATATTGTTTACAAGACAAATCACAAATCATAATTACAATCATAATGGATGTACCCACTTGGTGCCACTCAATAACCCAAGAAAAGAGTGACAGCTATTCATTTATATACCGCTCCACCAAGGGATCCTCGTAATTGGAAAAACCCTTAAATAACCAAAGACGAGTTTGCATTATTACGTAAACACCCTCAAACACAATCAAACTTATTCACAAAATATTTTTAATTAATGCATTGCTATTTCACATTTGTCATAGTCTCATATTATCCTTAACCTTAACCAAACTCAATCATAAATCATTAACACACAACACATCACAATTCATTATCAAATAATGTATGGCTCTAACACATTCCTTTTAGCCTCACACCATTCATTTAAGCATAGGAAAATGAGACTTAACACAAGGTTTAAGAGTTTGGGGAAAGCATTAGAAAGGAACGAAAAACACACTAAAATGGTGCTGTTGGTCACCCAGCGAACAGTGGCCAAGAGTTGCACCTGTTGGTGCACTCTGGCTTCGCCTAGCGACCCAGGGGGTTCGCCCAGCGATCTGATGCTGAAAAATCTGCATAATTGTGTTTTTCTACACTTCGAAATTCCTTGTCACATTCCAACCCAATCCTAATCACAATGGAGTAGATCCAAGGCAAATTCACACATATACATACTAAGAATCAAAGGCACATTAAGAATCAAAACAATAGAATTCTTAACATGCTTAGTCACAAGGTTTTAGTTCAACACTTCTAAATTCAATAACAACACATCAATAACTCATTACCAATAACAACATTCATATGGTTATAATCAACCAATAGCATTCAAGCATGTGACTCAGCTCAATCACTTTTCACATTCCAATTCAAACCAAGATAATTTCAACAAGGGTTTCAAGGCAATTATATGCATACACTACTAGGAATTCAAGACATATCCAAAGCCAAGACAAACATGGAACTTAGCATACATGAAGCACAACCACACCAAGTGAACACATACATACATCATGGTGCATACAATTTCACATTCAAGTAACTTAGAGCCCAAACTCATGCAAAAGGGCTAGCTCACATGCTGAGCCACTTCAAATTTGAAATCACGCATATTTTCACACATAACAACAATTTGTGTAATTTCGATTGGAGCTCAGTGGAATTCGCAATGGTCACAAACAACACACATTGTTTTAGGGGGGTTGGGGGCAACCGTCCAACCCTATTTCAGTCAAACCCCATACAAGACTATTTAGTATAATTAATAAGCTAATTATTGAACTAATAAATTTAATCTTAAAGCCTAGCACACCCTAAGGAAGGTTTTAGGGGAAGTCTATGTTACCTTAATAATCCCAAATTAGGGATTTGAGTTCCAAAAATCCCCTTTCCTCTTCTTCCATCGTTCTGAGCTCAGATTGATCTTCTCCACCAATTAAGTCCACATGCAAGTAAAAACATTCATTCATAAATAATCTAAGCTCATTTGCATTACAATCTAACTAGGATTGAAACCCTATAGGTTAAGGACCAAAACCATAACCCAAACCTACCAAAACAAGGTAGAAATTAGTGAAGAAACAGCATGAAACACGGCCTGGCCGTGCTGTGCAAAACGGCCGTGTCAGGCCTCTGTAGAATTTCTGCAGACGAGCGTCAACTTCGCAGATTTTATTAACATATCAAACGGAGTCGGAATTGGGCAAACGACCACTCATTGGAAAGCTTAGGATGTCTAGTTTATGAATATAATTTTTATTTTAGAGGATGTCCTCCCAATTAGTACAGTTTTAACAAACAAGCAACTGATGTCAGAAAACAGGACAGCGTTCATTCCTTAACTTGTAAATTCTATATCTAATTCAATTCTTAACATTTTCAAGTGATTCTTGGGCCTAAAATGAAGCCCCTCGTGTCTAGTTTACACAAAAACAAGAATCATTTCAATCCAAGGTCTATAGAGAGAGTTATACTTGAAATACCAGAGGAAGTCTTAACATGCATGCTCACTAGGTTGTAACCCAAACTTCTACTAAGTCCAACATCAAATTCCCACTCCACAATCTGAACCTTAGACTAACTAAACCACATACAAAAGGAAATAAAAACCCTAATGGGGGTCTTATTGGTTGCCCACCACCTAAAGGAGAAGAACTCACCTCAAAAAGAAGAAATGGAGTTGAATAGCTTGAGTTCTCCTTCCTTCTCCCTCTTATAATTTCGAGCTCCTCCTTCTTGCTTCCTTGAACCAGCTCTTGAAGCTTCAACAATGGAGGATGTTCAGCCCAAACTCCTCCTTTGACAAGGATTGAATGGAGTCTTCAAAGCTTTACCCTCTTCTAGCCCCAAAACCCTAGCTTTCTTCTTCTTTTCCCCTTTTTCCTCTTCTTCCTTCTCTCTACATTTCTAATTTTTGCTTCTTCCTTTGTTTGTGGCTGCTGGAAATCGATGGAGGGAGGGAGTAATAGGGTTTGGAGAGAGTTCTAAGGTGGATTTAAATGAAACATGGTGTATGGTGGTCACTTGGGTTAAGTTAATTAAAAACTTGCTAATAAACCCTTATTAATCCTCTTGATTAAATCTTAGGTTCCTAATAATAACTTATGTAACTTTAATCAATTAAAACTACTCCTAATTAATCAGTCCCACAAATCCTAAATCATTGGGTAAAATTACCATTTTACCCTTTGATTCCAAATTGGTTTTAAACTGCCAAATTAAGGCTGTGTACTATATTTAATCCTCAGGGATTAAATCTCTTTTTCACTTAGGTTTTCTAATAATTAGGCTTAAGGGTTTTGGGATGTTACACCTTCAACTAACGATAGTTCTCGAATAGAGCCTCATTAACATTTTCCATTCCTTTGAAGGCTTTTTCCCAACCTGTATAGAAACTAATTGTAGGGAAAATAGCGCAATAACAGAGTTTAAAAACGCAGCGGAAATTTAAACTTTCCCTTCCATGGATCCTTGCGAATGGTCATGACTCAGGGTTATATGAATTACCTCTTGTAGCGCAGATCGTTTGCAGATGAAAATTGGAATCGAGCACTAGCGTCGCACAGAAAACAACGCCTCTACGTAGTCCACGAGCGACCTTGAATGGGAGCGGTCTCCGTCACGGTGCTAGGCGACGTGCGGAACCGATCCACGATGCAAGTCACGATCTTTGGAACGGCTAGGGTTTTAATTTCAGTGTTTTGACTTCGCCTTAACGAGTCTATTTATAGACTTCACTTAAGACTGACCTAGCGCCGTAGCTTACCGTGTGCTCTCGGCCACCGTAACTTATCGTGTTCTGCGTCTTTCTTGACTCGCTACTGGTGCATCGTAAGAATGCACCACGAATAAAATGAGTCTCACTCATTTATTTAATCTCCCATTAGCCTGTTCTCATGTGTGTGACCCTGTAGGTTCCCGTAACGTTGGCAATAATATTAAATCACTATTTAATATTATAAACAGTGAGCGGTGTCTAGCAATACATCACTGCTACCCAAGTAACGAGAATGTCAGTGTTGTGACGTAACCTTTCCGTGATAATGATCATGTGTATAATTACCCTTTTGCCCTTATATCTATATTGAACACAAGGCATAGTATGTGTCACCCTTGTATAGTTCAATATTATATTCCTTAATGCCTGAGTAGACTTAGTAACAACAAATAAGATCAATATCTCATATTGACTTATTTCAGCATGGCCATGCATTTTACAGTCATACTTTATCAAGGGGCCCACAGATATTACTCCTGTTATGTAGGAGGGGCAAATCCCATCTAGGTCACTCATGTCTCTTTGCATGACTCGTTGAGTGCCCGCTAATCAGACTTTATAATTGTCCTGCATGCATAATGTTTGACGGCAATAAAACACTCAACTCCTCATGTAGGGACCATAGTGGTTTCAGGTCTGAGGGTGGTATACACCACTATCACTATGAGAATAACTCATGACACTTACATAACACACTATGTAGTATTCTCATGGCGGGTCAATCCAGTACACAATTACCCTAACGTGTACCTATGTGGTGACTTGATATCTCATATCTATAACCTGTGAGATGAGGTTATCAGTCCACCCACATAATAGTCTTGATGCATTATTATTGTCCTTAATAATAATAATACTCGACTACGGATATTTAGAGTAAGTTCTTTAGTATCTCACAACCGAGTCGTCTACTCGATGTTCTATTGAAAACGAACTTTTACTCAAGGACTTTATTACGTTGAAACAAACATAATAACTGAAAATGCCTCATATAATAAATAAACGACATGATACAAAATATAAGTCCAAAGGAAAAACATTAGCCTCTAGGGCTTACACCAACACTAATTCCTTCATATGGACACTTGATAATGTAAGCAACACTGTTCATCGTAATCACAACCTGAAATCCTTTAACATAGCCTTCGATAATGTTTCCCTTGTATGATCGAATATTTCCCCAGAGTTCTTTAATGGTAGTGACAATAACTTCAGCTGGTTCCCATTTAAAATAATCAAACCATCCCATGGCCTTCAACCCTTCATCAAAATCAAAACCATAGGGCTTGAAATGTCTCAAGTCAACCCTGTTCTCTATCAATACCTTTCCTTCGGTCATGGTATTGTAGATAGCAGTGTCTTCCCAAATCTGAACATTTGTCACGCCTGCAGTAGAGGAACAAGTGATGGAGGTTTAGGGTTTCTCAGAGAGAGTAAACAGAGAGAAAGAAAGAAAACAGTTTTAAGAGAAAACAGAGTGTACGAAGGAAATGGGAGGGATAGTGGAGTAGTGGAAAAGTTTTGAAAGAATAGTACAGTTACTTTTCAAAACCACTTCACATTTCTTCTAATAAAAAATAAATCAAAAATAAAATAAAAGATTCGTTTCGCATTAAATGCAGTTGCCAAAATAAAGTAAATTAAGAAAAAGATTTTATTGAAAACACAAATTTAATCATGACTCTGTAGGTGAGATGAGATGCTTCAATCCCACACGCATGTGATATGTGTATACCCGAATGCACGATATGTTCACCAGATGCTGAGTAATGCAGTGTAGTGTGAATGACATATAATATTCTTACACGTAGGAATGTTTATGTCATACTAGATGCAGAATAATGCATTTCATAAGACGCTGAGATTAATCATTCTGTTACAAGAAGAAAATTTAAATTTCTTCTTATAAAATTGAATCTATCTTCAGCAAGGGGTTTTGGGAAAATGTCAGCCCACTGAAGTGATGCTTAATCTCAATGTGCTTTGCTCTAGAATGCAGTATTGGATTCTTAGTGAGACAAATTGCAGATATATTATCCCAAAAGATAAGAATGTTACTCTCTTTTATCAAGTAGTCTTCAAGTTGATATTTCATCCACAGAAATTGAGAACTGCAATTTGCTGCTGAGATGTATTCAACTTTTGCTGTAGAGAGTGCAATGGTGCTTTGTCTTTTGCTTGACCAAGACACAAGATTTGCTCCAAGGAATTGGCAGCCTCCACTTGTGCTCTTTCTTTCAATGCGGTTTCCAGTAAAATCAACATCACAGAATCCTATTAACTTGTAATCTTTTGATTTATTATAAAGCAAACCAAGATTAGTAGTTCCTTGTAAATATCTATATATTCTTTTAACAGCACTCAAGTGTGATTATGTAGGATCATATTGAAACCTAGCACACAGGCAGAAGCTGAACATAATATCAGGTCTTGAGTAGAGATCTAATCATACCTCTGTAGCAGAGATCTAATCATACCTCTGTACATTTTTTAATCTACCTTCTTACCAGTTTCATCTTTACTTAGAATACAAGTGGGATGCATAGGTGTGCACATTGGCTTGCAATCAACCATCTTGAATTTCTTGAGCAATTCCTTGATGTATTTGCTTTGATGCATATAAATACCATCATTGCACTGCTTGATTTGAATTGCAAGGTAGAACTTCAATTCTCCCATCGTGCTCATCTCAAATTCTGCCTACATTAATTTAGAAAACTCTTTCCAAAGGCTTTCATTAGTAGCTCCAAAAATGATATCATCAACATAAATTTGAACAAGTATAAAATGCTTGTTTGATGTTTTTCTAAATAGAGTAGTGCCTACTTGACCTCTGGTAAAACCATTTTCCATTAAAAAGGAACTTAGTCTGTCATACCAAGCTCTAGGAGCTTGCTTAAGACCATAAAGAGCCTTTTTAAGCTTAAAGACATGTTCAGGAAATTCAATATCTTCAAATCTAGGAGGTTGTTTAACATAGACTTCCTCGGTTTATAACACCATTCAAGAAAGTACTTTTCACATCCATTTGATAAAGATTTATCTCATTATGTGTAGCAAATGAAAGTAAAATGCGAATTGCTTCTAACCTTGTAACAGGTGCAAAGGTTTCAGTAAAATCGATACCTTTTTCTTACGAGTAACCTTGAGCAACCAACCTTGCTTTGTTTCTCACTACCTTACCATCTTCATCAAGCTTGTTTCTACATACCCATTTAGTACCAATAGCTTGTTTATATTCTGGTAGAGTGACTAACTTCCAAATATCATTTCTTTGGAACTGATTTAACTCTTCTTGCATTGTCAGAATCCAACCTTCATCTTCCAATGCTTAATCAATCGTTTTAGGTTCCATCTCAGAGAGTAGTGTAAGATCTGCATGCTCTTTGAAAGAGGATCTTGTTCTCTCTTTGTCTTCAGGTTCTTCTATGATTTGATCTTTGGGGTGATGAGTTTTGTATCTCCAACTCTTCTGGCTTCTGCGTCTGCCTGAGTAGAATTCTATGTCTGGTTGTCACCACCGGACAATGAGGTTGCAGATTCACTATTTGTTGTACCACTAATATCTAAACCTGAAAATAACTCATCTAGCTCTGACATATCAGTGTCAGGCTTTTTGTCATCAAACTTGACATGAATAGATTCTTCCACTATCAAAGTTTCTTTATTGTATATTCTAAAAGCTTTAGATCTTTCAGAGTATCCAAAAAATATACATTTGTCAGCTTTAGAATCAAACTTACCAAGTTGATGCTTAGTATTCAAAATATAACATATGCAACCGAAGGGATGAAAATAAGAAATGTTGGGTTTCCTACCCTTCCACAGTTCATATGGAGTCTTCTTTAAAATAGGTCTAATAAAAACTCTGTTTTGAATATAACAAGTTGTGTTTACTACTTCTGCCCAAAAATGTTTTGCAATATCAGCTTCATTGATCATTGTGACACCCTCTACCCCGTCATGGCATTTTAACAACGTGAAAAGAAAAGAACACAAAATAAAATTTTGATCCAAGTAAAAGCTTTTCATTTCAAATAAGATAAGGCTGTCACTCTCAGCTTGCGAAAATCAAACATAGTACAAGAGGAAAAACGTCAAAAGGAGATAAACCCAAAGTTCCCCGATGTCACGTTAATTCAGAGCTGACCCTTACATATTACATCGGAAATAAAACATTTATTCGATAATGAAACCAACAAACATTTATTCAATAACGAAGCCATCAAATCCTAACTAAACGAGGGCTCCCAACGATTGCTCCTCGATCTCATCTTCATCAACACCTGCAGCTTCACTGTCTACACATACACAATGGTGTATGCATAGCCACAACAAAGGGGTTAGAAATCATGCACTCAAGTAGCACTTTAAGGTAAAGGAACTAAATGAACAATACGCATAAACTGAACAACTTCTAACATCAACATTGTACCTACAACAACAATACATAATAACAACAACCGTCTAAACACCATAGGCTACAACATCAACCACAACATTAGAATAACATCACGACATATGCACAACCAAGCATATTATCATCATAATGATGCATCTCTAGGACCATAACTATATGCATGTGGATCCATTTATAACGAGGCCGGGATACCTTGCCCGTTTCGGAATGCCATGTCCGTAATGCCCCAATAACAATAGGACCGGGATACCACGCCCGTCATGGGATACCTTGCCCGATTTGCCCTTTTTAACCGTAGGACCGGGAAACCTCGCCCGTCACGGGATACCTTGCCCGATTCTCCCTTTTTAACCGCAGGACCGGGAAACCTCGCCCGTCACGGGATACCTTGCCCGATACGCCCTACTAGCAACAACAACAATGCCGACACCAGGATGCATGAACATGACCAAATGCGGTGTCTAACAATAACGACTTCTATCGCAATATCCTCTATAGAATAACAATAACGGCATCAATGAGACACTCATGATACAAGAACAATTAGCCAAGTGTCAACAAATTACATACAACAGCAACAAAGTTAACCAGTCAGTACGTTGACGAGTCCCTTTAACCAGCAACATAATAACAATCAACCTACTTAGCTAACTAAGTTTCAAATGCACAATACTTAACTCAATCATTTAATTAAATAATTATCTCATCCAAGTCTTGTCATGTTAACCATTCTCTAGTTACCATTGGCAAGTTTTGGACATCTAATATAGTTCATAGCATATAGACCAACACGTGAGAAATGGCAGGATATTAAAGATACACGCCATGCCAAGTTGCCCAGGCGCTCAAGCGCCGACAGAGCGGCGCCTAGCGCCCAGCTTCTGTCCAAAACCTTCAGTCGCGTGAATTCCAAGCTTTTGGGAATCGTTCGGGGTACTGTTATGTCCTATAATTCATACTTGACACTAATCCAGAGTCCTTAGAACCACAACTATCTTTTATGGAATTATAGAATTCAAAACATGAGACCTTAAACCCAATCAACCCAACACTTAGCATTTTTACAGAGAATTCTGCATAATAGATTTTATATCCTTCGTACTATTCTTTTATTAAACACTTAAGGCTATAATACCAACATCAAGAAATCACCAAAATTGCCTACCATTTATTTAGTACATTTAATCTAGATTTTAACCTTTAAACCCATTACCCTTATTCCAATTTTCTGCATAATTTATTAGAACCAACACCACTACTTCAAACAATATTTTGCACTAACTAGCAAATCAATCATGCACAAATACTCAATCTCAAGACATGATGTAGCAAATTCCAAAGAGCATGTTCACCACTTAGACACCAATCTCTCAACAAGGAAATCACAGCATGTTGCAAACATCAACAGATAACATAAGATCATAGGTGTTAATAACAAGGAATTTGCATCATGTTTCCAACACCAAAAGAAGCATAAAATCATGCATAAATACTTAATCTCAAGACATGAAGTAGCAAATTCCAAAGAGCATGTTCATCACTTAGACACCAATATCTCAACAAGGAAATCATAGCATGTTGCAAACATCAACAGATAACATAAGATTATAGGTGTTAATAACAAGGAATTTGCATCATGTTTCAAACACCAAAAGAAGCATAAAATCATGCACTTCAACCACCAAACATCAATGAGTCAACCATCAACCGCAACCACAGCATCCAACCACAATATAATATCATAAAATCAATAAGGAACATATTTAAACATCATTTTACTGGTTTTAGATTGATTTTCTCGTCACCATGGTGACGGTACTCTCTCATGGCAATCGCGCGAGGCTTAGGGATCTTGGGACATCCCTATTGTTCATTCGCATTCCATAAACCCACTACATGAGCATCAAACTACCCCCTTACCTCTTAGAATTTCGTGCTCTAGGTAGGGTATGTGAACTCCATGCTTTTCCTCTCCCTTCGTGGCTTTCTCCATTAAAAAAAACACAAGGATAAGTGATGAGAAGTGAGAAAACTAATGTTTGGAACCCTAACGGCGATCATAAACTGAAACTTAGATTAGATGTATTACCTTAAACCCAAGCCCTCCAAGAATGATGAAGGATGTTGGTAGAGCAAAGCCCCAACAATGGTTCTTCAGTCCCAAGAGTAAGGTTGAAACTCACCAAGTGCAGAAAAATAGAGAGAATGGAGAAGTGAGGTTTGATCTTTGATGATAGGTTTCCAAACGTGATTAGGGTTCAATACTGAGGCTTAGTGGTTGGTTTGTAACCCTAACGTGTAATCTTAGTGAATTGGGTCGAGTTTGGGTCCAATGGGTCGGATTACATGTGCCAAAAACGCAACAAAATGCGCAAAAACGTGCAGAAATTACCTGTCAGCAGGCGCCTGGCGCCTAGAATGGGCGCCTGGAATGGGCGCCTAGCGCAGGCTCTCGGTGATCCCCAGGCGCCTGCGCTTGAGTCTGGGCGCCCAGCGCTACTGCATCACTGTTTTGGCCGTATCTGGAGCTACAATTGTCTGATTGAGGCATTCTTGGTGTCGTTGGAAAGCTAAGCGAATTTCCTATAATTTTCTCTCTAATAGGCTTACCCAAATTCGGAATCTAACAGGATCAAACATGCAGTTGAAATATACTATAATATTCCTAGGTGTTACGCTTGTGTTGTGTTGACTCCAGAGAGCATATCTAGAGTTATAGGTATCGAAATCGAGTCGAACTAAAGCCAACTAAAAGATAAGAGATAACGCTACAACTTTATTGAAGAGACTTAAATCAAATTGAGTTGTTAAGAGGTTCGAAAATAGGGAATACGATGACTGAAATAACTAAACATATGAATAAAGGTACATCTAGATACTCAATTGGCTGAAGGAATGGTAAAACATATGAAACTCATCCCAAGCAACTATAAGCATGTTATAATACCCTAAAACATATCCTAATCTTGAAGGATGAAAAATTTGGGCTGTTACAATCATGGTCCTGGCCATTTCTTGGACGGACTTATTTTTCCTTTCTACAATACCATTTTGTTATGGTGTTCTAGGAGAGGAGAAATTGTGAGAGATGCCATTTTCTTCACAAAATTTTTGAAAGCTTTCATTTTCAGATTCCCCCCCATGATCACTACTAATTGAAGAAATACAAATTCCTTTTTCATTTTGAACTGATTTGCAGAAAATAGTGAACACCTTGAATGACTCATCCTTGTGAGCAAGGAATCTAACCTATGTCCATCTAATAAAATCATCAACAATGATTAAACCATATTTCTTTCCAGTCAAAGAAGTTGTCCTTGTTGGACCAAAAAGATCAAGATGCAAAAGCTCAAGTGGTCTAGAGGTTGAAACAATATTTTTTGAATGAAAAGAAGTTTTAACTTGTTTTCCTCTTTGACATGCCTTACAGAAAGCATTAGATTGGAATCTAAGATTTGGTAAGCCTCTAACAAGACCATGCTTGTTTAACTTTAAGATCAATCTCAAACTGGCATGACCCAATCTTTTATTCCAAGTCCATTGCTTATCTTCAACAGACATGAGACACTTGACATCTTGTTTTGCAAGTTCAGAAAGATCAATTTTATAAATGTTTTGTTTCCCTCTTTGTAGTAAAGAATATAGAGCCGTCTTTCTTACTTTTTACTGAGCATCCAGTTTCTGTAAAAATGACATCATAACCATTGACACATAATTGACTTATGCTCAATAAGTTATGCATTAGTCCTTTAACATAAAGTATATTATTAGTAGAGGGAAGAGAGCCTTTACCAATGCGACTAATTCTAACTATTTTACCTTTTTGGTTTCCTCCGAAACCAACATATCCTTCTTCTCTAGGTCTTAGCTCTTGGAACATATGCTTTTCTCCCGTCATGTGACACGAGCATCCATTGTCTAAGTAGCAAGATAGGTGTGTTGACCTTGTTGCTAAGCATGTCTGCAACATAGACTATTTTATCTTTAGGTACCCATATCTTCTTGGGTCTTTTCTTGTTAGTTCTTGAAGGATACTTATCCTTCTTAGTCCTAAAAGCAGTACAGGCACTTTTCAAGTGGCCTGATTCATTGCAGTAAGTGCAATGCAAGCTTTCACTCACTACAACAAATTCTGCAAAAGATGGCGCTACTTTAAGCAGTGCTTGGAATAAAAAAGGCTACTTTAGTTCATACTGAATCAATAAATAGCGCTTATAATATAAAGTGCCTCTTTTGGTTTTGACAATAAGCAAGACAAAAAACAGCGCTTGGAACCAAAAACGCTACTTTAGGTCCACCGAAACAATAAACAGCGCTTATAATATACACGTGTTGTTTTTGCTTTATTTGGTTTTCACAATAATCAGCGCTTATAATATACACGGGCTGTTTTTGCTTTCTTTGGTTTTCACAATAATGAGCGCTTAATATTGAAGCGCTGTTTTTTCTTGAAATAGTAAATAAAAACGTTGTTCCCTCCTCTCTCACTCACGTTTGGTGTTCTGCTTTTTTTTCTCTCATCTCCTCCACAAAAAACATGGCTTGACCTCTTCTGTTCTCCAAAAAACCCTAATCCTCCAATGAACTCTTCCCTCACCACACTCGGCGTAGACCCTCATGGCTTGACCGCCTCTGTTCTCCAACGAATCCTAATCCTCTGTTCTCCAACGAACCCTAATCCTTTGTTCTCCAGTGAACCCTAATGCTGAGTGCGGTGTTGGAACCTTCATGGCTTGACCGCCTCTCTTTCTCCGACTCCTACACAGCGCACGAACGGTGAACGACGATCTTCGATCATTGCTGGTTCGGCTCGCCGCGCTGTGGTTCTGCTTCACTATTACTGGTTTGGATTCACCGTTGCTGGTTCTGCTTTGCCACGTCGCGTTTCTGCTTCGATCTGGTTGGATTTGGTTATGATGTTAAATTTGGGGGGTTCGATCTGGTTAGATCTGGTTGATATCTTTGTGCCCTTTCAAGGATCTGGTTTGATTCGCACCGAATTTCGGCTAGATCTGGTTCACATCTCTCTCTGGTTCAATCTGGGACTGTAAGCTTCTTTTCTCTCTCTGGTTCGATCTAGTTGATGTTTATGGTTTCGGTCACTTGTTCCTCATTTTTGAGTTTGGTTTTGTTTTGATTTCAGGTCCATTTTCCCAAAGGGTTCTCTTAACTTTGGAGGAGAAGAAGATCTGTGATGTTTTTTTTCTGAGAGAGAACTGTGATGTTTTAGGGTTTTAGTTTTTTCTAAGAGAGATCTGTTATGTTTTGATTTTAGGACTTTTTACTTTTCTGTAAATTCAAGATCTTTTTCTGGGTTTGGTTATGTACCATGGATTGAACCAATGAAGTATAATTTTTAGTTATTTCTATTCTTGTTTTTAAACTTAGTTATTTCTGAGATCTGGGTTTAGTCGTAGCGCTTCTGATGCTGTTATATGATATGAAGAACTAGTATGATATGAGGTGCAAGAGATGTAGGGAAAACATAAATGCTGGAAAAACAAGCAATAAACAGCGCTTCCTTTTAGGAAACGCTACTGTTTCATACTCTTAAGTAGCGTTTTTTACAAAGAAGCGCTGATGAAAGGTGGGAATAAACAGCGCTTCCTTAAGGAAGCGCTGTTTATTCCCTATTTTCAACAACGCTGTCTAAGCACTGTTTTTTTGTAACACATTCAGCAGTGGCTAAATAAGCAGTGCTTTTAAGTGCTGTTTAAGGCAAAAAATAAGCGTTATTTATTCCCAAATTTGTTGTAGTGACTGTGATCATTGGGTTCATCAGATGCTAGATTTTCATTTTGTAAAGAAAGTTCATCTGATTTGTAACCAAGACCTTGAGTTGTCGTTTTATTGACACCCCAAATCATTGAAGCTTGCTTGTTTCGAGTTACACTCTCTGCAAAAAACTTTTGAAAGGCATAATCATAATCATTTGATTTACACTTTAGATTGCCTTTAGCTTATGAGCTTTCAGTTTGAGAGCTCTCAACTTCTGGTTGCTTACTAGCTGCCAGACGCTGATGATTCACCAGACGCTAATTTTCAATTTTCAGCTTCTGGTTCTCTTCATTGAGCTTTGAGTTTTCATTGTTCAAAACTTGAAATTCTTGTGATAATTTTGAAAACTTCTTTTTCAAAGCTTTATACTCAATGGATAGAGTAGTGGAATCCTTAAGGAGATCATCAAATGCATTTTGAAATTCAGAGTATGGATCACGTATTACCTCTTCAATTTCTTCTTCAGAATCTGAGTCAGTGTTTTCCATGAGGGAAACATTGGCTACTTCTTCATTATCATCATCCTCAGAGGATGATAGGTCCAGGACTTCCCATATAGCCATGAGACTTTTATTCTTTCCTTTGAAAGAACTCTTTTGGGCTTTTCCTTAAGGTTAGGACATTCAAATTTGAAGTGTTTTAGCTTTTTACATTCGTAGCAAATGATTTGACTCTTGTGTTTGCTTCTTCTTGTCCTTGACATCTTTCTTCTGGAATTTTCTCTTGAAGTTCCTTTTCTTCCATATTCTTTGGATCTTCCTAGATATGAATACGAGCTCATCATCTGTCCCATCATTACCGCCTTCTGAAGCTTCTTCTTCTGATTCTTCTTCAGCCTGAAGAGCTTTAGAAGAACTAGCATTATGCTTGTTGACTTTCAAAGCAATAGACTTGCTTTTCTTCACAGGTTTTTTCTCATTCAGCTCAAGTCCATGAGCTTTCAGAGAACTCAAAAGATCTTCAAGACGTAAGGTGTTTAAATTTTTTGCTTCTTGTATAGCAGTGACTTTGGGTCTCCACTACTTGGTCAAACTTCTCAGAATCTTTCTAACATGATCAGGTGTGGTGTAGCTTTTTCCAAGGGCTTTTAACCCATGAATAAGTGTTTGGAATCTTCCAAACATAGACTCAATGTTTTCACCATCTTCCATTTTGAATAGCTCAAATTGGCGAACCAACATGCGAGTTTTTGTTTCTCTTACTTGGGCAGAGCCCTTATAAGATAAAACAAGAGAATCCCATATTTCTTTGGCAGTATCAAATTTGCCACATTTGTCATATTCTTTTTCTGACATAGCACAGATAAGAATGAATCTTGCTTTTTGATTGAGCTGATATTTCTTTTTCTGCTCGTCATTCCAACTTTATCTGGATATGAACACCAGCAGCATTAGTGGGAATAATATATCCACTCTCAACCATATCCCATAACTCAAGTTGTTGTGTTTCAAAGAAAGCTTGTATCTTGTCCTTCATGTAATCAAATTTTTCTCCAGTAAATAGAGGAGGACGGTTCATGTGACCACCTTCTGCAGACATGTTCACAAGTATAAGATCTTTTCTCTTAACACTGTTAAGTGCTCAATAAAGAGGCCGAGCTCTGGTACCAACTGAACGTGAACACAAAAAGGGGGTTGAATTGTGTTGAAAACTTTTCGCAAACTTTAAGTTAAAAACACTTTTGAACACTTGATTTGAAAAATGTTTGTTATCGAATGCTGGAAATGAACCAGACATTGGAACAAAGATTATGAAAACTTGTTTTTCTTCGCAAGACAAAAGTAAATGTAAAGCAGTAAAGCAAGAGACACGGAGATTTATACTAGTTCACCACCAAACTGGTAGCTACATCTAGTCCCTTCGTTCCTGAAGGATTTTCACTATAATCAACCTGATTACAAAATTCCTTAAGAGTATTCTACTGTCACAAACTTGACAATACTCTTAACTTCTCAAAACGACTTAGTACGATCGAGCCTTTGAGGAATCAAGCCTATTACTAGGCAATACAACTTTCACAGCATAGTTTTGAATAAAATCAAATAACTCTCAAGGAGCGGATGAAAAGATTAAGCTGGAAAACAATAGCTTTCTAAAAGAAAGAATATAAGACGCTGAAGTTTAGTGTTGGTTCTCAGAGACTTGGCAAGAAACTTAGTTGCACACTTGAGTAATAGCTCTTTCAGAATGTAGTTTCTAGCAACCTTCTTTAATGGAGAGCTTGGGGTATTTATAGATGACCTTTGAGAATAATATCATTGCAGGGAATAACTGCTCCAAATCATTGAGTGAGATATTTGAAAAAGTAGGTCCTTATCTTCCTTTTCAGAGAATATCATAATAGTACACTTTTCCGCTATGTACTATCTACTTTATGATCATTTGCTTTGTACGAATTTTGTCTTATTCCAAAGGTGTCATCTTTGATTCCTCGTACATCAAATTGAGCGCACAAAATCAAATTTGAATTCCGTTTCAGGAAAGCTGAGGTAAAGGAGCATAAACGTGACCATCATGTGCTTTATTAATAAGACTGAATGCTCGCTCAAAAATCATAGGACGGTCGCTGCAAATGAGTATACCATGTGTCTTATGATAGCAAAACCGGATGCTTGCTAGACTGTAAGAACAAGACGCTGGAGTGAGCCGAATGCTGACACTAATGAATGTATTCATCTTCTTGTGATTTTCTCTTTCATGCTTGAGTGAGTTATAAAACATGAATGATTTTAATACCTACACACTTCAAGACTTATCGGAAGTTAAATTATTCTCACATAGATACTTTGTTATCATCAAAATTAATGAGGGTCTAAACTTCTCAATCGTTTAGGTTCCAACAATCCCCCCTTTTTGATAATGACAAATAACCAAGGTTGATGAACAATTTATTTTCAAAAATAATTTCAAGGGCCTCCCCCTGAGTTTAACAGCGAAAAATATTTTCAAATATTTTTAAGTATCAGAGCATTTGTATGTAAGCACAATACACACATGTATCAAAGCATATTCATATAAACATAGGAGAGCAGATGCTGAGAGCGGATACTGAGGTCGTCGTACCAATATCAGTTGTAATCTATTAAACGCTCAGTAAAATTCACTAAGTATCAGAGCAACCAACAATATATACTATGTGTAATAGAATATGATGAATAATGCATGATACATGTTACTCAGGTGCATTCATTAAGCCCTTTACTTTTACTCCCCCTTTTATTATCAGACAAAAAGAGTGTAAAACACATCACAGTCAAAACAGAATAACTTAGATAAATTTGAGGATAAAATGCAATTCATTTAGATAAACGCAGTAATAAAGAAAAAATTTAGTGTATCAGAGCATAAGTATAAAAGCTTTAAAAACAAAATGGAAGGTCTACGGAGGAGGAGGTAGAAATTGGTTATGTCTCTCCATGAGGAATTGAACTGTATTTTCCAGTCGTGCCACAGATTGAGTTGCCGCCTTGAAGGTCTCAAACTGTGCTCTTAAAATGATGACAGGTTCATCATTAGCAATAGGAGGAGTAGGCTCTGGAATCCTTTCAGATGTTCAACGATAGCCCTTTGCCATCTCCTAGGAGACTGCCTGATATGTTCCATGAGAACCCTTTGTGACAGCTTTAATTTCCTTTCCTTTTTCTCCTTAGCCTTCAGGAATAATTCATCATTTGGTAGACACCATTTGATTAATCTTCCCGGCTTCTACTGCTCAAATTCCAAGTCCTTCATCCTTCTATATTCAAACTCTTCAGGCTCAGCCAAACTGAAGTAATCATCTTCTCTTTTCTTAAACAAGGCATCAAAAAACTCATCAAATTTCAACAATTCAGCTTCTGATGCATACCCTTGCATTTTAGCTTCTGCTTCTGCAAAGCAGGTATTGAGGATCTCATTCTCAAACAGATATCTTCTTCTCAAGTCTTCCTTGTCTTCCAAGGCTTGAACAATCGGCTTCAAACCATCTAAGTAAGCCTTCTCTAACAATTCATGGTCATACATCTCCAATCAAAAGAAGCTCTAAGTTCTTCATTGATTTCTTTCCATTCTAATCTCCTTTTCAAAGAATTGGGAGGCCTAACTACAAGACCTTGTAGCATGTCATCATAATGAATGATTGAGAGATTAGAGTCCCAGACTCTCCTGATAGAACCACCAGTTGGGATTTCTGCTTTCTCTTCCATACTCAATTCTGATTCACCAGTATCTGTAGCGTCCCTTACCAGCCTATTGTGATACACTTCCATAGCATTGCTTTCAAAAATATCTCTAAATTTTTCTAAAGAGAAGAAAGTAGTTTCATATACTCTAGGAGCTTCTTCAAACTCTTTGATTTTCATAATCTTGGGAAGTCTTTGAGGAGGTTTTCCTTTTCTCTTTTTAGGGACCAACCATGGAAACCACCTTTGCCTGTTAGGCACAATCTTGACAGTGGCCAGAGAGGGGTCTTTGTTCTGAAGAACCATTTCATGCCTCTTCATCTCCAGGCAATGGTTCATGAAAGCTCTTTCTTCATCAGTAATCCACCTTCCACACTCTTCCAGAGTGAGAGGTTCATTTTGTGGTAGATTTTGAGGGAGGTCAAATGACAGTGGAAGAATTCCACGATTTAGAGGAGGTCTCAACCTTCCACCAAAGGTCATTCTCAGCATATCATTGTAGCTAAATGGAGCAATTTCCAATCTTGCTACCCCAGAGGTAAATGTCTTCAAGTGCCAAAGTGAAGGGTGATCATACACAGAATGATACTATTCTTCTCGTACGGGCACTGGTCGTTGAGGCTTCAATGTAGACTTGGAGGGACCAAAATAAGTGGTATTTGATGTGGGAGTAGTGGAGGTAGTTGTGGACGAGGAAGTGGACGAAGAAATGGGAGTGGGAGTGGAAGTCACTTTGACTTTGTAAGTTCTAGGCTTGTTGGGAGTCACTTTGAACAACTGATTGAAGGGGTGTGTGAGAGATATGGCTATATGTGAGGTGAGGGAAGTGTTTGAAGAGGCAGAGGATTTTGGTTTGGGTAATGTTAGTGTTTCAGGTGAGGCTAATGCTTGTGTAGGTTTGGGTGATTGGTTCCCCAAGTACTAGGAAAATGTTCCTGAGGAGGTGATGTAGGGTTTTGTGGATTTGTTTTGGTAATAGGGAGGAAGTGGTGGTTGTGGAGTGGTAATGGTAATGGCTTTTGATTTGGTCTTTCTGGTACTTTTGGAGGAGTGTGGTTTGGTGGGTGGAGGTTGTGTAGAGTCAGGTTGTGGTGATGAAACAGACAATGCAGGTGCAGTGATAGGATCATTAGAACCAAATGAAATAATAGAATCATCAACTGTGAAGTCTAGTACCTTGGGAGTAGGCTTCTCAGAGATCCTATAGAACCAAATAATACACGAAGGCAGCTCAAGGTGGAGACGCAATTGAGGGTTATGTGGATACGGACTATGCGGGGAATGTGGATACAAGGAAGTTATTATCCGGTTTTGTGTTCACGTAGTTTGGAATGGCTATAAGTTGGAAGGCAAATCAATAATCCGTAGAAGCGCTATCTACGATTCAAGCAGAGTACATTGCCCTAGTTGAAGGGGTCAAGGAAGCTATATGGTTGAAGGGGATGATTGGTGAGTTAGGGATTAAGCAAGGATGTGTGAAGGTGCATTGTGATAGCCAAAATGCAATCCATTTGGCAAATCACTAAGTGTACCATGAAAGGACAAAGCACATTGATATTTGCCTACACTTCATTAGAGATGTTGTTGAGTCTAAAGAAGTTGTGGTTGAGAAGGTTGCTTCGGAAGACAACCCGGCGGATATGTTCACCAAGTCATTTCCTAGATCAAGGTTCAAGAATTACTTGGACTTAATCAATTTCTTCGAGATGTAATTCCAATAATGGAGGGAGCAGCACTTTGATGATGGGGAAATGCCTTAAAATCAATTTGGGAATCATTGGAATGCATAGGAGTGATTTTTCAAGCAGCTAAATCGATTCATCAGTCAGCTGAATCGATTCGTGGTAGTTCTGGGCATTAAGTGCTTTGTAAGTGTCTCTGTGAATCGAAGTGGGCAGTGGTGAATCGATTCACCAATCAGTTCACCAGTTCGTGAATCAAATAGTCCCTCTGGGAGTTGAAGCTGGAATCGATTCACGAGACACGAAGGTGTTGGTTTAAGTGGATGAAACGATTTGCTGATATATGTGAATTGATTTACTGACAGCAGAATTGCGAGTCTAAGTGCGCGGAAGTGCATAAACGCGAGCAGAATGCGAAGAACGTTGCAGAAACACTGTGAGACGATCTTGGAGCGATTTGGGGCTTTGGGAAACAAATTCATACACTTTGTGGCTTAGGGTTTCATAGAGGGAGGGTTCAATCTTCTTCTATTGTAATCTTGAGGGTTATTCATCGAGTGAGAGAGATTCATAGTGAGATTTTGAGATTGTTCACCTTGAACAATTGGATGAGATTGTAAAGTGTTTTGTAACTTCTTGTAAAGACTCATTAAAGATAGTGGATATGGAGGGCTGCTCTCTCCCGCAGATATAGGTCATTGTTGAGACCTAATTGTGTCAACAACTTCTGTGTGTTAATTTCCTTTCCTTCTCTCTTTATTAGTTAATTGCTTTTAGGGTTTTGAATTGCACATTATTAGAATTAATCTGTGTTGATTCTTGGACTACTGGAGTTGTTTGGTTTGGTTGCTATTGTTTTTCGTCCCAATTCTTATTTGAACACCAACACCATAAATGAGTATCTTTTATGGGTTTTATATATCTACTACTAAATAAAAGTGTCTTGAGTTGATAGATAGATGAATCAGAATGACACATGATTTGTGTAGGTAGCCTCCTACCTAGCGACCCAAAAATGAAAATAAATTAGGATAAACAAAAAGTCTTCATGCTGCCTAGAAATGGATATTTTGCAGTCTAAAATTTAACTGCATATTGTGCACTTTCAATCCCACAAATTGTTAAATATTTCCAAGTTACATATTAAATTGTCATTTTCAAAAGACTTGGAAAATGCACCTATTGAGAAATAAGAAGAGACAACCTTAAGAGTCAAATTGCAACCTCAAAAAGGAGAAGTCATTCATTTTAATGAACAATGATGGGACATAGGATAAAAGTAGTTATCATGAAAGTTGAATGATCAAGGCCTATTTTTCAATTTTTGTGAGATTAGGGAGGTATATATTAAGATTGATGCACTATGAGATCTTGTTGCAAGTATTAATTTGACACCCCACTCATTGACACAGAAGCTTGGAATTCACAAGGTGCAACCATACAAAGCAATTCGCTAATTGGAAGACGTATCATACAAATAACCCTTTAGTAAGATTGAAGACATCATGATAATGGTTGCAAAGTTTGTTTTTCCCAAGGTTTTCACCGTAATTGACATGAAGGAAGACAAACATTTTTCTTTACTTTTTGGGAGATCATTTGGTGCTTTAATTGATGTCCCTAAAAGAAGGATCATATTACCGGTGGATAGAGAATGAGTAGTTTTAAAATGGTAGATTGTGCCTCTGATAAATCATCTTTGTAGAGTTGGCTTTGGTGGTCTCATGAGAAATCATCTTGGTGAACAGATTTCTGGTTGTTCTGGCAGTTGCGGATTTGCTTCTAACATTTATGCGTAGTTGCATGCTATTTTTTTTTTTTTGGGTTTGATGTAGGCTTGCCAACATGGTTTAAGAATTTCTGTTCTTGAATCCGACTCTATGAATGCTATCAAGCTCATTACTGAGAAGCCCTGCGTGTTGGAATTAATTCATTATTAATAACAACAACAAGAACAAGCATGCTCAAATCTCATAGAAGAAAAAAACCTTAGGCGGAAGCTATAAAGACATACAAGCATGCTCAATAAGAACAGCATGTTCTCTACCCTTAGGATCTACGACATGTTGGATTATCAAGGATTAGAAGAATACCTGGATCCATAGCAATCAATCACCTGAAGCGGAATACCAAAGGAATGATCACGAACAACCAACGAGCAACTGAATCCATAGCAACGAACAACGAGCATGTTAGTGGTGGCTTTATGGTTCTTCCTCAACCGAATCTTCTTGAGCTCTCTCACGAGACTTTAGGTTCTCTTCATATGGGGAGAAGAGATTGGATGACGGCGATTCGGTGTATTGGGGACCATAGCCTTCTTTATAGTGTGTTAAACCTAACAGGGTACCCATTATCCCCTTATCGGGCCACACTTACATCTACTCATATAAGGTCCATATCAATTAAATTAGGAATCCAATGAGCTTACCTTATTTTAACTTTATATGATCACATAAAATATAGCTCCTTTATGATAAATAGCTAATATAATTATTAATGATATCAGCCCATATTAATTATTGGAATATAAAATTCCAACAATCTCCCACTTGGGCTATATATCATAATAATTATATCAGAATTCCTTAGTGCGCATATCCAAATGTTATTTATCTTTAGACTTCCTCCTTACAATCTGGTCCACCTCATGTATCAATAATGAAACCACCGCGGCTTTTGTCACTTCTTTAAATTGCGACTAAACCCCGACGATCACCACATCAACACACTTGATGACATAGATCAATACGGATGAGTAGCATGGAAATTACATGGAATGTGATCTCAATCATGCCTATTTCCAACTGGTCCTACTTAAATCTTTGGTGAGATCAATTTTGGAAAATTTAATTCTGCAAAACAAAATCCTTAATGTGCAAATTAATTTTGCACACAAGATACAAACATGTTTATAATGTATTCATAAACATAATCTTTATTTATGCAGAAAATCCGAAATAACATAAAGTTTGTATCTTAAACATAGAACACAAATAAAGACTCCCACTAAGCTAAGGCAACCTTAGTGACAACACACCCATATAAGCAACATGCTCATGAAAAACCTTAGGTGTCAAGCCCTTAGTCAGTGGATAGCTAGCATGGAATTAGCCTCTATGTGCTCTATAAAAATTCTTTTATCCTGAATTCATTATTTCAACAACGAACACCTTTATGTCAATAGATATTGTATCATTTTTTATTGTTGTTGAAGTATGATACGACTAACTTATCTGTCACATTGTAACTTAAGTGGTATTTTAATACCTTTTACTATATGCAACCTAGTGACATGGATATTTCAGTCATATCCCATAATTTGATGTTTATATTATTAACATCCTGAATATCAGAGTCAGAGTTCTTAATGATCTCTAATCTTTCAGATCTCTGAATGTGAGCATATATAGACTTTTGTTCTCCTCAATGATTCTTATGGTTGCATTTTGTAATAATTCAAACTAGAATTGCTCAAGCATCTGCCACATGATCCCACGATGTACGTCGTTTCCTGATGTGTACAGATAAGATCATGTATCAGACTTCCCATAGCTAGAGCATAGGAAACTCCCAGTATTTCCTGAATTTCCAGATTTTCTTTCGGGCAAAAATTGAGACTAAAATTGTCTCCCTTAGTAACTGTGGTATCCCCTGGTTTACTATATTTCATGTCGAAATTATTTAAACTTTGTCGATATAGCTCTTTTGTGATAATCCCAGAATACCCCAAGAGAGATCTCTCGAAATTTTGGATTCCAAATACAAAAGAGACGTCCCCAAGATCCTTCATCTCTGAATTTTCGTTAGAAGAAAAAGAACAAGCATGCTCAAATCTCATAGAAGAAAAAAACCTTAGGCGGAAGCTATAAAGACATACAAGCATGCTCAATAAGAACAACATGTTCTCTACCCTTAGGATCTACGACATGTTGGATTATCAAGGATTAGAAGAATACCTGGATCCATAGCAATCAATCACCTGAAGCGGAATACCAAAGGAATGATCACGAACAACCAACGAGCAACTGAATCCATAGCAACGAACAACGAGCATGTTAGCGGTGGCTTTATGGTTCTTCCTCAACCGAATCTTCTTGAGCTCTCTCACGAGACTTTAGGTTCTCTTCATTTGGGGAGAAGAGAATGGATGACGGCGATTCGGTGTATTGGGGACCATAGCCTTCTTTATAGTGTGTTAAACCTAACAGGATACCCATTATCCCCTTATCGGGCCACACTTACATCTACTCATATAAGGTACATATCAATTAAATTAGGAGTCCAATGAGCTTACCTTATTTTAACTTTATATGATCACATAAAATATAGCTCCTTTATGATAAATAGTTAATATAATTATTAATGATATCAGCCCATATTAATTATTGGAATATAAAATTCCAACACTGCGTCCTTCGATTGATTCCATTCGAGAGCTTGATGAAAAGGATTGGTTCATTTCCTTTAATCATACTCTTAGAGAAGGCAATGTTTGTGCTGACCGGTTGGCAAATTTTGGTGCAATGTCAAACGACCCTATGAAGATGGTCGTAGTGTCCTTTGGCTGTTAATTAGAGCTCGTCAGTTGATGCTTTAGGCATCTTTAGGATACAGTTGTAGGTTTTATTTTTTCTTGCTTGTGTTTCCTTTTGATAAAAAAAGTGTGAATATGAGTAATTTGTAAAATATGAATATAAAATAGATATTATGCTTAAATATGTTTTTAGTCCCCACAAATATAGAATGTTTTGATTTCAGTCCCTGTAAAATTTTTTGTTTATTTTTTGTCCCTGCAAAATATTTTATTTTGATTTTGATCCTTTTCACCAAAATTTATAGGAAATTTAGTAGGAAAATGAAGTTTTTTCTATGGATTTGTTATCAATTTTTTTTGAAATAATAGTTTTTAATTTTTCGGATCAAAACTCACAAGAAATTTGGTAGAAAAATGAAGTGTTTATGTGGATTTTGCTAGGAATTTTGGATAGAAGGACCAAAATCAAAATAAAATATTTTGCAGGGACAAAAAGCAAAAAAATTTTTTTACAAGGACTAAAATCAAAACACTCTATATTTGCAGAGACTAAAAACATATTTAAGCCTAGATGTTATCATCCAAACTCCACCAATTTCATTGGGGGTTGCTACCTACCCCTTATTTTATTTCCCACACCACCTTTTACGTATTTTTTATTTTCCAAAATACCTCTTTCAGAGATTGATTTCTGGAATGCAAAAATAATTTTGATTCAGAATGCTATCAAAAAATTAATTTTCAGAATTGTTTTCATAGGAGTTGAAAGCATTCCAGAAACTAGTTTCTGAAATACTATTATTAAGTTTTGAAAACTAATTTCCGGAATGATCTTTGTAAGAATTGAGAGCATTTCCGGAATGCAATTGCAATCTGGAAACTAATTTATGGAATGCACTTTTATTATTTTTTTAAGAAAAAATCTTATTTCCCAGAATTTAATATTCTGAATCTTACCAATGGTTCTGGAAATTAAATTTCAGAAGTTCTTCCTAGAATTCTTCTCACCAGAAACGTATTCGAAACAAGAGAAGAGAGAGAAGGAAGGAGAAAAGACAAATAAATTAATTCAAGAGACAAAGACAGTGAGAAGAAGGAAGGGTATGTAGACCCTCCATCATACGTCATTGCCCTATGTCGCGCTCTGCTCGCAATCTTTGCCACCCTCCCCATGGATGATGCACTTCTACCTCTGCCTCACATCCCAACCGCAAAACGTGGCCACCCACCTATAATCTCATTCTTTTCTTTCAGTTTAGCCACCGTGCAGCCACTACCACAACAAACAATGTCTCCCTACCACTGACACGCTCCAACTGAGTCGCCCAAAGGCTCTCATAGTGCTCCATGCAACACCCCTATCGGCATCATCCATCATTCCACTGCGTTACCCCCTCCTTCCTATTCTATTCGCAATGACCCTTGAATAGGTTTCTGAATTTGAGGTATGTTGTCACTTTTGGGGACTCACTATTTTTGGGGGAGGGGGAAGGGAAGGGGGAGGGAGGGGGTTATAGAATTAAGATTCCAGGTATATAGTTTAGGGAAAAAAATTTAAAAAAAGGAAAGGGGTGTGGGAAGTAATATAGTAAGTGTAGATAGCAACCCCTTATCATGGACAAGAAGTGGGGTTTTATTTTCCCACCTCCCCAACTTAATTTTCCCACCTCCCTGTTTATTTGAAAAGACAAAAGTGCCCCTCCTCTTTTCCCCCCCCCACTCCCTCTTTTTCTTTCCCACTCAGTTCACCTCCCCTCCCTTTGGTCCCATTGGTTCACTCTCTCTCTCACGCTCACTCTCTCAATCTCTCCCACAACATCTCTCTCTCAACCTCATCATCTCTCTCCCAGTGTCCTGTCTCAGGCACCGCCGCCGTCACCGCCACCGTTCGCCTGATTTCTGAGGTGCGCAACTTTTTTTTTTCTGTGATTTCCAGCATTCCGAAATCTTTTTTCCAGACGACTCCGTCAACAAGAATTCAGACGTTATAAAATTTCGGATTCTTGTTGTCGGAGTCGTCCAGAAACAAGTTTCCGGATGTTATATTAATTTAAGTCATCTGAAATCTTATTTCCGGTGAGTTCCAGAAATAAGTTTCCGGACGTTATTCATTCAGTTTGAAATTTTATAAATTTCTTGTTGATGCAGGCACATTTCCAAGAATCACAACCATGAGTTTTGTTCTTGTTTTTGTATTTGTCAATGGTCGAATTACAACAGGTGAAAAAGGTATCACATTTGAGGGCGATACCCTTGAATCGTTTAGGGCTTCGAAGGGCATCACACTTCATGCCTTAAAAAGACAAGTTAAAGAGGCGATGGTTAAATTCGGAGACACTAGAAGGGTGTCTGATATCCATTACCGTTGCCCTGTCTGTTCGGAACATGGACGTGTTCAGTATGATGTTCTGAAACTTCAAAATAACGGCTATGTCGACACGATGTTTGCAGTCCATGAGCAATATGCTAGCCTCGGGCCAATCGAGTTATGCGTGGATCTAGTGAGAAGTCCTGATTAGATTATCTCTCTCCTCAGGAAACCAAGATCAGTCGACGAAATCATCGCAATGTGTACTGAGCCAGATTCGTCAACCGTCACTAGCTTGACACAACCTTGATGTTTTCTTGAATTTCTCAAGTGTTAGGGTTTCAATTAACTGTGTTTGTTGTATTTATCAAGTGTTGGGGTTTCCTGTGTTTGTTGTATTTGTCATGTTGCAATTCCAGAATATTCCAGTTAATTGAATAATGCTTTAATTTATGTCAACCAAAATATATATTTATATATAAATATAAATAACATGTTTGTTACAAACAAAACAAAATAACGCTAGATCTAATCGGAGGCCCTAGATCTCTTCCTCCAGACATAACATCGAGTGAGACGCGCTAGTCTCATAAGCTCCTGCACGAGCTCCCAACCCTCTGTGTCCGGCTGTATCACCAGGCTCCCCTCTAACAATCTCTGGCTGATCTCATACGCCCTGGTCCATCTCGCATCCTACAAGAATATATATATATATATATATTAGTTAATCAGTACTTTATAAAATATAACAAAATAAGAAATCATATCAGTGAAAAATTCAACAACCAAATCAACCATGCCAAAATTTCAAAAAACTGAATTCACAGTCATTCCGAAAACTTGTTGTCGGACAATTCCGACAACATGTTACCGGAACAGCTTTTTTTCTAAACCCAATTTTCAAGTCCGGAAACTTGTTTCCGGACGTCTATTGAAACAAGAATCAGGACCTTAGAAATCCATTTCTAAGGTCCGGATTCTTGTTTCCATAGACGTTCGGAAACAAGTTTCCGGATAATTCAAATTCGCAGGAAAAAAATAGCGCAGATGAAACGAATGCGACATTACCTGATGAAGAAGAAGCTCACTGCGAGTGAGATGGAGAGGGACGACGGCGAGAGAGTGAGACCTGGAGGAAGATACGACGGAGGGAGGTGGTAGACGGAGAGGAGGGGTTTTGAGAGAGAGAACAGAGTCGGGAGGGAGGTGAGAGAAGGAGGGAGGGAAATGAAAGAGAAAAGGGGAGGGGAGGGGTTAGGAAAAAAAAAGAGGGATATTCTTGTCTTTTTGGGGAAATGGGAGGTGGGAAAATTAAAATAGGGAGGGGCCAAAATAATGGGCCACAAGAAGTTCCTGAAGATAAAAACTGTGATGGGTAGAGCCCATGAATTTGGTGGACCGCAGTGATGTCCCATTAGTTGGGCCAGCAATCGAGTTTAGCTCAACGGCTTACCACATAATGAGGGAGGGAAAAGAACTAAAGCAAAAAAATAAAAAATAAAAACCCTCACATCTATTACTTGTTAAATTTTTTCCCAACAACTAAAACATGATAAGGTCAAAATGATTCCTCGTTTGGTATTTATGAACTTTATGCTTTACTTGAATTTGGAGCTATCAAGTCAAAACAAACGTTATCTCTTGCGCCTTACGTAATATAAAATTCATTAGGTAAACATAGGCTATAATCACGACAGATGCAATCTAAAACGAGAAATTAACTTTATATCTTTCACTTCTCCCCGAAATCTTCCTGTGCGATATTGATGTGGAGAACATAATTGGCTACAAAACTTGAACATGTGTTTGTTGGTGAACAACCTCTCTAGACAGTAAAGCGGCAATCACTGTGAAAGATGGATGAATATAATTATTTTTTTGTCTTGCTAACGTGTTTCCTAAAAGTATTGGTTAAGAAATTCATAAAAAAAAAATTTGTCTTGAAAATACAACTTAAACACTTTTCGATATAATAAAACATTATTTTTTTTATAAAAATTTATCTCTTTTGATTCTTTAACCAATGCCCTAAGATCACTTATTAGCGTTTTTTTTATTTTTTTCCTTATAGTGTGGTGACCACAAGAAGCGTAGGAAGAGGCAGAATGAACCAATTCTGTGATTCCAGAGCACGTATTAGGCTGCCGATGTTATTTGGACGTAACAAAGGGAAACATTATTATCTTTTTTGGTATATGGAAAGTGAAACATTATCATTAGTTAGCAAGATCAGATATCGTCAAAAAAAAAAAAAGTTATCAAGATCAGATACGACATTTATTCAATGTTTTCTTACCAATGATCCAAAAAACAAAAGAATATTTTACTTTTTTATAAATTTTTGTTATTCGACACGAATGCACATAGAAGAAATTAAATCATTTCACCCGATAAATAACTCATGTTTTATGAAAGAAAAAACTTACATGGTTTTAATCATTCCAAACATTAAAAAATAAATAACTGGCTTCGTGGATTAAAAAAACTTGACAGCAAAAGCACAAATAACTGAAAAAGAGTTATGTGTTAGATTAATTATTATAATTAATTAATATCATCGATTAACATTAATTAATTACTAGAAATTATAGTTAATTACACCTAAAAATATTAGAAGTGTTAGTCGAACACGACAAACAACCGAATACGAGGGTGAGCCAAATAAACCTTAGCTGAATGAGAAAACAGCTGAAATTACAGCTAAGGAGTCGAAGCTTTGAAGAAAATGACTGAGCTTAATGGATAACATTTCTGGACTGATGGATCACGTGTGTGGGCTTTCAAATTCAAAATTATGAAGATAGTTCTGAAATTAATTAATTTAAGTAATTAAAAATCAAGAGTAGAAGCAGTTGCCTTGATTTTAGGAGCAAGATAAGAGGATAAGATCAGCCCAAGAGAGAGCCATTGGATAAGGATGTGGCTATCGTAGGTGCGAGATAAGCAAGGATTTTGGGCCTGAAACTTAGGAACGTGGTTAATGGAGGTCAACACGTTCAACCAAATAACTGTTAGCTGATACACGATTGTTGTTAGCCGGTGTTAATGCTTAGAAACATGGCAAATAAGGGTTCTGCTCAGCTGTTGCTATAAATACCAATTATACATACTTATTTTGATAGACATCAATCAATACAATCTAGTTATTCTACAATTTATTTTCAGTCGCAAATTTACTTTCTTTAGAAACTTTCCTTAGCTTAGTGTACCCAAATTCATCATTCACCTCACTTAATGCTCTTTGGACTAGTTAAGGAACCCACAGTTGAGGGACATAGTTCCTTCCTTAACGTAATCGATTGAAGAAAAAACAGAATCATGGTTGATAGTTTTAGTCGATTTCACGGCTAAATTTTAATCATGTCAACAAAATTTGGCACGTCTGGTGGAACCTAATAGGTGAACAAATTGAAAAATTTGGTTCTCCTGGTCAAGATTATCGTTGGCGTATGAACTTGCGTTCTAGTTGGAGCCTTAACAACATGGATCCTGCTTCAACCTCCAAAAAGGCGGACACACGAAAGATAAGTGATGCGGTTTACACCTTAGGAATGCCTACGTCATTTGCTCAACCCAGTGATGCTACAACAACTACTGTGGATCCAGTCAATACAGAGCAGTCGATTGTCATGACCACCTCGTTTATACGACAACAAATTCATATGAGCATCAATGACCTCATGTATCAGGTATCCCAACAATTGGCTGACATTGTGAAGCTACACAATGAAGTTCAACAAGCAAGGGAATTTGAGGCAAAACGGCTTGATTCAAGAAATAGCTCTATGACTTCGGTTGTTCCAGGGCAAGCTGGTCACCTTAATCAGACAGGAATTCCTTCGTAGGCTCAACCAGATATGATTCAGGTAGGGCTTTCTCAGGTCCAGCCGAATGCAATTCAGGAAGGAATGCTTTAAGGCCATCCGAATTACCTACTGGTAGGAACAGGTGCCTTTAAATTCAGTTAATTCACAGCCTAGTACTTTTGCTACTGTTAACCCTAAGGGGCAGTATATGGCAGGCAGTATATGGCGAATGATACCTTTAACAGGCTAATCTTCAATTTGGACAGGTACAGATGGCTAGGAGGCTGCCAGATGCTGTAGGTAGCCAATCCTCAGTATGCCGGGGGGCAAGCCTTCGGCTTAGGAGAAGGTTCCGGGAGGCCACCTGGTGGTTATCCAAGGCAGCAACAATAGGGTGCTCTTCCACTTCCTTCGGCTAATCTGCCATTCTACCAACCAACTTCTGGATTACCTATATATGCTCCAGTCCTTAAGGGTAGCTGGTTATAGTGGAGAGTTGACATAGAACATGGTTACACCTTTCATGCTTAACAATTCAACTATCACAGAAACTCAAGTCAAGGTGCCTCTAGATGGGATTTTGGAGCAGTCATGGGATGTTAACCCACATCCATTACCAAGTCATCCAGTCTATCTCAATCCCCCAGATCAAAAGCACCAGGCACAAACAACACCACAACATCAGCCAAATACGATTGCCCTAAATGCAGCCGAATTTAGGCATAGTGGACCACAGTTGATAAATCCTTGTCTCATTGTTGACACCATAAAAAATTACTTTGGTGTGCAGCTCAAGATCTTTGATAGGCCAGTTTATTGGAAGCCTTCTTTTCCAGGGGTTATAAGACTCCATATTGACAGGTTTACTGCTCGGTGTGGGGAAGGAAATCAAAATGAATACAACTAGCACTCATAAGAACATCATTTACTTCGTATTCTTCTCTGCCACCCAACTCTATCCAAACATGGGCAAATATGGAGAAATGCTTTTATGATAGGTTTTATTGGCCTCAATATGAAGTTACAGCAACAGATCCCAGGAATCTGAGATAACGAGTGGATGAATCGGCTGCCAATGTCATTTAAAGGTACTGGAAAATGGTTAGGAAATGTTATCTACAATTCCCTGAAGTTGAATATGCTACTATGGTTATCAGTAGCATGCACCCACGATTGAAGGAGAGACTATTTGGGCAATCATGCACTGATTTGAATCAATTGGCATCTAGAAAGGTACATATTGAACAGTTCATCCAGGAGAAGGAGAAAAGGTGTGTTAACCGAGGGTGAGTACTTCAGCTATTAACGACAGACATCATGGTAGCTAAAATCTTGGAAGGGAAAAGTTATTCTTGTTCAGCCTTAAGACCTACTAAAGGAAGGAAATGGAGTCGCTTGATGGAAATGTTGATTATTCCTTTGACGTTTCCAAAGCAGATCAGATCTTTGATTATCTGCTAAAGGACCAGCAGATTCGGTTGCTGGATGGACATAAGATCCCATCTCCTGAAAAGCTGAAGAACAAGAAGTATTGCAAGTGGAACAATTCTTATAATCATGCAACTATCAATTGCATGGTTTTCAGGAAGGTCATTCAAAAGGCAATAAAGGAGGGAAGGTTCAAATTAGCCGATAAGGGAATAGCTGAGATGACTGTTGATACTGATCCATTCCCAGCTGTGGGAGTAAGTAAGGTGTCTTTCTGAAAACCTTCGGACAATGAATCTTCAAACAAACATAAGAAACCAGGATAGTAGGTATGGAGACCAAAAAGGGAAGTACCCAAACTAAGTCAGTGTATTCGGCTAAAATCTGAAATTGCTCGACCTTCAGTATTTGAGAGGCTTGAAGACCCACATCAGGTGCCACCTAGAGGTAATCAATCACCTAATATTAAGCGTGGGAAGAAACCTCCAAGGCATGGGTAGCTTACTAATGAGCTGATCAGCGATGTGTTTCATCCGGACATGACTCTACCTCAGAATCACCCAGTCAAGAAAGTAAAATATCTCCTAAGAAGACTGAGGGCAAGATCGGGTAGCCATTAGATATAATGGGTAGCCGACTTTGTCCAAAATGGATAAAGAGTCAATTCCCAAGGATAAGAGAAGAGTGTCCAAGTTTACTATGGAGGTGGGACCCTAGAGAGAAGGGCATTGCAATGCGAGACACATCTGCCAACGTCACAGTTGGATAACTGACAAGTGTAAAAGAAGAGTGACCATCACGACGCGATGATGTTTGTGAGAGAGGGTGATCGCGACGCGATGGACCTATTTTCGCTTATAAATAGCGTCATTCCCCTCCCCTCAAACCACCTTTCTCCTAAGCTTCAACCAAAGGACGCAGGAAGTAGCTCTGAAAGCTAGGTGGGGGTACGAGCGACGACAGTCTTCTAGTCAGGTATGGGGAGATCGGAACCCTATACAATAGGGATAGTAGGAATATGATAGGTGTAGAATAGGGGACTAGGGTGGCCTAAGCCCTACTAGGGGTTAATGTCCCAACACCCTAGGAGGGATGTTGAGACTATGACTACTAAGGATAGTAGTTGTTAGTCCATTAACCATAGGAGTAATTTTCTGATATGTGAAAACCCTAAGATAGACAACTTATGATTGTTTTATGATTGTGTGTGCTGATTGATGATAAGTTAGTAGCAGGTCGCCTAAGCGACGCTAGGTTTAACTCATATGTTGATAGCATATGAATGATATTGACTTTTTAACTATTTAACTATTGTTGATTTATTATATGCTTATGTTGTAATTAAGATGTGGGGAGAGTAATGAATAAGTTCTAAATGCTGACTGAGATGATGATAATGCTGAGCTGATAGGTGTTGTGTAATAAATAATCATATACATAATTGTGCTGTAATCCACCGCCGTGCACATAGGCTGTGTACGAGGTTAGGCACCAGAGTGAGGGTACGATACAGTCAGTACAGGACACGCTGGTCCTTGAGGATAGTCTGGGTCCGACAAAAGTCTACAGGTGACCAATGGTTTGGCCGCCATTGTGTCGGGACGTCGGGTAGCCTGGTCATCCTGATGGGGTACTGTTGTATCATTGTCCATAGTGTCGATCCCGAGTGCCGCCCTGACACCTGTTCCTATCAGCCAAAATTGGGGAGTAGGGATGCACTCTTAGGGATACGATGAGCGGGATATGGGGATGGACAACTGATTAGCTGAGATGTTATCGAAAGGCTAAGGTGGGGCCGCTTCTGCCATATTAAGCTGTGTGGCTACGTAGGCATATAGACCTAGGTTGCATGAATAGGGGTAGCTAGGTGATGATCCCAACCGTTGTTCGAGGATGCGTGTGCCCATTTCTTCACATATTCTATTCTCATGCCTTCCCATTTGTTTGGTGTATAGTGTGTTCTCATCTCCCTTGCTTTGTTTGTTTCTTTGTTATCTTTTATGTGTTTAGATTCAGAAGATTTTCAAGATACTGAAGATGTCTCACTATTTCTACCCGTCGATGCTGGAGGAGCCAAGCATCCCAGTCTGGAGTGACTTCGAGGTTTATTATCATGACATGGATAGGGAGTATTGGGGATAGATTAAAGCCATCATGTCGTGATCTACACCGGTTTAGTTAGTGTCTTCTTTCATCTATTAGGGTCACCGAGAGCCTCCTTTATATGTGACTTTAGAATAGCGCATCAGTCACCTTTTAATCGCATGTGGCAGGAGCCTAGGGCTAGACACCATTACCCTGTTGCTCCTTCTTCTTCCAGTTCTTATAGTATGGCTAGGGATAGTGTCGGATATTGGGAAGTGCGTCGTAGGATAGAGACGACTGTCCCTTCATCTCCTGTAGCACCCTTGGTAGAGCCTTTGAGGGTCTACCAATCTTGGCTTCAGGGACACTCTTCTACTGGGGACTCCTGGTTACCGCCACAACCGTGCGTTAGGTTTTATAGGACGGGCCTGTTGTAGGAGGTTTCTCGCTAGGATTTTGTTGTACTTTTGATTGCTAATGATTATTTTTGTATACCCACACGGGTTTTTGTATGTTTGTATATTATTCTTCTGGTGGTTCCTAAGAGGAAACCCTTGTTGTACAAAAACTTTTTATATATATTATATGCTTTCTTCTGCTGTACTCTAATATGTCATTATTAGATTTTATATGCGTAATTAAATAGTAATATTATAAATGGGACATGAGGTGTCTTAAAGTATACAGATATTGTAGAGTAAGGACATTGATTCCTTAACAAATATGTCAAAGAGAAAGCACCTAAGCTTGCAGTCCTGACAAGGACTCAAAAGAGAAGGATGCAAAGGATAAGATCTATGTAGAAAATGAAATTTACACTTCATATGTTATCTAATGCTAAGAACATGGATAAAAGATAAATCCCTTTGTCTAAGGTGGCTGAGATGCTAGACCATCCTTTTCCTAAACACAAGCTGCAAGAACCGATTGAGGAAGGCCTTCATAAGGAAGTGAATAGGCTGGAACAAGCTAATTCTAATTGTAAGATTTAGGAGCCAGTAAAAGAGAACCTTCATGAAATAAATGAACAGTTGACAAAGGAAGAGCAAGATGTTCAGTTGGAGGATTTGATAGCTTCCGTTGTTTTATCCGAATTTGAGAACTTAGCCGAAGTGCTACCCCAACGAATGGAGTGGGAAGAGAATGAAACTCTGGGGCAGTCTCTGTTAGACCTCATTTTCAATGAAGAGGCTAATGGTTTGATGGCAGATATTGAGGCAGTTAGTTTAATCTCTGAATAGTTTTGAGCAAAAGATCATCAACTAAGTGGCTTGGAAGGAGATGTGTTTGTAGAGGAAGCAGAATGGGCCTCTTTAGCCGATATTACGACTGGAAGTACCACAAGTATGACCTTTGAAAAACCCACTGAGGAAATGATTAAGCATCTCAACCGTTTGTATATAAAGGCCTATATCAATGGTAAGGTCTTTAGCAGGGTGATTATAGATGAATGAGTTGTGTTGAATGTTATGCTCGTTGCCACCATGAGAAACCTTGGCAAACCCTTAGATGACTTAGTTCCTACCAATATGAAAATGTCAAACTTCATGGGAGAAGCTTCCACGACTTTTGGAGTATCGATAGCCGAAGTGACAGTAGGCCCTAACACTGTCAAATCAGCTTTCTTTGTAGTCGATGGCAAGCCATTATACACTGTGATCCTAGGAAGTTATTGGATCCATACCAACCAGTGTGTCCCATGTACCCTTCATCAAAAGCTTATGTTTTGGGTAAGAGACAATGTGGAGACTATAGAAGCTGACAAAAACCCCTTCTCAACTGAGGTAAAGAAGTTAGAAGCTTTGTTTTATTCTCCACATTTTGTACCTATAGCAATTCCATAGGAATATGAAGGCGTGTGGAAAGCATGCAATCTCACCAGTGAGGAGTTTAAATTAAAGACTATGGCCGACCCACGACCATATAATCAGGTGATTAATGGACGAAGAGTCCCAGGTATTTGGTGATCTGTTGGATCAGCTAGAATCATTTAGGGTCGAATCCAGAGTTATGGAGGCCATGCTCTCGGGCGAAGATACTGAGGATGAAGAAGAATTGTTGGTGGTCAAGGAGGCAGAGCTTTAGGGAACTGATTTGGCTGTGTGGACAAAGTAATTTGTAACCGAACCAATAGAGTTTGAGTCTCCTATACAAAAGACAACTCCTTCTTTTAAGGCCTAAGACCCTCTTATAGAAGTTAATATGGGAACCACTGAGGAACCTAGAATAACCAAGGTTAGTGTACAGCTTGACAAGGATGAAAAAGGTAGACTAGTCAAGCTCATCAAGCTATACAAGGATTGTTTTGCATGGAGTCACCATGAGATGCCTGGATTGGCAAGAGAGTTAGTAGAACATATGTTTCCAATTAAGGAAGGATTCAAGCAATACAAGCAGGCGCCAAAGGGGTCCAATCCTCAGTTAATGCCTTAAATTAAGGCATAATTGATAGATTACTAAAGGTTAGGTTTATCAAAACAGCTAGATATAAGGATTGGATATCCAATATAGTACCTATGATAAATAAAAATGGCCAGGTACGAGTATGCACTGCCTACAAAAATTTGAACTTGGCCACTCCTAAGGATGAGTATGTGATGCTAGTGGCTGACATGTTAGTCAATGCAGAAGACACTCATGGGATATTTACCTTTATGGATGGGTACTGTGGCTATAATCAAATTTTTATAGCCAAGGAGGACATTCATAAAACAGCCTTTAGGTGTCCTTGAGCTATGGGGATTTATGAGTGATTGGTATGCCTTTTCATGATCTGATTGGAAAAACCATGGAGGTATACATCGATGATGTAGTTGTCAAGTCAGAAGACAATGAGCATCACTTGCAGGATTTGGAGTAGACACTCAAGAGGATGAGAATCCATAATTTGAAGATGAATCTAGCTAAGTGAATGTTTGGAGTATCGGGTGGCAATTTCCTTAGTTTCTTGGTTCGTCATCAAGGGATTAAAGTGGACAAAAATAAAGCAAAGGCCATCTTGGATGCCATACCCCTAACAAAAAGGAATTGTAAAGTCTTATTGGCAAAATCAGTTTCCTAAGGAGATTCACTGCTAATCCGACTGGGAACATGAAGACTTTATCCTTTTTGTTGAAACTTAAAGACTGTGAACAAATTAAGGCAGAATTGAGAGATTACTAAAGGATGGGTTTATCTGAACGACTAGATATGTGGAATGGATATCCAACATAGTACCTATGATAAATAAAAATGGCCAGGTACGAGTATGCACTGACTACAGAAATTTGAACTTGGCCACCCCTAAGGATGAGTATGTGATGCCAGTGGCTAACATGTTAGTCAATGCAGAAGCCACTCATGGAATACTTACCTTTATGGATGGATACTCAGACTATAATCAAATTTTTATAGCCAAAGAGGACATTCATAAAACAACCTTTAGGTGTCCTTGAGCTATGGGGATTTATGAGTGGTCGGTATGCCTTTTGGGCTTAATAATGAAGGAACTACGTATTAAAGGGCCATGAGCACCATTTTTCATGATCTGATTGGAAAAACCATGGAGGTATACATTGATGATATAGTTGTCAAGTCAAAAGACTTTGAGCATCACTTGCAGGATTTAGAGCTGACACTCAAGAGGATGAGAATCCATAATTCAGGATTTGGAGGAGACACTCAAGAGGATAAGAATCCATAATTTGAAGATGAATCTAGCTAAGTGAATGTTTGGAGTATCAGCTGGCAATTTCCTTGGTTTCTTGGTTCGTCATCAAGGGATTGAAGTGGATAAAAATAAAGCAAAGGCCATTTTGGATGCCATACCCCTAACAAAAAGGAAATGCAAAGTCTTATTGGCAAAATCAATTTCCTAAGGAGATTCATTGCTAATCTGATTGGGGACTTGAGCAATAGTAGGTATTTGACCAAATCAAAGAAGCATAGGCTAATCCTTTAGTGTTGATACCTCCAATACAAGAAATGCCGCTTAAACTCTATATATCCGCAAAAGAAGGGCCTATCGGCTGCCTGCATGCTCAGGATGCTGATGACGAAACTGAAAGGGCAATGTATGACCTTAGCCGAGTGTTGAATGATGCTAAAACTAGATACACTCCTATATATAGAAAAAACTATGATTGTCATTATTTCATGCTTGAACAAAACTTTAGTATTACTTATTACCCAAAGAAGTGTTAGTTTTGTGCAAAATTGATATTGTTAGGTATTTGCTTAATAAACCTGTCTTACATGGTTGATTGATGAAGTGGGCCCTTAAGCTAAATGCATTTGCATTAAAATATTTACCTTTAAAGGCAAAAGGCAAGCATTAGCTGACTTTTTGGTACAACACCCTTGTGTAGAGGTTAAGGATCCCTTAGCCGAACTAAGTTTATGCATAATCTTGAAGCCTAAGGTCTTGATGTTTGATGGGTTTTGAACCCAATAGGGCATTGGAGATGGGGTAACTATAACGAAGCTTAATAGTCAAGTTGAAAACAAAGCTTTGATTTTGGGCCTTAGAATTTTGGCAACCATGAAAGCAACTTATATCCAAGTTATGGGTGATTCCCAGCTGCTTGTTAAGCAGTTAACCAAGGAATACGAGTGCCACAGCCCTAGTTTGATGGAATGTTATGAAACGGCTAGTAGGTTCTTATGATTATTTTCCGATGCTATGATATTTCATATTCCTAGGGAGGAGAATGAGGAGGCCAATGATTTGGTTCAACGAGCATCTATATATAAAGACGTGACAGTCGAAGTAGAGCATATCCTGTAATGGAGGGTTGGGTAGTCAATGCGATTGACTCTTGGAGAAAGGAGTTGATTAATTACTTGCGAAATCCATCAAGCTGTATAGACTTTATGCTTAAGTAGAGGGCACTTAAATATGTGTTACTAGATGATGGGTTATATAGAAGAAGTGCCAATAGGGTGTTGTTTAAATGCATTAGTAAACAAGAGTCCCTTAGAGTCATGGGAGAAGTCCATGAAGGGATTTTTGGGTCACATAGGGCTGGTCCTATCATGAAATGGCTGATATATAGGAATGACTATTATTGGTCTACCATTACGGCTGATTGCTTTCAATATGCTAAGGGATGTAAGGCATGTCAACTACATGGTCCAATTCAAAGGGTACCAGCCAAACAACTACACCCTTTAATTAAACCTTGGCCTTTTAGAGGATGGGCTATGGATTTAATTGGAAATATTTATCGTCCCTCATCTAAGAGGCATGTTTTTATCATAGTTACAACAAATTACTTTACCAAGTGGGTGGAAGCACAACTGATGCTAAATGTGACTCAGGAAGATGTCATGAGATCTATTCAACATCAAATCATTATTGGTTTAGCATTCCTGAAACTATCGCCACTGATCAAGGCACTATGTTTACTGGTGAGAAAGTGGTGACCTTTTCTCAACAATTTAGGATCAAGTTGATCCATTCGTCTCCGTATTATGCTCAAACTAATAGGCAAGTGTTGCGGCTAAAAGCAAGTGCACCTTATCGCAATTCGTAATAAAGTGGAGTATATTTAAGACTCCGAATGTCAAACCCACTTCGAATGCACGAGTACTAACGTAATAAAGATCCTATGTTATTTAGGCTAACGAAGGTTGTGGTTATGGGAGCAAAAACAATTAAATTAAAATAAACTAGAAGTAAGATAATCCCCAGGAACGAGATAAAGTCAATTATGGGAAGCATAGGGAAATCGGGTTCAATAATACTTAGTCCTCGAATTCAATAGTTAATTACTATGAGTCATATTTCCTGGTTGAAAGCTAATCTCCCGCTCTATTATTATTAATACCCAATGATCATGCGATATTAATAGTATTCTTCCTAACTAATACCCCTAATGATCATGCAAGATAAATAGAAGAAAGAGCGTTAAGCAATAGTGAAATTGTTAATTCAATAACTGATTAGAAACAAGCAATTATCCTTGATCCGACATAATTAGCGAGTTCAATTATTCCTAGAGTTCCATTAGCTAGCTATGGTACAATCGCCTCCAATTAATTAACTTGTTAAAGGGTGTTCAAGCCTTATAGGATTAAGCACACTAAGAACAATATAATCAATAAGATGATAGGAAATTCATAATAATAACTAAATAAACATCAAGAACATAGTAAAAGATCCCCATCATCCCTAGTGATGGACTTAGCTACTCATAGTATGTGAAAATAACATATAATAACATGGATCCAAGTAAAGACCCATAATAGATAGAATTAAGTCTAAACCGGGATACCTTTTTGGTATGACGACGGCCCTTTAACACATTCTTCACGGTCCTTCCGAATTCCGACGGCAAAATAGGATTAGGCAAGAGGCTCCAAAGTCCAAGGGTTTAAAGTCTGTAAAAGAGGGCTAAGAATGCCTATTTATAGGCTCTCCTATGTACTAGGTCAAACCGACTTCAAATCTGTTCGATTTGGAACTAGGTACAGTCGTACTGGCTTTATACACGACCATACTGCACTTTAGTTTCGACGATGGCCCGTACTTCAGCACTTGGTGCAACCTGACAGCTTTGGGTACGGCTGTACTACCTTTGGTATGGCCGTACTGGAGTTTTTCTTCGACACCAGGCTGTACTGACCATCAGGTAGGCCCCTATGCTTTGCATGGATAGGTACGACCGTACTGACTGTATATAAGGCCGTACTGACTGTCCAGAATCATGAAAACATTCAATTCTTGCTAGTTTTAGCTCCATTTATGCCTTTTTCACTCCAAGTGTTGTCTTTGTGATAATTTTGCAACATGAGACATAAATGAGTACTTTTATACTTTGAATAGTACAAAATGATATGATTAATTACTCACAACAACTCATAAAAAAGACAAATTTGGGGTTTATCAACCTCCTTACATCTGAATTTTGCTTGCCCTCAAGCAAATTACTTTGATAATTATAAGAGAAACTGTTTGCACTGACTAGGGGAAAAAACGAGTTACATGACAACATAGTAATATCATATGAAGTGCCATGTAATAGAATTCCCAATTAGAGATGTGAGTTCAACAAGCTCATCAATCTGTGATTTAAAAGTCACTCTTCTCACCACTCTCAAAGTGTTTAAAGGTATAATTATTAACGCTCAAACTTTCCCAAAGAAGTGACATTACCATAGGCTTGTACATTGACCAAAGCTCTACTATTAAAATTCACTTATCATGCAAAAAGGAAAAAGGGTATTTCATGTGTTGTAATGGGGTCAAGGTAATAATGTTAGGTGGAATAAAAGAGAAAATATTATGCAAAGGGGTCAGAAACAAATCAACCAAACAAGTAACCTTTTTTTTTCTTTATAACTATAAAGAGCAAGCAAGAATCTCTCTAAAATTCATCATTTTTCTCTTTTTATTTCTTGAAGGCAATAACGCATTTTTCTATTTTTTTTCTTTCTTTTTCTTTCCTTTCCTCTTTTGACGCTTTTTCTGTAACAATTTAACTATTTAATAATTCTAGGAGGGGAAAGTAATTGCTAAGCTTTCTTTTTATAAACTTTCCTGAGGGATTTCTAACATTATCTTTTGATTTTTTTTTGCCACTAATTGCTCTTACAACTTAGTATATCCCAAGATTACCATAATAATAAGAATTAATAGCACCAACGTGTACCAAAGAAATTTAACAATAAGCACAAAGATGAGCAACTAGCGGTAAAATGTTTTACAAATATAGAGCAGGGCTAAAAAAATCCTAAATTTGCCCCTACCAATTTCACATGAAAGCAAATTTAAATTCGCTTTGTAATGATCTCAACACAAGTTCTAGAATGCACAACTTAGGAAAAATACCACTCAATCAATGAAAAGAGGTAAAAATATGGTGCGACCTCTCATTTAGGCTCAAATCTCACATTTAGTGGTTTACACAGATACTTTGAAACTTATAAAACTTCAATGCTAATTACCAACAAATTCTAAAACTAGCAACAATCTCATTTCAATGACAAGTTATAAGAAAATTTTATAAATTTATTAGAAAATATGAAGTTTTCAAAAATTCTACAATTGCAAGCATAGCTAAGTAATGTAAATTTCCTGCCCACACTTATTTTTAGCAGTGTTTTCACTACTAATAGTAATGAAACAAGAACTAAAAGATGCATGCAATTTAACATGTGCTAAAAGTAAATTAAGTTGGAAAGGTAGTCCCCTCTAAATAATTTCACGAGCAAATTGTGGGTGGTGAGTCAAAAATCGATGTTGTCTTGCCATTACCGATGGAGCTGGTAAGCGAGTGTAGAACTATACATCAAAATAAAGCTAAAAACTTTAGAATAAAAATAGATAAAATCGAAATAAAAACTCTCAAATAAATACTAATAATAACTATCAACATAAATCTCCCTGCAAGTGTGCAAATATACAAGCCATTTTTAATACAAAAGCAAAAGAATGCCTAAGTACTAAAATGGAAAATAAAATAAAATCTTGCATCACTCGGCAGGTGGTTTGGTCTGGAGCAGCTGGAAGAGTCCTAAAATGGCTGCAAGCTACTCCCCTTGAGCGTCAAGAACACTGGTCCACATGAGCCCGATGTTCCATAAAATTGATCTGCATCTCATCGAGACACGCCATGATGTGCTCGTAGGAGTGGGCTGGTGGTGCCAGTGCTGTAGGTGGCGGTGGTGGTAGGTGCTCCTCAAATGGCTGCTCAACTTCTGTAGCCTGCCCGTCCTGCTGGGGCTCCTCTGATCTGATGAGCTCATAGCCTCCATGTCCTAATCTCCGCAGAACACTGATGTTGCAGAGAGTAGAAAATATGATAGGCTACATCTGGATAATAGTGGCACCCGCCTGTTGTCGAACTACCAAATGGGCAGCGAGCTGAGAGATAAAGGTGCCTATCACTATGTGATAGGTGTTCTGGGACTACAGGTGAAGACCGGTTTGAGTGCAAGTGCGCAGAAAGAACATCCTAGCATCGCAACGATGCCCCTGGTAGTCAGTCATGTACCATAGGAGGAATAAGTCGGCCTCGGTGACCGTCCCGTCACTCTTGGCTTGCCCGTTAATAGAACAGGCTAGCCATTTGTACGCTGTACGGACCGCTGGTTCTCGTTGCTAGCTGACCTTCGCTCGACTGGGGATGTAAGATGCCTTCCTAGTGAGAGTTCGACAGCACTCACCATGATGCCATCCTACAGGCATATCCAGAAGTGCCCTTAAGTAGTCCAGGCTTTGCACCATCTCCGCCGTCTCAAAGCCTAGCACCATGTTGAAATCGGCCAAAGTCATCTCATGTCTAGTCCTGCGGAGGGTAAAATGAACAACCACCTCTTGGTCGGCCTCGTCGTCGCTGTCGGGGCCCTCGGGCTCCTGATCTATAGAGTGATAGCCACAGGTGGCTAAGAAATCCCAGACAACCTCCACTTTGGTGGGCTGTCAAACTAGCGTTGCTCGGTGCCCACCGATGCGCTGAAGCAGTGTCTCCATCTCCTCTTGCAGGTCGACTTGCTCGAGGGCGCCAAAATTGATGTATCTCTGGGCGCCAAAATCGATGTATCTCATAGTAATCCCTGGGAGTCTCGCAGCTCACTGTACTGGTCCTTGTAGTGCTGCGAAATGTAGCCTGGCACTGGTCTTGATGAGCAGGGTACCACTGCTGCTGAAGACTCGCCTCTTTGTCGTTTAGCCATAATCCTGAAAAAAATTGAAAAAATTGGAAAAAATTAGTCAACTTTTTGCAGAAACTGGGCCGCGGTACGGCATGACATCGCTATGTACGGCTGTACCTATGTGGTATGTACGGCCATGGTGACAACGGGTAAGCCTATACCTGTCATCAACCCTAAAGCCTTACGGCCTGCAATACGACCTGTTCTTGGTAGGTACGGTCGTACTGCGCTACGAGTTTGTCTAAAATTGACCCTATAATCATGATTTCTCAGTTTTGACCTAACTTTCATGTCTATAATTAGTCCCAGGTTCTCTAAATATGCAAAACCTAGCCCATTCTACTCCTAAATCCCTAAAATTAAGAAAATAAAACAATTTCATACCCAAAAAGGAAATAAGAGAGTTTAATCTATGTACACACCAATCAAAATACCAAATTAATAGTCAAGAATTGTTACCTGGAGATGATATGGTGATAAAATAACAAGGAAACAATGAAGCAGGTGGAGGAGTAGTGGTTCTGGGAGAGGATGGGGGCGTATAGAGGTAAGGTACGCCCTTACCTCTCAAATTTTCTTTTTATTTTTGCCTCTGTACGCTATGTACGGCCGTACCTTTTTTTATGTACGACTGTACTAAACCTTTTCTCCGTGTTTTCTGATTCAGGCCGTTGGCTATGGCCGTGCCTGTTATTATGTATGCTCGTACATAATTGTTTTGCAAAAAAAACATTATATTTTGGAATTTTTGAAAATTTTTGTGTTTTGAAATAAAAATAATAATGAAAATATAAATAAAGATAAAAATAAAAATAAAAATGAAATAAAAATAAAGAGAGAGAGTTCAGAGAACACTGGTTGCCTCCTGTTTAGCACTTGTTTAACATCATGAGTCTGACGGTTCGGAGGATGTGAATTTAGTCCTCAGCTGGTGCCAGCCCCTTTTGGAAACTTCTGCTAGACCACAATCCTTACATATAAAGATGGAATTGCCTGTGTATGCTGAAAAAATTCTGACAAATGTTTTTACTAAGTCATTCCAAGTTCTACCTCCTCAACTGGTAACAAATAGAACCAGATCTTGGCTTCCTCATTGAGTGAGAGGGGAAGATTTTCAGCTTTGCAGAGTCTGTGAGATATTCCTATGTTGAGCACTCCTCATCAATTTGCAAAATTTCCTAAGATGCTCAATTGGGTATTCTCCGGAGATCCCATTGAATTACAGTAATGCTACTCTTTGTATGAGGGAAGGGTCTGTTTCAAGACTCTTAGGTTGTGTAGCATTGTTCTCCCTTTGAGAGTTATCCACTTCAGAAGAGTGCATACTCTCTTTTCCATTATTTTTAGAAATAACAATATCCTGCAGGAAACAACAAGATGCACTAGAGGAATAATTTTTGTTAGAATTATAAATTTTAGAGATTTCCTCTTCATCCTCAATTCTTAAAGTCAATATCCATTTCTTTACTTGAATGTTAGCATCTTAGGTTTCTAAAAATGGTCGCCCCAAGATAATTGGGACATCTTTGTCTTCCTCTATATCTAGAACCACAAAGTCTACTGGGAAAATAAATTTCCCCACCTTAACCAAAACATCCTCTATTATCCCCTTTAGATAGACAAGGGATCTATCGGCTAACTGCTAAGATATGTTACAAGGCTGTGGTTCCTGTAAATCAAGCTTTCTAAACATAGATAATGGCATTAAATTCACCCTAGATCCCAAATCATTCAGAGCCCTAAAGTTTACATTACCAATTGAGCAGGGAACGGTGAAAGTTCCTGGATCTTTATGGTTAGGTGGTAATTTATTTAAGAGCATGACAAAGCATTCTTCATTAAGCTCAACTGTTTCAAATTCCTCTAGTTTATTCTTATTAGAATAATTTCTTTCAAAAATTTGATATATTTGGGAATTTGAGAAACAGCTTCAGCAAAGGGAACATTTATATCCAATTTTCTAAATTTCTTTAAGAATTTAATCAATTGCTTATCACTCTGCAAATTTATAGAATTGAGGGGAAGATTAATTACCTGTTGTTGCGCAACCTTCATCTTTCTTTCTTCACCTTCTTTAGAGTCTTCACAATTTTTGAGGATCGGTCCCTCTTCACTGCTTTTCATAAAAATAGCATTGCATTGCTCCTTTAAGTTTGATTCCACTTGGCTTGGCAGTGTTCCTTTGTCTCTTTGCGAAATTAATTTAACCAAGGTAGTGACTTGGTCTTCTAAAGATTTCTGATTTTCTGCAGTAGTGCTCACTATTTTCCCCATAGATTTGAATCTCTCATTGACTTGACCAATGAATGCATTCATAGTTTCAGCCAAGCTAGGCCTTCTCTCTCGTTGAGTTTAATTTTGTAAATGAGGTGCTTGTACACATTCTGATTTTGGCCTTGTGATTTCTATTGTCCATCCCATGAGAAATTGGGATGGCTTCTCCAACCAGGATTCTAGGTGTTAGAGTAAGGATCATTTTACGCTTTAGTCCGCATAAAATTCACCTCTTCAACACAGCCCTTAGACTCATGCCCAACTACTCCAAAATAATTCCAGGAAGCTCTAGTGGCTCTATTTTCAATAGCCTTAAGTCTCTTATTAGTCTTTCCCATAAAACTAGCCAGAACTCTCACACAAGGATATTCGTGCCTCTGCATGTATTTCGAGATAGCTTCTTGCATCTCGACCTTTGGATCTAAATCTCTTTGGCCTACAACGTTGACTTCTTCAGTTTGGCTCTCAATTGCCATGCATCCCTAGTCATTACTAGATATTGCAGTGTTAGACTGAGCTTGCGTTGCCATTAGATTCTCTATCTTTTTTGTCATAGCTTCCAACTTAGCCTCGAGAGCAGTGTTAATATCCACTTTGCAAATTCCTGCTTACTGGGATTTTCTTCCAGTTTGCCTTTCTCCTGCTGACCACTATTACCACACCATTTTGTCTATTATTTTGGGTATTTTGAGTATAAAATATTATGATTTTGTTCCTTGTTAGATAAAATATGCTCACTATTTCCTTATTTATGCAGAAAAGTAATAAAGGCAACATGGAAAGCAAAATAAGTAATTTTAGGAAGATTCTGGCGAGTTTTGGAGATTTTTAGCATTTCTGGACAAGCGGTACGACCTGACACCTCTTTAGTACGGCCATACCAATTAAAGCACATCAGTAGGGGCGTACCGCATGGTCAGTACAGCCTGGCGCCAAAGAAAAGTCCAGTACAGCCATACCAAAGGAAGTACGGTCGTACACAATTGCAGTCAGGCTGCATCCAGTGCAAAAGTACGAGCCAACGTCGTAATTCAAGCCCGGTATAGCTGTGTATAAACACAGTATGGCCGTACCCAAGCACAGAACGCATAGATTTGAAACCAGTTGGCCTAGTGCCCCTTAAAGCCTATAAATAGGCATTCTCACCCCTTTTGAGAACTAACTCACTCTCGGGAAAGGAACTCATTCTTCCTGAGTGAGGGTCTTCTACTTTAGACTTTGCCTCTTGTCTTTTTCCTCTCTTCTTTACTTTTCTTTTAGGAATTCTTGCTTGGATTTATGTTATTATATTTTATGTTGGGAAACTGTATGAGTAGCTAACTCCATCACTAGGGGTGATGGGGGATCTTTTACAATGTTCTTGATATCTATTTAATTGCTTTTATGAATTCCTTATTATCCTTATGAATGTGTTGATCTTAGCATGCCTAATCTCATAGGAAGTAGCTAATCCTTAATAAATTAGTTAATTGTGGTAACATGATCACAATTATTTAATGGAACTCTAAGATCAACAGAACTTGCCTTATACGCTGGATAGGTTATTGCTTGTTTGCAATCGGTTATCAGATTAACAAACTCACCTGTTCTTAATGCTCTCTCATTTAATTACCTTCTTGGACCAAACAGAGTAATTATTTAGGAAGAAGGCTATTATAAACTATGCTTTCAATAAGGAAATATAATTCATATTAGTAAGGAAGTAGCTTCAGGATCCAGTATTAGTGAACCCGGTTCCCCTAGGCTTTTCCTAATTGATCTCTATTCTGTTCTTGTGACATTGCTTTGCTTTCTTTATTTATAGTTTAATTGTTTCACTCTCAAAACCATTACTTTCATTCGTCTAAAATAATAAGGATCTCTATTAATTTAGTACTCGCGCATTCTCTGTGGGTTCGACATTCGAAGTCTTAAAAGTACTCTACTTTATTACGAGTTACGATTAGGTACACTTGCCTGAGCCGCAACAAGTTTTTGGCGCCGTTGCCGGGGAATATTTTAGCGATATTAGACCAACGAGATTCTTTATACTTTATACATTTATTTTTATTTTTATTATGGTCATTATTATTATTATTATTATTATTAATTTTGTTATTATTGTTATTAGTTATTATTATTATTTTCGTATCTAAAAAAAAAATTTGCTTGTTAACTGCTCGTTGGTATTGTTACTATTATTATCTTTCTTTATTTTAAAAAAATAGTAGATAGAGTTATTTGTTTTATTTTAAATTTTTGTTTGATTGTTTTGATTTAAGATCTAGATTTACATTCAAAAATCCAAAAAAAAAATATTTTATCTCTTTATCTGGATTTTAAATTTTTGTTTGGATGTTTTATTTTATCTCTTTATCCATTTGTTTAGATCTAATCTTATTTTGTTTTATCTTATTCTACTTTGTTTTGTTAAAAATTGATATCAAAAATCTAAAAAGATTTTCCTCTTTCTTATATATTTATCCTAATCTTTCTTTTTCTTATCTTATTTTGATTCTGAGATTAGATATAGATATAATCTGAATTTGAATTTCAGAAAAGATTTGATAAGGATTGGATAAGGATAATATTATCTCATTTTATTTTGTTTTGATTTTATTTGACTTTACTTCTATTCTATTCCAATTTTCCTTATTTTGTTTGATTCTCTTTTATTTTAGTTTGATATTTTATTTCTATTTTGTTCTAACTTACCCTATTTTTTTAAAAAAAAAATTATTATTAGTATTATTATTTTATTAAAAAAATTGATAATAATAATCTCATGGTTTCTTTCCCTTTTTGTGAGTATTGTGGTTATTTTGTAGGAATGCAGACAACTACTGGGTTCTTTCCTTTTTTTGTGAGTATTGTGGTGTTGTAGGACACAAATGGCAAGACTGTTCAGCATATAACTCTTGGGTTGAATACAAGGCAGAGAACAACTCTTGGAGAAGTCACAATCAAAAAGAAGATTTTTATTGGTCACATCATCTGCAAAATCAAGCTCAAGGCAAGTGAAGGCCTAATTTGGAAGAGACTGAGCACACTTTTTGGGGCCAATGGGATGAAAGTTTCAAATTTGCGCAGAAGATAGAAGACACCATCGCAGAGAAACATGCTGTACAGAAAGAAATTTCTACCATGATAAATTACATGATTTACAAACTTGAGGAGCAAGAACCAGAGGAGCAAGAATCAGAACTTAAGGAGGCAAAAAGAAAATTTGATGAAAGATTCAAGTCTTTAGAAAGAACAATGAATCAAAATAGAGAAGAACAAAAATGTTTGAGAAGTTAGTTTTCTACTTTGGTAGTATTAATGACTCAATAAGCTTTAGAATCACCGCCCACTCAAGTTGAGCCCAACCCCAAGGTGGAATACGAAATCACCGTCCATGAGAGTGATGAAGAGCTAAATGAAGAACTAACCATGGAGGAGATTTTGGCAAAATTTGGTAAAAAACCTGGTGACCCATTTGATATTATCGAAACTCATATTGAATCTGTGAAGAGTCAGGACTCTGCTCCAGCAACATTGATGACTCAGAGTGAACAAGACATCTTGCCCAATCAAAGTGAGCCTAAACTTTTGGAGGAAGATGAAGTCATCATTCTTGACAATATTGAAGAATTAATTGAAGAGCCTAAGTCTGAGCTTAAGTGTGAAGAACAGTCAATCTCAGAAACAATTGAAACTCCTACTGAAGGGAGTCAAACTAAAATAAAAGCTCCTACTGAAGGGAGCACTCATGAAGAGAACATGGAAGACCCCACAGTTCTTGATTTGGAGCAAAAGGAGGAAGTTCCAATTAATTTGAGACAAGCTCTTTTGGCCAAAATCGGTGAAGCAGTCATTGAAGTTCAAAAGGGAACGATAACTATAAGAAGAGGTAAGGAAGATGATGTTTTAAAGGTCTTAAATTCTACAAAAAATATATATATTTTTTTACTTTTTCTTATTTTACCAATAATGTGATTGCTTTTAATGGCTTTGATGACTTAAGAGTGCAGGAACCTTTAGAAGAAATTACTAACGTGCAGGATCCTATTATAGTGGTGGGTGGTGAAGAGATAAAAATTATACAATATTTCGAAGTCCATCCACCACTTGGTAAAAGAAAGAACAACCTGAACAACATGGTTAAAAAGTGGAGAAGAGGAAATGCAATGAATGCAAAATTCACTCTTAGAGAGCCGCCTGGTTGACCACTTTTAAGCAAACCGTCAGACTTACGACGTTAAACAAGCACTTTACAGGAGGCAACCTGTGTTATTTAATTTTATGTTATTTAATTTCTTTCTATTTGTTTTTATATTTTTAATAGTTTATTGTGATTAGCAGTTTCTCAAGAGGCATTAGCATGGCAGCAACATTAATTGAATCACCCCCGTAATTTGCTCGTGAAATTATCAGAGGGGAGTACGTTTCCACCTTAAATTATTTTTAGCACTTAATTTAACTAGATAATTTTTTATTACTTATTTTATAACTGTTAGCATGAAGACACTGCTAAAAATAAGTGTAGAGAGGGAACTATAATTACAATTACTTGGATATGCTTATAACTATTAAATTATGAAAAATTTGATATTTTTCTGATTTAGAGGCTACTTTTTAAAATTTTTCTGACAACTTGTAATTGAAATTAGATTGTTGCTAGTTTTAGAATTCGCTAATAATTAGCATTGAAATTTTATGAGTTTCAACTTGTCTGTGTAAACCACTAAATAAGAGGTCACTTCATAATTTTTACCTTTTTTCATTGATTGAGTGATATTTTTCCATGTTGTTCATTCTAGAACTTATGCCGAGACCATTACAAAGTGAATAAAAATTTACTTTCATGTGAATTTAGTCGGGGCAATTTTAGGAATTTTTCTGGCCCATTTCAATTTTGTTACAAATATTTTGCCACTAGTTGTCCATCTTTGTGCTTATATTATATTTCTTTGGTACCCTTTCATTATTATTGATTATTATGTTTATCATTGAGGTAACCTTAGAAAATACGTTTGTTAGAGCTATTAGTGGCAAAAAAAATCAAAAGGATAATGCTAGAAATCCCTCAGGAAAGCTTATAAAAGGAAGGCTTAGCAGTTACTTTTCCCTTCTAGAATTATTAAGTTGTTAAATTGCGGCATAAAAAGCATAAAAGGAGGAAAGGAAAGAAAAAAAGAAAAAGAATAGAAAAAAATGTGCTATTGCCTTCAAGGAATAAAAAAAAAAGATGAATATTAGAGGGATTCTTGCCTGCACTTTATAGTTAAAAAAAGAAAAAAGTTACTTATTTGGTTGACTTGTTTCTGACTCTTTGCATGACCTTTTCTTTCTTTTTATCCCACATAATGTTATTACCTTGACCCTATTACAACCAATAAAAGACCATTTTCCTCTTTTGCATGATAAGTGGATTTTAATAGTACAGTTTTGGTCAATGTACAAGCCATGGTAATGTCACTTCTTTGAAAAAATTTGAGCGTTAATGACTACACCTTTAAACACTTTGAGAGTGGTGAAAAGAGTGACTTATGAATCACAGACTTGGTGAACTTATTGAACTTGCATCTTTAATTGGGTATTCTATTACTTAGCACCTCTTATGATATTACTTTATTGTCTCGTATCTTGTTTATACCCCTAGTCAGTAAATTCAATTTTTCTTATAATTATCCAAGTAGTTTGCTTGAGGACAAGCAAAAGCTTAAGTGTGGGGATGTGTTAACATACAATTTTGTCTATTATTTTGGGTATTTTGAATATAAAATATTATGATTTTGTTCCTTGTTAGATAAAATATGCTCACTATTTCTTTATTTATGCAGAAAAGTAATAAAGGCAATATGGAAAGCAAAAGAAGTAATTTTGGGAAGATTCTAGTGAGTTTTGGAGATTTTTAGCGTTTATGGACAAGTGATACGGCCTGACATCTCTTCAATACGGCTGTACCTATTCAAGCACATCAGTAGGGGCGTACCGCATGGTCAGTACTTCTTGGAGCCGAAGAAAAAGTCCAGTACGACCGTACCACACAATTGCAGTCAGGCCCCATCCAGTGTAGAAGTACGGGCCAGCGTCGTAATTCAAGCCCGGTACGACCGTTTATAAACACAGTACGGTCGTACCTAAGCTTAGAACACACAGATCTAAAGCCAGTTGAACTAGTACGCCTCAAAGCCTATAAATAGTCATTCTCACCCCTTTTGAGAACTAACTCACTCTCTGGGAAGCAATCATTCTTCCTGAGTGAGGATCTTTTGCTTTAGACTTTGCCTCTTGTCCTTTGCCTCTCTTCTTTTCTTTTCTTTTAGGAATTCTTGCTTAGATTTTTGTTATTCTATATTATGTTGAGAAACCATACGAGTAGCTAACTCCATCACTAGGGGTGATGGGGGATCTTTTACAATATTCTTGATATCTATCTAATTGCTTTTATGAATTCCTGGTTATCCTTATGAATGTGTTGATCTTAGCATGCTTAATCTCATAGGAAGTATCTAATCCTTAATAAATTAGTTAATTGTGGTAATTGGATCACAATTAGTTAATAGACCTCTAGGATCAACAAAACTCACCTTATACGCCGGATAGGTTATTACTTGTTTCCAATCGATTATCAGATTAACAAACTCACCTGTTCTTAATGCTCTCTCCTTTAATTACCTTCTTGGACCAAACAGAGTAATTATTTAGGAAGAAGGCTATTATAAACTAGGCAGTTTTTAGTAATTTAGAGTGAGTGGTTGGCTTTCAATAAGGAAATATAATTCATATTAATAAGGAAGTAGATTCAAGATCCAGTATTAGTGAACCCGACTCCCCTAGGCTTGTCCTAATTGATCTCTATTCCATTCTTGTGACATTGCTTTGCTTTCATTATTTATAGTTTAATTGTTTCACTCTCAAAACCATCACTTTCATTCGTCTAAAATAATAAGGATCTCTATTAATTCAGTACTCACGCATTCTCTGTGGGTTCAACATTCGGAGTCTTAAAAGTACTCCACTTTATTACAAGTTATGATCAGGTACACTTGCCTGAGCCGCAACAACCACTGAGTATTATTCTGAGCCATATCTGTCATTATGTTAAAGTAACTAGAATCTTGTAGAATTAATATCGCTAAAATACTCCTCGACAACGGTACCAAAAACTTGTTGTGGCTAAAGGCAAGGGTCCCTTATCGCAATTCGTAATCAAGTGGAATATATTTAAGACCCCGAATGTCGTACCCATCGGGAATCCACGAGTACTAACGTAATAAAGATCCTATGTTATTTAAGCTAACGAAGGTTGTGGTTATGGGAGCAAGAAGATTCAAATTAAAAGAAACTAGAAGTAAGATCATCTGTAGCAATGAGATAAAGTCAATTATGGGAAGCCTAGGGGAACTGGGTTCACTAATACTTAGTCCTCGAATTCACTATTTAATTACCATGAGTCATATTTCCTAGTTGAAAGCTAATCTCCCACTCTATTATTATTAATCCCCAATGATCATGTATTTCTTCCTAACTAATACCCCCAATGATTATGCAAGATAAATAGAAGAAAGTGCATTAAGCAATGGCAAAATTGTTAATCCAATAACCGATTAGAAACAAGCAATTATCCTTCATCCGACATAATTAGAGAGTTCAACTATTCCTAGAGTTTCGTTAACTAACTGTGGTACGATCGCCTTCAATTAATTAACTTGTTAAAGGGTAATCAAGCCTTATAGGATTAAGCACACTAAGAAAAATACAGTCAATGGGATAATAGGAAACACAAAATAATAACTAAAAAAACATCAAGTAAAGACCCATAATAGATAAAATTAAGTCTAAATCGGGACACCTTTCGGTATGACGACGGTCCTTTAGCACGTTCTTCACAGTCCTCCTAAATTCCGACGGCAAAATAGGATTAGGCAAGAGGTTTCAAAATCCAAGGGTTCAAAGTCTGTAAAAGAGGGCTAAGAATGCTTATTTATAGGCTCTCCTGCGTACTAGGTCAAACTAGCTTTAAATCTGTACGATCTGGGACTAGGTACAGCCGTACTAGCTTTATACACGACCGTACTACACTTTAGCTTCGACGCTGACCCGTACTTTTGCACTTGGTGCAACCTGACAGCTTTGGGTACGGTCGTACTGCCTTTCGTACGGCTGTACTAGATTTTTTCTTCGACGCTAGGATGTACTGACCATGAGGTACGCCCCTACTAATATGCGTGGATAGGTATGGTTGTACTAACATTATGTAAGGTCGTCCTGACTGTCCAGAATCACAAAAACATACAATTCTTGCCAGTTTTAGCTCTGTTTATGCCTTTTCACTCCAAGTTTTGTCTTTGTGATAATTTTGTAACTTGAGACTTAAGTGAGCACTTTTATACTTTGAATGGTACAAAATGATATGATTAATTACTCACAACATCCTATAAAAGTAGACAAATTTTGGGTTTATCAGCAAGCTGAGGCTACTAACAAGATTTTGATAGACTTGATCAAGTAAAACAATGAAGACAAGCCAAGGAAATGGCATGAAATGGTGTATGAAGTATTGTTGGCCGTGAGGAATTCCAAGTCTACAGCGATTGGTTTTACACCATATCGGCTAATATATGGTCACGATGTTGTTTTGCCATTGGAAATAAATGTGGCTTGGCTTAAAATGGCTATGAAAAATTTATTAAGTTTAGATGATTATCAACAAGCCATGTTGATGTAGTTAGACTTAGTGGATTAGGATCAACTCATTGCTCTAAGCATAATTGAGTTGAGCAAACAGAAAATGGCAAACGCTTTCATTAAATGTGTATATAAAACTATTTCACCTATTGGGATTATGGATCCTAAGTTTGGGATATGGTCACCAAATTGGGAAGGGCCATTCATTCTTAGCAAAGCATATAATGGAGGTGCTAATCGGCTAGTTAACATGCAAGGCGAGGAATTGGATAGAAGTATCAACGACAAGTACTTGAGAAAAATACTATCTTACTATTTGGCAAGTCGTGATTGAGAGCTAAAAAAATGTTATTTAAAGTTAAGGGCCGGGTCAAGAAACAAACCTGATGACCATAGGCCGATCACCTAGCCTAAGTTGAAAAACATAAAGAAAAGCATAAAAACAAAAACAACTAAGGCTTAGGAAGCTGGTATGTTGGGAGAGTCTTTAGTGGCTTCATAAGGTTTGGAAGGCTCTTTCTCAGTTGTAGAGGGGCCAACAATAGTTGGGACAATCTACATAGTAGTGTCAACTACAGCTAAGCCTGGATCAGTTGGTTCTTCTGGCTGATTGATGGAAGTGTCAGCCGAAGGAGTTGCTTCATCTTTTTTGACCGATCCAACATTTACCGCAGATTGTCCCTAGTTTTGTTGGCTTGGCCAGCCCCTTGTTGTCATTTTTCAAGTCCTTTTCTAGACCAGCCTTTTGAGAAAGCAAAACCATTATCTCATTGTCAAGAGAAGTGGCCTGTGAGTACAATGCGATGTGTTGGTCTAAAAAGGAAGTCAATTATGCAGCTAAATGAGTTGACTGAGGCCTTAGTTCTTCCATTTCCTTGCGAATATGATCTAATTCGGCTGTTAACTGCAACATCCGTATTTTTACTATATTTTATTAATGTTACTGTATCTGTATTTCAATATATTATGTAGTTAATGCATATTTTTTTAGTTAATAAAGTGAATGAAATTCATCAAGATGAAACAATATTTAAGAATTAATATTTATTATTAATTCATGGTTCAAATCTCGTCGAAAAATTCTAACGAAGTTTCGTCGCATTTTGAGTCGTTGGGTAATTTTTACCCGAGAGAAAATTCTAACAAATTCCAATTTCGATGAAATTTGAATCGTAGCTTGGTGTGAATATATTTGTTTAAGATCGAGTTTATGATTTATCGGTGAAGAAATTGTATGCAAATAATTTCTTAGTCATGCATTGTATTAATTTCTCGTTAAATTAATTTACGCAATTAATCGTCGAGCGAGCATTCGGTAACGCGACCACTCGACACTGCGATTTTACGACGCCGAGACCCATTTGATCAAGAGTCAAAGATGAATCTAGTTGGTGGGAGAGTGGTTGAACGGGTATGGTGTTTGTGTGGTGGGTATGGTGTGTTGTAACTTTAGCCATGGTGAGTCATGAACCCTAGATTAGCCTTGTCATAAGACCTATTTTGTGAGCAAGAATTCCTTCCCTTTTTCTTCCCTTCAAGCCGCGGCCAACCCTCCCTTTCTCTCTTCCATTTCAATTGTTTATTCCTTGTTAGAAGGTGTTGATAAATTTTGAGAGAAATAGCTAAAGTTGTGAGAAAGTTTGAGAGATATTTCCTTCTCCTTCTTCTTCCTCAAAACTGTGACATTGTAGCTCAACTTGGGGTGAGATCTTTTATCATTTTCTTCATATTTTCTTATGTCTAAATTGGTGAATCAAGTAGCAAAGATTTAAAGTTTTTCCTCCCTATTTTTTGATTAAAACCGTGACCATTCAAGGGAAAAAGGAAGATGATTTCAAAATTTTTATACTTGGATTCTTGATAATTTTGTTGTTGTTGTTGTTAAGGAGTTGTAGTGAAAGTCTTGATCCAAAAGATTTTCCAAAAACAAGTGATTTTGTTGATTAGTTGTAGATCTAGTTTTTGATCTTTTGTTCAAAATATATTTTGAGATTTCTAAGACAATGAGAACCTAAATCTTGATGGAATCCTTGTGCTCCTAGAGAATGTTGAGTCTTGAGAAAGTTTTATGTTTCTTCATCAAAACTTTTTTCATTTGTCTTACTTTAGTTCTTAGAAGGTTTGAATGATGTGAAAATTTTTGGTTTTGATCTTTCTTGTTCAAACCGTGGGTGTGTGTTTGTGTTTGTGTTTGATGATGATTTTACAACTTTTACTTGATCAAAGTGTTAGTAGTTAAAGAACTTCAAGTTTTAAAAATTAGATCAGTGAATTTGATAGTAAAAGAGAGGATTTTGGCTGATAAAGTTTAAAATTTTCTTGAGTTAAAGTTGTGAAGATTTCTAAAAAGGTGTTAAGTTTTTAAAACCCTTTTTTTGAACCTTGTTTGATTAGTTGGAGTGTGGGTAGCAAGCTAGAAATTTTAGAGTAGTGTTACTTAGTTTTGGCCTAGGAGCCGTGGCCCTAATGGTAGAATTAGTAGCTTAGAGTTGTCTCTAAAACCTTATTGTTTATTGATTAAGGTTGTAGAGATCCTGTTTGTGGACGAGATTGTGTTCAAGATCGTGATTTTGATTGTAGCGTGGAAGGAAAGCCTACCGGTAAGGGCATCTTCCAATTTGTTGCCTTATAGTGTGTACGTTTGTATGAATGGTTGTTTGGTGATGATGTTTCTTGGAAAATTTGAGTTAGTGATGTTGATTATGATTTCCTATAATATGATGTTTGAATGGATTTATTAATGGTTGTTGGTATGTTGTGATTATTGAATATATTATGTGGATGTATGTTCAATAACCAGTGGGTAATAAGGAATTACCGAGAACAAGTGGGTGATGAATGACGTCGTTGAGATTGTTAAGTTTTTACTAAAATCTAAGAGGATTTTTATTTAAAATCAATAAGACACTTTAATGTGGAATTTTTCTAAAAACCCTAAATTAGTAATGGATTAACCACTTTTTCTTAAAAAGAATAAAGTGAGTGTTTGAATAATTAAAAATAATTATTTTCGAACTAATAGTGGAATTTCCAACTACCGAGATTTTTCAACTAATAGGAATTCTGAAAGAAAGAAGACTTAGGGATACCAAGTGAGCTTCCAAGACGATGAGGCGGAGTCTAGATTACGAGAGTTCAGAACAATTGTTGCGAAATCCCGGATACTCTATGCAAGTGATCCAGTTGTGATGACTGACTGTGGTGGTGCATTTACATGCATACATCGATGTCGACCTGCAGCAATCCTGGGGGACCAGTGTCGAGCTATCGTTCGTTGAGCCCAGACCTAGATACGAGTACACATCGACAGTCAAGAGAAAAACGGGCAGCATGTCTTAGGTAAATCCTTGCGTGGTACTGAACATGTATCCCTGCAGGGAAATTAAAGAGTTTCCGACCTGAGGCAATCGTGTGGGACTAGTTTCGTTCTCAAATCATGACCTGAAGCAATCCTGTGGGACCATTGTCATTGATACCCTTGCGAGGGTGGTACTACGATATTCCGAAATCATGTGCATTGACATATAGACTAACCAATAGGGATTTGTGGTAGAGAGGTCTTACGTAAAGGCGGGGCACCGGCCTTGCGAGTAGTTTTGGTAGAGAGGTCATACATAAAGGCGAGGCACCGCTGGGTAGAAAGGTCTTATGTAAAGGCGGACAATGGCCCTCTCTCTTTCTCTTCCCCTCTTCTCTTTTCTCTTTTCTAAAACTTGATGAAATGAAAAATGGGAGAGAATGAGAAAATGATGCAAAGTTTGGTATTTATAAACATTTTTGGACCTCAAAAATTAATTAAATTAAGTTTTGTAACTCAAAAATTATTAACTATGATTATGTAACTCAAATTTATTAATTTTAGTTATGTAATCCAAAAATAAATTAAATATAGTTATGTAATTCAAATATATAACAAATATAATTATGTAACTCAAAATTTATTCAATTTAATTATGTAACTCAAAATATTATACAATATGCATTTGTAACTCAAATAATAATCAAATATAATAATTATCCAAAATATAATAATTTATTTATAATCAAAATATAATAATTTATAATCAAATATAATAATTTATTTATAATTTCCATAATTATCAAAAATAATAATTTGGAATTATCCTAATTATACCGCTTAAAAACTCATCGTGCGATAAAAAATGTTACGCGATTAAACTGACGTCTGTAAAATCAACAAAGCAGTAATAAAATTAATACCTTCTCACATATCGTCATCTATTGACAGACAGTACAAATTTCAAAATATGAATGTGTTGGAGTCCAAACAGACTTTTCCATTGGTAAAAAAGTTAATAGGGTAGCCAAAACGACGTTCGTTGGTAAAACCTGCAGCCTGATCCTGCTGTTACTACTCCTCCGGCCTAACTTCCTCGTAGTCACCATGCCTCAGTCTCTGCAGAACACCAGTGTTGCAGAGAGTCGAAAGTCCAATGGGCTCCATCTCAATGACTGTGGCCCCGTCTCCAGTGCGAACTCCAAGATGGGCTGCCAGTCGAGAAATGAATGACCCTAAAACTATATGGTCGGAGTTCAGTGTAACAGCCCGCCTAATTTAATTATTTAGCCCAATTAATTTAGGCTTTATGAAGTTCTGAATTGATTTTTGAGCAATTAAACTAGGGGAGTATTTATTAATTCAAGGGGTGTAAGTAGAAGTGGCACTATGAAATTTTAGGAAACAGGAAGGACAAGTTAGTAAAATACATATGCCCATTTAGGGACAAAAGGAACTACCTCTTTCCCTCTCTCACTCGCAGCCCCACCCTTATTTCTCCATCCCCCTTAGTATTTTTTCAGCTGAGAGAGAAAATAGAGAAAAGAATAAAGAAGAAGAAGAAAAGAGGAAGAAGAGGAGGAATGGAAGAAGGCCACACCATTGGAAACCTTCATTTCTTTTCCTTTCCTTCCCCCTTGCTCGACAGCTCTCTCCTCCCTCCTCCCTCCATTGCCCGCGTTCTGTTTCTCAAAGGGGAAAAGTTAGGGTTACATGGGTCATGAGGGAAGATTAGTGCTTTGGTTCCATAGTCGCTTATAGTGGAAGAAGGTGAAGCCAAGATCCTTGATTTGAGAAGATTGGGTGTTGCCCTAAGTTGAAGAGAAGAGGAAAAACGGAATTGAAGAGGAGAAGAAGAAGAGGACCAAAGATTTTTCACCTAGCTCAAGTTCTTGGAGTTGATTTGTCAGTCATTCTTCCTCTTAGTGGTGGGCACCCATAAGACCCCCAATTTAGGTTTTAATTCTCTTTTTGATGTGTCTTTTATGACTTCAAATTTGGGCTTATGAAATAGTATGAGAAGGGAAATGGGATTGTATGAAATGTTATTAATTTTGATGATAAGTTGTGACTTGTGAATTATGCTTGTTCATGATTTTTCATGTTAAATGATTTGATGTTTCAATGTTATTATGTTTGATACTTGATTTGGTGTCTAAATTTCAAAGTAAATGATGTTGGTTTGATGATTGAAGGGAGTTATATGATGGGAAGGGATTTGGGTTGAATGAGTTTTGATGCTTGTTTAACATTTTTAAAAGTTTTTGTTCATGATTCAATATGTGAAATGAATTGATATTTCTTGAGCATCATTAATGGTGTTTGATTTTTAATGGTTCGGATTGATAAGTGTGAGAGGATTGCGTAGTTGTTGGGGTTGAAATGCTAGTTATGCTGTCAAAAACATGTTTTTCTACATTTTTCACTACATGAATCGATTCATAGGGCCATGAATCGATTCATAAAAGGCTCCCAGGCCCCCAATTTGGTTCTATGAATCGAAAAGGGAAGCTATGAATCGATTCACACAGCTGTGAATCAAATTCTGCATAAGTGATGAATCGATTCACAGCACGGTGAATCGATTCACAGCACGGTGAATCGATTCACAGCACTGTGAATCGATTCACACCCTGTATTCTGCAGAATTTTGAGTTTTCTAAAATCAGATTTTGAAACCTCATAAAAGTCATGTTCTAGGGTTTTCATAACCACATTTTAAGCCTATTTTGAATCCAATAAAGAGCATCATCACTCCAAGACACTTATGCCTCCACATTTCTAATTCAACTCATTCTTTGACCGGAAATGATTTAATGACATGAATGATGTTGCTAAGGATGGGTATTGTACTGCATACTCATGTCTTTGTGTCATGCATTGATTTTTGTTTTAACTCCATTTGAGTTAGTTTGAATGGAGAAGGAATTGTGAATGGATATTGTATTTACATACTTTATGCCATAGAACAATTATGTGACTGATGTTGCTCATGAATGAGTGAATTATACTTCTACATTCATTTCATTATGTGATTGCATTGATAATGCATAAGTTATGATTAAGATACTTAAACGACATTGCAAGATTCCTCATAAGAGGAGAGAACGGTATAGTTAGTCTTGTGGGACGCTACTTGGAGGTTATAGACATCTAACCACCATACCGTAGCTATGTTGATCGGGGTCTAGGGACCTAAGCCTACGACAAAACCCAGAAATGTAGATTCCCGATCGAATAATGATTTGACCTTTGGGAATAGTTCAGTCGTGTTTAACAGCAAAGAAAGAATAGCTATATGCTTTTATGCGTGATTGTTCAGTATTTTTATGTATGATTTTATCACAAATGTTATAAATGGTATATTGGACCGGAATAAACATGCCTGACAATATACTAAGTGTTTTTAAGTTGTATATTGGACCAGAATAATTACGCCTGGCAATATAGCAATTTAGACTCAGGTTAGTGCATCTTAGGGCATTTACACTAAAGGTGCCTAACACATACTATGTTTTAAAAAGAAAGTTTTTTTGTTTAATATGTAAAACTTATTTTAATGCCCATGTTATTCTTATTAAGATAGTATGATTCAACGAGAGATAGTGAGGAGTCCGTGAATGGCTCACTGAGATTTTATCTCACTCTTTCTCTTTTTGTTTCAGATAAGCAGGTACCAAGGGAAAGTCAGGCGACTCCGAAGGCCTGATGTTTGTAGTTTTAGAATTTTATGTAGTTGTATCTACAACCTTTTGGTCTTATAAGACTTAGTTGAATTTGGATATTCGAAGTTTTGTACAACTTGGTACAGGTTGTAATCTAATCATTAGATTTATAACATAGGTTTGAAATTTATGACTTGGATTACTATAAACAAGTTTGTAAATTTTTAGTTACTCCTGTGCTTTAATGTAATTTATCGTGCTTTCAATGTATGTTGAGGTGTAGGTGTTACATTCAGGGTCTGCTAATGAACGCCCAACTGGGTGCATGTGCACAAGAAAAACATCCCGGCATCGTAGCGGTGGCCCTGATCCTGCATCATGGCCGAAAGAAGAAACAAATATGGTCGGGCAACTGTACCATCACTCAAGGCTCTCTCGTTTATAGAACCGGCTAACCATCTGTGCATTGCCCGCACAGCTGGGTCTCTGATCTTCCTGGCCTTCGCACAGCTGGGGATGTAATGGGCATCCCCTGTGAGAGTTCTCCAACTCTCTGAGTCCTGCCATCCCTCTGGCATCTGCAAAAGTGCTCCCAAGTACTTCGGCGTCCGTATCGTCTCCGCCGTCTCAAATCCTAGCCCGATGTTGAACTCGGCTAGGGTGATCTCGTGGTGAACCCCACAGAGGTAGAATGTAACTACCAGATCCTGGTCTGGCTCATCCTCCATCTCGGGCTCCCGGTCCCTCACGCGGTAGCCAAAGGTGGTTAGAAAATCAAGGATAGGCTCCACATGAGTAGGCTGTCTGACAGAGGCTGCTCAAAGCCATCTGATCCTCTACAGCAATGTCTCCACCTCCCCTAACAGGCCGACCTACTTGAGGGCATCAATGTCCAGGTATCTCTATGTATGGGTATGGAAGTCCTGCAGGTGTCTGTATCGTTCCCTTTGCTGTTGTGAGATATAAGACGGCACGGCATTGGATGCGCGTGCTGCTGCAAATGAGGAGGCCTCACCTCTCGGCGCTTAGACATTTTCATACAAAAATTAAAATAGAAAAAATTAGAAATTTATGCAGTATTCTGTGTTAGGTACGGCCGTGCTTCGCGTGGTACAACCGTACTCAATATCTCTGTACACCCTAATTTAAATAGTAAGCACGACTTGACTCAAGTCTTATGTACGGCCGTACATTGCCACAGGTACGCCCGTACCTGTGTTCTATCTTCAACCGTACGGCTTTCAGTACGACCTGTTCTTGATAGGTACGGTCGTACTGTGCTACGGTTTTGTGAAAAATCTACCCTATGATCAGATTTTCTCAGTTTTACGCCTAAAATTTAAGTCTTTAATCACTCCTAGGGTCTCTAAGCATGCAAAACCAAGCCAAAACTACTCCTAAATTGCTGAAGTTAGAAATAAACAAAATCAAAAACCTAAAACAACTAAAAACTAAAAACAACTAGTGAAACAGGCAATCAATCCAAGAAATAAGTTTAGAATCAGTACCTGGATAGTCTTGGAATGAAAAATACGAAGGATTTAAGGTTAGAGGGTGCTTGAGTGCAGAGGATTTGGGCGTACGAGGGTGTGGTATGCCCTTACCTCTCACTGTTACCTTATATATCCAGCCTCTGGAAACGAGGTACGGCTACCTGGTTATGTGTGCGGCCGTACCTACCTGTTTCTCCGCATTTTTCAGGATGAAGCCGTGGGGTACGGCGTGCCAAAAGAAATGTACGCTCGTACATATTGTTTTCCAGAAATTTTTTTGTTTTTCAGAATATTTCATTAATTTGTATTTTTAATAATAAAATCAATAATAAAACAAAGTAAAATAAAAATAGAAATATGAAAAATGTTAGTAAACACAGGTTGCCCCCTGGTAAGAGCTTGTTTAACGTCTCGAGCCTAATGGTTCGGACGACTTAGAATTAGTCCTCAGAGGGCAATGGCCCTTTTTTAATGTTAAAATTTTTTGACGAGATTTGAACCATGAATTAATAATAAATATTAATTCTCAAATATAATTTCATCTTGATAAATTTCATTCACTTTATTAACAGCAAAAATATGTATTAACTACGTAATACAGTCAAATACAGATACATTAACATTAATAAAATACAGTAAAAATACGGATGTTACAAACGCAGGCTGCAGGCAAAATGATATGACACTATGAGAATAGAAGCACTTCAGGTATGTTGTGCCACTCATCTGATGTTGAAGCTTGGAAGCACTTTGATCGCGTGCATCCTGATTTTGTCACAGATCCACGCAGTGTACGACTTGGATTATGCTCTGATGGTTTTACCCCGTATGTTCAATCATCGGCTACACCTTATTCTTACTGGTCAGTTATTGTTACCCCATACAATCTTCCTCCTGAAATGTGTATGTCTAAACCTTATATGTTCTTGACTTATCCTATATCGGGTCCAAATAATCGAAAAGCAGGATTTTACAATGAGGGCAGCTTTGATGTGGACCATTAATGACTATTCTGCTTATGGCATATTGTCTAGTTAGGGTACTCATGGTAAATTGGCATGTCCACATTGCATGGAGCATACAAAGGCATTTACCTTGAAATTCGGGGGGGGGGGGGAGAATTCCTGTTGACTCACGTAGGTCTTTACTAAACGATCATCCATTTAGAAAGAATTAGAACGCCTTCAAGAAAAGGAATTAGGTGGCCCGCCCTTAAGGTTGACACCAGAACATATTTGTAGCAGAGTTATGGAACTGTTAAAAATCACAGATCACGGTGCACAGGGTTGATTTGAAGGATACAGACATTGGCATAATTGGACAAAAGAAGTATTGTTTTGGATCTTCCATATTGGAAAGACAATTTATTGAGACACAACCTTGATGTTATGCACATTGAGAAGATTTTTTTTCGACAATATTTTTAACACAATGATGAATGTGAGATGCAAAACGAAAGACAATGACAAGGCCAGATTAGACTTACCTCTTTACTGTAAGTGAAAGGACTTGCAATTAATGACTTAGTCGGATGGAAAAACCCTGAAACCCAAATCCTGTTACACTTTAACTGCAAAGGAAGCAAATTCAGTTTGTCAGTGGATAAAAGAACTCTGGATGTCAGACGGTTATTCTCCCAATTTGGCAAGATGTGCCGACGTGAACAAAGGAATCATACTTGGGATGAAAATCCATGATTGTCATGTATTCATGGAGTACTTCCTATTGCATTTAGTTCGTTGCCAACAAATGTTTTGAATCCACTTACTAAAGTGAGTCAATTTTTTAAAGATTTGTGTTCTACAATGTTGAGAGAGGATGATCTTGTAAAGATGAAGCATAACATACCAGTCATTCTTTGTAAGTTAGAGAGAATATTTCCCCTACTTTATTTGATTCTATGGAGCATCTCCTAGTACATCTGACACATGAAGCTAGGCTTGTGGACTGGTTCAATATAGATGGATATATCCATTTGAAGGCTGATATGATTAACTATCCTTTAATATGAATATCCATTTGAAAAGTTAATGTATCCATTTTGATTAACTTGCTATTTTATAGATTTATGGGTGACTCAAAATGATTGGGAAAAAATAAGGTCAGAGTTAAAGAATCAATTTGTGCAACTTACTTACACTATGAAACAATCCATTTTTGTTCCCATTATTTCACCAACTTCATGTTGACATCAAGAAATAGTAGGAATAAAATAGAAACTGAAAGTGAAAGACATCTGCTATCCTTATCAATCTTTGGCCTCTTTGGTCGTCATGCTAGAAATGAGTCAACTCACTGGTTACTGGTTAACGGAGGAAGAGTTCAAGTTAGCCCATGTTCACGTATTGATCAACTGTACTGAAGTATCGCCACACCTAACATATTATATAATCACTTTGACCACTTTCAATTTTTATCCATATCTACTCACGTTCATTTGTTATCCAATTTGATCAGGGCATTCTTGTTAACTAAGTCCACAAGCAAACAAGACTCTTCTGCTTATATTCATGACTATTTCCCAACATTGTTTAGGAATCAGGTGTGTATGTATAAACTATTCGAACTATTTATTGTTTGAAAAACCAATAATAACTTGTTTGCATAGTGGATACATAGGTGTACAGTGAGGAACCATCCCCCAACATCCAACACTTGAGAAACTTATCTCATAGTCCTCGCTCACGTGTCAAAGAATGGCACATGTTCTTCGTGAACGGATACAAATTTCAATCTCAATAAAAACATAGGCAAAAAACAATTAACAGTAGAGTTTATGTAAAAAGTGTCATAGATGAAGGTGAAAATGATTTCTACGGTGTGATTTAACATATATATGAACTGGCATACAATACTTTAGACTATAATAAAAGATTATTGTAACTGGTTTGATCCGTCAAATAGACGGACAAAAGTGGATCCAAAATATAATCGCGTGCACATTTACATGAGCAGAAGATACCAAATGTTTGATATGTTTATCATGGCACAAAATGGAATACATGTGTATTATGTCCCTTATCCATTAACTTGAAGGGACAAATAAGATTGGTGTATCGCAATAAAGACAAAACCAACAGGTCACATTGAATCAGATGATCCCGAGGAAGAAGGCTTATCAAGTGGATGAAATGTCTCATGTAAATGAAGTGGAATACTTTTCTCGCTTACGTGACAATCTAATCACATATGAAGAAGTTGATGGAGATGAGGAATTAAATGAAGAAGAAGTGGCAGAAGCATCAAGATCTGAAGACGATGTCGAGGCAGAATGGGCAAATGAAATTGTTTAACTTTTTATTTACTCACTTGTTTAACTTTTTACAATCAAGAAATTGTTTAACAATGTATTTTAATTTGTTAGTTATTTTCATAACTTGCTTAACATTCTCAATTTATTTTTAAATTGTTATGTTTAAATATAATATTTCATGACTGTTATTATTGAATTGCTCTATAGACATATGGCATCAGTATCAAGATCCAACCCCCAGACCACCACACTGGCGGTAAAGGGAAGGGGAAGGCCATCACCCCCTCGTCGCTGGGGGACGAACATTGTCAGGCGTGACGCCAGTGGTTTTTCTACATTGTCATCTATACAACGTCCGTTTACGTCTATGCCTACACAGACTCCAGCTCCTTCGGTACCTACATAGGCTCCTTTGGTTGCACCGATACCCCTTTTTCCTCCAATCTATATGATCCCTAACTCGGGGTTCCAGTCACGTGACGCTTCTAGTTCTCATTTTGTCCCTGAGACGATGCCCGACACTTATAATTCCGAGGATGAGTATAGTACGGGCTATACACCTGATTAGGCCGCGAGCAGCCAGATGGTGAGCAACAGGAGGTTGAGCAGGAGGAGGTAGAGGATCTTGAGATGCTGCAGGATGGCCGAGTTATTATCAACCCGACTGGTAAATGGTAAATGTTTACATTTTTACGGTCGAGTTATTAATTATTTACATGTATATGTGTTATTGTTTGACATGTTTTTATTGCTCAGGTTCTTTCCCTCAAAACCAGCTGCAAAGAGCATCACAGCTGTTATTGAGGGGAATTATTCAGGATTTTGGCCCACGTGGGGATCGATGACTAAAATTGAGCGAGATCATATGTTTAATTCTTTCAGAGTAAGTTTCAATTTTTATTCCATATTATTTTATTATTTCAAAAATTTTAATTATATTTAATTAATTATGTTTTATTGATAAAGGAGAGATGTGTGTGGAGGACTGAGGATGAGGAGCGGATCAAGAAGAACATTCATATAAAAGCCTCCCACCGCCTCTCTGATATGCTCATGGATGCTCGCATAAGGAGACAACCCCACTGGATAGGGGATCATATTTAGCAGAGGCTGCAAGATCACTGGAAGTATGATGAGTACAAGTTTATCTACGCAAAGCCAAAAAAGAATAGGGCATCTGAGAAGGGTAGAAGCCTGCACACAGGAGGTTCCATCACCCAGACGCAGCACATAGCTCGACTAGTACGTGTTATATATCATCATCATCATTAATTATTATTATTAATTATTATTCATGTTTTTGTTAACTACAATCGAAGAAGTTATGTAGAGATGTACAGTTGCAAGAGCTACATCGTACAACTCATGTTAGGAACAGTACCAGCGATTTTGTCGATGAGCGATCGAGGCAGACCCAAGTAATTATTAAATATAATGATTATTTTTATATTGTTTTCTTACAAAAAAAAATTGACTTATTTGTTTTATTATCCATAACAGGAGGAGTTTGAGGCGAGGATGTCTCTGATTAGGTCTCAGACATCATACTGTTCCTCTATCTCTGAGCCCGACTACTCCTGGGGATCCACCTATACTGCTCAAGGTTTAATCTAATGTTTTTGGTGGCAAGAAGAAGGGTCGCCTATAAGGTGTTGGAGACCTTGCTAGCAACTACAAGAAAGGGGCTAGCCGCCACAACACCAGATCATCATCGAGTAGTGGCAGTCATCGCTCTACTGTGGATGAGCAGCAGGAGTTTGCCGAGTTGAGGCAGAGACTGGCCGCTGCTGAGGAGGAACACCATTAGACGATCGAGTTGTTCCATAGGGTGTTGGAGCAACAGGATCAGATGTACAAGATGCTAGCTCGCCAATACTAGCAGCCTCAGCCTCATCATCGGCCGCCTCCGCCGCCTCATGGCACTGACGATGACGACGGTGTGGATGGTCTAGACCACCTTGTGCACGATCAGGATTACGAGGGTTATTAGTTTAGGTGATAGTTTTAGCGTTTTGACTTATTTGTTTTTTATATTTTGACATTATGAGAATTAATTGACATTTATTACGTCATTAGTTTAGGTGATAGTTTCAGCGTTTTAACTTATTTGTTTTTTATATTTTGACATTATGAGAATTAATTGACATTTATTACGTTTATTTTATCTTGTTCATTTAGTTTATGTTATCTCGTTTATTACATTTCTTATTATTTAAAAAAAATAAAAAAAATGATATATAAAAAAAAATACAATACCATATCGACGACCTAAATTTCATTACCAATGGCCTGTTCTCATCGTTGGTTACTGATGGCCATGTCCGTCAGTACAGGTCTGTCGGTAATTACCGACGGTCACGGTCGTTAGTAATTATGGATGGACATGTACCGACGGACATGGCTGTCAGTATATGTTTGCGACGACCCTATTTTCGACGGGTCGTGACCGTCAGTAATTCGTCGAAAATTCATCAGGTTTTTTGGCCTTATAGAAGGTTTTTGGCCGTCGGTAATGCCGCATTTTCTTGTAGTGGGTGGCCTATATTTGTAATCTAATTAGAACCAGATTGTAGCTCTTTCGGTCAAGCACATCAATTTCCATTTTGATAAGAGGCTGAAGTTAAATAATTCCAAATTCTTTACACCTAAACCTCCTTGCTTCTTTGGTCTACAAACTTTGTCCCATTAAACCCATTTAACCTTTTAAGCATCTTCACACCCATTCCACAGACAGTTTCTCTTAACATCAATCAATGACTTCAATAACTTTTTGGGGGCTTTATAAAAGGAGAACAAGTAGAGGTAGGCTACTCAAAATTGAGTTTATGAGAGTAATTCTGCCTCCAGGCGACATATATCTTCCTTTTCATCTAGTCAGATAGTTTTTCATAGATTTCATTACTGGTTCCAATGTACTGTTCCTCCTAGGATTTATTCCAATTGGGATCCCAAGGAATTTGAATGGTACTACCCCAACACTGCTGTAGAGAAAATTAGAAGCAATGTTCATGAAGTAATCATTAAGATTAATTCTGTAGAGGCAGCTCTTTGAAAAGTTCACTCTTAATCCGGATACCAACTCAAAGCTTCTCATAGTAGCTTTTACACTCCATAAGTTTTCCCAAGAAGCCTCACACGTCAAAATTATATCATCTGCATATTGTAGAATTGGATATGATATATCATTATTAACTCTGTATTCATTGAAGCTGCCAAGATCAACAGCCTTTCTGATCAGTCCGGATAATCCTTCTGCGACAATTAAAAAAAAAAAAGGGGGCTAGCGGGTCACCATGTCATAACCCTTTTTCGACAGTAAAATCCTCGTTGGGGCTTCCGTAGAACTGAAACTGAGTTGGTCTAAATACACGCCTTGATCAATTTCCTCCAAATTTGATTAAAACCCATTCAACCAAGCATGTAATCGATGAACTTCCAATTTGCCGAATCGTATGCTTTTTCAAAGTCTACCTACAAAAGGATGCACTGCTTGGTCCCCTGGCACGGTGGAGGTCCCACATTTCTTCTCTTGGCTAAATCCATTGTTTCATTAGCAACCAACACTCCATCTAAAATCTGCCTTACCAGCAAGAACACAATTTGGCATGGTGATATAACCTTATCCAACACCTTCTTTAGTCTCAATGCTGGCAGTATGGAAATAATCTTATACATGCTTCTGATAAGTGAGATCGGTCTATATTCAGTTAAAGACTGTCGATGATCATTTTTTAGTACAAGAGCTAAGAATTACACAGTTACTGCTTTGGGTAAAGAAACGTTATGATAGAATTCCGAAATATAATCGCGTACCTCGTATTTTTGTAATTACCTACACGAATTGAAGAAGTTGAAGTTGAAACCATCTAGGCCAGGGCTCTTGCTTCCTTCACAGCTCCATAACGCTTCCTTAATTTCCTCGAGGTCGAACGGTGCAGTAAGAAGCTCATTGTCTTCAGCTGAAACCTGTGGGAAATTAATGTCGTCCAAAACTAGTCTATTTAATTCATTCTTAGCAAATACTTGCTTGAAATGTCTCTTTACTTTATATTTCACCTCTTCTAGCCATGTATTCCTTACTTTCAATGCCGTCATCTGGCTTCTTCGGCTTCTTGATCCCAAGTAGATGTGCAAATACCGTGTATTAGCATCCCCTACGGCAATCCACTTTGCTTTAGCTTTTAGTCTGATTAAGCTCTCTTTAAAGTAATGTTGCTTCCAAAACTGCGATGAGAGAATTTTGTTCCTCTCTGTCATGTCCAAATATGTATTAGAGCTCAGTTCATCCAAGGAGTTTATTTCTTCAACTGTTTGGTCAATTTTCAGGTCTATATAGCCAAACACTTCTCTGTTCCACCAACTTAATTTTTCTTTTAGCATCTTCAATTTTTCCTTGAAAGCATAAGTCTTCCAACCATCCACTTGAAAAGTCTGCCAACATTCTTCAACAAATTTCTTGAATTCTCTATGTTCCAGCCAACAGTCGTTGAATCTGAACGGTTTTGACCTCTAATTACTTGATTGACTCATTAACCATACCAGAAAGTGATCCAAGAGTTCCCTATTACCAACCCATTGAGCTGATATCTGCCAGTAAGCTACAAATTCATCAGACAGTAGAAATCAGTCAAGCCTACTAGATGATTTTCCATTGGCAATAAACCAAGTTTTAAATTATTTTCCCTGGAGTTGGTACATCTATGAGCTCCATTTCTTCAATAAGCCTTCTAAAATCTTCAGCCTCTCTCTATATTCCGCTACTAGACAACCCTTGCCTTTCTGATTTAGAGGAGACGGCTTTGAAGTCGCCAGCCACACACCATGCCCCTATACCAAAGTTATTCTTGTGCTCCAAAAGATCATTCCACAATTTATGATTCCCCTCAGCATTACACAGAGAGTAGACATTAATAATGAAGCACCTAAATTCAGTTTGTTTCTAGTTTGCATATATGCCCAAATATCCCATATCAAAAAAGGAGGCCAAATAGTTAAACAAACTGGTTTGCCATCTTGTAATTATACCACCTGAAAGACCTTTTGAGGGTTTAGCCACCATTCAAAGTCCCTACTTCCCCATATATTTTCAGTTAATTGGTCATCTATCCTATAGTACTTTGTTTCTTGCAAGAGACAACGGTCGTACTTACCATAACAAATAAGAGATTCGAGTCTTCTTCTCTTTGCTTGATCTCCCAACCCCCTTACATTCAAAGATAGGATCTTCATGAGACACTCATTGCGTTCCTTCGTGCTGCCTTCGCTTTGCAATCGTGCTTCTCCATTTCTTTAATGGCCTCAACATATACAATGTCCTCCTTTTATCTAACAACGCCCAGATTCTTGGCGAAGCTCCAGATCTTGACAGCTACTGACCTTTCATTCTTCTCTCAATACTTCAGGTTACATCTATTGATGTCAAAATCGGTGGCATTAAATAGGCTATTTTTCTCTCATTCTTCTCTCAATACTTCAGGTTACAATGCCCTGATCTAACCCCTTCACTCTCCAGGACACCATTAAATAGGCTATTTTTCTTTGATGCGATTTCATTATCCCACTACCACCCTCCATTGATTCACCATTCAGGGTCCCCTATTTACACAAGCTTTCCTCTGTTTGTTCTCTTAGGTTAAAGAAAAACTGCAAACCAATCCAAAAAAATGGAAAACCACAAAAAACCGATTTTTTATTTGTTTGTGCCACTTTTTCCGTCAACCATGCGATTCGGTTTGCTTTGCAGTTAGCTTACCTATAATCGAACCAATCCAAACCGAACCGCATGGTGTTAAAAACAGTGTTTTAAAAACCGAACTGAGCCAGATGGTTTAGCCGGTTGAACCCTGAACCAGCACTGTATATGGTCTAGTTATTTTGGCGATTCGACCGCGGTTTCGTCCCGGTTCGAGCGGTTTAAAGCAATTGAACCATGACCAAGCGGTCTCGCCGGTTGAATGTTCGGTTAGGTTTTTAAAACATTGGTTTAAAAAGTAAATTCAAAGAGATTTTGAAGTAAATCCACTCTTCAAATATTTACTAAAAAAATTAATTCTTTAAAACATTAACTCTAAATATGTTATTTGAAATTAATATGTAATGCTCGGCAAAACTAAAAATTGAATCATCTGATCCAATCCAAACCGTATTTAATCAGATCGAATTGGTTCGAATTTTTTTAAGGACACCATTCAAACCAAACCGAACTGCATGTTGTTTAAATCTTTGGATCAGATAAATTTTTACTTCAAAACCGAACCAAATCGCACTGCGAACACGTCTACTATCGACTCAATGTTCTGGGTTATTCCCGTATTTGGGTTTTATGGCTATTACTGGGTTGTGGGCCTTGTCTAATGGGCTCCTCCTCACAAAGGGATAGAGGCCCATATGTTTCTTTTGTGACTTTTCCATCCTTCGAATTATGGTCTGCGTCACACTCTATAATCAGCACTGAGGGGGCAGCCAGCGTGCCAGCATTAAAGTTTCTCATTATTATCTCATTTTGAGGAAAATAACTCGTGCGTCCCCCCTTCTCCTGTTGACTCTTCATTTCCAGCTCCTTGAAAAGAGTTAACTGCCATTTTTCCTCGAAAATATATGGTATCGTCGCATTGTCATCATCTTCCCCATTCAATGTGTCTTCTCCTTCCGAAAATACCCCTTCGACCTCGACCCTTGGGCTTCCTTGCACTTTGTTGTAGAACTCACTAGTAGAGTTGATTGAGTTCATTTCCCAGCTACCATTCTTGTAACACCCATATTTTTCGCGACGCGTTGTTATCGTTATTATAGTATATCCTGTCGTATTTATGCTATAATAAGCAGTTTCTTGTTCGCTAAGCAAGTGATTTAATTAAATCAAGATCAAATTGAATTTGAGAATTAATATTTTGTATTAATTCATGGTTCGAATATCGTCAAAAAATTCTAACGAAGTTTCGTCGCGTTGAATCACCGGATAGTTTTGCCGCAAATAAAATTTTAAATGAATTTTGATTTCGATGAAAATCGAATCGTAGCTTGTTGTGATTATTTTTTAGTGTTTTAAATTGTTTTTATTATTTATGATAAAATATTATCACGCGGTGAATTAATTTCTCGTTAAATTAATTTTCGCGAATTTATCGGTGGAGAATTAATCGGTAACGCGGTTACTCGACGCCGTGTTTTAGTACCCTAAGACTCTAGGATTAGAGGGTAATCATCAGAGATGTGAGATTAGTTGGGTTAGATTAACTGATGGGATTATCATCTTTACTTTATGAGAGGTGTCACTTTTTGTGTGATTAAAATTTTATTCCTTTTCATTAAACTTTTTTTATAAGCCAAATGTTTATTGAGTGGCAATAAAATTAAAACCCACCCCACTAAACAGCCCCACACCCGCAGCCTCCCCTCTCTACCCTATTCTCACATCATCTTCTTTCTTTCTAGTGTGAGAAGCTCCAACATCCATGGAGGTCACCATTCTTCTTGGTTTCTAAGTTACTTCACCTCTAACATCCATGATATTGTCAAGTTTAACCTCAAACTGGCTTGGATCCCTGATGTCCTGGAATCTGACAAACCCGAATCTCTTCCCCCTTTTGTCTCTTTTGCTTAGGATAACGACCTCTGACACTTCACCGTATTTTTGAAAGACATTCCTTATGTCCTTTGCTGTGAAATTCTCAAGAAACTTCGTGAAGAAGTGTTATCACACCAAATTATCTACTTTTATAGGGCATTTCTAGTACTTAATTATATCATTTTGTACAATTTAAAGTATAAAGGTACTCACTTATGTCCTATTTTGCAGAAAAATCATAAAGACACCATTCAGAGCAAAATATGAGGGAATGGACTGAAAACTGGCAAGTCTTGGAGAGTTTTAGCACTACTGGACGAGCAAAGACGGCCGACAAGATTTCAAGATACCGCATCTAAATCGAGAATCACCGGGCGTATGGTCGCACCACCTGGCGCCGATGAAAAAGTTCAGTACAACCGTGCCAAAGGTAGTATAACCGTACACAGATGATGTCAGGGAGTGCAGAGCGCACAAGTACGGGCCAACGTCGTAAACAAAGTTTGGTATGGCCGTGTATATATTCGGTATGGTCGTACCCTGTCCCAGATTGTACAGATTTGAAGGCCAGATGACCTAATCCGCATCCCAACCTATAAATAGACCCTCTTAGCATAAGCTTTCAACCTTTTGATGAATTTTTTAATCTAAAACCCCTTTTGGAGAGTTCTACATTATTCCCTTGCTTTTCTGTTGATTCATGTTTCCTTGGAGGTTGGTGCCAATCCCATTTCGCTACCGGAGCTCGTGAGGACGTGTAGAATGTGCTTAAGGACCGTCGTCATACCGAAAGGGTGTCCCGGTTTAGATTTTATTCTCTTTATTACGGATTCCTATGGTTTTATGATTGTGTTTATGTTATTATCATTGGATATGAGTGTCTAAACCCATCACTTGGAATGATGGGGGATCCTTTACACTGCTTTTGATATTTATCTAATTAGTTTTATAAGTTTCTATTTATTTGATTGATTGTTTTATCCCTAGTATGTTTAATCCCATAAGCCCTGATCAACCTTTAACCTTTAATTAGTTGACTTAATTGGCGGCAACAGTACCATAGTTAGTTAACGGATCTCGAGGAGTAAAAGAACTCGCTTTATATGCAGGGATAAGGTTGTTGCTTGTTTCTAATCAGTTATTAGATTAACAAACTCACTTGTTCTTAATGCTCTTTCCTTTAATTACCTACCTCGACCAAAACGTAGTAGTTATTTAGGAAGAATACTATTAACTGGGTAGTTATTAATAATTTAGAGTGAGTTGAACGTGGAAAAAACACAAGAAAGGGGGTTTGAATTGGGTTTTAGAAATCTTTTCGCAAAGCTTGTGTGTTTATGAAAACCTTTTCAAAACAACTCTTTAATAAAATAAGACGTAAGTAAAGAGAAGAGAGAAGAAAGTGACATAGTGATTTATACTCGTTGACATTCCCTTTGGCCTTTGATACCTCGTACATTAAAATGCTTCATCAATGAGGTCTCTTAAATACATGAAGTAGCCTTAAATGAACTTCAGTCTATTTTCCTATCGGAGCCACACTATTCATCAGAGTGAGCTTGAAAAAGAGGTGAGTTCTTCAGCACAAAATTTGTTGGTCTTTCGCATAAGAGAGTCATGAAGAATTGGACAAAGGCTTCCATTGAATAGTCTAACCAAAGTCTGTTTATGCGTTGACTGAATACCAGAGCGTTGACCAAATCAGGGTTTGTCTTAGCAGAGTTTGGTTCACCAGAGCGTTGACTAATCAATCAGAGTTGACTAAGCCAGAGCATAGTCTTGCCAATGTTGATTACCAACAGAGTTGACCAAGTCAAAGTATGGTCTTACCAGAGCATTGACCGCCAATAGAGTTGACCAAGTCAAAGTAAGGTCATACCAAGTAAGGTCTTACCCGAGCGTTGACTGCCAACAGAGTTGACCAAGTCAAAGTAAGGTCTTACCAAAGCGTTGACTGCCAACAGAGTTGACCATTTCAGAGCAAAGCTTTCACACGATGACGTCAGCGTGATTTTAGAGGATCAATGCCAGACTTAGATTTATGGATCTAAGTGTGAAATTCACAATTTCACTAAGTCTTCTGAGACAATTTCTTCTGATAAATAGTGATTTACTGCATACTAACAAACACATCAGAGGATAAATTGTTATATTAACTATTTGTTATCATCAAAACAATTAAGGGTCATTGTTTCTGAATTCACTTGATTCCAACAATCTCCCCCTTTTTGATGATGACAAATACATATATTGATGAACAATTTTCCTTTAGAAAAATATTTATTTAAAATAATTTCAGAGGCTCCCTATGAATTAAGCACATATAAATGTTTTCTAAGTGTAAAATCATATCAAATGAATGTATCATTTCAGAGCATATGCTTCATTCCAAGTTAATGTATCAGAGTAAATATTGCACAAATGCAATGTATGATGACACTTGGTTGATACATCAAGTTCATCAATTACTCTATAAATCTATATTTTCTTCTCCCCCTTTTGTCATCAAACGAAAAGGTTAAGAATAAATAAAGAACATCATAATCAAAATATTATTTGAGAAAGATAGAGTTAAATCAGTAAGAGCCAAAAATTGATTTCATTAATCAAAAAGTGCCAAATTACAAAAAAAAATTTAACTAAAGAAAGATAAATAATAGGCTAAAAACAAGATGGTAAAAAAAAATCCTAAAGGCTGTCTAAGGCTTAGGCAACCGATCCAGAATGGCCTGCAGCATATTAGTAACAACATCATGCTTCCTCTCTGAAGCTTCCAAATGCTTCTCAATAGTTTCCATATATTTCTTGAAGAGCTTGTTATCTTCAACAAGCTGATCCAAGACTTCCTGAGGAACAACTACAGAACGGCTTACAGATGCAGAAGCAGATCTATAATCAGAGGTAGATGGCTGAGTGATCATAGCAGTTGAAGTAGGAGGAAGAGTAACAGGTTCTGTAGCAGGTGGAGGTGGAGGAATAGGTGCAGGTGGAGCAGGTAGGTGTATAGGAGCAGGTTCAGGTTCCCAAACTACAGGGGTGCTTCTCCTTTGAGGCACATTCCAAGTAGAAGCAGAAACTAATCTTCTATTCCTTTCAAGTTGATCCTTTTTGTGTTGTTCAAACTAGTTATGCACAAATTTCCAATTGACAAGAAGGTCCTCTTGAGCCTGTGCAGACAGAACTTCATCCATTCTTTCTTCTTCAATGATTTTCCAGTCTTGATACACTCGATATCTCTCAGCCTTAAGACTCTCAAAACCAGCAATCAGGTATGGATAGCGTTCAAGCATAATTCTTGCTTCTCGATGGTTGGGAGGAGGCTCACAACCAATCTGAACAATGGGGCCAGGGGTGTAGGAAGAAGCAGGGTTAGAGGGTCAATTCTGGAAACATCATCATCAGCAGAATCAAGACCTTGAACTACCTCAGAGGCAATTGCAGCTGCAATGACTAGGTCATCCTCTTCCATTGGTTCTGCAGTAGATTCTGGCTCAGCCAAAATTGGTGAATGGGGTGGATAATGGAATTGTGGTGGAAAAGGTACAAGAATTACAAGTTGAAAAATGGAGTCAGGTACAGGTTGAAGGATAGAGAGGGGTTATGCTTCACAAACAGTATCAGAGCCAGGTGAAGGGGATAAGGCTTCCTGGATAATAGGCTCAGGTTCTATTTCAGTGAAAGGTTCAGGTTATGAAGGTATGTTGAGGTCAGGTTGAGTCAATGGATGTGATTGATGTCTAGGTGGTGATTTGGGGCTAAGTGGAGGAGTAGTAGGTTTAGGTTGTGGTGAAGGGGTTTTGGTTGTTTATGGTTGAGGTGATGGAATGTGAGTGGTTTGTGATGGTGGTGATGCAGAAGTAGAGGTTGAAGGGTGAACAACAGAAATAGGCTCAATATAAGGAAATTGAACTTGGGGTTGAGGTCTCTGTCTCTGTCTCTGTCTCTGTCTCAGAGGGAGATAATCAGTTTCCTCATTATTTGATGAAGATGAGTCAGGGGGTAAAGAAGGCAAAGGCTTTTTAGGAGGAGAGGGTTTCTTAGAAGGTTTAGGTTGAGAAGGTTTTGATGGGGGAATAGGTTTAGAAGGTTGTGGAGGAGGGATTAGTTTAGACACAACAGGTTGTGATGAATGTGTGGAGCCAACAGATCTAGAACCATAAACAGAATCATATAAATGTACATCATCATCTAGTACCTTTGTTTTCTTTACTGTTGGGAGATCACCCAACTTAGTTATCCGCTTCAACTTTGAAGTAGCAGGTGCAGCAGTAGTAGCAGGAACAACAGTGCTGATGGTTGCAGAAGCAGAAGTGGTTGTTGCAGTAGCAGTAGTGCCGGAGGCAACAACAGGAGCAGTGGAGGAAGGAGCAGTAGCAGTAACAGAGGCTTGTCCCTTTAGCCTTTCTTCTTTGAGGTGTAGGTAATATTGATAGCTATCTTCCTTACATTTGGCTATCATCTCATCAACCTCAACTTTCTTCTCCTCAATTTCTTCTGGCATCACTGAGGGCAAGAATGCAGGTCTCACTGGTTGAACCAAGTGAGTGGGCTCAGCAATGTGGACGCCAGTGCTCCTAGTTACCTTTCTGGTAGGCTCAGCAGTAACTTCACTCATCTTCCTCTTTCCCTTCCTTACAGGTTTTCTCCCACCTTCTTCTTCCTTTTGTATCTCAGCAATCACTTCTTCATATAAAAGCTTCATTCTCCTCAAGTTTTCACTGGAGAGGGTTGGTACACTCATGGTTTTGAGTGCGACTTCAGCTTCTTCAGTGTTAAGCTCTTGAAGATGTCGAATCAAGCCTTGATTGTCCATGATAATAGAGAGCAACCTTCCATAAGGGATATTCAAGTTCTTCCCTTTTCTGGAGAATATGATGTTTTTGCGTAGATGATCAAAAATGAGACTTGGCATGTTGAGTTTGGCCTTAGTCTCATAATTCCACATAATGAACTTGTGGTCACTGCTCACAGTGTCCACAGACCTAAACTTGGGAACCATGCAGGGCATTATGATCTTGAAGAGCACTCTGAACTTGTTGTTCATATCCACAGCCTTAGAACCACTAGGCTTCTCATAGATGGAGTCGTTAATTGTTCCCCAGCCACCAAAATCCTTTTCCCAGCCCTTTTCAATAACAGCTCCAGAGTTAGGGCATTTGATAACATCAGCAATAATATCCTGAGTAATCAGAATATTCCTCTTTTGAACATAGATGTGTATGGTGTTGTTCTTGCACTAAGCATACATCCAAAATTCCTTTACCAGTTCCTCATACACAGGGTAGTTTTCCATACAGAAGAAATCCATTATAGCCATATCGATGAAATCAGTTTTGAAGGCGTACCCTTTAACAGCTAAGTCTTCAAAGTTCACTTAGTGTTCCACCATTACCTTCAGTTAGTGTTGCTCAACGTTCACCAAGGTAGGTTTAGGTTCTTCATCCGGACCGTAAGCAACTTGTTGTGAGGCAACCATTGCAGAGAAACAGGAAGTTGCAGAGAGCAGGTAGAAGAGAAAGGGGTTTAGGGTTGAGAACGTGTGGCTTCTCAGAGAGATAATGTGAGTAGTGGGTGTAGTAAGTGAGTGAGTGGGTAATAAAACGTGTTGAAGAAGGCAGACCGCCTTTTTCAGTTTTCAAAATAAATGAAATAAATAAATTGTCGTTTCAAAAATGAAACGTGTCACGCAAAGTATTAGAGAGGCGCAGGAAAACTGTCCTCGGGCAGTAAAAGAAATAATGACTCAGTGAGAGTAACTCTCAGCCACTAACGCATCAACCAGTCTCATAGAGACATGTACACAAAGATTCTCAGAGGCACCTTTGTTATAAATGCAACAGACTCATATGAACAATCACCAAAACAGATGATACAAGTATTAAAAAAATTGATAAGATAATAAATAATATAAACAAATAATTAATAATTAAATAATAATCAGAACCAACATATAAACAGAGGCGCATATCAAGCAGACTCACATATGCCAACAGAGGCATGTGTGTGACAAACAGAGGCATGTGTTCAGCAACAGAGGCAACATCAAAACAGAGGCATCTAAACAGTCAGACGCAGGCATTTCAGAGGCACATAAAACATAGGCAACTATATCCAAATTAAACACTTATTCCTTTATACGATGAAAATTTAAATTCTTTCTTATAAAGTTAAATCTATCTTCAGCAAGGGTTTTGTAAAGATATCTACCCATTGATGGTCAGTATCGATAAATTTAATTTCAAGTATCCCTTTCTGAACATAGTCACTAATGAAGTTATGTTTAATTTCAATATGTTTAGCACGTGAATGCAAAATAGGATTTTTAGTCAAACATATTGCAGAGGTATTATCACAGTATATAGGAATGTTACTCTCTTTAATCTGATAGTCCTCAAGCTGATACTTCATCCATAGTAGTTGTGAGCTACTGCTTGCAGCAGATATATACTCAGCTTCTGCAGTTGATAGTGCAATTGTGCTTTGCCTTTTGCTGGACCAAGAGATAAGGTTTGCTCCAAGAAATTGGCAGCCACCACTTGTGCTCTTTCTTTCAATTCTATCTCCAGCAAAGTCAGCATCACAGAAACCTACTAACTTGTAATTTTCTGAGTTCTTATAAAGCAAACCAAGGTTAGTAGTTCCTTTGAGATACCTAAAGATTCTCTTAACAGCAGTTAAGTGAGATTCTCTAGGATCAGATTGGAATCTTGCACATAAGCAAACACTAAACATAATATCAAGCCTTGAGGCAGTAAGATAAAAGAGTGAACCAATCATACCTCTATATACCTTTTGGTCTACTTTTTACTAGATTCATCTTTGTCGAGAGCACATGTTGGATGCACTGGTATGCTCATAGGTTTGGTTTCCTCAAGCTTGAATTTCTTTAGGAGTTCTTTCACATATTTAGTTTGATGGATATAGGTTCCATCTTGACATTGCTTGATTTGAATACCAAGGAAGAATTTTAATTCTCCCATCATACTTATTTCAAACTCATGCTGCATAAGCTTAGAGAATTCCTCACAAAGAGATTCATTAGTAGCACCAAAGATAATAGCATCAACATATATTTGAACTATAATAAAATGCTTTTTAGATGATTTTCTAAAGAGTGTAGTGTCCACCTGTCCTCTTTCAAAACCATTTGACATTAAAAAGGAACTTAATTTGTGATACCAAGCTCTTGGAACTTGTTTAAGACCATAAAAAGCCTTTTTAAGTTTGAAGACATGTTTTGGATAAGCAATTGAAGGTAACACAGAGAGTCACAACAAGAGGGTTGGATTGTGACCCTTTGAAAATTATGACCTTTAATTATTTTAGCCTGAAAACTTTTAGAACGTTCTCTCAAGTTGATACTTGGAGATGAATTGATTTGTATAAATTAATGTTTCAGAACGTTCTATTATATGCACATGTTTCATAGAACACTTTAAATGAATGTCCTCTTAGATGTGAAGGTTCAAGATAGATTGATTTGTGCAGTGATGTGTCACGTGAACCTCCTACAATAAATATACTCATGTTGACATAAAACAGTTTTACTAACATTTTCTACTTGAGAGAGTTCCATGCAGTGAACTTACAATAGAAGGTTCCACGCAGTGAACCTACAAGGTTCCATGTAGTGAACCTACATTGAAAGGTCCCATGTAGTGAGCCTACATTAGAAAGTTCCACGCAGTGAACTTTCTCTCATAGAATAAGTTCTTTGTAGAATGAGTTTTTTGATGTGCTATACATAAAAAAATTTCGTAATATTTGCAACAATTAGCTTTCAGTTAAACATGGTCATTTAGAGAGAGTTAAAAGCTAATAAGATTATCTAAAGGTATTTCAGAGAAAGATTGATGATCAGTGCAAAACACAATAATGAGTAAGTTTGCAAGTTAAGGACAGAATGTTCAAAAACAGAAGCTTCTAATGATAGACACAGTGTAAGTAAAAGCTTCTAAAGATAGTCATGAGTTTTAAAACAGAACATAAGTTACATGAACGTAATACAGTTTTATTTAACTTTCTCTTATTGAGAAAATGGCATGTAGGAGAAAGTATTGTGCAGTCGTTAGAAAGTTCTGTTTTAAACATCACACAGTTGATTGCTTATTAGAGAATGATGCAGTATGAACAGAAAGTAAAATATGTAGAGATAAGAAAGAAGAATATTGCACAGCCTATTTTTATAGTGGTTCACACAAAAACCATGGGCTACATCCACTCCTCACCCACGGTGAGATTTTCCACTATCTCCACGAAATATTACAAGTTGAGTATTCTTTCAATAGCTTCTCCAAGCTGCCTTCCCACTAGCGCTGCCGCAGCAACTAAGTCAAGAAGCTAGTATTCTTTCTTCAAGCCTCTTCAGGCTCTACAATTGAGTATTCTTTGGAACAGCTTCTCCAAGCTATCTTCCTTCACATAAGCTAGTATTCTTTCTTCAAGCCTCTTCAGGCTCTACATGGTAGTTTTCTACAGCTCTACCTACTGAACTTTTACAAAAGTTTGGGTTTGTGGGATAAAGGTAACTTGAAAAGAAGATTACACAAAAGTGTAAATACAAGCTACAACACTCAAAGATAATCCCAAGGTGTATAGTACAAATACATAAGAGTGTGAAAGAGGGGAATAAAGGAGAGCAAAGGTGAATCTTTATAAGGCTTGTGTTTATCTCTCTTCCTCTTTGATTGTGATGCATTTCAGCTGGAGAACACCTATGGAGTGGATGCACATTGAAGAAATAAGTTGAAGATGCTTCTGCAGTAAACTTTCTATTACAAAGAACTTGCAGTAAACTTCTTACAAGCTTCTGCTCATGATAGAAAGTTTGAGACAGGGTGGAGAAAAGATGGGGATGATGAAAAACTGTTGAAGCGTAGTGTAAACCCATTCACACACCTGATTGAGATGCATTTCAGCTGAAGAACACTTATGAAGTGGATGTGCTTTGAATGAATAAGCTAAAGATGCTTATGTAGTGAACTTTCTATCGCAGAACACTTACAGTAAACTTTCTACAAACTTTCTAATCTCATGATAGAAAGTTTAAGGCAGGGTGGAGAAAAGGTGAGGATGATGCAAATCTGTTAAGGCTCGGTTTAATCCCACTCTCACACCTTCAAATGATGTTTTTGACGACTATATAAAGGTTTCCCTTCATTTATGACCGTTGGAAAGGTTTGATGACCGTTGGGGAGTTTCTCTTTCTTCAATAAACAGTTCTGCTTTTGTGTCAGGCACAGATTCCAACGTGTCATTCTGCAACGGGCAGAATAAACTTCCTTCTGCCAAAATTTCTAAAATACGAACTTTGTGATGAGCAGAATGAACTTTCTTCTGCTAAACTTTCTGATCACAATGAACTTTCTATTTTGTGAACTTTCTCTTCTAACTGGACAATGGTCTTAGAATAGTCTTCTTCCTCGTACTGGACTTGAACAGAATTTCCAATGTGATATTTCAGAAAGTATGTAAGCGTGATGCAGTGAGTCAAACTTTCTATTCTACTTGGCGAACTTTCTGAAGTCAAGCTGGAGAGTATTTTCTTTGTCAAATGGTTTTAGCTTGAACTTTCTTTTGCTTAACTTTCTGAAAAGAGTGAACTTTCTTCTGCTGAACTTTCCTGAATGTTTCTGAACTTTTCTTGATTGGAATTCTGCTGTTGGTACGAACATTCTCTTTTCTGTCACGAGACTTCTTATGCTTATATGACACTTGATTTGTCATTGAGAGAGTTGAGACATTAAATGCTTTTGAAGTAGTCATGACTTGATATTTTCTCGTGGATGCCTACTTGGGCAGTGAGAATATCTCCTGCTTAGTAGTTGCACTACTCTAAAGATCCAATCAGCAAACTCAAGAATTTTCTCTTGTCAAGAACTTTCTATTCTTATTTATGAGTCTTCTCTCTTCTTCTCTCTTGTAAAGCTTCTCGTGCAGATCACTTGTGACTTAGTAGTAAAATTATGATGTCTCAATGAATTGCTTGTAATACTACTGTTATGATCTTCTGATTCTACTCGATTCTTCAATTGTTAGGTATATTAAACACACTTGATGGTCTGAGTAACTTCCTGCTTTTAAACATCCTCAAGTGCAAACATTAGTAGATCACCATTCATAATACTTAAGATTTAGTTCATAAGGTTTGTTGTCATTAAAACCACATATCAAAAGGGATTTTGAACCCAACAGCAATATCTTCAAATCCAGGTGGTTGTTTTACAAACACTTCCTCACTTATAAAACCGTTTAAAAATGCACTCTTTACATCTATTTGATATAAAGTAATGCCATGATGTGCAGCAAATGATAATAAGATTCTAATTGCTTCAAGTCTAGCTACAGGAGCAAAGGTTTCAGTATAATCAATACATTCCTCTTGTGAATACCCTTGAGCAACAAGTCTTGCCTTGTTTCTTACCACTTTGCCATCTTCATCAAGTTTGTTTTGAAAACCCACTTGGTTCCAATGGCTTGCTTATCCTCTGGAGGAGGCACAAGCTTCCAAACATCATTCCTCTGAAATTGATTGAGCTTTTCTTGCATAGAAAGTATCCATCCATCGTCTATTAGTGCTTCATCAATTGTTTTGGGCTCTATTTCTGACAACAATGCAAAGTCAGAGTGTTCCCTGAGAGATGATCTTGTTCTAATTCTATCACTTGGTTCACCAATAATCTGGTCCTTTGGGTGATGACGTTTAAACTTCCAGTCTGTTGTTGACTCTTCTTGGGTCTTATCACCAGACGCAGAACTGCATACGTAATCGTGAGTCAAGACCTATGACAAATTTTCATCTGCTTCTTTGCTTATCTCAGAATCAAGAAGACTTCATCTAGCTCTGACGTTTCATTGTCAGGCATCTTGTCATCAAATCTCACATGCATAGATTCATCAACAATTAATGTTTCCATGTTGTATACTCTGTAAGCATTAGAGCGTTCAGAATATCCTAAAAAGATAGCTTTGTGTGATTTTGAATCAAATTTTCCAAGACTGTCTTTTGTATTAAGAACAAAGCGGTCACACCCAAATTAGTGAAAGTATGAAATGTCGGGTTTTCTTCCTTTCCACAATTCATAAGGAGTCTTACTCAAGATAGGTCTAATATAGATTTTATTTTGAATATAACATGCAGTGTTTACTGCTTTTGCCCAAAAGTGCTTTGCAATATTAGTTTCATGAATCATGGTTCTGGCCATTTCTTGTAAAGATCTATTTTTCCTTTCTACAATACCATTTTGTTGTGGTGTTCTAGGGGATGAAAAATTGTGAGAGATGTCATGCTCTTCACAAAAGTTTTGAAATGATTCATTTCCAAATTCTCCACCATGATACTTCTAATAGTTGTAATATAAAAACATTTTTCATTTTGCACTTGTTTGCAGAACACAGAAAATATTGCAAATGACTCATCCTTAAGCTAGGAATTTTACCCATGTCCATCCAGTATAGTCATCAACAATAACAAGCCCATATTTCTTTCCAGACAAAGATGCGATTCTAGTTGGTCCAAATAAATCTAAATGCTAAAGCTCTAGTGGCCTTGAGGTGGAAACAATATTTTTAGATTCAAAAGAAGATTTTGTTTGTTTCCCTTTTTAGCATGCTTCACAAAGAGCATCAGATTGATACCTAAGATTTGGTAGCCCTCTAACAAGTTCTTTCTTGTTAAGCTTTGAGATTAACCTCAAGCTGGCATGACCCAATCTTTTGTGCCAAGTCCATTGCTATTCATCAACTGACAAAAAGCATTTTACATTTTGATTTTCTAACTCAGAAAGTCTTATTTTATAAATATTGTTCTTTCTCTTTACTTTAAAGAAAATGGAGCCATCTTTCTTGCTCTTGACAATACATGTATTATCACTAAAGCCAACATCATAACCACTATTACATAATTGACTTACACTTAGTAGGTTATGCTTCAGGCCATCAACCAATAAGACATTATCAATAGAAGGTAGGAATTTCTCACCAACTTTTCCACTTCCAATGATTTTACCTTTTTGGTTTCCTCCGAAACCTGCTGTTCCACTTTCTTTAAGTTGGAGTTCTTGGAACATACGCCTTTCTCCCGTCATCTGGCGTGAGCATGCACTGTCCAACTACCCACTGGTGTCGTAACTCTGTTGCTAAGCATATCTGCAACATATACAATTTTGTCCTTAGGTACCCAAATCTTTTTGGGTCCTCTTTTGTTAGTTCTAGAAGGAAACTTGCCCTTCTTATTTTTCAATTCATAACAAGTACTTCTAATGTGTCCTTTCTTATTGCAAAGAGTACAAAGCAGACAGTCACTATGAGTGTTGGTATCTTTGGTTTTTGTAACGACCCGTTTCCGGACCGCTACCGAGCTCAATATACCGAGCTTCGAGTTACCGAGCTCAACACACCGAGCTCAACATAAAGGATATATGAGATGTGTTTTAAAAACAAAACTCTTGTGCCTTTTAAAAATACGATATATATTTTTTTTTATAAAACCAACTCGTGCACATCAGAGTAATTACAGCTTTTCGAAACATGGTGCAACTAAGACACAAGACTTAAATTCTAATAAAACATACATGCATAACATACATATATATATATCACTCGAAATAATAATGTATACAAAATACTGGGTAGCAAAGTCTAAAGAAAATACACCTAAGGTATGTCGACTTCAAAAGAGCAATCATACCTGGGGTACTTCCTGCAGACTCCCACGCAGGGTCAGCTCCAAAAGTAAGACCACCCGATCTACCCTGAAACAATAAAACACACCGCCTAAACTGGTCACGACCTCGAACATAAAAGAAAACGGCACAGTCCTCGGAAAAACAAACATCCAACAAACAACAATCACGACAGATAGAGGTCGCCACTCGGGTCCTCGTCGAGCTCCTCCTCGGCATCATCTATCGCCGAGTTCCTGCGCGCTCGACATCGCCTGGGTAACCGCCATGGATTGAAGGCACCACGGAAAGGGTCAACTTCTCAACAATACAAGATAAGCTCGACATAAAGAAATAAGCAACACAATAATATATCTCAATCACCACACGTGACTCGACCATCTCACTCTAGACTCGACACAACTCTTATTCCTAATATCGCTGCCGGTCCATCCCCAAACCGACGTAATAGGTAAACGGCAGTCCAACCCCAAACCGATACCATGCATTAATCAGGTCCAACCCCAAACTGATAATGCGACGCCTAGCCAATCCACCATAAACAAAAAGGGACCTAGCACCCTCGATTATGTCCGCTCAAAAACGTCATACGACTCCTAGCTCTCTCACTCGATGATTAGCTCGCCGCATGTCAAAGAGTAACACAACTTACTTGATCACATATCAAATAAAGAGAGCATGCTTAACATGAAGAAAACACAATTCGACATTTAAGCAATAAAGCATTCTGCATGAAGAAACGCAATTCGACAGCAATACACCATTCACAACATATATTCAATCACATATCAAATACATGCGAAACTCAATCATATTACAACATTCCAAGCTCGACACCAATCAAGGAGTCCATACATAAATATAACAATAAAAATAAAGTCTTAGAGATATCTAGAAGTTGCCCTTACGCTAACATACTACGAAAGTATTAATGTGAAGCGCCCTTACGCTAGCATACTACGAAAGTATTAATGTGAAGCGCCCTTACGCTAGCATACTACGAAAGTATTAATGTGAAGCGCCCTTACCGAACTCCAAGTAAATGCTGCTCGACAACGACCTCGACACAGCTGTCTTCAAATGAGCTCGACAACGACTTCTCTTACTCGATCTCGACACGGCTGTCTTCAACGAGCTCGACAACGACTTCGACATCGCATCGCCCTCAATCGACCTCGACACGCACGCTTCTCACCGACCTCGACACGCATAGCCTCGATCCGATTCCGCTGCTTCCACGTCCTCGGATTCGCTCTCCCGTACACCTTGATTCGGAAATCACACGATCTCGGGAATCAGACTTCCTAAAACAAACACAACTCAGCTCGATCTATGGTTTCTAATACATCTAGCTCTCATCCCAAACTTAACCACAACCCAGAAAATATAAAACTCAAGAACTGAAATATATTTTTCCTCTAACACAAAGTTAGGGATTTCGATCAAAAGTTCATGAAAAAGTTATCTGATGCTTCAACAGATAGATCGACAACAACAACAATCAGAAGCAACAAACGAAAAACAAGAAATCGAAACAAACCAAAAATGGGGGTTTCTGGGCACTGCCGATTGCAGAAAAACAGAGGAAGAAATTTGTTTTACAAGCCCAATTAATCGGTTAAAAAGATAGGTAATATCGTGAAGAAGAAAACCCATCAGTTTGACATGATTTGGAAGCATAAAACTGGCTAAAAATGGAAGAAGAAATAGCGCTAAACAAGAGTACGTAGAAAAAAGAAAATCTGTTCTTCATACCTCAATGGTGATCGAAGGCACGAGATATGTCGAGAAGATGATGATGAACAAAATTGATGAAGAAAGCTTGTGCAGAATCTCGATGGAACTCACGGTTTCGTCGATGGAAGTTTTTAAAGAAAACAACGAAACTCAGAGCAGAAGGAAGGAAGAAGAAAGAAGAAAGAAGAAAGAAGAAAAGAGAAAGAATGAGTGTGAGGGAATCGGTCGTGGTATACAGCTGGTGAGAAAGGGGTATAATCGTAACTCCAGCTATAAGATGCCAATCCCATCAATCATCTACCCGTTTAATCGTTCCTCTCATAATTACTCTCTACTCTGTCGGTCAACGGTCTAAACACGCGACGAGAACGGTCAAGCCGACAAAATAATTATTACAAACAATATAATAATAGCGCTGAATAACGTTCGAAAGAATACGAGGTATCATCTCGACACGATGTCGACTAGGGTGCTCGTGCAAGCGTACAAGGTTCTAACACGAGTTCGTGAACGCGGTCTCCTCAGCTCGACATGCGTCCTCATCAGCTCGATGCAGCGACTTCATCAACTCGACACGCGACCTCCTCATTTCGGCTCGGCTAGTGCACGCAGCCTCCTCATCTCAAGAATCGACCTCGGCAAGCGATCTAGGCACGGGATCTCGACACAAGGTCTTGGTCGAGGTCTCGATACGTCGTCCTAATTCGATGTCGATCTCGCCCTCGGGTGTTACAATCTCTCCTCTAAAAAATTTCGTCCTCGAAATTGCAAATAAGATTCTTACCTCGTAAAAGTTCAGTCTTGAGTCTTCATCTTCTCCTCCAGCTCCCAAGTCGCATCTCCCGTCTTCTGATCCCACACAACTTTGACAAGTTGAATCTCTTTGTTCCGCAACTGTTTGGCTTTCCGATCAACGATCCTTGCTGGTGACGCTTCAAAAGATAAGTCGTCCTTCAGTTGAATCACATCCGGTTCGATGACATGAGAAGGGTCGGAAACATACTTCCGTAATTGTGAGACGTGGAAGACGTCGTGGATGTTCGACAAGAATGGTGGTAAGGCAATCTGATATGCCACTGGACCAATACGACGAAGAATCTGGTAAGGTCCAATGAATTTAGGGGTAAGTTTCTTGGATTTGATCGCTCGACCAACTCCAGTAGTGGGGGTGACTCTAAGAAATACATGTTCTCCTTCCTCGAACTCGAGTGGTCGACGTCGTTGGTCTGCATAACTCTTCTGTCGACTTTGAGATGTTCGCATCCGATCTCTGATCAAACGGATCTTCTCGGTAGTCTGCTGGATCATATCCGTCCTCTGACGATTCGCTCGCCGTCCTGGCCCCAACAAAGAGGCGTCTGCCATTTCCGCCCATCCAGCGCTTCAAAAGGTGCCATTCCAATACTCGCATGGAAACTGTTATTGTAGGTGAACTCCACCAATGGTAAGACGTCGTCCCAACTTCCTCGGTGATCTAACGTACAAGCTCGCAACAAATCTTCAAGCGATTGGATCGTTCTCTCAGTCTGACCGTCGATGCATGGATGATATGCCGAGCTAAGCTGAGCTCGGTTCCCATCGCTCCTTGCAATTCCCTCCAAAAATGAGACGTGAACTTCGGATCTCGGTCCGACACGATCGAAGAGGTATTCCATGAAGTCGTACTATCTCCGCGATGTAGATCTCGGTCGCCTTTTCCACGTTGTATGTCGACCACCGTAAGAAATGAGCAGATTTGGTCAATCGGTCGACGATCACCCAAATCGAATCATTCTTCTTCTGCGTCTTCGGCAAACCTACAACGAAATCCATGGAAATACTATCCCATTTCCAAACTGGTACGCTGCGTCAGCGATTGTAGCATTCCGCAGTCGTTGGTGCTCCATCTTCGCTTCGACACGCCAAACACGGCTACGTGCTCGCCACTTGCTTCTTCATTCGGACCACCAAAAATGCTTCTTCAAGTCTTGATACATCTTCGTAACTCCTGGTGAATACTAAAGTTGCTCTTATGCGCCGTCAAGAATCAACTTCCTCGGCTCGGATCGTTAGGTACGCACACTCGGCCATTGCACCTTAAGATGTCGTCCGCTCCGACCTGAAATTCAGCCGCTTCCTTGCGCTATCAATCAATCTTCTCTTGCGAGCTCGTCATGAACTTGCCTGGTCTCGGATCTCGCCCAACAATCTGTTAGAGATGGTAAGCATACCAAATCTCGACTTCCCGGTGAAACTTCGACACTCAACTTCAAGTCTCGGAACTTCGAGCATCTCCAACTCCTTGATCATCATCGCCGAGGTTAAAACGCTCTTCCTACTCAACGCATCTGCTACTACGTTAGCCTTACGGGATGGTATTCCAACGTAAAGTCGTAGTCCTTGAGAAATTTCGTCCATCTACGTTGACGCATGTTGAGTTCTTTACGGTCGAACAGTACTTCAAGCTCTTGTGATCGCCGAAAACAAGAAGAGTGCTCCCATAAAGGTAGTGCCTCCATATCTTCGCCAAAAACTATCTGCCACTCCAAGTCATGAGTAGGGTAGTTCCTCTCGTGAATCTTGAGTCGCCTTGAAGCATACGCGACCACCTTCCGATGTTGCATCAAAGACGCATCCCAATCCTGGTGTGACGCATCACAATACACCTCGAAAGGCTCTTCTGTTGAGGCAAAATCAGACAGCGCCGCTGCCAAAAGCTCCTTCGCCTTTGAAATCAAGCCGCACTCCTCGGCCCAGGCAAAAGGTTGATCCTTCCTCGTCAGTCGTGTAAGAGGCGCGACAATCTTCGAGAAACCTTCAATGAATCTTCGGTAATATCCTGCTAAGCCGACAAAACTCCTGATCTCGGTAACCGTCTTCGGCTGTTCCCACGCTAGCACAGCTTCAATCTTAGTTGGATCCACAGCTATCCCTTCTTTGGAAATCACGTGACCAAGAAAATTCACCTCTTCAAGCCAAAATTCACACTTCGACAGGTTGGCATAGAGTTGCTTATCTCGTAATATCTGCAGTACTCGACATAGGTGTTCTGCGTGCTCTTCTCGGTTCCTCGAGTAGATCAATATGTCGTCGATGAACACTACAACGAACTGATCCAAAAACGAATGGAAAATCCTGTTCATGTAGTCCATAAACACAGCTGGCGCATTCGTCACTCCAAACGGCATCACCAAGTACTCGTAGTGACCGTATCTAGTCCTGGAAGTCGCTTTGGCGACATCTTCTTCCTTCACGCGAACTGATGGTAGCCCGACTTCAAGTCTATCTTGGAAAGATCGCCGCTCCACGAAGTTGGTCCATCAAGTCGCCAATACGTGGTAACGGATAACGGTTCTTCCACGGTAACCTTGTTGAGTTCGCGATAGTCCACGCACGGCCTTGATCGCCCATCCTTCTTCTTAACCAACAACACCGAGCTCCCCACGGTGACACGCCTCGGTCGTATGAATTGCTTCGACTCCAAGTGTTCGATCACGGGACTTCGCTTCTTTCATCTCGGCAGAGACATCCTGTATGGCGCTTTGGAAATCGGTCTGTTCCTGGAATCAGTCGATGGAGAACTCGACCTCTCAGACCGGTGGTAACCCTGGCACGCCTTCTGAAAACGTCCTCAAAGTCACACACCACTGATACATTCTTCACGTCGATCTGCTGGAAAACTTCCGAACTAGCCAGATACATGTATTCCCTAGTTCCTTCTTTCAAAGAAACTCCGATACGTTCGGCAGAAAGATAATTGGAGACTCCAAGGTCTGGAAAAATTACAGTTTTACGGGCACAGTCCAAAAGGACATGGTGGTGTGACAACCAATCCATCCCGAGGATGACATCTAAGCCCTTAAGAGGCAAACAAACCAAATTGACCACAAACTTTCTACTCTGAATAACCACTACACAATTAAGACATGCAGTGTTTGTGACTAAGGTTTTAGCAGCTGGGGTTGTAACTACTAATTTAAACGGTAAAGCAGTCACAGTCAAGTTCAAATGGTTCACACAATCAGAAGAAATAAAGGAATGGGTTGCACCCGAATAAAAAAGAACGGATAAGGATTTACCCTCGATCTCACATTCACCTTGGATAAGATCTTCAGCTCGTTCTGCTTCCTCGCCACTCATGCAGAAAACTCTGCCTTTAGCCACTTGACGCTTCCCTTTGGCTCTTGCCGCAAGCATAGTCGGTTCAGCTTTGGGTGTAGGACAATCCTTGGCAAAATGCCCTGGCTTCTTACAGTTGTAGCACACCCCCTCCTTCTGAGTACAGTTATTGGCGTAATGTCCCGTCTTTCCACAACGGAAACAAGTCACCTCGACACTGGTCTGTCCTCCGCTTCTGCACCTGGGTCATCGGACGATCTCGTCCCTCGTTGTCGTTCCCGAGGTCGGTCAGACGGCTTCTTCGCGGTTGTTTCCCTTTACGTGCAAATCTCGCCCCGCACTGGGTCTCACTGGTCCGCCCTGCAGTCTTCTTCTTGTGGCTCCTTACTCCTTCTACCTCGACACATCGATCAATCACTCTTGGAGATTTCGGATCCTCAACGACACTCTTGACTTCGAGATGTCGAATCTCAATCCCCGTTGGAATCTCTCACTCAACCATCTCTGGTCAACTCGATCACGAAATGGACTGAAATACCTCGCCAACGACTCGAACTTGGCCGCATACTCGGACACTGTCGAGTTGCCTTGCTGCAATTGAAGAAATTCTTGTTCCTTCTCGGCTCGTGCAGTATCCGGGAAGTACTTGTCCAAGAACCTTTCACGAAAAAGCTCCCAGGTCATCTCGCGATGTTCGCTATAAACGTTGCTTCACTCCTCCACCAATACTCTGCGTCTCCTAGCGGTAAGTAGGTGGCATAGTCGACCTTCACGTTGTCCGCAATGGAGTGCCTCGAAGATCTTCTCGATCTCTTGCATCCAAAGATCGCCTTTATCCGATTTGGCTCACCGTAGAACTTGTGGATCATGCTTCACGAAGTCACGCCAATCCTCTCGCTTGACATTTAGTTACGCTTTCGTTCTTTTGTTCTTTGCAAGTTCTGCGAGTTACTGCCGTCTGTTGAGCCATCGCGTTAACTGTTGAGTTCTGGCGGTGATTGTTAAGCCATGGTCGCCGCCATCTCGGTCATAGCTTGAATTGCTCGTTCCATGTCGACGTTCTCGGTTGCAGATGTCGTATTCCTACGAGGTGGCATTAGATTCCACAAAGTTCAAAACCCCGTCGAATCTCGTAACAAGGATGTGTTAAAACACACCGCTTCAATCAAGAAACAGTTCAAACAATTTTTCAAGCAATAAGTGCTTCACTTAATCAAACAAAGAATCAACATATACAACTAGGTACCCACACACATAACCCGGCACGGTGACGGTCAAATCTCCTATGCACAGCTCGGCCAGAACCGAACTGCTCTGATACCAACAATGTAACGACCCGTTTCCGGACCGCTACCGAGCTCAATATACCGAGCTTCGAGTTACCGAGCTCAACACACCGAGCTCAACATAAAGGATATATGAGATGTGTTTTAAAAACAAAACTCTTGTGCCTTTTAAAAATACGATATATATTTTTTTTTATAAAACCAACTCGTGCACATCAGAGTAATTACAGCTTTTCGAAACATGGTGCAACTAAGACACAAGACTTAAATTCTAATAAAACATACATGCATAACATACATATATATATATCACTCGAAATAATAATGTATACAAAATACTGGGTAGCAAAGTCTAAAGAAAATACACCTAAGGTATGTCGACTTCAAAAGAGCAATCATACCCTGGGGGTACTTCCGGCAGACTCCCACGCAGGGGGCTGCTCCAAAAGTAAGACCACCAGTCTACCCTGAAACAATAAAACACACTGCCCAAACTGGTCACGACCTCGAACATAAAAGAAAAACGAAGTACAGTCCTCAGAAAAACAAACATCCAACAAACAACAATCACGACAGATAGAGGTCGTCACTCGGGTCCTCGTCGAGCTCCTCCTCGGCATCATCTACTGTCGAGTTCCCTGCGCCCTCGACATCGCCTGGGTAACCGTCATGGATTGAAGGCACCACGGGAAAGGGTCAACTTCTCAACAATACAAGATAAGCTCGACATAAAGAAATAAGCAACACAATAATATATCTCAATCACCACACGTGACTCGACCATCTCACTCTAGACTCGACACAACTCTTATTCCTAATATCGCCGCAGTCCATCCCCAAACTGACGTAATAGGTAAACGGCAGGTCCAACCCCAAACCGATACCATGCATTAATCAGCAGGTCCAACCCCAAACTGATAATGCGACGCCTAGCCAATCCACCATAAACAAAAAGGGGACCTAGCACCCTCAGTTATCTAGGTCCGGCTCAAAAACGTCATACGACTCCCTAGCTCTCTCACTCGATGATTAGCTCGCCGCATGTCAAAGAGTAACACAACTTACTTGATCACATATCAAATAAAGAGAGCATGCTTAACATGAAGAAAACACAATTCGACATTTAAGCAATAAAGCATTCTGCATGAAGAAACGCAATTCGACAGCAATACACCATTCACAACATATATTCAATCACATATCAAATACATGCGAAACTCAATCATATTACAACATTCCAAGCTCGACACCAATCAAGGAGTCCATACATAAATATAACAATAAAAATAAAGTCTTAGAGATATCTAGAAGTTGCCCTTACGCTAACATACTACGAAAGTATTAATGTGAAGCGCCCTTACGCTAGCATACTACGAAAGTATTAATGTGAAGCGCCCTTACGCTAGCATACTACGAAAGTATTAATGTGAAGCGCCCTTACCCAACTCCAAGTAAATCTTTGCCGACAACGACCTCGACACAGCTGTCTTCAAATGAGCTCGACAACGACTTCTCTTACTCGATCTCGACACGGCTGTCTTCAACGAGCTCGACAACGACTTCGACACGTACCGTCCTCAATCGACCTCGACACGTACGCTTCTCAGTCGACCTCGACACGTACAGTTCTCGATCTGGATTCCGCTGCTTCCACGTCCTCGGATTCGCTCTCCCGTACACCTTGATTCGGAAATCACACGATCTCGGGAATCAGACTTCCTAAAACAAACACAACTCAGCTCGATCTATGGTTTCTAATACATCTAGCTCTCATCCCAAACTTAACCACAACCCAGAAAATATAAAACTCAAGAACTGAAATATATTTTTCCTCTAACACAAAGTTAGGGATTTCGATCAAAAGTTCATGAAAAAGTTATCTGATGCTTCAACAGATAGATCGACAACAACAACAATCAGAAGCAACAAACGAAAAACAAGAAATCGAAACAAACCAAAAATGGGGGTTTCTGGGCACTGCCGATTGCAGAAAAACAGAGGAAGAAATTTGTTTTACAAGCCCAATTAATCGGTTAAAAAGATAGGTAATATCGTGAAGAAGAAAACCCATCGCTTTGACATGATTTGGAAGCATAAAGCGGCTAAAAATGGAAGAAGAAATAGCGCTAAACAAGAGTACGTAGAAAAAAGAAAAATCTGTTCTTCATACCTCAATGGTGATCGAGCAGACGAGATATGTCGAGAAGATGATGATGAACAAAATTGATGAAGAAAGCTTGTGCAGAATCTCGATGGAACTCACGGTTTCGTCGATGGAAGTTTTTAAAGAAAACAACGAAACTCAGAGCAGAAGGAAGGAAGAAGAAAGAAGAAAGAAGAAAAGAGAAAGAATGAGTGTGAGGGAATCGGTCGTGGTATACAGCTGGTGAGAAAGGGGTATAATCGTAACTCCAGCTATAAGATGCCAATCCCATCAATCATCTACCCGTTTAATCGTTCCTCTCATAATTACTCTCTACTCTGTCGGTCAACGGTCTAAACACGCGACGAGAACGGTCAAGCCGACAAAATAATTATTACAAACAATATAATAATAGCGCTGAATAACGTTCGAAAGAATACGAGGTATCATCTCGACACGATGTCGACTAGGGTGCTCGTGCAAGCGTACAAGGTTCTAACACGAGTTCGTGAACGCGGTCTCCTCAGCTCGACATGCGTCCTCATCAGCTCGGTACGCGACTTCATCAACTCGACACGCGACCTCCTCAGCTCAGCAGCTAGTGCACGCAGTCTCCTCATCTCGGCAACTGACCTCGGCAAACGATCTAGGCACGGGATCTCGACACAAGGTCTTGGTCGAGGTCTCGATACGTCGTCCTAATTCGATGTCGATCTCGTCCTCAGGTGTTACAGTTTTCAAATTTGTGTTTTGAATGGTGGGTTCCTCTGGTTTGTAACCAAGACCCTTTTTACCATTTTGGCTTACGCCCCAAATCATAGATGCTTGTTTGCTTCATGTAACACATTCAGCAAGGAACCTTTGAAATCCCTCTTCATAATTTGAAGAGTTATATTCAACCTTTTCCTCAGTCTTAGAGCTGTCATTCACCAAACGGTGGTTTTCAGCTTTGAGCTTCTCATTCTCCTCATTGAGCATTTGAAATTCATTTGAAAGTTTTGAGAATTTCTTTTTCAAAGTTTATACTCAGTGTTGAGCTTAGAAAACTCATCTAATAGTTCATCAAAAGCTATTTCAATATCAGAAGATGGATTAGAATCTACCTCTTCATCTTCTTCTTCACTGTCTGACCCTTTGGTGGCCATTAGAGCCATGTTTACTTGTTCCCCATCATTATCAAATGAAGATGAATCAGAATCATCCCATGTTGCCATAAGACCTTTCTTCTTCTTGCTTTTGAAACCACCTTTCCTTGGTTTATCAAGTTGTGGACATTCAAACTTGAAATGTCCTGGCTTTTTGCACTCGTAGCAAGTAACATGGCTTTTGTCCTTGTAGTCCTTCTTATCCCTTGAGTCTTGCCTTTCCCTTGAGTCCTTCTTGTGGAACTGCTTTCTGAACCTTCCTTTGTTTTTCCACATACGTTGAATTTTCCTTGATATTAAGGAATTTCTTCGTCTGTGTCTCCATCGCTCTCATCAGACGAAGCTTTGTCTGTTTCAAGTTCAGCTTGTAGAGCTTTGGAGGAAGATGCTTTGTTAGTAGATTTCAAAGCAATGGACTTTGATTTCTTGGGAGGTTCTTCTTCATCTAGCTCAAGTTCATGATCTCTCAAGGAACTCAGAAGATCTTCAAGTCGTAAGGCATTCAGGTCCTTTGCTTCCTGAATAGCAGTGATCTTAGGTCTCCACTTTTTTGGCAGGCTTCTTAAGATTTTCGTAACGTGATTAACAGCGGTATAGCTTTTCTTAAGAACCTTTAGACCATGAACTAGTGTTTGGAATCTTCCAAACATAGTTTCAATGCTTTCACCCTCTTCCATTTTGAAGAGTTCATATTGTCTAACGAAGATATTAGCTTTGGTTTCTTGCACTTAGAAAGTACCCTCACAAGCCAAGGCCAATGAGTCCCAAATCTCCTTGGCAGTATCATTTTTTCCACATTTCTCGTATTCCTTCTCAGAGATAGCACAGATAAGCAAATATCTTGCTTTTTGATGTAGTTGATAAGCTTTCTTATGCTCTTCTGTCCATTTATCCCTAGGAATGGGATTTCTTTGGAATCAACTGGTTCGGTGTATTGTTTTTTAACCATATCCCAGAGTTCAAGTTGTTGAGACTCGAAGAAGGATTTAACTTTATCTTTCCAGTAGTCGAAGTTTGTTCCAGTGAACAAAGGAGGGCGGTTAACGTGACCACCGGCTTCGTTGCTTGCCATGAATAAAGAATAAGATCTTTTCCTCTTACACTGTCAAGTGCTCAACCAAGAGGCAGAGCTCTGGTACCAATTAAACGTGGCAAAAAAACAATAAACGGGGTTTGAATTGGGTTTTAGAAATCTTTTCGCAAAGCTTGTGTGTTTATGAAAACCTTAGTAAAACAACTCTTTAATAAAATAAGGCAGTACGTAAGTAAAGAGAAGAGAGAAGAGAGTGACACAGTGATTTATACTTGTTCACTATCACCTAATAGCTACGTCTAGTCCCTTCACACACTTGAAGGATTTCTCCACTATAATCAACCTGATTACACTTGAGAGTATAATACTGCCAACCTGGCTATACTCACAACTTCTTAGAACGACTTAGTGCAGTCAAGCCTCTAAGGAATACAGCCACTACTGGGCTAAATACAATGTTCAAAAATGATTTGAAACAATATCAAAATAACTCTCACAGAGAGGATATACAATGAAAAACTCAAGCACAAGGAATAACTTTCAAACTGAAAGAGTAAAAACTTTTTAGTGCTTTGTTCAATGTGATCTCAGATACTTAGAATAATTCTTGGTTGCTCACTTCGTATCACAATGTTAAACTACTTCAGTGGGTGAAGTAAGGTATATATAGCTAAGGTTGTGAATAGTGCTGTTGTGATCTAACAACTCTTTTCACCTAGGTCAAAAGACTTCAGATCCCTTTTGTGGCTTTTGCAAGCCAGGTCGTTTTCCACTCTGCTCAAAGCATACTGACAAAGCAGACAGAACCAGAATGTTTGTCTCTTGTGAGCTTTTTGAATATTAGACCCTTCGAGAGCAAGTTTCCTGATGGTTATATTCGTTGACATTCCCCTTGGCCTTTGATACCTCATACATTAAAATGCTTCATCAATGAGGTCTCTTAAATACATGAAGTAGCCTTAAATGAACTTTAGTCTATTTTCCTATCAGAGCCACACTGTTCACCAGAGTGAGCTTGAAATATAGGTGAGTTCTTCAGCACAAAATTTGTTGGCCTTTCACATAAGAGAGTCATGAAGAATTGGACGAAGGCTTCCATTGAATAGTCTAACCAAAGTCTGTTTATGCGTTGACTGAATACCAGAGCGTTGACCAAATCAGAGTTTGTCTTACCAGAGCTTGGTTCACCAGAGCATTGACTAATCAATCAGAGTTGACTAAGCCAGAGCATAGTCTTGCCAATGTTAATTACCAACAGAGTTGACCAAGTCAAAGTATGGTCTTACTAGAGCGTTGACCGCCAACAGAGTTAACCAAGTCAAAGTAAGGTCTTACCAGAGCGTTGACTGCTAACAGAGTTGACCATTTCAGAGCAAGGCTTTCACACGATGACGTCAGCATGATTTCAGAGGATCAATGCCAGACTTAGATTTATGGATCTAAGTGTGAAATTCACAATTTCACTAAGTCTTCTGAGATAATTTCTTTTGATAAATAGTGATTTACTGCACACTAACAAACATATTAGAGGATAAATTGTTCTATTAACTATTTGTTATCATCAAAACAATTAAGGGTCATTATTTTTTAATCCACTTGATTCCAACAATTAGCTTTCAATCAGAAAATAGATCTCATAGTAATTAATTAATAAATTCAGCAGTTGAGTATTGGTGAACCCGGTTACCCTAGACCTCCCATAATATTCTTAAGTCGTTCTTGCACTTCGTTTGATTGCTATTTTATTTACGTGACAACTTTTGCTATTCTCTAATTGCAACCTTCGTTAGCCTAATAGGATAGATTCTTTACTTCATTGGTACTCGTGCATTCCCTGTGGGTTCGACATTCGAAGTCTTAAAAATACTCCACTTTTATTACGAGTTACGATCAGGTGCACTTGCCTGAGCCGCAACAAGTTTTTGGCGCCGTTGCCGGGAAATGTTTTAGCGATATTGATTGAACAAGATTCTATTTACGTTAGGCATTTTATCTTGTTTATTTATTTTCTGTTTATTTTATTGTTTTAAGGACATACTAATTTGGTTTCCTTTGGTGTATGCAGACAAGGTCTCAACATCCTGAATTGATATTCGACCCAGAAATTGAAAGAACACTTCGTTTATTGAGAAGACAGCAGCTAGCAGTAGAGAACGAACTTACGTTGAACGAGTACTTCACTCCAACTACGGATGTGGCGGACAGCGTCAACTATCCGGCAATTGAGGCCACAAATTTTGAATTGAAGCCAACACTAATTTCAATGGTATCTGCAGTGCAATTCTCTGGCTTACCTTCTGAAGATCCAAATGCTCATCTTAAAAGATTCCAGAAAGTTGCTAACATTGTCAAGTGTTATGGTGTGACACCAAAGGCCATTGTTAACACTCCATTTTGTCTATTATTTTGGGGTATTTTGAGTATAAAATATTATGATTTTGTTCCTTATTAGATAAAATATGCTCACTATTTCCTCATTTATACAGAAAAGTATAAAAGGCAACTTGAGGAGCAAAAAAGGTAATTTTGGGAAGATTCTGGCAAAATTTGAGCATATTTTGGCATTTTTGGACAAGCGGTACGGCCTGACATATATTCAGTACGATCGTACCTATTCAAGCACATTAGTAGGGGCGTATCACATGGTCAGCATGGGTTGACGCCGAAGAAAAAGTCCAGTACGGCCGTACACAATAGCAGTCGGGCCGTATCCAGTGCAGAAGTATGGGCCAACGTCGCAACACAAGCCCAGTATGACCGTGTATAAACTCAGTACGGCCGTACCCAAGCCCAAAACGCACAGATTTGAAGCCAGTTGACCTAAATCCGCACTAAAGCCTATAAATAGGCATTCTCACCCCCTTTTGAGAACTAATTCACTCTCTAGGAGAGAATTCATTATCTCTGAGTGGGGGTCTTTTGCTTTAGACTTTGCCTCTTGTCTTTTACTTTAGACTTTTCCTCTTGTCTCTTGTCTTATTTTCTTTTCTTTTAGGATTGCATGTTTGGATTTATGTTATTTTATATTTTGTTGAGAAACAATATGTGTAGATAACTCCATCACTAGGGGTGATGGGAGATCTTTTACAATGTTCTTGATATCTATTTAATTGCTATTTTGAATTCTTTACTATCCTTATGAATGTGTTGATCATAGAATGCTTAATTCCATAGGATCTGGCCAATTCTTTATAAAATTAGTTAATTGTGGTAACAGGATCATAGTTAACTAGTGGAACTCTAGGATCATAGAACTCGCTTTATACATCGGATAGGTTATTGCTTGTTTCCAATCAGTTATTAGATTAACAAACTTGCCTGTTCTTAATGTTCTTTCCTTTAATTGCCTTCTAGGACCAAACAGAGTAATTAGTTAGGAGGAAGGCTATTGCAAGCTAGGTAGCCCTTAGTAATTTAGAGTGAGTGGTTGGCTTTCAATAAGGAAATATTTCGTAATAGCTAGGAAATAGATCCATGATCTAGTATTAGTGAACCCGGTTCCCCTAGGTTTTTCCTAATTGATCTCTCTCTTTAGTTCTTGCGTTATTACTTTGATCTCGTTATTTACAATTCAATTGTTTGACTCTCAAAACCATCACTTTCGTTTGTCTAAAATAATAAAGGATCTCTATTAATTTAGTACTCGCACATTCTCTGTGGTTTCGACATTCGGAGTCTTAAAAATACTCCACTTTATTACGAGTTACAATCAGGTGCACTTGCCTGAGCCGCAATAAGTTTTTGACGCCGTTGCCGGGAAATGTTTAAGCGATATTAAACCAACAGGATTCTTGTTAGTTTATACAATTTTTTAATTATTATTATTATTATTATTATTATTATTATTATCATCATCATCGTTGTTAATTGTTACTATTGTTATTATTATTTTTGTTATTGTTGTTTTTAGTTATTATTAGTGATTATTATCATTAAAAAAATAAAAATAAAAAAATTCTTAACAGGTTCGTTAGTTGTGTTAGTGTTATTATTATCTTATTTAAAAAAATTGTAGATATAGTTATTTGCTTTATTTTTTATTGTTTAGATTTAGGATCTAGATTTACATTCAAAAATCCAAAAAGATTTTTATTTTATCTCTTTATCTAGATTTTAAATTTTTGTTTGGTTGTTATATTTTATCTTTTTATCCATTTGTTTAGATCTTATCTTATTTTATTTTATCTTATTCTATTTGTTTTGTTTAAATTTGATATCAAAAATCCAAAAAGATTTTTTTTTCTTATATATTTATCCTGATCTTTCTTTTTCTTATCTTATTTTGATTCTGAAATTAGATATAGATATAATTTGAATTTGAATTTCAGAAAAGATATGATATTATAAGTCTAATTTAAAAAAAGATTTGATAAGGATTGGGTTAGGATAATATTATCTTATTTTATTTTGTTTTGACTTTATTTGACTTTACTTTTATTTTATTCCAACTTTCCTTATTTTGTTTGATTTTGATTTTGTTTGATTTTATTTTGACTATTATTAAATAAATAAATAAAAAACATTTTCTCATGAGTCCTTTCATTTTTTGTGAGTATTGTGGTTATTCTGTAGGACATGCAGACAACTGTTGGGTCCTTTCCCTCTTTTGTAAATATTGTGGATATGTAGGACATGAATGGCAAGACTGTTCGACATATAACTCTTATAGAAGACAGAATCAAATAGAATTAACCATGGAAGAATATGAAGTCATCGCCCATAAGACTGATGAAGAATCAATTGAAGAATTAACCATGGAGGAGATTTTGGCCAATCTTTGGAAAGTCAGAATCAAAGAGAATTAACCATAGAGGAATACGAAGTCATCATCCATGAGAGTGATGAAGAGCTAAATGAAGAACTAACCAAGGAGGAGATTTTGGCTAAATTTGGGAAAAAACCAGGTGACAAATTTGATGCTTTTGAAATTCCTAATGAATCTGTGGAAAATCAAGATTATGCTCCCGCAACTTTGATGATTGAGAGGGAACAAGGTACTTTGCCTAGTCAAGTCGAGCCTAATCTAAACGAGGAAGATGAAGTCATCATTATTGAAAATTTTGAGGAGTTTATTGAAGAGCCCAAGTCTGAGCCTAAGTGTGAAGAACTGTCAATCACAAGAACAATTGAAACTCCTACTGAAGGGAGTCAAGCTGAAATTGAAGCTCCTACTGAAGGGAGCACTCATGAAGAGAACAAGGAAGACCCCACAATTCTTGATTTGGAGCAAAAGGAGGAAGTCTCAATTAATTTGAGACAAACTCTTTTGGCCAAAATCGGTGAAGAAGTCATTGAGATTAAAACGGGAAAGATAATATTGAAGTGTGGTAGGGAAGACGATCTTTTAAAAGTTTTAAGCTCTAATCCCTCTCCTTTAGTTTTTTGTTGCCCTACTAAAAATCCATTTTCATTTACTTTTTCCTATTCTACTAATGATTTATTTGCTTTTAATGACCTTGATGATTTAAGAGTGCAGGACCCTTTAGAAGAAATTACTAACTTGTACGATCCTGTTATAGTGGTGGGTGATGAAGAGATAAAAATTCCACAATATTTCGAATTGCATCCACCACTTGGCAAAAGAAAGAACAACTTAAACCACATGGTCAAAAAGTGGAGAAGGGGCAATGCAATGAATACAAAATTCACTCTTCGAGAACCGCCTGGTTGACCACTTTTAAGCAAACCGTCAGGCTCACGACGTTAAACAAGCACTTTGCAGGAGGTAATCTGTGTTATTTAATTTTATGTTATTTAATTTCTTTCTATTTATTTTTATATTTTTAATAGTTTATTATGATTTATAGTTTCTCTAGAGACATTGGCAAGGCAGCAATATTAATTGAATTACTCCCACAATTTGCTCGTGAAATTTTTCAGAAGGGAGTACCTTTCCACTTTAAAATTATTTTTAGCACCAATTTTAATTTTCTAAATTTTTATTATTTATGTTATAACTGTTAGCAATGAGGACAATGCTAAAAATAAGTGTGGGGAGGGAACTATAATTATAATTACTTGGCTATGCTTATAACTATTAAATTATGGAAAATTTGATATTTTTCTAATTTAGGGGCTATTTTAAAAAAAAAATTGACAACTTGTAATTGAAATGAGATTGTTGTTAATTTTAGAATTCGCTGATAATTAGCATTGAAGTTTTAATGAGTTTCAACTTGTCAGTGTAAACCACTAAATGTGAGATTTGAGCCTAAATAAGAGGTTCATCGTATTTTTACCTCTTTTCATTGATTGTGTGATATTTGTAAAATCCCAATTTTTAAGAAAAATTATTTTAGCAATAAAATCCTGAATACTTGAAGCTAAGTCATAGAGATTGATCACCTCAATAATTTACTGAGAGCACGAGGAACTATTTTGGCTTATTTTGAATAATTTACTTATTATAAATGATTATTATTCATGATGCCAATTAAAATTAATAAACAGCGTAGACGTATGCTGCTTTTAAGGTAAATTCATCAATTAAACTTTATATAAGTTTTCTGTTTGACGCTGTAACGCATATTTTTATTGACTAAGAAAATGATTGAATTAAATCAAGATAAAATTAAATTAAAGAATTAATATTTTATATTAATTCATGGTTCAAAAATCATCAAAAAATTCTAACGAAGTTCGCCGCGTTTTGAATCACCGGATAGTTTTTATCCGCGAATAAAATTCTAAATGAACCCCGATTTCGATGAAAATCAAATCGTAACTTATTATGATTATTTTTGAGTGCTTTATATTGTTTTTATTATTTATGATAATATTTTATCACGCGGTGAATTAATTTCTCGGCAAATTAATTTTCGCGAATTTATCAGTAACGCGGTTACTCGACACCGTGTTATTTTTTAGTACTCTTAAGACTCTAGGATTAGAGGGTAATCATGAGAGATGAGAGATTAGATGGACTAGACTAAGTGATGGGATTAGAATCTTCCTTTATTTGAGAGGTGTCACATTTTGTGTGATTAGTTTTTTTATTATTTTCCTAAACCCATTTTTTAGCCAAGTGTTTATTTTTGTAACTTTTTTATTTCTTCTCCTCCCTTAAACAGCCCAAGCTGCGCCCCCTCCCACTCTCTAACCCCTCATTTCATTTCATCTTCATCCTTCTAGTGAGAGAAAGCTTGAAAGCTCCATTCATGGCTTCCATGGTCATTTTCTCCATAGTTCTTGAGTTGTTTCACTTCCAATCTTCCAACCTTCATGCAACTAACTTCCTCTTCTCTTTGCTACCACCCTTTTCATCATCCAAGCAAGTTTGAGAGCCACATTTTCCTCACCAAAACAGCCCCAAAATCGCAAGCTCCTCTAGGTGGAGAGGTAGTGGTTTCTTTTGTTTTTATTCTTGTTTTTATGTCTTAATAATGCTTGATCATGATCAATGATGGATATGAGTACCAAAATCCCTAGTCCTTGGAACCCTAGGTGAAGGAAAAGAGGGATGGTGTGATCTTGAGGTGAATCAAAGAAATTAATTAGTGATTTTAGTTCATTTGGTGATATTATTGTTGTTTTAGTTAATAGTTTGGAATTAAAACTTTGATTGGGTATTGTTTTTGATGAAAAACCTATTCTTGAAAGAGGGATTAGTGGTGATTATCTTGTGAATCATTTAATTGGTTGATGATTCTTGCTTCTTAGTTAGCATAATTGTTATTGTTATTGTTGAAATTGTTGAATCAAAAGAGTTAGTGGATTTTTGTTGAAAACTTTTGTTCTTGAGAGACTTGAAAATGATTTTGGGTCTTGGTTAAGCCTTCCTTTGCGTAATGGGTTGTTGTTAGAGAAAGGAATTTCATATGAAGTGGTGTGGTTAAATTAGTCTGAAAGTTTTGCAATTTGTCCCCTAATTTTTTGATTTTAGCCGCGAGCCCTATAGGGTGTGTGGAAGGAAAATTATTTTGCAAACTTGGTTATAAGGATTGTATTGATGTGTTTCTAGGCTTTGAAAAATGTAGGAAAAAGTTTGGTTGCATTTGGATTTGTTTTGAGATTTTAAGGGCTATGAAGCACTTAAGGTGAAATGGACTATTTGAGATCCTAGAAACCAAGTGGAGCCTTGATTTAAGCCTCTTAGAAAATGATTTTGGTACTTTGATTTATATTAGCTATAATTGATGTGGTTAAGAATTGTTTTGTAAGTTTTGGATAGTAGTTTGACTGAATTAGGAGTATTTGATTTTCAAAGACGATGAAACACCTAAGGCAAGGGATTCCTTGTGATCCAATGGCCAAAGTGAAGTCTTATTTCAAGTTGTGGTGGAAAGTATTAAATTTAGCATTGAATTGTGTCTCATGTTTTGGAGTAGGTGAACTTAGTATTTGAAAACCTTGTTCTTTCCAACTTAGTGTATTATTTTAAAATGAGTCTTATGTTTAAAATTTTACTCTTCTAATTGTTGTTAGTTTTTACAAGCCTATGTGATCCTTCAAAAAAAAAATTGTATTTCAAGTTGGCGCCTAAATGTAGGTGAATTGGTTAGTTAAGAGGTTTGGGTTTTGAGAGCTTAAGGAATTAGAAATGAGTCTATGCTAGGTTTGTACTAAGGTTTAATGTGTTGCTAGGACCCTTGAAGACGGTTCGTGCAGATTAGGATTGCGACGTGTTTAACACGTGGGCTGCGGACTTTCGGTAAGGGCACTTCACATTCTCGGTGTTTACGTATGTATAGTATGTGTAAGGGCAACTTGTAGATATGGATAGATTTTAAATTTCTGTTATAGAGCGAAGAAGTCTGAGAACCTCATGGTTCAAAGTGAGGGTCTCGTACCCCTTCGATTTTTAGTTCTTAAAACTTTCATTATGATTATTTAGTGGGCTTGTCTGCAAGTGGTTGGCAGCTGACTCCAACCCCCCACACTTGTTTGATTTCCTCTCTGTCAACTCCATTGAGTTGTAGAGGGATGAATTGTATTCTGACTGTTGTGATATGACTTGATTGCTTGATACTACTGAATTGGGTTGTCTTGTATTTAGCTTTGTGTGAATATTTATTTAATATGCGATTGAATAATTATTCGAGTTGCTTTCTTGAATTATCATATGAGTTGATTTATTCATCATGCTTCCTTGAATCATCGTATGCATCGATTTATTCATTGGGGTGGAGAAAGTGTCGTCATGGCATTTTTGAATTATATCCCGAATAAACTTAGGGTGCTAGGACCCCTTTGTTTTTCGACAGCTTAGTTAGACGTCTTAACGTCAAGGAACTCATCCAGAATATCCTAGGGTGGTCGTGGAGCCCAAAACCTATGGCTAGATTTCAGCAGCTTGTTCGGCGTTACTTTCCAGAAATTGTCGAGAGTGTCTTGAGGTGCATTGTGGGAATTTATGCATTTTATTATCTCGTGTGTCATGTTTATTGATTTATTTGTGTCGAAGCATGTGAGTTCCATAATGTCTATGTAATATGCTTTGTTGTCAAATATGTTGTTGTATTTGTACATATCTTTTTGTAAGAAGTTGACCCTTGCCTGTGGTTCTTTCAATCAATGAATGTAACCAGATGGCAGAGCAGACGGAGTGTTCGGGACTGTTGACCAGTGGAACGGGGGATAGACTGTCCGACATCTACTTATGTGTTATGCTTGTGGTAACTTACTAGTAGTCTAGTATGGGGCGTAGCGAGTCGACCAACTATAAAATATTTGTCATTCATTCCGGTGTTGTAATAAATTATGAATGTGAACCCTGTGGTTTTATTTTGATGTTTTTATTTATTTATTTGCCATCATGTTTCTGAATTCACTGTGATACTCTGACCATCCTTTTAAAAGAAGTTTTTGTTGAAAAGAAAAAAAAATATAATCCAAATTTTCAAAAACCCTACGAACAGAGTATTTCACCTTCCAGAATTATGTCAACTTTTGTCAGAATATCTAGTTTAGTAGCCCTCCGAATCTGGGGTGTTACAATAGTGGTATCAAAGCGGTTCGGTTCTAACCAGACTGTGAGTTGGGAAATTATAGCTGGTCAAGTGTCGGGTTTTGTAGAGAACAATGGTTAGTTAGAGGTCAAACTGTGTCTTATTGTGAGTCAAATTGTGCTTGTGTGTTAGTTGTCCCTCAAGTGGAGTAGCTCTACTTGCACTTGTTTAAAATTGTTCTTAATTGAAACAATGTGTCCTGAGGCACAAAAATTATTGTGGGGTTTTGACTAGGTTGTAAGACCTCGTGGAAATCCAATATCTCCGAGACGAATAATTGTTTCTATTTAAGCAGATAAGTCAGAGATGGATCAGAGGATTCAGATTGCTCAGAGTTCAGGCGGAGGAAATCGGAACAAAGGAGCGCAAGTTTGCTATCGTTGCGAAAAGCCGGGTCATTACGCAAGCAACTGCACTGAAGAGAGCAATGTGTGTTACAACTGTAGGAAACCGGGACACATTGCTAGAGACTGCAAAGCCCCAAAAGTTGAACTCAGTGGGAATGTAGCAAAGGCTATAGGGAAACGCCAAGTTGCCCGGGGCAAAGCCTTTTGGATGACCACCAGATCACGGATGTGGGAAACGACAGCAGAAGAAGCCATACCATCGTCCGCAGGAGAACAATCAAGATGATCACCGTTCTATAGTACAGAACGATGGAAATAGAGCAAAAGGGAAACTGGCCAGGGCAGGAACATGTTGTTTTCACTGTGGAGGCCCGGGACACTATGCTAATGAGTGCCCACTCGAGAAGAAGTTGTGTTTTAATTGTAAGAAGCCTGGGCATTATGCCAAGAATTGTCAAGAATCAGAGGTGGAAGCAACTGCAAATGTTGTGGAGGTTACAAGTTCAACTACGGAAGGACGTGTCTATTCCTTAAGCAGAGGAGAGGGCTCATCATCCGAGGACTTCATCACGGGGAACGCAACGATAAGGAGTTATGCATGGACAGAAATTTAAAAAAGGGATTGTCTGTAGGAGACGTAGTTATAATTAATATCTAGTTTGATCTTTGGAATATTAGTGATCCTAGGTATAGATCACCTAAGTGTTTGATGATTGAAGTATTTTGGTATGTAGTACATTTAAAGACTAAAATGCATTTTATAATTTTGTGAATGTGATATGTTTGCCACTAACATTTGTGTTTTCACAGTGGTCTATTTTTATACTGATCTGATTATATGTGGTTGACTGTGTGATTGTTATTTGTGTGAGCGTATTCTTATTTTCCAACGAAAATATTAAACGCGATTATTTTCCAGCAAGCGCCGATTAAAATGTCTTGTGACAACTTAATTTACGCGAGAACCATTTGACTCAGTTGAATAGTAGCTGGAAAGTTATAAGAGTTGTAGCAGGGGGTACGGTGTGGTTAGTGCATGACTAGATACTGAACTAGTGTTGGGGGTAGTACCTAAAACTGTACCAAGTCTTAACTTAACCTTACCTTCAGAAATAACTTTCCTTGAATTAAGACTAATCAGACAAACCTGAGGGAAATAGTAAGGTGGGAGAGAATAGTGTATTATTGGTGTTAGTGTTGAGAGAATCTAGTTTCCTCCCGTTACACGCCGCGGACGAGCTCTGCTTAAGTGATCCCCCATTCCTTCCTTAGGTGATACCAAATCGTGTGGTGATTTGAGTGTATGAGAAACCTTAAGAAACTTGGAGAGATGTCAAGTGAGGACTGTTCTTTATATCCTCTGTACCCTTGGGTGATGTTGTGGGCAATTTTATGGTTGGTGATCATAGCAATCCTCCTATCTCTTCCTGTTTTCAGACCGCAAGTCCTTGGAAGATTTTAGGTGAGTGTCATAGTTCTTTTGTTTTCAATGCTTGTATCCTTATTAATGATCTTGTTGACGATAGTTTTAAGTTTTTAAAATGATTTTTTTGTTAAATTATTATTTTATTTTTATCTTGTATGGTTTTGTGTTCTCTTGTGTAAAAGATAGAAGTTTGGTGTTAATACTTTCGAATTATAAGTCTATGTATGAGTAAGAATGATTTTGTGGCAGGTTTGGAGAAGAGTTTTAGAAAAACTTTAATTTTCTTTAGGTCCTTGTTTGATTTCTCAGAATCTTATGAGTGGTCTTAGTATATTGTTGTTTGGTTGAATTGTGTTTTCAGGCCATGAAACACCAAATGTTTAAAGGAATCTTTGAGGTTCCTAAACAAGGTGGAGCCTTAGGGAATTAGGCATTTAAAATTTTTGGTTTGTTTTAGTATGAGTGTTATGGTTGCCAAAAAAAAAACTTTGAATGAAGAGAATTTTTTGGGTATTATTTACTATTTTAAAACCCAGGGAGTAGTTGCTATCTTAGTAAACTACAACATTTTCGGACATAGGCAACGCGTAAAAACCGTTGCATAAGGCCAAAAAACCGTTTCCGTATCCAAAGGCAACGGTTTATTAACCGTGGTATTCTCAGGCGTTGCCTATTCTATAGGCAACGGTTTTTTTGAACAAAGGCAACGGAAACAAAAAACCGTAGCCTTTGATGGTTTATAGACAACGGTTTTTTATATTCTCTAGGACAACGGTTTTTCAGCGTTGTAATTCCAACGATATAAAACTGTTCCCTTTAGATGTCAAAGAGTACATAATAAAACCGTTCTCTTTTATGTTACCCTTTCCACAATGCTTTTGAAAATCATGGACAACGGTTTTTTGATATAGAGAACGGTTTTTGCATTGTATAGAGAACGGTTTTTGCATAGTATAGAGAACGGTTTTTGTCAGACAAAAAAGAGAACGGTTTTTGACACATAGTATAGAGAACGATTTTTTGCTCAAACAAAAAGAGAACGGTTTTTGACACGTAGTATAGGGAACGGTTTTTTGCTCAGACAAAAAGAGAATGGTTTTTAACACATAGTAAAGAGAACGGTTTTTTGCTGACAAAAAACAGAGAACGGTTTTTAACAGTATAAGAGAACGGTTTTGTATGTACAGAGAACAGTTTTTAACAGTATAAAGAACGGTTTTTAACAGTATAAAGAACGGCTTTTGTATGTACAGAGAACAGTTTTTGTATAGACATGAAGAACTTTTTTTTTTCCCCCTAAATATAATAATTTTGTTTATCAAAAAACCACTTATTAAAATAACAATGTAATCACTAATATCAACTAAATAATGACAAGAAATTTCATTAATCATCGCCAATTCAAAAGTCAAAAGTATCTAATGTATTTCAAAAGTCGCAAGTACAATAAGCATTCCTAATTATATATATGTACAATTATTATATGTACCACTAGTCAATCTTCATATTCCTAATTATATGTACCAAAAAAAATTGTTCATAATCCAAAATAAAACTACATAACAAAGTAGTCAATCATCAAGACAAGTCCTCATCTACCTCCAAGTCATCAAGCAAATGACCATCATCCATATCGTCATCGGGTTCCTATAAAATGAAAATAATACTATTTAATAAAGGGATGTGAGTTGAACAAGAATAATAGGAATGGAAGTTAAATAGAGCAGATAGTGCAAACAAATACATATATAATTTCAAAGGCAAAGGAACACCTACAGAAGCACATATATCACAGAGATAAACCCAAATAAGCTCTAAATTCGCTCTTCTAGTACATAACTAGACAAAAAAACCAACACAGATGAATAGAGCTCCACTGTGCTACATTCCTTATCAGGTGGACAGTGAATGCAGCACATGAACTAAGTAAATAACAAGCACAAGTAATCTAGGATATAAAATAATTCGTGTCTTCACCTACCAACTTAAGATTTTAGGAATGTTGATATTCAACAAGTTGTTTTATGTACAACAGTACAAAGAACCTTCAATCTATTCACTTAGATAATAATATCTATAGGTTTTATCTAAATTTTATTTGGATTATAATAAATTGAATCTGACCTTAAAAATAGGTTTTTTATAAAATGTGGTTATATTAGTAGATCAATGTAGCACTAATCGGTTGAACACAAGGATAAAAATGCAAAATAAAAAAATTGTAAAAGATATTCAAAAGCGTGTTCGCAAGTGTAGGGCCACTTCACAGGGTAGATGTTGTCTTAAGTATTTTCCACAGCAGCCCCTAATTAGATAATGGATTATGAACCTCCCTTTCTGGAGACCTACAAAACCCTTTTGGAGAAAGACCTTAGAGATTCAGAAAATGACTCCTGCTGTTCTATGGTGGAGAGAAGTGATTGTGTGGAGCTACCTTTGATTGATCTAGAGAGGTTAAATGTTGAACATCCAGAGAGAGAAGAATGCATGAAAGAGATAAGTGAAGCTGCTAGTACATGGGGTTTCTTTCAGGTTGTTAATCATGGAATTCCACAGGATGTTCTAGAGAAAATGGAAATGGAGCAAAGGAAATTGTTCTATCAGCCTTTTGTGGAAAAGTCTGCAGAAGCCATCATTTTCACTTTGAATTTGGATCAGTTCATTATATTTAATTAATCATACTTACTGATAGACCATAAACACTCTCAATTTGGATCAGTTCATTATATTTGGATCAGCATAAAGCTGCTCTCAATTTTCACGCAAACCTATCCTTAATTAATTAGCAAAAATCAGCAAAATAGAACAACTGTGCAAAATAAGCTTAAAATCACAACTAACATTTAATTAAATTCAACCGGAAGCATTGATAGATTGAATCAAACTCAGTCAAGAATCCACAGTCCGCAATCGAAGCTCTGGGTTTTAGGAAAAAAGTTGAATGAATAGAAGTTGCTCTAGGGGCTTTGTAATTTACATTTTGAGAGGGCTTGGTTCTTTACATTTTGGGAAGGCTCTTCTTGGGTTTTAATAAGTTTCAGAAGTTGGCAACGCAGCTGGTATAGTGGCATTGTCAGATCCTATCAATATCATAATCCAGCACATCGATCCTATGCAATCTCACATAAATTCATTCCTAGAGTGTGATTAAAATCGGTGCAGTGTTCTGAAACTCAGAATTGTACAATTCTACAATACAGTTGTGACTTTCTTGATAGAGATAATCAAGGCAAAAAATTTAAGCTAGGCTAAGCAGATGCAATTGACAAGAAAGATACTAAAGATTGAAATAATGACAGACATTGACAAGAAGAAAGATACTAAAGCTATAACTAATTAAACATGTACAAACATTATATGCAAAATCAGAAGCAATTATAAAAGAAAATAGTAACTCCTTAAGCAATTATAAAAGAAGAAAATAGCAATTATAGAAGAAGAAAATAGTAACTTCTTAAGCAATTATGTACAAATGAGTCGAAATAAAAGAAAATAGTAACAATATACCTTCGCTTGTATTTTCATTAATTTCCTCGACTTCCTCACTTTCATAGTTGATATCCCCCTCAACTCCTTGCTCCTGGCCATTTCCTTCCCCACCTCCATCTTCTGATTCTTCTACTTCATGTTGTTGCTTGTTAATATATTCATCAAGTGGCATTGCTGGACACTTTGGAATGTACTTGTTCTTCTTAGAGGGTTGTTCTTCTTCCATTGTTCCTTGACTTTGATTTCCCATTGTAGACCTTAGTTGCCTCTTAAGATTATTGTTATCACAAAATTCTTTGCTCTGGACATTGATTTTCTTAGGTGGGTCAGGTTTGACTATGGTTGTGGATTTAACAAGGCCCTTTTGGTGAGAAACTTCAGTAGTCTCTATTCCTTGCTTCCTTTGCTCTTGTTCTTTGTTTTGCATTTGTGTAGACCCTGTTACTTGGACTGCAACTCCTCCAATGGTCAATGTTTGCTTCTTTTGGTCAAGCTTTTGAATATTTTCTCCATCAATGCCTGTTGTTTGGGATGCAGCTCTATTGTTCAAGGATTGCTTCCTTTGGTCTTGCTTTTGTTATGCATTGGTGTAGACCACATTACTTGGACAGCAACTCCTCCAATGGTCAATGACTTCTTCCTTTGATCAACCTTTTGAATACTTCCTCCATCATTGCCTATTGTTTGGGACTGAAAGCATATGTGAAATTATAATAGATCTTAGTGATAAAGTAGTTTGAAAGGAATTAAACTATTAGAACTAGTTCAAAGGAATTAAACTACCTATGTACATATTGACAAGTTCAAGCTATTAGAACTAGTTCAAAGGAATTAAACTACCTATGTGTGATCCCACTTAAAATCTGAAAATACTTCACAAGACCTAGCTAGAGAGAACTTCTTACGTGGCCACTAGAATGCTTTTGAATGCTTCCAACAGGCTGTTGATTTTTTCCTTGATTTAATGTGAAACTTTTCTTCAGCTCTTGATTTGAAATGCATTCCTTGCTTATTTTGGAAGCTTTGGCATTTTCCACTTTGACTCTATACTTTCGAAGCAAATCAACACCGACTTCGCTTGCAATTCAAGATTAAAATCACTGCCCTTTTGCATTTTCCTGCAAAACTAACTATTATAGTTAGAAAAAAAATTATATGAAAAGGTGTGCAATCCAATAAACTCTAAAATAAATTTAATAAACGTCAATAGATAGCATACTAACTAACCAAGTTAAATGCATAAGGGTATCAGTACCTATACCGATGGTCCAATATAGGAACAACGTACAAAAAAAATTTCCCAAATAAAAAGAACAGATATAGTAAGATAAATTATATAGAAATGCAAACATATATAATAAAGTAATTAAATCATATGAAACATTTAAAGAAGACACACATTTTGAAGCAGCAATTATGTCCTCTTCTTCATTCGTATCACCATCGAGACCAACAGGGTTTATTTGCCCTTCACCATGACGAATCCAGACATCATATCCTTTTTCAAACCCAAAATATACCAAATGATTAAATACTATTGCCCTTATCTTCCAACGAGCATTGTGACATTCAATACAAGGGCACAAAATCTCTTTTCCATGGGGTTTTCCTTTGGTGAATGCATAATTTAGGAAAAATTCAACACCATTTATGTACTCCGAGCTATCTCTTGCCAATTTCATCCATTCCTTGTCCATCGAGTTCACTAGAAGAGTTACAAGTAGGACGAATGAGGAATGTCTAACTATCAACAAATACATAATGAAAAGAATTAAGAAGAGCCTAGGTTTAGACGTCTCTTAAGTATATAGAGCAAAAATAACACAAATAAAACCATTGGTAAAAAAAAAAAAATACTTTTCACCCACATTGGTCTTGGTAATAAAAAGGGAAAAAAAGATAAATCAAAGATGTTCAGTAATATAATCTAGTCTAAATTGACTACAATTGGAAGATCATCAAGGTAAGCAACTTAAACTTAGCTAAACGAATTTAAATTTGAATTATTGTAATGCAGTGAATTCATCTAAGTACACATTCTAATTAAATTTAAAAATTAAACAGTTAAGGTTGCATATGTTCTCTTTCCTTGTTGTTACAATAATGATAAAATAGGAAACATATATTGGTAACAACCCAACTCAAACTATGATTAAAAACATTTAAATATTACCTCTTTGAGCTGTTTTGGAAGAAGAACTATAGAACTATTATGACAACCTTGAAGTCAGAAGGGAAGAGAGAAACTTGCGAGTACCACCCCAATCTATTTTGGCAAACAACAAAAGAAAATAGTCAATCAATTAGGAATGATGTTGGTATGGTCATCACCTATAGAAGTCGAATCACATACTCTTAGTTGCATTAAAATCAAATGCAGGAAACAAAAATTCAGAATATTTCAATTCCACCATACTGCTAGAAAATTTCATTAACTTATATGATGTTTATTTCCCTCTCTTTCTAGTTTCTATCTTCTATTTATCTCAGCTTGTCTAAAACCACATATGATGGAAAAGTTACACATTTATATACAACAGTTACTGTATCATAGATAGCAGCCTATTTTTCTGAATTCTTTAGGGAAGATGTATAGGAACAACCTACTTGAGAGAGCATATTCAGCTTAAAACAAAATCTTCAAGAAGGATGTGTGGATAGATAGTTACAATAAAATGAAGAAATCAAAAAACCAACATGATCAATAGAAATTTACTGAAAATTACACCTTGCCGATAAAAGGAGATGAACCTCCCAGTTTTGAGATACCGACAGCCACATTGGCAGGAGCTCCACCAGGAGATTTCTTGAAAGCAGGTGCCTCAGCTAGCAACACTCCTCCCACCGTTGGCACAAAGTCTATTAACATTTCCCCAAAGGAAACAACCAAATGAACTTGTTTCCTTGCAATCTTCTTTCATGAGATCATTGGATTTACCTGCAAAAGCAAGAGTTTCTGCACTCAACATGAACCATGGTCTTATAACATTTTGCTAGCAACAATCCAATTTCACAGAAGTAATTCAAAAATTGAAAAACACTTCAAGATGTTGTCATTAGGTAAGAAGGCCAAAACTATTGAAAGCAAAAGCCCCATCTTCATGATTATCCTTAGTGTATCTGTAAGAGGCATACTATCAAACATCCCCACCACACAAATTCAAAGCAAAAACCCCATGTTCTGCTATGTGCCCTTTCTTTCCCCACTACACAAATTCATAAAGATTAAAAAAAAAGTACAGTTGGTATTTCAAATTTGAATATTACGTGTAAACCCTTAGCAAAACAGGACCTTTAAATACATCATTGGTTCAAATTATGCAGTTTCTAGATACCCATTTCATCTTACATGCTCTGGCCTAAATCAAACAAATTCAATGCATATATGACAAAAGAAATTGCTATCCTCACCCCCATCCCCACCCTAAAAAAATGCAATCAGATTTTTCACATATGACAAATATTAAGACCAGCAGTGATTAAAAAAAGGCCCCATCATCATGATTTTTGTCTCTATGCATGGAATCATGGAAATCACACCCACAGAAAAAGGGTGCTGCCAAGGGACCATCTCTTATTCACTAAAAAAACATGCACAGATATTGACTAAAGAGAACAGGAAGCATCTAATCAGTAGCACAAAACACTCAACAAAGATCCTCAATCTGATTCAGTGAAGAAAAAAAATCCCAAATAGAGCAAAACCCATAATCCCAAAAAACTCAAAGATACAATCTTTATCTCAAAAATCAAGTTCCAACTGAACCCAAATAAATGAATTTCATGAGTGCCTCAACTAAACAACCAACAACAAAATAAGGGCAGTGAGAGAGAGAGAGAGAGAGAGAGAGAGAGAGAGAAGACAAAACCTAAGTGGGAAGACTGAGCCATTTATCAAAACAATGGAGGTGTGAGATTTTGGAACCAAGAAGAAGAAGAAACTAATGGCTTTGTTGTTGTGTTATATGCAGAGAGAGAGAGAGAGAGAGTAAATGAATGGAAGCAAAAAAGGGTAAATGAGAAGGAGGAGAGAACTAGGTTGGTGTTATAGTAATAAGAACTAGATTATGACCCGCGTGTTGCGCGGGTGAAATTAATATATTAATAATATGTGTGTGAATAAATTTATAGAATTTAAGAATGACATAATTTATGTTATTAGAGTAGAAGCATGTATGTAATAGATAGTGAATATTTGTTTGAATTATCATAAACTAAGTTTCTGACAATAAAAAAAAGATACTTTTTTATTTAAATAATCTATATAATTTGAGAAACTATCCGTACTTTTTTAAGAAATCGGCTATCTTATTCTGTATTGAGGTCTTGAAAAATGTGGTGTGCCATGAAATTTTTTTGGAGCTATACTTTAAGAAACCAAAATCGTTATCTCATCCATGGCAGCCTCGGTGTAATGCTGAGCACTCTTTTGAACCTTCAAAGCCACATATCTCTGCAGATCTCCACACACAAAAAAGCATAGCCAAACTAATGATGTGAAAAAACATGTCAAACCAACGCACTATGGCCAAAAACAAAATAAAAACTAACAACTGCTCCCATTTTAGTCTTAACGGTTGCTAAATGCATATAATTCCATGTACCTAGATTATAAATTAATTAAACTACCATGCGACTGAACTCAATTACTCAAGCAAAAATAAATAAGTAAAGCTTTTTTCTCCTGTAGTTGATTAGAATTTAGAATCCCAAATCTGAAGATGGAACAGCTAATGCATATCCTCGGAGCGTGACTCAACCAAAAACTAAGGATTTGGGGCAAAAGATGAAAACATGAACAGAATGATTGGGCAAAACATGAACAGAACGATTTAGAGAGGGGAAGATGTACGGACAGAGTGATGGGTGTCCCAAGCGAGCCAAACAGTGGAGAAATGACCCTAACTAAGCTTGCTCTGAACGACATAGCGACCGGCGTTGAAGATGTCACCGATTCGGACGGCGTGGTAGCCGCCGCGTCGATAATCCTCGGTGCCTTCGTCCTCGGAGGTGAAATCGCTGCTTTCTGCCCTGTCGTCTTCGCGGTTGTCCCCCATTTGACCCAACAATCACGACGAGATCAGACACGGTGTTTGGGTTTATGCTTGTGTTTGGGAACTTGGAGTGAAAGAAGAAAAAAAGAAAAATAAAGGAAAGGCACCGATCGACGAGAGATAATAGAAATTGAAGGGGAAAAAACGCCATACCTAAAGGAAGAAGCAGAGAAAGACAAACGAGAAGAGAGGAGAGGCGTCAACGTTAGGGTTAGGGGTAGGGCTTCAAGATTTTACTCCCAATCCTCTCAGTCGAAACCTTGCTCTCCTTCGTCTCTGTTGAATGCCAAGGCTCTTTCTCTTTCGTCTCTGTTGCAAGATTTTAGGTCGTCTTTCGTTTCTCAGTCGATTCCCTGTTTACCACCCAGAATTTTCTTTTCGCGGGTGAAGAAGAAAAATTTAGCGCCTAAACGAAAACACTGAGCGCTTTTTTTTTTTGTTAATAAATAAAAATTGATAGAGAACGGTTTAAAAATGTTGGTAAAAAAAATTAAAAAACCCGTTGTCGTTAACCTTTTGAGAACGGTTTTTGACCGTTGCCTATAAAAATTACAAAAATTTGGTTAACATACCAATGGATTCAAAAAACCGTTGCCTATTATAATCTAAGAGAACGGTTTTTTAGACGTTGCAAATTTAGGCGTTGCCGTAGGTCCAAAATGTTGTAGTGGTATTTACTTGATTAACTGATAATGTTTGTTAATTAGGCCTTTTAGAAGTTTAGTAGTTGTTTTGGGTTCGGAAAAAAAATGATTTCGAGTTTAGAGCACTTTGTTAATGATGTATGAAAATTTGTTTATAAAAAGTGAGTTATTAATCCGGTTTTAATCTTTGAACTGAAGTATGATTGATAAATTTGAGACAATGAGAACCTAATCTCAAAGAAACCTTAGTTTCTATGAGAATGGTTGAGTCTTGAGAAAATGAAATTGTGTTTTATTAGTTTCTTGTATTGGTGTATTTCTAAGAAATTGATATTCCTTTTAGAAAAAAAATGGTTGATTTGAGAAAATTTGTAATCTTTCTGGAAGTTTTAAGTGGCCTTTATATGTTTTTATTGTGAGTAATCGTGGCTGCATGTGAATAGGATAGTATTGTTTCGTAGTAATGGCGCGTAGCCGTAGTCGAGTTCGTAATCGTGTTCGTGTTCGTGCTCGAGTTCAGGTTCCTGACCGTGAATGGGCAGAGATCGTGGCTCTGGAATGAAGCGTCAGTCAATCGTGAGAATTTCTCCGTCCACTAGCTATGTTTACTTTACGGGGTGCTATACATATATGATTTGTGATTGTTATTATTGCCGGCCATACTACGTAGCTATAAATATTATGGTACTATGTATAATAATGAGTATTGTGAATGCTTATGTGTGCAAATTATTTTACGGTTTTGAGTAAAGTAATTTTTCGTATTTTACTATCCGTGTAGTTTCGAGGACGAAACTATTTTAAGAGGGGATGGTTATGTAACATCCCAATTTTTAAGAAAATTTATTTTAGCGATAAAATCCTAAATACTTGAAGCTAAGTCATAAAGATTGATCACCTCAATGATTTAGTGAGAGCACGAGGAACTATTTTGGCTTATTTTGAATAATTTATTTATTATATATGATTATTATCCATGATGTCAATTCAAATTAACAGACAGCGTAGACGTATGCTACTTTTAAGGTGAATTCATCAATTAAACTTTATATAAGTTTTATGTTTGACGCGGTAACGCATATTTTTGATGACTAAGAAAATGATTGAATTAAATCAAGATAAAATTAAATTTAAGAATTAATATTTTATATTAATTCATGGTTCAAAATTCATCGAAAAATTCTAACGAAATTCGTCGCGTTTTGAATCACTAGATAGTTTTTATCCGCAAATAAAATTCTAAACGAACCTCGATTTCGATGAAAATCAAATCGTGACTTGTTATGATTATTTTTGAGAGCTTTATGTTGTTTTTATTATTTATGATAATATTTTATCACGAGGTGAATTAATTTCTCGGTAAATTAATTTTCGTGAATTTATCAATAACGCAGTTACTCGACACCGTGCTTTTTTCAGTACTCTTAAGACTCTAGGATTAGAGGGTAATCATGAGAGATGAGAGATTAGATGGACTAGAAAAAGTTATGGGATTAGAATCTTGCTTCATTTGAGAGGTGTCACATTTTGTGTGATTAGTTTTTTTATTTATTATTTTCCTAATCCCATTTTTTAGCCAAGTGTTTATTTTAGTATTTTTTTTTATTTCTTCACCTCCCTTAAACAGCCCAAGCTGCGTCCCCTCCCACTCTCTAACCCCTCATTTCATTTCATCTTCATCCTTCTAGTGAGAGAAAGCTTGAAAGCTCCATTCATGGCTTCCATGGTCATTTTCTCCATAGTTCTTGAGTTGTTTCACTTCCAATCTTCCAACCTTCTTGCAATTAACTTCCTCTTCTCTTTGCTACCACCTATTTCATCATCCAAGTAAGTTTGAGTGCCACATTTTCCTCACCAAAACAGCCCCAAAATCGCGAGCTCCTCCAGGTGGAGAGGTAGTGATTTCTTTTGTTTTTATTCTTGTTTTTATGTCTTAATAATGTTTGATCATGATCAATGATGGATATGAGCACCAAAATCCCTAATCCTTGGAACCCTAGGTGAAGGAACAGAGGGATGGTGTGATCTTGAGGTGAATCAAAGAAATTAATTAGTGATTTTAGTTCATTTGGTGATATTATTATTGTTTTAGTTAATAGTTTGGATTTAAAACTTTGATTGGGTATTGTTTTTGATGAAAAATCTATTCTTGAAAGAGGGATTAGTGGTGATTATCTTGTGAATCATTTAATTGGCTGATGATTCTTGCTTCTTAGTTAGCATAATTGCTATTGTTATTGTTGAAATTGTTGAATCAAAAGAGTTAGTGGATTTTTGTTAAAAACTTTTGTTCTTGAGAGACTTGAGAATGATTTTTGGTCTTGGTTAAGCCTTCCTTTGCGTAATGGGTTGTTGTTAGTGAAAGGAATTTCATATGAAGTGGTGTGGTTAAATTAGTCTGAAAGTTTTGCAATTTGTCCCCTAATTTTTTGATTTTAGCCGCGAGCCCTATAGGGTGTGTGGAAGGAAAATTATTTTGCAAACTTGGTTATAAGGATTGTATTGATGTGTTTCTAGGCTTTGAAAAATGTAGGAAAAAGTTTGGTTGAATTTGGATTTGTTTTGAGATTTTAAGGGCTATGAAGCACTTAAGGTGAAATGGACTATTTGAGATCCTAGAAACCAAGTGGAGCCTTGATTTAAGCCTCTTAGAAAATGATTTTGGTACTTTGATTTATATTAGCTATAATTGATGTGGTTAAGAATTGTTTTGTAAATTTTGGATAGTAGTTTGACTGAATTAGGAGTATTTGATTTTCAAAGACGATGAAACACCTAAGGCAAGGGATTCCTTGTGATCGAATGGCCAAAGTGAAGTCTTATTTCAAGTTGTGGTGGAAATTATTAAATTTAGCATTGAATTGTGTCTCAAGTTTTGGAGTAGGTGAACTTAGTATTTGAAAACCTTGTTCTTTCCAACTTAGTGTATTATTTTAAAATGAGTCTTATGTTTAAAATTTTACTCTTCTAATTGTTGTTAGTTTTTACAAGCCTATGTGATCCTTCAAAAAAAAAATTTGTATTTCAAGTTGGCACCTAAGTGTAGGTGAATTGGTTAGTTAAGAGGTTTGGGTTTTGAGAGCTTAAGGAATTAGAAATTAGTCTATGCTAGGTTTGTACTAAGGTTTAATGTGTTGCTAGGACCATTGAGGACGGTTCGTGCAGATTAGGATTGCGACGTGTTTAACACGTGGGCTGCGGACTTTCGGTAAGGGCACTTCACATTCTCGGTGTTTACGTATGTATAGTATGTGTAAGGGCAACTTGTAGATATGGATAGATTTTAAATTTTTGTTATAAAGCAAAGAAGTCTGAGAACCTCAGGGTTCGAAGTGAGTGTCTCGTACCCCTTCGATTTTTAGTTCTTAAAACTTTCTCTATGATTATTTAGTGGGCTTATCTGCAAGTGGTTGGCAGCTGTCCCCAACCCCCCACACTTGTTTGATTTCCTCTCTGTCAACTCCATTGAGCTGCAGAGGGATGAATTGTATTCCGACTGTTGTGATATGACTTGATTGCTTGGTACTGTTGAATTGAGTTGTCTTGTATTGAGCTTTGTGTGAATATTTATTTAATATGCGATTGAATAATTATTCGAGTTGCTTTCTTGAATTATCATATGAGTTGATTTATTCATCATGCTTCCTTGAATCATCGTATGCGTCGATTTATTAATTGGGGAGGAGAAAGTGTCGCCGTGGAATTTTTGAACTATATCCCGAATAAACTTAGGGTGCTAGGACCCCCTTGTTTTTCGGCAGCTTAGTTAGACGTCTTAACGTCAAGGAACTCATCCTGAATATCCTTGGGTGGTCGTGGAGCCCAAAGCCTTTGGCTAGATTTCAGCAGCTTGTTCGGCGTTACTTTCTGGAAATTGTCGAGAGTGTCTTGAGGGAGTGTCTTGAGTAGCGTTGTGGGAATTTATGCATTTGGTTATCTCGTGTGTCATGTTTGTTGATTTATTTGTTTCGAAGCATGTGAGTTCCATAATGTCTATGTAATATGCTTTGTTGTCAAATATGCTGTTGTATTTGTACCTATCTTTTTGTAAGAAGTTGACCCTTGCCCGTGGTTCTTTCAATCAATGAATGTAACCAGATGGTGGAGCAGACTGAGTGTTCGGGACTTATGACCAATGGAACAAGGGATAGACTATCCGACATCTACTTGTGTGTTATGCTTGTGGTAACTTACTAGTAGTCTAGTAAGGGGCGTAGCGAGTCGACCAGCTATAAAATATTTGTCATTCATTCCGGTGTTGTAATAAACTATGAATGTGAACCCTGTGGTTTTATTTTGATGTTTTTATTTATTTATTTTCCATCATATTTCTGAATACGCTACGATGCTCTGACCATCCTTTTAAAAGAAGTTTTTGTAGAACAGAAAAAAAAATATAATCCACAGTTTCAAAAACCCTACGAACAGAGTATTTCACCTTTCAGAAATATGTCAACTTTTGTCAGAATATCTAGTTTAGTAGCGCTCCGAAAACGGGGTGTTACAATATTTTTCCATGTTGTGCATTCTAGAACTTGTACTGAGACCATTACAAAGCGAATATAAATTTACTTTCATGTGAATCTGGTAGGGGCAATTTTAGGAATTTTTTAGGCCCACTTCAATTTTGTTTCAAATATTTTGCCACTAGTTGCCCATTTTTGTGCTTATTATTATATTTCTTTGTTACCCTTTCATTGTTATTGATTATTTTTTTTTATTTGACATAACCTTGGAAAACACTTTTGTTAGATCAATTAATGGCAAAAATTAAAAAGATAACGTTAGAAATCCCTCAGGAAAGTTTATAAAAAAGGAAGGCTTAGCAATTACTTTCCCCTCCTAGAATTATTAAGTTGTTAAATTGCGGCTTAAAAAGCATAAAAGTAGGAAAGGAAAGAAAAGAAAAAAGAAAAAAATAGAAAAAAATGTGTTATTGCCTTCAAGGAATAAAAAAAGTGATGAATATTAGAGGGATTTGTGCCTACTCTTTATAGTTAAAAAGAAAAAGGTTACTTGTTTGGTTGATTTGTTTCTGACCCTTTGCATGACCTTTTCTTTCTTTTATTGCACATAGCATTATTACCTTGGCCCATTACAAACCATGAAAGACCATTTTTTCTCTTTTGCATGATAAGTGGATTTTAATAGTAGAGTTTTAGTCAATGTACAAGCCTATGGCAATATCACTTCTTTGGGAGAATTTGAGTGTTAATGAATATACCTTTAAAAACTTTGAGAGTGGTGAAAATAGTGACTTATAAATTACAGACTTGGTGAACTTGTTGAACTTGCATATCCTATTTCTTAGCACTTCTCATGATATTGCTCTGTTGTCTCGTATCTCGTTTATACCCCTACTCAGTAAATTCAATTTTTCATATAATTATCCAAGTAGTTTGCTTGAGGACAAGCAAAGCTTAAGTGTGGGGATGTGTTAACACTCCATTTTGTCTATTATTTTGGGGTATTTTGAGTATAAAATATTATGATTTTGTTCCTTATTAGTTAAAATATGCTCACTATTTCCTCATTTATGCAGAAAAGTATAAAAGGCAACTTGGGGAGCAAAAGATGTAATTTTGTGCATGATTTGAGCATATTTTGGCGTTTCTAGACAAGCGGTACGGCCTGACATATATTCAATATGGTCGTACCTCTTCAAGCACATCAGTAGGGGCGTACCACATGGTAAGTACGGGTTGACACCGAAGAGAAAGTTTAGTACTGGCTGCACAAAGGAAGTACGGCCAGACACAATTGCAAATGTCAGCACTCAAGGTAGAAGTACGGTCAGCCGCAACACAAGCCCTGCAGACGACTGTATAAGCTCAAGACGGTAGACACAAGCCCAAAACGCACAGAAGCCAGTTGTCCTAAATCCGCACTAAAGCCTATAGATAGGCTTTCTCGCCCCTTTTTGAGAACTAACTCACTCTCTAGGAGAGAGTTCATTCTCTCTGAGTGGGGGTCTTTTGCTTTAGACTTTGCCTCTTGTCTTTTGCTTTAGACTTCGCCTCTTGTCTCTTGTCTTATTTTCTTTTCTTTTAGGATTGCATGTTTGGATTTATGTTACTTTATATTTTGTTGAGAAACAATATGTGTAGCTAACTCCATCACTAGGGGTGATGGGGGATCTTTTACAATATTCTTGATATCTATTTAATTGCTATTTTGAATTCCTTATTATCCTTATGAATGTGTTGATCTTAGTATGCTTAATTCCATAGGATCTGGCCAATTCTTTATAAAATTAGTTAATTGTGGTAACAGGATCATAGTTAACTAGTGGAACTCTAGGATCACAGAACTCGCTTTATACACCGGATAGGTTATTACTTATTTCCAATCAGTTATTAGATTAACAAACTTTCCTGTTCTTAATGCTCTTTCCTTTAATTACCTTCTAGGACCAAACGAAATAATTAGTTAGGAGAAAGGCTATTGCAAGCTAGGTAGCCCTTAGTAATTTAGAGTGAGTGGTTGGCTTTCAATAAGGAAATAGTTCTTAATAGCAAGGAAATAGATTCATGATCTAGTATCAGTGAACCCGGTTCCCCTAGGCTTTTCCTAATTGATCTCTCTTTAGTTCTTGCGTTTTTACTTTGATCTTGTTGTTTACAATTCAATTGTTTGACTCTCAAAACCATCGCTTTCGTTCATCTAAAATAATAAAGGATCTCCATTAATTTCGTACTCACGTATTCTCTGTGGGTTCGACATTCGGAGTCTTAAAAGTACTCCATTTTATTACGAGTCACGATCAAGTGCACTCGCCTGAGCCATAACAGCCATCAAGTTAAGATTATTTTCATTCTCACTACAGGGAAAGGCACAGTTATGGTTGGATTCACTTCCACCAAATTCTACGACCACCTGGGAGGACCTGAAAACCTAGTTTCTAGATAAGTACTTTCCTCCCACAAAATCTGCAAAGCTGAGAGCTGACATATCTGGGTTCGCTCAGAATAAAGGAGAATCAATGCATGAGGCTTCACCAAATGGCAGCTGGTTCAAATTTTGTACAATGGTTTCTCCATGCAAACTAGAGGTGTTGTTGATGCTGCTTGTGGGAGATCTTTCGAAAAGAAGACACCCACTGAGGCTTATGATATAATGACTGAAATGACTCAGAATAATGCTCAGTGGTCAGCAAGTGAAAGACAAACCGGAAGGAAGAACTAGCAAGCAAGAATTCATAAAGTGGAAGCAAACATAACCCTTGAAGCAAAGTTGGAGGCAATGACCAAAAAGATAGAGACTTTAATGGCAGTACAAACTCATTCCAATACAACTTCAACTAATAATGACTGGGGATGCATAGCAATTGAAGGCCAATTGGAAGAAGTCAATGCTATAGGCCAAAAGGATTTTGATCCAAAGACAGGGATGCAAGAAGCTATGCTGAAGTTTATGCAAAAGCACGAACATCCGTGTATGGGAGTTTTGGTCGGTTACATGGAGAAGACTGAACTTAAGGCTATTGAAACCAAAGCCTCCTGTAATTTCTGTGGGGGAACAGGTCATGATTCTAAGGACTGCACTGAGGAGGTGAATTTTATTGGAAATAAGCCACAGAATGACCCCTACTCAAGCACTTATAATCCCGGATGGAGAAACCACCCCAATTTCTCATGGGGAGGCCAACAGAGATCACAAGGCTAGAGTCAGAATACTTACAAGCCTCCACATTTACAAAACCGTGCTCAAAATGATAGAAGTCCGGGTATGAATGACTTTAACAACTTCGTGGGACAAGTGGATGAAAGGTTCAAGAATTTAGAAAAATTAGTAAGCACTATCTCAGAAGATCAGAAAACACTAAAAGATCAAATGGCGACCCTGGTAAATATAATGACTTAAAGAGAAAAAAGAGCACTTTCAAGTCAAGTGGAACTAAATCCAAATGAGAAGTGCAATTGAATCTTTATGGCAAAGGAGGAACCAAGCATTACAATGAAGGACATTCCGGAGGGAAATAAAGAGGAGAAGGCTAAAACTGAGCCTCAGCAGGTAAGTAACTCTTTTTCCCAAAGTTCTAGAAACTTCTATAAGGATAGGCAAGCAATGAAATTATTAGAAAAACTTAGAAAATTGCATGTCAATATTCCCTTTGCTGAAATTGTCTCTGAAGTACCTAAGTAAGTTAAGTTCTTAAAGGAAATAATTTTTAACAAAAATAAATTGGAAGAGGTTGAGATAGTGAATTTAAATGAAGATTGTTCTGCTATGTTAATGAATAAATTACCACCTAAGCTTAAAGATCCAAGAACCTTTATTGTTTCTTGCTCAATTGATAATAACTCTTTTAAAGCACTATGTGATTTGGGTTCAAGTGTGAATCTAATGCCTCTGTCTATTTTTAGAAAATTAAATTTGCAGGAACCACAACCTTCTAATATGTCCTTGCAGTTAGCTGACAGAACTCTTGTTTACCCAAGAGAGATAATAGAAGATGTGCTAGTTAAGGTGGGGAAGTTTATTTTCCCAATTGACTTTGTAGTTTTGGATATGAAGGAAGACAGAGATGTAACGACCCGTTTCCGGACCGCTACCGAGCTCAACATACCGAGCTCGAGTTACCGAGCTCAACACACCGAGCTCAAGATACCCTGTATGCGATGTGTTTTAAAATGATACTCTTGTGCCCTTTTGAAAAGTACGGTCTATATTATTTATAAAACCAGCTCGTGCACATCAGAGTATTTACAGCTTTTCGAAAACATGGTGCAACTAAGACACAAGACATAAATTCTAATAAAACACGCAGGTAACAAGTACATGCTCATATATATACAAGATATAAAAAGTGCATACAAAAGACATAGTAATAATGTACAAAGAAAATACACCTAAGGTATGACGACTTCAAAAGAGCAATCATACCCTGGGGGTACTTCCGGCAGACACCCACGCAGGGGGCTGCTCCAAAAGTAAGACCGCCAGTCTACCCTGTGCTCAAAATGACAAAACATCACCCGTGAACAAACTGGTCACAGCCACTGTACACAAAAGTCATATAACAGCTACCCCAAGAAACATAATATAAACAAAGCCAATCACGACAAATAGAGGTCGGCGCCCTGATCCTCGTCGACGTCCTCCTCGCCATCATCTGCTGTCGAAGTTCCTCGCACCTCGACATCGCCTGGGTAACCGTCATGGATTGAAGGTACCACGGGAAAAGGGTCAACTTCTCAACAAATCAAGATAATCCAGACATAAAGAAATAAGTAAACAACAAAGTATAACATTCACCAAACGTAACTCGACCATCTCACTCTAGACTCGACTCTTATTCCGGAATATCGCCAGCAGGTCCAACCCCAAACTGACGCAATAGGTAAGCGGCAGGTCCAACCCCAAACCGATACCATGCATTAATCAAAGGTCCAACCCCAAACTGATAATGCGACGCCTAGTCAATCTCCCGTAAACAAAAGGGGACCTAGCACCCTAGTTATCCGGGTCACGGCTCAAAAACGTCATACGACTCGCCTAGCTCTCTCACTCGATGATTAGCTCGCCGCAGTCAAGGAGTGGCATATAAAATTACTTGATCACATATCAAATAAAGAGCATGCTTAACATGAAGAAAACACAATTCAATCATTTAAGCAATAAAACAATTTACATGAAGAAAACGCAATTCAACAGGCAATACACAATTCACAACATATAAAATAAAGCCTTAATAATGTCTAAGAGTTGCCCTTACCGAACTCCAAGCTAACGCTTCTCGACAACGACCTCAACACGGCTGTCTTCCAACGAGCTCGACAACGACTCCTCTAACTCGATCTCGACACGCACGGCTCTTAGTCGACCTCGGTTTCGTGTTCTCGTACACCCTGATCTCCTTGCAGCACGATCTCGGAAATCACACTGCCTAATACGAGTACAACTTAGTTCGATCTATAGGTTCTAATAACACTTAGCTCTCATATCCCATTCTTAACCACAACCCAAGTAAACATTAAAACTTAAGAACTTAAACCAATACAACCAGAATTCAAACATTTACAAAATAACTCCTTTTCTCTAAAATTTATTAAAAACTTCTTTCAACCATCATCAGACAAAGCCATTTTTTTCCCAAGTACTAATTCAAGCTTAAAATCAAATAATACCTTAAGCACAACTTAATCAAAATCTAAGTTTATATTTCTTAAAAATATTTTCGTCATGGTCCAGCAATTTAAAATAAGACCATAACCACTTATGTTAAAATTTTAAAACTCAAAAAGAAATCGATTTCATAATCCCTCAAAAATCCATTTTTGCACAAAAAACTATTCTAACACCAAACTAAAACAAGGAATCAAACAAACCAAATAAGGAGGGTTTTGGGCGCTACTTACTTGCAGAAAACAGAGGAAACAATTTGTTTTTCAACCTCAAATAAATGGTTAAAAAGATAGGTAATGTTATGAAGAAGAAAACCTATCAATATGGCCTGATTTGGAAGCATTGAATTAGCTAAAATGGAAGGAAGAGGTAGAGCTAAACAGTAGCATAAAGAACAGAAAATTATGTTTTTCCATACCTCTACAGATGGTCGAGATGGTGATATAGGTCGAGAATATGATAAGAAACAAGGTTGATGATGAAAGTTTATGCAGAAGCTCAACGAACTCAAGGTTCTTCAATGGAGGTTTGGAGAAGAGAAGGAAACTTGGAGAAGAAGGAAGAAAGAAATAGCAAGTGAGGATTTGAGGCGGCTGATCGTGATATTTATGTAGGTGGAAGAAACTAATCATGATACTATCTACAGCTGGTGGAAAGAGAAAAAGTTTGGGCTTATCTCACTTAAATATCTCTTAAACAAAAGTTAATTACAAGAAAACCATTTTAAAAGGATTTATCTTTTATAAAACCACAATTTAAGCGACACCTGGATTGTAAGGTAAGATATTAATCTAACAACAAGTCTAACCCATCCAATCTGTTCCCTCTCATAATCACAGCAAAATATACTACTTAACGCTAAATAATATTCGTAAGAACACGAGTGTGATCATCTCGACACGATGTCGACCAAGATGCTTGTGCAAGCGCACAAGGCTCTAACACGAGTTTGTGTACGCGGCCTCCTCAGCTCGGTACGCGATCTCATCAGCTCGACATATGACCTCGGCACACGATCTTGGCATGGGATCTCGTCACGAGGTCTCGATACGACGTCCTAATACTAGGTCGATCTCGTCCTCAGGTGTTACAAGAGACGTCCCTATTATATTGCGAAGACCATTTTTGGCAACAGGAGATGCTACCATTCAAGTAAAGAAGGGAACCATAACTCTAAGAATTGAGGATGAAGAAGAAATTTTCAATATTTATAATGCTAACAAAACTTATTCCTCTAGTACTTCTTGTTGTTTCTTGCAGGATATGGAACCTAAACAGGAGAAAGAAAAAGAAGAGCAAGTTGAGAAACAAGATAGCAACTCTATTGAGCAGGATAAGAACATAACCCCTTCCTTAATTGTGGAAGCACTTTTCTTGCCTAAATTCAAAGGACTGCCTAGGGAGGATCCTATTCCCCATATATTAAATTTTTATGATTTGGTTAAGACTGACAAATGTGCAGAAACCAACGCAAATAGGATAAGACTTAAGTTATTCCCCCTTTTTCCTGGAGGAGTGGCTAAGCAATGGTTCTCAGTTTACCCAAAATTCCACTTTGCAACATGGAAGAATTAATGGAAGAATTTGTTAGGCCTTTCCAACCCACAGTTGAGGAAAAAGAGGATCATATCCAAGGATTTCAACAATTAAAGGATGATGCTTCTGAAGAATTTGCTAGTTTTGAATTAGACACATCCATTATCTCAGAGGTGTCAACTTTACAATTTAAGAGAACAACAGGGCAAAATCCTATTAAACACATAAGACAGTTCTGCAAAAAAGATGAGTAAAGCTAAATATGAGAACTTGTCTCCAGATGAAGCAAAATTGAAGATCTTCCCATTCTCATTAGATGAAGAAGTCAAGATATGGCTATATCTCCTACCAGCTGAAGAAATAAAGACATGAAATGACTTGGTAAAAAACTTTATTAGGACATTTTCACATATTATAAGAGAGCCAATTTACATCTGTGAAGAATGTGGGTACATAATGAACCCACCCAAAAAGTGCTCAGGCCTTGCTTGGATGGATCACTCTGAAGAAGGAAATTATATTACAGTCCTCCTCAACGGTAAGAAAATAAAAGGTAATATCAAAAAAGGGCCATTGCCTGCTGAGGACTAATTCTAAGTCCTCCGAACCGTCAGGCTCAGGACGTTAAACAAGCGCTTACCAGGAGGCAACCTGTGTTTACTAACATTTTTCTGACTTTTATTCTTATTTTATTTATTCTGTTTTATTATTGATTTTATTTTTATTAATCAGTAAAATTACAAAAAAAATGAAATATTTAGAAAAACCAATTTTTTTTTTGGAAAACAAGTATGTACGGGCGTACCTTCCTTTAGGCACAGTTGTACCACATGGCTTCATCCTGAGAAACGCAGAGAAACAGGCAGGTACGGCCAGACATATAACCAGGTACGGCCGTACCCCGTGCCCAGAGGCTGAATATTTAAGGCAACAGTGAGAGGTAAGGGCGTACCACACCTCGTACACCCAAATCCTCCTCACTCAAGCACCGTCTACTCTTAACTTCTTTGCATTTTGCATTCCAAGACTATCTAGGTACTGATTCTAAACTTATTTCTTGGATTGATTGCCTGTGTTACTGGTTGTTTTAAGTTTTTAGTTATTTTAGGTTTTTAATTTTGGGTAATTCTAACTTTAGAAATTTTGGAGCAGTAGGAGTAGTTTTGGATTGGTTTTGCATGCTTAGAGACCCTAGGAATGATAAGAGACTTAAATTGGCTAAATTACAAAATTGGTCCTCTATGTTTATTTTAGGTTTCAATTTGGTCCTCTATGTTTTATTTGTTTCGTTTTGGTCCCTTACGTTTTAAAAGTTACAACAGGTTGGTCCTTTCCGTCACTAAAAGCCAATTGTCCGTAGCTAAAAGCCAAATAACATTTTGGAAAATGGACTTCTAGCTACGGACAATTGACTTTTAGTGACGAAAAGGACCAAATTGAAAACTAAAATAAAACGTAGAGGACCAAAACGAAACAACTAAAACGTAGAGGACCAAATTGAAACCTAAAATAAACTTAGAGGACCAATTTTGTAATTTAGCCGACTTAAATTCTAGGCTTAAAATGGAGAAACTCTAACTATAGGGTAGATTTTTAACAAAATCGTATCGTAGTACGGCCGTACCTATCAAGATCAGGCCGTACTGGCGGCCTTAGGATTGAAGACAGAACATAGGTATGGGCATACCTATGGCAATGTACGGTCGTGCATATTGCTTAAGTCAGGCCATACTTACTTTTTAAACTAGGGCGTACATATTCATGAAGTACGGATGTACCACACGAAGCATGGCCGTACCCAACACAGAATACTGCATGAATTTCTAATTTTTCCTATTTTAATTTTGCAGGAAAATGTCTAAGCGCCAGAGAGGCGATGGTTCCTTATCTGCAGTAGCACACGCATCCAAAGTCGTGCCATCTTATATTCCACATCAGCATAAGGAAAGATACAAACAGCTGCGGGATTTCCACACTCACACCCAGCGATACTTGGATTCTGATGCCCTCGAGTAGGTCGGCCTGCTAGGGGAGGTGGAGACATTGTTGCAGAGGATTCGATGGCTCCAAGCAGCCTCTGTCAGACAGCCCACTTATGTGGAGGCTGTCTTAGATTTTCTAGCCACCTGTGGCTATCATATGAGGGACAGGGAGCCCCAACATCCAGAGATGGAGGACGAGCCAGAGCAGGATCTGGTGGTTACATTCTGGCTCCATGGGACCCACCACACGATGACCCTAACCGAGTTTAACATCGGGCTAGGATTCGAGACGGCTGAGACAGTATAGACGTCGGAGTATTTGGGAGCACTTTTGGAGATCCCAGAGGGGTGGCAGGACTCAGAGAGTTGTAGAGCTTTCACAAGCGAAGCCCACTACATTCCCAACCGCGCCAAGGCCAGCAAGATTAGAGATCCAGCTGTGCGGGCACTGCACAGATGGATAGCTCGTTCTATTAATGGGAGAGCCTTGAGCGACGGCAAAGTCACCAGGCCGGACCCATTTCTTCTTTGGGCCATGACCCAAGGCCACTGCTGCGACGCCGATATGTTTTTCTTGCGCACTTGCACCAACTGGTCGTTCATCTGCAGACCCTAAACACCGGTCACATAGTTTTGGGTTCGTTCATTTCTCGACTAGCAGCCCACCTCGAAGTTCGCACTGGAGCAGGGGCCACAACCATTGAGATGGAGCCCGTTGGACTTTCGACTCTCTGCAACATTAGTGTTTTGCAGAGACTGGGGCATGGCGAGTATGAGGTCGTTAGACCGGAGGAGTAGCAGGAGCAGCAGCAGGATCAAGCAGCAGATTTTATGCCGTTGGCAGAGGAGCATCTACCACCACCACCACAGTCACAGCCAGCACCACAGGGCCACTCCTACCAGGACGTCATGACGCGTCTCGATGAGTTGCAGACTAGCTTTCTGGAGCATAGGACCCACGTGGACCAGTAGCTGACAGCTATTTTGGAGCACCTTTAGCGTCTCCAGCATTACCCTCCTACCGAGTGATGCGGGACTACATTTTATTTTCTCTTTTAGTACTTAGGCTCTTGCTTTTGTATTAAAAAGAGATTTGTATATATTGGCATGCTCGCAGGATACACTTTATTTTTATTGCTTTTAATTTTATTTTGTTATTTTATTTTACTGTTATTTCTTTTTATTTTATTTATAAATTTTTGAGTATTGTGATACACAGTTCTTGCGCCTGCTTACCAGCTTCATCAGTATTGCGAAAGGAAATGACATACCTTGCTTATATCTCCATTCATTTTGCTTGTGATATTTTTCAGAGAGGAGTCTCTTTCCACCATTTTTTACTTTAGCACAATTATTTTATTTTATTTTATCTTCTTTTGTGCTTGTTTTATCTTAGTCGCAGTGAGGACACTGCCAAAAATAAGTGTGGGGAGGGATTTTATATTGTGCCTATTACTTGGTGCTTACAATTGCTTATAATTATAGAGAACTTTAAATTTTTGATGATTTAAGGGCTACAAAAAAATTCCTGACAAATTGTGGTTGAATTAAATCTGTTGCTAGTATTGGAATTTGCTGAAAATTAGCATTGAAGTTCTGTGAGTTTCAACTTTCTATGTAAGCTATTAAATGTGAGATTTGAGCCTGAAACAAGAGGCTACATCATACTTTTTGCCTATTTTTCTTTGTTTGAGTGAGATTTTTCTATGAATGTGCATTCTAGAACTTTTACTGAGACTATTACAAAGCAAATATGAGTTTATTTTCATGTGAATTTGGAAAGGTCAATTTTTAGGAATTTTTCAGGCCACTTCTATTTTGAATGCATCTTACCACTAGTTGCCAACTTTTGTGCCTAAAAGTACTTTACTATATTTCTTTGGTACCCCTTCTTGTTAGTATTGATTATACTATATGTGAAGGCAACCTTAGAAATTATTATTTAAGAACAATTAGTGGCAAAAGATCAATAGAACAATTTTATGAATCCCTTATAATTGTTTACAAAAAGAAGGCTTAGTATTTATTTTCCCTCCTAGTTCTTAAAAATGTTTATTTGCTGCATAAATGCATGAAAGGAGGAAAGGAAAAGAAAAGAAAAAGCATTGAAAAAAAATATAATTGTTTATCATGATAGTGCCTTTAGAAAATGCGAAGAAAATTATTGATCAAAAATCTGGGGATTCTTGTCTGCTCTTTAAAATGAAAAAGAAAAATGTTGCTTGTTTTAGTTGATTTGTTTCTGACCCCTTTGCATTACATTTTCTTTCTTTTATCATACCTAACATTATTACCTTGGCCCTATTATAACCAATAAAAAACCCTTATTCCTCTTTTGCTTGATAAATAGACTTTAATAGTAGAGTTTTGGTCGATGTACAAGCCTATGGTAATGTCACTTCATTTGAAAAATCTGAGCGTTAATGACTACACCCATAAACACTTTGAGATTGGTGAGAGTGTGACTTGTAAATCACAGACTGTTGACTTATTCAGTAAATCACACACTCTAATTGGGCATTCTATTTATTGGCATGTTTTATGATATCACTTTGCAGTCATACTCGTGTTTTTGCCCCTATTCAGTAAAAATAGTTTCTATTATTATAATTACCCAAGTGATTTGCTTGAGGGCAAGCAAAGCTCAAGTGGGGATGTGTTATCACACCAAATTGTCTACTTTTCTAGGGCATTTCTAGTACTTAATTATATCATTTTGCACTATTTAAAGCATAAAGGTACTACTTATGTCCTATTTAGCAGAAATATCATAAAGACACTACTCAGAGCAAAAGATACGAGAATGGACTGAAAACTAGCAAGTTTTGGAGAGTTTTAGCACTACTGGACGAGTGATACGGCCATACCTAAATTAGAGAATCAGTAGGGGTGTACCCCCTTGGTCAGTACCACTTTGCGCTGATGAAAAAGTTCAGTACGGTCGTGCCAAAGACAGTACAGCCGTACACAGATGATGTCAGGGAGTGCAGAGTTCACAAGTACGGGCCAACGTCGCAAACAAAGTTCGGTACGACCGTGTATATATTCAGTACGGTCGTACCCCATCCCAGATTGTGCAGATTTGAAGGCCAGATGACTTAATCTGCATCCCAACCTATAAATAGACCCTAAGCTTTCAACCTATGACGAATTTTTGAATCTAAAACCCCTTTTTGAGAGTTCTACATTATTCCCTTGCTTTTCTGTTGATTCTTGTTTCCTTGGAGGTTGGTGCCAATCCCGTTTCGCTACCGGAGCTCGTGAGGACGTAAAGAACGTGCTTAAGGACCATCGTCATACCGAAAGGGTGTCCCGGTTTAGATTTTATTCTCTTTATTATGGATTTCTATGGTTTTATGATTGTGTTTATGTTATTATCATTCGATATGAGTAGCTAAACCCATCACTAGGGGTGATGGGGATCCTTTACAATGCTTTTGATATTTATCTAATTAGTTTTATGAGTTTCTATTTATTTGATTGATTGTTTTATCCCTAGCAAGCTTAATCCTATAAGGCCTAATCAACCTTTAATTAGTTGACTTAATTGGCGGCAACAATACCACAGTTATTTAACGGATCTCTAGGAATAAAAGAACTCGCTTTATATGCCCAGATAAGGTTATTGCTTGTTTCTAATCGGTTATTACATTAGCAAACTCACGTGTTCTTAATGCTCTTTTCTTTAATTACCTTTCTGGACCAAAACAGAGTAGTTATTTAGGAAAAAAGCTATTAACTGGGTAATTATTAGTAATTTAAAGTGAGTGATTAGCTTTCAATCAGAAAATAGATCTTGTAGTAATTAATTAATAAATTCAGGAGTTGGGTATTGGTGAACCCGATTCCCCTAGACCTCCCATAATATTCTTAATCCGTTCTTGTACTTTGTTTGATTGTTATTTTATTTACGTGACAACTTTTGTTATTCTCTAATTGCAACCTTCGTTAGTCTAATAGGATAGACTCTTTACTTCATTGGTACTCGTGCATTCCCTATGTTGGAACCTAAACGATTGAGAAGTTTAGACCCTCATTAATTTTGATGATAACAAAATATTCACAAGAGAACAATTTATGTTCTAACATTTTTTGAAGTGTGCAGATACTAATAATATGTATTTTCTAAGCCACTCAAGCAAGAAGAAAGTAATTCTCAAGAGAAGGATTCATTCTATTTGTCAGCATCCGGCTCATCCTAGTGAGCGTCTGGAAATTCCTCTTTATACACTATGCTTATCAAATTGCTATAAGCGTCCGAACTTCCAACTCTGAGCGAGCGTCTGAACCTCACTTCAAATCACGTGTTAGTCACGTTGCTGCTCTACCTCTCAGAAGTCTTTGGAACGGATCTCAAAATTGATCTTGAGCGCTAAAATCGGTGTACGAGATATCAAAGTTGAAATCTTTAACTACAAGACAAAAATCGTACAAGCAAGAAAAACGGTAACATGGACTACTGGGACATTCTCTGCAAAGCAAGATAGAGACAGCATTTTTGAATTTACTCTAGTCAATGGTTAGGAGCCATTTTTACTCTAACGGTCATATCCTTGGAACTCCTATATATACCTCATGGTATCCATTGAAGAAAAAAAAAGAGAGAGAGAATATTCTGTGAAAAAGCTTGCTGAAATTCTGCTGAGAACATACATCGCTTCGCACGAGCAATCAAGTCTACTGGACTACCGAATCAATTCAGCGTCCGACCCTTTCTTTAAGAAAATTTTTCTTTAGTTGAGCTTAATCTTTTATCCTCTCTGTGAGAGTTATTTTCAACTGTATTTCAACTCACTTGTATAAGTTTGTTTTGGCCTAGTTTAGGTCAGATCCTCAAAGGCTCGATTGTCTTGAGTCGTTTGAGAAGTTGAGAGTATTGTCAAGTTGTGATGAGAATACTCTTGAGGAAATTGTAATCAGTCTGATTATAGTGGAAAATCCTTCAGGAACGAAGGGACTAGACGTAGCTACCAGTTTGGTAGTGAACTAGTATAAATTTCTGTGTCTCCTGCTTTACTGCTTTCTATTCATTTCTATATTGTTGAGTTAAAAACAAGTTTTCACAAACTGATTTTCAGCGTCCGGTTTATTTTCACCGTCCGATTAACAAACAGTTTTTGAGAAACTTTTATTCTAAGTGTTTTAAACATTAAGTTTGCGAAAAGTTTTCAACACAATTCAACCCCCCCTTCTTGTGTTCACGTTCAGTTGGTACCAAAGCTCGGCCTCTTGGTTGAGCACTTAACAGTGTCAAGAGAAAAGATTCTATATTGTGAACATGTCTACTGAAGGTGGTCATATGAACCATCCTCCTCTATTCAATGGAGAAAAATTTGATTACTGGAAAGATAAGATGAAAGCATTCATTGAGGCACAAAATCTTGATTTGTGGGATATAATTGAAGGCGGATACATTTCTCCCGCTAATGCCCTTGGTGTTGCAATACCTAGGAAAAGCTGGTCGATGATCGTAAAAGAGATATCAAACAAACCAGAAGGCTAGATTTATTCTCATCTATGCTATGACAGAAAGAGAATATGACAAATGTGGCAAGTTTGATCTTGCCAAAGAAATCGGGATTCTCTTGTTTTGTCTTATGAGGCTCGCCAAGTAAGAGAAACAAAAGCTAGCATGATGGTTCGCCAAGATGAACTATTTAAAATGGAAAATGGAGAGAACATTGAAACTATGTTTGGAAGGTTCCAAACACTAGTTCATGGGTTGCAGCCCTTGGAAAAAGCTATACTACACCGATCATGTTAGAAAGATCTTAAGAAGCTTGACTAAGCGGTGGAGACCCAAAGTCACCGCTATTCAAGAAGCAAAAGATCTAAATGTTCTTCGACTTGAAGATCTTATGAGTTCGTTGAAAGCTCATGAACTTGAGCTAAATGAAGAAGAACCTACCAAGAAGAGTAAGTCTATTGCTCTAAAAGTCAATCATCATAAAACTAGTACTTCAAAAGCCTTGCAGTGAAGAAGAAGAATCGACGATGAAGCGTCGGAAGGAGATTCGATGGATCGATGATGAGCTAGCGTTCATATCTAAGAAGATCCAGAAAATGTGGAAGAAAAGAAACTTGTAAGGAAGTTTCGTAAGAAAGATTCAAAGGACAAGAAGGAGAGCAAAGACAAAGCCCAAGTCATTTGCTATGAATGTATAGCCTGGACATTTCAAATCCGAGTGTCCTAATCTTAAAGAGAAGTCCACAAGAAGCTCCTTCAAGAAAAAGAAGAAAGGTCTCATGGAAACATGGGAAGATCTTGACTTATCCTCCTCGAGGAAGATAAAGAAGAAGCTCACATTGCTCTCATGGCGGAACCACGGACATTGAGTCGAGAGAAGAAGATGTTGAAGAGGTAATAGTATATGACTCCTACTCAACTTCAACTTGCTTTTGATGATCTTCTTAAGGACTCGCCACTCTCTCTCGAGTACAAGAATTTGAAAAAGAAATTTTTAAAACTATCACAAGATTTTCATTCTTTACGCAATGAAAACTCAGTACTCATTAAAGAGAACTGTGCTGAAAACCGAAAATCGATTATGTCCGTGGATAACCCGGCCTGGAAGCTAGCAAGCAACCAGGCCGAGAGCTCTCAAGCTAAGAGTTCAGTAGTTACAAGCAATCCTATTTGCAAATCAAATGACTACGAACAAGCATTTCAAAAGTTTCTTGCGAGAGTGTAACTCAAGCAAGCAAGCTTCAATGATCGGGGTGTCGATAAAACGACAACTCATGGTCTTGGCTATATACCGATGAAACCATTTTAGAAAATAATTCAAAGCATCGATAAATCCCATAGCCATAGTAAATGCTTACATTGTACTTACTGCAATAAATCTGGTCATTTGAAAAATGCATGTAATGTTTTTAAAACTAAGAAGGATAAGCCTCCTTCTAGAACTAACAAGAAAGGACCCAAAAAGATATGGGTACCTAAAGATAAAATAATCTATGTTGCATATGCTTAGCAACAAAGTCAACACACCAGTCTTGGTACTTAGACAGTGGATGCTCGCGTCACATGACGGGAGAAAAGCATATGTTCCAAGAACTAAGACCTAGAGAAGCTGGATTCGTTGGTTTCGGAGGAAACCAGAAAGGTAAAATAGTTGGAATTGGTCGGATAGGTAAAGGCTCTCTTCCTCTATTGATAATGTTTTATATGTTGAAGGACTGAAACATAATCTATCGAGCATAAGTCAATTATGTGACAATGGTTATGAAGTCATATTTACAGAAACTGGATGTTTAGTAAAAACCAAAAATGATGGATCTATATTCTTTACAAAGAAAGAGAAACAAAATGTTTATAAAGTTGATCTTTCTGAACTTGAAAAACAAGATGTCAAGTGTCTTATGTCCGTTGAAGATGAGCAATGGATTTGGCACAAAAGATTAGGTCATGCCAACTTGAGGTTAATCTCAAAGTTAAACAAGCACAATCTTGTTAAAGGCTTACCAAATCTTAAGTACAAATCGATGCCCTTTGTGAAGCTTGTCAAAAAGGAAAACAAGTTAAAACCTCCTTTCATTTAAAAATATTGTTTCAACTTCTAGACCACTTGAACTTTTACATCTTGATCTTTTGGTCCCACAAGGACAACTCTTTAGCTGGAAAGAAATACGGTTTAGTCATTGTTGATGATTTTACTAGATGGACATGGGTTAAATTCCTTGCCCACAAGGATGAGTCTTATAAGGTATTTACTGTTTTCTGCAAATCAGTTCAAAATGAAAAAGGCATTTGCATTTCCTCTATTAGAAGTGATCATGGGGGAGAATTTGAAAATGAGAACTTTAAAAAAATTTATGAAGAAAACGGCATCTCCCACAATTTCTCCTCTCCTAGAACACCTCAACAAAATGGTGTTGTAGAAAGAAAAAATAGGTCCCTCCAGGAAATGGCCAGGACCATGATCAATGAAGCTGATATTGCGAAACATTTTTGGGCAGAAGCAGTAAACACAGCTTGTTATATTCAAAATAGAATTTATATAAGACCTATTTTGAATAAGACTCCTTATGAATTGTGGAAAGGAAGAAAACCAAACATTTCTTACTTTCATTCTTTTGGTTGTATTTGTTATATCTTGAATACTAAAGATCAGCTTGGTAAGTTTGATTCCAAAGCTGACAAAGGAATCTTTTTGGGATATTCTGAAAGATCTAAAGCTTTTAGAATATACAACAAAGAAACTTTGACAGTTGAAGAGTCCATTCATGTCAAGTTTGATGATAAGAAGCCTGACACTGCAATGTCAGAGCTAGATGAGTTATTTTCAGATTTAAACCTAGGTGAAAAGCCAGACGGTGAAAATACATCTTCATCATCCGATGGTGAAAAGACGAAGAATTCTACCCAAGCGGAAGCTGAAGCAAGAAAAAGTCGAAGTACAAGACCAATCATCCAAAAGATCAAATCTTAGGAGAACCTGGTGATAAAGTACGAACCAGATCCTCTTTCAAGGAGCATCTTTGACTTCGCACTTCTCTCCGAGATGGAACCTAAGACGATTGATCAAGCCTTGGAAGATGAAGGGTGGATTCTAGCCATGCAAGATGAGTTAAATCAGTTCAAAGAAATGATGTCTGGAAGCTAGTCACTCTACCAGAAGATAAGCAAGCTATTGGCACTAAATGAGTATTTAGAAATAAGCTTGATGAAGACGGTAAGGTTGTGAGAAATAAAGCAAGGTTAGTTGCTCAAGGCTACTCACAAGAAGAAGGTATTGATTTCACTCGAAACTTTTGCACTGTTGCAAGATTAGAAGCAATTAAGCATTTTACTTTCTTTTGCAAAGACATCATGAGATAATTTTATATCAAATGGATGTGAAAAGTGCTTTTTAAATGGTTTTATAATCAAGAAGTTTATGTCAAACAACCTCCTGGTTTTGAAGATATTGAATTTCCTGAACATGTTTTTAAACTTAAAAAGGCACTATATGGTCTTAAGCAAGCTCCCAGAGCATGGTATGATAGACTAAGTTCCTTTTTAATGGAAAATGGATTTACTAGAGGTTTAGTTGACACAACTCTTTTCAGAAAAACCTCAAACAAGCATTTCATACTTGTCCAAATATATGTTGATGATATTATTTTTGGAGCTACTAATGAAAGCCTTTGCAAATAATTTTCTAAGCTTATGCAGGCTGAATTTGAGATGAGCATGATGGGAGAATTGAAGTTCTTCCTTGGAATACAAATCAAGCAATGCAATGATGGTATTTATATTCATCAAAGCAAATACATCAAAGAATTATTGAAGAAATTCAAGATGCTTTGGATTGCAAGTCGATGAGCACGCCTATGCATCCTACCCGCTTCTCTCAAGAAAGATGAAATTGGTAAGAAGGTAGATCGAAGCTATACAGAGGTATGATTGGATCTCTACTTTATCTTACGGCTTCAAGACACGATATTATGTTCGTCACTGTGTGCTAGGTTTCAATCGGATCCTAGAGAATCACACATAAGTCTTTGTTAAAAGAATATTTAGATATTTACAAGGAACTACTAATCTTGGTTTGCTTTATAAGAAATCAAAAGATTACCAATTAGTAGGTTTCGTGATGCCGACTATCTTTGGAGATCGAATTGAAAGAAAAAGCACAAGTGGAGCGCCAATTCCTTGGAGCTAATCTTGTGTCTTGGTCAAGCAAAAGGCAAAGTATAATAGCACTCTCAACTAGTTAAATACATCTCGAAAGAAGTTGCAGTTCTCAACTTCTGTGGATGAAGTATCAACTTGAAGACTACTTGATAAAAGAGAGTAACATTCCTATCTTCTGTGATAATACATCTGCCATATGTCTGACAAAAAATCCAATATTGCATTCAGGAGCAAAGCACATTGAGATTAAGCATCATTTTATAAGAGACTATGTTCAGAAGGGTATTTTAGAAATAAAATTTGTAGACACTGAACATCAGTGGGCTGACATATTTACAAAACCCCTTGCTGAAGATAGATTCAATTTTATAAGAAGGAATTTAAACTTTCATCTTATAAAAGAATGATTAATCTCAGCGTCTGATAATAACCTAAATTTCAGCATCTGATATGACGTAAGCATGTATGTGCATCTGCATCTTATTTGTCATACGCATCATAACTCATCATCCGGTAAGTCGGTTGTGTGCGTCCGAGCACACCCACACGTGTCACACGTGTTACGGACTCAAGCGTCTCATCATACCTACTGAGTCATGATTATTTACGTTCTTCGATAAAATTTTCTACTTTTATTTTGGCGTCCGCATTTAATGAAAAGCGAATTTTTATTTTCTTTTCTTTTTGATTTAAATTTCATGTGGAAATACGTAGCGGTTTTTGAAAAAGTATTGTACTCATCGCCTATATCCTTCCCACTACTCCACTTCTTTCGCTCCACTCTGCTTTACTGCTAAAGACGTACTCGTTCTCTTTCCCTCTCTCTCTCTCTATGTGTGCTTACACCCTAAACCCTTCCTCGCCTCCATTTCTCAACTGCACTCATGGCTGGAGTATCAACTTCTGAATATACAGCTATCTATAACACCATGTCTGAAGGAAAAGTCTTGATGGAAAATCGAGTCGATTTGGAAAGCTTCAAACTTTACGGCTCGACTTCTTCAAAGCGGTTCAAGGCAATGGGTCAGAACAAGATTTCTTCCGGAACCCATTGAGGTTCCGTGACGGCGATTAAAGAATTCTGGGAAATGTTCGGCTACACAAAGGTGGTATCATTGAAGGAACAAAGTGAAAGGATTCAAGTTTGTCCTTACCATCAAAAACATTTCGGGTTAGGGTGTCCGTGTGAGGGCATCGTCTTCTATTCTGAATGGGCCGACGATTCCATGGGATTGAGAAGGTCAACAATGATCTGCTTGAGAACTACCAAGAGTCGAAAGAATGCTGTGTAACACTCCATCGCCAAGAATCAAAAGTCATTTCGTAGTTCTTCATAAGATTATCACCAAGAGCGCCCCGTTAAAGGTGGCTCTAGTGATATTGTCAACTACGAGCGTAAATTCATCCCGAGACACTTCATGGCGGGCAACAAGGTGAACTCCGCCAAGGTTAATCTACAATAACCTGGTCAATGCTCTTGTCAACTCAAGAAAAGGTGTTGCCGACAAGAAGAACACCTACAAGTTCATTCCAGTATGGTGTCTTGCTCACCAAAATGATGGACAAGAATCTGGTCATAAACAAGTCGACAAACTTTACCGGATCAAGTAAAGGCAAAGTATTTTGGTGTCGATAACATTGTGATTCCCGACACTTTTGGAGTCAACACCTAGTAAGAATGAAATTGCTTATCGAGTCCATGATGAAGAAAGTGAAAGTTGAGCAACAGAAGAGGAAACGGAAAGACAACCACCGTAAGCTCAAAGCCTGGTGAGAAAAGACACGCCGAGTCTCCTTCGAGAGACCGGAAGAACAAAATGTAAGGTGGCTCTCGCACTCATCGTTGAGGAACCGTAAGATGAGGACCTCGTTCGCATCGGTCCAGGTTTTGAGGAAGAGGAGCAAACCGTGGTCGAGAAGCCGCCTCAAAGATCCTGACTACGTGTAAGAAGGACATTCAAGATTCGCCTCCAAAGATCCGCCTCTCGCATAAGCTCAAAAGATCGGTCAGGCAATCTGAACCTGAACCAAAGGTACTGAATTCTCCTGATGAATCTGCATCTGTTGTTGAATCTGATACTATTCCTGCTCCACCACTATCCTTTGCACAACCATCACAACATCAAACCCTTACACAGAAAACCTCCATTATCCAACCATCATCCACTACACTCAATCTTAACCTACCCCAAATTTTCCCAAACACTTCACTCACTACATACATTTCCAAGCTTCATTCTCATCCATTTAACCTCCTTTTCAAAACACCTCCCATAAATCCATTCAAACCCCACTCACCAAAAGCCTATAAGATCACCAAAGCCACTCCCACCTTACTTACCCTTACCATAAAACCAACAGACGCCGGTGAAAAGAAAATATCTCATACAAACCTCGCTTGTAAAGTATGAGATATATAACAAAGATCTACAACCGCCCCTCAACCTGGCATTTAAAAACCTTCACTTCTAGAGTCGCCAGATTGGAGATTGCCAATCCTATATGTGCAACCTCAAGGATGGAGATGACCTCGTCAAATGTCCTTCAAAGGAAGGTTGAGACCAGCCTTGAAGCGGGGCAATTCCCTTCTCTGTCGATCTTCCTCTATCCCTTCCTCGCCTGAACCACTCACATTGGAAGAATGTGGAAGGTGGATAACAAATGATGAAGTCGCTTTCATGGTACATTGCCTTGAATGTAAAAGAATTGAAGTTATAAGGCAATATCGAGACCCATCATCTGCTTCATTAAGATAGTACCGTATAGACAAAGGTGGCTACCTTGGTCTATTCCTGGGAAAAGGAAGGAACCCGCTCCAGGGAAGCAAATTTTCAAAGAAGATAGGGCTAAAGGAATATGAGAAGGCACCTACAAAGTACAATATTAAGGATTTCTCACAGCTTCCTATTGCCAAGATTTCTGAGGATCACGCCAGAAGGTTCTACCTGACTTCTCTGAAGCAAGATGAATGGAGAACTGGCTCCTCAAGCTGCTGCGATGCTAAAAAGGCCACTATTCCTACTGTTGGGAAAATCAGCAAAGTTACTGACATCAACTTCGGAACAGTATACTTCGATAATGTGTTCAGATGCTCGAATCGCACTGGACTGCATGAAGATCAATAACCAATGGGCTGCTGTGACTAAACTCTTCGATATTGGGTTTACGTGTAGTCAATGGTCTGAATCGTGGAAAGCCAAAGCCCTATTACCACGTCTCGACCCCCTTGTGCTTGAAGAATATGACAGGAAAATCGAGAAGAATTTACCTGGCGTAAAATGAAGCACTCTCCTTCACTTGTGAAGCTTTGAGTGTCTTTATCAGAAATTTATGGGGAGAAGACGCTGGAGATAGATTTGACTCTTACACAGCTTATGTTGGTCTTCATAGGGGAACCATCTTCATGAATTTGTCAGTATCCGTAAGATGTCAAGCATCGCTGGGAGATTCGCATGTAATCGAGCTAAGAAGACTCGGAAACTTCATCAAATGGGTTATACCAAATGATGGATTCTTTTTAAGAGCTCAAAGGAAGAAGGATTTGAGACTACGTTATCCAACTGGGTGCTAGCAGAGCATCGTAAGATGAAGTCTGCAGATCTGCACTGTCGGACCTTCTACTTCTACTGCAGCTGAGATGGTCACCATTCCAAGAGCGTAATTTGAAGAAATGAAGGCTACAAACTTGAAAGTTACTCACCGAAACTGTGATCAAGCTACTCTCTACGAACGCCTCAATATCCCACCTCCACCTCTTCAAAACCCTTGAAATATTTTTTCTTGTGTGTGATATAAAATATGTTTTATTTGGTTGATATATATATATATAACTGTTTTTATCTTATTATCTGCTCTCTTATTCAAATTTTTCTAAGCAAGATTTTGACTATGATGTGTTTTACACTCTTTTTGTCCTGATGACAAAAGGGGAGTAAAAGAAAAGGTATGATGAACACGAAAGAAAGGTATATTGAACACGTGAGAATCCGATTCTCCACCATCCGATGTCCATCGTCCGATGGATATAGTATCATGCATATCATTTCATACATAGCATTTTTTGTGCGCTAATATTCATTGATCAAGTGCTATGATAATGTTTAATAAATTTTGAACAATGAAATATATTTGATTAAATCAATCTATTTGGTATATAATCGACATCCGATCTCACTTTATTAAATACATGCTCTGATATATTTACTGATTTTTCGTAATCACTTAGATGAATTTGATTACCAAAAATTGCCTTAAAACCTGAATTGTTCATATAAATCCAAACTGTTAAATTCAGGGGGAGACCCTTAATGTCTTTTTGAAAATAAATTGTTCATCAACCTTAGATGTTTGTCATCATCAAAAAGGGGGAGATTGTTGGAACCTAAACGATTGAGAAGTTTAGACCCTCATTAATTTTGATGATAACAAAATATTCACAAGAGAACAATTTATGTTCTAACATTTTTTGAAGTGTACAGATACTAATAATATGTATTTTCTAAGCCACTTAAGCAAGAAGAAAGTAATTCTCAAGAGAAGGATTCATTCTATTTGTCAGCATCCGGCTCATCCTAGTGAGCGTCTGGAAATTCCTCTTTATACACTATGCTTATCAAATTGCTACAAGCGTCCGAACTTCCAACTCTGAGCGAGCGTCTGAACCTCACTTCAAATCACGTGTTAGTCACGCTGTCGCTCTACCTCTCGTAAGTCTTTGGAACGGATCTCAAAATTGATCTTGAGCGCTAAAATCGGTGTACGAGATATCAAAGTTGAAATCTTTAACTACAAGACAAAAATCGTACAAGCAAGAAAACTAGAACATGGACTATCGGGACATTCTCTGCAAAGCAAGATAGAGACAGATTTTTGAATTTACTCTAGTCAATGGTTAGGAGCCATTTTTACTCTAACGGTCATATCCTTGGAACTCCTATATATACCTCATGGTATCCATTGAAGAAAAAAGAGAAAGAGAACATTCTCGTGAAAAAGCTTCTGAAATTCTCACGAGAACATACATCGCTTCGTGAGCAATCAAGTCTCTGGACTATCAATCAATTCAGTCCGACCCTTTCTTTAAGAAAGTTTTTCTTTAGTTGAGCTTAATCTTTTATCCTCTGTGAGAGTTATTTTCAATCGTATTTCAACTCACTTGTATAAGTTTGTTTTGGCCTAGTTTAGGTCAGATCCTCAAAGGCTCGACCAGATCGAGTCGCTTTGAGAAGTTGAGAGTATTGTCAAGTTGTGACAGAGAATACTCTTGAGGAAATTGTAATCACCGATTATAGTGGAAAATCCTTCAGAACGAAGGGACTAGACGTAGCTACCAGTTTGGTAGTGAACTAGTATAAATTTCTGTGTCTCTGCTTTCGCTTTCTATTCATTTCTATCTTGTTGAGTTAAAAACAAGTTTTCACAAACTGATTTTCAGCGTCCGGTTTATTTTCACCGTCCGATTAACAAACAGTTTTTGAGAAACTTTTATTCTAAGTGTTTTTAACATTAAGTTTGCGAAAAGTTTTCAACACAATTCAACCCCCCCTTCTTGTGTTCACGTTCACCCTATGGGTTCGACAATCAGAGTCTTAAAAATACTCCACTTTTATTACGAGTTATGATCGAGTGCACTTGCCTGAGCCGCAACAAGAAGTAAGACATTACTCCCGTAGGTTCCATGCCTTCTCCCTTCCATTTGCTTGAGATGTCCATCTTCTCGTCGCTCCTGCTTTTAGCCGTCGTGGGTTGATTTCTCCAATGCCTTGAAGGGGAGGGTTTTGGAGGGCCAACTCTATATATTAATATATATTTGAGATATTAAAAAATTGAAGGAATAACATGATAGATGATTATATAACATTTCAATCACCCTTTATTCGTTCTTAGAAACATTATATATATCAACATATCCACTTAATCTTCCAAAACCCTCCATCCAAACTGGCCCTAAAGCGAGGCCTGAAAAATATTTCTAAACAACCCTTTTTTTATTGGGTTTCGTTGTTTTCTAGAACAATTATTTACCCACAACAAAAATGTTCAAAGGATTAAAACAAAATTAGCCACAATTAGCCACAATGAGGTTTGAACAACAAGTTCAAATACATTATATTGTATCATTCGAGCTAGACAAATTTGTTGTACACTATAGGAATTCAGTCATTGATATTAAGTAAAAATAAAAATTTTGAGGTCTTTTTTTTTTAAAGCCTAAAGCTCGTCTTAGTGGCTTGGGCCTTGACCCAACCCTAATAATGGAATGTGACATGTTACGTGTTCAAATTCTCAATAGTTCTCTTGAGATAATTGTAATTCTTTTTTTTTTTAATTGGTCATTGATATAAGGTTTTCTTTGCTTTGAACTTGAACCGTAATTAACACAATTCTCTCACCCTAAATACACTAGCAACAAAAGTTACTACCTCGCTAAATAAAACAAAAGATATAATTGGAAAATTACCCTTAAGATACAGACAACGAGAAAGTCTTACGAGAAATCGTACGAGAAAAAGGGAGGACAAGACGACCACGGATTGTCCTGACAGTGCCTCTGGCCAATCCCAACTCGACAACAAATTTGTAGAAACCACCCGGGTTTTACAAAACTAGCTTTCTCCATCCGTTTTTCCACACTCGCTTTTTGCTTTTATTTTCGTCGAATATAATAATGCCAACAAATGAATTCTCGTTCTTTGATTCTTTTTTACGTTTTTTCCGGTTTATAAAAATGAATCAGAGGGAGACTTTGTTACATCTTATGGTCAAGTTCTTCTCCTCTGGCTCACGTACATAGCATATATAGAAGTTATAGAATGCCATAATTAGAAAGAAAACATAGATGTAAATATAGATAGAGTGAAATAGAATAGTGAGAGAGATATGGGGAGGGGAAGGGTGCAATTGAAGAGGATCGAGAACAAAATCAATAGGCAAGTGACGTTCTCAAAGAGGAGGTGTGGTTTGCTGAAGAAAGCACATGAGATCTCTGTGCTTTGTGATGCTGAAGTGGCTCTCATAGTTTTCTCCAACAAAGGCAAGCTCTATGAGTATTCCAGCGACCCCTGGTACCTATAATTACTTAATTACCTTATCTTACTTAATTACTACAACTCTTTCCTCTTTCTGTCTGTCTTTTTTTTTTTTTTTTTTTACAAAATATCTAATCTTTACTATATAATAATTTAATTTATATATCGTGTGCTTATGTTTTTGTTTCTATGTCTGAAATCGTATTTAATTTCTCTGCTACTGGATCACCTTAAATTATCCATGCCTCTTATCGGGGTTCTATGTTTCCACTTTCTCAATTTTTCCTCTTTTATAGAATTTAAAGGTTTTAAATTGTGATCATTGACTACAATGTCAAGGTCTTTGGACACTACTTCGCAAACGGAATTATAATTAATATAGTTGTGTTGCGGTTATGCTGCAATTTTTAATATCGCCATCTGGTTGTAAAGGCATCCAAAACCTTTATATTATAGACAAAAATATGGCTGATGCGGCCACAATTGCAATTGTCATGCGGCTGCAGATACCTCCAAAACTTTTATATTGCATCTGCAATATTGTAGTTGCATACCGTAATTGAAAACTACGCTAACCGGTCGTATTCTAGTATAATTTTTTCCTTGCTAGATTTATTTGTTTCTTGTATATATATTCTGGTTTGGACGTTTTGTAATGACTAACAAGTGCTTGATGCAATGGCATAATTCAATCTTCATAGATACATACATTCTGTCGAATAATTTTTCGTTTTGTACTTGAAAAGATTTTTCAGCATGCAGTGGAATACTTCATCTTTTACATCACATATATATTTCCCTAAACTTGATGATGTGAAACTTCACTATTAATTAACTTGTCTAGAGAGAGAAAGAGATGGGAATGTTAAATTTGAGCATTGGAGATTATTTTGTCTAGGGTGGGCTACTTAATTGTTACTGCCGCATGGCCACAAAAAGCGTTGGTGATTCGGTATTTGAAAGCAGCATCCTGGTCTGACATATTGTGACTTTGGACACAAATACGAGAAAAGAACAGAAAAATTGACCAATCACTGTGACAATAGTGTGTCACATATAAAGCCAATTCAATTTAAAAGGAGCAGAAGGCGATCAGACCTGTTGTTATAGTGCTAGTTGCTATCTATCAAAACCGAAAATCAATATCATACTCGATTGTTCTAGAATTTACTTTTGCGTGATTTAACCTGGTTTCCCAAAGAAACTATTTTTTTGAAATAAATCTAGTATCCCTGCACGTACAGATGCTAATCCCTCGAGCTGGATAAGACTGTATGGGTGACAAAGCTTTCTTTTAAGAGTTTTAACGGTTCTGCATTTTTAATTTTTGGAAAGATAATTGACTGCGTGCTCCTCTAGTTGAGATCCTTGGTATCTCTCCCTCTTCGCATTCTTTTCTCTCTGCCAGTGTTAAGGATTTTATCAGAGATGGTAGTTGGCATATTCCTGGTTGGTTGTTAACTGAATATCCGGCTACCAAAACAGAATTGGAAAAGATTCATATTCCATTAACTCCTGCTAAGGATAAATTGATTTGGGCGTAAACAGATTTTGGCTCTTTATCTTTTAAAGACGCTTATTATTATTTAGGACCTCCTGGGCAATCCATTGGCTGGTGTAAATTGATTTGGAGCAAAATAATCCCTCCTTCTAAATCTCTCCTTTTTTGGCGAGGTATGTTAAACAGGTTACCTACAGACTCAAGTCTTAGTCATAGGGGTTGCGTCATGGTCTCCATGTGTAGCCTTTGTAATGCTGCTATTGAGTCTATCTCCCATCTGTTTGGGGATTGTGTTTTTGCGCAATGGTTTTGGCTTTGGCTTAGCTCTATTATTGGTTGCGGCATTGATACATCTTCCCTTACCTCTATAATTCTTTCCATCTGTGATCGGATTTGGTCCTCCCAATGTAAGGATGTCATTCTGGCAGCTATCATTAATATTATCTAGGTTGTTTGGCTCGGTAGAAACAAACTCAGATTTGATAATAAGAGGATCCATTACTCTGTTGCGATCAACATTGTGATTGCGAATGTTTCCTTATCCGGAAATTTCAGCTCAGGTTCCATCTCCTCTTCCATGGTAGATTTTACAATCCTTAAGTTTTTTAATGTTTCAGGTAGGCCTCCTAAAGCCCAGATCATCAAAGAGGTCACTTGGCAGCCCCTTCTTGTTACTGGATTAAGTGTAACACTGATGGCGCAGCTCATGGTTCTCTTGGGCCTGCTGCTTGTGGTGGGATTTTCAGATATTTAAGTGCGGCTGCACGTGGTTGTTTTGCTCTTAATCTGGGTGTTTATTTTGCCTTACACGTTGAACTTATTGGGGCTATGAAGGCTATAGAAATTGCGTTTAAGAATGGATGGCACAAGCTTTGGTTGGAGTGTGATTCTCAGCTCGAGATTTTAGCTTTCAAATCCATCTCTATTGTTCCTTGGAAGCTGCGGGTGCGTTCGCAAAATTGTCTTTCTGTAGTTGCTAATATGACTTTTTATTGTTCTCATATTTATCGTGAGGGTAACAACTGTGCTGATAGGCTTGCTTCTCATGGTGTCTCTATTAGTGGCTTCCATTGGTGGGATATTATTCCTAGATTTATTAGTGAAGATTTCTACCGTAATAGAGTGGGTATTCCTAATTTTAGGTTTAAATAATGCTTTTTGCAAGGGTTTTGGTATAGTCCCCCTTTGGTTGTTCTTTTTGTATTCCACGTTTTTCTCTTTTTAATAAAATTAAAGGGAGGTTAACTCTTTTTCTTTCTAGATATTTTTTCCCTAAGAAGTGTTTTGCATAACGAGACTCATTTCCTTCTTCTTTGCTTAAAAAAAAAAAAAATACTACTCAAATTCAAACTCTCGAGACTAATGAGTAAGCTTAAAAAGACCTGTACATCTAAACACTCTTAGCTACAAAACACTTTAGCATCTGAAGTTAATTCGCATTTATTTTGGGTAGGATTAATTTTACAGGTTTAAGTTCACTTTCTGTGCATCATCCGCAAGTTAAGCTTAGTGGACGTAACTGGTAAAATTAAAGCATGAAAAATTGTAGTTCTGGTCTATATCATTATGACTGAATTTCCAATCTTTTTAGTGTATCAATTTACGATCATTATAAAAATTTTAAAGTGACATAAATAACCTTTACATAATATCACTTAAACCTGCCAAATTGATAGTGATGGAGCTCTTTTGTTAACTTATTTTTTCCCTCAAACACAATAAAATATATTGCACGCATAATATTCACATGTTGTATATGATGTCATGCATTATAAGTTTTTTTTTTTTTTACAATGCATTATAAGTTTTATTAGAACTATAAAATACTACTCAGTGGCATATGTTGTATATGATTACTTTTTGAAACCTATATTAATCGTTGGAGTCCCGTCTGGCCGGAATAATGGTTATAATTAAGTGGGGAGTAATTGTCACCCTTTGAGCTATTATTTGAGATTGAGTAAGGTCTAAACTCAAAATTTAATATATATGGTGTTAGAGGTAATCCGAAATTCGTTGGGCCACCTACAGTCTAGTCCTACAAACTTCATGTTTCTGATTTTCAGATCCTGAACGTGATGGGAATGTGTTGGAGTCTGACCCACATTGAATAGTAATATGGTCTGAATAATTTTTTGAATAGAAAAAGAATTATTAAAACTAGACAGAAAGGGAGTACAAAGGGTACTCCAACCCCTTATAAAGCAACTATATAGGGAACACCAACAGGTGAGACTCCATTCCAAACTAAGGGGTAGACCTCCCCCTAAGTTAGGGCCCATATACAAACCCCAACCCCACCTTACAAAAGCATCGACTACCTAACAATACAACCTAATGGATCTAACAACCACTCATAATAAAGACATGTACCTGACTTGCTCCTCACAAAGAACCATCTTCAAGACATAACCTAAATCTTGTCCATCATCTCCACTAGGTCTGGTACCCTACCTAAGAAGATGTTGTTCCACGCCTTCCAAATAGCCCACAAGACCGAATGTCAAGTCAACACAAGGCCTTGTTTCCATTATGACCCATACCAAATGAGCAGAACAATAAGTACAACTGAAAGAGGTTTCGAGACAAGACAAGTTTCCACCCCTGCCACCTGAGAATAGCATACCACACAGAAGAAGTCGCATGAAATAAACTAGTGGAAGCTCGACTCCATGTGAGCTCCATAAAAGGCACAAGCAGCTGCCAAGAGAAGATGACTACCTTTGAAGGAGCAAGGCTCTTCCAAATCTTACCCAGGACAAAAATCTCCACATCCGACTAGCCGATCAACTGAGAAGATCCCGCACATAGAAAAGTATAGGCCGATCTAACTGAATACAAACCACTAGCATCCCTAACCCAAACCCACTTATCATCCTCCAGTCATAATATGGTCTGGGTAGGGATTATAAGTAGGGACAATTATCACTATTTGAGCTAGATTTGGGGTTGAGCTAGGCCGAAACTCAAATTCTAATATTTTTATAAGCTAAAACTTCACACTCGATCTGTTTAATTAGTACATTTAAAAGAACTATTTTTCCCAAGTAATGGTCCAAGATTTAAAATCAAAGTGTGGTCAAGTTGGAAGCAAATACATCTTAGTTAAATGCATATATTGGGAAAAACCAAAGTCCCACATAGACTAAAGATAAGACCTCAAAAAGAGTTTATAAATAAAAGCCACCCTTCACCTTACAAACCTGTTTTGTAAGAACGAGTTAAGTCAAAAATCTTAATATAGTATCAAAGCCTATCCTAGAACCTTATTGGGCCATCCACCACATTTTACACGCACCAAGCCCAATATATAGTGTTGGGCGTGAGTGAGTGTATTTTATAAAGATGATTTAGGTCTAAAATCCTAATAGCATATATGGAGAAAAAAGTGAGTTGATAGATAATTCTAGAAAGAATATAGCGAGACGATTATAGAGGTCATTATTTTTATTTCCTTTATAAAAGAAGTGGTAGAAATATAAGATTAAAAAATGTAGAAAAATATTTTCTTGTACGGAAATGTTGAATTCTTTCAAAGATAACATATTGCAATTGGAATTTCAAATGACAAAGGGTTCGAGGAGTGTTAATCATGATGTTTTTTGGTTTAAATTCTCGGTATAATTATTAATTAGTGTTGAGTTAAGTGACCCATACAAGGGGGTAAAGCTTTTTCAAACTCAAACCCGAAACATAGATTAAGGGAACCAAATTTCTTGCCTCTTGAACCAACAAGCATGGGTTCAATCATAGTATTCGGTAATGGTAAAGTATGTAATCAAAGGCCCAAAATTAATTACATATTATTGCAAAATGCTTAAAACAATTCTCCTTTTGCTCAACATCAATATTCCTCTATATATATATATATATATATATATATATATATAGGAATATATATATATAGAGGTGTGTGTGGCTGAGAATTCACTTCAATACTATTGTACGAATTTGAGATTGGCTGAAATTTAGAAGTCTCTTTGTGCAATTTTTTTCTCTTCTACTTGAATTAAAGGGAACCCTACCTTATTTAAATCTTTTTTAGCTTCCCTGTTAATGGGAATACAAATTGTTCCGGACTGGGCCGAGGCCCAATCCGTCGATCCACCTTCCCTCGATGCCACGTCGTCCGCGTGCCTCTCCACCTTCCCTCAACGCATCCGACCCAACGGCTTTGTGCATTAAAGGAATTTAATGCCGACTTCCGGGTTTCACGGGACGGTTACACATCGACAGTAACCGTCCTCGACTCATATTTAAAGAAGACCGCGTCGAACGGTCGAGGTAATGATTTTCTACCACCTCTTTACTCACCTCGACACACACTGACTTGAGCGTCGGAGTGTTTGCAGGTACACCACCCGACGCGCCGTCGTCATCCGTCGCGAGCACAACCGCACTGCTTCCCTCCGGTCATCCTCCTCAAGTTCGCTCGTAACATTGGCGCCGTCTGTGGGAATCGCTTCGATTCCATCTTCTTTGTCGAAGTCTCCTTCTTCACTCGACGATGATCGGATCGAGCGTCGGTCGCGACTAGCGCTCCACTCATGCGAACGCAGATCTTGAACCACCAAACCAGCCGATAGCTCGGACGTAACCACCTCTCCAAAGATGACGCCGTTCGATCGTTGCCGCCAAACCGATGCCGAACGGAGACCGTCGCCATCCTCATTCGCGAAGTTCCGCGAATTCATCCGGTTACGCCGGCGATGCATGCTCGTAATCAACGCCTCGATCGAATGGAGAATCGTGAAGGAACTTTCCGCTCGCGTTGCCTCCCAAATCGGAAATGTAAAAGATCGAGCCTCTCATTCTCCTCGGAGATCGAAGGAGTCCGAAAATCTCAGATCTGCTCATCGCCACCACCGCGGGCACGACTCCACACCGCTCTGTGCATAGAGCACTCCGTCGTGCTCATTATGTTTCATCAACTCCTCGGAGCGATGACACGAGTGACTCGAGCGGGGCCTTTGGTCCTTTTACATCCGAGATCATGAAATTCCCGATTCCGAAGCATCTTCAGAAACCACCCCCTTTGGACTCATACGACGGCACCACCGACCCCGACGAGCATGTTGGTTGCTTTGATCTTGCCATGGGCTATCGAGGCGCCTGGCGGTCGTGAAGTGCGTAATCTTTCCCTCACTCAAGAAGGCGGCGTTGTCTTGGTTCCGCACTCTTAAGAAAAATTCCATTGGTTCGTGGGATCGAGCTCGTCGACCGCCTCGCGCATTTCATGCGTCTAAAGTCCAACCTGTCGACAGCGGCACCGCCGCAATTCAGAAGAAAGATGAGTCTATCAAAGACTACGCCGAGCGCTTCAACAAAGAAGCCATTTTGGTGAAGAAATGCTCGACGAGATGAAGTCGCATTTTGCTAGAGCAAGGCCTGGTCGAAGGAAGCCTTTATTCGATGTCGACATTGGTGTCGACAAACCGAGGTCCTCGACCGAAGTTCCTGGCGAGCTCGTAAATTTATGAATTACGAAGAGAAGTTGATAGCCTCAAAAGCCAAAGACAAATCCCCAGAGTAACACTGACAAGCAAAGATGAAGAAATATAATTAAGTTGAAACAAATGTATCCTAAACACATAAGTGTGAAGCAGTGAAGTATGATTGAAGAAATACACAATCAGCATTTATTTACTATCAAAACCTTGCACCTCTGATGGAACCTCGTGCGAGACCGCGTGCACGAGATCGTGATAAAGCCTTGTGCCTTGCACAAGCACCTGATGAAGAGATCGAGCCTCGTGCCGAGACCGCGTGCACGAGGTCGTGATAAAGCCTTGTGCGCTTGCACAAGCACCTCTGCAAATGTGGATACACACCCAAAGATTCGAGCCGACCTACCAGGCCCACCTCTGCAATTGCAAAATTCAGACGACCTTAAACTCGACTACGTCATGGACCTTGATTATTTGATGACCCCGACCTTGCCGCTTGGACAGCCAGATCAACTACTCCCACAGGGAAGTATAAAACTCGACTACGAGCACTTTACTCAGCATAAAATTAACGCTAACTTAATTACATCAAGTTGTTGCAAATTGTCTATACTTTGACAGGAACAGTGTGATAAAGCCTTGTGCGTTGGCACAAGCACCTGTGATCGACCTCGTGCCGAGACCGCGTGCACGAGCTCGTGATAAAGCCTTGTGCGTTGGCACAAGCACCTGATGAATCGACCTCGTGCCGAGACCGCGTGCACGAGCTCGTGATAAAGCCTTATGCGTTGGCACAAGCACCTGATGAGCCTTGTGCGTTGGCACAAGCACCTGATGAGCCTTGTGCGTTGGCACAAGCACCTGAAGAGATCGACCTCGTGCCGAGACCGCGTGCACGAGCTCGTGATAAAGCCTTGTGCGTTGGCACAAGCACCTGATGAATGAAGAGATCGACCTCGTGCCGAGACCGCGTGCACGAGCTCGTGATAAAGCCTTGTGCGTTGGCATAAGCACCTGAAGAGATCGACCTCGTGCCGAGACCGCGTGCACGAGCTCGTGATAAAGCCTTGTGCGTTGGCACAAGCACCTGATGAATGAAGAGATCGACCTCGTGCCGAGACCGCGTGCACGAGCTCGTGACAAAGCCTTGTGCCTTGCACAAGCACATCAAGCCTCGTGTCGAGAACTGCCTCAGCAGACGTGGAACACGAAGGTCCCGAACGAACTAATGAACACGCACGACATGACGACACTTGCAGTTCCTTACGAACAAGGACATCGAACGTCGACATCAACGAACTTCGACAACAAGTCACCACCTCGACATTCGAGCTAGCGACTTGGGGGGCAACTGTTCCGGACTGGGCCGAGGCCCGTCGATCCACCTTTCCTCGATGCCACGTCGTCCGCGTGCCTCTCCACCTTCCCTCAACGCATCCGACCCAACGGCTTTGTGCATTAAAGGAATTTAATGCCGATTTCCGGGTTTCACGGGACGGTTACACATCGACAGTAACCGTCCTCGACTCATATTTAAAGAAGACCGCGTCGAACGGTCGAGGTAATGATTTTCTACCACCTCTTTACTCACCTCGACACACACTGACTTGAGCGTCGGAGTGTTTGCAGGTACACCACCCGACGCGCCGTCGTTATCCGTCGCGAGCACAACCGCACTGCTTCCCTCCGGTCATCCTCTGAAGTTCTGTTCAGAACACAAATTATTTTTTATAAGCAAAAAGATACTTAATAGACAGTAAAATGGGTACTCCAAGCCGTTACATCAAATAGAAAAATTCAAACAGCTTGAAAACACCCAAGCAGATTACTAAAATGGGAATGCTGATTGCTTTCTCTTTAGCCTTTTACTACAAAGTACGCACATGACCATTTACTTTCAACTGCAATTCCGTAGGTTTAACAATATGTACAATGTTAGCTCACTTTTGTTTTCCATTGTCAACAGTATGGAAAAAATTCTTGAACGGTATGAAAGGTATTCATATGCGGAGAGGCAGCTTGTCCCAAATCATCAGCCACAAAGTGTAGGCCATCTGCTCCTTTGAATCAATTTTTCACTCATTTTATTGGTCTATTTATTATTTAATTTGGAGATTATCCTTGTCTTTGTTTCTCTATTTAAGCTCCACAAACGACCATTTTACCAATTTTACTAACTAATTTAACTGATTTATTAATTAGTGTATAAGATCAATTCTATTATGTTCTATTCTTACCACTCTGAAATGTTTAGGTTCATAGAGAAATTTCGGACAGATAAGATTTCATTTTCGTTCTTTATAAATTTCCTACAGAAATTAGAGACGGACAAAATTGAATTCGTCTCAAATTTCGTCTCAATATTGGACACCAATTTCATTTTTCTGTCTCTAATTTTTATCGGTAATTCAACTTTTTGATAGCATTTCATATATCAACTAGATATCTATTGCAACTTACTAATAATGCTACAACAAATTACACTAAGAGAAAAATATGAAATAGCAACGGAAATTAGAGATAGTAAAAAATGAAATACGTCTCTAATTAGATATGTCATACTTGGAAACCAATTTCATTTTTCTTATCTCTAATTTTCATCATTATTTCAACTTTTTTTAGTAGTGTTCATAGAATCAGAATTCTAATTTAATTATATATTGTGTTAGGAAAATTGGATTCTAGAACACGCAAAGCTCAAGGCAAGGTTGGATGTCCTACAAAGAAATCAAAGGTATCAAATAAGTTATGAGCAAGGGCTTGTGATGTGTAATTAATCAAATATAAAGAAGGGATCAAATACTTTGCTGCTCTATATGTTTCAGAAATTTCATGGGAGAAGAACTTGATGGCCTAAGTATGAAAGAGCTTCAGAGTTTAGAGCATCAGCTTGATTCTGCTCTCAAACACATTAGATCACGAAAGGTAAAACCATACAACACAAAGTTTCAGCAATATAGTTTGAACTGAATGACAATAATTGTGACTTTTTAATTATATAATAACTTGCAGAACCAACTCATGTATGAATCTATTACAGATCTCCATAAAAAGGTAACTCTAGTTACTTTTACTTTTTACATTAAGGATCAGTTTAGATTAGTTTTTAGCTTGTATATATAGGAGCTTATTTAAGCTAATTTACCAGAGCGTTTCGATTAAGATAAGTTAGTAATTATTCACTTGCCAACAATGTGCTTATATATAAGCTTATAGATATTTATGAAAACGTTAGATATATAAGAAAACTACCGAAAAAGTTGAGGTGTAGAAGCTAATTTTAATTTTTACATGCACCAAGTTGTTGTTTAAAAAAGTTATAGTTGTTGTAAGATTTTTTTAGTATTCTTTATTGCATAAGTGACTTTTAAGAAGTTTATCCAAATCAATTAGTTGGACAATAAAAATTGAACAATATGTAAACAGATGGTAGAAACAATTTGGGATTATCTAATGGGTATAGAAGCTTTGAAGAAGCTTAACTGGGATAGTCTGCAATACCAAATGCTTCTAAATTATTTTAATCATTTGTAGACGAACTTCTTAAGATGATTTTTGAAATTAATTTACGCGGTTTTGGACTTTGTGAAAGCTAAAATTAGCTTAGGCATCAATTAATTTTGTAATAATTTATAATTAAAATTATTAAAATTTATTATTGAAATGTCATTTCCACATAAGCATTAATCTAGAGGAGTCATTTGAATTTCTATTTAGATTTGTTTTGAACCGCACTTATGATAATAAAACTTGGGGCAACTAATAGAACTCCTATCAAAATTAAACATATTTATTTGCCTCAGGCTATGTAGGAGTTCTATTTATTTCCCCAAGTTTTATTATCATATATAGACTGAAAACTTTACAAAGATTTATTATATGTCTATATTGTCTCATGTCCTCTTTTTAACAGAGACTGTAGCTTAATTTTCATCCATCACAGATATTAAGTCCAATACGCCCAACACATCACCTTAACACACTTGCCAATCGAGTTTGGCCCGACCCAATAATCATATATATACATATATGGTGATTCCTAAATCCAAAATAGATCACATAATAAAATGGGCTCACAGAAAAAATGTAATAGGTTATACATTCAACTAATTTTAATAAAATGAAATTACACAAATTAATAGAAACAGAAACAAAGAAAATTCTAACAGTAGAAACTAGTAATATTCATTAATATCTAATAAAACTAAACATCTATTTAAGTTGGAGCATGTATATCATATGCATCAGTATGTCACATATAAATTGTACCGACACCCAAATAAATCCGATGAAAGATTTTGCAAGTTGATCAATTTTGTTGTCAAAGTTGATCAATTTTGTTGACAAAGGTGATTGTTTGTTTTTGTGCTTATTCTGTTTCTTCTTTCTCACAAACTCAAATCAAAATCAATTTTTGTGTTTGATTCTTTCATGAAATACCAAAGTTGGATGCAATATGTAAAACTATATGATTATCACATATGAATATTATTAATAATGAAGGGATTACAATTAAAAAATCAAAAGAGAAATAATTAATATTGCAACAAATGTCTAACTTTAAGAAACTAGTAATATTCAATAATGTCTAACAAATTTCAACACCTCTTTGGGTTGAAGCATGCAAATTGTATGCATCAAGTACGTTACATATAAACTATACCGACACCCAAAGAAATTCAATGGAAGTTTTTGCAAGTTGATCAATTGTGTTGGCAAAGGTGATTGTTTATTTTGTATTTTCTTTCTCAAAATATCAAATCAATATCAATTTTTATGTGTTTGATTCTTTCATAAAATACCAAGTCGGAGGCAATATGTGAAACTATATATATAATTACCACATATGATGAATGATCTCTATTTTACTTAGTTTACACATTTTAAGTTCTATGATAAATTGTTTTAACCATCTTAGTTCACATCTTGTTTGTGCCACAAATTTTAGCTTCTTATTCTTTTCCATGGTATTGGGTTTTCACAAAAAAAAAGGACATAAAAACACAATAATATAATATTTATCCTTCATAGCTGGAGAAGCACAATATTCAAAATTTTGTATCATATAATTATGGAAGTAGTGGTCTGCTTAGATGCTTAGTACTTGAAGAAATGGTTATAGCCATTGCTTGAATAAACAAAAATATTGTTTTGTTTCTAAGGACTTGGAAGGAGTCTTAAAAGTTTTATTAGACTAAACCGCATTAGCTACCTTAAGAGGATGACCATGGATGGCAAAACATTGGGTATGACTAAGTATGGTTAGGTCAAGGGGCTAGGCTTCATTATCATGACTATGACACAATCACCTCTACATCCCCTTGACATAAATTTTGAAAAGAGTACTGAGATGCTACTGCGATATGTTCAACATTGTTTTCCTCACAAGAGGATCATGATTCAAGAAATTAGGTAGACATCTTAAATTGAAGGAATAGGGTAGGTACCTATGATTGTTACTAAAAGGACTCAAAATATGTAGGAAGAACCAATAGTGGCTACTCTTTCCGTCTTTTGATATAGGACCCTCTTGTAAGTCTTATAAGAGGTCATATATTAAGGGACGGAGGGAGTATTACAAATTGCGACAATTTTGAATAGAATACCGAGAGTCTAATGCGACATGTTCAACATTGTTTTACTCAAGAGAGGATCTTGGTTCAAGAAATTAGGTAGACATCTTAAGTTGAAGGAATAGAGGTTCAAGATTTGTTGGAAGCCCCAATAGTGACTATAAAAAAATTTCTCTAGTTGAACATTGTGGCACCAACATTATCGGTATAGATTATGAAAGATGAGTATTCATCCATATAAATTGCTTGTACCATGCAAATATATTACTCCATATATTGTGCATCATCTTGACAACATATCAAAAACTTGCAGGCTTTGTCTATCGTACATGAACATATCAGGTCATGTATTATACAAGAGGGCATGTTAATAATTTTCTTATTTTAAATTAACCCTTCTTTTCTCTCACTCTCCACTGCCTTCTCTTACCTTCGCCCTTAGCTATTCCTCCGCGACACTTCATCATCACTCCTGAGTCAGGGGGGTTTATGAGTGGGGGAAAATGGGTAAGAGTTAGTCGTCTTCGCCGATGTCAATGGTGGCTTCAGGGGGATCTTTTGGTGGCAGCTCCTTACCTCTGTGTTGGAACTTGAATGATCCAGTATGGAGGAGAATGAGATGGTTGTTCCCGTTGGGTTTTCTGCTTCTGTTTTCATTTTCTTTTGTTCGGTGATTAATTAGTCAGTGGCTCAATGCTGCTAATCGGTTAAAATTTAGCCTTTTTTTTACACCCCACTAACCATTTTGTTTCGTGAACATAGAAATTGAATAAATCTACTGCAAAATTTACATTCCAATGATTTGATATTCTTGTAAAAATAAATCTAGGGATTTGATATTAGTGAAAATTCTACACCAGTTGCTTTTGCTTGTGGCTTTTTGTTAAAATGGGAAGGGAAGAGCTGTAAAGCTCAAATCTGATTAATTTCCCCATTTCTCTTTTATTTCAATTCCCCATTTCACTGAAGTAGCCTACGATGCGCCGTTTGCGTCAGATGAGACGGTGATGATGAAGGGTCACGACTGCCGTTGGGAGGCTTATGCCTCCCCTCTGCTCTACTCTTGTCTGTTGGTTGTTGCTTCGTTTCCTACTGCAACTTGGCATTGGTGTGCTACATGCGCAAGTCGTGCTGCTATAGTAGACAGAGACATGAAGGGCAAGGGGTTTGCCGGAGAGTTGCCGGAGCACGGGGGGGTCAAACTTCAAAGTGGTAGTCGATGTCGAGGTGGTGGCGTCAGGAGAGGATTCACCGTTGGGGCCGAAGAAGGGGACGCAGATTTTGGGAAAGCAGAGGGAAAGGGTGGTCCGAGCGGAGCTCATGGAGGAAGATGGTCTGTGGGTAATTTTTATGTTTTCAAAAATTTTAAGGGTTTAAAATAAATTTTAAAATTTGTTAAAATAAGCTATGTACTGTACATGACCTACATCACTCATGTACGATAGAAATGGCCTGACTGGCAACGCCATTCAGATACAAAGATATTCCATGGAATGTCGCATGAGGTTATATAATTGAACATAAATTTTTTTCTAAGTTGCATGTTTGTTTGCTATAATTATCATCCCATTCTTGGGTTTGATGGTCGTCACCACTGGCCGATCTTTGTAATGACAATGGGGAGCCTCGGCTCCCCCAAACATTTTCAAAATTTTATATAAATACATATAAAAAAAAGTAAAAAGCCCAATCCAAATAAAAATAATAACTGTGACTCACTCCTTAACCCCTACTCTCAGGCTCTTGTTTTTTTGTCAAGTCTGAAGCTCCTTTTTTGTTTTTTTTTTTAAAGCAACCGTGTTGGGCTGTGAATAGTCGACTCCACCCGCCTTTGATCTATTATAGTATATCTTAATGAATATATTATAAAGTAAACCCTGTTTTCATTTAGAACTGCAATTTAAAATAGTAAATCAAAGACAATGGTACGTAAATCAATTTAAAATGTGACATTTCTTAAAATGAAAATATTGACCATTGGGAAAAAAAGACTTGAATTAGGTGAAAAAATGTCAACTCTTTTTATTCTATAAACTTGGTATTAATTTATGGAGTTTGGATGGAAAATTTCAAAATTTTACGAAATTGAAAATTTAAAGATGTCCATTGAGTTTGAGTCCCCCAACTTTTTGGTTCAAGCTCCGCCACCGGTCATCACATCCTTAGCTTATGATACAAAAATCCATAAAATCTAACCCATGCTAGATAATTCGTATATCCCATCAACTTCTCATTAATTACTCATCGTAGTGCTTCAAAAAATAATAGAGATGAGCACAAATGATTTATTGTAGATACTAGTTGGTTGCACTAGCTACAAATTCTATTAATTTTTCAAAATGTAGTTAAAGTTAGTTGAGATATTAATTATGTAGCGTAGTACAAACTATTGATGTATCTCTATTCATGATCAATGAATCAATCTCGATCTCCTTCAATATCTTATAATTCTACATGAATTTTTTTTTCCATTGGAGGTTACTTTTTTTTTTCCAAAAGCAAAATAAGATTTATTAATAGTGATGGGCCAAGGCTCAAGGAGAGCCAAGCCCACAAAAATACAAAACAACCAGAGTTAATTTTTTGGCCCCAAGTAAACGGCACCAAGCTACAGGTTAATAAGTCCATGCTAACTTGAAATCACTCCCAGCAACTCAAATGAGGAAAAAAAAAAACAAATGGTAAAACATGAAGAGATAAGTTGTAACATATATAGCATTGTGATTTCACACCCGCGGCCACAGCTTCACTGCCTTCCTATGTATCACCAAAACATGTTGCGGTTGTATGATTCTCCTATGTTGACAGCTCGCCATTTCCTTCTGCATAATCTCATGACAGATTTGGAGCTCCTGATGTATTCTTGTAAACCACATGTTGGAAAATCGACAAACATACCTGATACTAGTTTAGAAACGTCAAAAACTAAGGAGAAAGTAGAAACAAATCTAGTAAATACCTTCTAAATGTAGGATTGTCGTTGTAGAACAAATACACCACTGAAAGTTAACCATAATAATAACACGATTGAAAGTTGTTCAACTAAGCAGAAAAAATAGGGAGAAAGATCACATGATAAAAAGCAATTCAATCGAGAGAAAAAAGAGAAACAAAGTCGAGTCCATCCCAGTTTGATACCAATTTGAAAATAATAGAGAAATTGTTTATGGCTTAATTGAACAAGAGAATTCTTTCAGAAGCATACATATAATTTTATACAAAGACAAATACAATAATATATGATCATACCCCTTGATTTTAGGGATTATAACTAGGCAGCATCAAAAGGCAAAAAGATATACAATAAGTGCTAATAAGCTAATGATATTCATCAACAATACTCAAGATACTTAACAGTAAATATATATTGCGTCAAAAAAATAGTAATTATATATAGTAACTTGATATTGTAACAAGTATAACATACTATTTGATAGCATCTCCAATTATTTTTGTTATCGTTTGTGTCATTATAAGAGTATAAGGTTTTATAATAAGTATAATCTATCTACCTATCTATCTTCTATTATATCTATCTATCTATCTATCTATCTATAATAAAACTAGGTTTTTGAGGGACACATGTCAGTCCCTCATCAACCTTAGTATTTTATTATTATTTCTTTAATTTTTTTATTTATTATATTTTTTAATTTTTATTTTTTACCTTTTATTTTTAGTATTTTTACTACTTTTTTATTTTCTTATTTTCTTACTTTTAAAACTTTTTATTTTTAATTTTTATTTCTTTTTATTTCTATTTTGCTTAATGTTTTTATTTTTTTCTTACTTTTTCTTATATTTTTTATATACTTTTTCCTGTTGTTATTTAATTTTTTAATTTGTATTTTATTTTTATAATTTTCTCAACTTTGTTTTTGTTTTTTATTTTCTCAATATTTTCTCATTTTTCTAATTTTCTTTATTTGTTTCATTTTTTATTATTTTAAAATACTTTTATTTTTAATTTATTTTTTACATGAGCAAAAAATGTCTTTATTATTTACAAATGAATATTTTTCTTTTAAGTCCATACGAGAAACATTATATGTTGTTATTGTAATTTTATCATCTTTTACCACATATTAAATTTACAAATATCTTTATTATTTATAAATGAGTATATTGCTTTCCAATCTTACGGGAAAACATTATATGTTGTCGTTGTAATTTTATTTTCATTTAATACATCAAATTTATATATATTTTTATTATTTATAAATGATTATTTTGCTTTTTAGTCCCTACGAGAAACATTATACATTGTCGTTGTAATTTTATCGTCTTTTAACACATATCAAATTTATAAATATGATTATTATTTATATATGGCAATTTTGCTTATTAGTCCCTATGGAGAAACATTACATGTTGTTTTAATTTTATCGTCTTTTAACACATCAAATTTATAAATTATTTATAAATGATTATTTGCTTTTTAGTCCCTAAGGGAAGAAATTACATGTTGTGGGTGTAAATTTATCGTCGTGTAAATTTGTCATCTTTAACACATCAAATTTATAAATATGTTTATTATTTAAAAATTTTGATTATTCTTATTAGTTCCTACGGAGAAATATTAGATATTATCGTCGTAATTTTATCGTCTTTTAACATATATCATATTTATAAATGTCTTTATCATTTATAAATTATTATTTTATTTTTTAGTCCTTATGAGGAAACATTACATATTGTAGGTGTAATTTTATCTTTGAACACAGATCAAATTTATAAATGTCTTTATAATTTATAAATAATTATTTTATTTTTTAGTCCCTACAGGAAAACATTACATGTTGTCGGTGTAACTTTATCGTCTTTGAACACATAGCAATTTTATAAAATTATATCTTTATTATTTATAAATGATAATATTTCTTTTTAGTCCTTACGGGGAAACATTACATGTTGTAGGTGTAATTTTATCGTGTTTGAACACATATCAATTTTATGCATCTATTTATTATGCTCAAACTTATTTGAATTTAACAGAACATGAATATAGTATAAATAGATTTTTAAATATATAACAAACCATTTACGAACGTGTTTTCACACATGCGTTAAAACAAATAAGACTCGTGCGCTCGCACGGATAACTTGCTTTTTGTAATATAAATATGTGATTTGAGTTACTATAATTCTTAAATGTATTTTAATTTTAATTTATACTTGTAATATACTGTGGTAACAATCTGCATCACCCTTTGTACACACATCATAATTCAATTTGTTACTGTCTATCAAAACAAATTTTGTATTCAACAATGCAGGATAAGGCCCTCCAGGAACAAAACAACTTGCTCACAAAGAAGGTTAGTAATATTCTTTGTTTCTAAATAGCTCTTGTATACTATAGTGTTGTTTGGATCTTAAATCTAATTTTATATGGTTACATGATTCGAGTGAAAACTAGATAAAGGAGAAAGAGAAGGCACTAGCCCAAGAGGCACAAGTCGAGCAGCACAATGATAATATGAATCCAATGGCAAGTCAACCATTGGAGACCTTGAATATCGGGTTGGTATATTTTTTTTTCATGAATCCCTCAAATGTTTCCTAACCATATATACTTTTTTTTGGCTTATGCAACTATATGTGTATGAATTTCCTTGCTTCTTTCATTAACTAACTTATGGGTATACGGGTGTATCAAACGAATTAGCAAGAGAGTTAACATATTTGGCATTTTCACTACAATGCCTGAACAATAACGTGCAACACAGTAACCGTAAGAAATTAGTGTACAACTAGGAATAAGAACAATGATTTTGTCAACTATTCATCAATCTAAATAATAAAATAAGTAATACGTGATAAAAAAAGATAGAACTAAAAAGAGTAAAGAAAAACCATGGCCACTAATTAGTAATATCATCATGACCTCAAGGATTTTGACTCATTCATTTTATAAATTTTTTTAATAGAAATTAATAATACTTAGAGGTTTACTTGATGCAGATGTTCCCCTCTATGTAGAGGTGATGGAGGAGATAATGAAGGAACCCCAGCTCAAACCCGAGCTGACACCCTTCTTCCACCTTGGATGTTTCGTCCAATAAATGAGTAGAAGACTATTGCATACAACTATACAACTTCTCATGTTAAATATGAATATGGCTAGTAGAAAACCTACTAATTATGTGATGATGTAAAAAGGTGTATTGGCATTAATTAGGCTATAATAGCTATATAATTTGTATGTAATATGTCTGTATGACTTAATTCTAGGTTGTTCGGTAAATTATGTGTTGTTTATCTATATGTATAATACATATACTGTATTAACTACAACTAATTCCATTAAAGATATAAGTTCAACTAAACACTAGTGCAGTGTAGAGATTTTACATAGGTTAAAATGAGGTTTTTACATTGGTTATTGTGGCAATTTAGAATCAGCAGTTATAATGTCGGGACCTTTTAATTTCATCGGGTATACAATCAATGTAAAAACCTCTTTTTACATTGATTATATAAAAGAACCGATATAAAAAAGGGTCAAATCTGATGCCAATCTAAAACGAAAAGTAAGTTTTGACATCGGCTACTTGAATAATCGATGTAAAAAATGGCTTTTTATATTGGTTGTACTTTACAACCGATGGAAAAACTTGCGATTTAAAAAAAAAAAACAGTTTTTGTTCAATAAATCTACACAATGAATAGTTCCTGGACATAAAATAGATATTCATGTACACAAGTGAGCACCAGGTATTCATCTACAACAAATCTATAACAATCAATTTAATCACAAGGGATTCATCTACAACAAATCTTTTATTTTAACTATATATTTTATAACAAATTAAAATCCCTAAGAATGGAAAGAGGAAGTACATCACCCAAAACTCTAACCACAACTACACCACCAAGACATCAAAATCTTTCACAAAACCAAATTGTCAGAAATTTTGTGAATCAAAAGACAACACCAAAAGATAAGTTACCAAAAGTGGAACTTGCTATGAATCAAATTTGAAGGCCCTAAAGTGAAGGCTTTACTTTTCCTTTCATTAGTGCAGTTTGGAACATATCTTCTATTTTAACTATATATTTTACAACAAATCACAAGGTTGAGACAGTTTGAAACATAATTTACAAAAGGGAACGAAAGAGGAAGAAAAAGGTGGTTGAATTGCAGTAGTAATTGATGTCAATATTGTCTCTAATTCTACGCATAATACCTCAAAAAAAGCTTGCAAAATGTTGTCGGATGTCAGTAATATTTGCTTTAGAGAATGGTGACTTGTCACAGAATACCTACAGGTTGAAACATAATTAACTCAATGTTAAACTATAACAATCTAAAGGTAATATCAGTTTGTCGGGCTAGCCCAAAAGTCCATAACAGCAAAAGATTACAAATTTTATTACCTCCTCCCATGATTGAACAATATCCGCGGAGACAATGACCAACATATTTTTCATGACATATTATCCACACTACCAGCCTCCACGTTGTTGCGGTGTCTACAAATTAATGAATACCAAATTTCAATATAGTGATTAAATATTATACACATTAGCTACTATAAACTGTAAATGAATCTCAGGTTTTAAACTACTTACATCGGGAAAAACCCATGTAACCTTCTTACTCTTTCTAACTCTTTCAGCTTCCAATATCCTAATACAACCCTTTGATGAAAGAGTATTCATGAAAAGTAAGTTATACATTTAAGAATAATAATACATTCACAAAGTCAATGTTTGACAAATAAAAGCTTACAAATCAACCTTGCGCTTGATGTCTGCATTCGGCTTCCTATTCAATGAAAAACATCTAGACTACAGTATTAACACTAGGACAAATGATCATCAATTGAAAATGATTCCTGCATTGGGGAACAATTAGTGGTATACAAATGATCATCAATTCCTGCACAAACAAAAGGAAACTAGGCAACTATGTACTTACTGCTGCAATAATGGTGCTAGATAACACACTCTCTTCAGACTATGTAGCTTATTCTGCATGTAGGCCTGAATTTGCTCTTGTGATCGGCCGCTTGCACCACTAATCATGTATGGGTCCAAGAATCCATACAGATTGATTGTTTCCCCTCGTGAGGCAAAAGCGATGCGGATATCTAAAATGTTGAAATACATGTTGATTATAATTAATACTTAAGCAGTTATCTAAATTTACAAATAATCGATACTTATGTACACCATAATTATAGAATAGTTATTGAAAGCCACTGGCCACCAATACGCAGTTCCGTAATTTCCTTCGGCTTTAGGAGAAGGTTGGTTATTTGGGCTTTTGTTTGAACAAGAACACAAGAAGGGGGGTTGAATTGTGTTGAAAACTTTTTGCAAACTATAAGTTAAAAACAACTTTAAAACAAGTTCTTTTGAAAATGACGATTACCGGACGATGAAAGATGTACCGGACGCTGAAGTGAAAATTGTGTAAAAAAACGTTTTTCTTTGCAAGACAGTAGAGCAATAGAGAATGAGACACAGAGATTTATACTAGTTCACCACCAACCTGGTAGCTACGTCTAGTCCCTTCGTTCCTGAAGGATTTTCCACTATAATTACACTGATTACAAAATTCCTTAAGAGTATTCTACTGTCACAAACTTGACAATACTCTTAACTTTTCAAAATGACTCAGTACGTTCGAGCCTTTGAGGAACTAGCTTATTACAAGGCAATACAAGTTTCACAAAGATGATTTGAATACAATCAAATAACTCTCAACAAGAGAGGATGAAAAATTTTAAGCTCAAAGCAAATAACTTTCTAAAAGAAAGAATAAGACGCTGAAGTTCAATTCTTGGTTTGCAGAGTTCTTGGCACCGAAACTTTTGGTTGCTCACTTGTATAATAACTCTAGCAGTGTTGTCAACCTTCTTCAATGGAGAGCTTGGAGTATTTATAGACTTCTTGAAGAATATTACCGTTGCAGAAATATTCAGCTCCAAATCATTGAGTGAGGTAAATTTGAAAATGTCCTTTTCTTTCTTTTCAGCGAATTTCAGAATAGTATACTTTATTACCGTTTGTACTATTTACTTTTCAATCATTTGCAACCTGGCACAAGTGTACGAATTTTGTCTTATTCCAAAGGTGTCACATTTGATTCCTCGTACATCAAATTGAGCGCACAAAAACGAATTTGAATATATTTCAGGATATTGAGCAGAAAGGTACGCATGACTTGCACATGTTTCATTAAAGACCAAATGCTCGCTCAAATGCATAAGACGCTCGCTGCAGTGCTTAATATCCATGTGTCATAGTATTAGAAAACCGGAAGCTCGCTTGTATGCATATACCAGATGCTAAGATTTAATCGGATGCAGACACAGCACAAAAGTATTCATCTTCTTGTAAAACTTATTCTTCTTGCTTGAGTGATGTTATAAATAGATGAATTTAATTCCTACACACTTCAAGACTTATCAGAAGGTAAATTTTTCTCATACAGATACTTTGTTATCATCAAATTTATTGAGGGTCTAGACTTCTCAATCGTTTAGGTTCCAACAATCTCCCCCTTTTTGATGATGACAAATATCCAAGGTTGATGCGCAATTTATTTTTCAAAAATGACTACAAGGGTCTCCCCCTGAGTTTAACAGTCAATTATAAACATGTATTTCAAGAATGTTTCCAAGTATCAGAGCATTTGTATTTAAAAACAACACATCTATGTATCAGAGCATCAATATGATATATAAGTATCAGAGAGTAGATGCTGAAATGTATAGAGAGTATCAGAGCATAGTAAAAATATCAGACGCTTACAAATACACTATATGTAACAGAGCATGATGGATGATGCTATGTAATGCATGATACATGATACTTTGGCGTTCATCAATCCTTAACATTTACTCCCCCTTTTGTCATTAGACAAAAAGAGTGTAAAACGCATCATAGTCAAAACAAAATAAACACATGAGAAAAATTTGAAGTAAAATATTCAACTGATTTATATATAAAACTTGAAGTATCAGAGCTAAAACAATACATAAGGGTTTTAAAAACACAAGAAAATTAAGGAGGTGGTAGGATTTAGTTAAGGAGGTCCATAAGGGTTTGAACAACACTTTCAAGCTGTGCCACTGATCTCGTTGCTTCCACGAAGTGGTTGAATTGGGATCTTGAGATCAAGACAGGTTCATCATCGTCAACATGAGGAGGAGGTTCTGGAATCCATTCAACTTGTTTAGCCCTTTCTACAGGTCTAGGCCAAGAGATTTCCCTTTGCCATATCTGAGTAGACCTCTTGATGTGTTCCAGCAGAACTCCTTGAGATAGTTTGAGCCTTCTTTGCTTTTTCTCTTGAAACTCTTGAAAGAACTTATCATTGGGCAAGCACCCTTTGATGTATCTTGTGAATTTCTGTCTTGTTTCAACCAGCAGGGTGGAGGTCTTATCACAACACATTGCAGCATATCATCAAAGTCCTGAATGGCTAGATTGGTGTCCAAAACCTTCCTTATTTCTCCAACTTCTTTAATATCTGCTTTCTCAATAAGCGAAAGTCCAGAGGATCCAGTATACTTGGAATCTACTTTGAGCTTGGTTAAATAGACTTCCATTGCATGATTCTCTGATCTTTCTTTAACTTTTGACAGATGAAAGTATTTTGTCTGATACTTTCTTGGAGCCTTTTTAAAATCTTCCAAGGTGAACATCCTGGGAAGTCTTTGAGAAACTTTGGCTTTTCTCTTCTCTGGGATTAGCCAAGGCAACTATCTCTGCCTATCTAGTACAATCATCACAGAGACCAAGGAAGGATCTCTATGAAGTAGAGCCATTTCATAGTGCTTCATCTCCATGCATTGAAGCAGAAATGCTCTTTCATCGTCTGATATCCACCTTCCACACTTTTCAAGAGTCAGTGGTTCATTTTGTGGAACTGACAGAGGCAGGTCAAATAATAAGGGAAGTATTGCATGGTAAGTGACAGAGGCAGGTCAAATAATAAGGGAAGTATTGCATGGTTTGGAGGAGGCCTAAGTCTTCCACCAAAGGTCATCTCGAGGATATCATTGTAGCTAAAAGGAGGAATCTCATACCTTGCAAATCCAGAAGTAAAATTCTTGAGATGCCATAAGGAGGGATGATCATATATGGAATGATATTCCTTTTCTCTGATGGGGGAAGGTCTTTCAAGTTGAAGTTTGATCCTTGAAGGACCAAAGTAGGTGGTATCAGTTATGGAGGGTGTTGATGATGAAGTGGATGTGGAAGAGGAAGAGGGATTAGCAGTGATTATGGTGGTTCTGTGTATGGTGGGGAATCTGTAAAGTTGATTGAAAGGGTGAGAGAGAGATGAGGCAATTTCCGAGGTGAGGGATGTGATAGAAGAGGAAGTGGATTGAGGTTTGTGTAAGGTTAGGGTTTCAGATGAGGTTAAGGTTTGAATAGGTTTGGGTGTTTGGTTTGCTAAATACCAGGAAATCATTCCTGATGAGGTAACAAAAGGTTTGATGGATTTAGAGTGATATGATAATGGAAGTGTTTGTTGAGGTGGAGTGGGAGCAGAAGTGGATAGAGTTTTGGACTTTGATAAGGTCAAAGCACCAGAAAGTGGGTGTGGTTTCTTGGTGGTTGTTTGTGAAAGTTGTGGTGTAGGTGGTTTGGTAGGTGGAGGTTATGGTGAAGACGCAGATAGAAGAGGTGCAGTGATAGGGTCATTTTTATCAAATGCAACAATAGAGTTATCAGAGAAGTCAGGTACCTTTGGCTTCTCAGAGAGCTTGAATATTCTCCTACACTTGGGCTGTCTCGGTTGGGTCTCAGCAGGAGGTGGAGCAGGAGTTTGCTTCTTAGGACCAGATGCAGAAGTTGATTGAACAGCTTCTGCTTTCCTTTTCTCCATGATTCTCCTAAGAGGAGCCTGTTGCAGCTCAGGCAAGTACTCCTGATCGTAACTCGTAATAAAGTGAAGTATTTTTAAGACTCCGAATGTGGAACCCACAGGGAATGCACGAGTACTAAATTAATAGAGATCCTTATTATTTAAACGAACGAAAGTAATGAGAACGAGAACAATCAATTAAATAGCAATAGAACAAAAGCAATGTCACAAGAAAGAATAGAGATCAAGTATGGAAGAACCTAGGAGAACCGGGTTCACTAATACTAGTCCCTAAATCTGTTTCCTTGCTATTACGAATTATATTTCCTTATCGAAAGCCAATCACTCACTCTAAACTACTAATAACTACCCAGTTAATAGCCTTCTTTCTAAATAACTACTCTGTTTTGGTCCAGGAAGGTAATTAAAGGAAAGAGCATTAAGAACAGGTGAGTTTGTTAATCTAATAATTGATTGGAAATAAGAAATTACCTTGACCGGGCATTAAAAGCGAATTCTATTGATCCTAGAGTTCCATTAACTAATTGTGGTCCTGTCACCTCCAATTAACTAATTTATTAAGGATTAGCTACTTCCTATGGGATTAAGCATGCTAGGATAAACACATTCATAAGGATAATAAGAAGTTCATAATAACAATTAAATAAATATCAAGAACATCATAAAAGATCCCCCATCACCCCTAGTGATGGAGTTAGCTACTGTTTCTCAACATAATAGAATAACACCAATCCAAACAAGAAATCATAAAAGAAAGGAAAGATGTTGCGGCTCAGTCAAGTGCACCTGATCGTAACTCGTAATAATATTGAAGTATAATTAGGACTACAGATGTCGAACCCACAGGGAATACGCGAGTACCAATGACTTAAACGATTCTATTCTATTAGGCTAACAAAAGTTGTAATGAGAAAATAGTAAAAGTTGTCACGTAATGAAAGCAAGAATCAAACTGAATGCAAGAACGGATTAACTATGTTATGGGAAGTCTAGGGGACCTGAGTTCACCAATACTTTACTCTTGAGTTCACTAAATAATTACTATGAGTTATCTATTATGAAAGAAAGCTAATCACCCACTCTAAATTACTAAGAACTACCTAGCTTGTAATAGCCTTCCTCCTAACTAATTACTCTGTTTGGTCCTAGAAGGTAATTAAAGGAAAGAGCATTAAGCACATGTGGGTTTATTAATCTAATAACTGATTAGAAGCAAGCAATAATCTATCCGGTATATAAAGCGAGTTCTGTTATTCCTGGAGATCCGTTAACCAATTATGATCCTATTACCACAATTAAGCTAACTAATTAAAGGTTGATCAGGCCTTATAGGATTAAGCACACTAGGCATAACACAATCAAACATTCAATAGAAACTCATAGAACTAAATAGATAAATAATCAAAAGTATTGTAAAGGATCCCCCATCACCCCTAGTGATGGGTTTAGCTACTCATTATCAATGATAATAACAAAAACATAATCATAAAACCACAATAATCCATAACAAAGAGAATAGATCTAAATCGGGACACCCTTTCGGTATGGCGATAGTCCTTAAGCATGTTCTTCGCGTCATCACAAGCTCCGGTAGCGAATCGGGATTGGCACTAAGCTCCAAGGAAACAGAAATCAACAGGAAAGGCAAGGAATTGATATGAATTCTCAAATGGGGGCTTTTCACTTCAGAATTCATCAAAAGGTCTTTAGAAAAGGTTAAGAGCCCCTATTTATAGTGTTGGCTGCGAATTAGGTCATCTGGCTTTTAAATCTGCACATTCTGAGACGAGGTACGGCCGTTTCGGATATATAGACGGCTGTACCGAACTTTTCTTGTGACGTTGGCCCGTACCTATGCGTGCTGCATCCCTGACATCATTTGTGTACGGCCGTACTGCCTTTGGCACGACCGTACTGGACTTTTTCATCGGCGCCAGGTGGTACTGACCAAGGGGGTACATCCCTACTGAAATTATGATCTAGGTACGGCCGTACTGAAGGTCTGTCAGGCCGTACCGCATGTCCAGTAGTGTTAAAACTCTCCAAAACTTGCCAGTTTTTTGTCCTTTCTTGTATTTTTTGCTCCGAGTGGTGTCTTTACGATAATTCTGTAAAATAGAACACAAATAAGTACCTTTGTGCTTATCATAGTGCAAAATGATGTATTTAGATACCAAAAATGCTCTATATAAGTAGACAAATTAGTGTGTTAACAAAAGGCAAGAGGCAAGAGGCAAGAGCTAAAGTGGTCAAGAGACCCCTAAGTCTCCTACTCTCCAGCTCTCCTGAAAGAGGGCTAAGATTGCCTATATATAGGCTTTAAGGTACACTAGGTCAACTGACTTCAAATCTGTGCATTCTGGGCTTGGGTACGGCCGTACCGAATATATACCCGATCGTATCAGACTTTAATTGCGATGCTGGCCCGTACTTGTCCACTCTGCACTCCCTGACACAATTGTGTTCGGTCGTACTGCTTTTGGTACGGCTATACTGAGCTTTCTTAGCGGCACCAGGCTGTACTGACCAAGGGGGCACGCCCCTACTACTTCTCTTGCATAGGTACGACCGTACTGCATTATTGTCAGGCTGTACCGCTCGTCCAGAAACGCCAAAGTATGTTCAAATCTTGCCAGAATCTTCCCAAAATTACATCTTTTGCTCCAAGTGATGTCTTTATGATATTTCTGCAAAATAGGACATAAGTAAATTTTATACTTTAAATAGCACAAAATGATATAATTAAGTACTAAAAATGCCCTATAAATATAGACAATCTGGTGTGATAACACAACCCCACACTTAAGCTTTGCTTGTCCTCAAGCAATTGGATAATTATAAGAAAAATTGAATTTACTGACTAGGGGCATAAATGAGTTACAAGACAATAAAGTAATTTCATATAAAGTTCTAAGTAATAGAATGCCCAATTAGAGATGCAAATTCAACAAGTTCACTAAGTCTGTAATTTATAAGTCACTCTTCTCACCACTCTCAAAGTGTTTAAAGGTGTAGTCATTAACGCTCAAATTTTTCCAAAGAGGTGACATTACCATGGGCTTGTACATTGACCAAAACTCTACTATTAAAATTATTTATCATGCAAAAGAGGAAAAAGGGTCTTTCATGGGTTGTAACGCGGCTAAGGTAATAATGTTAGGTGGGATAAAAAGAAAGAAAAGGTCATGCAAAGGGTCAGAAACAAATCAACCAAACAAGTAACATTTTTCTTTTTAACTATAAAGAGCAGGCAAGAATCTCTCTAATATTCAACACATTTTTTTTCTTTTTATTCCTTGAAGGCAATAATACATTTTTTTCTATTCTTTTTCTATTTTTTTCCTTTTTCTTTCCTTTCCTCTTTTTATGCTTTTTATGCCGCAATTTAACAACTTAATAATTCTAGGAGGGGAAAGTATTTGCTAAGCCTTCCTTTTATAAACTTTCCTGAGGGATTTCTAACATTATTCTTTTGATTGCTTTAATAAAAGTATTTTCCGATGTTACCTCAATAAAAACAATAATCAATAACAATGAAAGAGTACCAAAGAAATATAATAATAAGCACAAAAATGGGCAACTAGTGAAAAATATTTGTAACAAAATTGAAGTGGGCCTGAAAAATTCCTAAAATTGCCCATACCAAATTCACATGAAAGTAAAGTTTTATTCGCTTTATAATGGTCTCAGCATAAGTTCTAGAATGCACAACTGGGAAAAATATCACTCAATCAATAAAAAAGAGGTAAAAATTATGAAGTGACCTCTTATTTAGGCTCAAATCTCATATTTAGTGGTTTACACAGACAAGTTGAAACTCATAAAACTTCAATGCTAATTATCAGTGAATTCTAAAACTAACAACAATCTCATTTCAATCACAAGTTGTCAGATTTTTTTAAAAAAATAGCCCCTAAATCAGAAACAAATCAAACTTTCCATAATTTAATAGTTATAAGCATAGCCAAGTAATTATAATTATAGTTCTCTCCCCACACTTATTTTTAGCAGTGTCCTCACTGCTAACAGTTATAAAATAAGCAATAAAAAATATAGCAATTTAATATGTGCTAAAAATAAATTAAGGTGGAAAGGTACTCCCCTCTAATAATTTCACAAGCAAATTACGGGAGTGATTCAATTAATGCTGATGCCTTGCCAATGTCTCTAGAGAAACTGTAAATCACAATAAACTATTAAAAATATAAAATAAATTGAATTAAATTAAATGACATAAAATTAAATAACACAGGTTGCCTCCTGCAAAGTGCTTGTTTAACGTCGTGAGCTTGATGATTTGCTTCAAAGTGGTCAACCAGCTGGCTCTCTAAGAGTGAATTTTGCATTTATTGCATTGCCCTTTCTCCACTTCTTAACCATGTGGTTTAGATTATTCTTTCTTTTTCCATGTGGTTGATTGACTTCAAAATATTGTGGAATTTTTATTTCTTCACCACCCACCAATATGCTAGATCTCGCAAGTTAATAGTTTCTTTTAAAGGTTCCTACACTCTTAAATCATCAAAGCTGTTAAAAGCAATTACATTATTGGTAAAATAAGAAAGAGTAAAAGAACATGGATTTTTAGTCGAATTTAAAACCTTTAAAACATTATCTTCCTTACCACTTCTTATAGTTACCTTTCCCTTTTGAACTTCAATGACTGCTTCACCGATTTTGGCCAAAAGAGTTTGTCTTAAATTAATTGGGACTTCCTCCTTTTGCTTAAAATAAAGAACCGTGGGGTCTTCCTTGTTCTCTTCATGAGTGCTCCTTTTAGTAGGAGCTTTCATTTCAGCTTGACTCCCTTCAGTAGGAGTTTCAATCATTTCTGGGACTGACTGTTCTTCATGCTTAGGCTCAAACTTGAGCTCTTCAATCAACTCTTCAATATTATCAAGAATGATGACTTCAACTTCCTCCTTCAGATTATGCTCAATTTGACTGGGCAAAATGTCTTGTTCCCTCTGAGTCATCAATATTGCCGAAGTAGAATCCTGACTTTCCATAGATTCAATAGGAGTTTCGAAAACATCAAATGGGTCCCCCAGGTTTTGTCCCAAATTTAGCCAAAATCTCCTCCGTGGTTAGTTCTTCATTTAACTCTTCATCACTCCCATGGACGATGACTTCGTATTCCTCCTTACGATTGGACTCAACTTGAGTGGGAAGTGATTTTGAAGCTTGTTGAGTCGCTAATGTTACCAAAGTAGAAAGCTGACTTTTCAGGCATTTTTGTTCTTCTCTACATTGATTCAATGTTCTTTTTAGAGACTTGAATCTTTCATCAGTCCATTGCATAAATTTGCTCTTTTCCCCTCATGTTCTGGTTCTTGCTCCTCTGGTTCTTGCTCCTCAAGTTTGTGAATCATGTAATTTAACATGGTAGACATTTCTTTATGTAAGGCTTGCTGATCCTCTGTGATGGTGTTTGTAACACCTGCACCTCAACGTAAATTGAAAGTACGACAAATTACATTAAAGCACGGGAATTACTAATAATTTACAAACTTGATTACTGTAATCCAAGTCATAAATTTAAAACTTAAATCATAAAATCTAATAAATAGATTACAACTTATACAATTCTTGGAATATCAAAATTCCATTACAGCATAAAACCTAATCTATGAGTCCTAAGCCTGGAGCTTCGCCTCATCTGCATTTGGTACCTGGTTATCTGAAAAATAAAAAGGAACGGGGTGAGATTAAAAATCTCAGTAAGCCCTTCACGGACTCCTCACCATTCTTTCGACGAATCCTACTATAGTATTAAAACTATCTAAGGCATTACTGCCAACACCTACTTTTTCTCTAAATCTAAGACTAGCTTTAAAACATAATACTTGCTAGGCATCCTAAACTTGAAGCCCTAGAACGCACTAAGTATAAGAATATAGAGAGAAGTTCTCAAACAAAGGAAAATTTCGGCTAACTGACTATAGTCCTAGAGGGACTACACTAACACTTCCTAAAATGAGTCACTTCTAAACTCATGACTCACATTTCGATAAGATCGAACTGCTTTGATACCATAATGTAACACCTGCACCTCAACGTAAATTGAAAGTACGACAAATTACATTAAAGCACAGGAATTACTAATAATTTACAAACGTGATTATAGTAATCTAAGTCATAAATTTAAAACTTAAATCATAAAATCTAGGCTTAATTAGATATTTGGTCCCTTAACTTATTTTTGAGGTTCAATTTGGTCCTTTAAATATTTTTTGGGGCAAATAAGTCCTTTAAGTTTTTAAATTAGGTCAAATAGGTCCTTTTCGGCCTTAAATTTTTAAGTTGGGTCAAATAAGTCCCTTAAGTTTTTAAGTTGGGTCAAATAGGTCCTTCGTTGCAATGACTCATTTGACCCTACTTAAAAACTTAAAGGACCTATTTAGCCCAACTTAAAAACTTAAGGAACTTATTTGACCCAACCTAAAAACTTAAGGCCTAAAAAGACCTGTTTGACCTAACTTAAAAACTTAAAGGACTTATTTGCCCCAAGAAATAGTTAAAGGGCCAAATTGAACCTCAAAAATAAGTTAAGGGACCAAATTGCTAATTAAGCCTAAAATCTAATGAATAGATTACAACTTATACAATTCTTAGAATATCAAAATTTCATTACAACATAAAACCTAATCTAAGAGTCCCAAGCATGGAGCTTCGCCTCATCTACCTATGGTACCTGTTTATCTGAAAAATAAAAAGGAACGAGGTGAAATTAAAAATCTCAGTGAGCCCTTCACAGACTCCTCACCATTCTCTCGACGAATCATACTATAGTAATAAAACTATCTAAGGCATTATTGCCAACACCTACTTTTCGTCTAATCTAAGACTAGCTTTAAAACATAATACTTGCTAGGAATCCTAAACTTGAAGCCCTAGAACGCACTAACTTGAACTTAAACTCAGTATATTGTTGGTCGTAATTATCCCAATCCAACATACACTTAGACACTTAGACTTACTTAGTATATTGCTGGTCGTAATTATCCCAGTCCAATATACACTTAGATAACATAGTATATTGTCGGGCGAGATAATATACGGTCCAATACCCTATGTATCACACTTGGGAGAAAACTAAACATAGCAATGCAAAGTAAATCACATAACTCACATAAACATTCTTTTTCTACTTTTTACTTAGCAAGGCTAACATGAAATGCAATGCAACTATAACTAAGAACATATAGTTCTTCATTACTTCGTGCATAGCACGTCTGGACTATTCCCGTATGGTTGAATTAATATTCAACCGGGAATCTATGTTGTTGGATTTGGTCATATACTTTAATTCATAGACCCCACTCAACATAGCTACCGGTATGGTGGTTAGACGTCAGTAACCTCCAAGTGGCGTCCCATGAGACTAACTATACCGTACATCTCCTCTTATGAGGAATCTTGGTGTCTTTTAAGTGTCTTAATCCTAACATACGCATTATCAATGCATGAACATAATGAAATGAATATGCAATTCAATCATTCTACTACCAAACGATCTCCAATGATATTCAAAAGAAAATCAAGGAAATTAACTTAACATGTATCTGAGTACTCAATCTCACATCATGCATCTTTAAACTTATCTATTTCTCATGTTTTCAAACATTCTAACTTGAGTTACACATTCCAAGTGGAGCTCTGTGGAACTCGCATTAGTGGCAACATCGTACATATCATAACCCCTATCTTGACTCACAAGTATAGGTAAGGAATACTAAAGTACTCACTCACGTATATTCGTTAGCCAAAACACACATCACTTCAAAATCCCCTCCGTGGAGAGAACAATGAAGGAAATCCAAACATATGTCGGTGTGGGGGTCAGCAGCCGACCCTTTTCCACCCAAAAGGACCCGACATTTCAAACATCAAACATAATAACATTGAACATTAACCCATTTAACATAAAATTCATGAACATAATAATACTTCAAACATCACAATTTCATCAAACTATCATAAACTTATTATAACCCATTTCCCTTCTCATATTATCCCAAAAACCCCCAAATAGGAATCAAGGAATCACAACTAAGAAAAAGAGAAAACCCTAATGGGGGACTTATTGGTTGCCCACCACCTAAGGGATGAAGAACTCATCTCTATTCTCCAAGGTCTTGAGCTAGAATGATGGAACTTTGTCCTCTTTGCTCTTCTTCACATTTTCCCCCTTTTCCCAACTTTGGGCTTCTTCAAATCTTCCCAAAATCTTGATCTACAACCTTCAATCCTCTTCTTCAAGTTCAAGAACTTGAGCCATCCTTGAAGAAGCTTGGTCTTCTTCCTCTTCTTCTCCTTCAATTCGGTTCTTCTTCTTCCTCTTCTTCTCCTTCAATCTCAACTCTTTAACTCTCTATTCAAGCAAGAGATTGAAGAAATCCAACATGAATATCTTCAATCCTTCTCAAATCATGAAACCTTAGCTCACTTCTTCTTTTTCTCTTCTCCAAAATCGCCCTTTCTTCCCCCTTTTTCCTCATTTTTTGTTCTGTTCTGTTCTGCTGCGTTTTTAAGCAAATTTAAGTCTGTGAATCGTTTCACTGCTTAGTGTGAATCGATTCACACAGTAAGAAAAATGACAGCTTGAATTTAAGTGAGTGAATCAATTCCCAGGCTCTCCAGTTCAACTCCCAGTGACTTGTATTTAGGTGAATCGATTCACTGAGTCTCCAATTCGACTCCTAGAGGATTGAAATTGTGTGAATTGATTCATGGCTTGTGGGAATCGATTCCCACTACGCTAAAATCATAAAAACTAAATTTTAACACCAATCTTGAGTCTTACTCCCTAAACTAACTTAGATTAACTCCCAGCCAACACTTCTAATCATCTTAGGATTAAATCCAACTTATTTCTTAACTCAAAATCAACAACTTACACATTAAAGCTTTGTGTAATTATATTTACTCAATTTGAATTCAAATTAAGCTTAAACACAATTACACATCTTCTCATAACTTATACTTAGCTATGCTTAGGAAATTTGGGGCGTTACAGTGTTTACTATCTTCTGCGCAGATTTGAAACTTTCATCCATTAGGCCTAAGAAAGTGTGCTCTGTATCTTCCAAATTAGGCCTTCTCTCGGTTTGAGCTTGATATTGCAGATGATGTGACCAATAAGAATCTTATCTTTGATTCTATCTTCTCCAAGAGTTGCTCATATAATTTGCTCTGTTTTCAGCCCAGCAGTTGTCTGCATGTCCTACAAAATAACCACAATACTCACAAAAAAAGAAAGGACCCATGAGAATTTTTTTTATAAAATAATAATAATAATAATAATAATTTTTTTAAGATAATAAAAATAATATAAAAACAAAAACACTAAGTAAAAAAGAATGAAATACAATAAAGTCAAAGTAAAATCAAATAGAATCAAAGCAAAATAAGATAAGATAGAAAGAATCAAAATAAAATAAAACAGAATCAAAATCAAACAAAATAAGGTAAGTTAGACTAAAATAGAAATAAGTTAAACACAATCAAAACAAAATAAAATAAGATAATATTATCTTTATCCAATCCTTAGCAAATATTTTCTTAAATTCAAATTCAAATTCTATCTATATCTAATCTCAGATTCAAAATAAAATAAGAAAAAGAAAGATTAGGATAAATATATAAGAAAGAGGAAAATCTTTTTGGATTTCTGATATCAAATTTAAACAAAACAAAATAGAATAAGATAAGATCTAAATAAATGGATAAAGAGATAAAATAAGACAACCAAACAAAAATTTAAAATCTCGATAAAGAGATAAAAAAAATCTTTTTCGATTTTTGAATATAAATCTAAATCTTAAATCTAAACAACTAAACAAAAATTTAAAATAAAATAAATAACTCTATCTACTATTTTGTTTATACTAAAATAATAATAATAACTAATAAAAATAATAACAAAAAGAATAATAATTAATAATAATACTAACGTCTACTAACAATAAGAATAATAATACTAACGACTACTAACAATAAGACTAATAATAACGATAATACTAATAATAATAATAGTAATAAAAATAATAAAAATTTTGAAAAATGTCTAAATTAACAAGGATTTCGTTGGTTTAATATCGCTTAAACATTCCCCAGCAGCGGCGACAAAAACTTGTTGCGGCTCAGGCAAGTGCACCTGATCGTAACTCGTAATAAAGTGGAGTATATTTTAAGACTCTGAATGTCGAACCCACACACTACAAAAAAATCGGGATTACCGACGGCCAAAAGGCATCGGTAACCCCCAAAAGCCGTTGGTAATGCGACTTTTCCGACGGATTACCGACGGCCGAAAGCCCGTCGGTAAAACGGGCGTCGCAAATGCTTACCGATGGGTTTTTTTTTACCGTCGATAAGGATCCTACGGTACATTCCGACGGGTTAAACCCTTCGGTAGATTTCCGATGGCCAAGCCCGTCGGTAAAGCCGCAAATTTTTTTCCGACGGCTCCGCCGTCGGTAAAGCCGAATTTATTTTTTTAAATAATTAATTAAATTAATTGATTAATTTTTATATTTATTTAATTAATTGATTTATTTTAATTAAATTATTTACTATTAAATTAATTTAATTAATTAATTAATTATTTATTTAATTATTAAAAATAATTTATTCCGATATTAAAAAATGTTTATTTATTAATTTAATTAACTATTACAAGTAATTTAATTTAATTAAATTGATTACTTTTAATTATTAATTTATTTTCATATTTAAAAATACGATAACGTAAACTAAAAAACAAATTAAAAAAAGAAACGTAATAAATAAATAAATAAATCCGACGAACAAAGATCAGTAACTAAAAAGATATCCGGAAATATGAAAAAATATAAGTACAAACAGAACTAATAGTCCTAGTAGTTCCGATCATGATCGACATGCTCTACACCATCTGCATCATCGACGTGATCATCAGTATGCGGAGGCAGAGACGGAGACGGAGGCGGTGGAGGAGGCTGCTGGCGAGCTAGCGATTGGTACATCTGCTCCTGTCGCTCCAGCACCTGAGCCAAAATGGCACTCGTCCGACGGGACTCCTCCTGCTGCTCGGCCACGACCCGCTGCTGCTCAGCCACGACCCGCTTCAGCTCGGCTATCTCCTGCTCAGTGGCAGCACCACTACTTGACGACTCTTCGATGTGGAGGCGGTGGGTCCCTTTCTTGTAGTTGCTGGCGAGGTCGCCAGCACCGTATACCCGACCCTTCTTCTTACCGCCAAAAACATCTGCCCATACCCTAAGCAGTGCAGATGGATCCTCAGGGCTCTGAGAGGGGGAACATGATGATGTCTGAGACATCATCTGAGACATCCTCGCCTCAAACTCCTCCTGTCAAACATAAACAAATAAGTCTTTTTTTTTGTAATAAAATAATATAAACATTATTAAAAAACTATTCATGATATTTTATAATTACCTGGGTCCACCTCGACCGCTCATCGACGAAATCATTGGTACTCCTCCTAATATGAGTTGCACGATAGAGCTCGTGCAACTGTACCTCTCTACCCAACCGCTTCGACTGTAATTATTTAATAAAAAACCTTAACTAAATAATAAATAGTAACTAACAATAACAATAATAATAATAATATAAAACGTACAACTCGAGCTACGTGCTGCACCTAACTGACCGAACCTCCAGTGTGCAAGCTCCCACCCTTCTCAGAGGCTCTATTCTTCTTCGCCTTCTCGCTTATCGCCTTGAACTCAGGGGAGTTCCAGTGTGCTTGTAGCTACTGCCAGAGCTGATCCCCTATCCAATGGGGCTGTCCATTGAGGCGGGCATCTCTAAGCATATCAGAGAGGCAGTGGGAGGCCTTCATATGGAAGTTCTTCTCGATCCGCTCCTTATCCTCTTCCTTCCATGAAACCCTCTCCTATATGAATATAATACATTATTAAACATAATTGAAATTTATGAAATAAAAAAATAATATGCAACAAAATAAAAATTACAACTTACTTTGAAAGATTTCAACATATGCTTCCGCTCTCATTCCTTTAACTTCCCCCAGGTGGGCCAAAACGTGTGGTAATTATCCTCAATAACTGTTGTGATAGCCGTCACAGCTGGCTTTGAGGGAAGGAACCTGATCAATAACAAGATGTCAAACAAATTAAAAAAAAATATAATATACATATATATACATGTAAATTATTAATAACTCAAAAAAAAATGTAAATACTTACCCTTTACCAGTCGGCCTGATAGCAACTTGGCCATCATGCAGCATCTGAATATCATCAACGACCTCCTGGTCAACCTTCTGCTGCTCAACCACCTCCTGCTCATCCTCGTCCTGCTCAACCTCGGTCTATTCAGGTGTATGGCCCGTACTATAGTCATGATCGGACAGATGAGTATCAGGCACCGTCATAGGCACAAAATGGGAGGAAGAAGCGCCAAGTGTCTGCTGGGACCCCGGGTTGGGGATCATGTAAATGGGTGGCAAATGGGGTGTCAAAACAGAAGGTCTTGCAGGCTGTGTAGGTGCCGAATGTGACGTAAGCTGCGTAGGGGCCGAACACGCTGGAGCCTGTGTTGGCATAGATGTATGCGGACGCTGTGTGGATGACAACGTCGCATAGCCAGCATCGTTAATCCTAATAATGTTCGGCCTCCGACAACGAGGGGGTCGATGGCGATGCCCTTCCCCCTCGTTTACTACTAGTGGGTGGTCTGGGGGGTCGGATCCTGGACCTCCTAATGCCATATATGTCTATAGAGCAATTCAACAATAACAGTCATGGAATATTATATTTAAACATAACAATATTAAAAATGAATTCCATAAAAATAAACAAGTTATATGAAAATAACTAATAAATTAAAATATATTGTTAGACATTAATTTCTCTAATTGTAAAAAGTTAAACAATTTCATTCTGCCCATTCTGCATACTCTGCTTCGGTATCATCTTCAGGTCTTGATGGTTCTGCCACTTCTTCATTTAATTCCTCATCTCCATCTACATTTTCATATGTGATTGGATCGTCACGTAGTCGAGAAATTGGTTCCACTTCATTTACTACGTTGACATGAGACATCTCATCCACTTGATAAGCCACTTTTTCTTGTGGATCATCTGTTTCAATGCGACCCCTTGGTTTTGTCTTTATTGCAACACACCAACCTTGTTTGTCCCTTCGGGTTGATGGATAAGGGACATAATACACTTGTCTTACATGTTGTGCCATGATAAACGAATCAAACATTTGGTATCTTCTGCTCATGCATATGTCAATAGTATTATATTTTTGATCCACTCTAGTGCCTCTACTTGACGGATCAAAACCAATTACAATAAAATAGCACTATTCTTTTAGTATAGTCTAAAGTATTGTACGCCAGTTCATATATATATTGAATCACGCCGTAGAAGTCGTCTTCACCTCCATCTGTGGCACCTTTTACATAAACTCCACGGTTAACTATTTTTTTCCCTCTGTTTTTGATTGGGTTTGAAATTTGTATCCGTTTACGAAAAATGTGTGCCATTCTTTTACACGTGATTTAGGACCATGAGATAAATTTCTCAAGTGTTCGATTTTAGGCGATTCTGACTCACTGTACACCTGCGTATACACATGCACAAGTGATTTATGGTTCCTTTTTTCAAACAATCTTTTGTATTTTCTAACAATAAATAGTTGAAATAGGACTAAAAATACATACCTGGTTCATAAACCACGTTGGGAAATATTCATGAATATAAGCAGAAGAGTCTTCTTCGCTTGTGGTCTTAGTTAATAAGAATGCCCTGATCAAGTCATTATCAAACAAATGATCATGAGTAGTTGTGGATAAAAGAAATTGAAAGTGGTCAAAATGATACATACGTAAGATATGGTGATACTTCAGCACAGCAACACGTGAACGTGGGCTGGCTTACACTCTTCTCCCATTAACCAGTAAGTCAGCTCCTTTCCAGCATGACGACCGGGAAGGCAAAATACTGATAAAGCTAGCAGGTGTCTTTCACTTTCAATTTCTATTTCATTCCTATTATTTGTTGGTGTCAGCATGAAGTTCGTAAAATAATGGGAACAGAAATGGATTGCCTCACAGTGTAAGTAAGTTACACAAATAGATCCTTCAACACTGGCCTTATTTTTCACCGACTGTTTTGAGTCACTCATAAATCTACAAAATAACACGGTTGATGATAAAAATTGATACATTTAACCCTTCAAGTGAACATTTATTTTAAAGAATATTTTATTATATTACCTTTCGAATGGATACATCCATCTGTATTGAACCGGTCCACCAAGACTAGCTTCATGTGCAAGATGCACTGGGAGATGCTCCATAGAGTCAAAGAAACCAGGGGGAAATATTCTCTCCAACTTACAAAGAATGACTGGTATATTCTGCTCCATCTTTATAAGATCATCCTCTCTCAATGTCGCATAACACAAATCTTTAAAAAATTGGCTGAGTTCAGTAATTGGATTTAAAACATTTGACGGCAAGGAACTAAATGCAATAGGAAGCAAACACTCCATGAATGCATGACAATCATGGCTTTTCATCCCAATCATGGTTCCTTTGTTCACATCGGCACATCTTGTCAAAATAGAAGAATAACCGTCTGGCATTCGAAGTTCTTTTATCCACCGACAGACTGACCTTGGTTCCTCAGTAGTTAAAGAGTAACAGGCTTTAGGTTTTAGGGTTTTACCATTCGACCGAGTCGTCAAATGCAAGTCCTTTCGCCTGCAGTAAAGTGATAAGTCCAGTATGGCCTTATCGTTGTCTTTCGTTCTTTCTCTAATGTTCATCACTGTGAGAAAAACATTGTCAAAAAAGTTATTCTCAATGTGCATAACATCAAGGTTGTGTCTCAATAAATTATCTTTCCAATATGACAGATCCCAAAAAATACTTTTTTTAGTCCAATTATGCCGTTGTCCGTATCCTTCAAATCGATCCAATTTACAAAAATCTGTGATTTTTTGCAGGTCCATAACTCTGCTCTAAATCTGTTTGGATGTCAACCTTGGGGGCGGGCCATCTAATTCAACTTCCCCCTTCTTGAAGGCGTTCTTATCCTGTCTAAATGGATGATCACCTGGTAAATACTTGCGATGTGTGTCAAACCAAGAACTCTTCCCCCCGAATTTCAAGGTAAAGGCCTTTGTATGCTCCATGCAATGGGGACATGCCATTTTACCATGAGTACCCCAACCAGACAATATGCCATATGCAGGGAAGT